>BSBN01000430.1:16250000-17500000 GCA_027924645.1 Cunninghamia lanceolata | reverse complement strand
TGCTCTTATATAAATCAAATATGATTACTCTTTATTATATTTATTTATTTTCAATATCAAAGTTGTATTTAACTCAGAAGTGTTCTCTTAAAAAATATCTTTTTTTCATGTTCCTTTTTTCTTTCTATCTTATAACCTTTATTTATTTCCCTTTCAAGGGATATGTTCAAAGAGACACATCTCTTATTATGCTTCGCGTAAAATACATACGTACCTTTTTATAATTTTTATTACTTTTGTGAAGTACCCTCTTATAATTTTTATTACTTTATATTAATTCCCTTTATGAGCTGTGGTAAAACTAGTTCTAACCATATGTAACTCTGTTATCATAAGAGGATAGGTTAAAAGATGTTTATTTATATTATTTGTATTTATATTATATCATTTATATCATAACAAATGATATATGATTTATATTATATTATTTATATTGATATTATAATATAAGATAAATATAAGAATATTTGTATTTATATTATTAGATATATTTATAATATATTATTATTATTTATGTGTTATTTATAAATACTATAATAATATATCTTTTTAATTGTTTTAAATAAATATTATTTAAATATATTAAATATATTCAATTTATAATATCATTCATATCTTTGATTTGAATGAATAATACATAATCTATTCAATTATAAATTACTAGTATAGGGACATGACAAGTTTTTGAAGGTTTCTCTCTCTTAAGTCTAGTATTCCTAGCTAAGATTTCTAATATTTGTGAATCATGGTTAGGGCCTTTCTGAATTGTTTGTTACACATATTCCAATATTGTACTTTGTTACACATCATCTTGTCTTATCATTACTATTATCCAACAGCTAGCATATTGATAACACCATAGGGCATGCATTGTTTAAGTAATTATAAACATATAAGAGAATGTGGTGTATTTATGTTGAACCTTACTAGAATAATATTTTTTACACACTCCTATATACAAAATAATGTGGTGTATTTATCTCAAACCTAAAGCTGAAGCGATTCAAGTTTGAGCATTTGGCGATAGATGTTGTAGTTGCAACAACCATGCTAGACATGTATGCAAAATGTGGAAGCATAGAGAAGGCACGTGAACTATTTGACAAAATACCTCAAAGAACTATATGATATGCACAAAAGAGTTTATGTGTCATGTCTATGCTTCCGCATTTTTTATACAGGTCTGCCAGGGCACTTACAACTGATACATCTGAAAAAACCCACAAGATATGCATAAAATGTGGTCTCATGGAATGCAATGATTGCAAGATATGCACAAAATGGATTTGTTGAAAAGTCTTTAGAAATTTTAAAGTAAATGCAGTTGGCTGGTGTAAAGCCAAATTCCACAACCTTTGCCAGCATCCTCCCTCATAGCCATCAATACATCTATGAATCTGAATGGATATGAGGGAGTTAACAGAGCCACACCTACCATATACCATGACACAATAGGAAACTACAAGGAACATCAAATTTCATCCACACAATATAAGATAAAAAAAATATATCAAAATTTGAAATCATTCAAGAGAGAATTTGTGCATAAATTCTTCTTTATTGAATTTTGTGCATAAGTTTTTATCAAGGTTGTGGTGATGGAAAATTAATCACAATTTTAAACCATTCAAGAAAAAATTTGTGCATAATTTATTGGAAAGGTTGTGGTGATCAGAAGTAGCAAGTGGCTGATGGCAACTGGGTGGGAGTTAGTTCACACATAAAATAGGTCAAATCAAGTGCTACTGCAATGCAGGACATGTACTTTTATCACATGTAAGGTTATCCATTCAAATTTGCCTATCAAATGCTAGGGAATAACATGGTTAAAGAAGGAAACAACATACACTAGATATATATACTCCAATGGCTTTGAATTATGATAAAATTTGATTTATATAAATTCATATGGCTGTCATGTCAACATGCTACATGCTACATGTGACTTCAAATTTGGAGTTTCTAGATGCATTCCTAGTTCTGTGTTTTATGGTTGATTCATATTTGGTTGATAGGTCTATTATTTATGTATTTGCAAGCATGTAAGGTGGAGGTTTATTTGAGAAGCATGTGTGCATTTATATCATGGATTTTTTAAAGATGTATGTAGTAGTTAGAAAATTTATATACAGGTTTATTTACATTGTGACATACAATATGTTTGACAAAAAATTTAATTATCATACTGCAAATAAATTTAGGTCCACGTGGATGACCAATCTTCACATCAATCACATTAGTTAGGTCAACCTGATGATCGTGATAATTCTACATTCTATGCTGAGACCATCTAGAGGTTTGAAAGAGCTTTCGATGAACTCAACAGTACAATACACAATACACCAAACCTGTCAAATAGAGATAGGTTGGTTAGGATTAGGGATGAGATAACATGTATGATCCAAGTTATTCAATCATACAATCCCTATGAGGACCTCAATGGGATTGGGAGGGCCTTTCCTGGTGCAGTTGAGGTACAATTTATTTAAAAATTATAATCTAAATTCATAAATTATATATTTAAAAATTCTAAGTTCAATTTTAAATTAAATCACATACATTGAAGCTCTGACTCTTGATTGCAATCTTAAATGTACATGTGTATTAGACACAAGCTACTTTTTTACAACATGGATATAGAGATTTGCATCATGCTGGTGATCCTAGTCATCATCATGAGGTATTTAAAAACCAGGTCTATATATCACATGTACATATAAGTTTGATTTAAGTGTACACATATATTAAGTTAACTTTCTACATATGGACATTAGGCATGTACAAGTTTTCTAACTGAATACACATATGCTTATATATTGTATGAACACATATCATATATAGGTTGCAGGATCAGGTCATGCTTCTATTGAGACTCCTCTACATGATGTTGACCGTGTATGTCAGGTAATTTAGATTTGTCAAGTATTATTTATTTATTTAAAATTAAAACAAATTATATTTGTGTGTGTATATATAGAATTTGAAAATTTTATGGCGTTTCATGTGCAGACCCTGACCCACAACTTAGCACAACGCTGAGGTCAGGGATCATGACATAGCTCGAGATAGAGCGATGCTCAATCCACTCGTAGCTCGCGAGACATGTATGAGTTGTTTTATGATTCAAATGATTTATATTTGTACATTTGGACATTATGAGTTACATGTTATTATATTTTATCTAGACATTTTTATGAGTCACGTGAACTTTTATATCTATACGTTGTTATTATGAGTGACATGTTTTATATTTGGACATTATATACACTTATGTTTTATATCTTAGAGATGTTCTTATCAGGAGTCACATGCTTTATATTTACATTTCAAAATTTATATTATGAGTTACATGCTTTATATAAATTTAATTTAAAAGAATCTTATAGTTTGGTATTTTATCTTTAGATTTCTTAGTATTCCTTTTATGATGAAATTTCATATTCTTATGATTCTACTTAAGTATAGTTTCTTTTTTATTAGATATGCAAGCGGAAGCAATACCTTATGATGATGGTTTAAATACATTCTAACTTACAATCCTTCATTAGTATCTGATCTTATACCCATTGTTCATTTTCCACATGTGCAAGGGAACTAGTTATGTAAGGTTGCACTTTTGTATGATTAATGTAATAGTATCTAACTTGTCCTTGTATGCAAAATGAGTTTTCAAAATATTTGAAAAGAAGATCTAAATATAGACATTATAGTTGCATCTTAGACAAAGTATAGTGTTGATTTAGGTATTTTGTTATCTAATGAATTGCTATCATGAGCTATATCTTCTCCTATTTCTATTTTATGAAAGCTTATGAGAACCTATGTGAATAATATGAGGTAGGTAGACCTAGATTTCTGTATCCCCATATTTTTAGTGAAATTGTGAAATTGATTCTTTGAATGAAAAGATGTCTTTTACAATAAAATGTTTACATTAGAATGATTAGTTATAATCATACCCTCCATACTATACTTTTTTAGGGATTATATTTTTTATTAGGCCATTTGATGTCTTTTTGCATGCTCTCTATTTTAATATTACGATTCTTTAGATTGAACTGCATATATTACTTGTAGGACACAGTAATTTGCATAGTGGAACATTTAGGTTGTATTTGTGGTGACCTAGTTTATGAATAATCGAGTTATGCACCTTTGTTCATCTATGTTGTACCCTTCTTATGACTCAAAGAAGAGAGCCTAGATTCTTGCTATGAATTTGGTTTAAATGATTTATTGTTCCTATATGAACAATTGTAATTTAAATCAGCCTAAATTGATTCGAAGTCTAGTAGGTGAACTACAGAGCCTCTTATCATGTTATGTAGGCAAGGCCATGTTGTATGATCCCTCGAGGCCTAGGTCTAGCCCCTTAGGTCCTGGTTCTCTGAAACCATGTTTCCAGGAATTTTTATCATGATTGTTTATTTATCTCGAGAGACTAATTCTATTATCTAGTTTTGTAGAAATCATGGCTTTTCATGATAGAAGATTATCGGGGCTGATTTATGCTTGAATCAAGATAATTTGTGGGCATGATATAAGAAGTTGCTTTAATTCTAAATCATTAGCATTAGTATGTATCTTGAAGATTGTATGAAGCCCTTGTTTTATTTCCTATTTTTTGACACTACACTAGCCTTTCATATCTCTTTTTGTTTTATTATTAATGAACACATGCTTTATTAAATATCAGGACAAATTCTAAAGATGAAAACTATTAGTGCTCTAGACACAAACCACTAAATCTCAATGTTAGAAATTGAGTGTTGTTCCCTTAATGTTGAAAATTAAACCCTAAATGTGAACCCAAAAGATAAAATCATAAACATTGATACTAAGCATTAAACACAAACCATTAAATCTTAATGCTAAACATTACATTTTGAACTCATAAATATGAAAGACAAAACTTGAACATGAACACTAAACCTTAAATATAAAAATCTAAACCCCAAATTGTAATTGGTGAACCCTAGGCCTTGACCCTTGATCAATGAACATTGAACCCTAGACAATAAATGTTTGTGGAAAATGATGATTGCAAGTCATTTGACAAGATTGATGGGAAAGGAATTTTTTAGTGGTTATATGTTTCTATTTGGCTATTTTTGACATTCCTAGATCCCTCAAATTTGGTTATGTTTATGTTCTTCAAAGTTATCCATTTTGGCAAAATTTGATATTAATGTGAAACCAAATTAGCTTGAGTTAGAAATTTTACTTCTTTAACATGGAAAAATATCATGATATTACATATTTAAAAATTTGGGAACTAACCTCCACCATCTTATTAGGGACTATTTATTAGTTTTTTAAATGCTAACCCCATTTCAAAATCTTTATTTAAAAGTTATATATTGATTCAAAATTTAGATATTTAATCACCATAAATGTTATATATTCCTATAAAAATTTAGTCAATGAATTTCAAAACAAAGGTATAAGGAGAAAACATTCCCATCCACTCTAAATTTGTTTCCTGATATGAAAAAAACACCTAGAATATTATGCTTCTTTATAGTGGATACCATTAAAGATCTACCTAAACTTTAGTTAAAATAACAATCATCATGTTAATATCCAAAATACAAAAGAACTCTTAGAAGAGAACTCATAAGCACATCATCTTTGAACATGTCTATTATGAACTAGATAGATCTATCTAATATAGGTTTGTTAAGTTTGAGACCCCTACATGATAAGGATACAAAAAAAAGATCTTCCCTTAGCTTCAAGAAATATTTATTCTGTACTGACAAGGCCAACCACGTGAAGGTGGAAGCTCAGTGGCCTCACCTAAGACCTAAGACCTAGAACACAACTAAGACCTAGAAGACACCTTTAAGACACTTAAGACATGTACATTAATACACCTAAGACCTTTAAGACACTTAATACATACACTGCTTAACACCTAAGACCTTTAAGACACTTAGAAGACATACCTAGTTGATACATTTAAGACACCTAGACACCTAAGTCTTAAAACACCTAAGAAACCTAAGACCTATAAGACACCTATACACCTCTAAAACACCTAAGAATTAAGACATATCTAAGACACCTAAGAAACTTAAGACATACAATAAGACACCTAAGACCCTTAAGACACTTACTTGACATATCTACTTGACACATTTAAGACATGTAGACACCTAAGACACCTAAAACACCTAAGAAACTGTAAGACCTAAGACACCTCTAGACACCTAAGACATCTAAGACTATCTATATATAGTTTAGAGATCATACCTATATAAGACTCTCTAAGACTATCTATGTATATATAGTTTACAGATTTTTTTACCATCTTCGTCTTTTATTTGTATAGTGTCCCTTCTATTGGAAGAAACATGGGAGTGCTCGGTCCAATATCCAATTACTTAAATTGTTTTACATCTTCTGAAATTCTATCTCTCTGAGGGACTCAAGAAATATTTACCCAATTATTTTCAATATTTTCATCTAATCTGTTTCTCTTATTGATATATCTTTGAACAGTTTTCCTAGATACATTTACTAATTGGGCAATTGCTTTAACTTGTCTTCTATGTGATAATTTCTTACTAGAAATTATAGTCATCAATGCTCTATGTGCAACACTTAAATTAGGACTTCGACTCTTGGTTTGAATAGAATCCAATGCTGTTTGCAAGTTTTCAATTACTATCTAATTTACTAAATTTGAAGATTTTTTCTTGTTATCAACTCCTAACAACTACAAAACAGGGGTCATTTCTTTTTGCCTAAATAACTTTGCACATAATTGTGCTATTCCAATTAGAGATTTATCTTCAAAAATATCATCCCAAATTCTTTTAGAGTGCAATTTTATTGTGCTTTCAGGTAACATATGTTGAGGTGAAATGTTTTTGAAAAGAGCATCCTCATCCATCTCGATAAGATTTTTCATTCCATGCAAAAAATTTCTATCACTACTACCAATTTCATCTTGTACTTGTTCATCAATAATTTCAATGGGTTGTTCTTGATAAGATGTTCCTAGGGTTTTTTCATCCCTTTTCCAGTCATACAACTTTGATCTAGTTCTTTTATTCCCCATCACAAATTGCTTGTTTTAATTCACCTACACACACATATACATCCTAATAAATAACTCATTAAGTTCAATTTCTACAAGGTAAAATGAGTAAATAAGTTGGGAATCATGTTACATACTTGAAAATTTGTAGCCTCTCTTGCCAAAAAAACTCCTTTTGTGTGGTTTCTCCAAATTATTAAATTGAAAAAAATTAAAAAAATATTTTTTAGCTTCTATTGTGAAAAATTATGCTTCTTCTATTTTCTCCTTAATGCTTGAATTGAGAAAAAACACAAAAAATTAAGTCATATATATATGAGAAAATGGCGTGACAATTCACAGAGTGACAAAATTTAGAATGGTGAAATATAGAGATGGAGGGAAGCATTGAGGACCGAAGAGATGGGCGAGGGTTTCCTTGAAGGGAGCATGAGCATGTAAGGTATCAAGAGAACTGGGATAGAAGGGAAACTTCCTCGACCCAGAAGAAGAGCTGTGGAGAAGGCATGGTAATTGGTTTCCCCAGGGAAGAATGCGACAACAAAACGGAGGTCTTCGCCATCCAAGGCAGTGGAATCAAAGGCAGCATGATATTCCTCAACAAAGAAATACAAATGTGCACTAGAGGGGAGGGAGAAACCCTAGAGATGGAGGACATTGCAGGGACTTTCAGAGACAAAATCTGCAACCCAAAAATCAAATGCCTAGAAGGAGGGAAGAAGATAGAGAAGAAGAAATGACAATAACCCTTAGCGCAAATTGGATTCAGGACCAAGTCTCGAAACTGGAAAACACAACATTAATAATCAAATGGCATGGAAAAGATTTAAATTGGCAAAGTTTGGAAACCTGGTGGTATGGCAAATGGGGAAAGGATTTGGAATTTAAGAGGTTGGAGAATGATTTTTTTGTGGTCATTTGCCCTACTATTGCTATTAGGGTTCAAATAGAAGGGGTATGGATTCTAGATGGTTATGGCTTTTACATCTACCGTTGGAAGGCTAGTTTTGATCCAATATCACACCGAATCAAAAAAGTTCAAGACTGGTATATCATGTCCAATCTTCCCCTTGAATATTGGGATCCTAGGATTCTAGAAGAAATTGGAAATAGTATGGGAACTTTTCTGTGTGCTAAAGAAAGGACTAACCCAGAAGGGTCTCGTACGTATGTTAGGTTAGGCATTGAGAACAATCCAAACCAAAGAGTCCTAAGAGAAATCAAGATTTCATCAGGATTAGGAATTTGGACGCAGAACATGATCCACAACCCTCTCTCCACAGACACATTGGTCAAAATTCTGGGGTGGAAAAGTGATAATCAACCAGGGGAAAACTCGGAGCAATCTTCAAACACCTACAGTTGATGATGATCAAATTTTTTATGAAGAAGCCCTTCCTCCCCCTCTTGAAGCGGTACTACAAGCCAAATCCAAATTAGGACAGAGATTTGAAGATAACCAGAGTATTAAATCCATAGATCAAAAACTGTCTCAAGTTATTGAGATGATTGGAAATAAAGTGAGTAAGGAAGATTTGGATTCGCTTATAAATGTGGGTAATGAACTGGTTGACATTGCTAATGCGGTTAAAAAAGGAGAGATCAACATTGATAATTTTGAAGGTGAAGATTGGTTTGCAGAACAAGAGCTAGAGATTGTGGGAAATGAAGCCTTTCTGGATGAAGAGGAAATTCCAAGCAAAGTTCTGAACACTCCTACTCCAAAACCCTTAGAAGAAGGGGTGCTTGGGCTGAGAACTAAGGAACCAATTAAAACATCTCCAGACTACGGAGAACACAAAGGAAAAGAAAGAATTCCAAACAAGGAAAAGCTAAAATGGGACGAGGAAGCTTCAGGTCAACTAAAAATTTAAACATTGTTGAAAGTAGGGAAGGGAGATCCCCTTCCTGAACAGCAATGAAAATCATTACTTGGAATGTTGGGGGCTTAAACGCCCCTAACAAAGGATGCTTGCTTTGGCAGCATCTGAATGCTCAGCAACCGAACATTTGTTTGATTTAGGAATCTAAACTAGGAGAACAAGAAAGAGTAAACCTAGGTCTGAAAATGAAGAGATGAAAAATTTGTGGAGTCAATTCAGAAGGAGCCTCAGGAGGTTTGTTAACTCTATGGAAACCTCAATCAGTTCTGGTTGAAGTAGTGGCTTCAAGCAATTTTTGGTAAGCTTGTATGGTAAGGAGTCTAGCCTTGAATTTAAGCTTTCTGTTGATAAATGTTTATGGGCCTAATAATTACATTCAAAAAAGAATTTTATGGAATGAATTGGACAAAGTTTGCAAGCTCCCAAATACTGAGGTATGTATTCTAGGAGGGGATTTCAATGTTGTCTTAACAGGAATTGATAAGAAAGGGGGAGTTGGAAGGAAACTCCAGTCTCAGCTTGATTTTGAAATTTTGTGGATAGGAATGAGCTTTGTGACATCTAGATGGGGGGTGGGCAGTTCACTTGGACAAACAAAAGGATGGGTTTTTGCAACATAGCTGAGAAGTTGGATAGGTTTCTTTTTAAAGGAAATCTTAGTAGTTTCCCCTTCACTCTTGATAGTCAGCTGTTACCTTTACTAGGGTCAGATCATTATCTAGTTTGTTTGGAAATTATGGGAGAAAGGGGCCCAGCAAGAAGCCCTTTTAAGTTTGAAAATATGTGGTTTAAGCATAAGGATTTTTTGGATCTAATCAAACAATGGTGGAATGCAACACAGCCAGATGAATCCAAATGTTTTGCATTGTAGTCAAGCTGAAAGTAATTAAGCAGAATCTAAAAATATGGAATAAAAATAACTTCAAAAATATTTTTGAGGAGAAGAAGTAGTATGAATCAGAATTGAAAGCCCTCTCAGAGAAGATTATCAGAGAAGGAATGGACAATCAAAGTTACTTAGAAGAAAAAGCTTTAATGGCAAAACTAAATGATATTCTTTCCAAGGAAGAAATGTTTTAGAGACAAAAGTCCCAGGAAGTTTGGTTAACTGCTGGCGATAGAAATACAAAATACTTCCATAATGCAACAAAAGCAAGAAGAGAGGCGAACATAATAACAAGGGTAAGAGATAAATACGGAAGACTTCTGGAGGAAGTGGAAGAGGTGAAACAAGTTGTTGTGGTACATTTCCAGAATCTGTTAAACGAGTGGGAAGGATCCAACCTCAAAGTCCAAAAAGAGCTTGTGGGCTACATACCCAAGTTGGTAACAGACACCTAGAATGACATGCTAAATAGCAAATTATCAGAAGAAGAAGTTAAGACTGCGCTCTTCCAACTCCACCTAGTTAAGGCGCTAGGTCTAGATGGCTTCCCAATAGGTTTTTTCCAAAAATGTTGGGACATAATCAACAAAGACATTCTAGAGGCTCTAGAGGAATCCAGGACCTTTGGACAGCTTTTAAAGGAAATCAATAATACCTTTTCAGCTTTGGTCCCAAAGAAAGAGAAGCCTAAACTTCTGGATGATTTTAGGCCCATTTCTCTCTGTAATACCCTTTACAAAATTTTAGCCAAAACAATCGCAAATAGGTTAAAAAGACTTTTTCCAGATTTGATTTCAGAAGAACAGACGAGGTTCGTCACGAACAGATCTATCCTAGATGGGGTAATAATTGCCCAGAAGGCAATTCACTCAATTCAAAACCTAAGAAAGCAAGCAATGCTAATAAAACTTGACATCAAAAAGGCATATGATCGTGTCAACTGACATTTTTTGTTTAAAGTTCTGGAAGGGTTCGGCTTCAATAAGTCTTAGATAGATTGGATTTTCTCCTGGATTGCAAGTCTGAGATTCTCAGTCCTGGTGAATGGCACTCCAGAAGGTTTCTTCAACATCTCCCGGGGGCTAAGACAGGGAGACCCAATCTCCCCCTATCTTTTTATACTAATGGCTGAAGCTCTTAGTAGATCAATTTCCAGAGCCTGGAATTTAAGGGAGGTCATTGGCATCCAAGTCACAAGTGGTGTTCCGAATATCACCCATCAGCAGTTCGCTGATGACACCATGTTGTTCGAGAAAGCCCAACCTAGGGAGGCTTGAAGCTTCAAGTCAATTCTCCAAAAATACACAATTGCCTCAGGACAAGAGGTTAGCCAAGAAAAATCAGAGGTTTTTTTCTCCAACACAGCAGCGAGAATGGAAGCTCAGATTTTGAGGATCCTTGGCTTCAAGAAAGGATCTCTTCCCTACAAATATCTAGGGGTTCCATTGGACAAAGACCTTCACTCGGGCAACACTTGGAATAGTTTGCTGGAGAAAGTTAGTATTAAGGCAGCTTCCTGGAAAAATAATTGGCTCTCATGGGCAAGGAGGCTTACTAAACTCAAGTCAGTTATATCTGCCTTTCTGACCTACCTAATGTCCTACCTCCCTCTATCAAGTAAAGCAAGCAAGGCTCTGAATAAGAAAATGAAGAATTTTTTCTGGCAGGGGTCGTCGGAGCAGTTCAAGTATCCTCTAATCAAATGGAAGCAAATTTGTGATTCTAAACAAAGTGATGGAATGTGATTAAAAAATCTATTGCTTCAAAATAAAGCCCTTGGAGCCAAATTGGTGTGAACAATTTTCTCCAACCAAGAACTCAAATGGGTGAGAATTGTGAGGGCTAAATATTTGGATGAAGGAGCAGACAACATTTTCACTTCAAGGGAGCTCCCCTCTGGTTCTAGAATTTGGAATTTCATCTGCAGCTGCAGAAACCTAATCTTAGATCATCTTTCTTGGGAAATTAGGAGTGGGCACTTAGCTAATTTTTGGGATGATTCTTGGCAAGGTTTACCCAAACTGGCTGATAGAGATGATTTGGCAAATGTCAAAAGTATTACAAAACATGCATGGGGGGATAAGGTAAGAGATTATTTAACTCCATCTTTCCACAATGGTTTGCTTACAACCAAATGGAAGAGCCCTCTAAATCTTGGTTTAAGTCAGGTGGAAGTGGAAATTTTTGACAGAGTTCTAGTGAAAAGGTAGATTAGCTATAGGCAGGGCCAGGATTCACTCTGATGGATAGGATCTCCTAATAGAGCCTATATTGTCAAAGAAGGATATTAAAAACTGTCAGAAAGCCATGAAGAAGCTTCTGCAATCCCAAGGGACTTGTGTTGGAACCCTAATTGTCTTCCAAAGGCAGGGGTGTTCTTGTGGATAGCCACACAAGGTAGAGCCCTAACTACTGATAGGTTAGCCAAACTTGGAATAAGGGCCCTTTGAGATGTTGTTTGTGCAAAGAAGCCTTAGAAGATGGTGATCATCTTTTCCTAAATTGTCCTTTCTCCAATCATTATTGGAATTGGCTAATGGATAAACTTCTCTGGAAATCAGCTTTGCCAAATGGTCTATTAGAATGGCTCATGAGTTGGCCTAGTGTGAATAAAAAGCAGTCTACCACAAAATGTGGTCCATTTGCCCCTTAATGCTAATTTGGGAGCTTTGGAAAGAGAGAAATAGGAGACTCTTTCAGGACAAAGAAATGTCTCTTCTCACTTTCCTCAATAAAGTTGAAAGTAGTTTAGTCGAAGTCTTCAATTCAAAGTTGAGTGACTCAAAACCCTCACAGCATCTTTTCTCAGTGTGGGATACAAAGATAAGACAAGGATGGCCAGGTCTTATAATGCCGCCTATCAGTATGGAAGGTGGTCAACAAACAGCTTTAAAAAGGAAACTCTCTAAATGGTCCCCCCCGGACCATGACTAGTTCAAATTAAATTTTGATGGGGCTTCACAAGGGAACCCTGGCAAATCAGGAGCTGGATGCATCATTAGAAATTGGGATGGTAAAACAATTGGTAGCTTAGCTGAGCCACTGGCAGATGGTACAAACAATGAAGCGGAGCTAGAGGCTCTAGTCCTAGGCTTAAGGCTTTGCCATGAACTTAAGCTTTGGAAAGTTGCCATTGAGGGAGATTCCCTTTTGGTAATCAATGGGTTGTGATCGAGGAGAATGCATAACTGGAAACTTGCCACAAAACTGGAATTAGCTTTGAGTCTGATGGATAGGTGCGAGCTAACAACAATCAATCACATCTTTAGAGAGGCCAATTCAGAAGCAGATTCTCTATCAAACTAGGGGCGGATGGAGTAAGAGCTAAATTTTTAATTTCCTCCAAGTAAATGGTTGGGTGGTAGGGTGGTAGGGTGGGCACCCAATCCATGATATCCTGGATGGGTCATAGCCATAAGTTAGCATTATGGCAAGACATTCTCTGTCGATGATCACAGAATCATTTTTGGTTATGCGGCCTCACCGAACCTGTCTTTGATGACCATTCACACGCTCCATATCTGGTGGAGGATCCTCCTTCCCCTCCTTTCCTCGCTGTCAAATGAATGAAGACAGCGTAAGGATTCTGATAGAGAAGCCTCCAGACGTTTGTCTTTGCCTTTATCAACTACAGTCAGCCTTTTCGATCGGATGAAGTAACCTGTAGCATTGGTAGTAGTGGTCAGAATGGCAGAGGGCTCTGGCTTCATTGCTAAGATTTCTATAGCTGGTTTGTTAAACTTGGGAATGGCAACTCCTATTCAATTAGAGATCTTTGTCCGTTAGATGGCTTTCAAAGGAGCCATCACGGACCAAAGACTCAAACAAATTCTGTGGAGGCATGAAGGTCTTCTACTCCCATCTGTGAAGCTCATTTTGGGGAAAGATTTCCTACTCGCAGATGAATTCTATAGGGTAGACACACATGTCTCCTCTCAGTTTCTTGCCTCCATCTTAGATGCAGGGGTGGCAGTAGGAGCAGTGAAGGGATTGATGCTAAAGCTATTCAAACTAGAAATACTTGGCGGCCTCAATCTCATACTTGGTACAGTCATTCCAGGGGTGGGAATCCCTCACCCAAAAGACATCTCGACCCCGAAGGATCCTTTGGAGGTTGTGAAAGTTTTTCCCCTCATTCTTGATCTGAAAGGTGTGGCATTAATCGAGCACCAGGAGCATGTGCTTCAGGCTTTTAGCTTTCTTCAGAATCTGCTGAATGAGGATAGGGACAGTGGGGAGGTGGAATGGGTTCGTGAGCTCCAATCCATGGTAAGGGAGCTCAGCTTCCTATAAGAGCTTGGTCTCTGGTATCCTCAGTTTACTATGATAAGTCTCAGTAGGTTATCTGCATGTGGTTAAGTCTTGGATGGTCTCGGAAGCCATAATGGCAATTTTGAAATATGTGGCTCTGTGAGGCCTTTTCGGCATAAGCTATGAAATTTAATTTTTTGGTGGTTTGCAGGAAAACAACTTATAGGCACCTGCTTGTAAATTTCTGCTCCTAATCAATACAAAACTCTATCTTTACGAATCAATATATATATATATATATAAGTTAAAAAAAAATTGATGATCAGTGGTGGTCGCTGGAAATATATAATTTCGGGTGAGTCGATCTCACCCGACTTTGATCTGGGCGAAATTATCTATGTGGCATTCCACTTGGTATCCACCTCATCATTTTCTAGGGTTTTTTGAAATTCTAAACTTAAACTGAATATTTCTTCAATTAGAATGGATTATTTCAAAAATAAAAAAATACCCTTTTGTAGAGCTCTAACTCTAGAGTCTAAATATGTTTTTTTTTTAATATTTTGATTACTTTTAATATGGTTTTTTTTACATTATTGCAAGTAGGTTGTTAAAATCAAATATGACACTAATTAGAAATTTAAAAAAAATATCAAAACACATCTAATTTTTTTCAAAACTATATGGTTCACTAGAGGAAAGAGTCTTCTCCAAAAGGGTATAATTGGTTTTGTGAAAATGATAAAAAAAATTATACAAAGTTGACGTGGAATGAAAACTATCAGATTCTATAAAGTTTGACTTTAAAATGCTATTACGAAGAAAATATGCGTTGAAAACTGAATTTTTTTTCTCCATACACTAGATATTGAACTCATCTATTTGGGAAAAAAAAATTAGGGAAAAATAAGATTATTTGCACACTTTTTTTGTGACGTGGACTCAAAGTCACTTTTCCTTGAAATTTTTAGCAATTTAAAATTTGCACTCTTTAGATTTATAAAAAAATGTCAAAATAAATTTTTAAATTTTTTGAAAAATTACAAGCAAAAAATTCATCAAGAGATCTACATTTCATTAGTTTACATCATTTTGAAATTGAAAACATAAATACCACTTTTATGAGGTCGAAGTTCAGAAATTGTTTTGCTGTTGGCCAATTCATTTATAAAGTGTGACACAGGTTTGTGCTTTTACCCATAGTCTCTAAGATTCCTCCCTCCTTAAATATTAATGGTTAGCTTGGGCAATGCATTTATTTCTTCAAATATTTATCTAGGATTTCCCTCCAATTATAAAATCAGTTCATTCCTCTGACCATCTAAGTCATGCAAGTCCTATGTTTGCTTAATTAGTCTTATTTTTGTAGTATGTTTGAGTAGGTAATTTCACTTTTCCCTATGCACATAAATTTTCTTTCAATCCTAAGATTATTTTCTTTTAGTACACTAGATCCTTCAGCGTGATGGGGAGCGCACAGTGAAAATGTAGAACGGGTCCCACTTTTCTCACAGACGGCAAGACTTAACAAATGAGCCACTGATTCATCTTGGTTCTCAGACAACAAGGATCAGTATGACCTTCTCAAGTCTTACCGTTGATCTACCTTACACCGATAGCTCAACTGAATTCATCTTCAGCAAGATACAACAGGACTCACACCGAGTCGATCAACTCTTCATCGTCGGCGAGACTTACTTCTATCGGCAAAGTCTTCTATCCTTCAACTAATGCCCCGATGATGGTTTTAACGCCGATTAAACTCCTTTGATGTGCTTCCAATATGCCAATGGCATTTGTCTTCAGTGAGACCCTTCTCATCGGCGAGCACTTACAAATTCTGGCCAATGCACCGATGAACCAACTCCCTCGGTGAGACTACTTGACTTCGGCAGACTTGTTGTGAGTTCTAGAGATTCACCGATGCACAACTTACTTTATTCCTCTTCAACCAAACCCTAGCACATGGAGATGCTAGGTCAACCTACTATGCAAAAGTACTCTGTCTAGATCCTCTGCACTGTCAAACACAAAATAAAACAAGAAACAAAACAAATACTTGTACAATGAAGCCATTCCACTGATTTTGATAGAAATTGTACCAGTGGAATGCTTCACATTGACATATTGCCACAATGGAAAGAACATAAAGAATAGAAATCTACAGTTATACAAATTGTAGTTACAGGGAACAGAAATCAAATTGACGTAACATAATAGTTTTTATTTCTCCTTAGAACAATACACACTCACACACTTCTCCTTCCTCCCTCCCGATGGTTCCTTCCTCTGGTTGTTATCAACTCAACCTGTCAGTAGTTGGAAAACCAACTGATGCAAACAGTTGGGAGACCAACTGATCCAAAACTACTTCAAACTATCCTACTGCCCTATTTTGGCACTATGTGATTACAATATGACAAAAGTGTGTTTTAAGTCACTTTAGACTTACGAAAAAGGGTTCTAGGTCCTGAAAGATCTAGAGACAAACTGAAATGAAAATGCATTGGTCAAATAGACCTTATTACAAAACAAAACAGGATTTTCTAGGTGCTCCTACACCATACTCCCCAGGTGAAAGTTGTCAAAAGTCCTCTTAGAGACTAATTGTTGCAAATCACCACCCTGCTTTTTGATGTCTTCTTCCAGCATCCATGTGGCTTCTGAGCCTAGAAGTCCTTGCCATTTGACTAAGTGCTCAAAATAGGTCTAATTTCTTGTCTTCTTGGTTGTCCTGCTATCCAAGATGCACTCCATCTTAGGTGGTTCCTTAGGTGGTAAATGTTGCACCCACTCTGCATTGTCTTGGACAGAATCTGCTATACCTTCTCCTATATTAGGACTCCTATATAATGTTAGATCAGCAACATTAAATATAGTGGAAATAGCAATATCATTAGGGAGTTCAATTTTGTAAGCATTAGGACCATATTTCTCTGAAATCTTACAAGGTCTAATTTTTCTCATCAACTTGCTATGGTTTCCCTTGGGTAGTCTGTTCTTATTGAGATGAACCATGACCATATCTCCTATTTGGTACTGCACATCCCTTCTCCTTTGATCCACTCTAGCCTTGATCTTCGGACTATTCTTGTGTAGAGTATCTCTAACTTGTTGATGGATCTCTTTCACAGCCTCTGCAAATGTATCAGCATGTCCACTCCTTTTGTCCAACCCTTGAACACCTCTCAATTCAAAAATTCCTCTAGGATGACTACCATAGACAACTTCAAAAGGACTTAGACATGTACTTCTGTTTGTAAAATCGTTATATAGGCATATTCTGCTTGTCGGAGTACCACATCCCAACTACCTCCATGTTCTCTTGTCAAACACCTTAGCAGATTGCCTAATGACCTATTCACAACCTCAATTTGGCCATCAGTCTGAGGATGATAGGCTGAACTAAAAGACAAATTTGTACCCAATCTTTTCCACAAGGTTCTCCAAAAATGTCCCACAAATTTGTTGTCTCTGTCAGATATAATACTCAAAGGCAATCCATGAATCCTAACAATTTCTTTAAAGAACAAACCTGCAATGTAACTAGCATCATTGGTGGTTTTACAAGGAATAAAGTGAGCCTTCTTGCTGAACCTGTCTACCACAACAAAGACACTGTCATAACCTGTCCTTGTCTTTGGTAACCCCATCACAAAATCCATACTCAAACTTTCCCAAGGCCTATTTGGTATGGGCAGAGGTTGGTACAGTCCTGCATAGGTTGAGACCCACTTTACTCTCTGGCAAATCATACATGGGCTAAGGCTCTTCCTTATCAATCCTTTGTTTAGGAGTTCTTGAACTTGATTTGTTATCTCTTCATTCTGCTGAGGGGTCATTTTATATGCTGCCTTATTAGGAAGTATTGCTCCTGGTATGAGGTCTATCTGGTGGCTAATATCTTTGACAAGTGGCAGGGAATCAGGTAAGTCTGTTCCAATCACTCCTTTGTAACTTTCAAGTAGATCTCTAACCTCCTTAGGTGGTACTTCCCTCACACTTTCTTTCCTTTCCCCCTTAGGCTTCACAATCAAAGCAAAACCTACTCCACCACCTTCTTTTAATGTGTCCATGAATTCTTTTTCTCCTACCATCATTACACTAGACCCTACATGCAGTGGATCCTCTTCTACCAATGACTGTATCCTATAAGTCACACCATCCTTTTGGAATGAGTAAGCATTATTTTCTCCATCATGATGAGCCTTTCTGTCAAACTGCCATGGTCTGCCTAACAAAAGATGGCAAGCATCCATTGGAAGGATGTCGCACAAGATTTTATCTCTATACCCCCCAATACTAAATTCTACCCATGCGTATTCATTGATGAGTATATGTTACCCCTTATTCAACCAACTCACTTTATATGGGCTGCTATGGGGTATCTTTTCTAGATTAAACTTGTTCACTGCTTCCAAAGATATAATATTATCAGTAGAACCAGAGTCAATAATAACTTTAATAAACTTACCTTGGATCTTGCAATTGATTCTAAATAAAGCCCTTCTTTGAGACGGTTTAGTCTGTACTGGTTCCTTGAGCAGCGTCCTTTTGATCATCAGATTTTCTCCCATCTCTGATGTCAGATTCACTTCAGGAGATGTCACACTCCTTGCATCTTCTTGAATCAAAGTTGTTCTCTTCTCACCACCATGAGAAGTTGAGGCCTTGTCTGGACACTTGTATGTTGGGTGCCCTATCTGATTGCAGTTATAACATCTCATATTGGAGAACTTATATCCTCTACCTAATCCATTTGTCTCACCCCTTCCATTAGGCCTTCTTCCTTGGTAGCCTCCTCTACTACTTGAGTCTCTAGCTTGCTCTTCTTGGCTAGAATCACCACTAGGCCTCTGGTTAGGACTTCTTCCTCCAAAACTGCCTCTGCCTCTGAGACTTCTTCCTCCTCTACCTCTATTATTTTGCTCACTCTTTCTCTTTATCTTCTCTTTAGCCCTTAAGTCCATTTGGAAACACTTGTTCACTGTTTCTTGTGCTAAGATACTAATCTCATCTTGGATGTTCATCCTTAGGCCATTCAGATACCTTGCCACCTTCTCTAACTCTTCTTCTTGTTTCTTTGATATGAGACTGAGTTTATGAAACTCTTGTGTGTATGCATTCACATCAAGGTCTCTCTGTCTGAGGTTCTACAATTTCTTATACATCTGCACGTTATAGTCCAGGGGTAAGAATTGTGCCTTGATTTTGGTCTTCATCCTTTCCCATGAGGTTATCATATTCTTCCCCTCCTTGACTCTCTCTCCTTGCTCATAATTCCACCATGCAAGAGCAAACCCCTTCAATCTTGCCTTTTCCAACTTAACCCTCTTATCATCAGGGACGTCTTTGTATTCAAAATGATTGTTCAATGCCTCAATCCAGTCAATCACCTCTTCAGCTTCCATACTTCCACTATACATAGGTAACCCATCTATGGTGTCCCTATTGACTGACTTCAAAGCATTTACAAATGCCCTCTGGTTTGTTGGTATCTCCTCTGTTCTCTTATTAGTTTCCTCAATTTCTGTATCTCCTTCATTGCTGTCACTTTCATCTTCCCTATCCTTACCCTTGGTTCTTTTCAACTCCTCGAGCATGGACTCAAACATCGCTTTAATTAGTTTCTTCACTGCATCTTGTGAAATGCTTTTAGGAGGCATCATGTCAGCCTCTGCTTCACTTTCCTTGTCTGACATACACCAAGACCACACTACCCGAGTGATCTTCAAAACTCGCTCTGATACCAATATGATGGGGAGCGCACAGTGAAAATATAGAACGAGTCCCACTTTTCTCACAGACGGAAAGACTTAACAAATGAGCCACCAATACATCTTAGTTCTTAGACAACAAAGATCAGTATGACCTTCTCAAGTCTTACCATTGATCTACCTTACACCGATAGCTCAACTAAATTCATCTTCAGCGAGATACAAAAGGACTCACACCGAGTCGATCAACTCTTCAGTGTTAGTGAGACTTACTTCTATTAGTGAAGTCTTCTATCCTTTAATCGATGCCCCAATGATGGTTAAGTCCCCCCTCATCTTAATCGTGATGATTTTAATGCCGGTTAAACTCCTTTGATGTGCTTCCAACATGCCGATGGCATTTGTCTTCGGTGAGACCCTTCTCATCGGTGAGCACTTACAAATTCTGGCCGATGCGCCGATGAACCAACTCCCTCGGCGAGACTGCTCGACTTCGGTGGACTTTTTGTGAGTCCCAACGATTTGCTGATGCACAACTTACTTTCTTCCTCTTCAACCGAACACTAGCACATGGAGATCCTAGGTCAACCTACTGTGCAAAAGCACTCTGTCTAGATCCTCTGCACTATTGGACACAAAAATAAAACAAGAAACGAAACAAATACTTGTACAACGAAGCCATTCCACTAATTTTGACAGAAATCGTACCAGTGGAATGCTTCACATTGACATATTGCAACAAGGGAAAGCACAGAAAGAATAGAAATCTACAGTTATACAAATTGTAGTTATAGGGAACGGAAATCAAATTGATAGAACATAATAGTTTCTATTTCTCCTTAGAACAATACACACTCACACACTTCTCCTTCCTCTCTCCCGATGGTTCCTTCCTCTGGTTGTTATCAACTCAACCTGTCAGTAGTTGGAAAACCAACCGATGCAAACAGTTGGGAGACCAACCGATCCAAAACTGCTTTAAACTATCCTACAGCCCTGTTTTGGTACTATGTGATTACAATATGACAAAAGTGTGTTTTAAGTCACTTTGGACTTACAAAAAAGGGTTCTAGGTCTTGAAGGACCTAGAGACAAACTGAAATGAAAATGCATTGGTCAAATAGACCTTATTACAAAAGAAAACAGGATTTTCTAGGTGCTCCTGCACCAGAGCTCTATCTAGTCACTTACATTTTTCAATCAAATTGCTCATGTGATGTCTTCCCAATCAACACCTAGCCTCTTTGTGCCTCCTTTATTGGCCCACTCATGCACCAACATCAATCATCAATGAATTCTCATGAATTTTATACCCCTTCAACCTTTTTGGTTTGTTCCATGTCAATAGTCACCTATACAATTAGATAATTTTTTTGAGACATAATGTTTTGTAAGATAACCTAGGAGGTCCTAATTTTGAGTAAATAAAACATTAATCCTTGAATATTAAATCTTGAATCAATAGTCTAAGAACTTTATTCTGAGTCATTATTTTGATTTATCTTCACTCTAAAATAATTTATCAACACAATTGTTAGTCCAAATTTATTTACCAAGTGAATAACATGTCATTCAGCTATATTATTTGAAAAACATAGAATTAATATGATAACCCCTTAAGTTGTGATTGTGGTCTTATTTAATACTCATGAAACATGGAATCATCATTCTTCATCAAGAGACATGTATTTAAAACCACTATCAATAATCTTAATAAATTTAATATAGGCCATGACATTTTGTTATAAAGTCCTTAGGATTTTGTTTGGTTGATATCCTTTAAAAATGAGCAAATGGAGGGGTACTACACTTGTTGCCTAGGACATTAGGGATTCCTAGTTATACTTTGTTTACATTATCCCCCACAAAAACTTCATTATGAGACAAGATAGGTTGGAACCATGGAGGGGATAAACAAGAAAAATTACATGTGCTCTCGATGTTAGGTCTTAATGTTAGATTTTATTGATCAACACAAAGAAGAATTTATATAATGAGGAAATATAGTTGAATGCAGTTATTTGTAACTATATGATAGAAATTCACTTCATCTAACTCTTTGTTGGAAGTTTTGTTATGCCTAATATCACATCATTCCTAATTCTTATTAATCCTAGTAATCGAACAAGAATTCTAATCTAAATGTCATGGATTGTATTTAAGGTTATTTTGTGGATGAAAAAACTAAATTTAATCAGGGTATTACATATTTGATTCTTAAGGAAGAATGGTAATATATAATCTTCCATGATTATTAAGTTAGCCTATGATAATGTACTAGGGATTATAGTTTTTATTATAAATTATAGCTTTGATTTTAAATTTACCATGTAGTAGACTTAAACGACATGTTTTCTACTTGATAAATGTATTCAAACTAACATTTGTGTATATTAATGTTTACATAGATTAATGAATTTAGAATGATAATAAAATTAGGATAATGACTAGGATGTAGGTTTTTAGATTTTTACTTTAGATTTAATAAATGAAGACCAATGCTTTGTTTATTTTAATTTAGAGCTTCTTAAATCATTTCATAAAACATGGTGTCCTGATAATTTCATATAAGTGTACAAGTGATTACAAACATGGGTGGGCCAACCAAAGAGAAGAGGGATACTTATTTATAAGAATAACCACTGGTGTCTTTACGATCCCAAAATCTAGTTTGCTAGTACTATGCACAAGTTAGAGATGACAAATAATATGCATTGCTACTATGCATTTGTTGTGATAGCAAATCAATCCTTCTTATATCACAAGAGGCTGTGGAGTGGGGGATCATCTACAAGACTACCATCTTCTTGAGTTCAATGAACATCCTAATAGAAATATTAATATTTGTTTGTTAATTATTTTTTGTGTTCACTTGGTTTTTGTTATTGATGTTGGTGGGTGATGTTGTGGTGTTCATATGAGGGTGTTTCCTAGAGAACCTTTGGAGAGGTGTAGTTATGATAATTCTCCTATGATAAGGTGGTTTTTTAAACTTGAATCAAGTTTAATTCTTGTTGGGAAAAGGCATGAAAAGTGTTAAAATTACGTTCATCTAAATCAATCAATTCTTCAAGGAGGGTTAGTTCTCTTATATGCCTCCTATTGATTTCCTCCTAGATTAGTTATAAGATAGCTTCTTTCTCTTGGATTTATTCTATGTTTGGTGCTTGCCCTTATCTTACCTAGGACAATCTTTAATCCAATATTCACTAACTCTAGGACAGATGGTCATAAAATGCCTAGAAAAATATGGAGAAGTGAAAGATTTGGGAGAGTAACTTCGGTGATCTTAGTTTGAATTTGGTTCATTACCTTGATTGTTTGATTTGAGTGTTGTTATGTGGTTGTTTGATTTTCATTGTTTTATAATCTTATCTTGTTAGCAAAATGCTTGTTTAGTATTATATGTTTGGGAGTCCTTGAAGCCTGTTTATGAATGAACCTATTGTTGTGTTTTTGATGTTTCAATTTTATATTTTCAATGAATGCAAAACTAATATGAACTATCTAAATGTGAGGAAATTAAACTACCTTTATTTTTGTTCTTTTTAGCATTATAAATATTTTTTATGATCTAATCAACTAATGAAATAAGTGACTTCTTTTTGTACCTTTTTTGTGCTTTTGGATGAATATGAAACTAAATGAATTTGATTGTCTAAATGCAAGATCTATAGTTTTTGTTGCACAATTTTCTTGCTTGTTTATTGAAGAGTCTTGTTAGGTCTTGTTTCTATTTGATCATTTATTTGATGAGATGGATCTCATTTTCTTGTTGAAGATTTGAATCTTTGTTTGCATATGAGTTGTTTTGAAGAATTCTATTGAAATAACAACTTACAACTAACTCTAATCTAACCTAAAAATCAATTAAATCTACTTTAAATTATAAATCTAAGCCAAGAAGTAGCAATAGAGTATTACATTCCTTGCACAAAGTGTGATTTAATTACTACTTCTAAGATACTTTTTTTGACATTAAACTTCTA
Source organism: Cunninghamia lanceolata (assembly GCA_027924645.1). Taxonomy (NCBI): domain Eukaryota; kingdom Viridiplantae; phylum Streptophyta; class Pinopsida; order Cupressales; family Cupressaceae; genus Cunninghamia; species Cunninghamia lanceolata. The sequence goes on along the minus strand of BSBN01000430.1, from coordinate 17,476,229 downwards.
TAAAAATAAATTGACCTATAACTTGTGAATAGCTTCTATGGAGCTTCTAGGTATTCTAACTTTAGGGGGTTCAACTTATTTTATGTCTTCTCCTCTCCAACTCTAGGATAATCCCCTTGATAGAAGTAGGGAAGCAAGGGAAAGTAAACTTTGTGGGAATATTATAAATTACTTAGAAGATCTAGTCTTTCCCCTCATTTCCTCACTAGTCTTTCTCCTAATTTACTTTATAAGAAGAGTAGCAATGAGATAGTACATACTAGCATCTATTATAGAACTACTAAGTGTAAGAAATATATTATCCTAAGATTCAAGAAATGAATACAATAACAAAGTACACTTATCTTGTTCTTCTGCTTTTACATCTAATGAGTATAGATAACTCAATATTAGATTAAATGCATTCAGGTGTTCTACAACTAACTTTCCATCTTTCAATTTTTAAAAAAATGACTTTATTCAAAAATAATTTGATCACAATATTTTTAGTCTTATAAATTTCTCCTATTCTTTACAATAATTTATAAGTAGTAGTTTCACTTGGAACATTCCAAAGAAAAAAATCAGCTAAACATAACCATATGGTGACTCATGCTCTTTTATCATGTTTTACCCATTCTTCCTCTTCTATTTTTTTGGTTTGTTCTCATTCTTTATAGAAATCCATTGGCCTCTTTAATCCAAGATATCCTCCATCCTTTCATTCCAATGTTTAAACCCTAAGCCATTGAACTATTCAACCTCCAATTGGGATGAGCTAGCCATGAGCTCTATCACCTACAACCCAAAACTACAAGAAAATACAACACAATCCCACTATAGAAAAAACCAAATCACACACTGTGAAAGAGGTACCCCTCTCTCTAATCAAACCAACCATTGCTCTAATACCAAATATATTAAATAGGGTAAACAAGTAGCAGTATATGTTAAACTTTAATACATCTAAATTTGGTAAAAATGGTAGACATAAGGATAATGGAAATCAACCATAAAATAAAATGCAACCTACAACAAAGTATTTACATGGAGAAAACCTTGTAGGAAAAAAATCTACACCCAAAGAGACCAAATATTATATTATTCCTCAAAATGGTTACAACAATACATTATCTTATCCCTTTAAATTTTGATAGCATTGTTGGTCATTACATAACTTGCAAAGAAACATATGCATCCTCTAACTCTAATAAGCATGAATTTATAGGAAAATAACAAACCACTAATAAAGGGTGGTTTTCCAAAACCATGTACCAACTCCATGGACCTAAAAGTGTCACCCAATATGACTCAAATTCCAATGCCCAATTTGGTCATAGTCTTCTAGGTTATTATTAGTAGATGCTCTTCTAGCTAACATAAGTTGTCATAAGTTTTGTCATATATAACTCCTAGAGTTGGGCATTAAAGTTTGTCTTACTTAACCAATTCAAATATTATTTTTCACCTATCATAATTTTCTAATCAAGGTTCTAATGAAACTCCCCTCTTACATGCTCTTACACATTATAAGTAACTCCCATCTTGATGATTCAAGATGCTCTTACACACCTTCCATGGTGTCGACATGTGGAAAAGTACTAGTGCCACCTCAAATAGGACACCCTATTCCTTATGTGGGAACAAAATAATAAATAAAATATAATTAAATGCAAATAAATAATAATCAAATACATTGGTAATGCAAGGTTGAGACACCTTTTCCCTATACATATCTATGCATGCTTGTTGATCATTCATTTCCTTGACAATATTATCAAGTTATATCACATACAACCATATGAAAATGACCTATGATTGAATAATTTAGCAATGAACAAGAGATGAAAAACAAGCACAGTAATGTTGCAAATAACACAGCAATGAAATGCATGAAGTCACTCATCATAAGTTAGAGAAGACAAGTACATATATAGGTGAGGAGAGGTAGTTATTAGTTGAGGAAAAGACTCCTACAAACTAACGTGAGTGGCTAGTTTAGTGGGAACTTTGATGACCCCTATCCTAACTTCCTAACAACCTTGACACCTCAATGAGACATGTGTCAAGGTACAAGTATAAAGGCACACCTAAGTAGGCCTATGCCTAAGTGTATACAAATATATGAAATATATATGTACACTAACACCCCCCTTTAGCATAGCTAGCTGGGCACAAAAGAAATGGGTCCCAGCTACAAAGCCTAGTGAGGTACCCATGTACAATGCAAATATGAATTGGGTTCCAACAACTAGGCCAGATAAGGTACCAAATAGCAATGCAATCTCTCATAAATGGATAAAGTAGAAAACCCAGTGGGAAAAAAACTACCTGCCAAAGGAGAGAAAAGATGCATTCAAATTATACAAGTGAAGAAGTACTACTTCTTTCACTAAGTATGATATGTGATTCCCCCCATAGGAGAGAAAATGATAGGTCTATGAGACCCCCCATAATACATGTCCTACTGCAGTGATGTTGGATAGTCAACAAATGATGCAGATGTAGATCCAAGAACTTCGAATAATGTTCCTTCCCTTGGGAAGAAATGAAATCACCTGAAGATGTAGGATATCTTCCCATGCGAGAAGATGTATGTATGATCTTGAATCATGCTAAAGCTGATCCAAGGATGATGGTGCCAATTGTGGTGTCATCAAAGAGTGCTCAGGTGTTCCCATGCCGTGCTGAAGGATGCCATAATCAAATCAGGTGGATTCCTAATAGATGAGGATGATAATGATCCATAACCATGTGTAGGACAATGTCGAGCATTAGTATTCAAAGAGGATAATGGAGATGCAAATTCATCAAAATTGTCATCAAAGAGAACACTGATTTCCTCAATGTGTGCTTCCAAGTCACAAATGTAGGACTCTACAAATAGACAAGTGATGTTAGGTAGAAATATGTACCAATCAATAATGCTAGGAAGACTGATATCCTGTTGCAAAGAAGCACTGGAAGCATTCGAAGAAGAAACTCTAGAATCTAATGAAGTAACAATAGGATGTGGTAGATTATCTACCAATGCAGGGGGTGTAGAGAGAGGAGATGCAAGTGGGTATGTCTATGTTTCATCAGTACATTCAAGACTTCCCCAATACATAAGTTCCTCCTTAGTATCATCGTCATACAAATGATCATCAACATCATCAAGGGAAAGAAGTATGTCTATAGCAAGATTATTTGGGAATGTAGGTTCATTGGGGTCTCCATACAGTTCCCATATTTTGGTCCAAAGAGCTCTAGGGTAGTTGATGTGTGATAGAGGAACCCACTGAGTGTGGTTCATAACACTAAAACCAACTGTAGGAGTTACATATGACAAAACTTATGACAAGTTATGATAGCTAGACGAGAATCTACTAATAATAACCTGGAAGATTATGACCAAATTGGGCATTGGAATTTTTGTCATATTTGGTGCCACTTTTGGGTCCACAGAGTTGGTCTGGGGGGAGCATCCCCCTTGCGGGGGGGTTTGAGGGTCATGCACCCTAGTGGGGGTTTGGGGGTAGCACCTCTGAAACCATATTTTATTTATATTTTATCATTGTAAATCTGGACCATTCGTCATTAGGTCACAAATCTGACAGTCAATATTATGTCAGTTTTCTTGCCCTACAAGGTAACCCCCTTTTATAAAGATATTTGCACTGTGTTTTTAGCAGAGTTGAGAGTAACAGGTGTCGTTAGATTGAAGACTGAAGAAAAAGAGGAAGTGCTTGTATTGTAATCTCATATTTGAAGATAATACAACTCGGATCCTCTTTTCTTGGTGGAGCTTTCTACTTGAAAGGGTTTTCTCCATGTTACATACTATGTTATATGTTTGGTTCTTAATGCATGTTATTTCTGTGTAGTGGGTTTATTTCTATTGCACTCTCCATTGATTGTACATTATTTAGAGGATATTAATAAGGTTTAAATCAAATTTTCATTGTGTGGTTTGTACCTTCATTTCTAACATTTGGTATCAGAGCCTGGCCAGTTTTGATTCTTGGGTGGTAGTGTGAAGGTTTTTTTGTTACAATAGGAGATTTGATTTTTTTTTTGTTTGCAGATCTTGTGTGGATATCATCGCTACATCCACTGTTACTTTTACCTCTCGGTTGGACATTAAAAGTTCAATGATACGGGTGTGAATTGTGGAAGCTAGAGATGGAGGATTTTCTTGAGGAAAGAAATCAATGGTTGTCTATTATGAAAGAGAAGAATCTCAATGATGTCTCTCAAGATTAGTGGGATAGACTAGATAAAAAGACACGAGGTACAATCTAGCTGAGTCTTGCCGATTTTGTCCTACTGAATGTTGCGAGTGAGAAGTCTACACAAAGCTTGTGGTTCAAGTGTCTGGGTGAGATCTACAAAACCAAGAGTATGGTACACAGAATTTATTTAAAGCCTAAATAATTTTCTATGAAAATGAAAGAGGGTGAATCAGTTGCAAAGCAATTGAATTTGTTTAATTTGTTATTGAGTCAACTAGCATCTGTAGATGTTGATGTTGATGAGGAAGATAAATGTATATTGCTTCACTATTCTTTACCTAAGTCATGGGAGAATTTTATTTTGGTTATCACTACTAACCTCATAGATCCGAAGTTGGATTCTCTTGTTTCAGTTTTATTGTCACATGAATTGAGGAAGAAAAGTTTAGATAGTTCAGGGGATGCTATTAGTGTCAAGGGAAGGTCTATGGAAAGACGACCAAAAGGAGATCAGAAGGGGTCTAAAGACAAGTCTAAGGGTCATTTTAAGACTCCTAGAAAGAATAATAGAGTCAAGTGTTGGAACTGTGGAAAGAGAGGACATGTGAAAAAGGAATGTAGAAACCCGAAGAAACAATGGGATTCCACTACTAATAAGTCTTCGAATGCAGGTGATGATGTTTTACTTTCTGCATGTAATGTTGTTTCTCATGATCATTGGTTGGTTGACTCAGGATGCTTGTACCGCATGACTCCACATAAAAAATGGTTTTCCACATACGAAGAGTATGATGGAGAAAATGTGTACCTTAAGGACAACTCTACATATCCTATTGTTGGACGAGGGAAGGTAATGTTGTGTTTCAGTTATGGGAGAATTAAAACCCTCTTTTGTGTTTTGCATGTTCCTAGATTGGCTAGAAATTTGATTTCTATTTCAAAGTTGAATGATTTGGGAATGCATGTGACATTTGATAAGCATGGTTGTAGATTGGTAAGAGGAAACTTGGTGGTAGCAAAGGGGGAAAGATTGGGAACTCTATTTAAGCTAGAAGCCACTGTTGTTTGTAATGCCTCTTATGCATCTGAGGCTAATATTAAAAATACATTTATGTTGTGGCACCATGCATTGGGCCACATAAGTCAATCTAGTTTAAAGACTATCTTAAATAAAAATTTGTTAGACAGTTTATCCTATTTTGATGAGAGTTTCAAATTTTGTGAACATTGTGTGTTTGGAAAATATAATAGATCTCCATTTCCTTTAAGCAGTAATAAATCTAATGATAAATTGGAACTTATTCATTCAGATGATTTTGGTCTAGTGGGTGTTGAATCAATTGGAAAAACTAAATATTTTGTTTCCTTCATTGATCATGTCTCAAGGTTTACTTGGATTTATTTTATGCATCACTAATCTAAAGTTTTATTAAATTTAAAGAATTAAAAGTTTTAGTTAAAAAGCAATCATAAAATAAGATAAAGGTTTTGAGATCTAACAATGGAGGGGAATATTGTTCTAAGGAATTTGATAAATTCTATAAGCATGTAGGCATTGTTAGAAAGAAGACAACTCCATATACACCACAACAGAATGGAGTGACAGAAAGGACAAATTAGGCAATAATGGAAAGAGCCAAAAGTATGTTGAGTGAATCATAGTTGAACAAATGCTTTTGGGCAGAAGCTGTGTGTACTATAAACTACTTGGTTAATAGATCCCCATGCAAGGCTCTTGTGTCAACTCCTTATGAAATGTGGATAGGAAAGAAACTTTTTATTTCACATTTAAGGGTATTTGTCTATGAGGCTTATGTTAATGTGCCTAAATAAAAATGAACTAAGTTGGATCCAAAAGTTGAGAAGTGTATTTTCATTGGATATGGTGATAATGTAAAAGGTTATAAGCTTTGGAATTCACTAACCTGAAATATTATCTATTCTAAAGATGTTAGTTTTAGGGAACTTAGTGTTATTTAAGAACCTAAACAACCTAAGGAAAAAGAAAAAAAGGTGAAGAGAGTGCATTTTAAATTAGAGCATTAAGATGCACCTCAGGAAGAATATAATGATGGATTAGGGGGTGAATAAGCAAAAGTAGACTCGAGTGAAGGTTCTGTTGAGGAAGAATCTATTGTAACAGAAGAAATTGGTACAAATGAGCATGCAGAAGAACCTGAAGAGTCTCTTACTCCACCTCTAAGAAGATTGACAAGACAATAGAACCCAATTGACAGGTATAGCCCACCAGATTTCTATTGTGTATTTTCTTTATTAAGTATTAATGATGAGACTTGATCCTATAAGGGAGCTATTCATGCAGATGATAGTGAGTCTTGGCAGTTAGCCATGCAGGAGGAGATGATGGCTTTAGATTCTTTCAACACCTGGGATCTTGTTCGTTTTCCCAAAGGAAGAAAGACCATAAGTTGCAAGTGGGTCTTCAAGAAGAAGTTTAGAGCAGACGGTTCATTGAAGAAGTACAAGGCTAGACTAGTAGCCAAGGGCTAATCTTAAAGAGAGGGAGTTGATTTTGGTGACATATTATCTCATGTTGCTAAATTAACTTGTATTAGATTTCTCTTATCCATTATTGTAGCTATTGATTGGGAAATAGAGAAAATGGGTGTTAAGACTGCATTTTTGCATAGAGATCTTGAGAAAGAAATTTACATGCAATAGCCTACAAGGTTTGAGGTAAAAGGGAAAGAACATTGGGTTTGTACATTAAAGAGGTCTCTTTATAGTTTGAAAAAGTCGCCTAGAATATGGTACCAAAAATTTGATTCATTTGTATTGAAATTGGGTTTTGTTAGAAGTGAGGAGGATCACTGTGTTTGCATTCATTATATTGATGATTCTATTTTGATCATTACATTAGATGTTGATGACATGTTATTTTTCAACAATACTAAGGGTATGATCAATAAGTTGAAAGCCCAACTTTCAGGTGCATTCAAAATGAAGGATCTTGGAGCTGTAAGGTATATTTTGGGGATGGAGATCAAAAGGGAGAGGTAACAGAAAGCTTTGGTTATCACAAAGTAAGTATGTGAATACCATTTTGTAGAGATTTAGTATGCAGGATTGTAACCTAGTTAGAGTTCATTTACCCATTGGTACTAATCTTTCATTAGATATGTGTCCAAAGAATGAGGATGATTTAGAAGATATGTCTAATGTGTCATATGCTAGTGTTGTAGGGAGTTTAATGTATGCAATGGTTTGCACTAGACTAGATATTACCTAAGCAGTGGGAGTTTTGAGTAGATTTATGTCTAACCCAAGTAAACAACATTGGAATTATGCGAAGAGGGTGTTTATATATCTAGTAGGTACTCTTGATTATTGTTTGGTTTATTGTAGTACTAATAGTTCTAAAAAAACTTTGGACATATAGGGATTTGTTGATGCAGATTGAGCAGGTGACTTGGATAGTCGAAGGTCCACCAGTGGCTATGCGTTTACTTTGTTTGACAGAGCAGTGAGTTGGATGAGCAAAAGGCAACACACGGTTGCTTTGTGTACCACTAAAGTAGAGTATATGGCTGCTACCCATGTATCTAAGGAGGTAGTTTGGTTGAGGATATTGTGTAAAGGTATTGGTTTTGATTACAAGATCATTCAGATTGGTTGATAACTAGAGTGCTATTTGTTTAGTCAAGAATCCTATGTATCATGCTCAGACTAAGCATGTAGATGTATAGTATCACTTTGTTCAAGAAATGGTTACAAATGGACAGATTGAGCTGAAGAAGGTAGACACTTAGGAGAATGTTGCAGATGCTTTGACTAAGCATATGAGCACAGATAAATTTTTTTGGTGCAGAGAGGCCATGGACCTTGTTTCTAGTGCTTGATTATTTTTATTGTTTTCCTATGGGTATTTACAATGTATGATGTCAAGTGAGAGAATGTTAGGATTTAGGTGCCATCAACCTTGTATATCCTATGTAATTTATTATTGTTTGTAAATCACCCATAAGGGATGAAAGGTTTCACCAACAGTGATCTTGTTTCAGTTGCATGTTTATAACTAGTACTCAATGCTAATTTGTCCACGATAGGGGGGTCATAGGGGGGGTTTCCCCCTGGTAGGGGTCCAAGGGGATCATCCCCTTGGTGGGTGGGTCTGGGGGCTACGTGCCCTGGGAGGGGTTCAGGGGCAATGCCCCCGAAACCATATTTTATTTATATTTTATCATTATAAATCTAGACCATTCATAATTAGGTCACAGATCTGATGGTTGATATTATGTTAGTTTTCTTGCCGTAGAAGGAAACCCCCTTTTATAAGGATATTTATGCTACATTTTTAGCAGAGTTGAGAGTAACAGGCGCTGCTGGATTGAAGAATGAAGAAGAAGAGGAAGTGTATGTATTGTAACCTCATATTTGAAGATAATACAACTTGGAGCCTCTTTTCTTGGTGGATTTTTTTTCCTGAAATAATTTTCTCCACATTACATACTATTTTATGTGTTCAGTTCTTAATGCATGTTATTTCTATGTAGTAGGTTTTAATTTCTATTGCAATCTCCATTGATTCTACATTATTTAGAGGATATTAATAAGGTTTTAATTATATTTTTGTTGTGTGGTTTGCACCTTCATTTCTAACACTGCCTTAGTCCAAAGATTTCTTAGTACTCTTTTTTTCTTTGTACTTTCCCATTTATCCACTTATGAAACAACTTATGCTAGGTTTGACACTATATTATTTTATCTCGTCAACTTCTTGAGAAGGCACACATAGGCCCAAGTGTTTCAACTTGGCTCTGATACCACATGTAACGAACTTACTAGTCCATTAAAATTTTCCTACTCTATAATTCATCTAGTACTTAAACATATTTTTTTTAATTATTTCAAAAAAATATATATTACATTGGAAACCATAGACATACATTATAATGCATCCATAAAAAGATTTATAACATCGACAAACAAAACTTTTTTCATAAAATATACATTACTGATTTTTTGTTTTTTCTTAAATAATATTAATATTGGAAACCATATACATACATTATAATGCATCCATAAGTATTTATAACATCAACAAACAAAACTTTTGCAATAAAATAAATATTATTGACTTCCAAGAATTATACATTTTCATAAATGAATAAAAGCATTTATTTCTGATGCAGGAGCATCCAGTGGTGTAAAGGCAATCTTGCATCACCCAAAAAGATGTTGAGTCAAAATCAGTTAAGTTGTTTTCATTTATTTCCATAATTAGTATTTCTGGTTCCATAATCATTTGAATAATGATGTAGGACTTTTAGTTTTTCCAAACTGCTAAAAATAGCAAACTGCTATTTTTGGAAAGTTTAACTGCCATTTCTAGAAAGTTTGCATTTGGGCTCGGATTGAAGCAAAAATTTACAAGAATCATTGTAAATGAAATATAAGACCTTTGGTGTAGGAATCAGGCAAAGATCATTTGTGAGCTGAAAAATATTAAAGTTTCTATTTTTTGAAAAACCCCTTAAATTTTTTAAAACCAGATATGAGGCTCTAAAACATCCCATAATGTCCCCAAAAGTTGATTGAAATCCATTTACATATTTTCAGCATGATAGTTCACTTCGTGATCTTTCCAGTGCTTAAAACAGTTTGTCAATCAGACACCCGGATCAAAAATTATACTTCCTGAAAGTTGACCTACTTTTAGAGGGAGTTGCAAATTTCAAAATTTAGCTGGAGGCTGCCAAAAAGGGATATTTATGACTATTTTTGGCAACCCTGGGTACTAGTAGAGTTAAGGGGGAAAGTGTAGATTCAAGAAGAGGCAGGAAAATAGAAACCATAGCTGATTTGGGGTTACAAAAGGAAGAAGATTCCAGAGCTTGGTGATAGGTAGCTGTAATGTGTTGTAGCCTGTAGAGGATTAATTTCTTTGATTGTATTTGAGATTCTATAATGTAATGAGTTTTCCAAATCAATAAAAGAATATTCTATTTTCTATGTGCAATTTTCATTGTTGTGTGTTTTATGATTTACACCCTTCATCAAGTGGTATCAAAGTAAGGGTTCTTGATTGTGTAGACAGATCGCCGACTGTGAGGCAGTTTGCACCAAGACCTGAGGTTGTGGTTTGTTGTGGAGATCAAGATGCCTCCACAAAGAAATTGTATTGGGAGGAATGCTTTGATGGAAGAGGATTTTAGAGCCCTGGAAAGGCAAATTGATGCATTGCAAGAGGAGTTGCAAAGAGGGTTTGAGATGGGAACAAGAGAGGAAAGAGAAGATGAAGCTGAAGAAGAGCTATCTGAGGAAGAACAAGAAGCTGTAGGAGATCCTATAGAAGTTAGGTTTTTGAGGGCCATTTTGAAGATTAGAAAGAGGTTAAGGATTGAATTTTCTACCTATTCTGGAGATTTGAATCCAGAATAGCTTATTGATTGGATCAATGACATGGAGGAATATTTTGAGTATGAGGATGTGGAGGATGCAGATCGGGTCAAGTTTGCAAAAACAAAGTTGAAGGGCCATGCTAGTATTTGGTGGAAGGAGGTCTAGTTAGAGAGAATTAGAAGAGGAAAAGGAAAGATTACCAGATGGGATCAGATGGTAGAGAAACTGAAGAAGAAGTTCATTCCTGTGGACTATGATATGGAGTTGCTAAAGAAGATGCAAGGATTCAATCAAGGTAACAGGTTTGTTCAGGAGTATACAGAAGAGTTTTACAAGATTACTATTAGAATAGGCTATGCAGAGGCCAACATGGAGAAGGTAGCCAGTTACATTAATGGGTTAAGGCCAAGTATTCAAGAGGAGCTGAGCTTGGTCAGAATGACCACCATAGAAGATGTATACCAGTTTTCCCTGAAGGTGGAAGAGAAGTTGAATAAAAGATTCAACAACAAGCAAAATGGAAGAGGTCAAGGCGGAAGGACTGGTGGAAGACCCTATGGTGGCTGAAACAAATATCCAAAGAAAAGTGAAGAAGTTGGTACCGGTTGAAATCAGAGAGGAGATAATGCATATCGCCCTCATGACCAAAACAATGGTGAAAAAAGAGGAAGAGGAAGAGGATGACCTGGGCAAGGACCTGGAAGAGGAGGTTTCAGAGGAACTTATTTCCAATGTGAAGAAGAAGGACATCAAGCATATGAGTGTCTACAACATCAAGGAAGGACAAATAGAAGACCTAAAGGTATTGCATGAGTTACACATGTAGATGAAGATTCACAATCTAAGCATTCTGAAGATGTTGAAAGAGGAGAAACTCTGGTTGTCAAAAGAACCTTGTTGAATGAGGAGAATGAACCAGATCATAGGAAGAGTTTATTCCACATAAGGTGCAAATGTGAAGGTAAGTGTTGTGATATTATCATTGATAGTGGAAGCACTGACAATCTTGTTTCAGAGGAGATGGTTAACAAGCTGAAGTTGACAAGAAGAAAGCATCCACATCCATATCGGATAGCATGGTCGCAGAAGGACCATAGCGCTTTGGTCAATGAACAGTGTTTAGTCAAGTTCAAGATTGGGGACTACCATGATGAGGTGATGTGTGATATCATACCAATGGATCCATGTCATATGTTATTGAGGAGGCCGTGGTAGTATGATAGGTGCGCTGTCCATGTTGGCCATGCAAACACATATTCCCTAACAAAGGATGGATTTTGTCATAAGTTGAAGCCCTTGAAGGAGGTGGAAGAAAATGTATGTAGTATTGCTAGAATCTACTTCATATATGGTAGGAATTTTTTGGAGGGTATGAAGCATGAGCATCATTACTTTGCATTGATTCCTAAGATTAGTCAAGAGAAATGTGAAGATGTACCAATAGAGGTCTTAGATCTGTTGGAAGAATTTCAGGATATTGTCTCTGATAATGTACTAGAAGATTTACCACTGGTGAGTAAGACAAGTCATCAAATGGATTTGATACCAGGAGCTAGTTTTCCAAACAAGGTAGCCCATAGAATGGCGCCTGCAAAGAATGAAGAGCTAAATAGATAAGTTCACGAGTTGTTAAGGAAGGGACTAATAAGAGAGAGTCTAAGTCCATGTACGGTACCTACAGTACTAGCACCGAAGAAAGATGGAGAATGGAGAATATGTACAGATTCCTAAGCTATCAATAAGATCACGATCAAGTACAGATTTCCATTGCCTAGAATGGATGACATAATGGATTGTTTGAGTGGAGCCAAGTACTTCATGAAGATTGACCTAAAGAGTGGGTATCATTAGATCCGAATCAGAGAAGGAGACGAATGGAAGACAACCTTCAAGACAAAGGAAGGTTTGTATGAGTGGTTAGTCATGCCATTTGGGCTAACCAATGCACCAAGCACATTCATGTGGCTCATGAACGAGGTATTGAAAGAATTTTTGGGAAGTTTTGTTATTGCTTATTTAGATGAGATTTTGATTTTTAGTAAGACTTGGGATGAGCATCTAATGCATATTAGAAGAGTTTTAGAAAAGCTAAGGGAGGAGAAGTTGTTGATTAATCTTAAGAAATGTAGTTTTGCAAAGGAGAATGAAAGGGGATAGAAAAGAGTTTAAATGGACTACAGGAGAAAACAAGAGCTTTGATACATTAAAGCAGAAAGTCACAGAGCAACCTATTTTGGCACTTCCAGATTTTAATAAGGTATTTCAGGTAGATTGTGATGCCAGTGGCAGTGCTATAGGAGCTGTTTTGAGTCAAGAAGGTAAGCCTATTACCTATTTTAGTAATAATATTAATGATGCCAAGAAAAAGTATTCAGTTTATGATTATGAGTTTTATGCAATAGTTCAGGCTTTGAAGAAATGGAGACATTATTTGTTGCCAAAAGGGTTTGTTTTATATACTAATAATCAGGCTTTGCAGTATCTTAATAGTCAAGGAAAGTTAAACCAGAGGCACCTAAAATGGGTTGAGTTTTTACAAAGCTATACTTTTGCTTTCAAACAAAGGAGTGGAAAGTCCAATAGAGTTGCAGATGCCTTGAGCAGAAGGCAAAATTTGTTGACAGAAATGAAGATAGAGGTTGTTGGGTTCGATGAGCTTAAAATTTTGTATCCTAAAGATTTAGATTTTGCAGAGGCTTGGAAAGCTTGTCTGTAACCTATTACTTTGGACAGGATAAAATGGTTGGATTTCATAATCCAAGATGGCATGTTATTTAGGGGAATCCAGTTGTGCATTCTGAGGAGTTCCATGAGAGAGAACCTGATTAAGGAGAAGCATAGTGGAGGATTGGATGGACACTTTGGTCGAGATAAGACAATTGCTATTGTTAGTGAGCATTGTTATTAGCCACAATTGCAACAAGATGTGAGGAAATTTGTGCAGAGTTGCAAAGTGTATCAAATGGCAAAAGGAACAAGTCAGAATACAAGGCTATATCAACCATTACCAGTACCTGAGAAGCCATGGGATGATATTAGTATAGATTTTTTTCTTGGTTTACCAAGGACATAGAGATGAAATGATTCCATTTTTGTGGTGGTGGATAGATTCTCGAAGATGGCACATTTTATTCCTTGTAAAAAGACTAATGATGATGTTCATATTGTTGAGTTATTTTTTAGGAAGGTAGTGAGACTACATGGTCTACCTAAGAGCATAGTTTCAGATCAAGATACCAAATTTGTTGGTTATTTCTGGAGGACATTATGGAAGAAGTTAAAGACAGATTTGAAGTTTAGTTCTGCACACCATCCATAAACTGATGGACAAACATAAGTGGTGAATAGGAGTTTGGGTAACCTACTACGATGCTTAGTAGGAGATAAGCCCAAGGGATGGGATTTGATTTTACCACAAGTAGAATTTTCTTACAACAATTGTGTCAATAGGAGTACTGGTAAATCACCATTCCAGATTGTATATGGAAATAGTCTGAGAAATGCTTCAGTGTTAAGGAAGATGGACAAAGGAGAAAAAACAAGTGCTAAAGCTGAAGACTTTGCAGAACACCTAAAGAATTTGCATGAAGAGGTGAGAAAGCACGTTAATAAGATGAATATTTAGTACATGGCTAAAGTAGATTAGAAGAGGAGATATAAGGAGTTCCAGGTAGGATATGAAGTCATGGTTCACTTGAGAAAATAAGTTTTTCCAATTGGAAAATATAATAAGTTGAAAATGAAGAAATTTGGACCACGCAGAATCCTAAAGAAACATGATTCAGGAAATGCATATGAGGTAAAGTTGCTGAGTGGGATCAACATTTCACCTGTATTCAACATTGTTGATTTAATAGAATATCATGAAGGTGGCACAAAGGATGGACCAACAGAAGAACAGTGGAGTATTCTGGCATCTACTTCAACAGAGGAGATAGAAGAGATCTTGGATAGCCATGTGGGAAGAAGTACTTGAAACATGCAATATGAAGAATATTTGGTGAAATGGAAAGGAGGGCTTATTGAAGATTCTTCTTGGTTGTCTAAGGCAAAGGTTGACTGTTTGGGTTTTCCTCAAACAAACACCTAAGACATGACAGGGTCACTTCTCAAATTACCCTAGGTTTTTGATGCAGGAGCATCCAGTGGTGTAAAGGCAATCTTCCATCACCCAAAAAGATGTTGATTCAAAATCAATGAAGTTGTTTTCATTTCTTTCCATAATTAGTATTTTTGGTTCCATAATCGCTTGAATAATGATGTAGGACTTTCATTTTTTCCAAACTACTAAAAATTGCAAATTGCTATTTTTGGAAAGTTTAACTGTCATTTCTAGAAAGTTTGCATTTGGGCATGGATTGAAGTGAAAATTTATAGGAATCTTTGTAAATGAAATATAAGACCTTTGGCGAAGGAATTAGGCAAAGATCATTTGTGAGATGAATAATATTAAAGTTTTTATTTTCTGAAAAACCCCTGAAGAATTTTGAAACCATATATGAGGCACTAAAACATCCCATAACATCCCCAAAAGTTGACAAAAATTTGTTTACAATTTTTCGCGTGATAGTTCACTTCATTATCTTTCCAGCACTTAAAATGGTTCATCAATCAGACACCAGGATCAAAAGTAATGCTTCCGGGAAGTTGACCTACTTTTGGAGGGAGTTGCAAATTTTGAAATTTAGTTGGAGGCTGCCAAAAAGGGCTATTTATGACTATTTTTGGGAACCCTAGGAAATAGTAGAGTTAAGGGGGGCAACAGTAGAGTTAAGGGGGAAAGTGTAGATTCAAGAAGAGGTACGAAAATTGAAACCCTAACTGATTTGGGGTTACAGAAGGCGGAAGATTCCAGAGCCTAGTGATAGGTAGTTGTAATGTGTTGCAACATGTAGAGGATTGATTCTTTTGATTGTATTTGATTTTCTATAATGAAATGAGTTCTCCAAATCAATAAAAGAACATTCTATTTTATGTGTGCAATTTTTGTTATTTTGTGTTTTATGATTTACCCCCTTCATCAATTTCACAGATAGCAAATTCATAATACTTCATATTACAATTGAATAAGATTATTTTTCTGTCAGATATCTATCTCTTTACAATAGAATATTGATATAAATTGATCTAACTCTATCAACTCAATATTTTGACAAACTAGACTTTAGAGAGGGAGAGCATCATTGGAGTCATTTACTGCCCAACCAAAAAGCTTTTGCTTCCCTGATATTCCTCAAAATAGAAGAACCTGACCCATCATGAGAAAAGAAGATAAGGATGTTCCTTTTGGAACCACGTCATCTGAGAACTAGTGTTGTGCTTTTACATACAATTAGTTTTACAGCTATAAAATACTTCTAATTGAGTATAGTACATTGTAACTAAAACATAAATGAAGACATAGTGATTTGATAATGCACACAGTCAATATATTACTTTGTCCAAAGATTCATATATAAAACATAATCCATATTAGATATATGTTTTGATCTATCACAAACACCTCTATCTCAATCAGGTATATAGAGTTTCTTATGTTCTCTACTTTGACTTTGTAAGTTCTTTTTCATTCAATGTAATGACTTTACTACAACCAAGTAAAGGTACATATGTTTGAAATGCAGAAATAGATGATCATACATTTGAATCTCTTTAGAAAACAATTCTTTTCAATATGCTTCTAAACACAAAAACTCATTTCTAAATTCTTTTTTTTCTAAATAGTCACTATAGTTTACACATTCATTTTCCAACTGAGACATGAATGAATCATACATTTCTGTATTATTTCAAGAGATATTTATTCTCTTTTAAAAATCAAAGACCTCTATTATGATAATATAGATTATGCATCTAACTGTAAGTGTATATGTTCATCTATACATTTATAGGTTTATGTATAATTGTATAAACAAATAACTCATATTAATACAATGGTTGATAAAGAAATTTTTACTCATAATTTGTAACTACATATACAACCATATATCAAGCTGTTGCCACATATAACAAAGATCTTTTTACATCATGCAACTAAACATTAACAAACTGTATCTACTATTGCAGCCATGTTTACTACTATCTATATAGTCTAAGTTAAATTGATGTTGTCATCAGAACAGAGTTATTGCCCTATTTATAGTTGTTCCTAAGGGTAAAAGTACAAACCTGTGTAACACTTTTATAAAGGAATCGGTCAACACAAACAAAAATTTTCAACTTTGACCTCATAAAGTGGCATTTATGTTTTGAATTCCAAAATGATGTAAACGAATGAAATATAGAACTCATGATGAATTTTATACTTGTAATTTTTCAAAAAAATTTAAAAAATATTTTGAGATTTTAAAAAAAAATTTAAGAGCAAATGTTGAATTGCTGAAAATTCTAGGAAAAAGTGATGTCAAGTCCACGTAACAAAGAAAAAACAAACAATCTTATTTTTCCCTAATTATTTTTCTCAAATAGATTAGTTCAATATCTAGTGCATGGAAAAAAATAGTTTTCAATGCATATTTTCCTCATAATAATGGTTTAAAGTCAAACTTACCAAAATTTGATAGTTTTCATTCCACGTCAACTTTTATATAAGTTTTTTATTATTTTAAAAAACTAATTATACCCTTTTGGAGAGGACTCTTTCCTCCAGTGCACCATATAATTTTCAAAAAAAATTGATGTGATTTTATATTATTTTTTTATTTTTTCTAATCAATGTCATCTTTGATTATAACAACCTACTTGCAATAATTTAAAATAAAAACATATTAAAACTAATCAAAATATCAGAAAAAATATAGTTGGATTGTAGGCTTAGAGCTCTAGAAAAGTGTATGTTTAGTTTTTTGAAATAATCCATTGAATGAAGAAATATTCAGTTCAAGTTGAAAGTTTCAAAAAATCCTAAAAAAGGAGGAGGTGGTTGCCAAGTAGGATGCCACATAGATGGTTTTGGGTGAATCGAACTCACCCAAGTTTGACTTGGGTGAGTTTGATTCGCCCAAATCTAAACTTTTCTGATTGGCCTCACATTTGGTTAGTCAAATTCTTTTTTTTTCCAAATTGAAACAACTTCATATAAATATAGGTTCATTTTTTCTTTTTTTTTAATTGAAACATCAAGAGAAAATACAAGAAACAGTTTTTTTTTGCAATAGAGGCTACAAATTATTTTTTATTTTTTATAATTCAAGCATTTGGAGAAAGCACAAAAAAAAAGTTTTTTTGGCAAGAGAGGCTACAAATTTTCAAGGTACAATAATTCTCAACTTGTCATTGATTAATTTTAAAAGTTTATGAGTGTATTTATTGTTCATATATATTGGTATTGAATGATAGATTAAAATCATATAGAAATTGAACATAAATTTATTGGGATGTACATGTATGTGTATGTGTGTCTAGAGGTGAATTAAAACAAGCAATTTGTGATGGGAATAAAAGAACTAGATCAAGGTTTTATGACCGTAAAAGAGATGAAAATGAACTAAATAGGGGGAATTTGACTTTAGGATCATCTAGTCAAGAACAACCCATCGAAATTATTGATGAACAAGTTGAAGAGCATAGTAATGAACAAGTACAAGAATAAATTGGTATTAGTGATAGAAACATTTTGTATGGAATGAAAAATCTTATGGAAATGCATGAGGATTCTCTTTTCAAGATGATTTTACTTGAACATATGTAACTTGAAAGCATAATAAAACTTCACTCTCAAAGAATTTGAAATGAACTTTTTGAAGATAAATCTCTAATTGGAAGAGCACAATTATGTGCAAAGTTATTTAGACAAAAAAATGACCCCTATTTTGGAGTTGTTAGCGGTTGATAATAAGAAAAGATCTTCAGATTTATTAAATTAGCCAATAGTTAAAAACTTATAAGAAGCATTGGATTCTATTAAAACCAAGAGTCAAGCTACTGATTTAAGTGTTACACGTAGAGCATTGATGACTGTAATTTCTAGTAAAAAAATATCACATAGAAGACAAGTTCAAGCAGTTTCCAAAGTAGTAAATGTATCTAGGAGAATTGTTCAAAGATATATCAAGAAGAGAAATAGATTAGATGAAAACATTAAAAGTAATTAGGTAAATATTTGTCGACTTGCTTAGAAAGATAAAATTTAAGATGTAAAACAAAACGTAATTGGATATTGGGCCAACCACTCCTGTGTTTCTTCCAATAGAAGGGATACTACACAAATAAAAAGTGAATATGGTAAAAAAATTCTCATCCAAAACATTTTATAGATACAACACAAAGTGAACTTTTTGAAGCATTCAAGTAAGAATTTCCATAGGTGAAGATTTGTCAAAGGATGTTTGAGAGTTTATGACCATGTTTTGCATGTATAAATAAAGTACTTGAAACTTGTTTCTATCAAAATCATGTTGAATTTCATCTACACCTACAGTCATATAAAAAAGTTATGTCAATAGTTAATCTAAATGTAATCATCCCTGGAAGTACAACACAGTTTGTGAAGACTATCTTATCTGAAAAATTAGAAGATTCAGATGAATTTAATGTATAGTGTATAAAAATGCATGTATAGATTATGAAAATTTGAGGAAACTTTTAATACCATTTGAGAATATTGACCATTCAATACTAGTTGTTTGGAAAAGATTCAAATATGAGAAATACTCAATGAAGCCAGGAGCTGAGTCCACAAAAATGTTTTGAGAGAGTGAATTGTCCTTCAATGAGTTTGTGGACTCTAAATTTCGTAACATCATATATCCGCATATCCAACATTATCACAATGCAAGATGGCAGGCTAAGCAATTTCATGACTCAAAGAATTGTTTTCCACTAGGTTGTATTCTTTCTATTGTAGATTTTTTGGAGAACTATACATTTAGTCCTCAAACTGAGATTCGAAGTCAATATTATCATTCAAAGCAAGTCACAATCTTTGTACAAGTTTGCTATAGACACGTTGAGTTACTTATAGATGGTGAAGAAAGTAGCGAAGATGAATGGATTATAATCAAGGAGGTCCACTTTTATATCAATGATGATACGGGTCATGATAGAAGTTATGCATCACATTGTTTTGAAATTTTTTTTGAAGATTTGAGATGATGTGACATAAGTCCATTAGAACACTGGATTTCATCCAATGGATGTGCTGGTAAGTGTTGATTTTATTTTTATTTTTATTTTTTAATTTTAAATTTAAATTTATAACTTTACTGACTTGAATCAATTACTTATATACATATAGTTTTAACTTATTTTTAGTTTTCAAATGGTTGTTTATATATCTAAATATAGGACAATTTAAGCCTGCAAAAGCATTTAATTGGTTAATGCAACAACATGCTAGACATAATATAAATATTTTGTGGAATGTTTTTGCGAGTGTACATGGAAAAGGAGAGCATGATGGAGCATGAGCATGTGTGAATCATGCACTTTGCAAATATTAACTTGTAGGTAAATTTGTACCATCTACAGAATTCATGTAAAATATTTAAAATTGTTGAATACTTCACCTTGACATGAACTTGTAGGTAACACCATATGGAATGCAAATGAAATTGTTGAATGGTGTAAAAGTCATTTTGGTGTCGATGATTCAATACACAACAAATACTATCTTTGGGAAGTTAAAGGTATCTATGTAAATTGAATATGTTATTTGAAAACTTTATTTAATTTTTTTTAATGAAAAGAGGGTAAAAACTTTATTGATTCAAGAAAATAATACAAATCCAAAAATTACAATTCCCCACCAGGGGTCACTAGCTAGCAATAGAGTCATCAAGAAAAACCCAAAACACATCACATATCTTCCATAACCAAGTCCTCAAGCTCTTAAAAAAGGCCATCAAGGAGGTAACTCCAATCATCCACTTTCTAATTTCCCATCTATTCAGAGGCCCATTTAGCCAAACCATCAGCCACCTTATTCCACTCCCTAGGGATATGGCAGAAGGTGATAGAATCTAAGACGTTACCTAGAGAGATAATTTTTCTAACCACCCTAGCCATCTGCCAATTTACATCCTCCAACTGCTGCTTATTTAGAAAATCTACCACAATCTAAGAATCTAACTCACAAATTATCCTTCTCCATCCAAGGGCACAAGACATTTTCAAAGCCAAGAGAATAGCCAAAGCCTCCATGAGATTGTTAGAGTGTTGGCCACGATACTCTGAGAAGAAGAACACAACTGCTCCTGAGTTGTCCCTACCAATACATCTAACACCAGCGTGACTCGGATGCCTCTAGAGGAACCATCAATATTAATCTTCAGTACCTCCAAATGTGGAGATATCCAATGACCATCTCTCTGAACCTTCCCTCTAGCACCTCGACCCAAACTAGGCCCAGTCCCACCTTTGCCATAAATAGAAAGCCCCAAAATCTAAACAATCCCAATATCTCCAGGTTCCACAGAAGGTGAGAGATCATACCTAGCCACCAAAGTCTCCTGAAGACCTCCCAAAATCCTCATCCAAACCTGCTGCACCTGAAGATTCTTATCCAGAAAAATCATGTGATTATACTCTAGCCAGATATGGCAAATGATGAAGCTAGGACCAATTGTCCAAGAAGTGTGGAAGAAAGAAGTCTTAGCTGGAGAACTCCCCAGCCTACTCTAGAAGTCCTCTAAAGACGAGTCATGCATACATGGCTACCTTGAGACTTCCAACTAGAAATACTAGACCACCCTAACAAAAGAGCATTAGAAGAAGAGATGATAAATGTTCTCATCACTATTAGAGCACATTACACACATAGAGGGGCTCTGAAATCCCCACTTCCAAAGATTCTTCTAGGTTAGGCATATATTATAAATCACCAACCAAGAAAAGAAATTACACTTGGGACAAGAGAATTTATTCTAGATTTGCTTCCACTAGGAGACCCCCGTGCACCCAAACATCTGTTCATCCAGAACTTAATAACCAGAGGCTACAGTGAATTTGCCTTTTTGGTCATCTCTCCAGGCCAGAACATCCCTCTCCAATAGAGAGTTACAAACCCTACCAACCAAGATGTCGACTAGATCCTGACAGTCCTCCATTGATCCCCCAAGCGGCCACTCATATGGGTCCTTCCACCTGTACACCATAGCTTGAACTAGAACCTGAGGGGATTTAAAATCCATCACATAAGTCCAACTAGCTTCCAAAAATGCCTACATAGGTCCTACAAGTGAGGGTGTGTAGACATAATAGGAGGGTGCCCATCCTAGGAATCAAACTAGAAGAGAACCTCCGAACTCCTGTTGTAAATCTAGAACAATACTTGTTTAATAAAATTGACTCCCCTCTTGAGGATATTCCAAACCATAGATCCATTACCCATTAGGCTGTATCTGGGCACATCCACACAATCCCCATCCCTGAGGTATTTTGAGGTGAGGATCTTAGCCCAAGTCTAATGTTGTTGAGAACACCATCTCCAATAGAGTTTAGCTACCAAAGCTTGTCCATTGAAATCAGCCTGATGCAACCCAAGACCACCCTCCTGCTTGAGCTGACACACAACATCCCACTTGACCAAACTCCACTTCCTCAAAAGTAGATTACTAGACCACAGCAACTACTGATAAAGACTCTCAATGTCTTTCACAAAGCTAGCAGGGGTAGATAACACAAAGCACCTGTACAATGAGAGAGTTTGAACCACATACTTCAAAAGAGTCACTCTTCCTAAAGTAGAAAGCCACCTGTAAGTCTAATGACTTACCTTTTTTAAAATTTCTCAATAACATCCTACCAGAACACATGAGGTAATGTGTGAACAACTAGAGGAATGCCAAGGTAAACAAAAGGAAGCAAACCAATCTGAAACCTAAGGATACCTGCAATTCTCTACTGAATAAGATTAGGAGTATTAAAGAAACAAATAAAAGACTTGCCTTCATTGATACTTTTCCCTGAGGTAGCCAAATAATAGTCTAGGACCTTCCTTAGATTGACTACTTTATCCACTCTAGTGAGACCCATTAATGCAGTATCATCCACAAACTAAAGATGCGATTACCTTGAACAAGACCAAGTTCCACATGAGATTTAAAAATTCTCCCAAGCCCTTCAGCCATCAAAATAAATAAATATGGGGATAAAGGATCCCCTTGTCGAAGGCCCTTAGAAGCCCCAAAGAGTTCAAAAGGCTCTCCATTGATGAGCACAGAAAAGGAGGTAGATGTGACACAGCTCATAACCCATTCAATCTAGGCACTGTCAAACCCAAAAGATCTCAAAATATTGGTTAGAAAATCTCATTTGACATGGTCATATACTTTGGCCATATCCTACTTAATGAACATAGCCTTCTCCTTGGAGGAAGCCATAGAGTGAATAGTCTCAGCTATAATAACCACACCATCCAGAATCTGCTTACCAGCCACAAATCCACCTTGTTCCTCAAAAACCAAGCTATCTAACCACAGCTTCAGGAGTTCAACAATCATCTTGGTGATTATTTTGTACACCACATTACAAAGAGCAATAGGCCTGAAGAGATCCAAATAATTAACCCCCTCTCACTTAGGGATGAGAGCCAAGAAGGTGGCATTCAAGGCTCTCAGCGTTTGCTTATTCTTTTGAGATTCCTGAACAACCTCAAGAAGATTAAGCTTTATAAGGTCCCACCAAAACTCCTAAAAGAACTCAATCAAGAACCCATCAGGACCAGGAGATTTACTTTTCCTCATCTGAAACACAATATTCTCCAACTCCAGTAGAGAGATCGGGTTGAGAAGGGCTTCATTCATTTCACCAATCACCAAGGGAGGAATGCAAACCAAAATTTTAGCTTCTTCCTCACTGGCAGGAGGGTGATCATCCAAGAAGAGAGCAGAGAAGAACTGTATGGACTCTTTCAAAATCTCACCAGAGGAAAGAAGAGGGTCACCATTCGGGGGCTTGAGAGATGAAATGATATTTCCTTACCTTCTATCCTTAACTGAATTGTGAAAGAAAGAAGTATTCATATCCCCTTCCTAAAGCCAATCAATGCGAGATTTTTGCTTCTAGAAAATTTCCTCATGAAGCTCCCATTCCTCCACCTCCTTCACAGCCGCAGCTTCCAACATACTCAGCTCCTCAGATAGCTGCTAAGCCCGGATCTTCCAAGTAATGGTGTCCAAGTGCTCTTGTACAACCTTTTTAACCTAGAAAACATTTCTGAAATGGTGTTTGTTCCATCATTTCAACATATATTTGACATACTAAAGTCTTTTAGCAAAGGAGTACATAGTAGTACCAAAAGAAAGCTTCCTATCTCTCCACCATCTTGGGATCAAATCATGAAGAGACTCATCTCGAAGCCACATAAGCTAAAATTTAAAGGACTATTTTAAGAGAATCTAGACAGATAAGTGGAGAATTTGATTGGCCAGTGATCTGAGCCCCACCAATCCAAAATCTTTGATCTAGTCATCCATTTGACAGCAACCCAAAAACTGGATGCCAAAAACTTGTCTAACCTTTCGGAAATAGCATCATCACCAGTCCTCCTATTGTTCTAAGTAAATAACACATTCATGGGTTTGATATCCACCAAATTCATACAAGCCACATTATCCCTCAAAAGATCCAAGGAAGGATCCAAATGGGTAATCCCACCCCTTTTCTCTTCTAGAGATGAGACAACATTAAAATTGCCTTCAAGAATCTAAGGGAGAAAGTGCTCCAAAGAATGAAGGTGTCTAATATGATACCACAAATGAGCCTTACCAGGGAGATCCATAGGAGCACAAATATTAGAAAGAAGAATTCTCACTAGACTCTAGACTAGAAGCAATAAGAGATATAGATCACCTGCCAGAAAGCCACTAGAGACAAATAACTCTACATAGATCCCATAAACAAGGAAGTCCCCCTGAGCTGCCCTGCACCCCCACACATTGGTAGAGACCTCTACCCCATATCTTAGGAGCCAAATTCAACATACTTTTAGTAGACAACTTAGTCTCTTGGAAGAAAACCAAATCAAGAGAGTAAACACAAATCAACTGACAAATATCCTCTTGTCTAGGGATGCTATTCATACCCCTAACATTCCAAGATATCACAATCATCACTGGGGCTAGGAAAAGTGAGAATAAATAGTCTTCACTGAACTAGACTCTACCAACATCTCTCCAATTATTTTTACCTTTTCCTGATCCTTCTTCCTACCTACTTTAAGAGGCTTCTCAGGAGCCCCCTTTTTGGGGGGTTTTTTCTGGAGGCCCAAAATAGAAGAAGGAGACTTGCCTTTACCAGATTCCCCAACAACCTTCTTAATGATGATCCTAGAACCAAAGGGATTGGGAACCATAATAGTGTATGTAGTCAAGCTAATTCCGCCAAGCCCAGGACCTAAGGATGGGAGATATGAGTCCATCTGAGCTAATTGACCCCATGTTGGGGCTTGGCTAATAATAGTATTTGGCTGATCCACCAAGCACTTCTCAACAATAGTACTATTAACAGCTTGTATTTCAAAGGGAACACCTTGCTCTTGAACCATGTCCTCTATTGCTTCAAACCTGTTGAGGGTTTCCTCTTCCTGCCTATCTTTAAGGGTCCTCTTTTGTCCTCTATTCATGTTATGAGGCTTAATAGGCACAAAACTATACTTATCCACCTCCACCCCATGCATGGGGGCCTTACCTTTATCCACCTTTGAGGTAGACTGAAGAGAAGCATTATCCATACCAGTAGCTGAAGCATCTTTGGGGCACTTCCATTGCAGGTGGCTATATTTATGGGTCCAAGAAGTTGCCCCAATGCTTATTTCCACTTAATCTAGCAATGGTTTATTCAAGTCAATATCTACACACACTCGAGCAAAGGAAAGAACCCTTTTATTAAAGGTTTGTTGAGAGGGCCCAATAGGCTTACTTAGCAAGAGAGAAATCATCTGTAATATATCACTTTGCCAGCATTCTATGGGCAAGCGTGGGAGGCATACCCAAATAGGAATCTAAGAAGGGAGTTGAAACCCACATGCCAATGCTTAATGAATAGGCCCACCTAGTTGTAGAAGTATGGCTCACCTTCAAAAGCATGATTTCTTTCAACAATACAGGAAAAGTCCACCATGAAGAAATTGTTGGCCACCAACATAATATCAAAATCCCCATCAGGGTTTTAGGTCTTGTGAACCCACAAATCAAGAAAGGTGAGAAAATCCCACATCCCCATGAACTTGAAAATCAAAACATGTTTGTTGTAGTACTCCAGATCTTCCACAACAAAGTCTGGTTGTATCACAAGCACTAGCCATTCCTATGATCTCTCCAAACACCCATTTACTTTGTGTATTCAGACAACACCATTCCTTGTCAAACCCTCGCCAGGATTACCCAAATTCACAAAGCTTTGACTTCCTGCAAGAATTAAAGAACCTGGATCAGACTTGTCCACTGATGCATGCAGCTCCATGAGAAAGAAAGAAAAACACTCATCCAGATAACAAGATCACTGGGGGTAGTGAAAACAAACACTAAAGCAGATCCACAGAAAAAGCAAAACACAAAGAAAAAAGAATCAAACCCCTTGTAAGTATGCAAGCACCCCCCACTAGAAATCTGTGCCTCTGTATGCTGCCCCATGCACATGCAAATGCAACTGATCA
The DNA here is from genome assembly GCA_027924645.1 of Cunninghamia lanceolata. NCBI lineage: Eukaryota > Viridiplantae > Streptophyta > Pinopsida > Cupressales > Cupressaceae > Cunninghamia > Cunninghamia lanceolata. The sequence continues at coordinate 17,450,078 of BSBN01000430.1, read as the reverse complement.
GAAAAGAAGAAAAGGCCAACCTGTTACAGGCCACAGGCTTCCACACCCACACAACTCCCCTTACTCGTCATGCCGTCCAATCTCCTTTCAAAAACTTTATTTAAATTCAAGTACATGAATTTATTGATTTTTTTTAATACATAGATATTTACATTTACACAAGTCTTAATTGGATGCTTGAAATTAAATAAATATTAATTAAGTAAATTTACAAGTTTAGTTTTAATTCAATAAGCTTTAATTTGTTCATACATAGATATTGATCAGTCGAATTCTTAAAATTGTCAAACAATTAAGGGTATTTGCAGTTTGTATCAAATCATGACTATAGGACATAGTAAGCCTCTTGCTATTCAAGTGAGAAAAATCATGTTTTTCGTGTTGATTGTATTGAGAACAATGCAAATATTCTATAATGTGAGAATATTAAATATGGATATGTTTCACAATGGGAAATGAAACAAATAGTATCAAGGCCTCCTTTTGAAGATAGTGACATTGTAGATGTCTATGATCCTCTATATTTAGTTGATTATTCAAATATGTATGAGATTTAATTGTTACAGGTAAATTTTAAATGTAAATTAAATTAAATTTTAACTTACATAATTTTGATTTGTATTTTACCTACGTCAAGAGTCATTATAAATATTTGAATGATTTACATTGAATTTATATAATGTACAGACATGTTTACTTGTGGTGTGTACAGGAGATATTTTTGATGTGGTTGCAGAACCTAACAATTCAGAAGGTGTAGATTACTATCTACTAAGATGCACACAACCAAAATCCAATTTGTTAGAATCAATGATAGATGGTGATGGACAATCTTATCCCATTAGATCAGTCATTTTTGAAGGCACATATTATCAACAAACAAAGATAGATAATAATGGTATTATGTGTATTGATTATATGCCAGGACAAAAGGTTCTACATTATAGTCACTTAAGTATAGAAACAAGATTAAATTTGGAAACTTTACCAAAAAGAGGGCGTGGCCAACAAAAGTGGTGTTTGTCTATTGAAGATCATGAAAATATTTTAGAGATAATAAAAGATAGAGAAGATCCAAATTATATGTACCAAGAGCTTTAAAAGTTGCATGGATGTTATAAAGTTGTTACATTATTGAAGAGTGAGTTGAACCTTGATCAATACATGGTATGAAGGTATGTTCACACTAGATTCCTAAGATATATAAATAAATTAGTTTTATTTTAAATTTTATGATTGTTGATAGTTCTTTCCTTTCAAATTTTAATTTCAATGGTTCTTGATTATTGAACTTAATGAACTGTGTAGGTATGATCTCTAAAATATATATAGTCTTTAATTTAGGTAGATTAGGTTTTAGGTTTAGGGTTTTAGTTTTTAGGTGTCTTAGGTCTTATATGTCTTAGTTGTCTTAGATATGTCTTCGGTGTCTTAGGTCTTAGGTGTTTTAGGTGTACGTCTTAGGTGTTTTACATCTTAGACTCGTCTTAGGTCTTTAAAGGTATCTATGTCGTATGTCTTAGGCATCAAGTAGGTCTTCTAAGGTCTTAGATGTCTTAGGTGTCAAGTAGGTCTTCTAAGGTCTTAGATGTATTAGGTGTCAAGTAGGTCTTCTAAGGTCTTAGATGTCTTAGGTGTCAAGTAGGTCTTCTAAGGTCTTAGATGTCTTAAAAGAGTCTTAGGTTTTATGTCTTCTAGGTGTCTTAGGTCCTATATGTCTTAGGTGTCTTAGGTCTTAGATGTCTTAAAGGTGTCTTAGGTCTCATGTCTTCTAGGTGTCTTGGGTCTTAGATGTCTTAGGTGTCTTACCTATCCTAGGTGTCTTAAAGGTGTCTTAGGTCTTATGTCTTCTAGGTGTCTTAGGTCTTAGATGTCTTAGGTGTCTTAGGTCTTATAGGTCTTAGGTGTCCTGGGTCTCAGGTGTCTTAGGTCTTAAGTGAGGCCACATGAGCTTCCACCTTCACATGGTTGGCCTTCTTAGTACATAATTTAAATATTTCTCGAAGCTAAGGGAAGCTCTTTTTTGTATAGATATCTAGAGTTCATAATTTACATGTTCAAATGAGCTACTTAGGCCACAACCTTTTAAAGTTATGTTATTTCATAATGTGAGTTTTGTAGATCATTATATGTAAATTTATCAATTGAGTTCTTTTTTGACTTTTTTGTATCATTATCATTTAGGGGCGTCAAACTTAACAAGGGCCTACATTAGATATCTATCTAGTTAATAATTTACAAAGTTCATTTAATAAGTTCATACATGGATGTGCTAAGAAGATTTGAACAATTCAAAGATACACATTGAAAGCCACCATCAAGAATATTATTTAAGAATTGATATATAATGTTATAATTTCATAACTTTGTACTAACATGTAGATGTGTCTGATAGGTCTCTATGGAAAACTATCTTCTTGGAAGTACCTTTATAACTATCAACTCTGATCAACAATCATGGCCATCTATTGTTTCTAAAGAAATGGACAAAGTAGTACAGATAAAATTTATGGTTGTAGAGCAAATGCTAAGATATCTTCCTACATTTTCTTTACAACCATAAAGTTTATCTGTACTACTTCATCCATTTATTTAGAAACAACAAATGACCATGATTGTTGATCAGAGTTGATACTTATAAAGTTACTTCCAAGAAGATAGTAATCCAGAGAGAAACAGATGATGACTTTGTCTTTGTGAAACATTGTCCAACTGAATGTCGATACTTGGAAGCTTGTAGATGATCTTCCAGTAGACATCAGACTTTGCAAATCTGGAATTAGATACTTCTTATATATGTTTACAATATCTCCAAATCGCACATTGAAACAATAAATACCAGAGGAATGTGGACCGAAATACTTAGGTGTTCTGCATTGTTCCTGACTGAACTTTCTTTACTGGAACTTAGGTAATTCACACTATGGCTTCTAGAGATTTTCAAGACACGAAACTTGGAATATAGCATTGTGTAATAACTATGTGTAACATACCATAACCACACACCAAAATCTTCATCTACGGAGGAGTACTATCTGAATCATTATCACTGTCTTAGTAAACTACCAACACTTAGTCAATTTGACTAAGTCATTCTTTCCAAACCAAAAATACTATCCGTAACCTATCTCAAGAATTGTCTCCAATCATATCTGGTTGTTGCCATCAATGACAACATCAAATCTCCAACATATCAATAGTGTCTCGTGACCATGTTGCCAACAATATTATCATTAGCATTAAGCTGGGTGGGGATGATATCAATTATCTCTTGCTTAACAAATATGTCCTGGGAAACAAGAAAATTTTGAAAATAGGTAGCAACCACCTATCCCACTTGAACATCTGACTCAACCATTAAACCATTTTCATCCATGAGTCTAACAATGTTATTCCTTTTCATATGACTCATAGTAGATTGATGGAAGAAGGAAACTTATTTATGTCTCCCTCCCAAAGCCACTACACTCTTGATTTCTCTTTTGAATAGATTTCCTCTTTTTTAAGAATTTCGTTCAATTCTTTCCTCATAGATTCCTAACAAGCATCATAGTATCACTAGATAAGTCTCCATTGGCCATTTGTAGCTGAATGTTAGCAAGTTTGGTAGAGATCATTTTCTTGTTTTCAAATATATTGCTAAAAGTGAACTTGTTCCAACCTTTAACTTTGTTTTTCACCATGTTTAGTTTATGAGCTAGTCTATATATGAGAGTTCCTTGGACAAAAGTATTCCATCAAGAAGCCAGCTGGTTTATAAAGTCAATATGTTGCATCCACATTATCTCAAATCTGAAGGGAAAGGGGACCTTAACCTCCCTATCCTTCCAAGATAATAGAAGAGGATTGTGATCTGAGGTCGTCCTGGGGAGGGCTTCAAGATTGTAGGCACTGATGTACTCCTAATTAGTTGTAACCAAGACTCTATCAAATTTGACTTGAATCAATCCACCTTTCCTTTGATTAGACTGGAGGTAAAGCATTGCCTTTGGAGATCAAGATCCATAAGACCCTCCTTATTTAGAAATTCATCCAAGTCAGCCATATTATCAATATAGTCTATGATACCACCAATCTTTTCTGAAGGATAGAGGGGGGATTTAAAGTCACCAAAAAACATCTAGCAATCACTCCTGTTTCTTTCAATCATAGTGGAAAGGAGATCCCACAACTCCTTTCTAGTATTTCTCTGGTTGGGGGCATAAATATTGACTAGATTCCAAGATTTGTTATGAGAATCCATTCTAACACTTAGGTTGTTACATCTAGCTATAAGATTCCCTTTCATGGCCTTACTATTCCACATCATGACAATACCCCCTAAAGAAGCCGAGGTATCACTAATGAAGTATTCAACATTAGGCCAAATATTTTTAGCACTCATCTGGAAACCTTAAGCCTTCATCTTGACTTCCTGCAATAAAAGGATATCAACTTTATTATCATAAATGTAGTTCTTAACAAGGAATGCTTATGGGGGCTATTAAGCCCCCTAATGTTCCACAATAAAATCCTCATTTATTTTGGACTTTCCTCGAGCCAATCTCCAAAGTCCTCTATTTGCCCATAGCAATATCCTTATTGATAGCTTTCTGTCTAGTTTCTCTTTGAGTGGATCTCCCAGCTTTGGGGTCCACACCAACATGAGTTGTCTTCCTTCCTTGACCTCTACTCTTCTTTTTGGCAGTGGTACATCCCTCTGAGTCTATCTTTATTATTATTGCTAGTTCTTGCCCCAGGGGTTAAGTTGAGGCATTTATTTTCTGGTGATGAGAAGCACTATAGTTTTCTACCAATTCCTTCACCTTTATATAGGCTGTCAATCCTTTTAGAGATGAATTCACTACCACTATCCACATTAGACATCTCAGAGCTTCTAGTTATAACTTTAGTATTAGAGTTAGCCTCTTGATGAATCTCCCCATCCTCAAGATCTCCTTCCGGAGAGGAGGCTTTCTCTACAGAATGGGAACATGGTTGTTCCTTCTAGCTAAACTCCATTGTAGAAGTCACAAGAGTCTCACTCATAGGAATATAAATCTCAGGTTCTTTCAATCTTTTTGGGATAAGTCTCTGTCTTCTTCTTCATCCTTATCATCTTTTTTCTCCTTGGATGTGCTTATGATATTCAAAATATCCTCTTTAAAAGGATAATCTTCCTCCTCTTCATTGATTTGGCTACCCATAGCAGTGGAATTTTTCTTAGCTTTACATTGGGTTATCGAGTGGCCCTTTTTGTTGCATTTTTGACAAAAGATAGTTGAGTTCTCATATTGAATAGATTGAGTCCATTGACCAAATTTAGACTCAAGCATAATTGAGTTAGGGAGGGTTTTGTTAATGTCTACACTTACACCAAAGAAAGCAAACACTAACCTGGATTTATTCTTGGTAGTGTTGTCCAGAGGAACAAAGTGGCTGAAGGTGTTAGCTATCTAGATGAAGACTTCCTCATCCCAATATTCCAATGGGAGGCCAAGGAACCTAACCCATACTGGGATAGTTCTATTTAGGTCTGCAACAACATAAAACCTCAGCTTCCATTTGCAAAGAGAAAGGTTGTGCTTTCCATACATCCATGGTCCCCTGGCAAAGACAATAGTAAGATCTTCTTTGGTAGTGAACTTGAAAAGAAACATTCCCCTAGCCATAGCACTAATCGAAACACCACCTTTCACCATCCATTTAGTGGAGACCCATATTCTCACCTGATCTATATTGGGTCTGAATGAGAAGAACTTACCAAGAAGAGCTTGCTCTATTGAGAAAACTATTCTCTCCATGGTGATGTTAGGGATATTAAGCGTTGAGACTTCCTCTATCTCCAGCAGCTAAGGGATAGCCCCTGGATTCTCATGATCTTTGTCCCCCAATATGGCATTCTTCCAAGCCATGGAAACTGACTCATCCCCTTGAGTCATGGGTTCAGAAAGGCTTCCTGAGGCTTTCCCCTGACTAGCCCATACCATGGGGGAGTGGGGAAGAGAGGTAGGGGGACCCCCTAGGTCCCCTGTAGCCATATTCAAATTCAAAAATCACATGACTAGGAAAACTATTGCAGAGCATGCAGAGCATTTAGATCTTGTTACTATTAAATAAATCAAATATTTATTTAACTAGTGAAATCCAATATTAATTAAATAAATCAAATATTTGTTTAATTAAACAAAACATGTCTCCTCAATTTCTTTCTAAATTTAAACTCATGTGTACCTAATTAATTAATTTAATTAGATAATTCATTAATTATCCTCTCATCCTTTTTTAAATATTTACTTATTTTGGGGATTTAAAACAAAAAAATCAAATCCTCTATCTTTCCAAATCCTATCTTATCTTGTTTTATTTCCTTTCTTTGATGAAATAAAGTGAAAAAAATCAAATCCTTATCTTGTTTTATTTGCTTTCTTTGATGAAATAAAGTGAAAAAATCAAATCCTTATCTTCAAAGAAAATCTTATCTTCCTTTTCTCTCCATCATAAAAGATCTATAAATAAGACCTCCACTAAGCCAAATGGATCCCGATCTTGATGCAAAACTTACTCTGTCGAATCAACCTCTCATCCATCCCATTTGTGAATTAGAGATATGCTTGCATCTATTGAGAAATCCACATTCATACACATATTGGTGAAGAAAAAGTTGTTTATGAAGGAAGATATCTGAGAGCAAAACGTCATTTATGCCATTTCTCCCAAGGTGAAATATAGGAGAGCAATGGAGTGTGATTAAGGTGAAATTGTTCTACGTTTTAGTGATGTTTATAGTTGTACTCTAATTTCATCTTATTTACTCTATTGTTGTGACTTTTTGATGTATCTTATGGTTAAATTTATAGTTACACACTAACTTCTAATTTGAACCCAAATTGTAACTATAACCCTAGCCCTAATGTTAATCTTGACAATAATTCTAACCCTAATTCTCTTCCTAATCCAACCCTAATCCCAACCCTAATTCTAGTTCCATAGTTCTATATATAGATATAAATGAAAATGACATTTGTTATTTTATTGTAACTATAACCCTAACCCTAACATTCACCCTAATCCTAATCATAGTTTTAACCCTAAATATAACGTAAAATGTAACCGTAACCCTAATTATAACACTAATTCTAATGGTAATCCTAACCCTAATTCTAACCTTAATTGTAATCATAACCCTACATCCAATTATAATTCCAATCTTGATTTTATCCCTAACCCTAATTCTTACCCCAATACTACTTATATTACTAATTCAAACCCAAATTATAACTATAACCCTACCCCTAACCTTAATTCTAATAGTAATGATAACCCTAACTCTAATTCTAACCCTAATTCTAACCCTAATGATAACCCCAATTCTATTCCTAACCCTAATTCTAACCCTAACCCTCATTCTATCACTAAGCTTAATTCTATCCTTAACTCTAACCCTAATTCTATCTCTAACCTAGGTTATAAAACTCATTCCTCACGTTCAATATTAGTGTTCCATTGTCCCACATCAATATTTAAAAGTCAAATTACATCACATGGAATTGACCCCTAAAACTCAAAATTTAAAACTTATAATTTTCTTGACTCTTACCCATTTCTTTCCCACCATGAGCTGACTTGGTACACATTTTGTATGATACATCACTTTTAGGGTCTTAGATATGTGATTTTTGATGGCTTTATCATTTTTAATTCTTTTGAGGGATTGTATTCTTACTTATCATTATTCCATTATTATATCTGTTCTTTTTGAGTTTTGTCTTATGTTGAGATCTATCCTTTACCCACCCTAGCCACCCTTTCCAATCCCATTAGGTTTCCGTTTTCATATCTAATATACCACTAATTCTAACCCTAACCCTAATTCTAACACTGGAGTTAGTGTTAGGGTTAGGGTTAGGGTTGGGTCATTTCAAATGATTTCATTGGTAGAATATTAACTCCCAAATTTATATTAATAGATAAAACCATTTTGTATGGAGTAATTCTTTAAAGACATCATTTGACACCATAAGCCAAACATATAATATGAATTATTCCAACACATGTACATTGACACCCTAGTACTTGTACACATAAGAATAGTATTTGTCGACATAATATTCTTATTTATTTCTTTGCAAATACTCTTACCTTTCAAAATTACACAAATGTTGTTTGATTTGAGATCCACAAATCAGTAATGTTTTCTTTGGATCTCTTAGCCTTGCTTTAGGATCTTACTTTTTTAACTCCAAAATTACATTCTTTTGGTTCAGACTTTGCTTATTTAAAAGCCCAGAAAAATCATATATTAAAAATTTTAGTAATTATTGTAATAAGCTTGTATTCTAAATATTTCCATAATCTTGGTGCATTTCTTTCCAATTTGTAATCTATTTTATATTGTGTTGCTTGAATTTTTCACAATACAATTGAATTGTATACCAAAACTTAATTTCTTAATGGTTATAGTTTTAATGCAATCTTAGAATTTATGTTAGTTCTTGTTGAAACAATTTGGTATGTAGCTTATTAAACACCTTTTAATGGTGTTTATTCTTCATGTTTGTTCACCTTAAAAATATTTCATGGGAGATAGAATGCCAATAATGGACATAATTATAATATTGGAGAATTATATGATTCTAAGTTCTTTTTACATAGTATGATGTTTGATAAAATAATTCAACTAAATGTTTTATATTTTATATGTATATAGAATTGATAGAAATAGGACAATTAATAAAGTAGTTAGAAAATTTTACTTTTGTAGGATCATGCATTTAATGTCTTCCAAAGATGGAATTCCCAATGTAACCCTAACTACTAATATAGGTTATATATTACAATAAAAGTAATAATACTATATATATACATTCCTTATATTTAATTGTTTTCCAAAAGTGGTTGTAGTAGGTATTATAAAGACCCATGAATAGTGTAATTAATTAGTTTTATATATTTAGTTTTTACTCCAAAAACTTCAAGAACTAATACTATTTTTAACTTTTAATATAACACTTAGCAAATTTATGAAAGAAAATAAAAAGATATTTTGTGGGCTTGCATAAAATATTTTTAAAAAGAAAACTAAATTCATATCTATTCTTGAGATAATCAAGAAAAGGGATTAAAAGAATATTAAAAGTAAATGGGATTTTATTTTGATTTTGATTTTTTTTTTGCTGCTTCTTGATTTTATTTTGTCACGCCATTACACTCCACCCCTTGCCACTCTAGTTTCCACCCTAGGCGTAATTATTGTATAATAAAAAATAACACAGAAAACAAAAAGGTAACCCTAACAAAATTTATAGTAAAATGTATAAAATATAATGCACTTAAAATGTAAAATATAAAATATAGTTATAAAATGTATAAAATATTATGCACTTATAGTTGGAATAACTTCTACACTTGCAGAATACATTTCCAAGATAACCCTAATAAAAGGTAACATATTAATTTGGAGTATTGTCGAGTATACTTTTGCTCCTTTTTATTTGATTTGATATTTTCTTCAAATAACTCATGTGCTTCTTATTTCAATATAATGTAGTTACCTTCAAAAACAAAAACTCCTATGCTTCTCAATATTCTTTTGATCTACCTTATTTCATTTCATTTTTTTTTTTAATTTATGTTTGACTATTGTTACTTTATGTGGGTTTTATTGTTATGTTTATTAATTTAATAAAAATATGGCGGTTATATATTTTAAATTTAATTCTTGTGTGCTTTCATTTAAAAAATACGTAGGTTATATATATTTTAAATATAAAATAGTTACTTTATAAGTTTTAGGTGCATTCATTTAATAAAAGTATGTGGGCTATATTTTAAATTTAAAACACTTACTTTATAATTTTAAAAAAATATATGTCGCTTATTTTTAGTTTTTATGAATAGGTCAAAGTCATCCCCTTAATGCCACTTATAATGTTTTTGGGTGTAATTAATGTATATGATGCAAAAATATCACTCTACTTAAAGAATAATAATTTTTACACCTCATTCACAACAAAAAGTGATAAATATTTATTTTACACCTCATTCACAACAAAAAGTGATAAATATTTATTTTATTTTTATTCACATGGATGATATTTAAAAATAGTTCAAAATATTAAATACCATATCTAATATTTTTATATGGCTCCCTAGCTAACGGTTAAGTCTGTTGTACAACCACGCAGCTTTATCCATATATAGATGGGCAGTTAGTGAATTAAGCGATGGTCACGAATCACGATGGAAAAGGTTGGTGAATTGACGGAGTAATGTGTTAACCGAGTGACGTGAAAGCTTTTAAATAGAGCGCTCCCCTCACATTGCAAGTATTGTCTGCAGTTTCATATTGCATTGCTTTCTTCAACTGCCATACAGATTAATCAGCATGTCGGCAGGAAAGATGGTGGATCTGGAAGCATTCAGGAAAGCCCAGAGGGCTGATGGTCCAGCAACCATCTTGGCCGTCGGAACAGCTAATCCTCCCAACGTAATTCACCAGAGCTCTTATCCCGACTATTATTTCCACATCACTAACAGCGATCACATGGCCGAGCTCAAGCAGAAATTCAAAAGAATATGTAAGCCCATATACTACATTTATATAGTTTATTTATTGATTTAGATTTCTATGTTTTAATGATTATGGGATGTTCATGTTGCAGGCGAGAAGACGATGATAAAGAAGAGGTACATGTATCTGACGGAGGAGATATTGAAGGAAAACCCCAATGTGTGCGCCTACATGGCGCCCTCGTTGGATGCTAGGCAGGACATGGCTGTGGTGGAGGTGCCACGGCTGGGAAAAGTGGCGGCTGCCAATGCCATTAAGGAGTGGGACCAGCCCGAATCAAAGATCACCCATCTCATTTTCTGTTCCACTAGCGGAGTTGACATGCCTGGCGCAGACTATCAACTCATCAAGCTGCTCGGCCTACCCCGCTCTGTCAAGAGAGTGATGTTGTATAACCAAGGCTGCTTCGCCGGCGGCACTGTTCTTCGAATAGCCAAGGACCTCGCCGAAAACAACCGTGGAGCCCGAGTTCTGATCGTCTGCAGTGAAATCACGACCTCCACTTTCCGTGGCCCATCAGACACTAAAATGGATAATCTGGTAGGTCAGGCCCTTTTCGGCGACGGTGCGGCAGCATTGATCGTTGGAGCAGACCCTATCCCTCAAGTCGAGAAGCCCTCTTTCGTGCTCCTCTGGAATGGTCAGACCATTCTTCCTGACAGCGAGGGCGCTCTCGAAGGCCACGTTAGAGAGGTCGGGCTCACCTTCCAGCTTAGAGACAACGTGCCGGCGATGATCTCGAACAACATCGAAAAAGCTCTGGTGGAGGCGTTCCGGCAATTCAACATCTCCGATTGGAACGAACTCTTCTGGATTGCACACCCAGGAGGCCGGGCAATTCTGGACAAAGTCGAATCCAAACTCCAATTGGATCCCGAAAAGATGAGGGCAACTAGACATGTATTGAGTGAGTATGGGAACATGTCGAGTGCGTGCGTGTTCTTCATAATGGACGAAATGAGGAAGTCTTCTGCAGAAAAGGGATGTCCGACCACGGGAGAAGGACTGGAAATGGGAGTGCTCTTTGGATTCGGTCCCGGACTCACTGTGGAGACCGTGGTTCTCAAGAGCGTTTCTCTCCTACCTTAAACAAACCCCCTTGTTCTGTGACTGAAAACGACTAAATATTATTGTTAGTACAGATAGTTTTTTTTTGGTATAAAATAAATAATTGAACCTTACATTCAAGGAAAAAAAGGTATATTTAGAGATTATTTATTTTACAATCCTCTTTACAGATCAGGTCTCCCACATTTATAGCAGACTTTAGAATTCAAATCTTTGAAAAATATCTTACAAACATATCTATGTTGCTTAATTAATCCGGTTTATCATATGTATATTTAGAGATTATTTATTTTACAATCCTTAGGTCTCCAACATTTATAGCAGACTTTAGAATTCAAATCTTTAAAAAATATTTTGCAAACATATCTATGTTGCTTAATTAATCGGGTTTATCGTATGTATATTTAGAGATTATTTATTTTACAATCCTCTTTAGAGATTAGGTCTCCCACATTTATAGCAGACTTTAGAATTCAAATCTTTAGAAAATATCTTGCAAACATATCTATGTTGTTTAATTAATCCGGTTTATCACATAACAATGCAAATTTCCAAATTGAAGATTTATCTACATTTTAGAAAAATAAAGAGAGAACGAAGGATCATCTGGAAGCGTGTCATAGGAGAACTCCAATTTGTAAGGTTTTCATCTCACTGTGCGTGCCAAATACCAAGCTGTCTCTGGAACAGTGAATTTCACAGTGAATGACTCGTTCTCTCCACGCTTCTGGTAATATTCAATTTGTGACAGTCTTCTTCAAATACACAATCTCATTTGTGACAAAACAAACAATTTGGAAGGACCTCCCCAAGAACACCACCACTGCCTGGTTGCTGTAGGAAAAAAGAAATATAAAAAATTTCTTTTTCTGCGGATAAAAAATGGTTTCAAGCAAAAAAAACTATCCTCACCGAAAATCTACGCTTTGTACGGCACCTCACTTGGAGGTTTCTAAAAACAAACTGGAAAAATCTAGTGAAAATCGTCCTCTTAATAAGTTACGCACAGTTAACTGCCGAGTTCTAGTAGTTATGGGTATGAGCACCGTCTATGGGCATGGTGCATCCTGAATGCTGGATAGACTGCTGAGTTCTAGTAATTATGGGTATGGGCAGCGTCTATGGGCATGGTGCATCCTGAATGCTGGATAGACTCTGCCCTTAAACTCTTCCCCAACCTGTTCCACTCATCTTCTTCAACTGTTTTTATTTCTGTTATTTATGAAGAAAGTCGAGACAAACCGATCAGTCGTTGAGATTTTGTTTGCCGGAACTTTTTACACTGTACTAACTGTCTAAACTTTATTAGAAAAGGACACGGAACCAACAAGAGTTGGTCCAGTCTCCCACCTTCTTAGACGTCTTGGGCTTCATAAACCCTTCCTCTAGAACTTATGCATTTCTGTCGACGCGTCACGGGATTCTATGATTCCTAATTTACTTTAGCGCTTCCGTTCCAAACTTCACATGTTAATTACATCTGGAGTTTCCTGCTGATGCGAACACTTTATGAATTCTGATTTATCTGGAGTTAATGATAACAAGGAGTCCAGCAAACGCAAGCCTCACTATAATCTAAATTAAACTGACTTCAGGTCCGACATTCACAATAAGTACCTCTCAGGGATCCCTATTGAACAAATCTTGGTAAAACTAACTAAATTTGATTCCAGTTCTGGATTTTAAAACGTATCCATGATGGAGATGATAAAAATTCCAGAGTTGACACATAGCATGCTCCGATTTATCTAACTAATCAAGACTAATCAGGACCTTCACGGAGATTTATCCATGCATTTCTCTTAGCAGATGTGAGGTTTCTTATTAAGGCATAAATAAAGTAATGCTCAGATTTCCCTTCCAAGGACATATGTTGAGGAAGAATTAACTCCAAAGGATCAATAATTAGGATATACTTCGAAGAATCCATGGACAAGGATCTGTCTTAGGCTTGGTAATGCACTTCATAATATAGGTGGTATCAAACTTCAGGAGAAAGAAATCCCGACACATAGCTTAATAGAGTTGTTTCCCTTGAAGGAGATTCTAAGAATTATTAGGGATTATCAATGAAAGAACCTCTTCAGCTCAATTTAGCTACGCTGCTACACTATATGAATAAAAGCAAGACCATTGACCCTTATGAAGAGCCATAGAGGAATTGTAATATTTCTTTCGACATCTAGAGATTTATTTTTGGACTTCACAAATTACTACCGTCTTAATTAAACCACTAAGGGATGTAGATTTTCTCATGATAGATCTACAATATATCAATATTTAAAGCATTGGCTTTGCGAACAAAATCTATTTACATCTAGAAACCCAAATTAACAAATTACATTGTTAAGAGACTTTAGGATAAGCTAATAAAAGAATTCAATAGATAGTGACATTACTTAGTTAATTCTATAGATAGTGACATTACTTAGTTAATTCTTTAAGACATTAAAATTACTTGAAGATTAACATGTTTTTAGTTCAAGTCAAGATACAATATAAGTAATAATTCACCGGTACTCTCTCTATGGAAAGATTAGAATTGTCTAGACAATATAGATATTAGCCTTGCCAGTATAATTTAGTTTCTCACAAGATTTATTAGAGGCATACTTATAGTTAATTAATTGATAGTATGAAAATAAGAATACAATGTAAGTTTTAAGGTTGACATTTCTTAAACAATTCTCAACTAAGTGGCAGGAAAATTTTTAGTGCGATTTGTCACCAAATGGTGATTTTATAACTTTTGGGGCCTTGAAAAAGGCAAATATTACTAGCTTTGGTAGTATATACTTTTGCCCAAATTTGATTGTATTTTCAAGCCTGTAGCTTCAAATCTCCTTCGAATTGATATTTTAAAATCTTATAATAGCATTAGATCACCATACTGTTTATTGCAGTTTGGTCCTGATTACCAAGATATTTTAGAGGCAACTTTTATTAGGTTTCAATTGCTCACCTTTTTACATAAATTATGGGCTTAAGGTGGTCTGATCACTAATGAAATTATAAGGAATTAGAGAAAAGGGGGCAGAATCGCTAGTGCAATTATAATCAGTTAAGGAAAAATGGTGTATAATCGCCCACGATATTATAGTGAATTTAGGGAAAATGTGTAATATCATCATGTAAGGATAGGTATATTTGGGAAAATATTTATTATAGCAGCTCAATTACAAGTGGTTCTTATAAAGTGTGGCCCATCACCTCCGAACTATAGGCCTTTTAGGGTTAATGTGTTTAATCACCATGAAAAATATAGTATGACTATTTAGTATGGATTGATATTTATGTAAAATAATACTCCATTCACTCTTTAGTCATTCAACTTTAGATTCACCCATTTCATTCTACATTCTGAATTTATAATTTCTTGTCCTTCGGAGTGGCATTTGATCAATCTTGAGAGGAACCTCCTGCAACAATATAATGAAAAATGCACGAAATAAGAGAAATAGCAGAAACATAGAAGGAATTTATTGATCGCAGGCCACTTCGAGGGGGCAACCTCTTTTGAGTAAGCTCAATACAATAAATTCATAGATGCCTTCATTGGCCTCAACACGTACTTATATACTAAGTCTAATCTAAACAACTATTACTTCCCATGATTGTGGGATAATACAATATGCTCACAAGATGACTTACAAAGCATATGCATCCAAATGTAATATACTAACAAAGTAAAGAGAAGGTTAAACATGGGTTCCTAACATCCCCTCCCTTTAAAAAAAAAGCTTTGTCCTCAAAGCTTAAGATGTGGAAATTGTTGCTGAATCTAAAGGAGTGGTTCCCATGTAGCATCCTTTGGTTGCATTCTGTGCCACTGAATTAAGACCTCTATGATGGAAAGGGATCAAAGTTGATGGGTCCATCTGTCGAGGATTGCCTCCAGCTCCAAAATGATGGATCATTCATTATCTAGTTCTGGTAAAATAGTTTGTGCTTTGATGTTGGTGCCAAGAAATTTCTTTAGACAATAGACATGAAATACTAGATGAACGCAGGAAGAAGGAGGAAGGTCCAATTTATAAGCAACTGACCCAATCTTCTGAAGAACCTTATATGGCCCATAGAACTTCAGAGCTAGCTTATGATGCCCTTTGAGTTTCAGGGATGATTGCTTGTATGGTTGTAGATGACTTGAAAAACCATGTCACCTACTTGAAAAGTGCGCTCAGAATGGTGCTGATCAGCTTGTTGTTTCATTTGATTTCTTGCTATGTGAAGATTGTCTTGCAGGATGCAAAGAATCTGATCCCAGGTTCAGAGAACCATGTCAATTGCCTGAACTAGTGAACTGCTGGGAGTGTGTGGAAGGAGCACTGGCAATGCTTGACCATAGACTGCTTCATATGGAGTCATTTTAGATGTAGTGTGGTAGGAGGTATTGTACCACCATTCAGCAAGAGGGAGCAATTTTACCCACTGATGCTGTTGTTCTAAGGTGAATCAATGAAGATAAGTTTCCAAACATTTCTTGATAATTTCAGTCTAACCATCTGTTTGTGGGTGATACCTAAAACTCATCTTTAGTTTGGTGCCAATGTGCCGAAATAGTTCTGTCCAAAAATGACTGGTGAATTTTGAATCACGATCCGAGACAATGGAAGAAGGGATGCCATGAAGACAGAAGATCTGGTCCATAAAAATTTGTGTGACTAAGGAGGCTGTATAGGGATGGATGAGGGCACAAAAATGACTATATTTGGAGAGGCAATCAACCACAACCAAGATCACTATCTTTCCTCCAGATTTAGGGAGCCCCTCAATAAAATCCATATAAATATCTATCCAAATCTGTTTAGGGATGGGCAAGGGTCCGAGTAATCCAGGAAGGAGTATCATTTCAGCCGTGTTGTATTGGCAGGTATCACATTCAACCACCATCTATTGAATTGTCCTTTTCATTCCCTTCCAAAAGAAGTTACGCCGTGCCCGCTCATAAGTTTTGAGGAACCTAGAGTGCCCTGCCAATGGAGAAGCATAGATTTCATAGAAAATAGCCTACTAAAGATCTGTGCTTGGGGGAAGCACTAGACAACCCTTGTATCGTAGAGAAGCACCATTCTAAGAGTAATGTGGTACAACAGAGGGATTAGTGGCCAACTGTTGAATGATTTGAGATAATGAAGAGTCATTGACATAGCCCTATTGGACAGATTCCAACTAATTTGGAACAGGCATAGAAATAGCTAAAAGGGAAGCTTGGTCATCAAATGCGTAAGAAAGAGCATCCGCCACAATATTGTCCTTACGCTTCTTGTAAGTGATCTCATAGTCATAACCCATGAGTTTACTAACCCATTTCTATTGTGCTAGGGAGGAGATCCGTTGTTCCAGAAAATATTTCAGACTCTGGTGATCAGTCTTGATGCAAAAATATTCTATAGTAGGTATGGCCACCACTTCTGTACTGCATGAAAAATAGCCATAATTTATGTCTCATATGTAGAGAGTACTAAATTCTTGCCAAAAAAGGGTTTTACTAGTGAATTCAATGGGATGTTCCTCTTGAAGGATAACAACACCAATTCCATTATCACTCTCAATGGTGAAGGTCTTGGAAAAATTTGGCATAGCTAGAATACGTGTAGTACACATAGCTTGTTTCAATTTTTCAAATGCACACTCAGCACCATGTGTCTAGATAAAAACAACATTTTTTAACATAACTGTTAATTGAGCTGCAATCTTCCCGTAATCCTTGACAAACTTGCAATAGTAGCCAGTTAGCCCCAAAAAACCACAGAGGCTCTTGAGTGTCTAAGGATGCAGCCAATTTTTATTGGCATCTATTTTTGCAGGATCTACTCGAACCCCTTGGGCTAAAACAATATGCCTAAGATACTCCACTTCCTTGTGGCCAAAAACACATATAGACTGTTTTGCACATAGATGATGATCAAAGAGAAGTTGCAGTACAAGATCCAGATGTCGGAGATGCTTAGCCCATGTTTTACTATAGATGAGGATATCATCAAAGAAGACCAGAATGAATTTCCCCAAGTAGGGCCGAAATATTTTTTTCATCAATGCCTAAAATGATGAAGGAGCATTAGTGAGGCCAAAGGGCATCACTAGAAACTCATAGTGGCCATCATGCGTGCAGAAAGCCATTTTAGGAATATCATCCTCATGAACCTGAATTTGGTGATACCTAGAATGAAGATCCAACTTTGAGAAAAATGAGCGCCATGAAGCTCATCCACAACAGGAATCAAAAACTTATCCTTGATTATGATGTGATTAAGTGCTCGAAAGTCAATGCAGAGGTGCCATGACCCATCTTTTTTCTGGACAAGAAGGACTGGTGAAGACAAGGAACTAGTACTAGGGTGAATAATACCTTGCTTCAGTAAGTCTCAAACAAGCAGATCTCAATCTTTGTCTTTTAGTGAAATGGGTAGCGGTAGGGCCTAATATTGGGAGGAACACTTCTAGGAAGGAGTTGAATATAGTGGTCCTCTAGTCATGAAGGTGGCAATCTAACTGGTTCAGCAAAGACACATGCAGACCTATCCAAAATTTGTTGGAGATCTAAAGGAGTAGTGGAGACTGCTGATGGTTGCATCTGAATGGAATGGAGCTAAGTGATGACACCATGTGAATTCTTCTTAAGAAGCTTTTCCATGCAATGTGAACTTACGATGCTGAGAGACCCTGGTTGTAAGCTCTTCAATGTGTGTTTTTTCCCATTATCTCAAAACTGCATCCAAAGTTCAACAAAATCCCATAAGATGGGTCCAAGTGTGCATAACCATTTGATGACCAAAATCACATCACATCACCCTAAGGGCAAGGCAAACATGTTAGAGCATAGGTTATAATCTCCCATAGAGATACACACATTACGACACTTCCCTTTGCAAGGTGATATGCCCCTATTGGTAATCATGACTTCAAAGCTGGAGCAAGGATGGACAAAACAATCAACCTGTTTGACGATTCGAGGGTCAATAAAGTTATGAGTGCTACCAGAATCAATGAGTATTGTAAGAAGGAGCTTCTTGAAGAAACCCTTGACCCACTAGTTTGTGGGGTGGTGAATTTTGCTAGAGCATGGAGAGAGATCTCTGTGTGGTCTTCCTAAGAAGCAGGGTCAACAAATGACTGCTGAGTGTCAACCTAATCATCCACTGTATCTTGAGCATCCGCATAAACTTCAGTTTCAGGTGGAGAATCCTCATCCAAGAGATAGAGCTTTTACTCAACACATCTATGTCCCTGAGTGAATTTCACATCACAATTATAACAAAGCCCTTTTTCTCTACGTGCCCGCATCTCTACTTCTATCAAATGCTCGATAGGAGTTGTTCTAGGAGCTGGCATTATTTGATGTCATTGGGAAGTCGTATTTATGAATGGAACAAAATTTGATTTAAATCATTGTTGAGTTGTGATCTTGTCCTCCGCCAACTTAGCCAACCCTAGGGCTTCCATCATTGTGCTAGGACGAAACATTTTAACCTCAGAGTGAATTGTATCCTTCAGACCACTGACAAAACAACTCCTGAAGAATTCATCAGACTATCCCTCTATGTGATTGGCCAGTTTTTCAAATTCCATTTGATATTCTCTCATAGTACATGTTTGGCACAGTTTAGTGAGTGCTCCTGTGAAGTCATCAAAAGCACTAGGGCCAAATTGTTGCAAAATGAGTTTGCAAAAATTTCTCTATTTTGGCTCTTCATGAGCTTTGATGTACCAACAGAACCATTGAAGGGCTTCATGTTCCAAATTAAAAGTATTATGTAGACTGAAATATTGTTCTGCCTAATATATCCATCCAGTCGGATCATCACCATTGAAGTGAGGAAAATCATGCTTCAGCCCATGAAAATTGTTGGAAGAAGAAAACCCAGTATCTGCAAAAGAGTCTGGCTACTGTCTATTATTCATGGCTGAATGCTGAAGATTAAGGCTAAGAATTTTTTCATCCAGATCCTGGAGTTTGGTCTTGAGGGCTGCAAGTTCATCCTCCATGATTTTTGCTCCTGCGCGGGTGACAACCATAACCAGGAGATTTTTTTTTTGGGAATGGGTAGAAAAATAAAAACATAAACTTTTTTAGTAAAGAAAAATTTGGATTTGGGATAAACTCTTATGGGTAATTGGAGTTTGACTAGGTTTTGGACACTTTTTGAGGGAAAGGGGAGAAGAAAATTGGGATTTTAGAAGCAAGGTGAAAGAATGGGAAAATCTATCCATGAGGGACAAAGGAGCAAAAATATAAAATGAACACTGTGGTAAAATTTGAAGGTTATTGGGTGAGAATCAAAGAAGTTATGGCAAACCCTAAAAATAGACAAATGTGAGATTTTTGGCTTTGACAGGTGGAATTAGGGATAGGGTCCTTAAGGAATGAAATATGCAAAATGAAATTTTAGGGGTTCCAATGAATTTTGAGAGGAAATGGAGCTAAAGCAAGGAAGATAAGGTGAAAAACAATTTTTTTTTCTAGAAATGATCTGCAAACTGCTCTAGATGGATTCAATCGGTGATTTGCCCACTGTCAATAGATATGGGCCCCAAGTATGTTCAGCTTCCTAAAGGTTTAGGGGAGTTACTTAGCCACCAATGCTGTCTAACAACTTGCATATTAGGGAAGTACCCCTCACTCCATGGCTCAGGTAAAACTGATAACCACTTTGCCACAAATAACAACTCTTGGTTTACCTGACAGATGGGAACTAGTCAATCAGGTAGGGGCCATTGCCCTTTTCACTGGCAAGTCCTCTCAATGGGCTAGCTACTTTGGGGTTCCTATGGTACTCCTCACAATGAGTTTTAGGGCTATGCCCAGACACTTCCCACAGTTAAGTGGATTGGGATATTCCCTGATCTGAACCTGCAATTGAAATGAACAATACAGATGTGAAAAAGAAAGAACTAATGCAATAATCATAGCACCTAGAGGCCACTACAGAAAAAAAAAATTCAGCAGAAATTCCACCCAGCGAGCTCAAGAAAGCACTCTGATACCAGACGAGAGGAACCTCCTGCAACAATATAATGAAAAATATACAAAATAATAGAAATAGCAGAAACATAGAAGGAATTTATTGATCACAAGATGCAAAAAAGAAAGAACTAATGCAATAATCATAGCACCTGGAGGCCACTATAGAAAAAAATTTGGCAGAAATTCCACCCAGCGAGCCCAGGAAAGCACTCTAATACCAGATGAGAGGAACCTCCTACAACAATATAATGAAAAATATATGAAATAATAAAAATAGTAGAAACATAAAAGGAATTTATTGATCACAAGCCACTTTAGGGGGCAACCTCCTTTAAGAAAGCTCAATACAATAAATTAATGGATGATTTCATTGGCCTCAACATGTACTTATATACGAAGTCTAATCTAAACAACTATTACTTCCCATGAATGTGGGATAATACAATATGCTCACAAGATGACTTACAAAGCATATGCATCCAAATGTAATATACTAACAAAGTAAAGAGAAGGGTCAAACATGGGTCTTAACAAATCTACTATGAGATGCCAACTGTGAGATAGGAGGGTACATTCTTAGAAGTTGAGGAATAGACACAAACTGCAACTCTACTTCATTCTTTCGTTCTTAGTGAGTAACAGAGACATAATTTTCAATTTGCATCACATTTTGTATTGTATATTATATGATTAATCTCTATAATAGTAGTTCTCATGTGCACCTACAGTCCTGCATATTTGTCATGTGTTGATATTGATTTAAATATTTCTTTTTACAATAGTTCTATATTGTTTATTGTATGATTAACCTCTATAATAGTTTGTGGATATATTTCCTCAGTGTATTTCCTTCCAAATAAATTTATGTTGATGGTTTTGCCTATGTGTCCCTTGCTTTCTTTTGAAAGAAATATAAGGAGGCACTACCATTGGTCAGAAAAGATTACATGTCAGTTGGGAGGTACACAATCATTTTATTTTTACCTTCTCCTCACTTTCTCTTTTAGTTGGCAAATTTTTACTTTCACAAACTAGCCACGTTTTGTCCTTTGTCGACAATTTCTTCCCTTTATGAACTACTTTCATTCTTCTCCTTTTTCACCTTATTGGAAAATCTTTAATTTGATGAACCATCCATTGCTTTCCTTTTCGCTTCTTCTTCATTATCGGAAAACTCTCCCCATTGCAAACCATCTTCTTTTCTATCTCTTCGATGCTTCAGTTATAAAATCACCTTCTCGACGAACTGGAGAAACTCTGAACCATTTGTCTCCCCTTTGTCGATGAAATCTCTCTTTTGCTAACCATCTTTCTTTTCCTAGTTTATCATTTTCTCTCTTTTTTCACCATATTGGTGAATCTGTCATTTTACAAACCAAGCCTTTGCCATCTTTTTTTGTCTTATTTCACCTTTACCCTTTATCGGCAAATATTCCTTTTCACAAACTTCACACTTGGTAACCTTTTCTTTCCCTATATCTTCCTTTGGTGGCAACTTTCACCTTTTTCAAACCATGGAATAAACTCCCCTTCTCAACTTTGTTAGGTAATTGCCTTCTCATTGAACCTTGAAAATTTCAAACTATTTGGAAAGTTCACATTTTCACTGGCTACCCATTAAAGCCTTTCCTTATCATTTTTCCTTAGCCATTTGCCTTGTTTTCTATTTGCCTTAGTGGCAAATCTGGACATTTTTAAACCTCCCCTTTCTCCATCCATTTCCTTTTATCTTCTTCTATTATTGGCTATTCACCCTATCAGCGAACTTCTTTGTTAGTGAACCTCTTGATTCATGAACCAAGCCCATTGCTGACAAAAACATACCTTTTGACTTTTTCATTTTCTTTCCTTTAACTTTCAAGCTTTCCTTTACCCTTTGCCATGACTTTCTCCTTGTCACCTTCAGTCGGTGAATCCTCTGTCAGAAGAACATCCCGTCGATGAACTTGGAGGTTTGCAAACCTCCAATTTTGCCGACAAAGGACTTGGCTGACAAACATCTTCAAACTTTTCTCTCTTTCTTAAACTTCTCCCTTTGCCTTTTTGTTGGAAAACGGGTAAATCAAAAAACATTCAAACTGGTGAACCTCTAGGTTCGTGAACCAGAACCTTTGCAGATAAAGGGTGCAAATTATTATTTTTTTCTAATGAAGGAAAACACAAAAAGACTTGGAGGAAATTTATATTTAGAAATTTTATAATAAAACCCCTAAAAACCTGTCTCAAATTAGATCTAAATGAGGGGTTTTAGGCACACATTGGGAATTTTGATGGATTTTGATGGTTTCTTGGAGCAAAATAAGACATTTTGGGAGCTAGATTTTCTGGGTACCAACAATGGCTCTGGTTGGGGATGTGTGGCAAACTTGGCACATCGAGAATCCATAATATCTCTGGATAAAATAAAAACACAAAACACATGAAGGGACAATACACAAAATGTATTTAAAAAACATACAGTAAAGAAAATGACTATCTCCAAAATTTTAGGACACTGCAAGCTACCCTACAGAAAAATTGGTGAAGCTACTTGCCTCTGTCAAAGACAAGCCTATTGAAGGAGCCGATCTCCCTCAATCATTTGCTACACTGATCACCTAACATCAACAATAAAAATGTTTTGCATGCATGCACATACAAACTACAAACATTCATATCATCATGCTGAAGATGGAAATAATTATCACTAGGACAAGGTAGCCATAGATAATATGGCTCATCATCATGTTGACTCACATAGAAATTCTCACCTTCAAGTTTCATGTTAGCACAATACATTTCTGGATCTACATAAATATTAGCATGAAGAAAAGTATCAAGCTAATAATCATCTAGCTCAAGTGTCATCTCATGCTAGGCTACGTCATATGACTATTCAAATTCTTGTGACCCAGCTGCACTACAAATGCTAATGTATTCCTCCATGATTGAATCAAAGGCATGATTCAGATTTAAATCTGCACCATTACCATACAAATCAAAAATTTGAGGCACTTCAAGTGAAGACTCACAATCTTCAAGTTGCCTCTCTGTTTCACACTCCTTGATACACTCTATTATGTAAAAACTATTGCTAAGAAAATCACTAATGATTTTCTCCTCTTCACCATGCAGATTAACAATTTGACCCACACTAGAATGCCCAGCTTCAACATTATTAGGCCCAACTAATGATCTCAAAAATGTGATGTCAACATGGTCCACATCAATAAGAGATAATAGCCCCAACAAAGCTCTAAAAAATCATTTGTGACATAGTCTTCATAGTGGGAGAATGTTACCTCAAAGTTAATTGTAGTTGTAGTAGTGCCTTCATGATGTCCAGCTGTGACATAATCTTCATCATCCTCATCCAAACAAGTGCAAATGGCCTCAATGTCATCATCAGGGATAGAAAAGGGGAATACACTAACTAGAGACTAGCCTCTTGTTCACTCTCAAGATCATTTTGTACACATCCCCCCTATCCACTTGGTGTCCACAGGTAGCTAGGTCATATAGCATATGATTCTCCACTTTCAAAGCTGACAGCTCAAACTCACTAAACTCTAAGTCATTTTCAAAGAGAGGATTATCCATGCACCAATGATAATCATGAATTATGCCACTTGATGGAATTGTATGTTCTTCATAAAGGAAATTGTGACTTATGCTCATCCCTTCATTATTATTTTCTCTATCAATGCATGTATGTTCTATATAATTAGCTACATGAGCTGAGCTACTCAATTTTTCGTTTGCATATATACCTTCCAGGTAGTCTACAATGCTACAACAAGCAGAAAGGTCATAATCCTCTTTGCTAGATTGGAGATCATCATTGATTTTCTCATTTTCATTATCCACTAATGATTGATCCAATTGAAGGTAGGTGCAGTTACTACTGTTTTCATTTGAATTGCTGTGATGCACTACACTAGCACCTTCCTCTACCCTCCTGCACACACAATAATCACTTGACATTATGTTTAGATCGCATGAAACATCCATTTCCTTTTTGTCTACAACAACCCATTCATTACCAACCACCTCTGCATCTGAGGATAGAGATTTTGCAATCATATGCCTCTTAACTCCGTTAACATAATCAATGAACAAGTATTGCTCTCAGATACATGTCAATACAAACAAGAGGATCAAATCTAAAATCCTCTAGGATGTGGGACAAGGCAACTGCAAATCTGTGGTTGAGCTCCATGCTAGACTCTCCTTCATGTCTTCTAATATCTTCTAGTTCTTGGACAAGAAATACAGGGTCTAAACTGCTTGCAAAGTCTTAAAATGCAGCCACTAATTGATCCCAGGAAGCAAAATGTTGGTCAGGGAAACTAACCAACCACTTTCTTGCCACACCACCTAGGGATCTGACAAATAATCTCATCCACATATCTTAATCTTCAAACTAGAACCTATCCATGAAGTCTAAAAATGACTGAATATGTACCTTCCCATCATAAACCTCACACCCATCAAATAATGACATCTGATAGTAGATATGTTTAGGCATGGATTTCTTTTCATAATCAACCCATGAGAGGTCCAATTGTTTATAGATATTTTCATTTGCAATAGGAGGAGGCCAAGGAAAAGAGCAACCACAATTCTTGTTCTTGCTGCAACAAAGACTCTAGCAATTTATTTTCCTTTTCAATTTCACACTGCAGCCTAGTCGACTCATTTTAATTATGCAAGGGTGCAAATAGGTTTGTGTTTTGTATAACTTGTAGAGCCATAATTGGAAAATGTATTGTCTAGATGGTGAAAAGCCATATAGTTCCTAGGGTCTGTAACATAAGAAGATGCACAAGAAGGAGCCCCCCTAGGGTATCCATGTTCATACCAATTGGCCATGACTGACTACAAACTACTTGTGCATAAAAAAGGAGAGCAAATAACATGTTCATTTATTGAGAAAGAAGCCATGGCTAGAGCTGGAAGAAAAACATGTATCTTAACCAATTGTAATCTCTTTGAATCATGCACATAGCAACAACACTTTGTTTTCTTTGACAACAGAGTTGCCACCTCACTGAATGAGGAAGTCCCCTAAAGCGTGTCTAATCTTCAAGGCTTTAAAAATTCTTATGGGTTTCTCACACCAATAGAGTCTTCAAATATTTCTAACCCAACACTTTAATCTTCCTCAAAAATGGTGCTAAAATGTTGGTGTAAGTTCATGGGCTACCAAATTCAACACACAACAAACTACACCTAGCAATAGCTACAGACTTTCTTTGATGACTATGTTACAAAGGTCTTCAAATATGAACCATAGTATCACTTCCCTGACAATGGAACCAAACTGTTGGCATAAGTTGATGAATTGCCAACTTACCCAAACAGATGCAAAACTGTAAACTGACTGTTATAGGGGTCTTCAGAATAATTCGACCATTTAATTCATTCCCTGACAACAACTCCAAAATGTTGGTTCCCAAAATGACTGCAACATAGAACTCTAAAACATTTCTAAATCACCTATGCCAGGGATTATCGTCAAGGTGATAGAAAGAGGTTTATCAATATGTTAGGGCTGATTTTGACCAACTAACATGAGTGGGTAGGCTCCTCTACACTTCGAGCTCAGCTTATACTTTGGAGGGATATTCCAAGGGGTATACCTGAATGGGTATTAAGTTCAAACCATATGAATAACTAAAAATAAATGAACAACCAAACCCAAATCATTGTCTTGGCCCCAAAGACTTTCAGTTAACCAAGAACAAATGGCTATCACAAAACCCCTATATAGCTGATTCAGTTTTGCCAATGTACATGAACAGGAAAAATGTTTTTTCCCCTAAATCACAGATGAAAGATTTGTTTGATTTAAAGTAGTGATTGATCCCTCTCCAATATGGACCAGTGCCTACTCCATTGGGCAACTAAGTCATAAGCAATAAAGAGGAAGGAAATTGATTGAACTAGTATCAACAGAAGACTAAAATATATTGACATATATTTCTTAGATTATATTTCACACATTGGACATACTTAATTATCTAGAACCAAACTACAATGACCCATTTACAACAAAGAAATTACTCAGAACAAAGTATTTATTGAATTGAATGTTGTCACACATTATCAAATCTCTATTACAATCACACTAGCAAATGTGGTGAAGGAAAAATACAAAGATGTGACTATGCGTTCCCCTGAATCATTACAAATAGTCATGGAGACATACCTCTGCATAAAGATGTGTATTACAACTCATTCCTACATTGTATCAACAACATTCCTTCATTCAATGCTTAGACATTATCCTCTACTTGATACCCAAAAATCTCCCTTAGGCTTCCCTGACTAGACAATTGGTTCAGTGACCAACCCTGAAAACATCTAAAACTTATGTCTATATAGAAATTCAGATCATACTATGCAATCCAGGGCACTAGAAAACTAGTCAACAAGAAACCCAAGCTGCATTAAAGTCAGGCCCATGGTAATGTCATAAAATCTACACGTTTGGAAAGAAAGCCCACATCCTGACAATACTGAAAATGTCAGAGGATTTGCTTGCACTCTTTGTGTACCAAGAGTAATAAAGAGGGAAGGTTCTAATCCATTTCCTGACATCTGTAACATCTGACTTATCCAATTTGTCTTCAAAATGTACTTGTGCATTGAAGAATTTTACTATGTCAACCTCTTCCATGGCATTGTTCTATAGAATCATTAATTTCTGGGTACAAGTTAGCCTACACAATCCTCTAGATAGACTAGGCACATTTTCTAACTTTATCAGCCTTTTTTCTTTACCACAAATTTCTTGTTTGCCACTTCATTCTTCCCTTATTGGCAAACTTTCATTTTTTCAAACAATGGGAGACACCTTCCTTTTCTTTGGCACTTAATCTTTATTTTCGGCCTCATTTGTGGCTTATTGGCAAATCTTCATTTTCACAAACTTTGGACCTATCACCTTGTCTTCTCACTTTCTCCTTTAGTTGGCAAATTTTTACTTTCACAAACTAGCCTTATTTTGTCCTTTGTCGGCAATTTCTTTCCTTTACGAACTACTTTCTTTTTGCTTCTTTTTCACCTTATCAAGAAATATTTAATTTCACGAACCATCCATTTCTTTCCTTTTCCCTTCTTCTTCATTATCAAAAAACTCTCCCCATTCCGAAGCATCTTCTTTTCTATCTCTTTGGCACTTTAGTTAGCAAATGGCCCTATCGGAAAACTTGAGAAACTCCGAACCATTTGTCTCCCCTTTGTCATTGAAATCTCCTTTATCAAACCATCTTTCTTTGCTTGGTTTATCATTTGATCTCTTTTTTCACCATATCTGTGAATCTTTCATTTTAAGAACTAATCCTTCACCATCTTCCTTTGTCTTCTTTCACCTTTGCCCTTTATCAACAAATTTTCCTTTTCATGAACTTCACCCTTGGCATCCTTTTCTTTGTCTGTATCTTCCTTTGTCAGCAACTTTCACCCTTTTTGAACCATGGAATAAACTCATCTTCTCAGCTTTGTCCTCCATCGCCTTCTCAATGAATGTTGAAAATTTCAAACTATTTGGAGAGTGCACATTTCCACCAGTTCCCCGACAAAGTCTTTCCTTATCATTTTTTCTTAGCTATTTCCCTTCTTTTCTATTTGCCTTATTGAAAAATCTAGACATTTGTGAACCTCCCCTTTCTCCATCCATTTCCTTTCATCTTCTTTTGTTATTGGCTCTTTGCCTTGTCAAAAAACTACTCTGTCGGTGAACCTCTCGATTCACGAACCAAGCCCATCGACGAACTTGGAGGTTCGTGAACCTCTAATTTCGCCAACAAAGGACTTGGTCGACAAACATCTTCAAACTTTTCTCTTTTTCTTAAACTTATCCCTTCACCTTTTTCTCAAAAAATGAGAAAATTGTTGAACTTTCAAACCGGCGAACCTTTGGGTTCACGAACTAGAACCTTTGTCAATAAAGGGCCCAAATTGAATTTTTTTCTAAGGAAAACACAGAAAGACTTGAGGGAACTTTATATTTAGAAATTTTGGAATAAAAACCCTTAAAAAATATCTTAGATCAGATCTAAATGAGGGGTTTTTGGCACATATTGGGAATTTTGATGGATTTTGATGGCTTTTTGGGCAAAATAAGGCATTTTGGGAGCTAGATTTTCTGGGAACCAACATATACAACTGACTTCCTTTGAACAACATATCCTCCTGAATGAAATAGTCCAACCACTTACTTCTAGCTATCACTATAGGCTCCCTACATGCCTTCCATGCTTCCACAAAATCAAGATCATCTTCATACATATGCTTAAGTTCTTCAAAAGCTAGTACTTCTACCCTCATCTCTATCAATAGTTTCCTTCTTCTGCTCAATGCACCTGCAACTTTGTTTGACTTCCCACTCATATGGTTCAATAAAAGTGTGTAACTCTACATAAGCTCTTCCCATCTCATATGTCTCTGATTCAAATTTCCTTAACTATTCAAATATTGCAAAGCATGATGGCCATTGTACAACATAAATTCCTTTGGCAACAAGTAATGTCTCCACTTCTCCAGAGCTTGAATTATGGCATAGAACTCCTGATCATAAACTGAATATATCTTCTCATTGCATCATTCAACTTCTCACTAAAATATGCTACTAGTCTCCCTTCCTCACTTAACACTACTCCTATTGCACTTCCATTGGCATCACAATCTACTTGAAATACTTTGTTAAAACCTGGTAGGGCTAATATTGGTTGCTCTATCACCTTCTAGTTCAACAATTCAAAACTCTTATTTTCTCTTGATGTCCACTTGAGTAACCTCTCATACAATCCCTCATTTGTCTTGAATGCAGTCTTCCACTCATCTCCTTGACTACTCCTAATATGATGGTATCCACTTTTTAAGTCTACCTTTGTGAAATATTTTGCTCCACTCAAATAGTCCATGATATCATCCATCTTTGGCAATAGAAATCTATACTTAACTATGATCTTATTTATTTTTCTAGAGTCTGTACACATCCTCCATTCGCCATCTTTCTTTAGTGCTAGTACTGCAAGTACTACAAATGGGCTTAAACTTTCTCTGACCAATCCTTTCCTTAATAGCTCTTGTATTTGTCTATTCACCTCCACATTTTCTACTAGTGTCATCTAGTGTGCCACTTTGTTAGGTCAACTAGCTCTAGGTACAAGGTCCATATGATGAATGATACTCCAGATTGGTGGTAATCCTTCAGGTACATTATATGAAATGATATCTTGGTATTCTGTCAACAATTCAGTCATTTCCTTTGGCGATGGTTCTTCTTCTTCTATGGTAGTGGTTTCTACACTTAGGGTTCTGCACTTCTTTGGAATCAAAGCAAAACACATATTGTCATGTCTCAACCCATCTAAAATTTTCCTTCCATCCACTAAACAGATTATAGCATTCCCAAATACTTCACTTTTAGGTTCATCTTCCAAAGGTATCAAGATATGTTTCTTCCCATTAGATGTTATAGTATAAATATTCTTCCTTCCATCATGTATTGTCTTTATATCATACTGCCATGGTCTCCCAACAATATATGACATATATCCATCAACATAATATCACACAATACCTAATCAGTATAAGATCCTATATGAAATTTCATCAGAGATTGTTCACTCACCAGTACCTTGTGCTCATCTTGAATCCATGCTATCTTGTAGGGATTCAGATGTTTCTGTTGATGTATAAATTTGTGGCTCTCATCCAACAACAACATGGGAAACTCTGAGAATGTGGGATGGCTTCTCAGGGTAACCTCCAGATTTTAAGGAAGTTGGCTCTTCCTTTTCAACAAGGTTTGAGGAAAGGGAAGAACAAACAAGATTTCAAATACAATAAAAGAAAACCTAACCCTATGTCGATGTGCCAGATTTAAATCCAACCCAGTTGCACAATGTCAAACCCTATATGATTTAACTAAAAACCAAAGAGCTTGCAACATAATTGATACCCAGTTTAAGAAACATATTCAATAGAGGCAAAGAAACAAAAAATAAGAAGCAAGAACAAGAGATAGCTTCATTTCTGCACAAAGTAGTATTTCTCTTTATTGAATGAAGAACAATTTACAGAGGTAAATATGCACAAAATAAAATGTTACATTCCTTATGAAAAGCAAACTGAGGCAAAAATAAATCTCTGATCTACTGCTCAAAACTCAGTGTTTGATCTATGAAGAATTCTCAAACTCTGTGTAACTCTCCAAAAAACTCTGTCTCTCTGATACGGATCCATCCCTTTCTAACCTAGAAAATAAATCCCTCTGAAGAAAATCCTCTGAAAATATTTGTAACTACCTCCATAAAATCTGCCCAAAAATCTAGGAAATAACCTTAACTGGTTGTCAACTCCATGAGAACTAGCTCTTTTTGTTTTGCCTTCTTGGTTGGAAAATGCCTTTGCTGTAAATTCTTAACCTATGACATGAAAAACTTACTCCTGCCATTTACCATTTTGCTTGTCGTGAAAAGATGAGAGGCTGCGTGAAACTTGGGGCTTCATCTCTTTTATCTCCTGCGAGGAAAGAGTAAAAAAAAGTCTTTATGTTAATAAAGTTTCACTTTGCCTGGAGGGACCCACCGTGTAATAAAAGACTCCTTATTATCTCTTCAATCACCTATGACTCTTGAAAATTGAAATGAGATCCTTTATAACCTTTTAAAACATACTTTATTTATGGGAAGGGGCCCACCATATAATAACTCCATATAAAAAGAAAATGACTGAGGCTTAGAGATTCATGTGACCTTTATTTTATGCATTTCATAGAAAATGAAATAGAATTTATTTTTCTTCCTTCTGCTTCAGCCACGTGTAGAGATGGTGCTCATTTAGAAAGAAAGTTTTCCTCCTCTTCCCTCAAAGACTTGCCATTGTGCCAAGTGGCAGCTTCCGAGGCTTCTTTGTGCAACTTCTTGGAACCGTTGATGCATTTCATGATTAAACAGTTGCCGTTATGCTACGTTTGGAAACCCTATAGCTTCTCTATGCAAGTGATTCACTATTTCTGTATACCTTAGCTTGCTTTCGAATCTCTGTAATTTTCTTTTGTAAAGAGGCCATGACCTTGGCTCGAATGGCAAAGTCCTATAAAACGAGCACCATTATCTGAATCTATTCCATTAAACTATACTTATGTGCCATCTATATGAAACTTACCTTCTGATTATGGGCAGTGCCATCATCTTCAGTTGAGTGCCCTCTTCTTGGCTTGTGTCTTCGTAGGATTTTCCTAAGCCTCACATTTATGAATTGAATGTGATATTGTTTAGGGGAAATTTTGATTTATCAATGTTTCATCTTTTAGATTTTTAAATCTACCTTTCCACTTAACATTCAAGGATCTAGGGTCAAGTGGCGAGCACTATCATACCCTAGGTCACTTACAAATGTAGGGAAACTTGGATTAGGGAATTTAATTATTAATCTTCCTTCTCTTATGCCCAATTAACCATTAAAACCCTAATTATGTAAATATGACAACAAATTGATGATTGATGGAAAAAGCTCTTATAGACAGGAGTAAAATACCAAATCACAGAATCCTATTTTTGCAGTTTCGAAGTGGAACAATCGGGGACATTGGAGCAGGCACCCAAATCTAAGGTATTGATTTCTTCGTAGGATCTAGACCTCCTTCCGACTCTGATCAGCCTTGTAACTTCTATTTTCTGAAACTCAGATACGGAGGACACTAGAGTGAGTGCCCAAGTCCTAGAAGTGCTCCTATGTCTTGCTTTTCTTCAGATCCTAAATCCTTGATGCCTGCCAATCCTTCCTGCAACTCCACTTTTCCCAAATGTGACACCTATAACCTGCAATCAAAAGACTTGGTTTGGGGGTTGTGGTGTTTAGAGGCTTTCTTCAGTCAAGCCCCGGAGGACACTTAGGTCTCCAAACACCGTTGTGGGACAAAGAGTGTGTGCCCTTGTGAGGCAGAGGCAAAAGCCAAAGGAATCAATGATGAAAACACAATATTATGTCACCTTGTAGTGAAGCTATCATGGGAGGAAGATGCTCTTCATGCCATGAGGAAATTGATGCTCAAATCTACAAATATCAATACACAAAACACACAAGTCTACTCTTGCAACACAATAGAAAGCCTTGAATCACCTTGAGAACACTTGAACATCACCATTGCCATCTAGTTTACAAATGAATGCCTAATCATGTTTATATATGCAACTAGAAACACTCTTGCTAAGGTTTTTGAATTTTAAACATACCGTGTCAGTAAAGGGACCTAATAACAGTCACAAACCGACACCCAAAAATTAGGGCTACCCCAAAATAGGGCAGGACTAGGGTGCGGGTGCCCAAGTCCTCCCCCCTATTTTGGGTAGGGTATAGCTCAAGGGGTCTACCTAGGTCCAATTTTCCATGAAACCTAGGTCTCATTCCATCGGGATGCCAAAATATGAACTAAGATGTCCTAAATGCATACTAAAAACCCAAGAGCTAAACCTTTGGGGCATTTTCTGACATTACATTTAGCCCCCACTTTAATGTATGTATAAATGCAAGCCCAATACATGCATTAAAAGTAAGGTACAAACGTAGAAAACACATCAAGCATGGAGAAGACAGGCCAATCACATAGAAGATAGTAACAGGCATGCAAAACATGGAGAAGACAATTATAGTCACATAGAGCACAGAGAATATAGTCAATGCATAGAAGACACATTAATGCATGGAAGACTAAAATGATATCTTTTCTTTTCTTTTTCTCATATATATGAAATGCAGATGCAAATACTTGAAAGTAAACAAACCTCCCATAATGCAGGAAGCACTCATCGCGCTAGTCTTTAGACTGCATATATGGGGAAATACACACGCAAGACACGCAAAACCTCACAAAATGTAGGATTTACTCATCAAGCAAGTCTTTAGACTGCATATGGGGCAACAAACACGCCACACAAAATGAGCACGCCAAACACACACACTTGAAGAAACAGAGAAAACATGACAGACAAGCGATGGAGTATACCTATATCTAGGTCCAACACCATCTTAGGCACATTACAGGCACACACCGATGATTGGGCTTTGCCACAACAATCACCAAAGACACACTTAAGGGTTGAGTTAGTCAAAGAACCGCTCCCGACCTCCGCAAAGGACTTTTGAAAATAACATGATGATGCAATCTGCTCTGAGAAGTACACCATCCCGGCCTCTGCAGAGGGCTTAAGAAAAAAGGATATTTATGATATCCCACCTCTGTAGAGGGCTTACATGATTGATTGATTGCAAATAAACTCAAGATGCAGGATGCACTCATCGAGCAAGACTTTAGACTGCACCTGAGGACAAGCACATAACTAACATCTACAACAGATAGCTCACCTTATATATGCCCCCACCTTAAGGTCATTGATATAAGGTATCGATATCAAGCATGTTAAGGTAGGAAGAAAACACACAAGGGAACACTGACTTTCGCAAAGCCCATGCCCCTCGGAGGTGACATGTACTTTACGATCACCAAATGTTCCCACAAATACATCCCTGCAAGAAACATGTTAGTGCCTACAACATCATGATAAACAACAACATCAATGCATATGATTAACCACATAAAGAGCCAAGGTTATACAATGAATTTGGAGTTTGAGGATAATCATAGGGCTATATCACGAAGCTCTTCGAATCAAGTACTGCCAAGGCCAGATTCAAAGGCAAAAAAAGGTGCGTAGATTAGTAGTGTTGTTAAGGTTTGTAAATGTGATAGAAACATCATGAAATTCACTACGTGGAAAGCATGAATGCTTCCACTAGCCAAGCATCAGATAAGATATACAACCCCATTGTCATATTAGGAACTAAGTCTATTTTTTTATTTCTCTCGAAAGGGACACTAGGTTTGCATTAGTATAAATGTTTGTCATCATCCACCCGCTAGGTGGAAACACTAGAGGAAGGGAAACTATAAATAAGAGAGGAGAAACAAGTGTCTTAGGGATAGTCACATAGGAGGGTGCCCCCAAGTCACCAACTGCGATGCTATATCCATAAGACACAACACACAACAATGAAATCAGAGAGAGGCAATTTAGAAGAATGATGATATAAATAGACGAAGGTCACAACAGAGGTGGTCTCCTGGTATCCCGAACCTTACGGGATAATCTGAGGTCATCCCTGGAGGCCTAAACAACATATAACACATCATAGGGGAAGCACATCATGAGAGAGATAAAGGGTTAGAGATACTTACCTGTTTGATCTTCGTATCAAATTTGGGAACTTGCAAACCTCTTTGAGAGGTACTCGATCATGTTGAGTGTAAAGTTTGAGTGGTTCTTATGAAAGTTTTGTTGATTATCTTGTGTAAATATAACTTTTTTTTGCTTATGGAGAGGGGAACCACTATTTTCTCCATTTTTTGATAGTCGTCTAGCTCTTTTCCAATTTTTATCAAGTTTTCATTGTTGAATCTTTCTAGCATGGGGACGAGAATCATCTTGTACCATCTTACTCATTTGTATTGGTCGTTGTTCTTGTTTTTCAAATGTATCTTGATTATCTCCCGATCCATATAAGGATAACGGAAGAGGAACCTCGACATAAATTCAATTTCTTTGAGGACGAGGTGGATTGTTTATTTGTTTCTTATCTACTTCAATCATACCCATGATACTATCATAGTCCAAGTAATCATCCTCATCTACTTCCATTAAACCTTGTTCCACCATATTATTTTTAGTATGCTTAGGAAAAGGATTAGTGAAGATTTGTAAATTTTGATTTGGTAGAGCAACATACTTATTTCCATTATCATTCACACCTGATACTTGGATAACATTTGAATCGATAAGGTCATGTATCTCATATTTAAGATGCATACATCATTTAGTATCATGTCCTTGCATCTGATGATAATGAAAAAAGGCATTAGCATCCAAGTAAGGTCCTTGTTTACTAGGATCAACATGTTTGATCGGGGGAAGCTTCAGAATGTTATTACTCACAACTTGATTCATGATAGAATGATAGGACTTAGATATTGGAGTAAACTTTCTCGGCTGATACGATGGTTTCTTTGGATTATTTAGAGCAGACACATTTGTATTTGGTCCATTAATCTTGATGAAACTCCTATTATTTTTATTCCTCTTAAAGTTGTTTTGTGATGATCCACCCATGGATTGACCAACTTGAGCCGATGAGTTTTGGTTTTCATACTGACTAGACGAAAGTTGATAATCATGAAGGGCGGTGCATAAATGTTGAAAGGATTTGTATTTCATCAAGAGGATCTTATCACGAATATTAGGTTGTAGATTTGTAATAAATATCTATTGAACATCTTCATCTTTCATTTGATATTGAATCTATGCATAAAACCCTTGATACTGACTAATGAATTCAGTCAACTTTTCTTTCAGACCTTGTTTGCATTGAGCCAAGTCAATAAGAGTGACTTGGGGTCCAATATTTTCTTGAAAATGTTGTAAAAATTGATCAATCAACTATGAAAAGGAGTGTATTGAATTTGGAGGCAAAGAGGAAAACCATTCTAAAGCAGTATCTTTGAGAGATTGCAAGAAAAGTTTTGCCAACAAATCCTCTTCAAAATAGAAATCACTACACATAGCTGTGAATGCTTCCACATAGAT
The DNA here is from genome assembly GCA_027924645.1 of Cunninghamia lanceolata. NCBI lineage: Eukaryota > Viridiplantae > Streptophyta > Pinopsida > Cupressales > Cupressaceae > Cunninghamia > Cunninghamia lanceolata. The sequence goes on along the minus strand of BSBN01000430.1, from coordinate 17,413,858 downwards.
ATTAGGATTACCTTTTCCACCATATTTTTCAAAGCAAGGATCTCAAACCTCTCAGGCATAGGGGTTCTCAAGATTGCGTAGGATAATGGATTATGGTCATGATGTGTTGGTAGACTAGGTTGCGAAGAATTTGTCAGGTTTGTTACCTTTTGTTGTAAAGCAGTCATGCCCTATAAAAGTTGGTTTAGGATGACATAATTTAGAGATACAGTTTGTTGTGAGGAATTGGAACTAAGGTGAGGAGGTGATTGAGCTTGAGATACAATATGTGCAGGTTGAGAATAGGTCAATGATTGTTGGACATATTGATAGGTTGAAGATGGTTGGGAATAACTGTGTGTGATGGGAGGTTGAAAACAACTATTCATAGGAATGGTCATATTATGGACCAAGTTCTGATAGTGAAATCCTACAGCTTTGTAATTGGTGCCATTTGATAATCCAATACCAGTGATAGCATTACTACAAATATTTGCATCAGTTGTTAAGATCGTTGATGTGAAGGTTGATATTCCTATAGTCGGTATAGGTGCTAAGACTTGAGTATGCAATGAAGATGATATGTTGTTAATGAATTTTGCACAATCACTCACTGGCATTACATTAGTTTGCACAAAATGTGTTAAACCATGAATAACATTAAGTCCATCTTGTCTTTCTTTTATCAATTCTCTTATGTTATGAATTGTAGGAACGACTTCTTCAGCGATTCTCTCATTTTCCATAAATGATTGAAATTGGGCAAACTCTTTATCCAATTTTTCTATTTTCTCATTTGATACATATCTTGTTGCCTCAATAGTATCATCAACATCATGAAAAGTTTGTTCTTCCATTGTACTTGTAATAGGTGCAATGTCCTGTAACATTTGGGTTTCTCCTTTTGTAAAGAAAATGTTCAAAGTACCAACTTCTTCAAGAGCACTAGATCCCATGTGTCTTATGCTTCTTCTTAAAGGGATATTTCTCTTAGGGAAGTGAGTTATTAGACTCATGTAGCAATGTGCCCAAGTTTGAGGCTTAGGATATGTTGTAAAAGCTTGATTTTTGTACTTTTTTTAATGCAAATGAATGAACCGAAAGGTGCTGTAAGTATTTGGATCAAGGGAAGAAACTATATGTCTGATATCAGTCCAAAAAAGCAATAAGATCACTCTCAACACACTCTTGATGTGATTTCAAGTTGATGCCAAGTCAAAATATAGTGAAAATATGTCAAGATAGGCACTTTTTTCACCAAAACTCAATGCAAGGGAGCATAACAAAGGGTGTTGTGAGGAAAATGAGTATGGAAAACAAATAATATTAGTAATAATAGTCACTTAGTGTAAAAATACCCAACACAAAACTCTTTTAGTGCCACTTAAGGTTAAACCCTAGTGAAAATATAGCAAAAATAGGTTATTTTTCACGGTTTTTCAATTCCAAGACCTAGCAAAAGGGGTGTTGTAAGGAATTTTAGGAGGTATAGAAAATAATATCCACAATATCAGTTACCTCAATCCATAGAATTGATCACAACATGCTTGAAGTGCAAACAAGGTCAAACCCTAGGGCAAAAATAGTCAAAATGTGTAGTTTTTTATCAAATTTTCACTACAAGAGCTTGTTAAAAGGGTGTTGTGAAACCTTTTATAAGGGGAAGAAAATGATTACCTTTATAACAGAAAAATAATTCTAAAATACCTTTCACAACACAACTATGGTGCAAGTTATAAAGTCAATAAGGCCAAATTTAGTGAAAATCATTGTTTTCGAAGCCCTTGGTTTGAGATCTTGGAAAAAAATGCTATGAGAATAGTTTGAAGTCTGATTTTTTATGGAAACTAATTACTCTTAGATCTGAGAATAATTTTCAAGATTAAACATGCAAAATTCCCATGCAAATTTAATGAAAATGCATCAAAATTGCTATTTTTTGTTGAATTTTTTATGCAAAAATGCAAATATTTTAAATCTAAATGCAAATTCACACTAAAAATCAATCTCCAAGTGGGAGGTGGTATGTTGTGGAGTATGATTAGTCTCCAAGTTGGAGATTATTATTATATGGAGCCTAATCAGACTCGGAGGTTAAATTTTCCCCACTTTTATCAGCGCAGTTTCCCCCCAAATTATTTAACGGGGGAGTGCAGGGGGGAAGAGCCCCTCCTGTGGGGCTTATCCCCCTAGCAGGGGCCCATTGGTGGAGCCCATGGTGGGGGTCTAGGGGCAACACCCCAAGCGGGGGCTACTGGGGGCGCTACCCCCAGCTGGGGGCTCAGGGGTAGCGCCCCCGAAGTAAAAATTGCCTATTATTTTATAAAGGTGTCGGGAGTTATTTTTCTATTAACCGACATAAGAAAAAACCCTATTTTTGTAACTGACATAAGGCTTGATAAAAGCAGCTAAGGGTTAGGGTTTCTGTTGATATGTATTGTAGCATTTTGTAGTGGTATTGAGTTGTAAGGATTGCTGGTTGTAATCAGTTTGATTTACTAGATAATAATATTGGAATCTCTATTGGTTGATGTAGCCCAAGTTTGGGTAAACCACATTAAAACTTGTCTCTCGCTATTATTATTTCTATGTATTTTCATTCCTCTGTTTAATCTTTATTTGCATTTAATTGATATCTTCACTTAAAAATACAACATTTAAAAGAGTGGTAATCCAACTCAATAATTTCTTATATTTTCCCAACATATTGTAGATTCTCTTCAATTATATTCTTATCTTTTGAGCTTGATCGACTGGATTGCTTGAAGTCAACCATGATGCCACAATCAAAGGATCATCTCTTTACATCTACACTTTCTACACGACAATGTCGACCATATGACCACATTGCTGGATATTTTCTCACCTGTGAAAGACCATTTATTTCATGAAAACAAATATAATGATGAATATTAAAATAGTTAATAGTGTCAAAGCTATAAGGAAACAACATTTGTAAAATTTCAACTGTACCTTTCTTTCACATCCTCTAGACATATTGATTTCATGTTCTATTATGTTTGAATCTATACCTGCATCTTCTATTTGATTTTGAATTTGTTTAGTAACCCATTCTAGTGTGCAATCTTTGCCCCATTCCCCAAGCAGACTAGTGGGAAGTGGAGTATTCCTTGGGTTCGATCTCTTAAATTGTCTCCTTGCTTCTAACACTTCTTCTCTCTTTTTATCATATAGATCAATCCATTTGTTCATAAAGTCCATGTGATAGAGAATGAACTTATCGAGTATAGCACTTTCGTCTACACCTATTACATGTCAACGTGTTTATTTCAAACTCCAAATGTCATGTTGTTAATTTGACAAATAAATTACAAAGTAAATTAATGATTGCAACAAAAGAAACCACACTAATCATGAATTTACTTACTAATTTCTACTTGAACACCATTAGATTGTGGTTTTTCTCCATCAATAATATCTGATGCTCATTCCTCATCCAAGAAGCGTGGCTCATCTTCAAAATCCTTACCAAGGAATTCACATAGGAAGAAAAATGCTTCATTCAATACATACCCTTCAGCCATGCAACCCTCTGGATGTGCCTTTTGTTAGACATATCTTTTTAGTATTTTCATATACCTCTCAAAGAAAAACATCCTCCTTGTTAATACGACACCCGCCAATTCAATGTCATCGACTAGGTGTATAAGGAAATGGACTTGTAGGTCCATGAAACTTGTAGGGAGCTCCTTCTCAAATACACATACAATTTCTACAATTTCATTCTTCCATTTTGGCACTTCACATTCGTGGATCTCCTTGGAGGTCACCCACCGAATATAAGAATAGTAAATTAGTATGAACCTTTAGTCAAACATTAAAATGCGATATAATATATCTATGTCTCTCACACATTAACCACATACCTTGTAAATGCTGACAATTGACTTATGGCATTCCTTCAATCAACTATAAGATAGGAATCCCCCTTAATTGCCAATGGCATGATATGCTATGAAACACATTTATGAAAAGGTCATTAGTAATTTTTTCTCACATAACATTACGATATCAAAATATATTTAGTACTTAATCAATGTTACCAGTAAATGTTAAATGATGATATATAATACTTTAATAAAATTATGAAAATCATGTGTTTCAAATTCTATGATATGTCCATCAACTATAAAAGCTTTAGCCAATGATGACCCATAGCCAGTAGGTGTCCTTATTGAATGGATGACATTTTTTAGTTGGTCTAGCTCTTTTTTTTTCAAAATCCATGTAGCTTCTGCATATGTTTCATTTTCCCTATTTGGCCACAAATGTTTTCTATCAATTTTGGTACGCAAAAAAGTAATATCTCTCCTCGAAGACACGGCGTCTTCTCTTTGCCTGATATATGTCGAAATATAGAATCTGGGACATTTTTGAAGACGTGCATAGGATCTAATAGGTGAGATATTAATAGATCCTTCCAGTAAGGAAGCTCATAAAATATGGATTTCCTTTTCATTCCTTCTGGCATGTTAACTACAACTTGTTCTGGTTCTTCAATTGAATCACCTCAATCAAAAAAATCCTCCCAACCTTTCAATTCAACATCTTCATACTTCTTATGCCAACCACCTGGACCCATAATCATGGGAGGGCCTCTATTTTCAACTTTTCCATCAAATTGATTCTTCAGGTGATTTCTAAACTTATGATCTAGTGGTAGAAAAACCATGTTGTTTGCATAAATAAATTTATGTAGATCTTTAGAATACCGCCCTTGAAATTGTTTTGCACATCTTGGAAATGCAAATATCCCCTTTGTTTGAAGCCCTGCAATTCAATAAGTAATGTTAATAACATCAAACAAATAGTATAAAACTAAATATGAAAGTTGGGATGAAAATAAATTAGGAGTGTAAATACGTAAATATTTTCTCTTACCAAAACAAACACCAAGTCCTAGGAAATCATGAATAGTTCAACATAGCACACCATACAACATGAAGGACCTATTTGATGGGGGACATGATATGTCATACATTGTTATGCCTTTCCATAGCAGTTGCATCTCATCAATAAAAGGCACAAGATAAACATCCATATTTTTAACTTGATGTTTTCTTGGAATAATGAGAGTCAGCATAAGGTGCTTCTTTCTAACACTCATCCATGGGGGAATATTATTTACTATCAATCTGACTGGCCAAACACTATAATTTGAGCTCAGGAAAGAGAATGGGCACACTCCATCAATTGCAAGACCAAACCTGATACTACGGGGTTCATCTTTGAATTTTCTTGGCCATTTTTCCTCTATGTGTTTCATTGCTTTGGAGTCAGCCAGAATTCACATGAATCCATTTTTACTCTTGTTCTTTGCATGCCAGTCCATAAATTGTGCAAGTGACTTGCAACGAAACATTTGTTGAAGTTTAGGTATAATTGACATGTGACATAAAATCTTATTTGGAATTGCAGGACCTTGTACATCTGTACGATATCTCTTCTCTTTCCATACAGGGCATTCTACCTTGTTTTGATATTCATCTCTATATAAAATGCAATCATTTTTACATGAATGAATTTGATTATATTCAATCCCCAACTCAACCAACAATAGTCGTGCCTCTCTGCAAGTTGATGGAAACACATTATCTTTAGGGAATATTTTAGTTTTTAGTGCCCTGTAAGATTGCCAGAGGTTAAATCAATTAAATGTTTGACTTATGATGAACATGTTTGATATGTCAATCTATATTAGGATTGTTTATATACAATATATGGTTTTAAAATCCCCTTAAAGAAATATAAATGAAGTTGATGAATGTTTATGAATTATGTACACCAATTGACAATTGCAAAGTAAGAAATAGATTTCAACTCACTTCAGTAGGGTAGTGAATCCTTTGTCTGACCAACCAAATAGTGACTTGATTTCTAATAATATTAATGTCCATGCCAGTTTTGAGGTTCTACTTGCACCCGATTTGAACACGGGTGTCTTTATTCCTTGCTTGATGGAGTCTTTCAGGTTGTTATCATCAACATTACATTGGTGGTAATTACCCCTGCTATCATTGTTACTGTCAACCATATGATCATTATTGTCATCATTATTTTCATCCCCAAAGAAATCTATAAGCATTTCATTCAATCCTTCTTCATACGCTGCATTTTCACTATCATGATCATCATCATGAAGGCTAGGTGGCATGTCATCATGGTATGCGGATCTCATCAACTCTTTAAATTTCTTAGCTGGTAGTATTCTCTTCAATAATGCTCTTTTTGCCTTGGTATTGTTTAAAGGATGGTTTGGATCATCCCGTCCAAATCTTAATAACCCAGTTGGATCTTAGGTATTAGTATGTGTTTCATCAACATCTTCTACCTATCAACAAAAGCAAGCATTATTTAATATTTGGAAACAATTGGATAAATCATAAATGTATCAATTTCAAAGAAATATAATCAAATATGGCTTAAAAAATAAAAATATTGGTTGTATGAACATATATACATCAATTGAATAATGGAACATTATTTTATAGACTACCTTTTTTATACAATAATTTAAATAAAACACAGTTTTGACCACATAGTTTATAAAACATCAGTCCACACTCATTTATTATTCTTTGGTTTTCTGCCCTTAATAACATCCTTAGGGAGACCTTGTTCTTCCCTCTTCTTTCGCGCAAGAGTGCGTTTTAAGAAAGGGTAATCAATCAATAACTCATCCCCAATGGTAAGGTCCATTATAGCCTCAACCATTATCAATCTATCAACCTCTCTTTCCATATCTCTATCTTTATCATTTATAACCTCAACAAATTGACAATTTGGTCTTACAGTAGGGTCCCTTCCCTTACTACTATTTATAAATCCTGCAATATTTTTGTGTGTGTATGCATGTCCATCTATATACATAAGATGACCTCTATTCATTTCTTTTCCACTTTCCAATTGGAGACGATGTGTATACATATTCAAATTTAGACCATATGCTGACATGCTAGGCTTATATTCTACTAGCCTTCTCCATTCACCACTATAATATGATGGACCATAATATGGCATTAGTCTCCTAGTGGTTTGTTCTGAATTGTTTCTATGTTTAGATCCCACATGTACATTTTTGATAATAAAGAGGCCTAGATTTTCTCCATGAATATTGGAGGGTCGTATCATGTAGCTGTATTCCCAAAATTGAAACACCTTGTACACTATAGGTAGTTGTTGATCACTAGGCCAAGCGCAATATAGTCGACGATCAAATGTATCTTTGTAAATTGATCTCAAACTCAGGGGCAAGCCATCATCTCCATCACATTCATTCTCATAGGGTATGCAGTCCACCTTCCCCTTATCTTTAAGAAAATTATACATCTTTAAACTGGTTATTGTTCTGTTGCTTGTTTTCATCAATTCCTCATCTTCCGAGCTGGTATATTGGCACATATTTTGTTAGATGTATCATCTGATAAATGATGATTGCCCTCTAGGCTGGAAGTCGGTGATCTAGGAAACTTTAAACCAAGAACTTTATCTTGTAAGTATCCATTAAGAAAAAAATTAGTTATTTAAATAATATAAAACAATGTTTAAATGAAGTATACATGTTATTTATATCAATTTGGAAAATTCCTTACCACAATATTTATTGGATTTGAATTGACTATAGGAGGCGTACTACTGAATGGAAGCTCATCATATATGTAATGTCTTTGTACAATCTCTCATTTGAATTGTTTCTTTCCACGACATACAGAACATCCACAAACAACAATTTTCTCAAAGTATTCATCCCATGTACTATAGTCCTAACCAGCCTCTTGTTCAGTGCAATCATTTGTTGTGTCTGCAGGATCCATTGTTATATCCTCTTCCACCCACTGTCATCTACATGATTTAATAGTTTTAGGTCCACATCCACATACATACATTTTTTGTTTTCTAGTTGAATGCTCAGGCTCTGCATTTGCTCCAATCTCCATATAAAATAATCAACAACATGTATTAATATATGTCAAGATTAGATAATACATTATAAATTTTAATAATACTATGAAAAATGATGGAAGTATAAAAAAATGCCATTAGATCATTTTTTCCTAAGGAAATTGGATTTGAGTACCTAATTTCCTGCTTCATCCGTTTGTTGATCATGATGTTAGTCATAAGAAAACATGCAATAAAAGTTACACAACAACCTTTATTTATCCTAAAAGATATGATGAATTCAAAGAATTCATGATCCCAAGTCTCCATTGATTAGTTCATAATCTATCGATGTTACTCAGTGGTTAATGTGTGTTGTTGTTAATCATTCAAGGGGCCTTACGTTGATCAATAGATTCTATATCTTGCAAATGTGCTACATAGAAAGGTCACTCTATACAGTATATTCCTTCAAATAATGTGTCTGTACTTGAATCTTTGCATGATATTTGTCTATTTAACATGCTTTAACTCTAAATATGCTATGTATTTCCAATTGTCTACGAGATGTCAGCATATTTCATGTTATTTGCTTTTGATTGTCTATTATTTGCAATTATGGTGATGAAATGTTATGAAATTTAAAGAAATTTAAAAGAATACTTCAAATTTTGGTGAATCTTTAGCTATTGAACCACATACACACTTGATACAGTTATGAGGAGAAGAAATCAAACCATATTTTCACCAGGATGTTCCACAGCTAGATACAGATGATGCTAACTTCAAAGGAAAAGGAATGAACACAACACATGCAAACTGATGAGCACTCCAAAGGACGCAGCAAATCAAAGCATGTATCAAGAATTCAAACACAGACTACTTAGGATTTACGATGATTTGTAATTAAATGGTCTTCTATTTCATTAAGTATGCAAAAACATGTATGTTTACAACAACTTTGAAATAGGTCCTAATATTTCAGCAATCAAATTTCAATTAAGCTTCTGAATGTTTAAAATATACATCCCTGCACCTCTTATAGAATAAGGTGAGGGAGCAGTTACAAATGACCTACGGTTAGGATTTTTTGATTAAGATCAATGGTATACAATCACTTTTGACTTAGTCAACATCTTTCTCATGGCACAAGTTGCCAGCTGGCAACCATCTAGGTGACTTATTTTCCTCTAAGTACATGATGCATATGTTCCCCTTCGTGTTGCATCTTCATCTATTCTTCATGTTCTTCTTCTTCATCATCAGGATCATACTCTTCATCACCTTCGGTATCATCATCACCCTGATGAATATCATCTTGTATATGGACCTTCATTATTGTCCTAATATTTTCATAAGCTTCCACTGTTTTATCAACTTCCCCACCATCCTGAGTTTTGGCTTTAGTAATGGTGTGTTTGTAGGCTTGAAATTTTATCTCTGAGAGTCTCCAATTTACCTTTCCTGTTATTTAATGTTTCATTGTAGCTTTCCACCTTGACCTTGATCCTCATGATCTTATTCATCACTTCTTCTGTCACGTGGGTGAGAGGATCATCAGCCATTAGCTGAAAGTTATCATGTAGAGCTTTTATGGCAAAATCTGTGTCTTGGTTTTCAATTTTCCCCTCTACTTTTCCCTCTAAAGCTTCCAGGATTTCTGCCTCATAGGACATCATGATGTGCAGTTTTACACCGATACCTCTTAGCTTACTACTGCACTTCTTGAATATATTGCATTCAAACCTGATGTCTTCATACCAAACATTCACCAGCATGACAGTGTTATTATTCAATACCTGATTATTTATCAGGACCTGAGGATTAATCCTCTTTATTTCACTTAGAGCACCTAAGGCCTTTTCTAACTGGAATGATCTTCTACCTATTTCATTCTATATTTTATCTATTTTCTTCTTCGAAGTGCTCAAAGCATTCCACTTCTGTAAAGAGGCTCTCACTACTTCCTCAGCTCCCGTGAGTACTGATAGCATCCAGTTCCTAATGACCATTGATTCATTCTTCATAAGGTCTAACTTATCAACCTCCTCTTGAGAGATGACAGTCAATGGGATTGCTCAATCAATTGATGTATTATCAGGGTTAATCAACCCTTTTATGTATGAGTGTAGCTGGGCAATATGCTCTTTATGCTGCTTATTCTTCTCCTTTTCTTTCTTCACCCTTTGGGTTAAAGAATCAATTATATCCTTCCCTTCTTGACCTTCTTGGTCTTCATTAGCAAAACCTAAATCAACTGTGGTGATTTGGAATTCATCCAAGGTGGTCTTACCCTTCTCTTTTTCAACAGTGGGAAGTGCTACTTGGGCGGTCCTTCTGCCTGTAGCAGGATCTCTTCTGATAGCCAAGGTTAACCTGGATTTCCTCTTGGGTTTCATGATCTTCTCTACAAACAAGGTAGAAACATCAAATTCTTGAATCTCAAATCCTTGTTCTGTGCCTATTTCTTTCTCAAGCCACTAAGGTACTTGTTCTCTGGATCCTTGCTGTCTATCATCATCATCATGTCCACCCTAATCTCTAGTATCTATCTCTGTTCTCAGTGGAGAGGGTGATGTCCTGATTTCTTCTTCATGATGTTCTTCATGAGGGTGATCTTGTTCCATTTCTTCTTCTTGAAGGGCTTCCTTTTGTGGGGGATGATCTTGCGGTGTATCCACATGATGATCTTGAACTTGATCCTGCACTCCCTCTTCTTGTGTTTCATCCACCTTGGTGTTTTCCTCATCTTGAGGCATATTTGTATCCGTGGATGTCTTTGTGTTTAATCCTAGTGCATCACCTTGATCTTGGGCTACATTTTGTTCCGCACCTGATATATTAACTTATGGTGCCTCAAGGTTTGATGTGTTTTTATCATTTCCACCGTTTTGTTGGACTTCTACTATTTTGGGTTCAGCTAGTATTTCCTATTGTTGTTGGACCATATCTAGAGCACTGTTCTCTATTTCTACCTGCTTGTTTGCTCTAATATTTTTCGTTCTATCAAGTGCACCTACTTTGTCTTAGGGGGTCATATCCTCCCTATATGTCAAATTAATCACTACAGGGCTAGTTACCTTATCAATTAACTTATCAAGCCCGATTTGTTGGGCTGCCCTCTCCGGGCTATTTTCTCTCTCTCTTCTTGCTCTGTTTGCTTCAACTCTTCTAATACCACCATCTATGCTGATGGGGTCCCATGTGGGGTCATGCGCGTACTAGAAGCAAGGGTGTCCATCCATTGAGAAGCTACGTTCTGCACTACCTCATCATCTGATAGGTCAACAGTGTCTTCCAAGTAGAAAGTACCACCTTGACCTGCCTTGGAGGCTTCTGTTGCTTTCTCCTCGACCTTCTCAGTCTTGAACTGGATGATAGTCAGAAGAGGCACATCATGTTGCATTTCTTTTTTGAACACTTCACTACTAGCTTCCCTTAATACTATGGAGTCATTCCTAATCTCACCCCTCATAGATGTTCTTTGTTTTTTAGGTGGTGATGTTACTAGGGGCACCTTCCTCTTCCTGGTGACCATCATAGGATCATCACCTATAGATTCTTTATTTACGAGCTCCTCTTCAAGAGGGATGTCCTCTTCCACATTCTACTGTGAAGCTTGGCCTTCATCCTGTACTTGTGTAGTATCTACAACTGGCCTCAGGATCCTTTTGGTCTTTGGTTTATCCATCAAAGGTGGTGCAGATGAGGCTGATGCATGTTTTGTTGTAGATGTACCTTCAGCTAGTATGACAATTCTCTCAATTATCACCCCCTTAGACTCATCACCAGTCCTCTTTCCTCTGGGGGGACCTTTTCTTTGTTTCTGAGTGGGTAGCCACTCCCCATTAGATTTCCTTTTCTCTCTAAGGAAGTCATCATAGTCTTCATCAGGGATATCCTGCCTTTTTCTCTTGTTATCCATTATAATGGCTACACCTCTCTTCTTTAGTATATTTATCTGTTCCTCTACCCATGATTGGGTTAACTGCAGCACCCCGCCTATAAACTGATCCAAGGAAATGTCTTCAGGCTGTGTTAGGTCAGGGGTTGAGATGGTGTCATTATACACCTTCTTTTCCTCATATTCATTTGACATGGTCTTACCATCATCCTTCCTCAGCTATGCAGTACTAGGATGCAGTCAAATGTCCTTATCTGATTTAGGGTGAGCCTTTGATATTTCCTTCTTACTTCAGCCTCATCCTCACAATCAGTCCAGAAATCTTCTAGGTGTTTATGATGTATGGGCTTCCCCATTATTTTATGCATTCTACCATAGGGGTCATATGATATGGCCAATGGAAATGGCTATAGGTACATCAGGTTCAAACCTCTTATGGCCTTCTTTATGCCTTCTGAATCAGGGCATATATACCAACCCATAGTTATTGGAAATAATACTAGAGGTATTTTCTTGTTTGCTTTGTATGCATCCAATATGGTAGATATCTGTCTCAAAAATTCCATAAGGACTACCGCATCAGTAGGGTACTTGGGTAGCATATGGGGCTGATCTACAAATCCCTCTATCCTGATGTATGAAAAAGTGGCAAATTGGATAAACCAGGTGCCATGTCTGTATACTAGTTCTTGAGCTTCCATGCTCAATCTCTTGGTTCTATCCTCCTCCATAGTTCTAACCAGATGCATGGAAAATGCATCATTCACCAATTTGTAGTTAAGGAGATTGTTTTTTCTCTATAATTAAGGATAATGATCCCATATATGGGCATCATCTACACCACCACCAATTTTACCTACTGTAGTTAAGGCATCAAATGTCCCCTTGTATGCACATGAATATACAACATATGAAGTCATGTAAAATACACATTCTTGAGCTCCCAGGATCTTCATCTGTTCATCCAAAGCATCACTGATGATCTTAGCCCACAATGGCTTACTTTCTGTGTAAAGGATCATCTGGATGATTCCAAACATCCAATTCCTGGAGTTTCCAGCAAGAGGCTGGCCTGTCATCCCGCTGAGCAGGGCAATCATATACTGATATTCATCATCAAAATCAAATTTGTAGAGGTGTATTGGCAATTTGGGAAAGGTAGTGTAAGTGCTATTCTTGGACCTCCACTGGTACATCCTCTTCCTAGCACTCTTCTTATTGTTTTCATATTCTGTCTCTAGCTTATGCAAATCCACACTGACTACCTTCTTTCCAACTGGCAAATTGAAAGTAGTTGTGATGGATTTTACTGAAAAGTTAGCATAAACCCTTCCATGTTTCTCAACCCGCCTAGTTTGAGGGTTATAATTTCTAGCATATTCAACTACCAGTTCTGGGGTTTCCATAGCATAAGGGAATCCTGCTGCATGCCACAATCCTGATACAAATACTGCATCCATGAGGGGATTGTCTTCATTATGATCTAGCCTAGATGAACATGCTTCTAACTCTGTATCTCCCTAGTGATTATCCCCAATGATGCCATACTTGAACTATACTCCCTCAGGTTGAACAAACATAGGCTTAAGAAATTCTGACTCAAACCTGTTCCACCGTAGGTTTGCCATGGATTCCTGCAACAAAACATGCCTGGTCTTACCATTTGATATTCACATGCATTCACACAACATTATATGTCTATGGCATCATGCACATTATATCTTTTTAATCTCTACTTTATCATGATATGCAGATTTACAGAATCAAACCATAAGAAGAACATACTACCTGGATATTACAGAAAACGACAATAGGAGGGTTTCTAATTACTTACCTGATCACGCTTTTCTCCTAGGTTAGGCGGACAATTATGGAAATGGGTCATAAATGTTGAGGATCACCTGATCTATTGCGCTGGAAAATCTTGTCTGTCCACTGGTAGCTTGTATGAGGGTTTGAGTTTTCTGCACTCTGTAAATTCTTGTTTTATCGCAAATTAAAAAGAAAATAACCATGAAAACTTACCTTTAAATGCATCCATATGGCAAATTAGGGTGAAATCAGGTTAAATTGATCAACTCCATTGATCTTCTACCATGAATCTACAGATGCTGCCAAGTGTTTAAATCATGTTCGCAATTGGTAGGAATTGACCTACCGCATTTATGTGCATTTAATGTTGGGAGACAAAGAAGAGGGGTGATCTTCAGAAGATCAGGTGATATTACAAATATGACCCCCCTTCTTTGGGTAAAATGACCTTCCACCTTCGAGCGGCAAAATTAATGCAAAGGATCAGGTGATGTGGTCAAAAGGTTGACCATGTGTATAATCGGGTCATGACTTTAAGATCGGGGGATGTTTAAAATGTGACCTCTGTGACTAAAATAACTCCCCCTTTCGACAGATCAGGATGATGTCATCAGGTCAATGACTTGGTTTTATCATAATATTACCATGACGTCATCATCATATTATTGGATGGGGTGATCGCTGGCTACATACCTCCACGAGGTAAAGAATGATAACGTCACCATCACGGTGATTTTCTTTATTCATAGGGGTTAGATGATGTCATGATCATATTGGCACTGGGGTGATATTCGAAAGATCGAGTGATATTACAAAGATGACTCCCTCAAAATATATGAAGCTATTTGATGGACAAATATTGCTATCAAGTAAAATTGATGTTTGGAGTTCTGAGATCAAGAGATTATTGGGTGATAAAGTAATATCAAGGTGATCTTATAATATGACTGATGTTTGAAATATGACCCCCCTCTCAAGATATCAGGTTTGACCAGAACTTTGACTCATCATAACTTTCTCCCCTTAAGGAATATCAGGGTGATCCAAAAGGCATACCTGCATGGAATTTTATACTCTTTCCAACCATGAGGTTAATGATATGAAATACTAACACTTACAACTAATCTCATCATGATGTTCTATACACCCTCTTCAGGATCATCTGCATGACTCACTTTTACCAGACCGTCGAAAAGCAGAAAAACAACACAAGCCAAAGCAACAAAAAAGTTGGGTCCCTATTTTGTCAAGTCAAAATGGGGCGTGTTGTGTAACCACACAACAACTTGCCACCAAAAAAAACCACTAAATTCTAATGATTCAAGTGATGTGATCATATTCTAATATAGTATTCTAACTCTTTCTAAGTATAAGCATCATAATCTTTCTGAATGAGAAGGTTTTCATCATGGCAACAATGCTAACAAAGGATCAGGTGTGTGTAAATGATTAATTATCCTCATCTTGAAGGCAAGTTGAAAACATGAGTAACTGATGTTAAGCTACATAGTTTGGGAGCATCCCTCATAGCCAACCTAGATAGAGCCTTGCTACCAACAGGCGTCCATAGCCCCGACAAGGTTATCTATACAATCCCCCTAATTAGAGCCCCATTGCTAGTAGGCGTCTATAGCCCCAGTAGAGTTACTTAGTTGGCCTAGTTTTACTATTTTTTTTTTGGATTTTCAATACTTCTATATATATATATATTCATAGGGTGTCATCATGTAAGCTTAGTGTGCAAAGTATGGTCACTTGCTGATTTAGGTTGGAGATTGCATTGGTAGCAAGGGAGTCCCTTTAGATTTTTCACTTAACACCTATACTTGTGTGTTCAACAAACCCAAGGCTGTTAGGTGAGTCATTGTGAGTCATAACCTATATATGAATTTGTTCCCATCACTTAAATCGTAACAATTTGGTTATTTTCTTAGGGTGATGAGCTACATCATCTTGACTAACCAAAATAGAACTCAACAAGGAAACAAACAAAAACAAAAAAAAACTGTACAAACAACTATACAAACATGTACACTATGATACACATGACTGTCCTGACACTGACTCATGTTTGGAAATAATGTTTAAGGAACTATCTGTTAATTGGTAATGGGACATCCTCACTGGTTAAGGTCTTAATCCTGTAAGTACTGTCTCCTAGAATTTCTAAAATCTGAAAGGGACCTATCCAAAGTTTATCAAACTTACCATGATCTCCTTTCCTCTCATGAGCTTTGTCCCAAATCAGGACTAGATCTAAAATTCTAAAGGCCTTGACGCTAGCTCTTTTGTCAAACCAGCGCTTGACAACAGCCTAATGTTTGGCAAATTGATCAATTGCCTGACTTCTTTTCTCTTCTAGGTGCATCAATTGAAGCAACCTAACTTCTTGGTTATTATCTATGCCCAAGTATTCTTGTGCAAACTACAGTGTAGGAATCTTTAAGTTAACAGGGAGGATGGGATCCACCCCATATACTAAGTGAAAAGGTGAATTTCCTAATGCAGCCTTATTCCTGGTTCTATCTACCCACAAGGCATATTTCAGCAGGGTGTTCCATTCCCTTAGGTTCTTTTCTATCAACTTTTTAATGATGTTCAATAAATTTTTATTTGTGGATTCTGCTAATCCATTCCCTTGGGGATAGTAATTTGAGGAGAACTTCAAGATGATCCCATAGTCAAAAGCCCAACTTGATAATCTTGTGGAAGCAAAGGCAGACCCATTATCACATACCAAAGCATAGGGAACTCCAAACCTGGTGACTATATTACTTTCCAAAAACCTGATGACATCCTCAGCATCACATGTCTTACTACTGACAGCCTCAATCCACCTAGTACAATAATCAGTAATAGTTAAAACATACCTGTGGCTTGAAGATGATGAAGGATTAATTGGTCCTATGAAGTCCATTCCCCATTGAGCAAATGGGCGCATCTCCATCACTAGCTGTAAAGGTTGAGCAATATATCTTTCTCTATTTGTAGCAACCTAACACATGTGACAACATTTAATGTGTTCAGTAGCATCCTTAAAAATTGTGGGCCAATAATATCTTGCCCTGAGGATAGCATGAGTGGTGGCTAATGATGATCCATGTGCAGTCCCAAACTTATCATGTAATTTTGATAGCCCCTTATCTACTTTTGACCTTTCTAGGCACCTTAGGTATATCCCCTCATAATTCTTCTTAAAAAGGACTCCCCCTTTCATCATGTATTTCTGTGACCTTATCTTTAAGGGTCTCCTTTGTGAGGCTTACAGTCTTGAAGGACATCTTCCAGTAATCAGGATGTGCCTGATGTCTAAGTACCATTCTCCATCGTCCTTTGCATTTATAACATACTGTTGGCTCATGATATTTGGATCAATCTCTGATATCATCTGGCTCAATGCTTGTCCCCTCACTAACTTCATGGGTGTAATGTCCATATCATATTCTTGGAGGATAGTAATCCATTTAGCTCTCTTCTTCCTTGGTTCGCTTTGCATTAAGAGCATCTTTAGTGTTGCATCAGGTACTACAGCTATCACTTTACTCCTCAGTATGTAATGCTTGAACTTCTTAACTGCTTGAACCAGAGTGAGTGCCTACCTTTCAACATCCATGTATTTGAGTTCTGCATCTTTGAAAGGGCAACTCATGAAGGCTATAGGCTTTTCTTCTTTTTCTTCATTTCTCTATGTCAACACTGCTGCAGAGGTATGCTCTGAAGCAAATGAATATATGTAAAAGTCCTTGGTGTAATCTAGACTGATCAGAACTGGAGCATCAGATATGGCTTTCTTAATATCTTCAAAAGCTACTCTAGCTTCAGGTGTCCACTCAATTTTAGCATCCTTCTTGAGCATGGCATTGAAGGGTCTGACAATCTCTACAAAGGCAGTAATAAATTTTCTAACAAAATTAATCTTACCAAAGTAAGATTTGAGCTCCTTTTTGCTTCCAGGAAGCTGTATCTTCATGATGGATTCCACCCTGTCAGGGTCAATGATGGTCTCATTTTCAGTTATCAAGTGGCCTAGTAATTTCCCTGTAGTTACCCCAACTATGCACTTCTTAGGGTTCAGGGATATCCCATACTATTCACATTTCTTGAGCACCTTTATGAGGTCTTCTACATGGTTTCCCCTCTCTTTAGAAAAAATTGTTAAGTCATCCATGTATATGACTATGCATTTACCAATCAAGCCTCTAAAGGCTATGTCCATCACTCGCTGGAACGTGGCTCCAGCATTTATTAACCCAAATGGCATGCGCCTATAAGTGAATATCCCCCACTTTGTGGTGAATGTAATTTTTAATCTGTCTATTTTGTCCACCATCACCTGGTTATAGCTAGAAAAACCATCTAAAAATGACATCATCTTGGCGCCGTTGACAATCTGCAGGACCTCATCTAAAGAGGGTAAAGGATAATTATCCTTCTCAGAAGCTCTGTTTAAGTTCCTGAAGTCTACACACAATCTGATGTCACCATTCTTTTATCTTACTGGCATCAGGTTTGCCACCCATGTGGAGTGTCTCACAGGAAATATGATCCTGGCACTGAGCAGTTTCTTAACCTCTTCAAAAATGATAGGTTCCAGTAAAGCATTGACAGGTCTTTACTTTTGTCTGAAAGGCTTGGTGTCTGGCTTCAAAGGTATTGTATGAGTGATGACTGATGTGTCGTAAGGTTTTTAGTTCATCATATGTCCAGGCAATGACAAGGATATAGTCTTTGAGAGCTTGGGTTATTCCTTCCAACTCTTCTTCTGTACAAACTTTCCCAATCAGGACATTTCTTTTTTCATCATTTGATCCAATGTTAACCTGTGAGTATTGTCCTCCATTTGCTTTTGGAAGATCCTTTTGTTTCAGCATGTTGTCTAGATCAAATGCTCTTTCAAGCTCTATCATTCCCTTAGGAATCTTATTACTAGGCAATTCCAAGATTTCTTTTTCTTCCTAGAGATGGTCCTCCACATTCCTTTCATCTATGATTTGTGCATCAAAGACATCCATGTTGGAAATGAAGTCTAAAATATACTAATCATCATCAAACACTTGGAGGTTAGTTACATTATCTGGCACAGAAGGCACTGATACTAATTCTACTAAAAATATATTCAGACTAGATATGGACAGTGGTTCCAATGTACTCGCAGCTTGAGCTAAGGCATCTGCCCTATTGTTTTATTCTTTGGGCACGTGGGTGATATTGAATGCATCAAAATCTTCAATCAGGTCCCACACCCTATGTCTATAATTGGACAGTTTCTTGTAATTGTAAGAGTATGTACCTCTTACCTGTCTCACAACCAATTTTGAGTCTCCATAGACATGCAAAATTTTCAATTTCTTTTTAAGTGCAAATAATATCCCATGGATTAGAGCTTTATACTTTGCACATTGTTCATGCATGGGAATTGCAATCTGTATGCTTCTAAGTAGGATTTTCCAGATGGATCAATAAGATCTATCCCTACTCCAGCTCCTTATTTTGACTTGGATCCATCAAATCTAAGGATCCATGGCTTATCCTTAGCCAAAAGCTTATTTGAGCCTGCTTCTTTCTTTTTGGCTCTAGCAGCTGCACCCTTTGATATCCATTTTATCTTTGGTGGTTCAATTTCTTCAGACTTCCCCTTATCTACCTTAGGTGAAGTTGATATTCCTTCTTTCTCTTTATCCTTAGAAGAAAAATCTTTTGGATTAGGCAACGTCTGCCTTTTCAAAATATGTAGACACAATGAATAAGTAGTTTCTGAATGAGGTGCTTCATGTAATCTGCACCAACCTTCAATCAAGACATCCTGTGGAGATCTTTGCTGCTATGTCATCTTTTGAATTTCTTTTGAAAGATTACTACCCCTATCTTCATCAGATAACTCATAATCTGATTCTACTAAACAATCACTCCCTGGGGTGATTTTCTTGTTTCTTTTAACATTTCTTGTTACATACCAACAACTCCTCTGTCATCTAAATATGACCTTCATCATGATATGTAGATTCCTTTGTTTTTGCAGAAGACAAACAAAGATCAGTGTCTATATCACTATCTGCAGAACTTACCGTGGATGATGATGATGATGATGCTGCTGTTGCATCACTACATGCTTGTTCCAGCTCCATCATATCTATGTAGGCATCGTAGGTTTTTTTAGAATGTGATTCATTATGCAACCTGCACCATCCATCAATTAGAATATCATAGACAGGCATTTTTTACAATTGACATCATTTCACCTCTCTAGACAAGTGTATTTCAAAATTCTTGAAATGATCTACCTCATTTTCATCCTCAGAATTACAATCAGATTCTATAATTATTTTATCATCCTGAGGGTCATCATCATCATGATGAACGTCATACATCAGGATCTCTTCTATCCTGACAGTCTGGGGTCTGATGGTGTAAACTACGGGTTCTACATCTACATACATGATCTCGTTGGTCTTATTATATTCAGTAATCATGTGCTTCATGCGAGGTTCAGCATCTATTCTTATTTGATTTGGTATCCCTTTCCAGGGCAACCACATATGACTGAAATCAGTGGCCATGTATCCATTAAGGGTTTTAGACCAGTCCCTACTAAGTAACATCCCATATGTATCAAGTATATCAACTACCTAAATATCAATATAGTACTGGATCCTAGGATCAGATGCTAGCTGCATGTGAATGTGGGTTAGTTCTCCTACCACAGTCACCTTTGTTTTGTCTAATTGTGTTACTTTCTTTAATGACTTAGTAGGATGCAACCCTAAAGCATTGCATATGGACAAGGGCATTACATTGGTAGATGCTCCTGAATCTACTAAACAGTTGTACAAATTTTTACTGAACATCCTTATAGTAAGGAGAAAAGGAGGTGACTCACTTTTGTCTCTGTATAGGGTCATGTGGGAGGCCTCTATAGCTTGAATAGTAGCTGGCACTTTGTGTTTGACATTAACATCCCTAGCGGCATGATCTTTACTACTAGACTAACTTGAGGGGTGACTATCCTCTTTCAGAGCAGGATCATCTAGTGATTTCATGAATGCTTTCTTGATAGTAGGGGTTCTGAGCAACTCTGATAATGACAAGCTGATTTTAATTTTTTTCATTTCATCTGCTAGATAAGTGACCAACTTATCAAATTCATGAGGTAGATTAGCAACCTTTGGTGTTGTATTTGGTGATGCTAAGTATTGAGCATTAACCTTGGGAAATCCAAGGTTATTACTTGCCTTGGGATCAGGAGGTGTGTTGAAATTGTTTGGAGGCAAGGATTTGGTCAAAGGACCAGTAGGCCTATTTGAATTATTCCTTAGGTTGTAATTATGCTTACCCTGATATTGCTATTGATAAGCATGTACCTCCTCATGTTCATTTGAGGGCTCATTTTCATCCTCAAAGGGAAAAACGTAGTTAGACTCAAAAGCCATGATTGACTCCTCACATGCCAGGGTGTAATCTTGGTGAGAAGACACTGTCTACTGATGAGGATAATGCATGTAACTTTCCAACACTAAGGCAGAGTCATATCCACAAGGGACAATTTCATTTCCTTCTACATGAGGTGGATTTCCTGAAGTATTAGACACTTCGGTCTAGAATATACTACCAGCAATCCTAAACTAAGGACAATCTAACTCTACATGAGCATTGGTGTTATGTATCCTATACTCGTTAGTAAGGGCTACCTCTGCAAGGTTGACTCTAGTGGTTTGTTTTGGTTCACTAGGAGGCTGATTGTCTAGGGGTGATGACAAAGAACCATTATTTGGCCTAGTGTTCCACACTCTAGGCTGTCTAGTAAGATTATTATTGCCATTGTTATTGTTGTATCCCCTATTAGGATAATTAGGTCTGTCATTAGCATAACCTCTGTTTTGATTAGGTTGGGAATAGAAGTTTTGACTTCTCAAGTGAGTAATCTCAGTAGTAAGTTTCCTCAACTGTGCTGATATTTCCTTAACTTCTTCTTTCTCTTCCTGAACCTTGGCCACTACATTCTCAGTTTGGGGCTTGAAAAAGGAAGAACCATTGTTTAGATTATTGGACTATTCTACACCTTGAGGCACTTGTGTTTGTCTTGGATATTGTAACATCTGGCCATTTCCATTTGGAGGAGGCATGATACTGAGTGGAGGTATCTGTAAAGGACTAGGCATCACAGCTGGAGGTATCATGGCTCCATTGGGATGTTGTTGGGCAGGATAAGTAGGATAACCAGGAAGTGTGGGAAATGCAATGTTTGGTGTTGGAGCAAGAACTAGCTACTGATGGACTTTAATAGCTTCTTGGAAAGCTCCTGTCAAAGTTGTTACATTAGGATGTGCTCTCCTGATGAACATGGAAGTTAAAAGATCTAAAGCAGAGTAATATATGCTCCTAGCAGCTTCATCTACTACAACATAAGGTGCAACTAGCTTAGATAGCATCTTTTGGAACCTAGCATTGAAGTTAGCAATAGGTTCTCCTTCAAATCATTTGATTGTGGCAAATAAATGATAATTCATTGAAGGATCTATAGGTATTTTGAACCTATCCTTAAAGGCTTTTTCTAATGCAGCCCATGAACCAACTGAACCCTGACCAAGACTAATATACCAGTTATAAGCCTCTTCCCCTAAGGAAAATGGAAATAACCTGCATACTACATCTTGATGCTCAATTCTAGCCCTACAATAGGCTTCCTTGAAAGTTCTGATATGATCATCAGCATCCTGATATGGATAATACTTTGGACAGATTTTATTAGGATTCTTTGGCAAAGCATGATATGCATTGAAGGTCAAAGGTGATTCCGCTATAAAGAATGACATTGCAACTGGTGGAGGTTGAACCTGGGGTATGACATGTTGAGGTTGGACCTGAGGTGTCACATGTGGTCCTGTAGGTGTTTGTAACCAGATAGGAGTTACAGGAGGACGTTCTGGTGAATATTTTGACGTACTAGAACCAAGAGTGTGATGAATGTCTATAGTTCTAGGTCTAAATCCCCTGACAAGTAATTCTTCAAAGAGTTCGCTAGATCGGGAACTGGTATTTGGCCTAAGAGCCAGGATTTCCTAAATTTAAGGAAAATTGGCTTGGTTATAGCAAAGATCGGTTGGAACTTTTGAGCAAAGGCTATATTTATGGTCAGAACTTGAGACTGACTGAATATTTACAAAATATTTGCATAAATGATGCAAATATAAGGCAATATTGAGGTCTGGTGACGCACGCAATCGGATATCAAGTTTCTAAAGTAGGTTAGCTCAAAGCTTTAACAAATTTACTTGAAATAGAGACTATCTTTGCAAATTCATGATGATCAACTACAAAGCTTGTAATATTTACGGTCAATTTTGAAATCTTCACAAAGGATTAGCGTGCACAAGCTTAAAACAAAAAATCTTTGCATGTGACTTGAAATACAGAGGTATATGAGTGTTACCTTACTGTCTACATCATCAAATTGGACAAAACTTACTGATGATGAGAAGGATGCCCTCCTTCTAGTGCCAATATATGTTGATCATGATGTTAGTCATAAGCAAACATGAAATAAAAGTTACACAACAACCTTTATTTATCCTAAAAGATATGATGAATTAAAAGAATTCATGATCCCAAGTCTCTGTTGATTAGTTCATAATCTACTGACGTTACTTAGTGGTTGATGTGTGTTACTGTTAATCATTCAAGGGGCCTTACGTTGATCAGTAGATTCTGTATCTTGCAAATGTGCTACACAGAAAGGCCACTCTATACAATATATTCCTTCAAATAATGTGCCTGTACTTGGATCTTTGCATGATATTTGTCTATTTAACATGCTTTAACTCTAAATATGCTACGTATTTCCAATTGTCTATGAGATGTCAGTATATTTCATGTTATTTGGTTCTGATTGTCTATTATTTGCAATTATGGTGATGAAATGTTATGAAATTTAAAGAAATTTAAAAGAGTACTTCAAAGTTTGGTGAATCTTTAGCTATTGAACCACATACACACTTGATACAGTCATGAGGAGAAGAAATCAAACCATATTTTCACCAAGATGTTCCACAACTGGATACAGATGATGCTAACTTCAAAGGAAAAGAAATGAACACAACACATGTAGACTGATGAGCACTCCAAAGGACGCAACAAATCAAAGCATGTATCAAGAATTCAAACACGGACTACTTAGGATTTATGATGATTTGTAATCAAATGGTCTTCTCTTTCATTAAGTATGCAAAAACATGTATGTTTACAACTTTGAAATAGGTGCTGCTATTTCAGCAATTAAATTTCAATTAAGCTTCTAAATGTTTAAAATATGACATCCCTGCACCTTTTATAGAATAAGGTGAGGGAGCGGTTACAAATGACCTACTGTCAAGATTTGTCAATTAAGATCAATGGTATACAATCACTTTTGACTTAGTCAACATCTTTCTCGTGGCACAGGTTGCTAGCTGGCAACCATCTAGGTGACTTATTTTCCTCTAAGTACCTGATGCATATGTTCCCCTTCATGGTGCATCTTCATCTATTCCTCATGTTCTTCTTCTTCATCATCAGGATCATGCTCTTCATCACCTTTGGTATCATCATCACCCTAATGAATATCATCTTGTATATGGACCTTCATTATCGTCCTGAGATTTTCATAAGCTTCCACTATTTTATCAACTTCCCCACCATCCTGAGTTTTGGCTTTAGTAATGGCGTGTTTGTAGGCTTGAAATTTATCTCTAAGAGTCTCCAATTTACCTTTCCTATTATTTAATGTTTCATTATAGCTTTCCACCTTGACCTTGATCCTCATGATCTTATTCAACACTTCTTCTGTCAGGTGGGTGAGAGGATCATCAGCCATTGGTAGAAAGTTATCATGTAGAGCTTTTATGGAAAAATTTACATCTTGGTTTTCAATTTTCCCCTCTACTTTTCCCTCTAGGCTTCTAGGACTTCTGCCTCATAGGACATCATGTTGTGCAATTTTACATTGATATCTCTTAGCTTACTACTGCACTTCTTCAATATATCACATTCAAACCTGATGTCTTCATAACAAACATTCACTAGCATGGCAGTGTTATTATTCAATACCTGATTATTTATCAGGACCTAAGGATTAATCCACTTTATTTCACTTAGAGCACCTAAGGCCTTTTCTAACTGGAATGATCTTCTACTTGTTTCATTCTGTATTTTATCAACTTTCTTCTTCGAAGTGCTCAAAGCATTCCACCTCTGTAAAGAGGCTCTCACTACTTCCTCATGACCACTAATTCATGCTTCAGAAGGTCTAACTTATTAACCTCCTCTTGAGAGATGACAGTCAATGGGATTGCTTGATCAATTGATGTATTATCAGGGTCAATCAACCCTTTTATGTATGAGTGTAGTTGGGCAATATGCTCTTTATGCTGCTTATTCTTCTCCTTTTCTTTCTTCACCCTTTGGGTTAAAGAATCAATTATATCCTTCCCTTCTTGACCTTCTTTGTCTTCATTAGCAAAACCCAAATCAACTGTGGTGATTTGGAATTCATCTAGGGTGATCTTACCCTTCTCTTTTTTAACAGTGGGAAGTGCTACTTGGGCGGTCCTTCTGCCTATAGCAGGATCTCTTCTGATAGCTGAGGTTAACCTGGATTTCCTCTTGGGTTTCATGATCTTCTCTACAAACAAGGTAGAAACATCAAATTCTTGAATCTCAAATCCTTGTTCTATACCTATTTCTTTCTCAAGCCACTGAGGTACTTGTTCTCCAGATCCTTGTTGTCTATCATGATCATCATGTCCACCCTAATCTCTAGTATCTGTCTCTATTCTCAGTGGAGATGGTGATGTCCTGATTTTTTCTTCATGAGGGTGATCTTGTTCCATTTTTTCTTCTTGAAGGGCTTCCTTTTGTGGGGGATGATCTTGTGGTGTATCCACATGATGATCTTGAACTTGATCTTGCACTTCCTCTTCTTGTGTTTCATCCACCTTGGTGTTTTCCTCATCTTGAGGCATATTTGTATCAGGGGATGTCTTTGTGTTTAATCCTGGTGCATCACCTTGATCTTGGGCTACATTTTGTTCCGCACCTGATGTATTAACTTCTAGTGCCTCAAGGTCCTCATGACCTAATGTATCCTTATCACCTGAGGTTTCTTGAGTCTGGGGGGCATCATCACCTAATGTGTATTTATCATTTCAACCCTTTTGTTGGACTTCTACTATTTTGGGTTCAACTAGTATTTCCTGTTGTTGGTGGCCCATATCTAGAGCGCTGCTCTCTATTTCTACCTGCTTGGCTGCTCCAATATTTTCCATTCTATCAGGTGCACCTGCTTTGTCTTCGGGGGTCATATCCTCCCTATATGTCAAATCAATCACTGCAGGGCTAGTTACCTAATCTACTAACTTATCAAGCCCGTTTTGTTGGGCTACCCTCTCCAGGCTATTTTCTCTCTCTTCTTGCTCTATTTGCTTCAACTCTTCTAATACCGTCATCTGTGCTGATGGGGTCCCATGTGGGGTCATGCGCGTACTAGAAGCAAAGGGTTTCTGTCTTCTGAGAAGCTATGTTTTGCACCACCTCATCATCTGATAGGTCAATGGTGTCTTCCAAGGAGAAAGTACCACCTTGACCTACCTTGGAGGCTTCTTTTGCTTGCTCCTCGGCCTTCTCAGTCTTGAACTAGATGATAGTCGGAAGAGGCACATCATGTTGCATTTCTTTTCTGAACACTTCACTACCAGCTCCCCTTAATACTATGGGGTCATTCCTGATCTCACCCCTCATAGATGTTCTTTGTTTTTTAGGTGGTGATGTTACTAGGGGCACCTTCCTCTTCCTAATGACCATCATAGGATCATCACCTTTAGGTTCTTTACTTACTGGCACCTCTTCAAGAGGGATGTCCTCCTCCACATACTGCTATGAAGCTTGGCCTTCATCTTGTACTTCTGCAGTATCTACAACTGGCCTCAGGATCCTTTTGGTCTTTGGTTTATCCATCAAAGGTGGTGCAGATGAGGTTGATGCTTGTTTTGTTGCAGATGTACCTTCAGCTAGTATGACAATTCTCTCAATTATCACCCCCTTAGACTCATCAACAATCCTCTTTCCTCTGGGGGGACCTTTTCTTTATTTCTGAGTGGGTAGCCTCTCCCCATTAGATTTCCTTTTCTCTCCAAGGAAGTCATCATAGTCTTCATTAGGGATATCCTGCCTTTTTCTCTTGTTTTCCACTATAATGGCTACACCTCTCTTCTTTAGTATATTTATCTGTTCCTCTACCCATGATTGGGTTAACTGCAACACCCTGCCTGTAAACTGATCCAAGGAAATGTTTTCAGGTTGTGTTAGGTTAGGGGTTGAGATGGTGTCATTATACACCTTTTTTTCCTCATATTCATTTGACATGGTCTTACCATCATCCTTCCTCAGATGTGCTGGTACTGGGATGCAGTCAAATGTCCTTATCTGATTTAGGGTGAGCCTTTGATATTTCCTTCTTCTTACTTCAGCCTCATCCTCATAATTAGTCCAGAAATCTTCTAGGTGTTTCTGATGTATGGGCTTCCCTATTATTTTATGCATTCTACCATAGGGGTCATATGATCTGGCCAATGGAAATGGCTGTAGGTACATCAGGTTCAAACTTCTTATGGCCTTCTTTATGCTTTCTAAATCAGGGCATATATACCAACCCATAGTTATTGGAAATAATACTGGAGGTATTTTCTTGTTTTCTTTGTATGCATCAAGTATGGTAGATATCTGTCTCAAAAATTCCATAAGGACTACCACATCAGTAGGGTACTTGGGTAGCATATGGGGCTGATCTTCAAATCCATCTATCCTAATGTATAAAAAAGTGGCAAACTAGATAAACTAGGCACCATGTCTGTATACTAGTTCTTGAGCTTCCATGCTTAATCTCTTGGGTCTATCCTTCTCCATAGTTCTAACCAGATGCATGGAAAATGTATCATTCACTAATTTGTAGTTAAGGAGATTATTTTTTCTTTGTAATTGAGGATAATGATCCCATATATGGGCATCATCTACACCACTGCCAATTTTACCTACTATAGTTAAGGCATCAAATGTCCCCTTGTATGCACATGAATATATAGCATATGAAGTCATGTAAAATGCACATTCTTGACCTCCCAGGATCTTCATCTGTTCATCCAAAGCATCACTGTTGAGCTTAGCCCACAATGGCTTACTTTGTGTGTGAAAGGATCATCTGGATGATTCCAAACATCTAATTCTTGAAGTTTCCAGCATGAGGCTGGCCTGTCATCCTACTGAGCAGGGCAATCATATACTGATATTCATCATCAAAATCAAATTTGTAGAGGTGTATTGGTAATTTGGCAGAGGCAGTGTAAGTGCTATTCTTGGACCTCCACTGGTACATCCTCTTCCTGGCACTCTTCTTATTGTTTTCATATTCTATCTCCAACTTATGCAGATCCACACTGACTACCTTCTTTCCAACTGGCAAATTGAAAGTAGTTGTGATGCCTTTCACTGAAAAGTCAGTATAAACCCTTCCATATTTCTCAACCCGCTTGGTCTGAGGGTTATAATTTTTGGCGCATTCAACTACCAGTTCTAGGGTGTCCATAGCATAAGGGAATCCTTCTGCATGCCATAATCTTGATACAAAATACTACATCCAAGAGGGGATTGTCTTCATTCTGATCTAGCCCGGATGACCATGTTGCTAACTCTGTATCTCCCTGGTGAGTATCCCCAATGACACCATACTTGAACTATACTCCCTCAGGTTGAACAAACATAGGCTTAAGAAATTTTGACTCAAACCTGTTCTACCAAAGGTCTGCCATGGATTCCTGCAACAAACATGCCTGGTCTTACCATTTGATATTCACATGCATTCACACAACATTACATGTCTATGGCATCATGTACATTATATTTATTAATCTCTACTTTATCATGATATGCACATTTACAGAGTCAAACCATAAGAAGAACATACTACTTGGATATTATAGAAAATGACAACAGGAGGGTTTCTAATTACTTATCTGATCACACTTTTCTCCTGGGTTAGGTAGACAATTATGGAAATGGGTCTCAAATGTTGAGGATCACCTTATCTGTGTTGCTAGAAAATCTTGTCCATCAACTGGTAACTTGTATGAGGGTTTGAGCGTTCTACACTCTATAAATTCTTGTTTTATTGCAAGGTAAAATGAAAATAACCTTGAAAACTTACCTTTAAACGCATCCGTATGGCAAATTAGGGTGAAATCAGGTTAAATTGAACAACTCCATTGATCTTCTGCCATGAATCTATGAACACTGCCAAGTGTTTAAATCATGTTCACAATCGGCAGGAATCGACCTACCATATTTATGTGCATTTAATGTCGGGAGACAAAGAAGGGGGGTGATCTTCGGAAGATCAGGTGATATTACAAATATGACCCCCCTTCTTTGGGTAAAATGACCTTCTGCCTTCGAGAGACAAAATTAATGCAAAGGATTGGGTGATGTGGTCAAAAGGTTGACCATGTGTATAATCGGGTCATGACTTTAAGATCAGGGAATGTTTAAAATGTGACCTCTGTGACTAAAATGACCCCCCTTTTGACAGATCAAGATGACATCATCAGGTTGATGACTTGGTTCTATCGTTGTATTACCATGACGTCATCATCATATTATTGGATGGGGTGATCGCTGGCTACAAACCTCTGCGAGGTAAAGAATGATGATGTCACCATTAGGGTGATTTCCTTTGTTCATCGGGGTTAGATGACATCATCATCATATTGGCACTAGGGTGATATTTTGCGATAGGGTGATATTACAAATATGACCCCCTCAAAATATATGAAGTTGTTTGATGGACAGATATCGCTATCACGTAAAATTGACGTCTGGAGTTCCGAGACCAAGAGATTATCAGGTGATAAAGTAATATCAGGGTGATCTTATAATATGACTGATGTTTGAAATATGACCCCCCTCTCAAGATATCAGGTTTGACCAGAACTTTGACTCATCATAACTTTCTCCCCTTAAGGAATATTAGGGTGATCCAAAAGGAAAACCTGCATGGAATTTTATACTCTTTCCAACCATGAGGTTAATGATATGAAATACTAACATTGACAACTGACCTCATCATGATGATCTATATACCCTCTGTAGGATCATTTGCATGACTCAGTTTTACCAGACCGTCGAAAAGTAGAAAAACAACACAAGCCAAAGCAGTAAAAAAGTTGGGTCCATGTTTTGTCAAGTCAAAATGGGGCGTGTTGTGTAACCACACAACACCATTGTGTCCTCATTTGATATGACACGATCTGTTTCCATGGCCTCGTTTGGCCCCTATAATACAAAACATAGTAAACAATGTTTAGTACACTAATTATATCATTTCAACAAATATGCTATCCAACACAAAACCTCACTTTAGTCATATATTTGACACATTTATATCATGTTTTGGCCATCCTAATTTTCAAACTTTTCCCTCGATCATAGAATCACATTTAATCACCATTCCTGTGCATTTTCAACTAATAAGTTTGACCTCAGAGGCCTCGTGGACAAATAAATGACTTTATCTCCTCTATGTTGTAGCATTTGTGAATTCATAAACACATTACTCCTTTGGTTGAGGTTGATTTCTCTCCTTACCTCTAATGTATCTTTAGATTCTGTTGTCATATCTATTTTCACCCACTTTCCTCTTTGTGATTTAGTAGTTCTACGCCATCCACGTCCTCTCTCCATGCCCTCCTTTAGATCTTGTAATACACAACAATGACAATAGTCACATAACAACTATGTACCAAGAGAATATTGCTGAATTTATTTTGTTAATACACTTGGTTTTCATTAAGATGCACTATGAAAAACAAAATAGGACATTGCAACATTTTACTCTTCAGAAAAAGTTTACACGCGAAATCTTGACAACTAGAGCTCAAATAATATGATTACAAGATGACAACAAATTCACATCAAAAAGACATTTATTTCATATTTTACTATCCTTTTTCTTTTATGGGTCATTTTAAGGCAATCTATATCTCTCCAAGTGGCCATAAAACCCTCAAAACTATCATAGAACCCTCAAAATAGTCTCAAAGAGTCTTTGACACCAAAAGTTTAAATTCTTGATGGAGGGAAGGATAATTTGGATGTTAATTTTGAAATCATGTCGTTAGATCTTTGTTAGGTTAATCCTAGCCATTAGATATTCTTTAATTATAGGGACATTGTGTTATATTTCACCATTACCTTTCACTCCAAAATTAATGGTTTCCTTTGAAAAGAAAACCATCCATTAGCTATCATAACCCTAAATATCTGTTGAAGTGAACTTAAACATTATGTGCAATTGTCATTTCTCATATTAAGCACCTACCTCCCTTCGTAGTGGTCTCACATGTGTGATGTATGCAAATGAGTCATATGGTACCTGTGCTACATGTTTAAAGTTTGAATTTTGCTCATATTGTTGGAAAAAGGCCGAAAAAGACCATTGATTGTTGAGTTTTATACTCTAGAACATGCATATCCTTGATCTTTTCATCTAATCTATGACATGTTGTCTTTGCATTTCAATGAGATCAATTCTTGAAAAATGACAATCCAGAGGTTAAAGAGACAAGTTGATACATTACCTAAGTTGTCATGTTCTTGAAACCTTGTCACTATAAAGAGGAGATATCTAGAGAGTAATGTCACAAGGACATAACCAAGGCATGCACTATCGTGAGCCATAGGGACAACTTACTACACCATCCAAAACTCCACTTGAACTAGCTACTATCAATAATTCACATTATTGGGGACTGTCATGAAGAAAATACCATGCATAGGATTGTCATAGTCAAAGTGGAGAGGATTGTCTAGTCATTATATGACTATCATAATAGCTAGTTGGTTAGTTACCATACTTCAACCTAAAATAGGTTAATGAGAACATAGAAATAAAAATCACAATACCATAAGCACACTCCATAAGCTTCCAATATAGTCCCAATATCATGTAATCATGATAGTAAGAGAAGAGTTGTTTGGTTTTTCCAAAGCCATATCACTTGCATAAGGATTGTCACCAACCATCTGTGTAAGGTTGTGAAAGAGTGAGTCATTATTGAGCTAATCATAAGAGAAGCATGAAGTCAAAATGCTATCCTGGAAACAAGATATATTTACTTATTATAAGGACAATCCAAATTTGGTGAGGTTATGTTTTTATCAACTTCCAAGAAAAATACATCATTTTGCATTGATTGATGCTAAATTAAGTGCACTTTGTGCCACCTTTGGTGCCCCAAAAAGATTACATTTTGGCCTAAAAGTCAGCACCAAAGTCGACGTTAACTGTTCCGACTATAGCGCCAACTACTGGATCCAAAAAAAATTAAAAAATTCCTGCCTGCACATACCCCAAAACAAAAAAAACAAAACAAAACTTTATTGATTTTTGGTGTTCATTTTTTGTTTGGAGATCAAGCGTTTGGGTTGGAGTCCCACCTGAATTATATGAGAAATTTAATAATTACAGGAGAAAAATACCGCGCGAAGAGAGGAGAAAAAAGGGAAAATCAAGAAAGTAGATGAGAAATTCGATATAGTTTGTGACACCATAGGTAAGGTAATAATTACAATAAAAATTTTTTGTTCCCAAATATATTTTTGTTTCGATTAAATGAAGAGGATTGTGAAGAAAGGGTTGTTAATATTGTTTTATTTATAGGCAAATCGTTCAAGTCTCATGTGGTTGCAAAGGAGGAGGGCAAAATTGTAGACATTACATTATTTCCTCTACATCCGAGACTAGTGAATGCATTTTTCATACCCCGAATGTCTAGGTTTTCTTATCATTACCATCAATACCTTTCTCTGAAGACAACTTTCTCGCTTTCTTCCTAAAAAAGTAGTCGAGTGCTTTAAGAAAAGTCAATTGTGAGCAAACTTAAATTAGGGTGAGAAAACTAAAATTGGGTTGGGAACTATAGATTCCCTCCCAAGGCACCAATTGATTCATAGGAAAATAACTTCATGATTTGCTCTACAAAGTAAAGGTCAAAAACCTTGAGGAATATAGAAAAAATGGTCGAAAACTTTCATACCTGGCAGTGTGTACTTCATTTGCCTCCATAGACTGAACACAAAAAATTTGACCCAGGTCAAGTCAAAATGTCAAGCAATAGAGGGAAGAGAGCAAAGGGAGCAGACTCTGGCCACAATGAGGTAATTCATTGTCAACTTATAGATTTGTAAATGTTTCCATTATTTCTTTGATTTTTAGTTTTTAGTTTTTTATTTGTAAATTTGAAAGAAGAAATTTATTTTATAGGAACATGAGACTGACAAAGATAAAGAGGCATTGGCTTCCATATTGGGGGTAGAGGTAGTGAACAAATTGGATGGTGTGGACTTGACAATGCTTTCCAGATACATAGAAAAATGATCTGGTAAAGCCCCTGAAACATTACAACCAAATCAACAGTGTCAAAGGGAATCAATTGATTCCCCAACAAGTCATGGATCAAGAAAAAGATCTAGGAGGAAATCAATAACAATAACCTTTAAGAATGTGGAACAGGGAATAGAGGCTTCCAATGTCCCACCCACTCCTGGGACACAGACTTATTCGACCACCACACCATGTTTGGCATCTTGCATGGGTACCTACGATGGCAAGATAGTATACGATGTGGTTTCAGGGGATGTTTGAATGACAGATGCTGGAAAAACATTTGTGAATAGGTTGAAGGAATCATACCTTCAATGGTTCAAAGACCATCTACATTTGCCATTCTCAAAGATACCCATGCACCTACAAAAAGCAATTATCTAAGACATGGAGACTGAATTTGGCACAGGTTGGTCTGTAAAGTAGATAAAGCTACGAATGTCTTGAAACTGCAAGAGATTTCGGTGCAACCAAACAAAGAAGATAAAAAAAACTCCCTCTTGAGCAAAGGCTCAAAAAAAGGCCAATTGATGTAAGTTTGAAAGTATGGAAAGAGCTTGTAAAAACATATGAGAAGTCTGATGCACAGAGGAAGTCTGGTGAGGAGAGTATGCAGGTATTTGAATTTGCTCATAAGATTATATCAAATTTGTTAAATGATTTTTAAATTTTATTTGTGCATAGTTAAATTAAATTAGTATATGTTTCAGGACAAGGCTTGCAAGGCTAGGCTTGAAAAACTTCATGCCACACATCACAGTGGCCAGAAAGGTTTACAAGCCTTGATATGTACATTTGTAAGTATATTTAATAAGTTAAATGATATATTTTTTAATTTCCTAGGAAAAAGTAAATCATTGCATATGAATTAGTTTAACTAGTCCATGTGCCATGTTTTGACAAGAGGAGAAATATGGCCAGCATCCAAGCCAATTTGAAAAGGAAATGTTACAAAGAAAAAAGTGGACCAATTTTGTAATCTGGATGGAGAATGAGGTATCATTAGTTGACTTTCAATAACTTAGTTGGATATTGTTGTGTTAATATGTCAATTTGAATTTCTTGTGTTGATTTGTTTATTGATGCGTATGATGAGTTCTAAAGTGCTTCTCTGTTGGCCCTAGCACCCTTAAAAGTAAGATTTCTCTTAGATGACAAATGATTACTCTTATATCTTTGGGGACCCTTCTTGGTGCCATTAGGATCATAACGAGTATACTAGTCTTGTACTTTTTTACAAAAAGTGGTTGCAATTAACCTAATCTTGTGGTCATTATCCATAACATTTTGTGTGTGCCATGCTATCTCATATGCTTAAGTTTAATGGGCTAATAATGAATAGAAAACCCTTGTTTACCTGCCTCCAACTAATGGACTTGTTGGAACCTAAAATTTCCTACCATTTCTTGTAAAAGTTTTAAGTTCCCATGATGAAAAATCTGACTGCAACACTCAAAAATGCACCTGTACAATATACTTCAGTGGCCTACTTTGAAGGGTTATAATTCAAAGCCTATTCATTTTTATGTCAAACCACTTGGTAGGCGTACTTATCTGTCATATGTGAGTGTACATGCTTGATTTCAGCTTCCCATGATCAGATTGGACAAGGTTTTGCAGTGCCAAGTTAAAGGGTTCTGGTGGTATCTAGTGGTACCCACCTAGGGTTAGGGTTTTAAGTCAAGTCTACAAGCCTATATTTTTAATCCTTTAAACCCCTTAAGGCCTTAAGTTTTCTTGTCCTTTGGCCTCTTGCACTTTATCTTTTAAAACTGCATTGACTTCCTATATTAAAGGGCAATTATCTTGAGGTCTTCTTAGAGGGGTGATATGTGACTAGGGTATGAAGACTAGGACTTTGTATGTAATCTTAAGCCCTCCTTTTGGATTTGTTGGAAGCCTTCTTCACTGATACATAAGGACTATCAAGACTCCTATGATAGTGCATTAGAGATGCATTGAAATAACAAATGAGATAAATGTTATTAGGCCATCAGCCAATGGAGAAGGGATTGTCATAAAGATCATGACAGTGTTACCTTGTCATAGTCACAAAGGGGATAGTCTTTGTGGTGGTAATTAAAGTCATTGAGCTTACATCCACCTTCCTAGGGTCTGTAGAAATGCCTAAAGTTGAATATGCCTATTTTAAAGATCTTGTCATGAGTATTTTCCATGTTTTTACAAATGGAGACCTCCCAAATCCTCAACTCAAGTTTCAAATGCACAATGAAATGATGGAGGACAATCATAACTGTTATAATAGTACATTAGCATTTTTTGTCTCAAGGTGGCACTTGAGACTGCCAAGGGAATGGATATAGAGTTGGGATTATGGTTTTTGTTTAAAAGCCTTGTGTCATTGACCTAATATTTATTTGTGGCAAGGATCCCAATAGTGTAAAGATTACAAATTGTTGTCAAGAAAGGACTGTCATATTTAAGTGTGGTATAGTTATAGAATTTCATCTTGGTTGAGTATTGTATAAATCTCAAGCTATTTAGAATGCATGGGGTATTAGGGTGTGGTATCACTATATAGGTTACCATCAAGTGATTTCTTCAACCCAATCTTGGCCTATATAGTACGCAGTGTGAAGAGAAAGATAGTGTTGTCCAAGAACCTTGTTATGGTCACAAATGAGGGTAGTCTTAGCTATTGTAACCATAGTTGGAATCCCTTGTTGTTACTGTTAATGGGGAAATGGATTGATCAATAATGATAATAAAACCCAAACATCAATGAAATATGCAAGTAAACAAGATTGAATAAACAAAAGCACAAAACTTACAAACTTGTTACCCTGCGGCTTC
This sequence comes from Cunninghamia lanceolata, assembly GCA_027924645.1. Lineage (NCBI taxonomy): Eukaryota > Viridiplantae > Streptophyta > Pinopsida > Cupressales > Cupressaceae > Cunninghamia > Cunninghamia lanceolata. The sequence goes on along the minus strand of BSBN01000430.1, from coordinate 17,377,988 downwards.
CATAGTTCACCTATATGTTCTTGACCTTGATGCTGAAGAAGATTGGCCCTCAAGGAGCTTGCTTCCTTGCTTGTTGACGGTGACAAGAACAGAATGGCTGAGATACAAAATGTGATTGAAGATGAACTTCAACACACTAATGATGGAGGATATGGGATGACTAGAATGAGGAGAAGAAATTAGGCATGATGAGGATGCCAGAAGAGATCTTCCTAGAGGAAATTGGTCATGGATTGGATGCAAGAATGAATGTCCCCTTTAATTGCTTAGAGAGGAGTCTTATTTATAGATTTTCTAAAAAAGGAATGGAGGGTGAGGATCAACAGATGAGATCAATGGCTAGGAATAAAAGTGAATCTTTTATTCATAGTGGATGAATTAAAAAATCATTTTTTGGGAAGAGTGGAGGATAGTGGATGAGTTAAAAATTTATTTTTTGGGAAGAGTGGAGGGTAGTGGGGAACAATTGAATTGAAAATTCAATCGGTGGAGGATAGTGGGGAACATTGAATTAAGTATTCAATTGGTGGAGGATAGTGGGGAACATTGAATTAAGTATTCAATTGGTGGAGGATAGTGGGGAACATTGAATTAAATATTCAATTGGTGAAGGCTAGTGGGGAATATTGAATTAAATATTCAATTGGTGAAGGTTAGTGGGGAACATTGAATTAAATATTCAATTGGTGCAGGCTAGTGGGGAACTTTGAATTAAATATTCAATTTGGTGGAGGATAATTGAATTAAAGATTTATTTTGGATAATAGAAGATATTAGCTAATTAAATATTAAGAATATTTAATTACATGTGCAACATGGTGAGGTGGAAGAGATGAGGTGGATTGATGAGGTAGATTTTGTGAGGTGGATTTTAGGACTTGAGACATTAGAAGAATTTAGGGAATTTAATTAAATAAAATGACTTTATTTAATTATGGGATAATGAAACAATCAAATAAATTTTGAATATTTATTTAATTGACAGAAGAAAATAGGAATTAAGATAAATATTAAAATATTTAGTTAATTTGACCCGAGCCAATTTTAGGTGTATACAGTTACCATAACATATGTGACCTAAAAACCATGACTCTACGAGTATGAGTTGTTTGAAAACCAAATTCCACAACCTTTGCCAGCATCCTCCCTGCCTGTGTCAAAATGGGAGCTTTGGAATAGGGTATGGACATCCATCAATACATAAAGGATAGAGGAATTTTGTCAGATGTTGTAGTTGCAACTGCCTATTAGGAATGTATTCAAAATGTGGAAGCATAGACAAGGCACGTGAACTATTTGACAGAATGCCTCAAAGAAATGTGGTCTCATGGACTATAATGACTGCAAGATATTCACAAAATGGATTTGTTGAAAAGGCTTTACAAATTTTAAAGCAAATGCAATTGGTTGGTGTAAAGCCAAATTCCACAACCTTTGCCACCATCCTCCCTGCCTATGTTAAAATGGGAGCTTTGGAATAGGGTATGGACATCCATCAATACATAAAGGATAGAGGAATTTTGTCAAATGTTGTACTTGTAACTGCCCTGTTAGACATGTATGCAAAATGTGGAAGCATAGACAAGGCACGTGAACTATTTGACAGAATGCCTCAAAGAAATGTGGTCTCATGGATTGTAATGATTGCAGGATATACACAAAATGGATTTGTTGAAAGGCTTCAGAAATTTTAAAGCAAATCTAATTGGCTAGTGTAAAGCCAAATTCCACAACCTTTGCCAGCATCCTCCCTGCTTGTGTCAAAAATGGGAGCTTTGGAATAGGGTATGGACATCCATCAACACATAAAGGATAGAGGAATTTTGTCAAATGTTGTAGTTGCAACTGCCCTGTTAGACATGTATGCAAAATGTGGAAGCATAGACAAGGCATGTGAATTGTTTGATAGAATACCTCAAAGAAATGTGGTCTCATGGACTGCAATGACTACAAGATATGCACAAAATGGATTTTTTGTAAAGGCTTCATAAATTTTAAAGAAAATATAATTGGCTACTGTAAAGACAAATTCCACAACCTTTGCCAGCATCCTCCCTGCCTGTGTCAAAATGGCAGCTTTGGAATAGGGTATGGACATCCATCAATACATAAAGGATAGAGGAATTTTGTCAGATGTTGTAGTTGCAACTACCCTGTTAGACATGTATGCAAAATGTGGAAGCATAGACAAGGCATGTGAACTATTTGACAAAATGCCTCAAAGAAATGTGGTCTCATGGACTACAATGACTATAGGATATGCACAAAATGGATTTGTTGAAAAGACTTCATAAATTTTAGAGCAAATGCAATTGGCTGGTGTAAAGCCAAATTCCACAACCTTTGCCACCATCCTCCCTGCCTGTGTCAAAATGGGAGCTTTGGAATAGGGTATCGACATCCATCAATACATAAAGGATAGAGGAATTTTGTTACATGTTGTACTTGCAACTACCCTGTTAGACATGTATGCAAAATGTGGAAGGATAGACAAGGCATGTGAACTGTTTGACAGAATGCCTCAAAGAAATGTGGTCTCATGGACTACAATGACTATAGGATATGCACAAAATGGATTTATTGAAAAGGCTTCAAAAATTTTAAAGAAAATGCAATTGGTTGGTGTAAAGCCAAATTCCACAACCTTTGCTAGCATCCTCCCTACCTTTGTCAAAATGGGAGCTTTGGAATAGGGTATGGACATCCATCAATACATAAAAGATAGAGGAATTTTGTTAGATGTTGTAGTTGAAACTATCCTGTTAGACATGTATGCAAAGTGTGGAAGCATAGACAAGGAACGTGAATTGTTTGACATAATGCCTCAAACAAGTGTGGTCTCATGGACTGCAATGACTGCATGATATCGACAAAATGGATTTGTTGAAAATGCTTAAGAAATTTTAAAGCAAATGCAATTAGCTGGTGTAAAGCCAAATTCCACAACCTTTGCCACCATCCTCCCTGCCTGTGTCAAAATGGGAGCTTTGGAATAAGGTATGGACATCCATCAATACATAAAGGATAGAGGAATTTTGTCAGATGTTGTACTTGTAACTGCCTTGTTAGACATGTATGCAAAATGTGGAAGCGTAGACAAGGCACGTGAACTGTTTGATAGAATGCCTCAAAGAAATGTGGTCTCATGGACTCCAATGACTGCAGGATATGTACAAACTGGATTTGTTGAAAAGGCTTCAAAAATTTTAAAGCAAATGCAATTGACTGGTGTAAAGCCAAATTCCACAACCTTTGCCACCATCCTCCCTACCTGTGTCAAAATGGGATCTTTCGACCAAGCAATTTGTAGCACATAAGGTTATGTAATAGAATTGACAGTTGATAGTTAAATTTATAACAAATTTTTAATGATCTTTACTAACGTTAATTAGAATTGTTGCATGTTTTACATCATTGGAATGACATATTAGCTGTAACATTTTTAAAATTTTACTATGGTATGTGCACTTTGATATGATGTAATATGATTATAGTTTCATTTCATATGTTGTAATATTAGACATATAACATAAAAATAAATTATTGCATGAAATAAATAATAACTTTTCATTTTAAATGTTTTTTTTTGCAGAACATGGATCTTCCAGAAGATCAAGATGATCCTCATGATAGAGATCTAGATTATGTTGGTTCTAGTACATATCACATGGAAGAGGATGATGATGACATAGATATAGAAGACACTGAGGCTGATGACGATGATGATGATGTTGATGATGATCATGATGATCATGATCACGATGGTGATGATGATGATGATCACAATGGTGATGATGATGATGGGGTAGTTGCTCGTAGTAGCCAGTGACATTCATGATCATATAGACTATATCATGGATCATTGTTGATATATCGTTATGATGCCTCTTTTCATTGTCACTAGCTATCATATGTATCATTTTCATGACCTGCAGTACCATATTAATGAGTTGTATCATAAATTTATGTATCATTTTAACTTATATCATTTGGACATGTATCATCTTGACTTGTATCATTTTGAGTTACGTAATTTATCATTTTTGCTTATATCATTTGTACATGTATCATTTTGACATGTTATTGATCTATCGACATATTTGACTTTCACTTGTTTTAGTTATATATGATGATCTTATCCATATTGACTTGTCACTTTATATATATTGAAAGTGGTCGATGATTTTTGGATGGATATTTATTATGTATGATGATTTTAATTTACTGCTCAAGGTGCATGTTGTCAAATTCAATTAAATTATAGATATTTGACTCACTTGTTTTAATTATAGACGATGATCATGTTATAATAATTATCTTGCTATTTAATCATATGAGTTAAATAATTAAATTACTTACTCTATAATCATGAGTTATTTAAGAGGCATGATATATTTAACTAATTAAATTGAAATAAAACATATTACATTAATAAATGTAAGCAAAACAAGAAGCATTTTTAGAATAAAAAAAAAGAAGCAACAATGGAAGCCAAACTAGAAGCAATCTTGGAAGCAAAACATGGTGTTATCTAGGAAGCAAAAATAAAAGCAATTCAGGTAGCAAACAAAGAAGTAATAATGGAAGCAATTTTAGAAGCAACAAAAGATGCAATAATAGTAGCCATATTAGAAGCAACAAAAGACACAAAAATGGAAGCAAAATTGGAAGCAACAAGCAATGTTATATCAAAAGAAAAATTGGAAGCAAAACTGCAAGCAACAGTGGAAGCAAAACTGGAAGTGAAACCAAATGCAAAATTGGAAGCCAAATTGGAAGTAAAACTAAAAGCAAAACCAGAAGCAAAATTAGAAGTGAAACTGGAAGCAAAATTTGAAGCAAAACTGAAAGCAAAATTGGAAGCAAAAGTGGAAGCAAAACTAGAAGAAAAAATGGAAGCAAAACCGGAAGCCAACCTGGATGCGAAATTGGAAGCAAAACCAGAAGCAAAATTGGAAGCAAAACTGAAAGCAAAAATAGAAGTAAATTTGGAAGCAAAAGTGGAAGCAAACCTAGAACAAAAACTGGAAGCAAACCTGGAAGCAAAACCAGAAGCAAAATTGGAAGCAAAACTGGAAGCAAAACTGGAAGCAAAAGTGGAAGCCAACCTAGAAGTAAAACTGGAAGAAAAATTGGAAGAAAAATTGGAAGCAACAGTGGAAGCAAAACTAGAAGCAAAATTGGTAGCAAAATCATAAGCAAAATCGGAAGCAAAATTGGAAGTAAAACCGGAAGCAAAATTGGAAGCAAACTTGAAAGCAACACAAGAAGCAAAACCAGAAACAAAATTTGAAGCCAAATTGGAAGCAACAAAATCTGATGCTAAATCTGACGTTAAACCTGGCACTAAAATCCGGTGCTAAAGCTAGCACTAAACCCGGTGTTATAATTGGCACTAAACCCAGTGCTAAATCTGGCACAATAGTGAGATGCTATTGGGCGCCGAGTTTGGCACCGACATAAGTGACCTATTCTATTGTAGTGTAGTCAAAAAAATAGGTAAAAATACCTATGTTTCTATTTGCAGGGGTGATTTGGTGTTTTGCAAGGTGAATTAGCAGGTGTTGGATGAATTTGGAGGTATCTAGATGAATTTTGCACCTCTAGTATGTGCCTGTGGTGAAGTTCAATGCTCAGAGTAGGTAAAAATGCCACTGCAGCAAATCAATGCCTCAAAACTAGGTCAAATGCTTCTGTAGGAAAAAAAATCTAGAGACTGGTCAAATTTGCTTATGTGGAGGGTGAAATTGGTGTAGAGGCCAAATTTAAGGTTGAATAGAGTGCATGAAACAAAGGCTGTGAGATTTTGAAGGGCTACCGTGCCTTTGAACAAGCCCAACGTGCCTTTGAATAGGCCCTGCATGCCTTGTAAATGCCCTGTGTGCCTTGTAAAGGCCCTGGATGCCTTTTAAACAGGACATGGGCTATTAGAAGGCCCTACATGCCTTTCAAATAGGCCATAGGGTTCTTGAAGGCCCTATGTGCCACCAAATGCATTCAAGATTCCTCAAAGAGTGAGCATTAAATAACTTATGCCTCATGCCTTGCCTTCCTCTTGCCTCTCCTCCAGACGATTAGGTATCAGCCCTGTGTAGAGTGCAAACCCTCATGGTAAGGCACAAACACCATGGAGAAAAAATAATAATCTCTCCCAAATAGAAAAATTTGCCAAACAAATTCACCCTCCAATTGACCTAGTAGCTCACAAATTGAATGTTATGCTCAAAGGAATTTGATAAATTACTAGATTTGCAACCTTACCATTCCTGCTTTGATACCATGTGGAAACCAAAAACTATCATGGAAGATTGTGAGTGATGGCACAAGGAGTCATGAGAGATCGAATGATCACACACTCAACACTGTCAAAGACATAAGCAATATGCAAAGCAAAATCGGATAATGAATTAGCTCAATGATCAAGTACATATAGGCATCCAATCTCTAATAATAGATGTGCCTAAATGGGAAAAGTAAGCTAAGAATAGTAGTGGCCCAAAGATAGGCATGTAACTACTTAACTTAGGAAAAGCTAATTTAGACACCTAGCTTATCATAGACGTGCTAATAAAAGAACAAGAACATCTAACTTTAGCATGTGCCCAATTAAGGAGCATAGATAAATATAGTCATACCTAAGTGAACCTAATTTACACTAATAAAAAATGGTGTTTCTCCATGTAATAGAGTTGTACATGGGTCAAGCTAGAGGTTGAGAACTATTGTTTTGGGATATGTTCAATTTATGCCTCTAATGATTATAAGGAAAGATCCAACATGTCAAACTAGATGGCTCAGTCATTATCCAAGACCCACTGGATTCTAGTTGGAGACTTTAACATGATTGAATGTAAATAGGATAAACTTGGTGGTAATAAGTATTTTCTTTGGAAAGGCAATGAACTTTATTTCTTGTACAAAATGAAAACAACTCTAAATATTTCAGATCCTATGGAGAACTTAAAAGGTTCTAAAAAGAAGAAATAATTCAAATGGTGTAATAATCAAGGTTTTGGTAGAAGGGTTTTTTTTAGATTGAATAGATTTTATGTGGATAAAGAGGTATTTGAGTTCTTGTATAATTATGAGGGTTTTCCTATGCAAGTGAAGCCAAATACAATGTCTAATCACTCTCCTATCTGTGCATGCATCACTTTCAAAGATAATCCCAGTTATAAAATAGACCTTCCCACCTAGTCATTTAAACTGAACACTACCCTTTTGAGAGATTTAGACTGCTCAACTAGTATTCTTAGAGATAGAATGATTATTAATAGTTTATACAGAAGTTTATCCATTGAAAGATGGGATAACTTGATGCAAGTCTGGAGAGGTATATTCCAGATTGTGGGGAAAAGTGATCATTAGACAGAAGGAAAGAGGAGGATAGTCTAGAAGGGAGATTGCTTGATTTAGAATGGGGATCCAAAGTCACTTGGGGAATAAGGGGAGATTAGAGGAGATGGTAAAAGTTAAACATCAGCTAAGGTCCTTGCAAAACTATAAAAATTAGGGAGCAAAGATTAGGGCTAGAATGTAGTGGTTGCATGAAAGAGATAGAGGTACTAAATATTTCTTCAACATCTTAAAAGCCAAACAAAGGAGATAAAAATTTGGGCCCATTAAAGTTAATGGTGGTTTGAGTGGGGATGCAAAAGCTATAGGTGATGCTTTCTCTTAGTTTTATAAGGATTTATTTTCCTCTGAAGAAAATGACTAGAGTTTGGAGGCTAGGAGGTTTTGTAACAAAATTTTATTCCTACCAAAGTCCTAGAGGAAGATAAAGAGGATCTGTGTAAAAATATCACTATTGAGGAAATTGTGAGAGTCATCCAGTCTTTTAAAATTGGGAAGTCTTTTGGATTGGATGGTATTCAGACTATTGAGTTCTCAAAGCAAATTGTGACTGGATTGCTAAATACTTGAATGAAGTGTATGAAGAAGCATTTGTAAGAGGATCCTTGGGAGTCAATATCAACAAAGGACTTATCAAACTACTCCAAAAGGAGGGAGATAAATAACAAGTAAAAATTAGAGACCTATTACATTGCTAAACTCCTCATACAAAATACTAGCTAAGATCTTAGCATGTAGGATCTCTGGTATCTTAAACAGGATTATTTCTATCAATCAAATAGGATTCATAAAAAGCAGATATATTCTAGAGAATCTTATCACTAGTTGGGAAAGCCTAAACTTAGCTAGACATGTAGGTCAGGAGGCATGTATGATCCTTCTAGACTTTGAAAAGGCTTATGACCAAATAGAATGGGACTTGGTCTTAGTTGTAATCAAGGCACTAGGTTTTCCAGAAATGTTTTGTAAATGGGTTACAATTTTGTTTAAAGATGCTTCTACCATAATAGGTGTAAATGGGGTCTTATCTGAGCCTATAATCCTTCAAAGGTCAATTAGACAAGGATACCCTCTAGCACTGGCTCTATTTGTGACAACTGCAAATGCTCTTCAATATTTACTAAAGATAGAGTTAATCTCTCCTCATCTAAAAGGTGTTGTGCTCCCTAATGGTGAGAGTATGGTTAGTGCATAGTTTACAGATGACACCTCATTATTTATGGAGTTAAATAAAGATAATTTTAATAATGTCTTTGAAAGGCTTTCTATTTTCTATGATGCATCTGGTGCAAAAAATTACTAATCATAAGTCCACAATACTATGTTGGAAAGATCATCCACTGGACTGTCTAAGGGGGTAAAATTGGCAGTGGGGAGGACCAAATAAGATTGTGTGGTATCTTGTATACCATTCTTAGTTGATCCCTCATTGAAGGACATGTGGGAATGGATGATGGAAAAGATTGAAAAGAAAAATGATATGTGGAAAACACATCTTCTATCTCTTGCAAGTAGAGTCCAGTTATGTCGAAAGGTTTTGACATTACATAGCTTATACTATGCTTCTGTTAGTTGTTTGGGAGCTACCAAACTAAAAAAATTCAAAAATGTATTACATACTTTTTATGGTCCAATGGAAAAGGGAATAAAAAGAGGCACGCATTTTGCTTGAACTGGTGTTGTTGTCAGCCCAAAGACCTTGGCCTCAAGGATCTCAAATCCCAAGCAGTTGCTTTGGCAGTAAAATGGATTGTAAAGGCAATTGAGGGAAGTGGGCCCTGAAAAATATTAGTCAGAAATAATATTGCTTTGTCCAGACCTAGGAAAGGTAAAGAATGGTTATTGCAGCACCCTCAAGACTTACTGTTTGGGAATTTTGTTGTTATCCCTTTTGGTTCTAAATTTTTTTGCAGCCTTTGGCAGGATTGAGAAAGTGTCAAACACTTGGTAAGCAATAACAAAGCCTTTTCTAGATCAAATAGATTCTTTTTGGCTTATAGATATGTGTGATGGAATTTATAAAATAACAATAGACTCTTAGCCTTGCTGCAAGGCTGTTCAACCAAGCTATGGGCCTCCTTGGGTATTAGCTCCTTTGGTGACATCTTTGACAATGGTAATGTCAAATCTTGGCAAGTGTTAAAAGAGAATTATGGTCTTAGAGACTCTTCAAAGAGGACTCTATCTGTTCTGAACAATGCTTTGTATAGGATCACATTTCCTATTGAACTGAAGGTGAATTATGAAATCTCAAAAAATATTTAGTGGTTTGATGGCATGGTGTTTGGGAACATAAATTTGAAAAAACTCTATGTGATGCTAGCTGGCACGAGAGAGATTTTTGACAGAGTCAATACGTCATGAAACACTGGGTGGGATGATAAAATTTTATCATTCTTTTTCAAGAATATGTGGTCTATCAAGTGTGAACTAAAAAACCATTGTTTTAGATGATTGCTAGTGTTAAAAAAGATTGTGTTGGGTGCTGAGTCTGGGCAAGTTTATATGTGTAAAATGTACAACTGTGTGGAAACATGTGAACAACTTTTCTTTGAATGTGTTTTTGCATTGAAAATCTAGTCTATTTTTTCAGGTAATGGGATAGGGTGGGAAAATTTTGACAATTTTTCTTAGGCTGAAATTCTAATTTGTTATGTGGATTCTTTTCATAAAGAGTTAGCCAATTTCTAGTTTGTACTTACTCTTGAAGTATTGTGGCATATATGGAAAGACAGAAAAAAAAAATGTTCCATGATAGGATGAGAATTCTCACTAACTCATATGTTGAGCTCATTATTTTTGACGTGGTTAACTAGGATGCAATCTACTTGGAAATGTCAAAAAGGATAGATTCTTTAGCCTATTAAAGGAAGGATTGAGTCTTGTGTACAAAAAAGAGATAGTTAGTGCTCAATTTTGGTCCCATGGTAGAGACAATCTGGATCTGGAGTAGTTGAAGAACCTTGAAGACTACCTCAAAGAGAAGAAGATAGAGAAACTAGTGATGACCGAGAAGAGAAGAGAGAAGAAGAGATATGGACAACATTCTACCTAGGAGTATATCCCATTGGTTAAAGACTCAGCGTCTGAGGATGAAGTTGACCTGGTGGTGATTGGGACCTTCCATGAAGTGGACTACTATGAGAATGACAACAATCAAAAATGTTTTTGGGAATGATGGTTTGATTAGATCTATGATACACTTATATCATTTTGATAGTCTGTTTATATACTGGTTAATATTGTGAAGGTCCTATAATAGGTTGTATGATGCTTTTCTAAAGGTGGTTGTTAAATGCAACTGATGGACTTTTGATTGGTTGGTGGTCTCCACCTCTTACTGTATCCTCTCTTTTTGGTAATCAATAGTAAACGATCCTTAACATAAAATATCATGACAATTACTATCTTTTTTAATGATCAAATAAGGGTATAGTCATATACTTAGGTCTATTAAATTATGAAGTGTATTCCTGACATCTTTAAGGCTAGAATTATGGAAGTAAGAAGATGGAATTTTGATATTAACTATGTGAGATTTTTAATTTAGGAACTATGTTTTTTTGATAATAAATATCTTATAAGGTGATTAGGACATTTTATGTTGTAAGCATAGATTGTCATTGCTTGTAAAGAATTTTTTTATTAATTTACTTATTCTTTAATGTTGATCTTTGATGATTTAGTGTTGAAATCATGTTGATCTTATTATCCTTTAATGTTGATCTTTGACGGTTTAGTTTTGCATTCATGTTGATCTTTGATGATTTAGTGTTGAAATCATGTTGATATTATTATCCTTAAAGTTGATCTTTGATGGTTTAGTGTTGAAATCATGCTGATCTTCTTACCCTTTAATGTTGATGATCTTATATGCTTTGATGTGGATCTAACAGCTTAATGTTGAAAATAGTTCTTATGATTTAGTGTTAATGACCCTCTTGATGATCTTATTATGAGCTATTGTTGGAAACACTCCTTGATATATAGTGTTGACAATTTTCTTGAGTTTAATGTTGATACTCTTTCTCTCATTTAGTGTTGGGAATGCATGCTTGGCATCTTTGAATGAAAAATGTTTAGGAGTCACATGCGGGTAGGTATGTATGACACGATGAATCTAAAAATTATAATAGAAGATAAAATCATAGTCACTAATACTCAGAATAATCCTCAGGGTGGATTGTTCTTATACTTGGTCGGTAGCTGAAACCTAAGGAAGGCTACAAGGATATAAGTATATTAACTTACATAAAAACCTTGGTATAGTAGTATGGGTATGCCAAATTTTCTATAAGTGACTTAGAACCCAATTGGTTCTGATGAGTCTAAGTCACTAGCTAGAGAATATTGACAAATTTCTTATCCTTATAGTCAAAATGACTAGTTTCAATTATCTATCATGTGCTAGATAGAGACATGGTCTTAATTGATTATGTTTTGTTGATCATCCCATATGGACAAATAAGTCCAATGGATAGATACACATCCTAGATGGATGGAGGAATACCTATCCCATATGGATAGAAGATCTCATATTAGCTATGCTAATTCTTGAGTACTGAGTTTTAATTAAAACATTTACTTTAATAAGTAGCTTAAAGTCTAATACTAATTTGATATTATACCTCTTTGAGTAAGATTGTTGGTTAGAGTTACTCTTATACAAAATGTGTAGATTATGATAAGACTTGTTTAACCTATTGCAAGTTGATATGTTAGGTTTAAAAGAAAACATTGATGTTTAATATCATGAACCATGCTTAATAGAGATAAGAGAACAAAGATCCTAGAATTAAATATGAGTGGAGTCTTGTAGACTTGTTTGCATGGAATCATTATGTATATGAATCTAGACTTGGAATACCATTACTTCTTTGATTGTAATAAAAGTTAGTGATGTTCAAGATTAGACTAACTTTTTCTTAGTTTGCATGTATATATCATGTCTACAATTATTTAATAATGTGTGAATAATGTCTGTTTGAGATTAAAGATTATCTCTTAATGATTGACCTAGTTATAATGGTTGATAAAATCTTGATTTTGCTTATGAAGTAGTTGGACATTGACTGGCTTGTTCAAAGAGTCATTTAATGGTTTAACAACTTGTGCAAGTGTTTTATTGTTGGACATAGGAATTATGTTGCTATGAACTAATAGGTACATTTGAAGTAATCAACATCCTCAGCAGGTGGACAAGATGTAAGGCTATGGTAAACTAGGTTTGAGAATGTATGGTAACTTTGTTTATGAAGATAAATTTAGAATTTTCTTAACCTTGATTAGACATAAGAGCATTGGGACATTGAATCTTCCAAGAGGGGAATGATGTCACAAACCTAGATTGGATACCTAATAATAATATTTAATTAATCCAATTAATTTATGATTAAGAGATATTATTATTGATTATCTTTTAAATTGATGATTAATAAAAGGTTTTATTTATGATTTTCAAATTGACTAACTTTATTTGTGAGTGCGACAAGATCAACACTCTCTCGAAGTTATATAGAGAAAGAGAGACTATCATTGAGGAGAAGGTATCTAGCTGACTAAAGGAAAATTATTTGAAGAGAATCATCACACACTAGCAGTACTTAGTCATCATGTAGATTAAATTTGCATAAGTGTGTGTGTGTGTGTGCCAGAAAATATTTTATTTACCTTATTGCAAATAAAATATTAATTCAAAGGATAAAATATTGCATTTATTTCTATGTAGATAAAATATTAATCTCAAGATAGACTAAATTAGTTATTTTAGTTGTAAAAAAAATTATTAATTAATAAGTGTAAAATTGAATATTAGTAATAAATGCATTTTTAATTTTTAGATGTAGAATATCTTTTGGGAAAAGATTCTTAAGCATCATCACTATTTGATTCTAATTTAGGCCACAAGAAAGAAGTGGTGGTTACTAGCCTTAATGAAGGAATCTTGGGAATTAATTACTTTTCTAATATCTAATTTTTGGAAGAGGGGAGTTCTTGGAAAATCAAGAAAAGGTCTTTCAATTTTTTAGGAGAAAAACTATGGGTTGGGAGATACAAAATCTAGAAGACTTCTCTTTAGCACTATTGTGAGCAGTCAGTAGACCTTTAACAAACAAAAAAGGAGGGGTACAAATTTATTAAAACGAGAAGAAGAACAAAGCAAGAAAATTACAAAGCCCTATCAAGTTCCACTAAGTGAGCCAAATGTTGAGACAGATCCGGGGGTAAATGATCTTGGTCCATCAAATTCCAATCATGAATATGTTCAAATGCCCATTTAGCCAAACAATCAGCAACACTATTCTATTCTCTAGGAATATGAGTAAAAGTAACATACTCCAACGAAGCACAGAGGTTAAGAATCTGACCAACAATCAAAGCCAAATGCCAACTGACATTATCTAAATGCCTCATATTCAACAAGTTCACCACAACCTAGGAATCAGACTCACATGTGATCCTTCGCCACCCCAATTGACTTCCACGCTCCACAGCCGTTAAAATAGCCTGAGCCTCCATAAGATTATTAGTATGAAGACCCTTATAAACAGAGAAGATAAACTGAACATCTCCAGAGCTATCCCGACCAACACCACCGATTCCAGCATGACCAAGGTTTCCACGAGAAGAGCCATCCGTGTTGATTTTTAGTGTACCCTGAGGAGGAGGGGACCATCTCCCCTCCCTATTCACCTTTGGGGTAGGATGTTAGTAGACCTTATCTATTCTAGCACCTTTGCAATTGTTTGAAAGAGCAGTTTACATTTCTCTATTGAATGTGGCATTTTGATGGATTCACCAGGATTGTTGGAATTTTTGGCCATCATCTTGGTGTAGAGCAATTGTTTAAACAACTCCTACACAATAGAATTATTGTGTGCACATCATCGGAGTTACGTAATTCAACTATCATCTTAAGCATTGATAGAGATGTCATCCGCCATCTGCACTGAGGTTACTTTTGATCCAGATTTCTTCCTCGGTATTGTATGCACTATGCAATATTTGTTTTTCATCTTGTGGAATCAGACCTTGCACCGATCTATTGTTTTTTTTTTAAAGTTTTTAAAGCCTTTTCATCAAGCAAGGGCATGTATAATCTGTAACCATTTCAGTCCATACTTTTAACATAATTATTAGAGAAGTTATGCCCTACGTTTTGCACCTTGTATGTGCCTTGTCTACACGAAACATTTTTAAAAATAAAAATAAAAAATCTTTCAATCTTTCCTTAGATTGCACCTCCACAATATAAAATAATGAAGTTTCTAAAGTCTTTTCAACAAACTCATTCGTGTTTTTTAACCTACACGTAAGCATTTAATGAGACCATTTTTCTCTTAAGGCATTTCGGAAAATAGTTCATGCGCTTTGCATCCTTCTCTCATTGGCAAAAGGTTGTGGATTTTCTATGCCGACTTGCTCGTATCTAGGTTTTTATGTGTCTTGTTTACAGTGCTTTTTTCTTGGATCGGTATTGTCTATTAACTTGACTAAATTCAGAATTTGTGTCCAGAAATTATAAATTTAGAGTTTGTGCATCCTTCCAGACCTGAGACTATTATCAAATAAGAGTTTATTGGGCTCTAATCCATTATGTGCATATCCTGCAATGCTATTATAGGTTGTGGAATCTGGCTTTACACTCGTCGATTGCATTTGCTTGAAGTTTTCGAAAGCTTTTTCAACAAATCAATTTTGTCCATATCCTGCAATCATTGCAGTCTATGAGACTACATTTCATTCCAAGATTTTGTCAAACAGTTCAAGTGCTTTGTCTATGATTCCACATTTTGTACGCATGTCTGCCAAGGCACTTTCAACTACCTCATATGATAAAAATTCCCCTTCATTATGCTTTGATGGATGTCCCTTCATTATTACTGAAGATCTGACATGGTGGACATTATTATAGTCCAAGCTGATTTTTTCAGAATGCTTCATTTAACATTACCAATAATCTCCACAAGATCATTGTCCCTGTTTTAAATGATGGAAACGGTTCACATAAGTTTCTAAGCCTTTAAAACAATCCAGTTGCGTGCCATTTTCTTAAAGCCTATTTAATCCATTTGAATAAATATCCTACAACTAAGTCTTCCATGAGGCCGCATTTCTCTACAGCATTTTGTAATACAATTCTTTTCTTGAATGTGCTTCCACTTTTACATTCATGTCAATAGAGCTTTATCAACTATAATTTTATAAATTTTTCCTCTTTTGTTTGTATGTTGAACGATGTTTTACTATTGCTTAGTGGCTATTTTTAAATATCATCCACTTCAACAGTCAAAGGTTAATTTTGGCCAAAAAAAAAACGACAAATATTTACCACTTTTTATTGTGAATGAAGTGTAAAATTGCTATTGACTGTTTGACTATTGAAATGGATGATATTTAAGTAGTGTGTTGCCTAGCTTTCCATTGAAAACCATTCATGTGTGAACTCTTGCTCTAAATTTTAGATAATCTCAAAGCTTCCAAAGTAATCCTGAGGTCAAGTCTTTCTCAACCCCATTCAATTTAATAGTCGATATAGAATATGTTTTTTTATATTTAAACAGTAGTTGTCACCAGAATTATTGACTGCCATTAAAGATTTAATTTTATGTTTCCTTCAATTGCAATCTATGAATCGTTGAATCATAGGGAGTTACTATTTTGTAAATTAAGTTTGGTGAATCTCTTAAATCCAAAATTGGGTCATGTTGTTAAATCCTATGGAATCAAAGTACAACCTTCATCTGAAACCTTTGCTTAAAGTGAATTGAATATTGATCATCTCATCTTGTTCATATTTTCAGTTTATTACTTAATCTTGCATCAGAATAAAAAACTTGCCCTCTTGGAAGTGTTAAAGCCTTTTTCAGCCTAATAATGAGATATATGTTTAATATATAATCCAATGTCCTTGTATGAACCATAACTGTGGATAAAGGAATCCTAGAATTGTTGGCTTAGTATTTGATCAATGAATCTAATTATTGGGATCTTAGCAATATAGTTGATATTTTCTAAAGGGATGTGTTATTGAGTTGTATATTGTCTTTAAGGGCAATGGTTACAGGGGTAGAAAATGGTTATGTGAAACTTTTTATGTGAATACTATATTCTAATCCAAACTTAGTAAGGTAGTAAGACCTTTTGTTCTTTATTTTATGTAGTATTTGAGTGGATTAGGAATTAATTGATTATAGATTTTGATATTGTCTAACTTTGTGGATTGGCATCTTTAGTAGATTCATTCAGTGGACTATCTAGTTTTGGATAAGTATTTGTTGAACTATTATTGAAACTATGTAATGTTAGTTGGGACCTTATCTATTGGAAAATCAGGAATGGGCTAGTTTTCAACTCATTAAGAACTAGAAGTGGAAAGATTCTAAGAGTAACTCTGAGAAGCCCACTTTAAATGAATAGTGTTTATCTACAATTTGATTGGAATGAGATATTTCATTTTATAACAATTTTTATTCTATGATTATCATGAGTAACACTTTTCATGTGCATTATTGCTTAAATATTGATTGTCAAGAAATCAAAATATGATTAGGACATTAGAGCTTTCTTCTTAGTTCAAAACATAGTATTAAATGATGTAACATGTCTGGTAGTTTGAAATGCTAATGTGAGCTAGATCATTCTCTTGTTTAAGATATGTGAATCCTTGTGAGATCCCTTAGATTTCTATTTCCTCATAGTATGGAGTGAAATTGAGAACTGAATCTATGAATGAGAAGATGTCTAGAACCTGTGTAATAGCATCTTACATGATATATCATGAACTTCTCTTAATAATTGTTGAATGAAGATTGTGAAATTGCCAGTTGTGACTTGTGTTCTAGAATATTATATTTGCATTCTATTTGTGAATGAACATTAATGAATGGATCTTGGATGTTGTTTGTTTAAATGGACAATTATATTAACCTTATTGAATGGTTATGCTTTCAACTATATGTAGGTGTCTTTAGTTCAATGAGTAAAACCTGAGAGAGTATGGATGGGTACCATTTATGAGAATCAAAGAATGTAGGTTGTACTACCTATGAAAAGATGATATGGCCATAGCTCGAAATCAATCTTAAGTCTATTATTTTGTTGATATGTATTGACTTCCATAACATCATTAGACATGTACATTGGATATATGTTGCATGAGCTTATATGTTTACTAGTATGTTAGTGATACACAAGATGTACCAAATTCCTTCATGCATGTTGGCTTAAGTCTGCTAGATCCTTTATGAAGGATTAAGGTTCTCTAGTTTGGAGTAAGCCTGGGGAAGAAGATTGCTTTGTGATTCGGTGGTAAATTGCCTTGATGATATTCTATATCTTCACTAGGTTAAGATTGGTGATAATGGATTGTGTGATACCTATGTAATGAGCCTATGAGGCCTTGTTAATTATAAGTACTAAGTCTAGGTTGTATTTTTAAACTAAATGGCCTACCTTTTGTAATATTAGTTACTGAATATTCTGATTGATGAAATAATTTTTTTTGAATTTGTATTTCTAGCGTCTATGAAAAGAAATTTTTTCTCCCTTTTTCACATTATTTTGTTGAAATTATTTTTAATTTACTATGGTTTAAGGAGTGTGATCCTTACACTTAGCTATCCTCCCCTAGTCCTTATTTGTTGGATCATGAGTATCAGACCTTGTGTTGATTTGGAACATCTGAAATAGATGTCTACGCAAAATGGGGATGTTATCTTAGATCTAGTTTTGGTTCAGCTATTTCTTGTGTTCTTACTCTATCCTTTCTTCAATTATGGTAGTGGGAATGTGTTGTGATCACCTACATGTATGTTGATGATTATTGTGATATCATATATGTATGTGTGATTGGGTTTGTTTTATGGCTTGGTTGGTGTGCATTGAAGGTGTGAGAATCCCTTATACTTGAATTATTATAATGGTATAATTCCATACTTATAAGTATTTGATTGGTAGTTGTGCCACATGTTTCATGCATTGGTGTATGTTGATTGGTGTGAGTTTTTCATGTGTTGCTTAGATGCATGAGAGTGTCAGCCTAGACAACAATGTTGTCATGATCTTCTTCTTTGTAGCTCAAGGTTTTCCTAGAGTGACATAGACATCTATTGCACTTGACAATGGTAATACAATAGGGTGGTGGGTAACATTTCCCCATAGGTCATATAGGAAGATCTCTTTGGAGCTAGAAGAGTTCCTTGTATACTATTTTATATTATGATCATGTTGTATTTAATGATTATTGGAGCACCTTGGAGGTGTCTTATTGTTGATGTATATTTATTCTTTATATCATTTTATTATTGGAGTGTGATCTTTCTATGTTTGGGAAGTAGCCTGCCATGTTATTATTTTAGGATGTCATTTGGTTCGAAAAAAATCATGGTTTGGATGGAATTTATCATGTTGTTGCATTGTTTTATGTGTTGAAAATAGTTAAATGAGGATGTTGGAGTCATTCATTTTATATGCTATGCTTATATTATGCCATATTTAGTGGTGGGGTTGTATTGTGTTGACATTATGGTTGAGATATCCATGTTTGTAACTAACCTATCTTGAAGTTGGTGGCAAATGAGTGTGGCATTCTATATGGCAATTCTCTTATTTGGTATGTATGTTGTATAAGTTGGAAAATGAATATTTTATATATTCGAGTTAGTTAGCATGCTAGATTAATGTTAGTGAGTATATGGATTGTGTTTTGGACCCATTTTGGATATTTTTTCCTTTCGAGATTTGTGATTGAACCTCCCTTTGGCTTGTTAGTTGTTTGTTGACATAGTTGGGCTTGTGGGTCATGTTTTGATGTTGGTTGTTCTTATCATTTGGAGAAGAGTGTGTCTTGTTCCACCTTCTCTCTAGTTCCTTTGTGTGGAACTTGGGTGATTTATCATGCTTAGTGTGCCATTGTGACATGTGGGTGTTACACTTGCATGATGAAAAATATATTCATCATGTGTTCATCAGCTAATGTGCTAGAGTAAAAGTTGGGGCATTACATTTGGTATAAGAGCCCATGTTGTAGAATTGGGAGATTTTGGTTGATTACATGTGTTTTCGGTCATTGTGGAATGGACTTGAAGTGATTTTCACCCTCATGCTACTCCATGTGGTTGTGAGAGAGCAAGGTTGTGGACTAGCATCTGACCTGTGTTATGGACGAAGCTCCATCCTCTCATGTGCTTATCATGGTGGTTTTGTCATGCGATTAGTGAAGTCTCCACTTGTGTTTTCTTTGTGGTGTGTCTTGGTGCTTGCACTTGACTTGTATGTCAATCTCCATCCTTGTTGGAGAGCATTTTTTACATGTATGTTCTTTTCCCTCTTGAGTGTCGTTTCGGGCTCTTGTTTTATCTTTTGAGTATTTTTATGGGTTCTTAAGTGTCTCTTGGGCTTCTAGTGGCCTTGGGGAGGCATATGTGTTGTTCCTATATCTGTGCCTTTGAGAAAATTTTGTTTAGGCACTATTCAGGGACACTAGTACCCCAATAGGACACTAGTGCCCAAATTGGATAGTACTGCCCCAGGTGGATGTGTACAAACACCTAGACTAGACACAAGCAGCCCAAAGGGGCACTAGTGCTAAGCGTTGTAGTCCTAGTTTAGCTCTAGAGTCCCATTCTAGTGCTAGAGTCCCATTGTAGTGCTAGAGTCCCTATACATGTTGTGGTCTTGAGCCTCAAACAATGGGCACTTCCTGACATTTTATGGAGAAACTTTCTATACAAAAGATGTTCCCCTTGGTCCTCTAAGTCTTCCCATGTGTTTTTCTTCATTGGACATGATTTATTTTAAAATATATGACCATTTTTGTCTTGGGAAGCATGCCTCACCAATGTCGACTAGTTATACTTCTTGGTTGGAGTTGTGATCCCCCTAGTGATCTTCTTCTTTGTGAGGTTGTTCCTTGTGTTTAGAGGTTGCATGGGCCTTTTCTTGGACTTTTACATTTTGTGGAGTGTGATGTTGCTCCTTTGTACACTCTCCCTATGTTCAAGGATTGAAGGTTAGCATCATCAGAATGGTCAAGCCTGTGTTGTGGCTTTTTTTGTATTTCCCTTGTGTGGTGGTTCTTTTTGCTTCTTGGAGTGCTTGAGAAGGATGCTTGATTGCATATTTTGCATGATTTGCATTTCCCTGGCCCTGATTGATTGATGTGTGATGTGATTTTTAAGTATTGACGGGGGACACCATATGATGATACATGTACTTGTATGGATTATTTTCCTTCTTCTCTATTGTTGGTGACTCGAAATGGTCATGTATTGTATGTAAATGTGCAAATTTTGAGAATTGTGAATGTTTATTTTGGTTATTGGTGAGTTTTATCTTGCTTGTGAGGACTAGCATTGTGTAATTTTATCTTTGGTTGCGAGTAGCTTAGCCATAAATCTTTGAAGTTATTTTCTACTCACTCTTATGGGTGTGTTTGACTTATTGTTGAAATTACTAGTACTATTTACCTTATTGCTGGATTTGAGATTTCTTTCACTTTTATATTCTTGAAAGTGTTGTGGTTATGCTATTTTCTAATTGTTTGGAATCTCTAGTCCCATGTTTTGACTATTTTTCTCTACCCTATATAGTGTTGGATGTTGGGTAGAGTGTTATGAAGGAGCTAAGATGGAAATTGTATGATGGAAGTAGATGGGGATCATTATGTGGTGATCATTATCCATTTATCTCTATGTGTGTGTTGTGGTGAGCCATGTTTTCTAGAATATCTATGCAACATAGGGATACTATCCTAGATCCAAGTTTCTTTGCCTATTCTAGTGTTATATTATTCTGTATGACTCTTGTGTGATTGGGGTGGTCAAGCTTGAGTGGTTGAATGTGTATGTTTTTTTCATGGCTTGGATGTGCTTATGCAGTGTGGTGATCCTACCTTGGATGACTTCTCAGATGAAGTCCATTCTAAGGGGGTGAGGATGTCATTCCCACCTACATTGACCCTTGCCATCTTGTGTGATAGATGATTAATTGTGTGTTGATCCTTTAACTGGATCTTTATGAGATAAGATGTATTGAGTGTCTTTGTAGTGTTTTGTGTGATTCTTGTGATTCAACGTTGTTGCACTAAACTTGCTGATGAGGTTGTTTTCCATTGAAGTCTTTTGATGGTGTATTCTAGATGGTTTGTGGGATATTTTGTATGACCATCAAGGTGCTTCTAATGAGGTCATGTTATGAGATTGATATGTGTCTTGTGAGAGGATCCCTGCTACCTGGGTTATGCATGTGGGCCTTGGAATTGATTCTCATTACCTCTGAAAAGCATTCACCCAGTGAGTGTTTACTTGATACCTTTGTGGTGTTTATGGTTTCTAGCTTTTTTATGGGGAACCAAGGGGGACCCCACCCAAGTTTCTTAGCTACCCTCCCCTAGTTCTATTTGGTTGTATCATGAGTATTAAACCTTGTGTTGAGTTGGAACATGTGAAATAGATGTCTACAAAAAATGGGGATACTATCTTAGATCAAGTTTTGGCTCATCTATTTCTTGAGTTCTCTCTCTACCCTTTCTTTAGTTCTAGTAGTGGGAAAGTGTTGTGACCATGTGCATGTACATTGATGATTCTTTTGCTCTCATATATGTATGAGTGATGGGGTTTGTTTTATGTCTTGGTTGGCATCCATTGAAGGTGTGAGAATCCCTTATGCTTGAATTATTATGATGGTGTTATTCCATACTTGTAAGTATTTGATTGGTATTTATTCCACATGTTTCATGTATTGGTGTATGTTGATTTCAATGAGTGTTGAACCATGTATTCCTTTGATGTGTGAGAGTGTTGTCTTGGATAGTGGTCTTTCCATGATCTTCTTCTTTATAGATCGAGGGTTTCCTAGAGTTGTATAGACATCTATTGCACAAGAAACAATGGTAATATTGTAGGGTGGAGGGTAATATTTCCCCATTGGTCCTACAGGAAGATCTCTTGGGAGCTGGAAGAGTTCCTTGTACAATATTTTATATTATGGTCATGTTGTATTTCATGATTATTGGAGCACCTTGGAGGTGGCTTATTATTGATGTATATTTATGCTTTGTATGATTTTATTATTGGAGTGTGATCCTTCAATGTTTGGTAAGTAGCCTCCACCATGTTATTATTTAATTTTGTGTCATTCAGTTGGAAAATGAATCATGGTTTGGATGGAATTTATCTTGTTTTTACATTGTTTTATGTGCTGAAAATGGTGAAATGGGGATGTTGGAGTCCTCTTTTTTATATTCTCTTCTTATATTATTCCATATTTATTGGTGGGGTTGTATTGTTGCCACATTATGGTTGAGGTATCCGTGTTTGTATTTGACCCATCTTAATGTTGGTGTTAAATGATCATGGCATTCTATATGGTAATTCTCTTATTTGACATGTATGTTCTACGTTGGAAAATGTATATTTTATGTATTTGAATTGTAATAACACTTTTGAGTTGGTTATCATATTGGATTAATGTTAGTGAGTAGATGGATTGTGTTTTGGATCCATACTGGACATTCCATCCTTGTGAAGTTTCGTGACCGAACCTCCCTTTGACTTGTTAATCTTGGGCCATTTTTCGATGTTGGTTGTTCTCATCTTTTGGAAAAGTGTGTATCTTGTTTCACCTTCTCTCTAGTGCCTTTGTGTGGCACTTGGGTGATATTTTGTTCTTAGTGTACCATTGTGACATGTGGGTGTTAGACTTGCATGATGAAAAATTCATTCGGCCTCTGTTTGTTAGCTAATGTCCTAGTGTAAAAGTTGATGCATTACAAGATCATTTTGTGCTAGTAGTTGTATTATTTAATAATAGTCATAGATAATTAAAATATATTTTGTTTATTTTGTGTTCTTTTGACTATCCTTGTCATAATTTGATTTAAAGTTTTTAAGGTAGAAATGTTTATATAAAGGTTAATATTTGGATATTTATGTAATATAGTTGTTTCCATCTATAAAAGTTAATTGTATCATCTTATGTATATGTGAGGTTTATTAATTATTTAAATAAAATAAGTTAAGTTAGAGGGACCATTATGTGTAGGCTATACTTATTTATATAACAATAAATACGAATCCAATAAAGATATTCTATAGTAATTATTTTATGTATAAGTTTGTCATGAAAATAGTTGAATTATATATCATCATTGTTGTTATATCAAGAAAATTAATCACAAAGATGGACCTAATTAGTTCTACCTCCAAAAATTTAAATATTAATAAATAATGTAATCAAAAAGATTATCCTCACCAATTAACACCACAATCATATGTCATTGTATATCTGGGGTGGGATGTCATAGCACTATTGTAACATTTTGGGCTTTGGAAAGGGAGGGTTATTTTCAACTACATGTAAGGCCATCAAAGGATTTAGATGACCTATTAACCACATACAATTACATTGATGACATAAAATCACTATCATTATCTTCACCAATTAATCTGATAATCATATAACATTATACAATTGGGGTGTCATAACACTATTGTAGCATTTTGTACTTTAGAAAAGAAGGGTTATTTTAAACTACATATAAGACCATCAAAGGATTTATATGATCAATTAACCACCTACAATTATATTGAGGACATAAAAGAACTAGAAACAAATGATTTTTATAATCTGTTAACCACCTACACTTAAATTGAAGACATAAAACTACTAGTACTTAGATGGTCAATACGTTGAGATCAATTGAACTTGTCTTTGGAATAAATAAATATAGCATAAATTTATGTTTAATATACAATTATAATTGTTAAATACATTATAATATTTTAATGGTGAAGTTTGTATGTTCATAACATTTTTTTATTTAGCTTTGTGTTTATTTTAAGGAAATCTCTTGATATATGTATATATTGATAAATGGTACATTTTTGTAGTGCCCACTCACATGTTATCTCTTACCTTGCCCTAACTACTTTTTGATTAGATTAAAGTATATGATAAGATGATTTTGATATGATGTAACTATGGGATGGATATGTACCTTACTAGACTACACGTACTTTGGTTGATAAATGTTTATTTCACTACGATCTCCATTTTTGAATTTGATGCCTTTCTTGAGTTTGTGGGATATACATGTAGGTGTGGATTGGTATATCCTTAGACTCAACCATATTTTGTCCTTGTTTCTGTTATAATATGTGATCTTGCAAGTGCTCATTGAGTTCAACACTAGGATTAACTATTAAACATTAGTATACTTGAATCATGCTTATGTTATATAAGTTTTAGTTAGATGTAGATTTTAGACATTATCTCTTTGGTGATTGTATATGTGCTATACTTCAGTTATTTTGTATTAGAAAAGTACCTCTGCTGGTTTTGTTGAGTGTGCAAGCACAAGTTTTCCCCACAGTGGTTAATTGGAGACAATTGATTTCAATAAATGTGTTATGTATTATCTTCCCCATCTCACTTGAATTCAAGCTACATTTTGTTCCTTGTGTGGGCTTGTGAGCCCATGTCTAAATTGATTGATTTTGGACATGTGATTCATGTGAAAGCCCAAAAATTTATATATGTGGTTTCCTAACTTTGATGATTTATCTTATTTAATTATATTTTGTAAAAGTTGCTTGGCTTTTGGATTTAAATTTATTTAATTAAATTTCATAGGCTTTGATGTGTTGGAAAAGTGAATTTTATTCTAGTAATTGATTTATATTGTAATTCTATGCTTTTCACAATGTAATTTAATGTCATTGCATGAAATAATATAATAAATAATCTTTAGTCTTGAAATCACATCATTATATTATGCCTAATGTGTATATTTTTCAAGTATGTTGTCTGCGTCACCTATTATTCAAAGGAAAAATTAAAATAGGCATGCATATGCTTAAAGTTTGCAATATTGAATTTAAAATAAAACTAAAATATATTATTATAATGGGGGAAAATGAAAGAAAGAAAATTGAAATAGAAGAAAGAGAAAGAGCCCATTTGGGGCATTGGGAATTTGGGAGGGTGTTTTGAGGACTACATTTTGGTGATCCCCTTCATCTCCCTCCTTATTGGTGTCTCTATCCCCCTTTCTTCATGATTGGAGAGTGTGAGTATTCTTTGATGGAATACACTAGACCACTAAGAGGGGGGCGGGGGGGGTGAATCAGTGGTACAATAAAATAGTTCATCCAATAATTTAATACTTGTAAAAACAACTAATTCAACCACACTAAAGTACCTAGAGAACAATAGAATCACACAAATTGCACCATGACACATGTATGTATGTGGAAAACCCTAATAAGGGAAAAAACCATAGTGTGAAATGTTGGTTGGGTTTACTTAACCAATCCAACTTCACAAGTAAATCACTATTAGGTCTCACTAACCAAATCTCACTGATTATACACTTTTGCACCTGGATTTAGGAGCACCAACTCCTTATTACATTAGAAGAACCAACTCCAATCACAAAGAAATAAATATATAGAGTACTATGTTTATTTACAATGAAATCAAAGATCCAAATACAACTTCTACAATTAAAATTACTCTGCTCCTTTTATCCTACATGTACACATCATTAAAACACTCATCTTCTTCAATTATGCAAATAATATTTGTTCAAAACTCCATCAAAAACTACACAAAAAAATTGCTTGATTTATATCTTCATCTCACATCAAGATTCATGGGAATACAAAATTATAACTCCCTTTCTAACTCCCAAGCCATGGGTCACTAAGACAGTTAACAAAACTATTCAAAACTACTATGAAGTAGGTAATATGGGTCACTACCCGTCAATCTCCATACATCTAGAAGTACTCATTATATGTTTGAAACAACACCATAGATAGGATCCTTCACGCCCATGAGATATTAAACATTCAACATTGATTATTGTCTTCCCACCTTTTCACAAAGTATTGAAGGGAGAAGCTAGTCTTGGCTAGGTTGAGTAATCGATCATCCTATGATGACAATGGACTTAAGTTGTAACTTAAGTGACAAGTGACTGGTGATCACAAGTTAGCATCAAATTAGAATATAAAGGAGCTCGTTATAACAGTAACTCTGCTTTTAGGTTCTTAGGGTTTAGGAGATCCTTAGGGTTTTTGAGATTTAGGATTTAGGTCTTCAAATTGTCAAACCCTCACATGCCACCAAAGATTCTTGGCTTGAATTATAATCCTTAACCATTGCAGACAATCTTTGTTGTAGAGAAACAACTAGATGATAAGATATAATGTTGATAAGATATAGGAATTCATTTTCTCTTGAAACAAGAAACACAAGACACATGAATTAGATATCTAACAGTCTGTTAAACAATTTCACCTTGTAGAAAATGCTTTAGAAGATAAAGACTCGAATAGATCTGACATCAATGACAAAACAATGCCAACAAACTCCCCCTTTGGCATTGATGTCTACCAATACAACCATTGCAATTACCTTTGCAATAAATGCATTTTACAATTTCCCCCTATCTGACATTGTCATTTTGACAAACTAATTGATCATTGAACACTGATGGTCATGACATGCTGATACCATCATATATATTATACTATGCACTAGGAACATATACTGAAACTACATGTCATAACACTATGAATGAGCACTATATGTTGTTATTGCTGCATGCCTGGTTCCTGTACACTAAAAAACTACAACTGAGCAATATATGTGATACAAACACCCATGAAGTATGAACACAATATCAAAGCATAAACATTACATACTAATGAATACTATTACTGTGCCACTGTGTAAATTGATACAAACACTATACCATCACATATGTTGATCCTCCTGATAAAAACAAAAAGCTGATCCTCCTAATACAAACAAACACCAAACACTATCACTTCTCCAAACATAGATCACTGATCACTGCAACTAGACTACAAGTGATGAATGAGACAAAAAGTACCTAGACTACAAGTGATGACTAATACAAACAAGTACCTGAATGCAACAAATATTGTCAATCAAGAATGCTTGATCACTTAAGAATGCATGACAAACATTGATCACTCAAGAATGCATCTAATATTATCATTTGTTTTAATCCCCCTTTGACATCAATGACAAAGGGTGCCATGACTGGGAGACTTATACTTTCCTAGGTTTAGAGATGTAGAATAAGGATCATATACTCCCCCTGAAACTATACTAGAACTCTAATCTAGTGGATAGAAGAGAGAGCTTGAATGCCTAACCTTTGCCTCAAATTCTCAAACACATCCTTGGCTAAAGGATTGGTAAAAATGTCTGCCACTTAGTCCTTAGTAGTAACATAGTCCATTGCAACTTCATTTGTTTTGTTACTTTTTCTCTCAAGAAGTGATATTTTATAGTAATATGCTTTGTTCTTGAGTGCATAACAATATTTTTGAATATGTTGATGGTACTAGTGTTATCACACAGAATGGATACAAGTTTAGGCACTTCTACCTTGATGTCTTGAAGAGTTTGTACCATCCAAAGAACCTCTATACAATGTGAAGCAGTAGCAATGTATTATGCCTCTGTAGTTGGCAAAGACACTAACTCCTATTTCTTTCTATGCCATGACACTAATCTTCCACCTAAGAAAAATGCTCCACCAATAGTACTCTTCCTATCATCAATGCACCCTGCCCAATCAATATCAATATAGGTAAGTAATGTGAAGTCATCAATCCTAGGATACCATAAACCACAGTTTAATGTGCCTTTTAGGTATCTAAAGATTCTTTTCACTACATTCACATGAGATTCTTTGGGAGATGATTGAAATCTTGCTACCAAACACACTTTCTACTTGATGTCAAGCCTAGATACTGTCAAATATAATAGACTACCTATCATGGACTTGTCCATAATTTGATCTGCATCAGGTGAATCATCAACCTTACTCAACTTGCAACTGGTTATCATGGGAGTGCTGACTGGTTTGCATTCATCCATTTGAGACCTCTTAAGCATATACTTTGGATACTTAGTTTGGGAAATGAAGATACCTTTGTCAAGTTGTGAAACCTGCAATCCAAGAAAGAAGGACAACTCTCCAAGCACAGACATTTCAATTTCTAATTTCATGAGGTCAAGAAAAGCTTTGCACATATCATCATCACTACTACCAAATATGATTTCATCCACATAAACTACAACAACTAGTAAGTCCTCACCTTTTGATTTGAAATATAGATTTCTATCTACTCCACCTCTAGTGAATCCTTTCTCTTACAAATACTTGTCCAACCGAGAGTACCATGCTCTAGAGGCCTACTTCAAACCATATAAGGCCTTTTTTAATCTATAAACATAATGATGTCCTCCTTCATATTGAAAACCTTCAGTTTCCTCCATATAGAGTTCTTCCAAGTTCCCATTCAGAAAAGTTGATTTCACATCCATCTGGTACATTTTAAAGTTCTTATAGACATAGAAGGCTAAAAATATTCTTATGGACTCAAGTCTAGCCACAAGTGCAAATGTCTCTTCAATGTCAATACCATCAACCTAAGAGTAGCCTTTACAAACAAGTCTTGCTTTGTTTATAACAACCTTACCATTTTCATCTAATTGTTTCTAAATACCCATTTGGCTCTAATGGTATTCTTGTCTTCAAGCCTAGGAACTAGTTCCTGAGTTTTGTTCTTCTCAATTTCACTTTGTTCTTCCTCCATGGCCTTGATCCAACAATCATCTTTGCTACCCTCAGTGTAATTTTTTGTCTTTATTGTTGATTAAAAAAAATTGCTTGGTCATTTGATTTAGCAAGTCTTCTTCTAGATTGTACTCCTGCATCTTTGTTCCCAATAATCTGCTCTTCAGAATGATCTCTTTGTATAGTCCTTGAGGGAGTCTTTACCATAGTTTCAATAGGTTGTTCAGGTGTTAACTCTTCTTTTGGAACTTCTATTTATTTTTTCAATTTAGATTCCTCTTCAACATCTTCTAACTTCTATTTGTCAAGCTACCACTATTCATCAACTTTGACATTACTACTTTCAACAATTCTTTTCAGCCTCTTATTGAAACATGTGTATGCTTTTCTATGAGTGGAATATCCAAGGAATATTTCTTCATCACACCTAGACCCAAAGATACCCAAGCCTTCTTCATCCCTCTTAATATAACATTTGCTACCAAATATTCTAAAATAACTAATAGTAGCTGACTTACCATACCAAATCTCATATGGAGTTTTCTTGGAATTTACCCTCAATTGGACTCTGTTCAAGACGTATATAGTTGTATGGACTGCCTCTTTTCAATAGATATCTAACAAATTGTCTTCATTTAGCATTGTCCTAGCAATCTCCTTGACTGTCCTATTTTTTCTTTCTATCACACCATTTTTTTGAGGTGTCCTTGAGGTTGAATAATGTCTTTTGATGCCATGTTGCTCACAATAGTCTTCAAACTCCCTTGAAGTATATTCTCCACCTTTATCAGACCTCAAGCGTTTGGTCTGATTCCTTTTCAACCAACTTTATAAAAATCTTGAATCTTTCAACTGCCTCTGATTTGTGTCTTAGAAATGTTACCCAAGTCATTCTAGAGTAGTCATCAATGAATAACATGAAATATCTTTCTCAATTTAGAGATTTTGTACTTGTAGGACCACAAAAATCTATATGTACTAACTGCAATGGTCTTGTGGATGAATGCTCTTTTGACTTAAAACTAATTTTGGTCTATTTTCCATGTTGACACTCTTTGCATGTGTTGTTGATAGGTTTGGTGATGTAAGGCATGTCTCTAACATTCTGATTTTTACTAAGCTTGACTAAATTGTCAAATTTTAGGTGTCCAAGTCTTCTATGCCATAACCAACTCTCCTCCGCCTATCCCATACGGCAAATTATTCCATATCCATCTCTGTTTCTAGTCCCTTTGAGACTGTATACATTACCTTTTGTTCTCATACCTTTTGCACTATTTTTCCTAATTTTTTCTTTATCTCACATCCTTGAGCATTAAATAAAATGTGGTAACCATTGTCACAAATCTCACTAACACTCAATAGATTATGTTTCAGACCTTCTACATAGTAGACATCATGAATGGGTGTTTTTTCATCTAAAAACAGAGTTCCCTTGCCTCTAATTTGAATGGAAGTGTTGTCTCCAAATTTGACAGAGCCTCTAGTATAGTCTTCAAGTTTGGTGAATTTGCTCTTATCACCAGTCATGTGATTTGAGCATTCATCTATGACCCATAGATCTCTCTTTTTAGAATTCAGGGTAGTTTGTACCAACAACATTGATTTTTCAATTTTTATGTCTTTATCGTTTTGTTTCCATACCATTTTTTATTTGTTCTTCTTCTTATCAGGATTTGTAAGATTCATATTCTCCATGCAATGAGCATCACCCTTCTTTTCTTGTTCATCAAGATTATGTCTACAATACTTGACCATATGACCAAAATTATTACAATTAAAGCATCTTAGATTGTTCAAGATATCAAAAGGATTTCTGTTAGCAAAGTTAGATCTTTTTCTAAGAACAACCCTACAATCACTAGCTTTATGGCCATATTAATTACAATAAAAACAATAACCATAAAAGTATGAATTGAACCTAAATGGAGTGCTTCTTCTTGCAATAGGTGGTCTTCTAAAATTCTTATTTTTGACTTTTGTAAAACCATCTGCATCAGCACTCTTGATTGGACTATTGTGATAAGTTTTTGAAGCATTTTGATTTCTTTGTTCAACTTCTTTCTTTTAAAGATTACAAGTATTTGAATTTTTGCCTATCTCATACCCTAAACTAGTCATATCTTTGAACCTCTTTTACTTACCCAAAAGATTTTCCAATCTGCTAGTACTATCATATCTTTCTAACTTCTTCCTCAAAGAAACATTTTTTTCCTCCAAACTTTGACAATCTGTTACCTTGACTTCCAACTCTATCTTGGTCATCTCTTCAACTCTTTTACTTTCCTCAAGTTTTGTTTTCAGACTGATAATTAGTTGATTTGATTCTTTGATTGTGTTGATAAGATTTTCACTATCTTTTAAAGTCTGATCTTTTTGTATAGAGGCCTCCTTTTTCAATCTTTTTATTTTCCTTAGGGCACAAATTAGTTCATCGTCAAGGTTAACTTCATCAACTTCAGTTTTCTCATCCTTATCAGATTCATTGTCATCTTTATCTCTTTGATCTTCATTTGGACTTACAACAGTCATAAATAAGGTCTCTCCTTCTTCAATAATGGTGTCTTCAGAGATGCTATCAATCACATCAACATCTCTAATAAAGAGACTTTTCTTCTTTTTGTAAGATCTCTCTCTTTTAAAGTTATATTGCTTCCTTGCTTTCCATCATCCTCTACATCACTTTCAAGTTCACCATAAGGACACTTGGTAGGAAAATGTCCTATTTTGCCACAATTGAAGCATTTGAAAGGAAGTTTTCCTTTGTACTTCTCCGATCCCTTCTTCAACTTTCTAACAAAGTTTGATTCTTTTACATCTATGTCATCAGACTCAGAATCTATTTCCTTGCACTTCTTGATAGTCCAAAAGAAGCTTCTTTGTTTGTGTACTTTTCATTGTGTTTTCTTATTTCATAGGCAATGAATGTACCATGTAACTCATCGAAAGTGAGCTTGTTGAAGTCTTTTGCTTCTTCAACTGCAGACACCTTAGAATCACATTTAGAAGGCAATGATCTTAAGACCTTTTTGACTACTACTTAATCTCTCACCTCCTCTCCAAGACCCCTAATGGAATTAACTATCTCATCTACCCTTAGAAGATAATCAGCAATTTTCTCTTCTTCATTCATTTTTAATCCTTTAATTTTTTCTCTAAAAGTTTACAGCTCTACTTCTTTAATTTTGACATCACCTTGATAAATGCTAACTAATTTGTCCCAAACTTCCTTTGTAGTTTTACAATGCATAACCTTAACTAGGATTTCATTTGTGAAACCACAAAGAATGGCATTCTTGGCGTTGGCATTGCACTCATAGGTTCTTTTTTCATCTATAGTAAAAGGTGGTTGAGAAGGTACAATATACCCATTTTCTACTACTGACCACACATCAAATCCTAAAGAGGATAAGTAAGACTCCATCCTAATACACCAAAAAGAAAAAAATGTGCCATCAAAGAGAGGTGCTTTAGAAGTAGAAGATCCTTCCTGATTAGCCATAGTATTCTACTACCAAGATCAACCTAAGTTTATTAAACTTCTGCAAGGAACCTGCTGCTTTGACACCAATTGATGGAATACGCTAGACCACTGAGAGGGGGTGAATCGGTGGTACAATAAAACTAGTTCATCCAATAATTCAATACTTGTAAAAACAACTAATTCAACCACACCAAAGTACTTAGAGAATAGTGGAATCACACAAATTGCACCATGACACATGTATGTATGTGGAAACCCTAAAAAGGGAAAAACCACTATGTGAAATTTTGGTTGGGTTTGCTTAACCAATCCAACTTCATAAGAAAATCACTATTAGGTCTCACTGACCAAATCTCATTGATTACACACTTTTACACCTAGATTTAGGAACACCAACTCCAATCACAAATAAACAAATATACAGAGTACTACTCTATTTACAATGAAATCAAAGATCCAAATACAACTTCGACAATTGCAATCACTCTTCTCCTTTTAGCCTACATGTACACATCATTAAAACACTCTTCTTCTTCAATTATGCACAGAATATTTATTCGAAACTCCATCAACAACTACACACAAAACAAAATACCTTATTTATAGCTTCGTCTCACATCAAGATTCATAGGAATACAAAGTTATAACTCCCAAGCCATCGGTCACTAAGACAGTTAACAAAACTATTCAAAACTACTACAAAGTAGGTAATACGAGTCACTACCTATTAATCTCCATACATCAGGAAGTAGTTGTTATATGTTTGAAACAACACCGTAGATAGGATCCTTCACACCCACAAAATATTAAACATTCACTGTTGATTATTGTCTTCCCACCTTTTCACAAAGTATTGAAGGGAGAAGCCGATCCTGACTAGGTCGAGGGGTCGGCTGACTAGGTCAAGGGGTCAGCTGACTAGGTCGAGGGGTCGGCCATCCTATGATGATAATGGACTTAAGTTGTCACTTAAGTTACAAGTGACTTATGATCACAAGTCACCATCAAATTAGAATATAAAGGAGCTTGTCATAACAATAACTCTGCTTTTAGGTTCTTAGGGTTTACTAGATCCTTAGGGTTTTATAGCTTTAGGATTTAGGTCTTCAAATTGTCAAACCCTAACATGCCATCAAAGATTCATGGCTTGAATTGTAATCCTTAACCATTGCAGAAAATTTCTATTGCAAAGAATCATCTAGATGATAAGATATAGGAATTCATTTTCTCTTGAAACAAGTAACACAAGACACATGAATTAGATATCTGACAGTCTACTCAACAATTTTACCTTGTAGAAATGCTTTACAAGATAAAGACCTGAATACCTCTGACATCAATGACAAAATAATGCCAACATTCTTAGGGGTTTTTGGTGTTAGGATGACATTGTGAAGAAGGAAAATGACAATATAGAGGGTGTGGGGTTTTGTGGCTACAAATTTTCCCTTTATCCACCTTTCTCATTTGATTTATTTTGCATGGAAGTTTATTGGTTGGTAGGACACTTAGATTATGATTATGTGCAACATCATGGAAAAATGGAAAAGGTTTTTTTTTTTTAACTCTCTATTTCATCTCCTTCATTTTAAGATTGGCTATGAGGTAAATGGATAAAATTTAATCTTGTATTTGAGTATTTTTTGGTGATTGGTCATGCCCTCCTTAAGTGGATGCATTAGTTTTCCCTTCATAGTGAAACCTTGGAACAATTTCCTCAAAAATCTTGTGTTTGAAGAATAATGTTTCCCATGCCCTTGGTTTCAAAATAGTATACTTTAATTATTGAGTTTCAATGTTTGAAATTTGGTAATTTTTGTATTGAAATCATGAAGTTGTGAAAATATTTTGTGTGATTTGATTACAAAAAAATGATTTTTTAATGTGTTGATGTAATGTCTTATGTGGGATGAAATAGGAACTATTAAAGTGTGTGTGTGTGTGTGTGTGTGTGTGTGTGTGTGTGTGTGTGTGTGTGTGTGTGTGTGTGCGCGCCTTCTTTAGACCATATTTCTATGACATGAACCTTTGTATGCATTTGGTTATGTACCCATGCATTAGTGTCATCCCTTGGTTTATGCTTGATTGGTATATCCTTCCCAATCTTGCATCTATAGATATTCTTGTGTGGCATCCTATGTATTAGTGTGATTATAATGTGTATACAGTGGTTAAGGAATATATACTCTCATTGGTATACCTTGCTTGGTTAACCATCTCTTCCTTATTTGTTCTTGGATTTGCATAACAAATGTGTGCATGTGATTTCATGGTTCTTTTGATTAGTGTGCCTTATCCACCTTGATTACGATTTCCTCATGGGTGATATGTTGATACCCTGTGTGCATACATTGATGGTGTTGTTAAAATCCTTGTGCATGGTTAGTTGACAATTTTAATGTCTCGATGGATCTAGAGAGTGTATGCATGGATGGTGTTGGTATGGCCTCATGTGTACAAGCCTGGTGATCTATTTATTGATGTAATTAGTATTGTATTTTTGATTTGGAGGGTTCTCCCATCTCAAGTAAATTATATGGAAGCCCATGTACATGATGTAGATAATATACAGGTGCTCAAACTCATCTTCTTTTGTACCTCAGATTGCTCATCTAATGGGAGCATGTGATCCCCTTTCTTAGACATGAATGGTGTAATATTCCCAAATTTTGGTGTATATGTATCTTAAGCCTTGCATGAGATTTCAAATGCTTTCTTGATAATGCTAGATGTTCTATTCATTCATGTTTACTTTGTGTGGTATAGTGATAAGGCATTTCACATGTGTATGCATTCAATGGTGTATGTAATTCTTCATGTATTTTTGCTTGATAAGTCCTTGTATGTGTGGTGGTATTTGCATGTTTGTACAACCCTATTTGTGGTTATAATTGTGTTGGATTGCCTAAATTAGTTCTCTTCTAGTTTAGAGGGGTGGGCCTAAGGGCTATGCATGGTTAGGTGGCATTGAACTACCATTGGGGAAGATCATGAATTCTTGGAGTAGTTGGAGACATGTAAGGAATTTTTTCATCCATCATTTGATAATTATGTTCTTTTTATGCTTTGTAGAAGATGTCTAAATTTTAGGACCCTTATTGTCCTTATTTATAAAATGTATATGTTTTTAATGGATAACAATGAATTGTACTAATTTTCACCCTCTGAGGTGATACAATTCAATATTTATTTTGATGTAATTGATTTTGAAGTCAGATTTGGTATGGATGTCATAATGGTCCTTATCATGTTTATTTATCATAGAAAATTGAGTTCATAAGTATTATTCCTTACCTTTTAGACCTAATCTTGTCATTGTCTTTTGGGGATTTGTACCACTTTTGTAAGTTGGTGTGTTGGTATGTTTTTTGATAGTGTTCCATCATCTTCTTGGTTGTTCCCTTATGAAATTTTTTGTTTTGTTGCATGACATGTTCTTGAGAAATTATATTATGTTTTAAAGGGGGCTTGGACTACATTGTGAGGTAGTTGGAAAATTCTATACTTGGCTAATGTGGGGCCAATGTGCACCCAAGTAATTGGTCTAGATCATCTTTGAAAAATCACACAAAAAAAGGAGTTATGTCTCATTGATCAGAAAAGGTAAGCTTGTTGTCCCTAACAGAGAAAATTTCCTCTTGACCCTAAAGTATTAAATCCATACTATAATTTAGACCCCAAAGTCTAATTAGTCGTGGCTTGGAAATCACTCTTGACTCAAAGTCTGGGTGTTGCCAGTTTCACTTTGGGCTATTTTTTAGCAGAATCCTCTTGTAGCAAAACTATCCCTTCAAAAAAGGTTCTAACACACATAAATAGCACAAGGAGAAGATTCTAGAGGTATGGGGGAGAGAGAGGGGGGGGGAGAGATAGGGAGATAGAGAGTGAGGGAGATGTCCAAAGACATAGGGACATAGATTAAGAGGTAGAGGGATGGGGAGAGAGAGAGAGAGAGAGTCCATAAATAAAACAACATAGAGAGAGGGAGATATATATATATATATATATATATATATATATATATATATATATATATATATATATATATATATATATATATATATATATAATTTATATTAACTACATTAAAACATGATCACATTATAACACGATTACTTTTTTCACTGCTTTGCAAAATTTGAACCCTAAAGCTTGGATTTGCCTTGGACATCCAATCAAAAGGGTTAGAGGTACCTTTTGGACACCAATGATGTGTTTTTAACAAAAGTTAGAAAATTTGACCAAATACCATGCATGCTCCCCCTATGGTTTACATGTTTTTCAATGTCAATACAAAAAATGCCAGGACAACTTCAAGCTTTTTATTAACTTTCTAACCATGTATTTTTTTCTAAAATCTAGTAACATTAAGGTTTCCATCTTCAAGTTTTTTTGCTAATGTATTCTTTTTTTTAGAAAACCTATGTCTAGTATTTCTGGTGTCATTTTTCAAATGTTTATTGAAATTTGAATCAAATTACATTTTTATATTCTAGACTCAATTCTATGCACATTGAAAAAACAATTGGTTTTTGACTAGTTTTCAAAAAAATCAGGGGGAGCATGCTCAAATTTTCAATTTTCAGGATGTGTCCACTTTGAATATTCATAAAAAAATCATATATTCATAAAACTTTAAAAAAAAAAAGGCAGAAACTACATGGTGTTAGCTAATTTTCCACCAAAGTGATTTGTCTAATACTTTTAAAAAGTTGACATTTTAGGGGCAGCACACTAGACACTATGTTATATTTTTCTAACAAAAATAGGAACACTTTTTGTGTTCCCCCTATTTGAAGCTCTTAATCTCTGCCATTTTTAGAAAACAATTAGTATTTTTGAAACTAGACTCAGAGCACTACAAAATGTATTCTTATCACATCATCTAATTTTGAGCATGGCTATCTTCAATTTCTCATGCAAGATCAGCTTTTTCTAATTTCAAAAAAAAAATGGCCACTTATGACCCCCTTTTGGTCCCCCATTTCCATGCACATGCACTTAGATAATTATGATTCTAAAATTTTTAGAAATATAATTAAATGATTTGGTAAATCTAATTATTTAAATTATTTCAATTTAAATTGATTGATTGTGCAAGCTCTTATATAGAATTAGAAATAAGTAGTTATATTTATTTCATAATTGAGAAAAAGAAAATAATATAAAGATTTATTATCGTTAGTTGTAAATAGAAAAGTAATAATTAATTATTAGGAATGTGTACAATAGAAAATGATTATTTAATTGTGTTTTTTAGAGATTTCATAATATAGGGTTGAGAAAAGAAAAGAGAAAAGGAAAGCTATTATTAAGAGATGCTTTTATTTTTCCTATTCATTCATTCTTTAATTATTCATTTGGGCAATTTTTGAGGTTGCACTTTGGAGGTTGTTACATTGGTATCTGATGTAGGAGCATCCAATGGTGTAAGGGCAATCTTGCATCACCCAAAAAGAAGATAATTCAAAATCATTGTAGTTGTTTTCATTTCTTTCCATAATATCTAGAATAATGATATAGGACTTTCAGTTTTTCCAAAACTGCTAAAAATAGCAACCTGTCTGTTTTAGAAAGTGTACTTGCTATTTTTGGAAAGTTTGCATTTGGGCATGGATTGAAGAAAAAACTTATAGAAAGTTACATAATGGAAATATAAGACCTTTTGCGAAGGAATCGGGCAAAGATCATTTGTGAGCTGAAAGATATTAAAGTTTTTATTTTTGAAAAAGCCCGTGAAATTTTTTGAAATGAGATATGAGGCACTAAAACATCCCATAACATCCCAAAAAGTTGACAGAAATCCATTTACAAATTTTTGGCGTGATAGTTCACATTGCGAGCTTTTCAGCGCTTAAAACAGTTCATCAATCGGACACCCAGATCAAAAGTTATGCTTCCCAGAAGTTGACCTACTTTTGGAGGGAGTTGCAAATTTCAAAATTTAGCTGGAGGCCACCAAAAAGTGCTATTTATGACTATTTTGGGATCCCTGGATAGTATTAGAGTTAAGGGGGGGTGAGTGTGGAGTTAAGAATAGGTGGGAAAATAGAAATCCTAGCTGATTTGGGGTTACAAAAGGCTGAAGATTCTAGAGTCTTGAGGTTGGGAAAGTTGGAATGTGTTGTAGTCAATAGAGGATTCATCCTCTGATTGTAATTGAGCTTATGTAATGTAATGAGTTGCCCAAATCAATAAAATAAAGTTCTAATCGGTCAAGGTGGAAGGACTGGTGGAAGACCCTATGGAGGCCGAAATGAAGATCTAAAGAAGAGTGAAGAAGCTAGCACCGGTTGAAATTAGAGAGGAGATAATACCTACCGCCCTCATGACCAGAACAATGGTGAGCAAAGAGGAAGAGGAAGAGGCAGACCTTGGTAAGGACCTAGAAGAGGAGGTTTCAGAGGAACCTGTTTCCAATGTGGAGAAGAAGGCCATCGAGCATACGAGTGTCCGCAACATCAACGAAGGACAAATAGAAGACTTGAAGGCAATGCACGAGTTTCACATGTAGATGAAGATGCACATTCTGAGCATTCTAAAGATGTTGAAAGGGGAGAAACCCTAGTTGTCAGAAGAACCTTGCTGAATGAGGAGAAAGAACCCAATAAGAGGAAGAGTTTATTCTGCACAAGGTGCAAATGTGAAGGTAAGTGTTGTGATATTATTATTGACAGTGGAAGCACTTATAATCTTATTTCAGAGGAGATGGTTGACAAGTTGAAGTTGACAAGAAGAAAGCATCTGCATCCATATCAGATTACATGGTTACAAAAGAACCATAGAGCTTTGGTCAATGAGCAGTGTTTAGTGAAGTTCAAGATTGGGGACTACTATGATGATGTGTTGTGTGATATCATACCGATGGATGCATGTCATATGCTGTTGGGGAGGCCGTGGCAGTATGATAGGAGCACTATCTATGATGGCCATGCAAACACATATTCCCTAACAAAGGATGGAGTTCATCATAAGTTGAAGCCCTTGAAGGAGGTGGAAGAAAAGCTATGTAGTACTACCAGAATTTGGCTGGTAGATGGTAGGAAACTTTTGGAGGGTATGAAGCATGAGCATCATTGCTATGCATTGATTCTTAAGATTAGTCAAGAGAAATGTAAAGATGTACCAGCTAAAGTCTCAGATACGTTGGAAGAATTTAGGACATTATCTCTGATAATGTACTAGAAGGTTTACCATCAGTAAGGAAGATAAGTCATCAAATGGATTTGATGCTAGGAGCTAGTTTGCCAAACAAGGTAGCCCATAGAATGACTCCAGCAGAGAGTGAAGAGTTGAATAGACAAGTTCAGGGGTTATTGAGGAAGGGATTGAAAAGAGAAAGCCTAAGTCCATGTACGGTACCTGCAGTACTAGCACCAAAGAAAGATGGAGAGTGGAGAATGTGTACAGACTCTCGAGCCATCAATAAGATCACGATCAAGTATAGATTTCCATTGCCCAGAATGGATGACATAATGGATTGTTTGAGTGGAGCCAAGTACTTCATGAAGATTGACCTAAAGAGTGGGTATCACTAGATCCGTATCAGAGAAGGAGATGAGTGGAAGATAGCCTTCAAAACTAAAGAAGGTTTGTATGAGTGGTTAGTCATGCCATTTGGGCTAACCAATGCATCGAGAACATTCATGCGGCTCATGAACGAGGTACTGAAAGAATTTTTGGGAAATTTTGTTATTGTCTATTTAGATGATATTTTGATTTTTAGTAAGACTTGAAATGAGCATCTGATGCATATCAGAAGATTTTTAGAGAAGCTAAGGGAGGAGAAGTTGCTGATTAATCTAAAGAAATGTAGTTTTGTAAAGAAGGAGCTAGTATACCTAGGATTTGTTGTCTCAGAGGAAGGTCTTAAGATGGACCTAGAGAAGGTGAGAGCTATCCTTGAATGGCCTACACCAAAGAGTGCCACAGAGGTATGATCTTTTCATGGTTTGGCAAGTTTTTACAAAAAGTTTATTAGTAATTTTAGTAGTATTTGTGCACCCCTAATGGAGACAATGAGAGGGGATAGAAAAGAGTTTAGATGGACTAAAGGAGCAGACAAGAGCTTTGATACATTGAAGCAAAAAGTCGTAGAACAACCTATTTTGGTACTTCTAGATTTCAATAAGGTATTTTAGGTAGATTGTGATGCTAGTGGTAGTGGTATAGGAGCTGTTTTGAGCCAAGAAGGTAAGCCCATTGCCTATTTTAGTGAAAAGCTTAATGATGCCAAGAAAAAGTATTATGTTTATGATCAGGAGTTTTATGCAATAGTTCAGACTTTGAAGAAATGGAGACATTATTTGTTGCCAAAGGAGTTTGTTTTATATACTGATCATTAGGCTTTGTAGTATCTTAATAGTCAAGGAAAGTTGAACCAAAGGCACTTAAAATGGGTTGAGTATTTGCAGAGCTATACTTTTGTTTTGAAGCATAGGAGTGGGAAGTCCAACAGAGTTGCAGATGCCTTGAGTAGAAGGCAAAATTTGTTGACAGAAATGAAGATAGAGGTTGTTGGGTTCGATGAGCTCAAAAGTTTGTATCCTGAAGATCTAAATTTTGCAGAGGCCTAGAAAGCTTGTTTGGAACCTATTACTTTGGATAGGACAAAATGGCTGGATTTCATAATCCAAGATGGCATGTTGTTTAGAGGAAGCCAGTTGTGCATTCTGAGGAGCTCCATGAGAGAGAACCTGATTAAGGAGAAGCATAGTGGAGGATTGGCTGGACACTTTGGTCGAGATAAGACAATTGCTATTGTTGGTGAAAATTATTATTGGCCACAGTTGCAATAGGATGTGAGGAAGTTTGTGTAGAGTTGCAGAGTATGTCAGATGGCAAAAGGAACAAGTCAGAAGACAGGGTTGTATCAACCATTACCTGTACCAGAGAAGCCATGGGATGATATTAGTATGGATTTTGTTCTTGGTTTGCCAAGGACACAGAGAAGACATGATTCAATTTTTGTGGTGGTGGACAGATTCTCAAAGATGGCACATTTTATTCCTTGCAAGAAGACTAATGATGTTGTTCATATTGCTGAGTTATTTTTCAGGGAGGTGGTGAGATTACGCGGTCTACCAAAGAGCATAATTTCAGACCGAGATACCAAGTTTGTTGGTTATTTCTGGAGGACATTATGGAAGAAGTTGAAGACAGATTTGAAGTTTAGTTCTGTACACCATCCATAGACTAATGGATAGATGGAAGTTGTGAATAGGAGTTTGGGTAACCTGCTACGATGCTTAGTAGGAGATAAGCCCGAGGAATGGGATTTGATTTTACCATAGGCAGAATTTGCTTAAAACAATTCTGTCAATAGGAGTACTAGTAAATCACCATTCTAGATTGTATATGGCAATAGCCCAAGAAATTCTTCTGAGTTAAGGAAGTTGGACACAGGAGAAAAGATAAGTGCTAAAGTTGAAGACTTTGTAGAACATCTAAAGAATTTGCATGAAGAGGTGAGAAAGCACATTAATAAGATGAATATTTAGTATAAGGCTAAGGTAGATCAGAAGAGGAGGTATAAGGAGTTCCAGGTAGGAGATGAAGTCATGGTTCACTTGAGAAAAGAAAAGTTTCCAATTGGAATATACAATAAGTTGAAAATGAAGAAATTTGGACCATGCAGAATCCTGAAGAAGCATGATTCAGGAAATGCATATGAGGTAGAGCTGCCGAGTGGGATCAATATTTCCCCTATTTTCAACATTGCTAATTTATCAGAATATCATGAAGGTGGAATAGAGGATGGACTAACAGAAGTGCAGTGGAGTATTTTGGCATCTACTTCAATGGAGGAGATAGAAGAGATCTTGGATATCCGTGTGGGAAGAAGTACTCGGAACAAGCAATATGAAGAATATCTAGTAAAATGGAAAGGAAGGCATGTTGAAGATTCTTCTTGGTTGTCTAAGGTAGAGGTTGACTATTTGGGTTTTCCTCACACAAACATCTGAGATGTGATAGGGTCAATACTCAAATTACCCTAGGTGTTTGATGCAGGAGCATCCAGTGGTGTAAGGGCAATCTTGCATTACCCAAAAAGAAGATAATTCAAAATCATTGTAATTGTTTTCATTTCTTTCCATAATTAGTTTTTTTGGTTCCATAATATCCAAAATAATGATGTAGGACTTTCAGTTTTTCCAAAACTGCTAAAAATAGCACCCTGCCTATTTTTGAAAGTGTACTTGCTATTTTTGGAAAGTTTGCATTTGGGCATGGATTGAAGCAAAAACTTGTAGAAAGTTACATAATGGAAATATAAGACCTTTGGCGAAGGAATCAGGCAAAGATCATTTGTGAGTTTAAAGATATTAAAGTTTTTATTTTCTTAAAAGCCCCTGAAATTTTTTGAAACGAAATATGAGGCACTAAAACATCCCATAATGTCCCAAAAAGTTGATAGAAATCCATTTAAATTTTTTTGGCATGATAGTTCACATCGTGAGCTTTTCGGCGCTTAAAATGGTTCGTCAATCAGACACCCGGATCAAAAGTTATGCTTCTCGGAAGTTGACCTACTTTTGGAGGGAGTTGCAAATTTTGAAATTTAGCTAGAGGCCACCAAAAAGTGCTATTTATGACTATTTTGGGAACCCTGGGCGGTACTAGAGTTAAGGGGGGGTGAGTGTGGAGTCAAGAATAGGTAGGAAAATAGAAACCCTAGCTGATTTGGGTTACAGAAGGCTGAAGATTCTAGATTCTTGACGTTGGGAAAGCTGTAATTTGTTGCAGCCAGTAGAGGATTCATCCTCTGATTGTAATTGAGCTTATGTAATGTAATGAGTTGCCCAGATCAATAAAATAAAGTTCTATTTTCTGTATTCAATTTCTATTGTTGTGTGTTTTGTGATTTACCCCCTTCATGAGTATCTCAGAAAATGTTCAAACACTAGGGAACTAGAGCTTGCTAGTGAACCGCAAAAGGATTAGTGTTGCAAAACACTTAGGAGTTTTTCATGTGATGAGATTAGAAGAGTAATAATTGGAATCATTATAATGAACCTTGAGAAGGTGTATCTACTTTGAGTTAAGGAAGAATGTTTCAAGCTAAGCTTAGCTATTGGATAATATGTTCATGAGGAAAAACCAATTCAAAAGAAGTTAGCAAATATAAGTTCAAATGATACATGGTTGACAGTGGTCTTTGAAGAGAACCTAACCATTATTTTGATTTTTGTGTGAAGTTAAGTATTTAGTTCTATAAGAAGAAATGTTGAATAAAATTTGTGTTTCTTTGGTGAAGGAAAAGTAGGAAATAGTCAGAATTTGTGCCTATATAAGCATTTTGCTAAGGGGGAAGTTTGAGTGTAAATTGTGTTCTTGGAAGAAATTTTATAATTTTTGGTGAGAAAATGGAAGTTGAGCAATAAGAGGCTTGTGGCTTATGTTTCAATGTCAAGGAGGGACATTAGAGTTCTTGAGGATGAATTGGTGATTCATTGGGAACTTGAATGTTTTTAGGCCTAGTTGGCACTTGTGTGTGAAATTTAATGAATGGCTAAAATTAATTAAATCTAAGTTTAAAGGAAATAAATTTGGTCTTTTCTTGACTTATGTATTATTGTGTGTTATTAATTTGGTGAAGCATGGATGGGAATCCATGTGATTATGTTTGAAGACTACCCTATGGGGTGTGTTTATTTTAAATGTTGGACTTTATTTACCTTGATATGTTTAAGACTATACTTACTATTGAAGTTTTGTGAGGACATGTTTATTGTTCCAATAAATTGGTTGGTGGTTTGTGCACTTTATTTTTGGGTGATATATAGATAATTGTTGTTACTATTGGAATATTATACTTATTGATTTGAGGAAAATAATTTGATGTCAAGTTGTTGAATCCTTGATATTTGTCAATTCAATTTGAATTTTTCTCGTGATGCCTTAAGACAATAATTGACTTTTGAGTCGAGAACTTAATCTTGATCATTTATCTTTGAAAATTTGTACAAGTCTTTATGGACTAAGAGTTGAAGTTTTTGAGGTATCTTTTATTTTTATTTGATGGTTGAGTTTTATGAATTTCAATTGAGGGAAAGCATGGTGTTTTGTTCAAAGCCTTGATTTTTGTGTTGCTTCTAATGTTTTGATGAAATATTATTGATTTGATGGATCTTTTTGGAAGTATTTATTAATTTTTCTTTGAGCTAAATCCCTCAAGTATGGAAGTGTTTTAGAGAATTTTTGTTTTGAGTTCTCTTTGGTAGTGTAGAACTGATTATTTTTCATTGTCTCTTTTGGAATTTGTGATGGTGTATTCTTAAGATTACTAGAATTTTCTTATTCAAGGTTTTTTGCATTGGTGT
Source organism: Cunninghamia lanceolata (assembly GCA_027924645.1). Lineage (NCBI taxonomy): Eukaryota > Viridiplantae > Streptophyta > Pinopsida > Cupressales > Cupressaceae > Cunninghamia > Cunninghamia lanceolata. The sequence goes on along the minus strand of BSBN01000430.1, from coordinate 17,333,200 downwards.
GATGTTTATCTAAAATGTGAAAAATGTTGGGGCCGACATTAGTCCTAGTGGGGAAGGATGTGACATCCCTCATTTTTGGTTTCTTTGTGAGTCTATGATGTTCCAATTTTGGGTAAAATTGGATAAACTCTATTAACTTATGTTAAGTTTAAAGTGTTGATTTAACACATTTTGTGTATAGTGTCTGATTTCAATGCCATGATTAATTGTTTAAAGGTGACTATATAATTATATTGTTCCTAATAATGCTACTAAGGTATGTGTAGACAGATTATATTATGCAAGAGATATAGGTGTTGGGGAAGGCAAACTAGGTCCTAGTGTTCAAGTGTCCTGAGATAATTCAACTCTATGGGTAATTAAATTAAGACAAATAATTAATTAGAAATAAATTAATTAGTTGCTTGGTTAACTTATTTAAGTGTCTAAAGTTAATTCTATTTATTTATCTAAATTTATTATATAATTAATTTTTAAGGTTAATTAAATATTAAAAACAAATAGATAAAGTAATAATATTGTTTTAATTATTGAATGCATAGATTTTAATTAATTAATTAATTATCTAGTTAGATAATTATAATTCTAATATTTTCATAAATAGAATAAAATGGTTTGGTAAATTTAATTATTTTAATTATATTAATCTAATTCGATTTTGATGAGGGTGGGCTCCACTCAAAACACACACAACAATAATTTATAGATTTCAAATAGAAAATAACAAAATCTCAACTAAGATTAGTTAAGCAAATTGTAAACTTTTCCATAATTTCTTCATTAAACTTGCCTATAAAAGGCTACAAATCTGAAATACAATCACTAGGGTCATATGCCCTCTTATTAAAGCAATATGGGTTGTCTTATGATAGAAATATCTAACTTACAAATCCTTTTGGATCTATCTTCTGATATCTACCTAACCTTCTTATTCGCATGAACAGGGCTTTCCAATAACTCACAATATCCCACTACCTTGGAAGTATTAAAAATAGGCTATAAATACACATCAGCACCACTTAGTGTAATTCATCCTAATGTTATCTTCTTTGAAATGTGTAACTCCCATTTGGGTGCCAAAATGAACCTAACTATCATTTTTCCCACCCAAGAAAAAATTTAAAAATTGTAAAATTGAGAAACTAGGTAGCGCAACTTCTAGGAGACATAACTTTTGAACCGGGTGTTCGATTGACAAACCGTTTGATTTGTTGGAAATACCATGAAGAGATATATCAAGATATGACCAACTTCACTAGTTACAAAATATTGTAGGCTATTTAGGGATGTCTAAGTGATTCAAATTTGATTCCAAAACTTTTTCGGGAACCTCAAAAATAGAAATTTTAATATATTTAAATCCAGACATGACCTTTGGCTAAAATTTACCAACAATGTTTATTTGAATATTTTGAAGCCTTGGGGAAAATTTCAGACTCAACCACTTCTCCAATATAGGGTTACTAAAAATAGTAAGTCTTGGTATTCTTAGCCTTTTGGAAACTTTGAAGGTTCTGAATTATTATTCAAGCAAATGGGTATCCACAAAAGCCAAAATTGAAAGAAATAGAAAAAAAAATCATTTTTTGCTGATGTAAGATTTCTCTACACCTCTAGATGCTCCTACATCATACACCCAGGGTAATTTGAAAAGTGATCTTGTCACATCTCCAATGTGTGAGGTAGACTAATGTGGTCAAGCTATGCTTTGGATAACCATGATGAATCTTCAACAAGCCTTTCTCTCCATTTAACTAAGTATTCTTCATACTACCTATTTCATGTGCTCCTTCCCACACAGATATCTAATATTTCTTCCATTTCTTCCTTCTCTAGAATAGGTGCTAGGATATGCCACTGTCATTTTTCTTATTTGTCTTCTATACTTCCTTCATGATATTCTGCCAAATCTGCAATATTGAAAATAGGTGAAATATTGATCCCAATTGGCAACTCAACTTCATAGGAATTCCCTGATTCATGTTTCTTCAAAATCTTACAAGTTCTTAATTTCTTCATCTTCATTTTATTATATGTTCCTATGGGAAATCTCTCTTTTCTAAGATGGACCATAACCTCTTCTCCAACATTGAATTCTTTGAATCTTCTTTTCTGATCTACCTTCTCCTTATACTAATTATTCTTTGTATGAATATGCTTCCTTACCTCCTCATGTATATTCTTCATGTGTTCTACAAAATCTTCTACATCTGCAGTCTTTTTCTCCTCCTTGTCCATCTTCATTAACTCTAAAACATTTCAAGGACTACTTCCATATACAATCTAGAATGGTGATTTTCCTGTACTCCTGTTAACTAATTTTTGTATGCAAATTCATCCTATGGCAAAATCAAATCCCATCCCTTTGGTTTTTCTCCTACCAAGGATCTCAAAAGGTTTCCCAAACTTTTGTTTACCACTTCTATCCGACCATCAGTTTCTAGATGATGCGCAGAACTGAACTTTAAATCTATCTTCAACTTCTTCCACAATGTTCTCAAAAAATATCCAACAAATTTTGTATCTCAATATTAAATTATGCTCTTTTGTAGACCATAAAGTCTAACCACTTCCTTGAAGAATATCTTTGTAATATGCATTGCATCATTTGTCCTTTGGCAAGGAATGAAATGTGCCATCTTGGAAATTCTATCAACCACACCAAAAATAGAATCATGACCTCTCTGAGTCCTTGACAAACCAAGTACAAAATTCATGCTAATGACTTCCCATGGCCTTTTAAGTATAGGTAAAGGCTGATACAAACCAGTATTTTGACTCACTCCATTAGCCATCTAACATACCCTACAACTTGTACAAACTTTTTCACATCCTAATACAAATATGATCAATAAGAGTTCTCACTTATGATACAGAGGGACCCAGTTGAACATATAATACAGGTTGAAGACTCCTTTGAAGCCCACAAAATAGCCACTTGAGAGACTATCGGCAAGACCTTTGAATTCTCTCACTGAAACATACATATTCTTGCCTATCGGCAAGATAATGGCTATTGGCAACCACCTTTCTCCCTTCTGCCGATGAGATGACTTATGCTGACATAACTATTATCAGCCAGACCGTCCACTACTCTCACCGATGGCTTAATACATCTTTGCTCCGTTGAACATTGACCCGTCGGCATGGCTTGGACCATCGGCATCACATTTTCCTCATCTGCCGATACTAGATCCCATGCCAATATGCTTATGAAGACTTCCATCTTTCTTCTTGGTCGGTGTGACATACACCGTCGGTGCTAGGAATGAAGCTTGTGCTGATGCCTTGGATCACCCCGATGCCTTCAGTCAAACCTATCATCGGTGGGACTTGCACTGTCGGCCTAGCCACGGGAAGTCTCCCTGATATCCCTCTCTCGCCGACACCAACCACCCTATCGCCAAGACATACAGTTATCGGCTCCCTCTCCAAATCTTATGCCGACACACATCTCTCCACGATGGAACCTTCACTCTTCCCTCCTTTGGCTAGACTGTTGAACCCTTCACTTGAACCATTCCCTTGAACCCTTACCTTGAACCCTTTCATCAAACCGTTGTCTTTTTCTTTGTTGAACTAGTGAACCAAATGAACCGATGAACTGGTTCAACTCGTTGGTTCAACGGAGAGGTTCAAAACCTCACGCCGATGCTTTCTTTGTCGGTGACACAAAAGTAACTCACGCTGATGGCTTCTAACATACATCTTTGACCTTGAACCCGTGAACCATTGAACTGAATGAACCGGTTCAATGCAATGGTTCAGCAACGAGGTTCAATGCTGAGATTCAACAACAAACACTTGCATCTTCTGCCATCTACAGTCAAACTCTCACATACCAAATGCAAAATACACATGACGACCTCACATGCAATTGCGCTATGCACACACACTGTTTGTCATATACACACATGTTATATACACATAAAACACACTATTCCTCTTCTGCAAACATTTATAACCGAACAACTCACAGATGCAACTTATTTCTACAGAAATGACACCAAACTTAAGAACACAGGATACTAAACATAAAATGAATTAACAAATTAGGGGAGGGGGTCATTCCACTGATTTCAGAGAAATCCTCCAGTGGAATGACCCCAAACAAGATCCACTGCAATTAGACCAGAAAACACAAAATCTTTTTCATTCTTCTGATTCAAACTAAAATACAATCTCCTTTCGACTTTCCTCTACACACACACACACCCACACACACACTGCTTTCTTTTCGGTCTGTCCACTCTCTCTTATAGATACAGGCTTTTGCTAGAGAATGACACCTATGCGAACAGTTACATTACGCGGTGGGAGAAGAACCACCAACCGACCACCATTTATAAAACAGACAGTTCAGTTACATCACATTAATCCTTTATGACACGTTCCTATATTCATTTAACATGGCTCAAAAGCTTTTACATAACATTTCTTGAAATGTGAGGAACTTTTAGATTTACGAGGTGCCCCTGTATAGGAAATTTTAGATTTTCAAGGGTGCTCCTGCACCAACTTACTAATGTAATTGTCTTGTCTCTGCCAAAATGAACTGCTAATCCTCCACTATGATTTTATTTTATCAAATTCTTCCTCATGGAACTTCTTGGAATGCATAACTGACTTCCTTTGAATAACATGCCATCCTGGATTATGTAATACAATGACTATGGTTTTTCCATGGTGACAAACTCTAGGCAATCTTTCCATGCCTCTAAAAAATCTAGATCTTCTAGACACAAATATTTGAGTTCCTCAAACCCATCAACTTTAATTCTCATCTCCACCAACAAATTTTGCCTCCTACTAAAGGCATCTACAACTCTATTAGAATTCCCACTTCTATGCTTCAACATAGGTGTATAGCTTTGAGAAAATTCAACCCATTTCAAATATCTTTGATTCATAAATTGCTTGGCTATTCAAATAATGTAAAGCTTGATGATCAGTGTACAAAACAAATTCCTTAGGTAAAAGATAGTGTCTCCATTTCTTCAATGCTTGAACATTAGCATAAAATTCCTGATCATAAACATAATACTTCTTCCTAGAATCATTGATTTTTTCACTAAAATATGCAATGGGCCTTCCTTCTTGACTTAATACAACTCCTATGGTACTACCACTAGCATCACAATATACATGAAATACCTTGTTAAAATCCAGAAGTGCTAAAATAGGTTCCTCTATTTAACTTTTTGCTTCAACAAATCAAAAATCTTGGCTACCCCTACTGTCCACTTAAACTCTCTTCTGTCTCCTCTCATTGTTTCAGTTAAGGATCCACATATGTTGGTGAAATTTCTAATTAAATTTCTGTAAAACTAGCCAATCCATGGAATGATCTTACCTCAGTGACACTTCTTGGGGTAGGCCAATCTATGATATGCCTTACTTTCTCTAGATCTATCTTAAGACCCTAAACTAAGATCACAAATCCTAGGTACACTAATTTCTTCTTCACAAAGTTAAACTTTTTTAAATTTATCAACAATTTATCTTCCCTTAACCTCTCACAAACTCTACAAACATCCATCAAATATTCCTCCATAGTCTTTCTCAAAATTAGAATATCATCTAAATAGACAATAACAAACTTACCCAAAAATTATTTCAGTGCCTCATTCATGAGCCTCATGAAAGTGCTCGGTGCATTGGTTAATCCAAATGGCATCACTAGCCACTCATACAATCCTTTTTGTCTTGGATGTTGTCTTCCATTCATCTCCTTCCCGTATCTTGATCTGGTGATACACACTCTTCAAATCTATCTTTGTGAAGTACTTCACTCCACTTAGGTAGTCCATGATATCATCCATCCTTGGTAAAGGAAATCTGTACTTGATTGTGATTTTGTTGATGGCCCTAGAATCAATACACATCCTTCATTCTCCATCCTTCTTAGGTGCTAGTACTATAGGTACTACACATGGACTCAAACTCTCTCTTATTAGCCCCTTTCTCAAGAATTCCTAAACTTATCTGTTCAATTCTTCATTTTTTTCAGGAGTCATTCTGTGGGCTACTTTGTTAGGAAAACTAGCTCCTGGTATCAAATCCATCTAATGACTTATGTTCCTCACTAGTGGCAAACCTTTAGATGCATTATCTGAAATAATATCTTGGAATTCATCGAACAAATCTATAATTTCTATAGGTACATATTCCCCTTCTTGTTTATTGATTTTAGGGATCAAGGAAAAAACATATGTTCATGCTTCATTCCATCTAACAATTTTCTACCATCTACCAAACAAATGTCAGCAGTCTTACATACATTTTCCTCTGCTTCTCTCATAGGTTTTATCTTGTGTATGACTCCATTTTTTATCAAATAATAGGTTTTAGCATGACTATCATGAACAACACACCTATCATATAGCCACGACCTTTCCAATAACAAGTAACATACATCCATTGGCATAATGTCATACAACACTTCATCATGATAATCTCCAATCTTAAACTTTACAGACACTGTTCATTAACCAAAGCCTTATGATCATTCTATAACCAAGGAATCCTATAGGGATGTGGATGCTCTGTTGTTTTCAAGTTCAACTTTGTGACCATTTCTTCAAAGACTAGATTATCTATACTTCCACTATCAATGATGACATTACAAAATTTACCTCATGACTTAAACATTGTTCTAAATAAGTTCCTCCTTTGGGCTGGTTCATCTTTTCTTTCATCCTTCAACAAGGCTCTTCTAATGACAAGGATTTCTCCTCTTTCAAGTTCTTATGAATGTTCAAATCTAGCCTCATTGACATGGGCAACCCTAGCATTACCCTCTGGTCTTCTATTTAACCCTCCTTATTTTTCAGCAGTCATAAGCTCTATGTCCTTGCTCACCACATCTAAAACATGTTCCTCTAAATCCTCCTCTTGCAAGTCCTCTTCCAAATCTTCCTCTTCCTCTTCCTCTTTAATACCCATAATTCTAGTCCCTAGGGAGATATGTGTGTAGACACCTAAAAATGTATCAACCCTTTGACCACCCTCCAACATCATCCATACCACTAATTTCTCATCTAATTAATTAATTAAATTTTTAATTGATTAATTAACCTATCCAACCTCTAATCCATCCATTCATCATTCATTCATTAACCCGTGAAATTGAATTAATTTAATTAATTCAACATTCACACCTTACTAACATCATCCTAGTTAATTAAATAAATATGCAAAATATTTATTTGGTTAATTTGACCACTTTCCTAAACCCAATTAATTAGGTAAATCATACTTATCTAATTAATCTACCCTACTAATTAGCCTACGCTTAGCATAGTTGATTAAATAGTTATTATTTAATTAGCTACCCTAGCCTACATGACCCCTAGACCTCGATTAATTAAATAAATCATTATTTAATTAATCTTGAACCTTGATTACCCCACTCACTAATTTTTTCTAGCCACATTAACTAAGTTAATCACCCTGATTCGCTTGGTCAAATCATGCTTAACACATTCTCCCACATCCATAAATTAAAAATTACAAAATATACATAACCCCTCGAACTCATTTTTGCCATTTTCATGCTAAAACATTTTCCACATTTTTAGCTTTAAAATGTAAGGCCCCAAAAAAGTGCATGTGTGACATGACTTTCACATTCCCACATAAAATGGAATTTTTAATTCCACCTCCTCCCAAGGAAATTAATTTTTAATTTCCTCACACATCCAAATCAAATTAAATGCTAAGTCCTCCCCAAAATAAATAAAAGATTCATTTTATTCTCCACCATCCAATTTTGATGATCAAATCCTAGCCCACCATCTCACAATCAATCTCATCCATTGATCTCAACATCCAATCTCCACCATTGGATCAAAATCCCCTCCATTCTACCTATAAATACAAGCCTTCACAAGTCATTTCATCATCCAATTTTAGAGTAATCTTATTATGCTAAAATTTCTCTAAATCCTCATCTATCTTAGCTACATTATGTTGCATTTTGCATTGAATATGGAGAGTATTTCACATTGCAAACATTAGTTGGATAAAGCTAGGAGCTCAAGGGTGCAAGTTCCTCAACCCTATCAAGGAGTGAGGAGATTTCAAGGTATAATTGTTAGTTTACCTGCATTTTCGTATGTTTTATGCTTTGAAATTTCACCTCATCTTCATTCTCATCCATTTCATTCCTTCCTGGCAGTTGGGGCAATGTGTTTTCACCCCTATTATGTTGGTTGGTGCTTCCATCATCATTTTTCTTTTTCTCATCTTGTTTTCCACGACCTCCATATGATCTTCCTCTAGTTCTTGCACCACAATCTCTTCCTCTTTGTTTGTTTTCAAATTTCCTATTGTTTGTAGGGGATGAAACAGGGGATGAACAACTATAGGGTAGATAGTAGATCCTACCATAGCAAACCTCAAAGGGAATGCAAAGGACAAGACTGACATAGATAGTGTCATTTTGTAAGGGACCCATCCCTAATGTAAAATATACATACGTAATATACTTGATATGTAAGATAAAAGAGTGAATAAAAAGAGGAAATATACATAGAGTAGAGACTCAGACCTACCTAATTGTACATAAGATGTTGATGAATATATAATGGAGATATAAGGATTGGATCTAGTGTAGAAGGGTATATGAATGTGTATGATATGTATGTATGATATATTCTTACTGCATTCTATAATTCCTTACTATTCTTTATGATTCTCTCATTGTATCATTTGGGGTATAAACTAACTATAGAGATTTCACTAAGGCTCAGATCTCCGAATTGAGTCCTCTCTATTTTCTTTCCAACACCTATTCAACTTTTCTTCTACCTTCACTACAAATTGATAGGCTTCTTCAATAGTTGTCAATCTAACCATGCTTAGTTCTTCTTGAATACTAGGTTTCAATCCATTGATGTGTCTAGCTACTTTTTATTTAATGGCTTTAGAGTAACCCACTCTAATGATAACTTTGTATAATTCCTCAGTGTATCCTTTGACTATTTTTCTCATCTTCCTCAAACTTTGCATCTTTTTCAAGATTTCCAACTTATAATCTCCACCTAAATAAATTGGCTCTTCAATTTGTCAACCATTCTATCCCATTGGATGATATTTTCTTTTCCTCTTCTATTCCTCTCTAACTGTACTTCCTTCCACAAAATGCTAGCATGACCTTTGAGCTTGGTCTTGGCAAACTTGACCTTCTCAGGATATTCTATTTCTTCATATTCAAAATACTCCTCCATATGATTGATTCAATCTATCAATTCTTCTAGATTAAGACTATGATGTAGAGAAAGAACTCAAACACGAATCACTTGACACATTTCTCACAATGACCCATTAGAAGCAATGTTCGTTGCATCCTAGTACAATTTGGTAATTTGCTCCTGAAACCTAATGACACTCAACAAAGGGAAAAACAACAAGGAACATGAAAAACTTGGATGGTTTAGACCTCTTACAACACATATCATTCATCCATCACACATTCATGATCAAACCTTGCATTAAGCCCTCATGGAACTAGGGTTTTATGACTATTTTGTTGCAAAAGAACACATATAGGTTAGCATAACTTTTACATACAGTTGTTTGGTGTAATTTCCTTTAATGGGTATCTAGAATGGAAGTAAGAAGCATTTCACCAAGCTTCATAATTTTTCCATGGTTAAAATAAAACTTATGAATTTATTACACTCGCTCGAAACCCTAGTTCTAAACTAGGGCAACTAGTAGTAAATTTGCCATAACTTGAGTAACACTCAATGAAACCATGCCAAACCACTTGCATTTAAACCTTAATACATTCCATTATCATTCCACACCATCATAGACCTAAAAACATTTCACACAAGGCTGTACCAATCTATTCTTTGTTGTCTTTTTCAGTAAAAATCTACAACTATCAACACTAAAATGGCCATAACTTCTTCAAAACACAATGAAATTCACTAAAACTAAAATAATTTGAAAGATAAAAATATTATTCAACTTTTCCAATCAATTTCAGGTCCTATCGATCTGTACTAGACCGTACAATACAGTTTTCAGTCTATTTTAACAGAAAATGTAAGTAAAAGTGTGCAAAAATGAAGTGTTTCTCATTCAAAGCTCTCCTTCTACCTTGGTTTGCATGTATTCATGTATTTTACATTGAATTAATATCATTGATAACTTCCCAGTTGACTACTAACTCCCCCTAACCAATATTGTAAATTTGATGAACTTTTTGTTAACAATAATGACACTTTTTGTAAATTTGACAACATTTGACCCAAACATCCAAAAGGATCCCAAATGACTCCAAAGGATCTAAGGTGGTCAAAAATGACCTTATTGATACAAACCAAACTAAATCAAACCAAAATTAAATATCTACGATATGAATCAAAAGGATGCTCTTGCATCATACTCCCCAGGAAAAAGAAATTTCAGTTCCATCTCAAATGATGGTCGGCGTTTCATTTGCTTCTTCCAATTGTGTTGCATGCTTAGTTATTATTTGACCTCCTCTTGATCCCCCCATGCTTGGTTTGACCTTCTCCATGATTCTTAGTCTTTACTCTTTTATTTCATGCTTGTGTTTTGTACCTCCTCCTGAGGATCTTGTTCTCAACTGCAAGACTCCAATAGTCTATGTCACTTTCATATGCCACATTATTGTTGTCCATGTTTTCATCCTCATCAGTCTATCCTTGGTCTGTACCTATACATGTTGGGATAAGGTGCCATTAACCTTGTAAATCCCAATATTGTATTATTCCATTTATTATTTGTAATTACCCATAAGGGATGTACAAGTTTCACTGGCAGTGGTAAAAATTATTTACTATCCACGGTAATTACAGAGTTACTACATGGTAAATCCCAGAGTTACCGGCAGTAGTTACGGGATGTCATTTACTATGGTAAATGGTAATTGGTCAAAGTGGGGTGCACATGTGGAGGAATAATCTATTTTTAGTGTTATGACACACGCCATAGATGCTGTAAGAAGGTGTAAGAGATTCTATGACAATTGTAAGTTGACATAAGAATCTATGACACTTATAATAGCATATGACACGTCATAAGATGTTGTAAGTGGCTATTTTTAGCTCCAAGGCATTCAATCTTGCACGAGCACATTTTTCCAAGTGTAGGATGCATGTATGACAACATTTATGACCCCATAAGAGCCTATTCTTGGCCATGGATGCCCAAGGTTGTATTGTTGACTCTTAACAAGTGTTATGATCTTGTAAGAAGTCATTTAATGTCTTGAAGTTTTCTAAATTCTATATAAACCATAACATAGTAGATGAGAGGAATAATAATAGTTTATAGGTACCTAGGTTCTGCCGGAGTGAAGGTTGGAGGATAGAGGAAGTGAATGTATTTGTAATCTCCTTTTGTGAAGATAATACAACTTGGCCTCTTTTCTTGGTGGAGTTTTTTACCCGAAAAGGTTTTCTCCACGTTAAACACTTGTGTTATGTGCTTCATTATGCTTTTGGTATATTTCTGTATTATGGGTTTATATTTTGTTACAATCTCCATTGTTAATAGCACACAGTTAAAGATTACTAAAATTTATCTCGAATTAGATTTCCATTGAAGTAGTGTTGCTTTCATTTCTAACATTTGGTATCAGAGCCAAGTTAGCTTTGACTCTTGGGTTGTAGTGTGGAAGCTGTAGCTGTAGTGGGAGATTTGGTTGCATTTGTTTTGAAGATCTTGTGTTGTTATTATGGCTACATCCACTATTGCATCAACCACTCGATTGGACATTGAGAAGTTCAACAGAATTGGGTATGAGTTGTGCAAGCTGAAAATGGAAGATTTGTTGGAAGAAAGAAACCAATGGTTTGTTGGCAAGAGACATTGTGTGGCTTCATAATTGTTGTCATTAATGGCAACAAATTCTATCCCAAACATCCGCAGTACATAATATGCCTTCACCGGAAGTCAGATTGAAGAATGTTTTGGTCCAAAGAACAAGAACAAAGTATGTAGCAAGGTCTGACAATCAGGTCCGGATCTCTCAGATGGTGTAACTCAGTAAGTTGCAGACTTGGGAAAGTCAAGAAGGGTATCATAACTACTATACTCTAGAGATTTAGCCTCCGGTGATAAATCAAGGAAAAGATATGAGCATCTGAGTGTTGGGTTCTAGTCATGCAGAGTAGACAAAGGAAGAACTAACCAGCAGAGTATCAAACTTCAATCTAGATGAGTAAATGGTGTTGATCATGCAATTTGTGGGATCATACATTGTTGGCCAACATGATTAATGACTTCTATGTCTATGTTTTTGATACACATCACAAATCAAGCATGGATTCAGCTGACAGATCAGTAACTTGCAAATATTGTGAGTGTTCTTGTTGCTGACTAGAAAGATGATGAAATCCTTGATGCGGATATATATACCAGATGGATTCCAATATGTAGGTGTGTGTAGCAAACAAGGAATGAAATAAAGTGTGAAGAAAAGCAGGGATAAGTGGGAGAGCTACAATTCAAGTCCAGTATGTGACAGAGCAACAAAATTAAATAGAGGAAGAATGAAGTGCATCAAATCAGTGTATTGTGCCTAACCAGAACTAAACTCTTGCATTTGTAGATGCTTCTCATCAGTTCAAATACTTGATTATCTTCTGTAAGTTCTGTAGATAGTGAGTCTCTTGTAGGTAGTGTGCCTCTTGTGAGCAGTGTGCTCAGGCAGTGAGCCCTAATTGGCAAGTGCCATTTTGTACTCTTTTATTCTTTTAATAGAGAATACAATCTTGGGTTAGTCACCCCGTAGTTTTTCCCTTAACAGGGTTTCCACGTAAAAATTTTTGTGTTATGTGTGTTGATTTTATTTTTGTTCTTATGATTACATATGATTTCATGTTTTGATGCAACACTGAATATTAAGATAACAAAAGAAAAGAATGTTAAGAAAATTTTGAGATAACTGATTCACCCCCCCTCTCAGTGATCTGCCTTGTTTCCAACAATTGGTATCAGAGCCAAATTCCTCTAAACAAAGCCTAATAGCTTAAGGAATATCTAGGAATCTTAATGGATATTTATGGTATGAAGGAATAACTTAAGTCTACCCTAGATGATCTTGAACAGTCCCACTCTAAAGTCAATAATTTGAGAGAAAGACTCAAACAAGTTGATGATTTAATAAATGAGCTAAAATAAAAACTTAGTATCTCTATAAAAAAGTGAAAGGAACTACTTCAAAAATTAGCCAATCAGAGTGAAGTCAATGATACTAATGAAGATCTGGATGAGAAAAATAAGCTATGTGAGAAGCTTTCAAAAGAAGTCATTATGGTAAGGCATGAAATGGAATCAGGGGTTATGAGATTCACTCAAGAAATTGAAGAAAAAAGGAAAATTGAAGATAATCTAAAACAATCCCTCAAGGAGAAAATAGAGGACTGCCACAAAATGGATAGAATAATCAGGCATCTTAAATCTAATCTTGAAGAAGCTAGAGACAATTAAGAACAAATTGAGAATTAGATAGACACTCTTAAACAAGATCTTCAAACAACAAATGAATACAAAGAGAAATTCAAGATAAGCTCAGCCCAACTTGACGTTCTTCTTGAAAGCTAAAAGAGGGTAGATGATAAGCGTGGCTCGGGATATGAGAAAGGTCAAAGCTCCAGATCTGGTCAGAAGAACTTTGGATCAGAAAACCAAAGAAACAGGCCTAGAAGACCTCCAATAAGGCAACCAAATGCTCAAAGATATTTATCCTTCAATGGATACTACTTCAATTGCAACAATTTTGGTCATAAAACAACTTAGTGCAGGAGGAGAATGAATCAAACTAATCCATCCTTCTTCGAACAATGTTTCAACTGCAAAAGGTATGGTCACAAATCTCATGAATGCAGAAATATTCAAATAAACAATTCATTCAATGGTAGATGCTTTGCATCCAATAGAATGGGACATATAGCTAATCAATGCAGATCAAGAGGATATCAATCAAATAAGCAAAGAAATGTTATCTATTACAATTGCAATAGATCTGGTCATATTGCCAAATTCTGCAGAAGTAGAAATCAGGATAGAAAAGGTCTGGTGCAACATAATCAAAAGCAAGATAAAGGCAAAAGTAAAGTGAATGCAGATGAAGTTCAAAAGGAGATGAGCAAGATTTGGGTGAAGAAGAGTACATAAAATATTAGGGATGGATCCGCACCAAAATCTGGTGCTGATATTCATTCCGGAAACTAAAAAGGTGAGCTCTGGCTCAGGGGGAGTCACAGAGAAAAACAAATTCCCCCAGCCAATAAACTAGTGCCTAAATTTGGCACATGGAATGCTGCAGATTAAAGGGTTTTTAGAAAAACATCTAAATAACCTTCAGTAAAAATATGAAAGATCCGCATGGAGTTTTGCAAGATTTTAACCACTCAGGTTAATTTGGTTTCAACAGCTATCCGGTAAAGAAGGATTTTCACAAATAGATCTGGTATGATTCAGAATTGAAATACTTTGATCTACAGACCCATGGCATGATTGAAGAAAAGAAGATACATTGTCAATCCTCATTGACAATGATTCTAAGTTCAGTGCAGTAATTTGAGAAGATCTCTCTCAAAACAGGGCTACTGGATAACTTAAGTTGTGCATTTATTACAAAAGGAAATTAGGGTTTGCACAAGGATAAAAGGGTTCTTTCACTCATTATTTGCACATTTGCATTCGCAAAGAAGAAAAGAAGAGCTCTACAACAAAGTTTCTACAATTCACTCAAGATCAACAGGAAAATGAAATTCAACCAGCGATTTGTTCTAGCTCCTATTTCAAACCCTAAAGTGTGAAAAGGTACTTCTATTATGAAAATCTCTCTCTGAAGCTTTTGCAAAATGGCTACTGCAATGGTTGTCAAGATCAGTTATAAGTTGCATCCTAAATTCAAGAAACGTACTTAGGCGCATTTTCTAGCATTCCGCATGGGGTATTGCATGTAGAAGATGTTAGGGTCTATATCCATGCCAACATTGAGGAATTTAGAGACTCAAAATTGATGGACGTCTATCACAAACAACTAATAGATGAGAGTTTTGAACTCAAACCATAATTCAAGGCCCTCCAGGATAAACACTTCAGACATTGCATACACTTTCCCTATTTTACAGAAGTTGATTAGGTCTAGTATGTCCTAAGCAGGATGCATGATAATTTCATATGGTTAATGAGGCCCTTTAAGATAACTAAAGATTCCATTAGGGCAGTGACTAGACTGCATGCATCCGGTGGGTTACCTATGCTTAAATCTATCAAGAACCAAACAGTAAGTAAAGCCACCAGATCTAAATTTGATAAAAGAGCAATGACCATAGATGACATCACAGATCCAGATGTCAAGTTTACATCAATGATAATCAGGTACAAGATCTATCATTCAAGCAGGGAGAATTCTATGTCTGGCACTGCAATCTATGCAGCATATCAAATGTTAAGGGAAGATGCAAATTATGACCTATGTGAACCTCTCCTAAATCAACTGTTAGAAAATCTGCAGAAGATCAAAAAGGATAAAAAGGATTCCTTTAAATATGGTTGTCTAATACTATGTCTATTCTTCTATTATATGAATGAGCTACCTGGATCAAGTGGTTGGGTTTGGCAAAATGATAAACTGGTTGCAAATGAGATTAGAGATTATATGTATGGACTTGGTGATGCTAAATCTCAAAACACAGCCCTCTAGGGTTACTTTAAGAACTTCCAAAGCATGATGCAAGCCAGAGAGAGAATACCACAATCCATAGTTGAGAAATACAAGGACACAGTGTGCTTCATGGTTGACACTAATCAATGCCTAATGGAGGCAGTTGAGTCCAGAACTGTGTGGATAATGCCTATGGGATACGAGGTCGATGAAAAAAACTTGGAGCTACATATTCAACACTTGTTGAGCTAGCCTAAGGACCCTGAAGCAGAAAGGTTTGGCACCTTTCAAGAGCTAAGTGTAGAAATACATGTTGAGTTAAGATACCCAGAAAGAAAGAGGAAAGTAAGAAGGGAAGTTGAAGAAATTGCCAAAAGATTTGGCCTATCAAAGGAGGCTATGGATGTAAATAGAGAGAAGATGGAGAAGGCTGAGAAAGAGAAACAAGAAGCAAAGAAAGAAGACACTTCGGTACAAGCCTCCTCCTGAACTAGATCTTCCAAGAACTCTGCATCTACCACTCCTAAAAGCTCAAAAGCTATCAAACTGAAAGTCAGGACATCTAGAAATGGGGAAAAGAGGATGAAGACCAAAGCCACAAGGTCATACACAAGCCTTAAGGATGATGAAGAAACATAATCTAATGAGGAAATCAAGAAAATGAAAAAGAAGAAAACATCCAAGGAATTCTCTGCTAGTAAAAATAAGGAAGAAAAGGCAGAAGAATTTGTTGAAAAGCCCACTCTTTCCATTCATGACATCATCAAGGTAGTTATTATGGATGGGAACCTGCAGCCAGGAATAGAATTCTATGATGAATATAGTGATACTGACAAGAGGATTTTTTAAGAAGCTACAGTCAGATACCTGAACATTTACAATAAAGCTTTCATTGAAATTATATCATTAATTCCTAAGAGCCTAGAAAAGGTACTTGAACTGAGAAAAGAGAATACAAAGGCAAAAGACCTAGAGATTCAGGAACAAATAATGATTCAACTTTATCCTTCTATCACTCCAAAACAAATGGACATGATTTTTAAGGATTGTAAGGATGAGTTCTGAAGTAAAGCAAGAATGAATAAACTTATGCTTGGAGAAACTAGCCAAGTAGTAAGAGAAACAAAAGATATCCTCTAAAATTCTTTCAAAAGATTCAATCTTCCTATTATAGAGGAAATAGTAGAAGAACCATCTACCATGGATGTTGAAGGATTAAATGTAACCAATGAAGAATCTTCTAATGTAGAAGGATCAAAAGAGTTAGATGAAGAGAAGTCTAAGGACTTGGATTCCTCTATTCCATAAGAGGAAGTTCATGAAGCAATAAACACTGGTGACATCTCTCCTCTAGATCCCACTGTAGACATTCTAGATTCTGAAGCTAAAGGAGAAGGAAGAAAAGAGGAGAAAGTGAGTCAAGAAGAGGAGGTTAAGGGAAAAGAAGAAGAACAAGCAAAAAAGACTAATGATGACTGTTCTGATAACCCAAAAGAAAAGAAGACTCAATCACTAGCAAGAGACACTATAGAGGTAGTGAAGAACTTCCTAAATAGACAAATGATGGAGATAAATGAACTTGAGCTATTTCAAGGGCTACTGAATTTTGACTTTCTCTCCTTGGTTTACACAATGAAAATAGCATATTTTGCTCAAGCCAAAGCAAAAGAAAAACTCCTAAAATCTCACATGGAAGACTGTGAACTATTGGAGATTGCATCTGGGATGGTTGAAAAGGTCATGCCATCCTTCCAAAAGGATCCTTCGGCCTCACCATCTAGTAACCTAAAATCTCTAGTAAATTTTGTTAGCACTCATTTTGAATCTCTAGAGAAATCAGCAGAAGCAAAGGTCTGGAAGGAGTTTCTAGGAAAGAGATTCACTGAAGTACAAGGATTGATTGCTAATGATAGGAGGACCCTAGACATTGTAATAAAGAGCCCTTAAAATGCTCTTAAATATGGTGGGGACACATACAAATTTTGTCTATCTTGGCCCAAAATGACAGAGGACATTGAAAACCAAGTGAAAGAACAAGAAGGTAAACTGTCAAGTTTATCTCAGAATTTTGATCCCCTTACTACCTCTTTAATGAATCAAGAATGCCAGGCTATTGTCATCATAAATGAAATAAAGAGGCTAGGCAAAGAAAAGAAGAACATAATAAATAGAATGGGTGAAATCAGAGGGATAATTATCCCTAAGCTAGAGGCAATGCATGAGGCCTTGACAGATGCTCGGACCATAGCCCGGACCAGTGATCTGGCAGATTTAAGAAGGGCATAAGCATATGCATTTTTGTTGAGTGCTCACATCTCCATTTTGGATAGAATGAAGTAGAGTTGGGCCATAGAGTTTGTACAATTGAAGGCCACTTTTGCAGATATACTTAAGTACATGTAAGTATAATATTTATATACTTATGCGGCCATGTATAAGTTAATTTTTGTAAAATTTTTGGTATGCGGATTCCACCCTTTTCTATTGATGTCAAAGGGGGAGTGAGGAGTAGTGAAAAATGTGGAATCTAGCTAAGGGGGAGCTCTGATAAAATAGTGCAAAAGATAGAGCATCAGCCAAGGAGGAGTTTACTGCAACACTTAGCCATTTTTCACTAAGTGTTGCCATCAATGCCAAAAGGGGGAGATTGTTGGCAAGAGACACTCTGTGGCTTCATAAGTGTTGTCATTGGTGGAAACAAAGTCTATACCACACATCTGTAGTACATAATATGCCTTCACCAGAAGTTAGATTGAAGAATGTTTTGGTCTAGAGAACAAGAACAGAGTATGTAACAAGGTTCGACAATCAGGTCTGGATCACTCAGATGGTGTAACTCAGTAAGTTGCAGACATGGGAAAGTCAAGAGGGGTATCATGACTACTGTACTCCAAAGATTTAGCCTCCAGTGATAACTCAAGGAAAAGATATGAGCATCTGAGTGTTGGGTTCTAGTTAGGCAGAGCAGACAGAGGAAGAACTGACCAGTAGAGTATCAGACTTCAATCTGGATGAGTAAATGGTGTTGATCATGTAATTTGTGGGATCATACATTGTTGGCCAACATGATTAATGACTTCTATGTCTATGTTTTTGATATGCATCACAAATCAAGCATGGATTCAGCCGACAGATCAGTAACTTGCAAATATCTTGAGTGTTCTTGTTGCCAACTAGAAAGATGATGAAATCCCTGATGCAAATATATATACCAGATGGATTCTAGTATGTAGATGTTTGTAGCTAACAAGGAATGAAATAAAGTGCGAAGAAAAGTAGGGATAAGTGGGAGAGCTATAATTCAAGTCTGGTATGTGACAGAGAAACAACATTAAATAGAGGAAGAATGAAGTGCATCAAATCAGTGTATTGTGCCTAACTGGAACTAAACTCTTGCATTTGTAGATGCTTCTCATCAGTTCAAATACTTGATTATCTTCTATAAGTTTTGTAGATAGTGAGTCTCTTATAGGCAGTGTGCCTCTTGTGAGTAGTGTGCTTAGGCAGTGAGCCCTAATTGGCAAGTGCCATTCTATACTCCTTTATTCTTTTAACAGAGAATACAATCTTGGGTTAGTCACCCCGTGGTTTTTCCCTTAATAGGGTTTCCACATAAAAATCCTTGTGTTATGTGTGTTGATTTTATTTATGTTCTTATGATTACATATGCTTTCATGTTTTGATGCAACACTAAATATTAAGATAATAAAAGAAAAGAAAGTTAAAATTTTTTTGAGATAACTAATTCAGCCCCCCTCTTAGTTATATGCCTTGTTTCCAACATGGTTGGCTGTTCAAAAAGAGAAGAAACCTGATGATGTCTCTCAAGATTAGTGGGATAGACAAGATAAGAAGGCATAGGGAACCATCTAGTTGTGTCTTTCAGACTTTATCATGTTGAATGTTGCAAAGGAAGAGACTACATACAAGTTGTGGAAACAGTTAGGTGAGATCTATCAAGCCAAGAGTATAGTATATAAACTTTATTTAAAAAGAAAATTGTTTTCCATGAAAATACGAGAACGTGAATCAGTTGCAGAGCATTTAAATTCTTTTAATTTGTTAGTGAGTCATCTTGATTCAGTAGATGTTGAGGTTAGTGAGGAAGATAAATGAATCTTACTTATGTGTTCTTTACCTGAGTCTTGGGAGAATGTTATCCTTGTTATCACTGCTAACCTTGCAGATCCAAAGTTGAATGCTCTTGTTTCAGTGCTACTATCACAAGAATTGAGGAAGAATAGTTTAGATAGTTTAGGGGATGCTCTCAGTGTTAGGGGAAGTTCTAAGGAAAGAGGACAAGTCCAAGGGCCGGTCTAAGACTCCTAGTAAAAAGCACAGAGTTAAGTGTTGGAACTGCAGTAAAAGTGAACATGTGAAAGAGTGCAGAAACCCCAAGAAATAGTGGGAGAGTGTTTCAGATAAGTCCTCAAATGTAGGTGAAGAAGTTTTATTTTTTGCATGTAATCTTGTTTCTAATGATCACTGGTTGGTTGACTCAGGATGCTCATTTCATATGACTCCGCATAAGGAATGGTTCTCCTCATATGAAGAATATGATGGAGGTAATATCTACCTTGGTGACAACTCTTCATATCTAATTATCGGGAAAGGAAAGGTATTGTTGTGTTTCAGTGATGGGAGGATTAAAACCCTCCCAGGTGTTTTGCATGTTCTTGGATTAGCTAGAAATCTGATTTCATTTTTGAAGTTGAATGATTTGGGAATGCATGTGACATTTCACAAGCATGACTACAGATTAGTGAGAGGGAATGTGGTGGTAGCAAAGGGGAAGAGATTTGGAAGCATGTTCAAGCTTGAAGCCACTACAATTTATAATGCCTCCTATGTATCTGAGGGTAATACTGAAAATGCATGTATGTTGTGGCACCGTAGATTGGGCCACATAAGCAACAATGTATTAAAAACTATTAAGAATAAAAATTTGTTGGATGGTTTCTCCTATTCTGATGAGCACTTTGATTTTTGTGAGCACTGTGTGTTTGGTAAATAAAATAGAAAATCATTTCCTTCAAGAAGCAATAGAGCAAAAGAGAAGTCAGAAATTATTCATACGGATGCGTTTGGACCTATGGATAATGAATCTATCAAAAAATCTCATTATTTTGTAACCTTCATTGATGATGTATCCAAATTTACATGGATTTATTTTATGAAGCATAAATCTAAAGTTTTCACTATGTTTAAGGAATTCAAAGTCTTAGTAGAGAACCAATAAGGTTTAAAGATAAAAATATTAAGATCTGACAATGGAGGGGAATATTTCTCTAAGGAATTTGATGAGTTTTGCAAGCATGTAGGTATAATCAGACAAAAGACAACTCTGTATACACCACAATAGAATGGTGTTGCAGAAAGGATGAACCGAACAATTATGGAAAGGGCCAAAAGTATGTTTAGTGATGCATAGTTGGATAAATGCTTTTAGGCAAAGGCTATGTGTACTTCTTACTACTTGATAAATAGATCCCCTTGTAAGGCTCTTGATTCGACACCTTATGAAGTCTGGACAGGTAAGAAACCTTCTATTTCACATTTAATGGTTTTTAGTTGTGAAGATTTTGTTCATGTGCCTAAGGAAAAGCGATCTAAGTTGGATCCAAAAGCTGAAATGTGTACATTCATTAGATATGGTGATAATGTGAAAGGTTATAAGCTTTGGAATCCACTAACCCACAAGATTATCTTTTCTAGAGATGTTATTTTCAGGGAACTTAGAGCTATTTCTGAACCTGAGCAGCCAAAAGAAAAAGATGAAAAGGTAAAGAAGGTGCACTTTGATTTAGAGCAGCAAGATGCATCTCAAGAAGAATAGAATGATGGATTGGGGGGTGAAGAAGAAGAAGAAGATTCAAGTAGTTCTGATGAAGATGAATTTGTTGTTACAGAAGAAGTTGGTGTGGATGATCATGCAGAAGAACAAGTAGAGTCTCTTAGTCCACCCTTGAGGAGATCCACAAGATAATAGAATCTAGTTGATAGGTATAGCCCACCAGATTTCTGTTGTGTATATGCTTTATTGAGTACTAATGATGAACCTAGATCCTACAGGGAAGCTATTTCTATAGATAATAGTGAGTCTTGGCAGTTAGCCATGTAGGAGGATATGATGGCTTTAGACTCTTGTAACACCTAGGATTTTGTTCATTTGCCCAAAGGAAGAAAGGCCATAGGATGTAAGTGGGTCTTCAAGAAGAAGTTTGGAGCAGATGGTTCATTGGAAACGTACAAGGCTAGACTAGTAGCCAAGGGCTACTCCCAGAGAGAGGGAGTTGATTTTGGTGAGATATTCTCTCCTGTTGCTAAATTGACTTGTATTAGATTTCTCTTATCCATTGCTGCAGCTTATGATTGGGAGATTGAGCAAATGGATGTTAAGACTACGTTGTTGCATGGACATCTTGAAGAAGAAATTTATATGCAACAACCTATAGGTTTTGAGGTAAAAGGAAAAGAACATTGGGTTTGCAGGTTAAAGAGGTCTCTTTATGGTCTAAAACAATCCCCCAAAATGTGGTATCAAAAGTTTGACTCATTTGTTTTGAAATTAGGTTTTGTTAGAAGCGAGGAGGATCACTGTATTTACATTCATTGTGTTGATGAATCTATACTGGTTATTGCTTTGTATGTTGATGACATGTTTTTCAGCAATACTAAGGGTATGGTCAGTGAGCTTAAAGCCCAACTTTCAAGTACATTTGAGATGAAATATCTTGGTGCTGCAAGGTATATTTTGGGAATGGAGATCAGGAGGGACAGAGTTAACAGAAAGCTTTGGTTGTCACAAAGTAAGTATGTGAATACTATTTTTCAGAGGTTTAGTTTGTAGGACTGTAACCCAGTTAGAGTTCCTTTACCCATTGGTACTAAGCTTTCATTAGATATGTGTCCAAAGATTGAGGATGATCTTGAGGATTGTTAGATTCAAGATAGGCAACTGAGAGGGGGGGTGAATCAGTTGTCAAAAACTTTCTTCCCAATTATACACTTAAATTCACTTGTGATTTAGCAGCATATTAATAAATCAATCATGGAAACATAATACATTAAATCAAGAGCAGAAACACATCAACACACAAGACACCAAGATTTTTGACGTGGAAAACCCGGTTAAGGGAAAAACCACGGGGTGATTAACCCAAGATTGTATTCTCTATTAGAAGAATAGAAAGAATAAAATGGCACATGCTAATTAGGGCTCACTGCCTGAGCACATTGCTCACAAGAGGCTCACTACCTACAAGAGACACACTGTCTACAAAATAATAAGTATCACATACTTGAACTGGAGAATAGCATCTTCACCATGCTTGAATCAGTTCCATTTAAGCCCAAAACTTCTGCTTTGCCTTTCGCTCTCTTCCTCACTACCAAACTCACATCTCCACAAGACACACTTTGAAATGACTTTACAACTCCTTATTTATACAAAGCATCGACTTAGGAATAATCATCTAAGTCAGCAAACATCTACAAGAACATTCGCAAGATGTGTAATACATCTGGTCGGCCAGTCTTCAGGAAGAACACCATCATCTGGAAGTTATTCTTCAATTGCGAGCTTCAACTCTAATGTGGACCATCAACATGAACTAGACACGATCCAAAGACCTCCACAAGATTCCAATCACCAAGAACATCCACACTTCATTTGCTTATTGAAATCCTTCTCTCCTTCATCTGGAACCTCAAGAAAATAGTTTGTCATCACTGTCAAAAAGGAATAGATGCTTGTGGACCTTCAAACCACGGACCAATCGAGTTAACACTTCACAAAGACTTCCTCAACACTCTGTCAAATCCACAGAATAGGATAATGCATTTCTGGATCTCACTGGACCTATCTGTGTCACTCTATCACCTCTGAACACCTGCCAAAACCAATTTTACTTGAGTGGCAACAACTCCTTCAGATCTTCATGCGGACCTCTGAACTCTTTACTAGATCATCTTAAGACTCATATCTACAAACCCTTTGAACCTTATCCTCTGATAGTCATCTTATCTTGGATCTTTACCTTACTGTCTTCATTGTTTTTATATGTTCCTGATTAGGACTAATTTTCTCAATATCCTCAGTACGCAGCTCATCCAATCCTTTTCATCAATGCAACAGGAGTATATTGACATCAATGACAACACCGGTTAGCCCCATACTTGCAACAATCTCCCCCTTTGTCATTGATGGCAACATATGATGTGAAAAACTATTTTGACCATCAAGACAAGAACTTTTCTTTACTAACACAACTCCCCCTATCACCAACAACCTTTCACTGGTCTTCTCTTTCTTTACTGCTCCCCCTTTGATCAGCCACCAGTTGTTTTTCACATGTCTTCTTCCCCCTTTGACATCAATGGAAAAGGGCACATACTTGCAATTTCACCACTTCAAAATCATACCAGCTATTCCCCCTGAGTAGCAGCTCCGCATCATCAATCCGGATCACAAGATATGACTATGATATCCACCGGACTGATGAACATTAGTGCACCTTAGTTCATCACCGGAGGGGCAATAACCCCTAATTTCTCCCTGAGATACTCAAAAGAGTCCTTAGGTAGAGGTTTAGTAAAGATGTCTACAATCTGATCCTTGGAAGGCACAAACTCCAATCTGACTTCATTCTTGTTCACTTGTTCTCTCAAAAAGTGAAACTTGATGGATATATGTTTAGTCTTTGAATGCAACACCAGATTCTTAGATATATTTATTGCACTTGAATTATCACAGAAGATTGTGATAGGTTCCTCATACTCCACTCTTATGTCTCTTAGCATTTGCTTCATCCACAAAACTTGAGTGCAACTACCTACTGCTGTAATATATTTTACTTCTGTAGTGGACAGAGATATTGCCTCTTGTTTCTTGCTCAGCCAAGAAACTAATCTCTTCCCCAAAAAGAATGCTCCGCCACTAGTACTCTTCCTATCATCCACATCTCCTACCCAATCCGCATCTGTATATGCATGAAGAGAGAAATCATGATCTCTGGGATACCAGAATCCATACTTAATTGTTCCTTTTAGATATCTAAAAATCCTCTTGATTGCCATTACATGAGATTCTCTAGGATCAACTTGAAATCTAGCAACAAGACCCACAACATTCATAATGTCAGGTCTAGTTTGAGTGAGATACAACAATCCTCCAATCATTGACCTGTACTTTTCTTATCAGCCTTAGGAGAGTCATCATCTTTTCCCAGTTTACATCTGGTTGCCATGGGAGTATTCATTGGTTTTGAGTCTTCCATCCCAAATTTCTTCAACAATTCTTTCACATATTTGGTCTGAGAAATGAAGATTTCTTTCTTTGTTTGAGTGATTTGTAGACCCAAGAAGAAATTTATTTCCCCAAGCATAGACATCTCAAATTCACTTTTCATTTGATTTGCAAAAATTTTACACATACTATCTCTTCCTCCAAAAATGATATCATCAACAAACACTTCAACAATCAAGATATTTTCATGATCAATTTTGAAATACAAATTACTATTAGCAGTACCTTTGTTAAAACCAATCTTCAAAAGATGCTTATCTAATCTTTCATACCAGGCTCTTGGGGCTTGCTTTAGTCCATATAGAGCTTTTTTCAATTTGTAGACCATATCACCATGATCAAACAATTGAAATCCATCTAGTTGCTCAATGTATACTTCTTCTTCCAAATCACCATTCAGGAGGGCAGACATGACATCCATCTGATATACTTTGAAGTCCTTGAAGGCAACAAAAGCAAGAAATAATCTGACTGCTTCAATTCTTCCCACTGGGGCAAATTTTTTTTCAAAATCAACTCCTTCTATTTGAGAGCAACCCTTGCAGACCAATCTGGCTTTATTTCTGATTACTTTACCAACTTCATTCAGTTTGTTTCAAAAGACCCATTTGGTTCTAATCACATTCTTGTTTCTAGGTCTGGGAACAAGATCCCAAGTGTGATTTTTCTCAATTTGCATCAGCTCTTCCTCCATTGCTTTAGTCCAGTTTTCATCATTGCAAGCTTCATTCACTATCTTAGGTTCAATCTTTAAAATCAAACAATATTCATCTAAATCTTGAGCAATCCTCCTTCTGGTTTGTACACCTTTGCTTTTATCACCTATGATCTGATCTTCAGAGTGGTTCAGTCTTACATACCTGGGAACTTTGGGAGTTTCTTGTACTTCTAATTCTTGATCAAGCTCATTATAACTCATCTCTTCTTCCTAATTTACCGGATCAGTTTGAATCTAAATTTCAGAAGGGGCTTGGGCTCCTTGAGTTAGAACACCATTTTGATCATCTTCATCATATTCATAAAACCTTGAAGGTTTTTCAATTCCTTCATCAACCTTCACATTTGTACTCTCTATAATCTTTCTTAGTCTCTTGTTATAACACCAGTATGCTTTGCTTTGAGTAGAGTAACCCAATAATATTCCTTCATCACTTCTAGCATCAAACTTGCCTAGATCTTCATCTCTTTTGATGTAATATTTGCTACCAAAGACTCTGAAATACCTCACAGTAGGAGTGATGCCAAACCAAAGTTCATAAGGAGTCTTACCGGTATTTTTTTGATTTGAACTCGATTGAGAGTGTAGACTGCAGTGCTAACAACTTCTCTCCAATAGATCTGAGGAACATTTGCTTCCATCATCATTGTCCTAGATGCTTCCTGGATGGTCCATTTCTTTCTCTCCACTACTCCATTCTGATGTGGAGTCCTAGGAGCAGACAACTGTCTCTTTATTCCATGTTTCTCACAGAATTCTATGAACTCATCAGATGTGAATTCTCCACCTCTATTAGACCTCAGACACTTTAATTTTAATCTAGTTTCATTCTCTACCATAGCCTTGAATATTTTGAATTTCTCAAGAGCTTCTAATTTCTCTTTCAAAAAAGTTACCCACATCATCCGGGAGTAGTCATCAATTAATAGCATGAAGTATCTATCACCTTGCACACTTCTGATTCTTGATGGACCACATAAATCAGTATGAACTAAGTCTAATAATCTGGTAGAAGACTATTCCTTGCTTTTGAATGAGACTCTTCTTTGTTTCCCTAACTGACATTCTTTACACAAACTATTCGTAAGTTTCACCAATTTTGGAAGATCTCTTACAGCCTGAGTGTTGCTTATCTTGATGATTTTATCAAAATTCACATGACACATCGTCCTATACCATAGCCAACTCTGATCAATTTGGACAAAAAGACAACTTTTACCAGTACCAACTAAATGGAAGATATTACCTTTTGTTTGAGTACCGGATGTAATCTCTGTTCTGAAACTTTCAAAGATCTTGCATTTTCCATTCTTGAATTGGAGATCATAGCCTTTGTCCACCAACTATCCAACATTGAAAAGATTGTGCTTCAATCCTTCAACATACAATACATTACCAGTTTTGTTCTTTCCATCAAAAGAAATAGTTCCCCTACCTCTGATTCTACCAGCAGAATTATCACCAAATTTTACCACTCCTCCTTCATACCTTTCCAAATCTAAGAACTTATTTTTGTCACCTGTCATATGGTGAGAGCATCCACTGTCAATGACCCAATCATCCTCTTCTTCAACTTGGGCAACTAGAGCTCTTTCTACAACTTTATGACTGACAGATTTAGAGGGCATTGGATCTTCTTCCTTGATGGAAATAAACACCCAATCACTTCCAGATTTGTTTCTTGTCTCTGATTCATCATCTGTTACACCTTCATTATCATCTTCTTCATGAACACAGTAACAATTCTTTTGGAACCTTGATCTATTAGGATTTGGCCTTGAAAATCTTTCCAGACATCTTGAGACAAAATGACCAATCTTATTGCAGTTAAAACACTTAAAAGGCAATTTTCCTTCATACTTACCGAATCCTCTTGGTAGTCTTTTTGCAATAAGGGCTTCAAGTTGAGTAGTTTCTACTTCTTCTTCTTCCAAGTATTTTCTTGCTTTTTCATACCATGATAGTTTCCTTGAAGAGTTCTCTCCCGGATCAAACCTTTGTTTACCTTTTACAGAGGCACTAGCTTTAAATGTAGATTCAGTCATGGGAGGGGCATCTCCAAACTCGGTCATTTCAAATGTAGCCAATTTGCTAGCCAATTGATCTCTTGTGACAGTTGTATGGGCTCTGAATTCTTCAATGGCAACAACCTTGATTTTATAAGAAGCAGGAAGGGATCTGAGAATCTTGCCAACAATTTCATCTTCATCCAAGACTCCACCAACACATCTAATTCCACAAACAAGCTCATTTAGTCTTGGCATAAAAGTAGTGATATTTTCATCTTCTCTCATCTTCAGATTTTCAAATTTTCCTTTCAAACTCTATAGCCTTGCACATTTAACATACTTCTCTCCTTCATGCAGAAGTTCCAATTTTTCCCAGATCTCAGAAGTAGTTGGTAGGTCAACAACATTTGAAAGCTCTAAATTAGATAATGCACTTAGAAGAGCTTCTATAGTTTGTAGATTATTTTCAGCATCTGTGATTTCATTTGGGGCTTCTGGGCTACCCTGTGGAGGAGTATACTTTGTTGAAGCCATGGTCCAGTACTGCATTCCCATACATTGCAAGTGACATTTCATGTGACTTTTCCAAAGATTAAAATTGGTTCCATCAAACTTTGTACTATCCTTCTTGTAGGATGACATCCTGGATCTCCTCAAGCGGTTAAGCTCTTTTAGAGGAACTTAGCTCTGATACCAATTGTTAGATTTAGGATAGACAACTGAAAGGGGGGGTGAATCAGTTGTCAAAAACTTTCTTCCCAATTATACACTTAAATTCACTTGTGATTTAGCAGCATATTAATAAATCAATCATGGAAACATAATGCATTAAATCAAGAGCAGAAACACATCAACACACAAGACACCAAGATTTTTGACATGGAAAACCCAATTAAGGGAAAAACCATGGGGTCATTAACCCAAGATTGTATTCTCTGTTAGAAGAATAGAAAGAACAAAATGGCACATGCCAATTAGGGCTCACTATCCAAGCACACTGCTCACAAGAGGCTCACTGCCTACAAGAGACACACTATCTACAAAATAATAAGTATCACATACTTGAACTAGAGAATAGCATCTTCACCATGCTTGAATCAGTTCCATTTAAGCCCAAAACTTCTGCTCTGCCTTTCGATCTCTTCCTCGCTACCACACTCACATCTCCACAAGACACACTTTGAAATGACTTTACAACTCCTTATTTATACAAGGCATCGACTTAGGAATAATCATCTAAGTTGACAAACATCTACAAGAACATCCACAAGATGTGTAATACATCCAGTCGGCCAGCCTTCAGGAAGAACACCATCATCTAGAAGTTATTCTTCAATTGCAATCTCTAACTCCAATACGGACCATCAACATGAACTGGACATGATCCAAAGACCTCCACAAGATTGCCTGAATCACCAAGAACATCCACACTTCATTTGCTTACTAAAATCCTTCTCTCCTTCATCCAGAACCGCAAGAACACAGTCTGTCATCACTATCACAAAGGAATAGATGCTTGCAGACCTTCAAACCATGAACCAATCGAGTTGACACTTCACAAATACTTCCTCAACACTCTCTCAAATCTGCAGAATAGGATAATGCATTTCCAGATCTCACCGGACCTATCTGTGTCACTCTGTCACCTCTGAACACCTACCAGAACTGGTTTTACTTGAGCAGCCACAACTCTTTCAGATCTTCATGTGGACCTCTGAACTCTTTACTGGATCATCTTAAGACTCATATCTGCAAACCCTTTGAACCGCATCCTCTGATAGTCATCTTATCTTAGATCTTTACCTTACTGTCTTCACTGTTCTTCTCTATTCCTGATTAGGACTAATTTTCTCAATATCCTCAGCACTGAGTTCATCCAATCCTTTTCATCAATGCAACAGGAGTATGTTGACATCAATGACAACACCGGTTAGGCCCATACTTGCAATAGAGGATATGTCTAATGTGCCATATGCTAGTGTTGTAGGGAGTTTAATGTATGCAATGGTTTGCACTACACCAGATATTGCCCAAGCAATGGGAGTTTTGAGAAGATTTATGTCTAACCCTGGTAGATAGCATTGGAACTATGTGAAGAGGGTGTTTAAATATCTTGCAAGTACTCCTAATCATTGTTTGGTTTATTCTAGTACTGATAGTGTTGATAAATCTTTGGACATATAGGGTTTTGTTGATGCAGATTGGGTCGATGACTTGGATAGTCGAAGGTCCACTAGTGGCTATGTATTTACTCTATTTGGAGGTGCTGTAAGTTGGATGAGTAAGAGGCAGCCCACAGTTGCTTTGTCCACCATAGAAGTAGAGTGTATGGCTACTACTCATGTCTCTAAGGAGGCAGTTTAGTTGAGGAGACTATGTACAGGTATTGGTTTTGATTGTAGGATCATTCAGATTGGTTGTGATAGCCAGAGTGATATCTTTTTGGCCAATAATCCCATGTATCATGCTTGGAGTAAGCATGTTGATGTTCAGTATAACTTTGTTCCAGAGTTGGTTGCAAATGGAGACATTGAGCTGAAGAAGATAGGCACTCAAGAGAATGTTGCAGATTTATTGACTAAGCCTATGAGAATAGAGAAGTTTGTATGGTGCAGAGAGGCCATGAGCCTTGTTTCTAGTTCCTGATTATTTTTCATTTGATTTCCTATCGATTGATTTACAATGTATAATGTCAAGTGGGAGAATGTTGGGATAAGATACCATTAAGCTTGTAAATCCCAATATTGTATTATTCCATTTATTATTTGTAATTACCCATAAGGGATGTACAAGTTTCATTGACAGTGGTAAAAATTATTTACTGTCCACAATAATTACGAAGTTACTACATGGTTAGTCCTGGAGTTACTGGCAGTAGTTATGGGATGTCATTTACTATGGTAAATTGTAATTGGTCAAAGTGGGGTGCACATGTGGAGGAATAATCTATTTTTAGTGTTATGACACATGTCATAGATACTCTAAGAAGGTGTAAGAGATTCTATGACAACTGTAAGTTGTCATAAGAATCTATGACACTTATAATAGCATATGATGCATTGTAAGATACTGTAAGTGGCTATTTTTAGCCCCAAGGTGTTCAAGCTTGCATGGACACATTTTCCCAAGTGTAGGATGCATGTATGACAACATTTATGACCCCATAAGAGCCTATTATTGGCCATGGATGCCCAAGGTTGTATTGTTGACTCTTGACAAGTATTATGGGCTTGTAAGAAGTCATTTAATGTCTTGAGGTTGTGTAAATTCTATATAAACCATAGCATAGTAGATGAGAGGAATAATAATAGTTTACAGGTACCCAGGTTCTGCTAGAGTGAAGGTTGGAGTACAGAGGAAGTGAATGTATTTGTAATCTCCTTTTGTGAAGATAATACAACTTGGCCTCTTTTCTTGGTGAAGTTTTTTACCCGAAAGGGTTTTCTCCACGTTAAACACTTGTGTTATGTGCTTCATTCTACTTCTTGTATATTTCTGTATTGTGGGTTTATGTTTTGTTACAATCTCCATTGTTAATAGCACACAGTTAAAGATTGCTGAAATTTATCTCGAATCAGATTTCCATTGAAGTAGTGTTGCTTTCATTTCTAACAATACAAACATTATCAACAACATGCATTAGATAAAAACCACGAGGCCAATTTACCTCTTCACTATCTCTTGGTGCTTGTTGTCTTGGTTGTTCCTTGATCTCAACTATACGCAGCTTCTTGTCAACTGTCTGATCATCACCAACCTACTGGTTTGTTGGATGTATCTCTTGCCAATTGACCTTTGCATGATTTTCTTGAAGACACTCTTGATCTTTCTTCATGCCCATGTCAATGAATGTCTCTTCTTCCTTTGTTTCATCTTCTCTTTTCAAAGTAACCATTTTTTCTTTCTCCTTTTGTGAACGATCATCTTTATAGGCCATTTCACTTTCTTATGTATTGGCCAATGCCCAACAGATCCTTGGTATGTGTTGGTTTTTCTTCTGAATCAGCATCAGGGTTTGCCACTTCTAATGCACAGGCAGATTCAGCCAACTAAATACAGGAGGTTGCGTGAGCTGCCTCCCCTTCACTTCTGGTTATGCCGCACCAAGGGGGGTATCCCTATAACTCAAGATGTAACATTGACTAGCTCAAAGATAGAAAGATCTAACTTGACAACAACAGGCAGAATACTCTCATGTATGGACCAAGATCTGTATGATAGATCACAAGGCTGGCAACATTCTTGGACATGATGTCTGGTTGGGTATGAGAGCATGCAGGGGGTTCCTAACCCTACTCCTACAACTAACAGGTGGAAGTATGAAATGTTTTAGTTTGAATTTTGGATGCAAAGCTGGACATGGTGAATAACACAAGAACACAGCATGATTGGTGCCTATCCAAGGCTTGGAGTCGGCAGACATACACCTGTGAATGATCAGCATGAATAGCTAAAACTGGATTTCAGGGGGATACACATGATATCTGCCTTACAGATATCTCCCAATAAAGAGTGTTAAGTTATCTCTACTTATGGCATCCCTACTGCAGTATACCCTTCCCAATGTTCAACCTGAAAATAGTTTAATCTGCCCCTTGAGCAGAAGTTAAAAGATCAGACATTCAACATAGGAATTCTATGCTCTAGAATCTAAACTTTACCCAAATATCCAGATTCAGAAGAAGAATACATGCAATATTAGAGACAGAATTAACACAACACATGCTAAGATAGCATTACTCATATAAGATCAACCATGAAATCAGTGGATTCATGCCAAATCGTACAATAGGAGATACATAAACTCACAAGTTAAACTGTACAGAGCAATGAGATCAGCTGGTTTTGAATTACAGAGCCAAAATATCCAGTTTTCAACAACCACAAATGAGTAACACTTCCTGCTTATAACAGCCAGGTAGTGTACCAAAGCAATTAATTACAGGGTTGACCAAAAATCCCGCCAGATACACAGTATCAGCAAAATGGCACTCAAACACATTACCAGATTGGCGCCCAAACATGAATGCAGCAGGTAGGGGAGGAGACAGGAAGATATCTCGAGCCCTGCGCCACTGTCCGCTGATGTACACCTTCAATCGGGTACCAGATCCGCCCATACCTCTGCAACCTTCGCCATTAATGGCGCACCAACCCGCGGCCTTGGGAAAAACATCTAACAGTCGATCGCAACCACTTCCCGCCGAGATTCATCATCATGATATTTCAAAAATATGCAGGATATCAATTATCCCACATGCACCCCGCAGCAACCTCATTAACACTTTATATACTAGGTCATGAGCATATATGATGTCGGTGCTTTTGCTCCTGACGACACTAGTATAAGACTCCATCATCATCATCCTCCAGCAGCATGATATCCCGTTGCTTGAAATATCACCCTGACGTCAGCATCATATTGCAATACAACCTGCATGATAAATGCCTTCATCCACACAACCTGATCCATTGGAGGAACATCCTCCTGCAGAGCTTATACCAAAAGTCTGGCCGATGAACATCCTGATGACGTCATCATCATATCCTACTGACGTCATCATCATATCTGCCCACTGCGCACCTCCTCATATCCGGATGACGTCATCATCATGTTTGCAAATATCAGGGGATCTCCACAAGATGATCTGTGTTAGAAATATAACCCCCCAGACCTCGATGACGTCATCATCATATTAACATCAGGATGATATTCAGAAGACAACCGGATATTTGGAAATATCATCCTGATGCACAAATATCAGGTTGCACTGTAGCTCCACTATAAGATCGGGGCGATAGACGAATATGATGATGCTTGAAAAGATCACCCCCACTAGATAATGCACGAAGCCGGCAGGCAGATATCTCCTTGATATCAGCATCATCATGACGCTGGAACAAACATACACTCGGGTGATATGAAAATATCACCCCCTCCTTCGGAAATATCATGATGCAGATAGGCAGAGAAATAGATATCACCCTGATATAAGGATGACGTCAGCATCATCAGGATGACAAAACAACGAACAAGAAGTGATACAACATCATCAGGATGATATTGACTAAGATCATCCTGACGTTCAAAATATGATGACCCCAGTGAATATCGGGTCGCACTTAGAACTCTTCAACAACATCATCAGGATGATCATAACCAAGATCACCCGATGATAAAAATATCACCCCGGCGAAATATCATGAAGGCAGAAAATATGATGACCCCCGCAAGCAACACGGTGATAACTGGAAATATGATGATGATGATGACGACCCTTAAGAAAGAACAAGTCAGGTCGAACAACTCAAAGAATAACCCCTTCAGAAAATCGGGGCAACATCATCATCATGTCTGGGCAAGGTGATAATTGGAAGATCACCGGATACTTGAAAAATCACCCCCGCAAGCAAATCAGGGCGCACTGTAGCTCATCAGCAGGATCAGGATGATATCCAAACATCACCCGATAATAAAATATGATGATGACGATGAGAAACCAGTCGACGGAGAACATGATGATGCTGACCTTCATCGAAGCAAACATGATGATGATGACCTCCTCCTCAAGAAAATATGATGATGCAGCTGAAAAAATGCTGAGGAGGTCCAATACTTAGAACATTTTTTGGATATTTAGGGAAAGTGCCTGCATGAAAATTGCTCAAAAATTGTCAGTCAATTCAGGCACTAACAGTATGCTTTCTCAAGACACTACTGTACTATATTTTAAATATATTTTTTGAACTCTACCATTCTTCTATCAAACTCTTCATCTGATCTTATTTTATTGACTTTCATCTTATCCTTTTGAGTTTGCTATCACATCTTTCTATCTCTTCTCTTTTCTTGGATTCTTCTTATGATACCTCACATAGTTATCCTTTCCTTTTCCTCACTGCCTAGTCTTTTGGCATCCAGGCTCTTCACTTCAACCTATCAAATGCAATACATAAACTTCCAAAACTTTCCTTGCCTAGATCTTTGGGCTCTGATACCAAAAATGATGCAGATAATGAAATCAAACACAAATCAATTGACACATTTCTCACAATGACCCATTAGAGGCAATTTTTGTTGCATCCTAGTACAATTTGGTATTTTTCTCCTGAAACCTAATGACTCTCAACAAAGGGAAAAAAAAACAAGAAACATGGTAAACTTGGATGGTTTAGACCTCTTACAACACATATCATTGATCCATCACACATTCATGATCAAACCTTAAATTAAGCCCTCATGGAACTAGGGTTTTATGACTGTTTTCTTGCAAAAGAACACATACAGGTTAGCATAATATTTACATGTAGTTGTTTGGTGCAATTTCCTTTAATGGGTATCTAGAAAATGGCCTTAAGAAGTATTTCACCAAGTTTTATAATTTTTCCACAGTTAAAATAAAAGTTATGAATGTATTACACTCACTGGAAACCCTAGTTCTAAAATAGGGCAACTAGTAGTAAATTTGCCATAACTTGAGCAAAATTTAATTAAATCACACCAAACCACTTGCATTTGAACCTTAATACATTCCATTATCATTCCACATCATCAAAGACCTAAAAACATACTACACAAGGCCGTACCAATCTATTCTTTATTTTTTTTAAATCTGCAACTATCAACACTAAAATGACCATAACTTCTTCAAACCACAATGAAATGCACTCAAAATAAAAAAATTCAAAAGATAAAAACATTATTCAAATTTTCCAATCAATTGCAGATCCATACCAATCCATACAATACAGTTTTCAATCTGTTTTCACATAAAATACAAGTAAAAGTCTGCAAAAATGAAGTGTTTTTCATTCAAAGCTCTCCTTCTTCCTTGGTTGGCATGTATTCATGTATTTTACATTGAATTAACATCATTGACAACTTCCCAACTGACTACTAACTCCCTCTAACCATTATTGTAAAGTTGATGCACTTTTTGTTAACAATAATGACACTTTTTGCAACTTTGACAACATTTGACCCAAACATCAAAAAGGATCCCAAATGACTCCAAAAGATCCAAGGTGGTCAAAAATGACCTTATTGATACAAACCAAACTAAATCAAACCAAAATTAAACATCCACCATATGCGCAAAAGGATGCTCGTACATCAGACTGCCAGAATATGTGGTGACATCCATCTTTGACATTTTTCCAATTTTTTTTATGCCCTTCAATAATCTAACATTTTTAGGTTCTTCTTCTTCATCACACTCCTTAGATTGTGCATTATTTTGGGTTGAATATGTTATGTTGGAAAAAGTAACCTTGGGGGCTTTTCCTATTAAGGTTTAGCTCCCGGGTCTTGTAATTGCATTTAGGCTATCTTGCATGTTATTTCTGACTCCCGATGAGAAAACCCTTGGGTCTTCTAACAAATAGGACCTAGGGGGCTGCACTTTAATGAATCCTGAGAAAAAATGGTAGGGTGTACTTGGGTACTAGCGCCCTAGTCTAGCCATATTTTGGGTCTGCCATAATTTCAAATGTCAGTTTAGTGACTGTTAATTAGGTCCTATTCTGACATCTCAAGTTTCAATTACAAAATTCTTAGCAGGAATCTTTGTAGTTTCATATATAAGCATGATTAGTGATTCATTTATAAACTAGATGGAAATTAGATGAACATTTTGATTAACAAGCTTTTGTGAAAGTGATTCAAGGCATTCATTGTGTTGCAGAGCAGTACTTTGTTGTTATTGTGTTTGTGTTTGCAGATTTGAGATCCATCTCCTCATGGCATGAAGAGCATCTTCCTTCCATGAGATCATTACTACAAGGTGATATCAATTATGTTTTCAATCATTTATCATTTGGATTTTTTCCTCTATCCCACCGGGATACGCACTCTCATTTGAGAATAGTGTTTGGAAGACTTGAATGTCTCTTTGGGGCTTGACCAAGGCAAGCCTCTAAACACCACAACCCCCTCCCACACTCTTTGTGATTGCAAGTTACAGGTGTCAAGTTCTTTGGAGTGGAGTTGCAGAGAGGAGTGGCAGACATCAAGGATTCAGGATCTGAAAAGAAGTAGGACACTAGTGCTTTTCTTGGACTAGGGCACTAGTCCCCGTGTCCTCCACAAGTCAAATTCTTAGAAATGGAAGTTGTAGTGTAGATCAATGTCAAAAGGAGATCAAGATCCCACAAAGAAATAGGTGCCTTAGACTTGGGCACTAGTCCCCGTGTCCTTGAATTCTCCACCTTCCAAACTCTAAAAAACTTTGAGTTAAATGTCTCTGTCCTTTACCTCAGTCTGAAAGGATTTGTCGTAGTTTGATAATTTGCTTATTGCTTTACATAATTAGGGTTTCTAAGTATAATTGAGCATTAGATAGAGGCATTGTTTGATACATCCAAGAATCCACAGCTTCCCAAGTGGTAGCCCAACCTGATAGGTGATTGGTCTCACTTAGTGGAGATTCAACTCGGTTGATATGCCCTTGGAATGTTTGGTGTGAAAGGAGAATTCAACATAAACCATTAAACAACCAACCTCTCTTCTTTTTCCCACTAAACATTTCAGTGAACCCATGTTTTTAAACTTTTTGGCACATTTCTAAGTGTTTTTTGATAGATTTGCATTCAATCATCTTATTGCATTTGAAAAATTACAAAAAAAACTGAAAAAATTGTGCATTTTTCATAAAAACCTAGTTTTGCATTAGCTAGGGTTTGTATTCAATATCTTGTTTCATATTTTACTACCATTTTAAAACACTCATTAGGCCTAATTTCTAATAGTAGTGTTGCATTATAGTGGTCTTCTTGCAAAATTTTATGTCTAGGGTTTGAAAACCTTGCATTCTCACTAAATTTGGCCTTATCGACTCTTTAGATTTGCATTGCAAGCATGTTGTAAGGGATTTAGATCCATTAATTGGATATTTATAGGGTTATTATCTAATTCCTCTCCTCATATTCCTTACAACACCCTTTCTACTAGGCCTTTAAATTGAAAATTTGTGAAAAATTGCATATTTTAGCTATATTTTCACTAGGGTTTGACCTTGAGTGGCACTATAAGCGTGTTGTGACAGATTTTTTGGCATTATATGGCTGTTATTACTGTTATAATTTTATTTCCATCATCATTTTCCTCACAACACCCTTTGTCATACTCTTTTGCATTGAGATTTGGTGAAAAATTGCATATTTTGGCCTATTTTTACTAGGTTTTGACTTATCGACACTCTAGGTTTGCATTAAAAGTGTGTTGTGAAAGATATTGCCACATAATTGGACTGTTATTAGGCATATTATTTTCTATCCTTCTTGAAAATATTCACAACACCTTTTCTCCTAGTGTTTTGCATTGAAAAAAGTTGAAAAATCAAGCATTTTAGGTCATTTTCACACATAGTTTTGCATTCATGGATTCTCCTCATCATTCATCTTTGGAAGATTTATTTGAGCACATTATGAATTATGATAAATTTTGCAAATTCACTGATAAACATCCACAAGTATTGCATCAAATATCCTGCATCTATGGTATTGACTTGACTATAAGCACTACCTATGATATCCTTCGAACAATATCTTATTTTGAAAGATTTCTCACTATTGTGGGTGTTTTCCCCTCAATCTTGGAAAATCTCACTAATTTCATTTCTAAAAATAATCATGGGGAAAGTAGTAGTGAAGATATTATTCCCTCTCTCTCTTCATTTCATGACGACATAATGGATATTCTTTCTGAGACCTATGAGAATGATATAGCACTAGGTGATTCATCTAAAAAAGAGGCTTCTCCCAACATTACCCCACTTAGTGAGGATATCTTGGCTCAAGAAGAAGATATTATGGACAAATTCCTTAACACTACTCTGTCATCCCTTCCTTCTCTACCTAACAAGGATGAAGTATTAGATGATGCAGATTCCCTTTGTGAACATTTACTTCAACCTACTGCAACTAAAAATTTACCAACTGATGCTCAAGAACTTCTCAGTTACATTTTAAACAAAGAAATAGATCATGCACCTCTACCTGAACCTTCACATACCTTGGAAAACAATGAAATTTCATATGATTTTGAAGAGCAAACTATCCCTCAAACCCAAGGTATTCCAACACCCTATATATGGACTGAAATGGACACTTTTCAGGTTCCTCAACAACCTCATTCAATTAGAAATGGAATTATAAGAGCTCCTATAACTGACACAGAAAATTGTAATGTCCCCTCTCTACCATCATTAATCGATACCTTTCCTACAATGATACCCTCACAAAATCATGAACCTGTGGAAGAGAGAAGAAGAGATAAATCTTTAACCGTTAAAGTAAAGATCACAATCTATGATGACCGCTGTCTCGATTGTCCTTGCAGGTAAGTATTTCTAACCCTTTACCTCTGTGTTGTGTTTCCCCCATGATGTGTTAGGTTTTGTTTAGGCCTCCTAAGATGACCCTTGATACTCTCATAAGGTCAAGGATACTAGGAGACCACCTCTGTTGTGACCCTTCTTCTATTTGTATCATCATTCTTCTATATCACTTCTCCTCTATTTTCATTGTTATGTGTTGTGTCTTACAGACATAGCATTGCAGTTGGTGACTTGGGGGCACCCTCCTACATGACTGTCCCTAAGACACTTGTTTCTCCTCTCTTGATTCATTGTTTCCCTTCCTCTAGTGGTTCTATCTAGCGAGCGGATGATGAAAAACATTTTATACTGATGTAGACCTAGTGTCCCTTTAGTGAGTAATCTAGTCCATACATGACGACGGGGTTGATATATATTATCCAATGCTTCGCTAGTAGAATCACTCCGTGTGATCTTGATGTCTTATCACACTTTAAAAAAATAACAATATTGCTACTCTGTGCACTTTGTCTATCTTGAATCTTGCATTCCTCAATTCTCAATGTGATTGATCATATGCATTGTTGTTTATCATGATTATATGGACACTAACACTTTTCTTGTAGGAATGTGTTTGTGGGAACATTTGGTGATTGTAAAGTACATGTCACCTCCGGGGGGTATGGGCTTTGTGAGAGCTCATGTTGCCTTGTGTGTTTTCTTCCTACCTTAATGTGCTTGATATCGGTACATGACATCAACCACCTTAAGGTGGGGGCATATATAAGGTAAGTTGTCTGTTGTAGATGCTAGCAATATGTGTTTGTGAATCTTGAATCTATTGCAATCACTTAAGCCCTCTGCAGAGGTAGGATATCATGCATATCCTTTTTATCTTAAGCCCTCCATGCAAGGTGAGGATGGTGTATTTCTCAAGGAGAGTGCACAATCCTGTCATTTTCAAAAGTCCTCTGAGCAGGCAGGGAGCACTTCTGTGACTAACCTAACCCTTAAGCATGTCTTCGACAATTGTTGTGGCAAAGCCCAATCATCAGTGTGTGCCTGTAATGTACCTAAGATGGTGATGAACGTAGAAATAGGTACACTCCATCACTTTTCTATCATGTTTTCTCCGTGTCTTCTATGTGTGTGTGTATGGCATGTTTATTCCCGAGCATAGTCTAAAGACCGATGGTGATGAGTCCATCCTATGCTTTTGATTTGTTTGGCATGCTTGATTTGTATGGCGTGTTTGTTCTCAAATGCAGTATAAAGACTAGTCGTGATGAGTCCCTCCTGCACTCTGAGATTTGTATAGTGTGTTTGTTGCCCCATGTGTAGTCTAAAGACTAGTGGCGATGAGTCCCTCTTGCATTTTGGGTTGTATGTTTACTTTCCTTGTACTTGCATCCTGCATTTCATATATATGAGAAAAAGAAAAAGAAAATAATCACTACATTCACTGTATTCATTGTCTTTTGCATGTCTTCAATGTTGTCTTCTCCATGTTTTGTGTGACTATAATTGTCTTCTTCATGTTTTACATGCCTGTTATTGTGTTCAATGTGTTTAGCATGTCTTCTCCATGCTTGGTGTGTTTGTTGTGTTTGTTGACCATACTTTAATGCATGTATTGGCATTGCATTTATACATACATTAAAGTGGGGGCTAAATCTTATGTCAGAAAAAGTAACCTTGGGGGCTTTTTCCTATGAAGGTTTAGCTCCCAGGTCCTATAATTGTATTTAGAGTGTCTTGCATGTTATTTCTGACTCCCGATGAGAAAACCCTTGGGTCTTGTGACAAATAGGACCTAGGGGGCTACACTTTAATGAATCCTAAGCAAAAATGGCAAGGTGGACTTGGCGCTAGTGCCCTAGTCCAGACCTATTTTGGGTCTGCCCTAATTTCAAATGTCTATTTAGTGACCGTTAATTAGGTCTTATGCCAACATCTAAAGTTTCAATTATGAAATTCTTAGTGAGAATCTTTATAGTTGCATATATAAGCATGATTAGGGATTCATTTGTAAACTAGATGGAAATTAGAAGGAAATTAGATGGAAATTAGATGGACATTTTGATTCACAAGCTTATGTGAAAGTGATTCAAGGCATTCATTGTGTTGCAAAGTGGTACTTTGTTGTTATTGTGTTTGTGTTTGCAGATTTGACATCCATCTCGTCATGGCATGAAGAGAATCTTCCTTCCATGAGATCTTCACGACAAGGTGATATCAATTGTGTTTTCAATAATTTATCATTTGGATTTTTGCCTCTATCCCATCAGGATATGCACTCTCATCTGACAACGGTATTCAGAAGACTTGAATTTCTCTCTAGGTCTTGACCAAGGCAAACCTCTAAACACCACAACCCCCTCCCACACTCCTTGTGATTCCAGGTTACAGGTGTCAAGTTCCATGGAGTGGAGTTGCAAAGAGGAGTGGCAAGCATCAAGGATTTAGGATCTAAAAAGAAGTAGGACACTGGTGCTTTTCCCGGACTAGGGTGCTAGTCCCTGTGTCCTTCATAGTTGAATTCCCAGAAATGGAAGTTGCAGTACAAATCAATGTCGGAAGGAGATCAAGATCCTGTAAAGAAACAGGTACCTTGGACTTGGGCGCTAGTCCCCATGTCCCTGACTTCTCCACCTTCCGAACTCCAAAAAATAGTGAGTTAAATATCTCTGTCCTTTACCTCAGTCTGAAAGGATTTTTAGTAATTTGATAATTTGCTTACTAATTTGCATAATTAGGGTTTTGAAGTACAATTGAGCATTAGATAGAGACATTGTTTGATACATCCAAGAATCCACAACTTCCCAAGTGGTAGCCCAACCCGATAGGTGATTGCTCTCACTTAGTAGAGATTCAACTCAGTTGATATGCCCTTGGAATGTTTAGTGTGAAAGGAGGATTGAACATAAACCATTAAACAACCAACCTATCTTCTTTTTCCCACTAAACAACATCATCTTGATCTTCACTTTCATCTCTCCTTCTCAGTTCAAACCCTCTTCTTAGCTCTTCTTTGATTGCATTGATCTACCTCTGCAAAGCTCTAAACCCTTCTTCATCCACAATAAAATTTCTACCACCACAGTTTCCTTGTGGAGGCATATCGATTTGATTCTTCTTCTCTTACACGTAATGTAAAAATTTCTTAGTGCAAAGATACCTCAAATCAGTGGTTCTTCTTCCGCCTTCAAACCCCCTACCTCAAGGTCCTGGCACAAACTGCCTCACTATTTGGCAATTTGTTTGCACACTCAGGATAACCTGCTCTGATAAAACTTGATATGGGTGGACTCCACCTAAAGCACATACCACAACAATTTATAGATTTCAAGTAGACAATAATAAAATCTTAGGTAAGATTAGTTAAGCAAACTACAAATTGTTTCATATTTTCTTCATTAAACTTTCCTATAAAAGACTACAAATCTGAAAATACAATCACCAAGGTCATATGCCCTCTTATTAAGGCAATATGGGTTGTCTTACAATATAAATATCTAACATACAGAGCCTTCTAGAGCTATCTTCTAATATCTACCTAACCTCCTTGTTCACATGAACATGACTTGCCAATAACTCCCAATATCCCACTACTATAGAACTATTAAAAATAGGCTATAAATACACATCGACACCACTTTATATAATTAACCCCAATGTTGGCTTGCTTTGAAATGTGTAACTCCCATTTGGGTGCCAAAATGAACCCAACTGTCCTTTTTCCTATCCAAGAAAGAATTTTCATATTTTAAATTTAGAAACTAGGTAGCACAACTTCTGAGAGCCATAACTTTTCATCCAGGTGTCTGATTGACGAACCATTTGATGCATTGGAAATCTTGTGAAGAGATATATAGAAATATTACCTAATTCATTGGTTACAGCAAATTTCAAGCCATTGAGGGATGTCTAAGTGCTTCAAATTTGATTCTAAAACTTTTTCAGGAACCTCAAAAATAGAAACTTTAATATCTTGAAATCCGGACATAATCTTGGGCAAACATTTACCAAGAATGTTTATTTGACTATTTTGAAGCTTTGGGGAAAATTTTTGACCCAACTACTTCTTTGATATAGGATTACTAAAAATAGTAAGTCTTGGCACTCTTAGCGTTTTAGAAACTTTGAAGGTTCCAAATCATTATTCAAGGAAATGGGTATCCACAAAAACCAAAATTAAAAGAAAGAGAAAATAAAATCATTTTTTTGTGATGCAAGATTGCTCTACACCTTTAGATGCTCCTGCATCAGATTGATTGTGTAATTTCTTATTATAGACATAGAAATAAATATTTATATTTATTTTATAATTGAGAAAAGGATTTAATACTATAAAAATTTCTTATGTTTAGTTGTAAATAGAAAAGTAATATTTAATTTCTAATAATTTATTATTAGGAATGTGCACAATAGAAAATGATTATTTAATTGTGTTTTTTTAGAGATTTCATTATAGGTTTGAGAAAAGAAAGAGAAAAGTAAAACTATTATTAAGAGATGCTTTCAGTTTTCCTACTCATTCATTTTTTACAATTTTTTTTTTGGATTAAAGATAGTCTAATAATATTACCAAAAAATTATAGCTGTGTTATTACATATGTTGTGGCCAAGATGGCCACTATCACATGATTAAAGTCTTTATAGTCAAAAGCAAAATTGAATCTAGTTTACATCTTACACATATAGAATAACATAAGCCCTACATATGCTCAAAGAGACCTAACTACTATTTCAAAAAAAAATTAGAAGTATTTCTGTTAAACTTTTTCTACTAAACTTCTAGAAGGTCAGAAACTAGTTCATCACTAGACAGGTTGCTTTCTATATCATCTAATCCTAGTTCACATTCTAATTCGAGAGCAACATGGCCCACTCTAGCTCTATCCATATAAATCTTATCTTCTTCAATTTCACCTGGACCAGTATCAAACATATAATCTACCTGAGGTATATCCTCCTAAGAGATAATAACATTATCTACTTCAATAAGATGCAA
Organism: Cunninghamia lanceolata; assembly: GCA_027924645.1. Lineage (NCBI taxonomy): Eukaryota > Viridiplantae > Streptophyta > Pinopsida > Cupressales > Cupressaceae > Cunninghamia > Cunninghamia lanceolata. The sequence goes on along the minus strand of BSBN01000430.1, from coordinate 17,289,176 downwards.
TTTTTTGAACTATAGTAGCATTTGTTCCAGCCTTGAGTTGAAGGATTGGCTAGCCTTGTCCATGTCTAACAGCTTCATTTCAAAAAGAACTGGTTAATAGTCTTGTGATGAGGAGAACCCTCTATCAGCCATCTTTGACAGCTTGGCCAACTGATCCTCCACAGAAATAGCTACCTACAAGTAAATGTCAATATGTGTGAGCCTAGAATTAGACCCAGTAAGAATTCTAGGCTTGCCTTGAAATTGATCCTCATTCCTCTTTTTCCACAGTATCCACAAAACTTCAGTTGTTAGAACTAGCCAAAATATTTTACTTTTAGTATCAAGACTAGAGAAATGACCAAAGATAATTCCAAATTTACATTTAGAAATAGATAAAGACCAGTTAGGAAGACTACTTAAAAAACATGCTCTAGACCTGATATGCAAAAGGACAATCAAACAAAATACGGTCACAACTTTCATGGACATTACATACACTACAAAGATAATTGTTGAAACCTACTGGCAATTTCTTCAACCCTAACAACCACCTAAAACATCCTTTCTTTGGTTCCAATGGCTTAGACCAAAATGACATAGAGCAATAACGAAGGTCTCTAAAACTAAAATCACAGTCCCAAGCCTTTGCACAATGGTCAAAGATCTCATCAGAATCCCCAACAAGCTTATAGATCCTTTTGGCAACACAACCTATTAAAATGCCTCCATCTTTCCACTTTAGCATATTCACCTAGTCCTACACACACAAGAAGCTTGGCTGGGTAGGAATGACTGTGTATGTAGAGACCAACATAGAATAAGTTCTCCTTTCAGTGTCTTTTAGCCTGAATTTAACTTTTAAAGATTCCCAACTTTTCATGCCATCAGGACATGTCACTTCTTAGAAAGAAGACATGCCCAATTGGTGTCATTTGAGTCCAAAAGAACCTTGGATAAGAGCCAAGGGCTTCTCCTTATATTTTGGGGACCACCATATAGAATTGTGATATCCCCACCGAATCATAGTATTGTCTCCATTAGGGACAATAATAAGAGATCTGCAGAATTCCCAAGCCTTCCAAATGGAGGCAAAAACAACTATACCAAAAGGCTTGACTTTAAAATTCCCAAAAAGGAGGTCAAGAGGATGCAAATTTTTCTAGCTTGGAGCATCTTTAGGACAAGCCAATTTAATATTATTTCTCACAAGGACTTTTCAAGGCTTGAGGCCCTCCATAGAGTTTATAATCCATTTAGCTACTAATGCTATCCCATGCAATTTCAAATCTTTCAACCCTAACCCACCATGATCTTTGCTAGTACAACACCATTTCCAATTGACATGATGCTTCTTTCCTTATCCTTTGCCATCTAACAATAAGAAAAACCTTATTTCTTTCTAGATGCTTTCAATCTACAAGTTAGAGAAAAGCCACATGGAAGCATAGTATACAGTATATGCAGATAATTTTTTTGGCATACTTGAAATCTTCCAGCTAGAGAAAGGGCCTACCTATTCCAACTCTTAATCTTAACCTCAATTTTTGTGAAAAGCCAACCCCACATTTGCTTGAGAGAGGGATCAAAAGCAAAAGGAAGGCCAAGAAACCTAACTATCTTTTTTGGACCACCCCATTAGCAGTCATCCACACCAAGCCAAAGAGGTGGGGAGTCAGACCAACCAATGAGGAAGGATTTATTAAAGGATACCTTTGTACCTGAGGTAGAACAAAAAGCCTTCAATCTAAGCTTTAAGTTTTCTAGATTTTCTCTTTCTAAAATAGGAAACAAAAGCAGTATCATCAACAAACTACATATTGGGCAAGGGATTACCATCTGGGAGTCTAATACCTTCAAATCTTCCTAGGATTAAATCAATTCTCAGCAAGTAGAACAAGGCTTCAGATGCAATTACAAATAAGGCTAGGGCCAAAGGGCAACCTTGCCTAATGGATTTCCCCATTAAAAATGAAGAAGAAAGAGCACCATTGACTTCAACCTAGGCCGAAGCATCTTTAAATAGCATTTCTACCACTTTTAAAAACTCCCATGGAAAGCCAAAAGCCTTAAGAATGTAGATTATAAATGACCACTCCACCCTATCATAAGCTTTTTTCAAAATCTAACAGTAGGATCCCCACATTCTGCCCAAATTCCTTGGCCTAGTGTGTGGATTCCAAGCTAGTAATAAGGTTTTCTAAGATGTACCTGCCTTTGATAAAGCCTATTTGAGTTAGATTGATTATGGCAGGTAGAATGTCTACTAGTCTTCTTGTCAACACTTTGGCAATAATCTTATATGAAACATTGAGCAGTGTTATAGGCCTCCAATTTCTCAAGTTAGGCTTATCACCCCCTTTGGGTAAAAGTTTAATTATACCTCTATTAATATCCTTACCCAAAGATCCACTGTTGATAGCCTCTTGATACACCTCAAAAAGGTCATCAACTATCAATTCAATATTAGCTTTGTAAAATTCTACTGGTAACCCATCAATCCCAGGAGATTTACAATTACTCATGGATTGAATGGCACATTTAATTTCTTCTTTGGATAAGTTCTTCTTCAGCTTTTCTGCCATTTCCACATCAATTCTCTTAGGACAGATCAAGAAGCAGATCCTCTGTGCATCAGCACATGCAACATTATCATCTTCTACACAATTTTTTGTTATTGCAATTAAGAGAAAAGAAAATAGAATAGACTTACAAGAAGGAAAAATGAAGATTGTCGCTATTTTTGTTTCAGGAATTAGAATTTCAAAATCTTCATCAAACATATAAAATTTAATCAAGAGTATTCATGGTATGATTCTAATCATGAAAAGCTATAGATAATATTTTTTATTAGTAATTATTGAATTTATGATTTTTACTGAAGAAAGAATTAATTTTTAGTCATATTGTGTATGAAATAAAACTAGTTTTCATGAAAAGAAAATATCAACCTATGTTAGATTGGCCATATTTTGTAAACGATGAACTAGGTGTTCTTGAATTTTGGATATGTAGTTTTCAAATATGGGATAAACTTTCTCTATAATTTTATCTTACATGATTTTTGTTTAGTGAATTAAACAAGTTGGCTATTTTTTAAAATTAAAATTGGTAAAACTATCTTGTGAAAAACTAGTTTGTTATGTCTTCAATATAATTTGTTGTAGGAATTAGATTTCTTTAAAAAATTTAGCAACAGTACACAACTAAGTTGATTAAATCCTCGAAATAAATAATCATACCCATATTCTATATTTTGAGATATGAATAGTTTATTGACTATCTATCTATGCTACTTTTGTAGAATTATGTTTTACTAGTGATTATATTGTTATGAAAAATTATGTTAAAGAGGTTTATTGTGGATAGTATTTCTGATTTTTGTAAATATATTTTTCCTCTTTCTAACGTATTTAAAAGTCAAAACAATGTTATGCTTTGAAAAAGTTGTGTCTATTTTGGTGAAAACTATTTTTAAATGCAATAATTGGCTAAAATAAGAATGTTATAATGGATGTTCTACCTTGGGTACTTGTAAATCCAACATTGGTTGGTGTTGTACACTATTGAATTAGGTGTTGTACCTATTGTGTTATGTGTTTTGTGTGTGTAAGCATAAGTGGAAGTGTTTTCCATTTTTCACTATACCTTGTGGTCTTGATTTAGGCTATGTATACCTTGGTTGGTGTATAGGAACCATGGTTAGTATGGATTGAAGGAATTTTAGATGTCTTGTGGGTGGTTCTAGATTACATTACTTTCTCTAATCTTTTTTCCAACACATTTGAAGACCTTCTACCTTTTAGTAAGACTATAAGAGACTAGCAAATACTCTTCTTACCGTAAACACATCACATATGTTCTAATGCTTTGGATGGGAAAAGGGTTTGATAGGCTACATAGATGCACAAGGTACATATGCACTAATTATGTTTCCTACTTCATCACTAGAGATAGGAGATCTTTGACTAAGACCTGTGACCCAACCTAGTATACCATATCATGAGATGGTGGGGTGCTCTATGTTTACTATATGGTCAAATTGCTTACTTATGAAATATTTGGTATAGATGTACTTTATTATTAAGAGATGTGTGCCTTGGTGTGGTATGGGACTTTAAGGAAGATGCCTTGGTTGTGATCTTTGAACTTGTGTTCTTGTGTTTGAACTTTAAGGCAGATGCCTTGGTTGTGATCTTAGAGCTTGTATTCTTGTATTTGATCTTTGAGGTAGAGGCCTTAGTTGATATTTTGTGTTGTATTCTCATAATATATGATGTGTTTGTATCCTATATTTTCTCAATGCACTTTCTTTAGATGTATTTTTTTATGTGAGTGATGTGTATTTTAGTTGTGAATGTTTGGAATGCATTTTGTTGTATGCTATTGTTTGTGTGTGCATTTGTGTATTTGAATTGTTGTTTATGTATGTTTGGACACTTGTATTGTGCTAAGGTTATGATGCATGTAGTATGGGATGCATGTAGTTGTACCTTGGACATGTGTTCCTAGTAAGAGATATAGCATCACATCAAGATAGCTTTTGTAGTATGGGATGTGTGTGGCAATTCATGTGGATGTTGTATATGGTCTTGGATGTATAACTTTCTAAGTCAAACCTTGTAGGCTTGAAACAAATTGTGGTTCTATTGATGGTTATATTTATCTTTTTCATATATTAGATGCTAAAAAATATGCATTGATGTGTGTTGAGAAATTTATTTCCATGTATTTGAAATGTTTTGGATCTATGGTGTCATGTGTATGCTTATGTGTTAATTAAGAAATGAACTAAATAAGATAATCATCAATAAATTATATTGTACCATACATTTAGATTGTGGATGGTGCTTCTTCACCTTGATTGATCGATGGGGAGGAAATGAACATCCTCATGGTGGGTTCAATCCCTTCCCCAATCAACAGTAGGAGCATGAGATCTTAGAGGATTACCCAAAATGAACAACCCAATGCTAATAAAAGGGTACAAGATAAACATGCAAGTGATAGACAATAATAACAACATAATATATATAACTATCACTCATTAAAAATAATAACTAAGAATAACAATAAGCACATCTTAAAGTACATCTCAAATAATATGAAAGTCTCACAAGTACATATCTAATACTCATCAAGGAAGATAACATCATTACATAACCAAGATATACAAGGGGTAAAATATTACAACCCTCACCAATGATAATGAATACAGTAAGCCATGAAGCAACCACCACAAATACAAGTGACCATATACAATGTACACCATGAATAATATTTGAAGAATTCCAAGCTCAACTCTGCAAGCTAATTCTCCAAGCTCTCATGCTCCTATTGTTGATTGGGGAAGGGGTTGAACCCACCACGAGGATGTCCCTTTCCACCCCATCCATCAATCAAGGTGAAGAAGCACCATCTACAATCCAAAGGTGTGGTACAATACAATAATGGTGATTATCTTAGTTCATTTCTTAATTAACACATAAGCATACACATGACACCATAGATCCAAAACATTTCAAATACATGGAAATAGATTTTTTGATGCACATCAATACATCTTTTTTAGCATTAAATACACAAAATAATGCAAGGACATGAAGAAGACAAATATAAGCATCAATAGAACCACAAGTCCTTTCAACCTTATAAGGTTTGACTTAGAACTATGCATCCAAGACCATATGCAACATCCAAATGAATTGCCACTCACATCCCATACTATGAAAGCTCTCTTCCCATGATGCTATATGTTTTACTAAGAACACATGCCCAAGGTAGGACTACATGCATCCTATACTCAATGAAATAAAATCACAAGGAAATGTGGTCAAAGATTGGGTTAGGTTTTTTAAGATTCCAAGAAGCTAATACTTAGTAGAATAAAGAATACAATACTATTTTTTTTTAAGGTTATGAGTGTTTCATGTACAGGGTTAAATTGTTTAAGTTTTTGATTGTGTGCTTATATTATTAGGTAATATAGATGTAAAATAATGACAAATAAAATATTTCAACATTAATATGAATAAAATTAGGGAAAAAATGTTTAGTTATTGGTACCAATAATTTTAAAGTCTAGACATCACAATTGTCTACCATGGGTTAGGAGTGTAAAAAGCCATATTTTTTACACGTTGTATGAATGTGAATGTTGTGGCATCATATATGATGGTGTGGACCCTTTAACTTTAGGATTTAAGTAGTGAACTTGCCAAATAAGCTGCTATATAAATTTGAGAGCTGAAAAATTAGGATACATAAGTAGTAGGTCCTTTCTCCTAATGTTAAATGATGATGAGGATCAAAAACTCCAACAATAAACCATTCATAAATAAATAAAATAAAGGATTTTAATAATACCCATGATACCAAGTAATATCTAAAACTAAGAGCAGCAACAAAAGATTGATAGGAAAATCCAGTAGTCTATGGGACCGAGTAGTCTATGGGACCGAGTAGTCTATGGACCATTCTATCTAAATAAAAGGAATTACCATACTATATCTTTATCTTATTTGAATTTATTTTTATACGAACATCTAGTACAAGAATGAACGGTGCAGATTATTGACTTCCTCTTCAATTTGCCGCGAGAGAAATTCCTTCACACATCTATGCATGAGTATATAAAACATCTGCAATATGTGGAAGATTCCTCCTTTTATTTATGGATGATGTTATTTTTATGTCGATAGGCATTCTACAATGATATCGGGGTGGAGATGAGAGCACTAATTTTTTCCGTGTAAATATGTAGCCAAAAAAATTTAAAAAAAAAAAAAAAAACCAAAAAAGAAATTGCAAAAAGCAAAAAATAAAAAATAAAAGTCAAAAGAAATTGGAAATTTTGAAGGAAAAACAAGGTGGAGAAAATCAAAAGAACTATGGAAACAAAAAAAAAATGGAAAAAAGGTGATAAAATCACAAAAACCATGGAAAATGTAAAAAACAAAGAAAATAAAAATAAAAACCAAAAAAGAAGTTGGAAGAAATTGGAAATAGTTGAAAGAGAAGAAGGTGGAGAAAATCACAAAAGCTATGGAAAACAAGAAGATATCTGTTGGCATTCTAAATATAATTATACTACTTTAATAATTAGTGATATTTATAGACGAGGTATTAGAAATGCTCAAGAATTAAAGAATTAATTTTGCAGTATTTAGTTAAATTTGGAGAGGCAACATTGTAAAGGAACTTTCTCATTGCAACTGCTCTTTGGCTTGAAACCACTAAGACGGAGAGATAGAGATGGAAGAAGACGATGTAGGTGGCAAAATAACTAAATAACAGCTGTAAGGAAAAAATAGCTATGACAAGACATTGCAAAAAAGAAATCAACATCTCTGGCTGGGTTTGTGGGCAGTAAGGGCTTCCAACTGTCCTCGCCAGAAGTTGATTTGATGTTTCAAAGCAGAGATGCCGATATAAAGGAAGGGAGTTTTAAAAGTTAACAACAGTTCAAAGTGAAAAAGTTATATTCGAGGGACAATTATGTGTAACAGTTATATTATTCACTATTGTATAGAATGGTTGATGTCAGTGTAAGCTGAGCTCTCCACAATTATTGCCATTATGTCTAAAAATTAATTACCATACCATATCTTTATTTTCTTCGAATATATGAGATACTATGTTTATAAGAACATCCAGTACAAGAACGAATGATGCAGATTGTTGACAGCCTTCTCAACATGTCCGTAGAGCTCTTGTGGGGAAAACAACTGAAGAACAGCTGTAATGAAACCAAATATATGATAAAATTGTAGATAAGAATCAAATAAGTGAAGGGGTTAGTGGAGTGTTGGACCCATTCCAATTTCTGGGTTGCATACAGGTTTCGATACCAGATGATATCAGCCGTAGGTATCACAAAAAGGAGATCAACAGCTGTGGCTGGGTTTTTGGGCAGTCGGGGCTTCCAACTGTCCTCGTCATGACTTGATTTACAGTTTCAAAGGTAAAGATGCCGATATAAAGGCCTCCAACGATCTTTATTATGTAATGTAGTTTTTATTTAGAAAAGTTTTTATTCTATTGTCCCACATTGTTTTTTTCTTTTTCGTTTTCAAATTTATTTTAATGACTGTTCTTATTTTATTTTATATTAAATATATAAAAATAGTACAATATTCACAAAAAAGATTTGGGTGGTTAAAAAATATACCTACAAAGTCAATCAACACCAAGTCCAAAACACAGATGACAAAACACATAAAAGGACTAGGTCCAAAAAGCATTAAGCAGATAGAGAAACACCATTAGAGGGCAGATCTTGATCACCAAGGGTGGTGTCATCTATCGGCTCCTAGCCAGAGAGAGTGCCTCTATCTTCAGGATTGTCCTCATTAGGCCATTGGGCATGGATAGGAGAGATGGCAAGTTGCAGATGAAGGAACTTGTTAGAATTGGGCCAATCAGCTCCTCCATGCCCCTAAGAAGGGGCCGAGCATTGCCTGAAGGGCTGGGACCACCCATGAGCAGTAGAGTCATGATAATTCTGAGGCTTAGCCCTATGGGAGTGGGAGCCACGATCTCGTCTTGCAGACTAGTTGTGCCCACGTCGATGGCCTCTTAGAAGAGAGGTAGGATTTGGTGGCACCCTAGCAATAGTGCAGGGGGCATTTCCCCAATGATCTGGCAACTTTTGAAGAAGGGAAACCTCTAGTGCAACTTTACTAATTTGCACCTAGGTCTGCATGAAAACATTAGCACAAATCATAGCTTTAGTGTAGAGAAAAAAATGGAAATCAATTGTGCAATTGACAAACAAAGCAAGATTCCTGTCTTTCTAAATATTGAAGAGAATATCCACCCTGAAAGTATACTAGATCTAGGTGTACTTATGAAGGAGACAAGGCCAATCTCCCAGCAAAACCATATGCCAAGAGAAAGGAGTAGGTCATAAAGGCTTGAAGAATCCATGAATCCAACTCCAGGCTTCTTGAGCCCTGGAATAGAACCAAATAAAATTTTTAAGGCTCTCAAGTTGTCCACAGAATGAACAACAAGGGCAAGGAATTCTAATATAAACAAGCTGAGCCCCCATCGGAAGGCCTTGTTAAATAATACACTAGGCAAAATAAGCCAACTTGGGTTCTAGCACAGCTGACCAAATGCATTGGAACTGGTGATACCATGTTCCAAGAAAGGATTGAATTTGCCAGTGAAGGTTAAGCTACTCCACCATGGGCAGATGTGGAGAAAGCCACAAATAGCCTTGCAAGGTTTGTAATTCTAAAAAGGGGTATTTGGACCTACCACTTCCAATCCTTCCACCAGGGTTTGAGAGACCGAACCTCAATCTTATGAAACATCTAAGGGGGAATAGAATCAATAACAACTTGAAAAGTCTCTTGGTTCTAATTGGCAAGATTAAATTTAAGCTTGAACTCGAGCCACAACAAAAAATTTCTAGTGACCATATGAATAAAGTTGAGCAACACATGCACTCTACTTTTAAAAAAGTTTAGAGGATGAATCCAAGGTATTTTGGCCAAGGGTCTGCCTTGAGAACTTAGAATAGAAGACTACCAAATGAATTGTTGATTAATGGATAAAACTTTACGAAAATCATTTCTCATCCATCGAAGCCATGGTTTGATAGCTCCCTAGGCTCTCCAAATACTTTTTTATGACAAAAGTACCCTGGGTAATAACAAGCTCTCACATTGTAAGAATGGTGCCCAAATCTAGACCTTTCTAGGTGGGTGTCTTGAAGAGACATCAGTGCTAATGCAATACTGGACAAGAATTTTCTAGGCTTCATTGCCTTCAAGAGCCCTAATAATCATATTAGCATAAAGGGCAATGCCCTACCTAGAGATGAAAATTATAGCAATCCCCCAGCTTCATGGGGTAGGCAACGAAATTCCTAAGCCACACGATGGAATCCTTGATGCGCCTCATTAGAGGCCCAGAGAAAATCTCTGAGGAGTTTCTCAATCTTAGAGGGGGAATCCTTGGAAGGGACCCAATATGAGGAATAGTAAACATTCATGGCTAAGAGAATTTTAGATCAAATCTAAAACTTACCAGCCAATAAGAGAAGTTTGGTTTCCAATACTAAAGATTTTTCTCAATTCTAGCAATCACAACATACCAAAGCTTCATGGGAGAGGCCTGGAAGGCAAAATAAATCCCTACGAATATAAAAAATTCCCCATGGTCAATCCATTTCCACGTAAAAGAATCAAAGTAGCCAGGTTTGGGAAGGGTTGTTGATAACACTGTGTCTTTTGCTATTGAATGTTGGAGTCAGAAGCCTAGCAAAAAATGTCTAGGCACTGAAGAGCTTGTTTGACATTGTTCTCCTCTTCAATGAGAGTGAAGAAAGAATCATCGGCAAAGTGTCCATTAACCAATTGTTTGGAAGAATTGGGGAGAGAAATCCCTTTGACATGGGACTGGAAGATCACTTGAGCAAGTAAATATCCAAATCCTTCGGCTGCAAAAACATAAAGACCCGGTGCAAGAGGACAACCTTGATGAATGGACCTATGAAGTCCAAAGGGGCTAGACTGTTGACCAACAATGGTGATGCAAGTAGAAGCATAACAAAATAACAGTTGAACCATTCAGATGAATCACATGCCAAATCTGAGAGCTTGCAACATGGCCAAAATGAAAGGCCAAATGATCATAGGCTTTGACAAAATCAATTTTGTGGAAGAAGACAGGCTACTTAGAGTGACAAGCACACTCCATCCCTGCTCACATAGCAATACTATTATCCAAGATGAACTAGAATTTGATGAATCCCGTTTATTCAGGGTGAACAATCATAGGAAGCATGGAGTGGAGTTTAAGGGCCAAATCCTTGGCAATGATTTTGTAGGAGACATTGAGTAGCATGATAGGTCACCAATTGTAGATCTCTTTAGGATTGCCAAACTTAGATATGAATTTGATATTACCTTTATTAATTAAGTTTCCCAATGAGCCAATTTGCATTACTTCAAGATAAACTTTATGTAAGTCATAGCCCATAATGTCCCAAAAAATTTTTAAAACTCATAGGGGAATTCATCCAAGCCAGGGCATTTATCATTGGTCATTGAAAAATAACCTCCTTGAGATCATCTTGAGTGAGAAGCTAATCACACAGAATGTGTTGAGCATTGGAAACGTAAAAAGGGACTATAGAAAGACATTGTTGCAAAGCAGACACCCTAATAGGAGTGTATTCTTCAGCTAAAAAGACTTGTTCGTAGTGATGAACAAAGGCTTGCAGAATGTCAGGCAATTCTTTTGAAAGAGTTGTTGCCCTTCCTGAATTTTTTGGATGGATTGAGAAGTATGACAAGTGCACAAAGCCTAAAAAATTCCTTTAATAGTTTGTCCCCAATCTTAAGCCAGTGAAGTTGAGCTTTAATTTTGATGCAAGAGCATCCCTGGTTCAAGAGCAATCTTGCATCAACCAAAAACATTTGCATTTCAGTTTGTTTGCAGTTTAATTTGTTTCCTATCATTTTCTAGTTCAGTCAATAGCAGTTTCTATATTTTGGTCCGCATCCTGCCACAATTGTATTTTACATCTTGCGGAGCTAGACTTAACATCTAGACTCATTTACCTACATCATATCTAGAATTTAGAGCATTTGGATTAAGTACTGGAAAGATATAGCTATTAGAAGATCAACTATTTTCTCATAACAGAGCAACCTAACAGACTCTGATAACCACCTAAAGGAGAAGACTTGCAGAGCATTCCTTGACTTATGGAGCCTAATGACAAATCATTCAATGATCTTTGGTTCATGGATGACCTTCCCCAAGATCTGCGCATAATTCCATTCATTTGCCGAGGTGTTCTACATGATTAGGTCCGACCTATCCATGTACACATGTTACAACTCTTCATTAGAGTTTGTGACCTTCCTTGGCCGACATGGAGGAATCTTTGTATTGGAGATCATATATAAGGATGTAATAGATCCCTAGGAAAGTAGCCATGATCATTAGCATAAGTTCATAGTTTAGATTTTGTGCAAAGGGGACTTCAACCTTATATCTTGTGCATATTTTGATATTCAGTAATCAAGCATGTGAGCCCTAATTGTAAGCCCACATGGTGCGGGCCAGATTGTATTTAAAGTCTATTATATACTGAATGACTGAATCTGTACTTGTTTCATATCTTTGAGTTGTTTCCATTGTGTTTACTCTTGTTGTACGGCCTGGAAAGTTCATTCTATGGACCCCCCTACCGTGACTGCACCAAGTGGTATCAGAGTGAAAGTTTGAATCTCTGGTAGTGAGTTGAGTGAAGTTGGCAAGGGAATTCTGTAAGATCTTGTTATGGTAAGATCGCCAAATTGAGGCAAGTTACTTGTGTCGCAACTAATTGCCAATCATGAGGTAGTTGTCACCTTGTAGCTTGATCACCGAATTTGAGGTAGTTTACACTTGATCCTAGGAAGATGCTGGCAATGAGAGTTGTTGCTATTGGAACAATAGCTGGTTAAATGGATGTGATGATGGAAATTATGAAAATGATGCAAATTTTTTTGGATGTTGTTGAAGAAGATAGACAAAGAGGATTGACACCGAGACCTAATGTTGAAAGTGATGATGAAGAAGAATTTCAATCCGTCGAACAAATTGGTGAAACCTTAGAAGGTGATGAAGATGAAGAATCAGATCAAGTAAAGATGTTGCAAGCTATTTCAAAGATTGAAAAAAGACCTAGAGTTGATGTACTTAACTATACTGGTAATTTGAACCCTGAAGAATTGATTGACTGGATAAATGACATGGAGGAATACTTTGAATATGAAGAGATTGAAGATCCGGAGAAGGTAAAGTTTGCAAAGACAAAATTGAAAGGACATGCTGCTATATGGTGGAAAGAAGTTTAGTTGGAAAGAAATAGAAGAGGAAAAGAAAAGATTACAAAGCGGGATAGGATGGTGACAAAATTTAAAAATCAATTCATACCTGTTGACTATGAGTTGGAGCTGTTGAAAAGATTGCAAAACCTGATACATAAGGAGAAATCTGTGAAGGAGTATACTGAAGAATTTCATAAGATGATCATAAGGATAGGACATAGTGAAGCAAGCAAGGAGAAAGTGGCTAGATACATCAATGGACTGAGATTGAGCTTTCTAGAAGAACTGAGCTTGGTAAGGATGACATCTTTGGAAGAAGCATATCAGTTTGCCTTGAAAGTTGAAGAGAAGATGAATAAAAGACATGATCCAAGATAGAAAGGCAGAGGAGGTAAATTTTAGAGAGGTTGAACATTTTCTGGATGAGATAGAACACATTAAGAGTAGAACAAGTTTGATACCACATTCAAGAAGGAGAACAGAGATAATAATGCTTACCAGAGAGATAACAAAAAATTTTACCAGAGAGGAAACCCTAGCACATACCAGAATGAAGGATATAGAAGAGAGGGAAGAGGATTTGATAAGAGAACATTTAGAGGTACGTGTTTCAAGTGTGGATGTGAAGGGCATAGAGCATTTGAATGTAATCAGGGTAGTACAAGTAAGAGGACATAAAACAGTGGAAGAGCAACCTATGTTGAAGAACCTGTTGGATCACCTAGTTATGTTGGTAAGTTGGAGAAAGGAGAATCATTGGTGATGAGGAGAGCACTATTTCAAGTAGAAGCAAATGAGGAACCACTGTAGAGGAAAAGTTTGTTCAGGACAAGATGCAAATTAGGAGGTAAGTGTTGTAAAGTTGTGATAGTGGTAGTTCAAATAACCTAGTTTTAGAAGAGATGGTAAATAAGCTAAAGTTGGAAAGATTGAAATACCCTAAGCCCTATTAGATAGCATGGATTTAGGATGATCATAAGGTACTGGTGAGTGAACAATATTTGGTCAAATTTCATATTGGATCTTATCATGACGAAGTCTTGTGTGATATAATGCCTATGGATGTATGTCATATCTTGTTAGGTAGACCTTGACAGTATGATAGAAAAGCTATACATTATGGGAGAAAGAATACATACACTATAACAACAAATGGAAATAGAATTACTTTGATTCTTTTAGAAGATGATCCTAAGAGCAAAGGATGTGGAAATGCTAGAATCTGTTTGGTAAATGGAAGAAAATTTCTAGATGGTTTGAGACATGAGAATATGTGCTATGCTTTGATTCCTAAGAAACCTAAAACATTAAAGAAGGAGACTGAAGAATCACAACTGGAGGAGATAAAAAAGCTACTGACAGAGTATGAAGACATCATATCAGATAATGTACCTAAAGGATTACCACCTATAAGGAGTATCATGTCATCACATGGAGCTTATACAGGAGCAAGCTTGCCTAACAAAGCAACACACAGAATGACACCGATAGAGAATGAAGAATTGAATAGATAGATACGAGAGATGCTGAGGAAAGGTTTGATTAGAGAATGTTTGAGTCCTTGTGCAGTACCTACAGTATTAGCACCTAAGAAGGATGGAGAATGGCGAATGTGTACTGACTCGAGAGCAATAAACAAGATCACAGTTAAGTATAGATTTCCTTTACCTAGGATAGATGATATCATGGATTGTTTGAGTGGAGCAAGATATTTCACAAAGATAGACTTGAAGAGTGGATACCATCAAATCAGAATCAAAGATGGAGATGAATGGAAGACTACTTTTAAGACAAATGAAGGATCATATGAGTGGTTAGTGATGCCTTTTGGATTGACAAATGCACTGAGTACTTTCATGAGATTGATGAATGAAGTCTTGAAAAAATTCTTCGGTAAGTTTGTGATTGTATACTTGGATGATATTTTGATTTTTAGTAAGACAAAAGAGGAACATTTCTGGCATATTAGACAAGTTTTGCAGAGACTGAGAGAAGAGAAATTGCTGATAAACATCAAGAAATGTAGTTTCATGAAGGAAGAGTTGCTATATTTGGGATTTGTGATTTTGTGGAATGATTAAAGATGGACCCTGAGAAAGTGAAAGCAATTGTTGAATGGCCTACACTGGAAAGCATTGGAGAGGTTAGATCATTTCATGGATTGGCTAGTTTCTACTAGAAGTTCATCAAAAATTTTAGTTTAATATGTAAACCTATGATAGAAACAATGAGAGGTGACAGGAAAGACTTTAAGTGGACATCTGGAGTAGATAAAAGTTTTGAGTTATTAAAGCAGAAAGTAATAGAGCAACCTATTTTGGCATTACCAGATTCCAATAAGGTATTTCAAGTTGATTGTGATGCAAGTGGAAATGCGATTGGAGCAGTATTAAGTCAAGAAGGTAGACTTGTAGCATATTTTAGTGAAAAGTTGAATGATGCAAGGAGAAGATATTCAGTTTATGACCAAGAGTTATATGTCATAATTCAAGCCTTGAAGAAGTGGAGACATTACTTGTTGCCTAACAAGTTTGTACTAAATATAGATCATCAATCTTTGCAGTATTTGAACAGTCAAGGTAACTTGAATTAGAGACATATGAGATGGGTAGAGTTCATGCAGAGTTATACTTTTGCGTTGAAGCATAGGAGTGGAAAATCAAACAAAGTTGCTGATGCATTGAGTAGAAGAAGAAACTTACTGACAGATATGAGAGTTGAAGTGTTGGGTTTTGATGAATTAAAGAACATGTATGAGGGAGACACTAATTTTGCAGAACCTTGGAAAGCATGTAAGGAACCTATTGTGACATATAGGAGTAAGTCACTGGATTATTGCATTTTGGAAGATATGTTGTTTAGAGGAAACACAATAGTGGATTGGCAAGACATTTTGGCATTGATAAGATAGTGGCTTTGGTAAGTGAAAACTAATTTTGGCCTCAGATACATAAGGATGTTAGGAGATTTGTACAGAGTTGTACAGTTTGTCAAGTTGCAAAAGGGAGTAGTTAGAATACTAGATTGTATAGACCTTTGATAGTAGTGGAGAGACCTTGGGAAGACATAAGCATGGATTTTGTAATGGGATTGCCAAAGACATAGAGAGGATATGATTCAATATTTGTAGTGGTTGACAGATTTTGAAAGATGGCTCATTTCATACCTTGTAATAGGACAACTAATGCAGTGCATGTAGCAGATCTATTTTTCAAAGAGATTGTGAGATTACATGGATTACCTAAGAGTATAATTTCAGACAGAGACACTAGATTTCTTAGATAACTTTGGAAGACGCTTTGGAAGAAGATGAAGATAGATTTAAAGTTTAGTTCAGCTTTTCATCCACAGACTGATGGACAGACAGAGGTAGTGAATAGGAGTTTGGGAAACTTGTTGAGATGTTTGGTTAGAGAGAAGACAGGAAGTTGGGATTTGATTCTTTCACAAGCAGAGTTTGCATACAATAATTCAGTAAATAGGAGTACCAGAAGAACACCTTTTGAGATTGTTACCAGAATAAATCCTAGAGGAGTTACAAAATTGAGAGACATTGGCACAAAAGAAAAGCAAAGTGTAAAAGCAGAGGAATTTGTAGATCACATGAGGACAGTGCATAATCAGGTGAAGAAGCATTTGGAGGATATGAACAGTAAGTATAAGGACAAGGCAGATGAGAAGAGAAGACATAAGGAATTTGAAGTTGGAGATGAAGTAATGGTATACTTGAGAAAAGAGAGATTTCTAGTTAGGACATATAACAAGTTGAATATGAAGAAGTTTGGACCTTGTAAGATACTCAGAAAATTTGATTCAAGAAATGCATATGAAGTGGAGTTACTAGAGACATTGGGTATATCACCTATTTTCAACATTGCAGACCTTTATCAGTATCATGAAGCAAAGTTCAATGATGACATGGAAGAAGACTTGATGAAGCAGCTACCACAACAAGCCCCAGAGCAAATTGAAGACATTTTGGATAGCAGAGTTGGATGCAACACTAGAGGAAGATAATACAAAGAATATCTTGTGAAGTGGAAAGGTAGACTAGAAGAAGATTCAGCATGGATTTATTAGGCTGAGGTGGACCATCTTAGTTCTCCCCTAGCCCCAGCAAAGTGAGGGACTCACTTTTTCAATAACCACGGATGTCTGATGCAGGAGCATCCCTGGTTCCAGAGCGATCTTGCATCAACCAAAAAGATTTCCATTTTAGTTTGTTTGTAGTTCAATTTGTTTCCTTTCATTTTCTAGTTCAGTTTAGGTAGTTCAGTCAGTAGCAGTTTCTATATTTTGGTTTGCATTCTACCGTAATTACATTTCACATTTTCTAGAGCTAGGCTTAACATCTAGACTCATTTACCTACATCATATCTAGAATTCAGAGCATTTGGATTAAGTACCAGAAAGATATCGCTATCAAAAGATTGATTATTTTCTCATAACAGAGCACCCTGATAGTCTCTAATAACCAGCTAAAGGAGAAGACTTGTGGAGCATTCCTCGACTTATGGAGCCTAACGACACATCATTCAATGATCTTTGGTTTGTGGCTGACCTTCCCCAAGATCTGCACATCATTCCGTTCATTTGTGGAGGTGTTCTACATGATTAGGTCTGACCTATCTGTGTACACACGTTACAGCTCTTTATCAGAGTTTGTGACCTTCCTTGGCCGATGCGGAGGAATATTTGTACCGGAGATGATATATAAAGATGTAATAGATCCCTAGGAAAGTAGTCATGATCATTAGCATAAGTTCATAGTTTGGACTTTGCGCAAAGGGGACTTTAACACTATATCTTGTGCATATTCTAATATTCGGTAATCAGGCCTATGAGCCCTAATTGTAAGCCCACATGGTGTTGGACAAATTATATTTTAATTCTATTATATATTGAATGACTGAATCTGTACTTGTTTCATATCTTTGAGTTGTTTCCATTGTGTTTACTCTTGCTGCACGTCATGGACTGTTCATTATGTAGACCCTCCTACCATGACTGCACCAGATTTGAACCCCATGAGTTGAGTGTGCACCAACAATCTACTTTTATTGTTGAAGCTGCACCACCTAGAGCTAGGAATCTATGTCAAATGGCTAAGACTTGAAAATAGTGGTGGCATAGTGGAGCTGTTGGGTGGTGGTCTCATAAGAGGAGTAGTTGAAATAGGCAAGTTGTCTCTTATAAATGCAGAGAAACTGTGAGGTATAGGTGACGGCATCATTCCACTAGGCTATCCAACTGACCCCATGCATGGGATGTGGCTCTAAATTCCAAACACCTTAAATATGAGGTGATTTGGCCTTGTGATGGAGGAGTAATGTGTTAAATAAGAATTGAGTCTTCACAGCTTTGGGCTTAGAGGTACTCTATTCAATACAAGAACGTATTGGGAAATGATTAGAAAGGACAAGATCTCCCAATGGCTTAATAAACAAGGAATAACAACTAACAAAAGAGAAGAATGATTAGGTATAAATCATGGCCTGATCCAACTACTTTAATATCCTATCAGGCCTTTCTCTTAAATTTCTCCATGTGTACCAAAGTGAATGTCCTTGGTTGCAGCCCACATTGGGATCCAAAAAGACCTAATTTACTATGCATAATAAACTAAGCCTCTCTCTCTCTCTAGTTTTCTACCACATAGGAAAGGCTCCACATTTAACATATAAGCACTCAACCATATTAAAATTTTCGCACATAACCCAAGTAGTGGTTGGCATTAAATGAGCAATCCACCTCTAAAGAGAAGATCTCTCCATGGCATCATTGGGAACATAAACATTAAAAACACCAAAAGAAAGATTTTTTGACATTGAAAAAAGCCCATAGTGCATAGTTGGTGGGGTCACAGTCATGATCAAACAATAGCTAATGCCACTTAGGAGAGAGAAAGGTGACAACTTATCGACAACCAACTTCATGGTTACTACAGAAAAATGGCTGGAAGGCCAAATAACATGACAAGCTATTGAAAGTAAGAAACTAGACACTTTGACCTCCTAAAAGCAAATAATGTCTAAATCTAGAAATTGAAGTCAAGCATAACAAACATAACATTTTTGTGGGCAGTCTATTAGACCTAAAACATTCTAGGAATTACAATTCATAAATGAGTTCGAGAGTCATCTCCTCATTATCTAGCTCTTCAAGAGAAGAATAACTCTTATGCAACAAAGTATTGTTTGCCTCAAAGATTCCAATTTGGAAGTTGAGATTAGTAGGCTACCATTTCATTGGCACATATTCTCCTTCTTCCAAGTGTCCGGTCAGGTGTGTGACCTCCTTTATCTAGTAAGGGAGGGGAAGGGTGGTGGATTGTGATGGCTAACAGCTATGAAACAAATATGGCCACTAGTGGAGATTTGAAACTTTTCGTCTCTCCAGACATCTCCCCGAGAGGGGATATGAAATATTTCCCAATATTAGGGGTTTTGAGGCAATTTTCAATGCTAGAGCCCTAGAACTAGAGGTATTGGGAGTGGGCTTAGGGTTTCTAAAATTCTTGGTTTACCCATTGATCACTATAGACTAGCCTTCCTCTTCTTTTGCAAGAGGTGTTGGCCCTAACAAGGGTTGTGTCAAAGTCTTGATTTGTAAAGATGCCAAAGGGAAATCTTCAATCTTGTGCTTGGAGGACTGGAACTTATAGTAGGTGTTGGGAAAATTAATATACTAAATGCACTGAGAATAGAAAGTTTGGCCAACTTGTATGTCCATGATTTCTTTTAGATCCTTAGAGAGATTCAACTCCACATGGACTTGTCACTGGGGTTGAGCTAAATAAAACTGTTCAAGTTCACCACATGCCACAGTGCCTAGCGAGGAGGCTATCTGATGTAGCAAATTCTAGCAAGGGAGGGGAAGACCAAGAAACTTGCTCCAAATAGGAAATTGAAAGGGCTTGTCATTAGCGATGATGAAGTCATGAGTCCAAGGTTTGAATAAAAGTAAAGAAGAGAAAACAAGCCAAGGGCCCCAGCTTAGAATAGCCTTAGCATGGTTGGCCTCAACAAAGTGAAAAAGGAAAAACCCTTTTGTAAGGTCTTGCATGGCATAAAGCCAGATTCCATGTCGAGTCTAGGCTTTGCCAACCCATTCTCTAAGCATGCTTTTAGGGGGGACTCTACCCACAAAGTACCCAATTAAAGTGAAATTCTCTATCCATTTGCAAGCATTTTCAAAATTAGGGATGGAAGAACAACATATGTTGGTGTTTCAAGGGACGTAGTTCATGGAACACCTTGGGGACAAACTTCTTGAAAGGAAGCTAGGTGTGCAGAAATTGCTTCCTACACTAATCTAATAAGGGGAGGAGAGTGCAAATTCAAATTTATCCTAACTATTACAGCAACATTAAACCATTAACATGAGATATTGCATCAAACACATAAGGAAGAAAGAATGACAGAAGAAGAGAGACACAAGATATACGTGGTGAAAACCCTTACGGGTGAAAAACCCCACACTCCAAAACACTGCTCGACTGTATTACATAAACAAAGAGATTACAATACAAATCAGAGCCAATTCTCTTGCAAGAGTCTTCGACACTGGTATCTGGAGATGATGCGGTAGCATAACAATACATGTAAAACCTGTAATACATCTCCTCCTCCAAGCACCTGTTTATATAGAAAATATAAGGCAAAATTGCCCTCTATCTTGGAATGGGCATCCAACTTGGCCTCATGGCCCAAAACCCATGCCTGTGGACACTTGGTCAACATTGTAAGATGCTTTTGACACTTTTCCACAAACCCCATCTAAAAGTGGTCACCTATTTCCAAAATGGGCTATGATAGATGCTCTTACAACTCTACGACCATCATAGAATCTGTCATAGCAGTTACACCTTACAGTTGTAAGAGAATCTGTCATACACAGGCTATAAATAGCATATTCTCTTACAACATGTCATAGTCCACCTTGGGGCATCCAAAGATGCCTTTTTCAAAGATGCTCTTCGACACGTCTTCACCTATCATAGAATCTCCTATTCTGACTCTTACATGTCATAACTTCGTCATAGGAATATGTCATGACTGTTATAGTCAATATTCCCTTACACAACAACCAAGATGCCGACACATGGAAAAATATTCCTACCACAAAATGGGATGCTTATCTACTCATGTGAGGACAAAATTACAAGTTGTCATCTTCCATGTAGGATGACACATCACCATGCCACATCCCACAAGATGACAATATGGAATTTACAATTAATTTACATAATAGGAAATGAATAAATAAATACAATCAAAATAATGCAAGGAATTACCAAGGTTGAGACACCTTAATTCCCAACACTTTGGAGGGCATTTGACCAGGGGAGCCATTGGGTGTCGACATCAAGGATTCAACTCTAGTAGTAGTAGCTATAGATGAATGAAAGGCCAAGGTCATATAAAGTGGGAAAAATATGCCCGCAAGCTTAGAGACATTACCCACACTGCAATAAATGTAGGCAAACACAGAACTATCCTATAGAAGTGCAATATGATGACAAAGAATAGTAGAGTGAAAAGACTTAGCAGAGTGAAAACATCAGCTAACTCGTGACTGTCTATGATGGGTTTTCAATTATGTGAAGAGAAAAGTTAAGTTGGAATGACCATTATGTGTTATTAATTATTTTATTTGACAAGTGTTATAGTGGCAAGTATCTGCCTTTGATGTATTATAATAATATCATTTATTTTCTACACGATAGATGGGTTATGACAAAGCAATTCTAAATTTGTCCCATGAATAGTTTTAAATGAAAGCTATAATGTATCTTAGAGATAGATTTTTGCAAGCTAAATAAAAGGTGATTTTATTGGCTAGTGATGATTATAATGTTTAGGGCTAAGATTGACTCAAAATTTGATTCCTTCTAGGTACAAGTGTGACTAACATATTTGAAGTTGAGTTTTATCCTTAGAGTAAATATTTTTTAAATATTTATGAGCAAGTGATTTCTTAATAAAATTTCTTTGTAGATTGATTGGTTGATTATTATGTAGTGGCATCAATTTCCATTTTTATTATGTATTGTAGTTTTTATTTATAAAAGTTTTAATTATATTGTCCCACATTTATTATGATGAATTTTCAATTATCTGAAGGGAAAAAGTTAAGTTGGAGCGGCCATTCTGTGTTAGTAGTTGTATTATTTAACAAGTGTCGCATAGTGGTGTGTAAATGGCTTTGAAGTATCAAGTAATAATAGTATTTATTTTCTATGAGCTATGACAAAGAAATTCTAAATTTCACTCATTAATAGTTAGAAATGAAAGACATAAGGTATCTTAGAGATAGATTCCTGCAAGCTAAATGTATGGTGATTTTACTGGCCAATGAAGATTATAATTGTTGAGTTGAGCTTGACTCCAAATTTAATTCTTTCTAGGTACAAGTGTGACTAGCATAGTGGAAGTTGATTTTGCTCCTTAGAATAAATATTTGTTAAATATTGATGACTCAGTTATTTCTTAGTAAAAATCTTTGTAGATTGCTTAGTTGATTTTGAGTTTGATACCCAAACCTCTAATAGTATAGTTGAAGTTGTGTTTGTTCCTTAGAACAAATATTTAAGATTGATAAATAAGTGATTTCTTAGTGGAGAGGCTTTCTAGATTGATTAGTTGAACTTTGAATGACCAATTCAAAGTATTGTTCATAGTAATTAGTTAAAGAAAAATAGATATTGATTGTTGTAATTGATTTACATCATGGTTGAAATTATAGTTGATAATAACCAATTAAAGCACTAGCAAATATATATTGTTATGATCATCCATAATAAAGTTGATGAGGGGAACATAAAGAGTCATGACACTCCTATAAGTGATGCAAGATATCTATACCAATTAAATTATATTTTAATTAATTATTATAATTAATAATTTAATATAAATATTAATTATATTATTTTAAATTTTCTATAATACTTATTAATATATTGTGCGAATCACTAAGTTCAATAATTATTCCAAATAATGATGTCATAACTACATGCAACCTAATATACTTTTAGTTTAACTGGCAAGGATGATGGTATGTTCCTTGACTATGCTATTAATCAAGGTTCAAATTCTTCGGAGATGTAATTATAGTAGGTCGAATTCTTTATTCACTTTGACAAACTAGATCTCAACCAAAGAATAATCTATAATTTAGTTGTATGATCCCTCATAATATTTAATTGATTACACAAAGTTCAAACAACAATGTCTATATAATTCAATTATTTATAATAAACAAATATTAAATTTGTTAGGATATTGAAATTATAAACTAGTACCAAAATTATAAAGGTGGTCATTAAATAAATTATTCTTATAACCTTACTATTGAAATCAAAATTAAAAATCCAAACTATAAACAATAAGTGTATGGAATGGTTTTAAACAACTAAAAATGAATTTACACCATTATGTTGTAAATGTCAATAAAATTACTATTAATCACATGATAAAGTTATAAGTATAATCACTAAAGATAGATAGCAATCTGATAAGTTCACACTTGCTGACATGGAAATGGGATTTCATCTGAAATGGGAGTTTCATTGTGGTAAGTATAACCTTTATGTTAACCATAGCACATAGAATTCAACCAGTGGCCAATCTTCTTAACTATCAAGTAAAATTATTTGTCATGTATTGTGGTCTCGCTAGTTGTCACCCTAACCATTAGTAGTCAATATACACCCCAGTGGCTGAATTAAAAGGAAATTACCTTGTTTAGTGTGTCATGTGCTCCACCATTGATCTAGGAGTTATTTATTGCTTTGTGTTGTTCTGCTAATTTTTCTATATATTTTATGCTCTAAATCTTCCCACTTCTCCTCACATTCTAAGATAAAGAGTCTCCTATCTACCATGGCCACATGAGAAAAATCTTTATTGACATCCAAAAATAGGAGAACAATGACCTAAAATGACTCATACAGGTAGCAAAATTCCATCACATATAGGCCAAACATAAAAAGATTATTCTTTGGAGTGGAATCAAGGCCTACATCAAATCAATCCCTATGATCAAGGGTACTACACATAGTGCACAAAATGAAACACCCTTCCATTAGTCATTGGCCTCAAATGGGCCACTAGCTTGGCTATAGCTAGTTTCCATATGTTTTAATTAAGATAATTGGGAACAACCCAAACCCTTACAAAAAGACAAAAAGGTGAACAATGAGAGTTTCACAAGCAGTAAAACTAAGAACAACCCCACCTAAACAACACAGAACAACAAAACCAAAAAAAAAACTAGCAGGAGAGCCTCTACAACTCTGAGAGATGCATCAAGCTATTGATGGCCTGCCATTCACGATTCAAGAACTCTGGCTTGTCTTCAAATGTAGTATCCTTCAAACTATTTACCTGAGTGTATGTGTCTCCCACATCTACTTCTTTGCCTTTGGTCTCTTGGCTCTTTGCTCTAGTTCTGTTGGCTGGACCTAAATGAGTGGCCTACTGATTGGTGTGTCTAGTAGTAGGAGTGCAATAACTTAGACCATTAGTAGCTTTCTATTTCTCCAACTCAACCTAAAACACATAAAGGGTGGTGGCTGAGTTCTTAACCATCTCCTTACTGAAAGCAATTATCTCCTCCATATTCCTTTTTATGTCTTCTTGGGTTTTCTTCATTCTAACCATTTCCTACTCCATACTCT
The DNA here is from genome assembly GCA_027924645.1 of Cunninghamia lanceolata. Lineage (NCBI taxonomy): Eukaryota > Viridiplantae > Streptophyta > Pinopsida > Cupressales > Cupressaceae > Cunninghamia > Cunninghamia lanceolata. The sequence goes on along the minus strand of BSBN01000430.1, from coordinate 17,264,681 downwards.
CCCATTTGTCAAAGGTGTGCAAACTTCTCCACCTCCTTCCATAAGTCTTCAGTCACATTTTCATTGGTCTGGTTGGAAGTCTCAAGTTGAGTCACAATTTCAAGATGCTGAATTTTCTTTTTGGTATTGTGGATTTGGGCCAATTACCATTTTAGAACTTGGTTTTGGAGGTCCATGGCCTTATATAGGGTGATAACCTTTTCTTCCAACTAATTACAGGTACTACATCTACTAGTTCCCTAGGAGGTCCTTTAATCACCACTAAGGGAATTGTTGCAAGGGGGGTAGGATAGTTCACTTTGGAGCTAGTTTCCATATGTTAAAACAATGAAAAAAGAGTTAAACAATGGGTTGGACTAATAAAAGAGATAGCATTGCAAGGGCATTCAAATGGTAAGCAAAAACATCAGAATGATTGAAATTAATATAATATAAACATTGCAATATGATTTTAGAACAAGGGCATCATGGGACATTTAAACATTGCGTGATACATGTAAGATTTAGATTTTAAATCCAAGGTATAGGCAATGTTAAGCTAGGCTAAAGGAAACTAATGGAATAGGTTGACCATGTAAATAAAATAACTTTTAAGTAAATAAAAATAACTCTTCAAGAAAAAATAAAACAAACAATATAGATAAAATAAATTATTTTTGAAATAGTTCTAAAGTAAAATAAAATAACTCTTAAGTAAATAGAATATATTAAGACATGTTCTAAAACCTCAATAATACCATCACATAGGATGGAAGCCATCACATGGTGGGCTATGATGAAAGGAAGCATTTTGTGATGAAAAAGTGATTTTGTGATGAAAAAGTGATTTTGTGATGCAAATTAGAGATAAAATTGAGTATTAATTCAAAGGGAATTATGTGAAGCAAATCAACTATTAAATCTAGGCACAAAATATGTTGTTTTTCCCTCATTTTCTCTAATCAGAGCAATGACAAAATATTTCTTGTGTAGTATTATGTCAAGTATTATCAGTGCACACCATGTAAAGAGGAAATTACTAGTACTCTATGATAATAATAATTAATTAAAAACATAAAAAAATATTTATAATTTTTTTATTATGGAATTATTTTAAAATTCTAAATTGATATAATAATTTAAATACTATATCAAATATTTACGATCTTTATAAATATTTGGTATAATATGTAAATTATAATCCAATTCTATGATAGCTTGGCTAATGGACCATTTGCCTTTCAAATATTGTAACATTAGAAGTTGTTTTGTAATAAAAAAATAAATATAAATAGGATTGAATTACTATTCATTTTTTGATTTATTTTTATTTTAGTTTCAATTTCTTGTATTTTTCAAATATTTTGTGTCAACCAATAACATGAGGAATGAAATAAATACTGCTTAGATAATGTTTGAATTGTGCCCTTAGTGAATTTAGTTGAATGGATATTCCCTAACCCTTAGTACTCAACCAAAAAAGTTAATTATTTATACACTTCAACAATTGATTATTTACTAACTTCTAATAAAAATTTACAAAAAAAAAATTGAAAAAATGAAAATTGTGTTGAAGACAAATTTACAAACTTATAGAATAAATAATATTAGATGAAATTGAAATTATATCCCAAATAAATATAATTCTTTAGACTTATTATTTTCTAATTTCCTAAAATATATAATTTGTTAAAAGAAAACATAAAATAAATAAATCAAATAATAATTTTCATGAAAATGTTGATGTCCTTAACATAACATAATAATAATGATATAGATATCTAAAATATTCTATCTTTAAAATGTCAAAGGTATAAACTTAAGTTATTTTATTTACATAAGAATTATTTTATTTTACTTTAGAACTATTTAAAAATTACTTTATTTTATTTATATTGTTTACTCTTTTATTTGAAGAGTTAGTTTTAAATTTTTTTTTTTAACTTTTTTAAAATTATTTTAATTTATTTATTTAAAAATTATTCTATTGTTTTTTGAAAATATGTGTTGGTTGAGTTTTGAATTTTATGTACATAGTAATAATATGATGTTCCATATATTACTATTACTATAGAACACTTATGAACATAGTACTAATAATTAAAAAATTATGACATACATCCAACTCCTTTAATGAGTGTAAGCATGAGATTGTATTGAAAACTCACATATTAGATAATAGTCCATATTTTGGTATACAATGTTATAAAATATTCCATTTTTAGGAATACAAACTTCAAAAACCATGTAATGCATTCATGATGGAATTGATTAGCATTAAACATGGTATAAAAGCATGCAAAATGGTGGGTATTCAAAAGTCAAGGTCATGATGGTGACTCCAATTAAATGTTGAGAATCACATCAGGGATTGAATATACTTGTAATATCAAATTTTGATCTTGAAAACCTATTGAATTTAAACCTAAAAGCACTAGCAAAAGCTTGTTTGAAAGGTGGAAGTTGAAAGGAACATATAACAAGTTCCACCTAATGGCATAGTACTTCTAAAATATTGTACTAATAGAATTTGTTTTTATTTGTAATGTTGTATTTGTCAAAATAAGTATTGTAATATTCAATCTAAAATGATGCAAATGAAGGAACTAATTTAGAATAAGAACACTTTAAATAGATGATGTATAAAACTTCCTTTAACTTCAAGTCAAACCCCCTTACTAATTTTACAAGATTAAAAAGTGTAAATAACATACCATAAAAAATACTTAATATTATTATATTTATCCAAAATTTATACATTATAATAAAACAAAGTCAAAATAAATATAAAACATAAAAAACAAAAGAATAAAACATGCACTTTCTCTCGACTCTTAAAAACTTTCAAATATATTTTTAAATTTATTTAGCTTAATATAACTTATTGAAGCACTTGTTATCAATTAAAAAAATAGTATATGAAAGAGGCTACCCATGTGAAGGTAAGTGAAGAATTATTATATGAAAGAGGGGAATATGAATGTCTTAATCTCTTAGGTTCAATCCATCCATGTGATATGGACCATTGTACCCATTTAATATAATACTAACAGTTGCACTAAGTTTAAGCACAATGAATTTGCTGATAGGCTATTATTAATGGAAACAAGAAATAGCTCAGTACAAAATTAGATTGTATAGTTTTATTAGGTTCTGTGCATAATCAAGTTGTTCAAAAAGAGATTGTAGATTAAAATGTTATTATGAAACTTTTATACACTCATATTGCAATGTGAGACAATGACAATGGTATTCCTTTTTTAATGTCTAATAAGTATTTTTATTTTCCCATTTCATTTCAAAAAAAAAATTACAAATGGAAAGCAGTAGTAGCTAGTTCCCAACTATCATTACTAGTAAAATAAATAAATCAAGTTTTTAAACACTCTATGGTTTTTGAGATTTCTCATTATACTTTTAAAAACTCTCTTGGGACATATCCATCCAATCCCCAAACATAGTCATCCGATTTGTAATGTCCCCTTTTTAATAAAATAAATTTGGGGGATATATTAGTCCATTCCTATTTTCCCATGGTCTAATATTAAAATTAAGGGAAAATATTTAATTTAATATTTTAATTATTTTCTCACAAATTAAGGAAATTGTATTTTATTGGGAACGAATAAATATTAAAATTGGAATTTATTGCACAAGTGTGGGCATGGATTTGGTAAGAAGATTTTGTAACTGCCAGATGCTAATTTTAGGTGATTATGACAACTATCACAAGAATCTATGACAAGATTAGTGACAAGTTGTATGGTTGTTAGTGGCAGGTTATTTTTGGCATGCAAGGTGGAGTGGGAATTAAAAAATAGTTTTTTAAGTAATTTTCCCACCAAGTAAGGCGTGGGAATTTAGGCCCTGGTGACTACAAATATTTCAGTATTTGCATGCTGTAGGGTCTTTTGCTTTTTCAACTTCTTATTTTTACTAAATGAACACTTGTGTTCTATAATTTGTTACTTGTGGATGAAAACCCATTGGTTTTTGGATAAGAGGATGAAATCCCTTTAGTTCTAGAGAGAATTCTCATCTCGGGTGTGCATTAGAGCTTCAGGGTTGGGCAGTTTCAGATAGTATTTAATATTATGTGTTTTACATGTTTTGGTTGTAGTATTAGATTTCTATGTGTTGTAGGGTCTTGATGCTGTTGTGATAGGTGTATTTTCTATTCTATTTCTATTCTTGTTTATTTCCAGGAGCTAAATATATTATATTTTTAGTTTATCAAAGTCAAGACTATGTTTGGGTGAAATGCATAGTGTGTATTTGAACATTTTGTGGTGAATATACAATATATATTTCAGATTTATATTATCTATTTCTGAATGTGTTATGACTATTGTATCAATCCATATTGATGTTAAAATCAGATTTATATCAATAATATCATTTGTTGGAGTTTTGGTACATTTGTTGCAATTTTGGTGTTGACTAGTTGGCAATTTGTGTTGAGTTTGTGAAGCATTTTTGTGAAGTTTGTTTACATGCAATTTTTAGATCTGAAATAAAATAGAAAATTTACAGTTGGGACATTACAATGGTATTAGATCTATGCTCTTACCAGCCTGTAGGTTATTTTGATGATTGATGCTTCCAAGTGATAGGGAAACTTGATACTGGTGAAGAGAGCAGAAGAAATTCCAACAAGAAGAGATAATGCCAGAAGAGGTAGACCCTGGAAAATAATTTAAATAGAAGATCGATGAAATGGTTCAAGGGGAAAATGTGTTGTATACATGTTTGGCTATATTTTCAGTGGATGCAAAATAATTCAAACAATAACAATAACAATGGAGGAGCTAGTATGTCACGTCTCATTTTTATGGACTACATTATTATTCTAGATTAGTGAACATTTACCATGATTGTTTTACTTCGAGTAAGTTCCACATGTGTGAAGGTAATTATCATGATGTTATATTTACATAAATTAGAAAGATGATTTAAATATTAAATATTATCAATATGATTATGATGTTTTGCTTCATCTAGGTTTTTGGGAACTAACTTATTGACGTCGAGTTGACTGTGAATGAATAAAGGTAATCGTCGAAGACGAGAACATGGTTGAGGTAGAGGTGTTCTAGCCATTTGGCAAGAACTGTTTGGGATGGTTAACTCCGATGTAATCACACACTCACGTAGTCTCATATTGCATTTTGAATGGCTTATTTTTATGCATCATTGTGTGGATAATAAATGTGGTGAATGGTTAGATACTTAGACAATATTGTGTTTTAATTGCGACAGTAAGTCTTTTTCAAGAGCATGATTTAATTATAAATATTAAAAGTTCTTTCGATTATATTTTAAATGGGTTATTTTAAATGGTTGTTTAAATAGTTTATTTTATGATATTTAAATAAATAGTGTATTTAAATTATTAAATAATAAAATATATAAGTGTTTACCTATTCTTATAAAAATTATTGTTTGAATGACAATATCTATAATTAGATTTAAAACAATTGTATTTAAATACAATAGATATGTATATATAAATTATTTAATATTATTTTATTTATAAATACTTCTTGTTTTATTAAAGTAATTATGTATTAGAAATTGTATTAATAACATTATTATATTTAGAAATCTAATTAAGGAAAATAAATGATTGATATGTTGTCATGCAAGCGACGAGAGTAAATAAAGTTTAATCTATTTTATTTTCAAGGCTTTTGGGAAGCCAAAAATATCATGCAAACTAAGAACAAACTTTATTTATCAAAAAGCAATTAGAAAACCTAATTTCTGAACGCCATAATTAGCAAAGCTTTTTGATAAAAACAAAAAAGCAACAAAAGGAAAAGGGGATGAACATTATTCTCAGAAAAAGGCAGGTAGAGCAAGGCAAATTTTAGTGTTGTTTGGAGGAACAACAGAAAGAAGGGAGAAGAGATCTACAATCTGTGACAGGAGAAAAGAGAGGTGGCGATAGCAGCTGTGAATTCAACCTTTGGCCAATGTTTATACTAGATTTTTCTTCTTGGATTAATTACAATAAAACACATTTTGTTAACTATCAAAATGATATCTTTTTAGCTTGCTTTTGTAGGTGTTAGCCTCTTCTTTTCTTACTCGACCTGCCTACTATTTCCCTTAGTTTTATGCTTGAAATTGATCCCCCTTGGTGTCATCAACTTGGCAATCAATTAGATGCTAAAAACAACAAAATTGTGAACTTACCTATCTTTAATCGTTGTTCATTTATCTCGGTTACCAGTCTTCTTTTTTTCTATGCATTTAGATTGAATCAACCTCATTTGAAAGCGTGGGTCTGTATGAAGAATGACTTGCCTTGTATTATTCATGCCTCCAATCTTCTTCTATGGCGTTGATATTACATTGACCCGCTATTTGATTGTCATGAAAAATTAGTTTATAACCACTTAAAAATTACCCACCTCCCATTCTTGCATTGACCTGTGAGGGATTTGGCATTCTACAGGGATCGGCCTAGCTATAGATAATAGCCTACTTTTTTATTTCTTTTGTAAACCAATTTTATAACTGTTAAAGACTACCTTTTTTATCACTAAAAATAATTAGTTGTTTGATATTTATTGTTGCTATTCTTCAACTTATGGTTACCCTGTTGCATTTATGTCATTCCTGTCACAGCAGCGTGTGTTTTTTTGTTGTAGCTTCCTTCTGACTATTCAATATTGCAGCTTCTGTCTAACATGTACCCCAATCTATAAATCATTTCTTCCTTGGTTTGTTGTTATAGGCATTCTACCTCTTTAACTTTGATCAACCAAGCCTTCTATTCCATTCTGGCCACTCGTCTTCTTTAACCATGGTGTTGATACTAATTCAACCTATTGTTCCTGTTCATTGTTTTGCTATTCTTATTTAAGCGTTGTTATAGTTCATGTCGCAGTTGTGATAGTAAGACCGTGGCTTAATTTTCTTTAACTTCCTATCATAGTTTTAATAGTAAGATTGTTAAAATATTTAGAAAACCTTATTATTTACAAATATTGGAATGAATAGATTACAAGTTAAAATTATCTTTTCCTTATATGTTAGTATGATGGAGTAAATTCAGAGATATAAATATCATTGAGTTATTAAAACTTCTTGAAGAGAATTGGTATACTTGATTAGAATGATTTAGAAAACTCAATGCATATTATGGAAATAGGATGAAATATGGACTAGGAAATGACACCGATTTAATAGTTTTATAGATGCAATTGTAAAAAGGTGTGTTTTCATGATTGATGCATGGGAAAGGGATTATAAATGGTCATAGGTGATTTTGGATTTATTTATTTATTGATTATTTATTTATTATTTACTTGTTTATTTGGGTAAAGAAGGTAGATTTTTATTTAGGAATGTGCTTGGGTTACTTTCTGGGTGAGGATGTTGAATGTGGATTATCAGAGATGGTTTTTCCTCTTTTTGGGAATTGAACCAGGTTACTCTATTTTAAAGGTTTAGATCTAAATGAGCTGTCATTGTAAAAGATGATTATTTGTCTAGAAAACTTATTTATATATATCTCTACCACATTCTGTTGCAAGACAATCTGCATTTCATTATTTAGAATTGCACATTAAGGCATCAGGGTGCATCAAGAGTTCCCTCCTGCTACTTGTTTCTAGGTAGCTAGACATTTATTGCAGGGTTGGGTTTCCTTCATTTCATGAAGGGATCTGAGAAACTGTAATTGCTTCATGGTTGGGTGGAAAAGCACCTGGGACATGTTCTCGTCTCTCAGCTCACAGGTGGTGGACCACTTCATTCATGCAACTGATGAGCGTATTGATTTACTTATTCTTGTTGTACATGATTATTGTAAACTTGTATTTAGATGTATCATGGTATGATTGCCAATGAACTTGTATGATTTTATAGTGCTTTTGCCTGGGATGAGCATGCGAATTGTAATATTTAATGAATTTATTTGATTTATATTAATGAGATTATCTTTGGCAAGATTTAATGATTCTTATGGATTCTTATTGTGAAGACTTATTGACTTTATTGAAACTTATTTGTGAGACTTATCTTGTACTTGCGATATTGTAATTAAGCAGATTAATTACACCTTTTTCATATTTTATATTGTAATTAAGCGGATTAATTATACCTTTTTATCTTTTGCGGATTAATTACATCATTTTACTTTTGATAGTTACATGATGTTGCAATTTAAATAGATTATTTACTTTATTTACTTCTTTTTACTTTGTTTTTCTTTTGTGGTGGCTTGAAGGCTTTTACATTTGGTATCAGAGCACGGTTCTAGCATTGGGAGCTCTAGGTGTGTGTGTTATTCAGTTTGATTGATCATGTGTGGGTCCTTGTGTGTTAGCCTTCTGTAAATAGCATGTGCCTACTTTTTACAGGGTTAGATAAACCCTGATGCTTGTTCTTGAGTATGAATGAACTAGGTTATTTTCTTCTTTTAGGGTTATGCATTAGTATGGGAAAGAGGATGTTGGATCATATGTTTGACTTAATTTATTTTGCCTTCTAGTAAATGCTTGCTTAAAATGCATATTGCATTGTTTTATTGAGAGCATGATCATGAATATGGATTCACTATGTGGTTATAAGAAATATAGTATTGCATTACCTCATTGAAGTTTTAAAGGAGAGAAATGATAACCGTTGCTTGTAGGAAAGAATGTTGTGTTGTGATATCTTGGTTTGTGAACCTTATTTTGTCCTAACTTAGATCTTGGTTGTTGAATGTTTGCAAGTATATAACTGTATGAATGTTTTATTTTTCCACAAATTTGTGTTTGAAAGGAGAATGGCTATTTTGCTTTCTATGCTTTTGGGAAGTTGCCTTCCAGGACGGGTGTCGAATATGGCGAAATAGGGAAGTGGGTTTTCTTTTCAAAACCTACACACTGTTAATCAGGTTTTGTATTTAATTCCTTGCCATATCCTATTAATGAGATGTTGCATTCAAGTTAGGGATGCATGTAGGTTAATAGGGATGCACCAGGTTGGGTCGGGTATTCTTCAGTTTGATTGTGATTTTTGGGGTCAAAATGCAATCTTTGTTTCTAGGTATCTTAAGTGATGTGTGGAAATGATCTTATGATATAGAAGTGCTTGGAGTTTTAGAGGACTAGGTTGCTTGTACGATTGAGTGTGTTCTCTTAACTCATCCCAATTTTGGTACCAAGCACAGTGTAGCATTGTACTCCCTCTCTAGTGGCTAGAATTAGTCACATAGTTCATGTAATGTAAAACTTTAGAATTTTGATATTTATTTATTTAACTTTGATAATTTTTCTAAATGTTATAAAGACCAACATTGAAATTTTATTTTTATTTATGAAAAAGTATAGCCATCAAAATTTGATATTTACTTCTCTTGTGACCTTGATGGTCATGTTGGCTTTACTGTTGAAATTGCACGCATTTTTATGACTTTTTGTTGGAATTGAAATTTTCTTTTCTTCAGAATTTATTTATTTATTTATTAGTGGTGGCTATGCTTGAATGTTTTTAAACTATTAGTCATGTATCATGTTATGTTTTCTATCATGTCCATGATGGGCCTCTGATAGTTGTCTAAGGGAGTAGGATGTGGAGAATATATTGTTTTGTAGTGAGTGTGTTACTAAGAGCTTTGGTAGATTGAGTTCATTAATTGTTATTAGATGTATTAACATTGTTGAAGTGTTTAGGAAGTTTTGAAATGGAATTTGGTATCACTATGGATCACTAGAAGTAAGTTAAAATTTTGTATGGAGTTAAAGGTTTATAGGTTGAAAAGGAAATTTTGATAGAAGAATTGGAATAAAGAATTGATGAATGTAGAAAGAAGTAATATAGAATATATGGAAAGAATAAAGGAGTTAGGAAATGAAAAGTATGAAATGTTTTGTGAAAATGACCTTTTGGAAAAAGGAATTGTTGAAAGAAGAATTGAAGTTGTTTGAAGGAATGAATGATTGCAAGAAAAGTTGAAGAACCTAGAAGGAGAAAAGTTGAAATTTGAAAGAGCAAAATGATGAGTTATAAAAATTGTTGCAGCATGCAAAGAAGAAAATTAATGTTGAAATCAAGCCATTAGTCTCATGCAACATAGATGATTTATGTTCTTTGATCAATCAATTGGTAGTTTGCTGAAGAATATAAGGATGAAAATGATGATGAATCTTCTATCATAACTAGTTGTTTGGATGATAATGTTGGTTTGAAAATCTTGAAGAAAATTGAATATATAAGCGAAGGTTTGGGGTAAGCATGGGCAAGGAATCCAAGAGCCCATTGAGTCAATTGTGGGGACTAAGTATGAAAATCTCAGGTACCAAGGTAAAGGGAAAGAAAAGACAAATGTTTTTGTAAGTACTAAGAAGTCATTTCAAGAAAAGGAGATTTTACATTGTTCACATTGTGATAGAGAAGGATATAGAAGAGAAAATTGTTGGAAATTACATCGTTGTAAAATTTGTGGTTTGAAAAATCATAGTAAAAAGACATGTTGGAATAGAGAGTTGGAAAAATGAATCTATGACAAGTTGTTTGAAAATGAGTTGTGGTTGGATAAATGTATTTGATTGGCAAAAGAAAAAGGAAAAGAACTAAACAATAGAAACAAAACAACCAAATATAGTGAAAAACCAAGTGTAGAGAATAGTAAAGAAATTAAAGAAGTTGAATTATTTTTGTGCAAAAGTGCGAGAAAGGAAAGGAAGAGTTTTTTGAGAAATTTTGAATTGTAGAAGACAAGTAATGAAAGAGGAAATGGATTCCAATAATAGGAATGATGTGAGTGGTATTGTTCAGAGGAGTTGTTTGCACAATGATTGGATATGACCTAGTTGGTGTACATTCAGAGATTTTTCTTGTTGTTGGAGATCTCGATCAATGCTTGTTTGGGAGGACTAATCTCTTGCTATTATATTTTGTTGCCATGAGGTTGCATGTGCATTATGAGGATTAATTCTTATTTTATGAGTCTATATGAATTGATTTTTGCCTTGTTTAGTGTATATTAAAGATTGATTGTTACTCTTATGCTAGAATAAATGTAATTGAGTGGCAGTTGTGCCATATAAATTTGTTGATGGATTACATACTTGGATTTATTTGATGGATGAAATGTTAAATGCAAAATTGAGATATTGTTTTAAGGTTGAGTAGGACCAATACTTTTGTGGATGGTGCCACCTGGGAGGATGTAAAAGGGCACTAAAGATGATTGTTTAATTTGATAAAACTTTAATGATACTTTGAGTTATTGTTATTGTTTTAAGATGCTTTGATACTTTGTTCATGATAGATTGATTCATTATAATTTGGTTGTGCAATAAGACATTAGGACGATGTCTCTTCCTAGTGGGGAAGGATGTCAAATCTCATTATTATGGACTATATTATTATTCTAGATTAGTGAACATTTACCATGATTGTTTTACTTCGAGTAAGTTCCACATGTGTGAAGGTAATTATCATGATGTCATATTTACATAAATTAGAAAGATGATTTAAATATTAAATATTATCAATATGATTATGATGTTTTGCTTCAGCTATGTTTTTGTGAACTAACCTATTAACATTGAGTTGAGTGCGAATGAATGTAGGTACTCGTTGAAGACGAGAACATGGTTGAGGTAGAGGTTTTCTAGCCACTTGGAAAGAATTGTTTGGGATGGTTAACTCCAATGCAATCATAGACTTACATAGTGTCATATTGCATTTTGAATGGCTTATTTTTATGCATCATTGTGTGGATAATAAATGTGGTGAATGGTTAGATACTTAGACAATATTGTGTTTTAATTGCGATAGTAAGTCATTTTCGAGTGCATGATTTAATTATAAATATTAAAAGTTCTTTCGATTATATTTAAAATGGGTTATTTTAAATGGTTGATTTTAAATAGTTTATTTTATGATATTTAAATAAATAGTGTATTTAAATTATTAAATAATAAAATATATAAGGGTTTACCTATTCTTATAAAAATTATTGTTTGATTAACAATATCTATAATTAGATTTTAAACAATTGTATTTAAATACAATAGATATGTATATATAAATTATTTAATATTATTTTATTTGTAAATACTTCTTGTTTTATTAAAGTAATTATGTATTAGAAATTGTATTAATAACATTATTATATTTAGAAATCGAATTAAAGAAATTAAATGAATGATATGATGTCATGCAAGCGATAGGAGTAAATAAAGTTTAATCTATTTTATTTTAAAGGCTTTTGGGAAGCTAAAAATATCATGCAAACTAAGAATAAACTTTAGTTATCAAAAAGCAATTAGAAAACCTAATTTCCCAACACCATAATTAGCAGAGCATTTTGATAAAAACAAAAAGGCAACAGAAGGAAAAGGGGATGAACATTATTCTGAGAAAAGGCAGGCAGAGCAAGGCAGATTTTAGTGTTGTTTGGAGGAGCAACAGAAACAAGGGAGAAGAGATCTGCAATCTGTGACAGGAGGAAAGAGAGGCAGTGACAACAATTGTGAATTCAACCTTTGGCAAATGTTTATACTAGGTTTTTCTTGTAAATTAATTACAATAAAACACATTTTCTTAAATGTCAAAATGATAGCCTTTTAGCTTTCTTCTATAGGTGTTAGCCTCTTCTTTTCTTACTTAGCCTGCCTGTTATTTTCCTTAGTTTGATGCTTGAAATTGATCCCCCTTGGTTCTATCGACCTGCCACTCAATTAGACATTAAAAACAGCAAAACTGTGAGCTTACCTATGTTTGATCATTGTTCATTTATCCCAGTTACCATCCTTTTTTTTCTCTGTGTTTAGATTGAATCATCCTTGTTTGAAGGCATGGGTTTGTATGAAGAATGACCCGCCTTGTATTATTCCTGCCACCAATCTTCTTTTGTGGCATTGATATTACATTGACCTGCTATTTGATTGTCTTGAAAAATTAGTTTATAATTGCTTAAAAATTACCCACCTCCCATTCTTGAGTTGACCTATGAGGGATTTGGCATTCTGCACGGATTGGCCTGGCTGTAGATAGCGGCCTTCTTTTTTCATTTCTTTTGTAAACCAATTTTTTATAATTGTTAAAGACTACCTTTTATCACTAAAAATAATTAGTTATCTGATATTTATTGTTGCTATTCTTCAACTTGTGGTTACCCTGTCATGTTCCTGTCATTCCTATCACAACAGCATGTGTTTTTTTGTTGCATCTTCCTTCTGACTATTCATTGTTGCGACTTCTGTCTAACATGTACCTTGATCTATGAATCATTTCTTCCTTGTTTTACTGTTATAGGTGTTCGGCCTCTTTAACTTTGATCGACCAAGCCTTCTATTCCATTTTGGCTATTGGTCTTCTTTAACCATGGTGTTGATATTGATTCGTCCTGTTGTTCCTATTCATTGTTTTGCTATTCTTATTTAAATGTTGTTATAGTTCCTATCATAGTTGTGACAGTAAGATTGTGGCTTAATTTTCTTTAACTTCTTGTCACAATTTTAACAGTAAGATTGTTAAAATATTTAGAAAACCTATTTATTTAGGAATATTGGAATGAATAGATTATAAGTTAAAATTATCTTTTCCTTATATGTTAGTATGTTGGAGTAAATTCAGAGATATAAATATCATTGACTTCTTAAAACTACTTGAAGAGAATTGGTATACTTGATTAGAAAGATTTAGAAAACTCAATGCATATTACGGAAATAGAATGACATATGGACTAGGAAATGAAACAAATTTAATAGTTTTATAGATGCAATTGTAAAAAGGTGTGTTTTTATGATTGATGCATGGGAAAGGGATTATAAATGGTCATAGGTGATTTTGGATTTATTTATTTTATTTATTCATTGATTATTAATTTATTATTTACTTGTTTATTTGGGGAAAGAAGGTAGATTTTTATTTAGGAATGTGGTTGGGTTACTTTTGGGGCAAGGATGCTAAATGTGAATTATTAGAGATGGCTTTTCCTCTTTTTGGGAATTGAACCAGGTTACTATGTTTTAAAGGTTTAGATCTAAACAAGTTGTCATTGTAAAAGATGATTATTTGTCTAGAAAACTTATTTATATATATCTCTGCCACGTAATGTTGCAAGACAATTTGCATTTTATTATTTAGAATTGCACATTAAGGCATTATGTTGCATCGAGAGTTCCCTCCTACTAGTTGTTTCCAGGTAGCTAGACATTTCATGCAGGGCTGGGTTTCCTTTGTTTCATGAAGGGATCCCGGGAAGTGTAATTGCTTCATGGTTGGGTGGAAAAGCAGCTGGGCCATGTTCCCGTCTCTCAGGTTGTAGGTGGTGGACCACTTGGTTCGTGCGACTGATGAGCGTATTGATTTACTTATTCTTGTTGTACATCATTATTGTAAACTTGTATTTGGATGTATCATGGTATGAATGCTAATGGACTTCTATGATTTTATAGTGCTTTTACCTGGGATGAGCATGTGAATTGTAAGATTTAATGACTTTTTTTAATTTATATTGATGAGATTATCTTTGGAAAGACTTAATGATTCTTATGGATTCTTATTGTGAAGATTTATTGACTTTATTGAAACTTATTTATGAGACTTATCTTTTACTTGCGATATTGTAATTAAGTTGATTAATTACACCTTTTTCATCTTTTATATTGTAATTAAGCAGATTAATTACACCTTTTTATCTTTTATGAATTAATTACATCATTTTACTTTTGATACTTGTGATGTTGCAATTTAAATGGATTATTTACTTTATTCACTTCTTTTTACTTCATTTTTTTGTGATGGTTTGAGGGCTTTTACATAGTACTTCCAAAGAAAATAATAATGGGAAAGGAAAGGGAAAAGAAGTGGATACTTAGGATTCAAGAGTTGGATTTGCTAATAGACCTTTTAAGCCTAAGCTCGTTCAAAGACAAGAAGAGATCCTAGAAGTGGAAACTACATTTCAAGATGAAATCTCTAATTTTTATGTAGAATATAGAGCACTTCCACCTCAGATCCAAGAGGCCATGGTATTGACAAACTATATGACAATGAGGAAGTCCAAATGTGCAGCAAAGAAAGAGCTAAGAGTTTATTCAAAACCAAAGGATTTGAAGCATGCTTTGGGAAAACTAACTCTCTACTTTTGAAGGGTCTGAAAAAGGTTTTGCAAGATTGTGTTTGTATAAGTTAGATACATATTTATCTCTCAAACCAATGGTGGAATAGGAAGCTATTGTGTTTTTCACCCTCCATTTAGAAGGCATATAGCTCATGATTGGTGGTTCCATGGGTTGATTACCTAGAGCCATAGTCTCATCCATACTTATGAAGATTTTTGTAATAGGTTGATTGAAAGATTTGGTAGAAAGAATCCTAAAGTGCATTTTAGGGAGTTGGCTCAACTCAAATAAAAGGGTAGTGTGGAAGATTATGTTACTAATTTTTAGAAGCTATTTGTCATGGTAACTAACATTTTAGAGAGAAGGTTCATTGTTCTTTTCATAGAAGAATTATTTGAACATCTCAGGGGATTAGTGAAGGCATTCAACCTTTCAACTTTGCAAGAAACTATCAAGAAGGCCTTTGATTTGGATGTAACAATTCCTCAATAGAACACTTATTCAAATCTATCATTTTAGAACAAGCCCAGAGGAAGTCTATAGAAGAAAGTATTTTCTACACCAACACGATGAAGAGAAAAAAACAAGCCTAGGAGGAAGAAGCTATGTTTCTCTTGTAGAGATCCATTGACTCCAAGTCATAGATGCCTTAGCAAAGGGAAAGTACATTACATAGAGGTTATTTCAGACAAAGATTTAGATTTAGATGAATATGACAAGTTTCATGATATGGAAGATCCTACCCATGAAGAGGATGCGAAGGAAGAAGATAATGGTGGCACACTTGCATCCCTCTCAGGAGCACCTAGGTGCCATCCCTCCAAAATTCATGGATAGCTTTCTAGACAAAGAATAACTATGTTAATCAATAGTGGGACAACCCACAATTTCATTGATGAAGGTTGATGTAGGAGCATCGGGGTCCATGAACAATCCTCATCAACCAAAAAGATTTCTTTGCTTTCTTTCTTGTTTGTTTTCCTTCTTGTTTTGTTGTAGGAGTTGATGATCAAATTTCTAGAGAATTTCCTAAGGATTCATGTCCAAGTGTTGACTTCATCTAGAACAAGATCCAAATGGGTGCTCACTCTTCAAATTTGGCAAAGATCTGAGCTAAATTGGACAAGTTATGCAAATGCGAAACTTTCAGTGTCAATAAGATATGTGAGACTTTCCTTGCCATTGGGATATATGCAGATGACCCTTGAAATCCCACATATCCAAGTGATGAATTCATCTTGTTAAGGAGACAAATGGGTGTCCAAAATTTCAAGTTCAGTGAGATTCTAAGAAAAATTGTGCAAGTTATACTTAGGCAGAACATTAAGTGTCAACACGATATGCAAAACTTTGGTCTACAATAAGATATATATGTTAGACCCTAGAAATCCCACAATATGCAGTAGATCCCCAAAATCCCGCAATATGTAATAGACGAAAAAAATCCTACATTATGAATATGACCCAATTTTTCCCACAATATGCAGATGACCCAGTTTCTTCTGCAATATCACAATGGGTCGCTTTTTTCTATTGCATTGCCTTAAAGCACCCAAAAAAGTGACAAAAATGGTTTCTAATGACCTGTATGGCCAATCCAAGAGCCAATTGATGACTAACACATGTTCCATTCATGTGATGAGTGTGGTGGCCACCTCAAATGCCTATAAGTAGAGGATTTTCACACTAAAAGAGGAGGACTTCTCTATAGTAAGTTTTTGGCTTCTTCTGTAACTTCTTCTGTAGATTTTAGATTTCAAGGTAGATTGTTTTGGGTTTTCATAGCAAGGCTAGGATAGTTTGATCTAAACATTGGAATGATTGTAAGGCTTAGGCTAAGACATGTACGAAGACCATTGGACTCTTGTTGTAATGTTTTGATTGCTAATAATAAAGGAAACTTAAGTTTTATTGTTATGCATTGTTTAATTTGTTGTCTAGTTCAGTAGCTTGGTAAAGCCCCTAGACCTTGATCTACATGAAGTGGTATTAGAGATTAGGTTTAGAATTCCTTAGGCTATGGTATTTTTGTGCAAGAGGCCCTAAGGAGATTGTTGTAGGCAGAGTGAAGAGGAAAACCTACAACTGTAGAGGGTCTACAAACATGGAACATCAAGCCAAAGGTAGAAGAGGAGTTTGTCCAAGAGTTGGAGATGCGGCATTGATAGAGATGCTGAGAGGCATCACATATATGATAGATGCAATGGAAAGAACATAATGTAGAGTAGTAGCTATAGAGGATGTGAGTGATAATGAGGAAGAAGTCAGTGAAGAAGAAGCAAAAGAAGGAGAAGATTGATATGAAAGGAGGTTTCTGAGTGCAATGACAAAGATTGCTAGTAAACCCCATGTAGAGTTACACAGCTACAATGGTAGTTTGAAACTAGAAGATTTGATATACTAGATTTCAAAGATGGAAAAGTATTTTGAGTTGGAATCTATTGAAGACCATAAGAGGGTAAAACTTGTAGCTACAAAGTTGAAGGGACATGCATCTCTATGGTGGGATCATTTGCAAGTTGAGAGATAGAGAAAAGGAAAAGTAAAGATTAAAACCTGGGAGAGGATGTTAACTAAGTTCAAGGCAAAATTCCTACCTGCAGGCCATCAGATCACCATGTTTAAGATGTTACAGAACCTCAAGCAGAGGGAGAAAAGTGTGCAAGACTACACCGAAGAGTTTTATAGATTGAACATCAAGGTTGGTCACAATGAGGATGATGTTGAGAAGATCTCCAGGTATGTAAATGGTTTGTATTATTCTATCCAAGATGAAATTATTATGGTTAGAATTACCAGTGTAGAAGAAGCCTATCAATTTGCATTGAAGGTAGAGGAAAAGATCTCTGGAAGGTAGAATAGTTCAAGGGGAAGAGGTAAATCCTCCAAAGGAAGAGGGAAGTAAAATCCTAGATGTGGTTCTCAAGATAAGAAAGGAGAAACAAGTTCTTCTTAGACCAGTATCCAAGGAGGTTGAGGAAGGGGTGATTACTCCCAAGGTAGAGGAAATTCTTGAAGAGGAATAAGATTTAGTGGAATATGTTTCTAGTGTGCACAGGCTGGACATTGGGCATTTGAATATTCTCAAGTACAATAAAGTAGTGGCAAGGAAAAAGAGACTAGAGTCCATTTAGAACAAGATGAGGAGGAGAGTGTGGTAAGTGTAGCCTCACCAAAATTTGGAGAAGAACCTGAGGCTGGAGAATCCTAGATGTTGAGGAAAGTTCTTCTAACACCAGAGAAGGTACAAGAGGAACCAAAACAATGAAGAAATATTTTTAGAACCAAATGTAAGTCTTGAGGAAAATACTACAAAGTCATTGTGGAGAGAAACAACACTAAAAACTTAGTGTCAGAAGAGATGGTAGAGAAGTTGAAACTAAAGAGGCTAAAACACCCAACTCCCTACAAGGTTTCCTAGCTGCAAAAGAGACATCAATTATTTGTAAGTGAACAATGCCTTGTTAAATTTCAAATTGGGAATTACATAGATGAGATAATGTGTGATGTTATGCTAATGGATGCATGGCACATTCTTTTAGGAAAACCTTGGCAATATGATAGACAGGCCATTCATGATGGAAAGAGTAATTGTGCTAAAATCAAGAAGGATGGGGTTGAGTATGTGTTGAATCTTTTGAAGGATAAGGATGAGGAGGTTGAGAAAACCAATAGGGTTTGTCTAGTGATTGGAAAATAGTTCTTGAAGGAAATTAGAAAGGAGAAGGTATGTTATGCCTTCCTACCTTAGGTTGCAGAAATTATGACAGCATAAAAGGGGTAGATGTTCCCACAAATGTCCAAGAAATTTTGAATGAATTCAGCAACATTCTAATGAAGGACTTACTTGATGGGTTACCTCCAACAAGAATCATAAGTCACTGCATGGACTTGATACTAGGTGCAAGCCTACCAAATAAGGCACCATATAGAATGACCCCAATGAAAAATTAAGAGGTGAATAGCAAAGTGCAAGAGCTATTGGATAAGGGGCTAATTAGAAAGAGCCTCAGTCTGTATGTTGTACCCACTATATTGGCACCTAAGAAAGATGGGAAATGGTGAATGTGCACTAATTCAAGGGAAATAAATAAGATAACCATTAAGTATAGGTTTCCATTGCCTCATATGGATGACTTGATGGACTGTTTGAGTGGAGCAAGGTACTTCAACAAGATTGATTTGAAAAGCGGATACCACCAAATTAGAATTAGAGAAGGGGAAGAATGGAATACAACATTCAAGACCAAGGATGGATTGTATGAGTGGATAGTGATGCCATTTGGGTTGACACATGCAGTAACACATTTATGAGACTGATGAATGAGGTAATGAAGTCTTTCCTTGGAAAATTTATTATCATTCATTTGGATGACATTTTGATGTTTAGTAAAACAAAAGAGGAACACCTAATGCACCTTAATGTAGTTTTGTAGAGGTTAAAAGAAGAAAATTTGCTTGTAAACTTGGATAAATGTAGTTTTATGCAGAGGAAACTAGTATATCTAGGTTTTGTAGTGTCTAAAGAAGGGTTGAAGATGGATCCTAAGAAGGTTAAGGTAACAATGGATTGGCCTTCACCTAGAAACATGTTTGAGGACAGAAGATTTCATGGCTTGGTGAGCTTCTGTAGAAAGTTCATTAGAAATTTCAATGAAATATGTGCACCAATCACTGAGACAATGGATGGTGTTAGGAAAGAGTTTCAGTGGATAGCTGTAGCAGAAAAGAGCTTTCAGTTGTTGAAGAAGAAGGTGATAGAATAACTAGTGTTGATATTTCTAGACTTTGGCAAAGTGTTTCAAATATGTTGTGATGCCAGTGGTAGTGTAATTGGGGGAGTATTAAGTCAAGAAGGTAGACCCATTTCCTACTTCAGTGAGAAAATAAATGAAGCAAAAAGGAAATACTTAGTTTATGACCAAGAATTCTATGCTATAGTGCAGGCCTTGAAGAAGTGGAGGCATTACTTGTTGTCAAATGAGTTTGTATTGTACACAAACCACCATTTCTTGTAGCAAATCAATAGTCACGGTAACTTAAACTGGAGGCATGTGAAACGGGTGGAGTTTCTGCAAAGTTATTCTTTTGTCTTGAAACATAGGAGTGGTAAGTTAAATAGGCTAGAAGATACACTTAGCAGAAGGTGTTTATAAATGAATGAGTTAAGGGTCAGTGTTGTTGTCTTTGATGCAATGAAGGATTTGTATCCTGATGATCCTGATTCTAGGGAAGCTTGGATAGCTAGTAGAATTCTAGTGGAGGGAAATAGGATTCCATGGTTGGAATATTTCATCCAAGATGGCTTGTTGTTCAAAGGACAAAAATTATGTATACCAAGAGGTTCAATGAGAGAGAATTTAAGAAGAGAAAAGCAAAGCAGACACTTGAGTGGACATTTTGGAATAGATAAGACGTTGGCATAGCTTAGTGAAGGTTATTTTTGGCTTGGAATGAGTGCATATGAGAAGAGACTGGTACAAGGCTGTAGAATTTACCAACATGCTAAAGGATCAATACAAAACATAGGACTGTATCAGCCATTGCCTATACAAGAGCAACCATGGGTGTACCTAAGTATAAATTTTGTTTTGGGACTGCCTCAAACATAGTTACCATGTCAGAGAACTAGTGATGCTTCCCACATAGCTACATTGTTTTTGAAAAAGGTAGTCAGGTTGTACTACCTAAGAGTGTAGTTTCTGACAGGGACACAAAGTTTGTTGGCCATTTTTGGTGTGCATTATGGAAGAGGATGGGAACTAAATTAGGATTCAATTCCTCCTATCATCCATAAACTGATGGATAGACAAAGGTTGTGAATAGAAGTTTGGGAAACTTATTAAGTTGTTTGGTGGGAGATAAAATGCATCAATGGGATCTTATCTTCGTACAAGCAGAATTTTCATACAATAATTTAGTGAACTGAAGTGCAAGAAAGAGCTCGTTCCAAATAGTTTACAAGTATAGCCCAAGAGGTGCTGATGAGCTGAGACAGTGCAAAATTGAATAGGAAGATTGTTGTAGTAGAAGACTTTGGAGAATACATTCATGAGTTTAACAAGGAGGTGAAGGATAAGTTGGAGAAGAGTGCAAGAAAATACAAAGAATATGTCAATGTGCATAGGAGAGAACAAGAGTTCTAGGTAGGTGACTTAGTTTTGGCACATTTGAGGAAAGAAAGGTACCCACAGAGAACATACAATAAGTTGAAATTTAAGAAAATAGCCCATACAAGGTGTTGAGCAAGTTCTTATCTTTAATACCTATGAGATTGAGCTAGTAGCAGGGATATGCATATCTCCTATTTTCAATGTTTATGATCTATACAAATTCCATGAAGGAGAGACAAGTTTACAAGGGGGTACACTCTCACATTTGCCTAATGCACAAGGATGGTTAGATCAATTACCTAAAAAGTGTTGGAAACTTGTTGGTGTTTTTGTTGATGTCAACTCCCAGCAGATGGTTCACTTGGCTTCCAAGTGCTTTTTAGAAATTTTGATAAAATGGTGTGCAGTGTGACAGATGTACTCTTAGTGTTATGCTCTACATTTCTTCCTAATTGAAGATATGCTTGTGTGGTTTGGAAGAGTTTCTTAGAGGTGTTTAGAAGTTCTATATCCAGTGTTTTAGGTTATGGATCATTCGGAAGAGAAAGATGTGTCTGACAAAATATTTGACTATGAAGGAGGTTGTCTAGGAAAAATGAGAATGCTCCACATTTCTCCACATTGAGCTTTCCTATCTTACGGATCTGGGAGTGTGCTTATATTATCTGTACCCACCTTCCTTTGAATGTTCTAGTGTTGGGATGTTCCGCAAGCTTAGTTCTTGTGTTGGTGATTAGTAACAGTGTGTCCTGACGTGCATAGTGAAGACATTCTTTGATTCAGATGGTTGCAACAGTATTGTAGAAGTTTATAATGATGATGAGTATTTTGGGAAGGTGTGTGAATTCTTTGGAGTGTCTCTCTTTGGTCCGCATAATGTTCTTAGACTTGGAGAAGCGTAAAATATGGTCATTAGCTCAGATTTGGCCAACCTAGCTTACCAGCGCCATTTGCAGAGGTACCTTGTGGTCTGTGGATGTGTTAAGCAGCTTGGTGATACAAATTTAAGTCCTAGTTATCCCTTTACATGGTCCACTTTCACTTATTTCTACCGCAAAAGTATTTAGTTCTAACCTAAGTAATGTTGCATGTGTGTAAAGCAAACGCTTCATTAGGACCGACCTAATTGAGATAGGTCTTGGTTGTAGATGGTATAAATGCAAGATAGTGGAGATAGGCAGAGAAGAATATGTGAATGTGAATCAAGGGCAATGAAGTTGTGTATGAATCAAAATGCTTATGACTCTAGAATGCAATGAGCAGAAGGTGTCTACATTTTAGTGTGCCAAAAGTTGCTGGAGGCAGTGAGCCAAAGGTTATGGATGGCAAGGAGTGTCATCGGTGGATCTCTCCTGTTGCTTTGAGATAGTGAATCTCTCTATAATAGTCTTCTTCTTTCTTCTCTCTTCTGCATAGTGAGGCCTTGGCAGTGAACCTTTCTTCTGGGTAGTGAGCCCTTGGTAATGAGCCTATTGATTTTTAGTGTTGTTATTCATATATGTGAGCTAATCCTCACCGTGGTTTTTCTATTTTTGGGTTTTCCAAATAAAAATTTGGTGTTCATGTGTTATGTGATTTAATGGTTGAATTGATGCTTTCCTTTCTTATTATAATTTAAATTCGGTGTGTGGAATGAATGTTTAAATGCGTAAGTGGTTTCATAGAATATTGATTCACCCCCTTCTCTCAGTATTCTAGGTGTTCAACAATTCATATCAAAGCTTGGTTCCTTGGAAGAAGCTTAACGGCCTGAGGAAGATCTTGACATGTGAACACATGGCTCCTAGGAGATATCCTACTCCTCCAGAAGAAATCCCTACTGTTGAATTTACTGAAGAAGACTACATAGTTGACTTGAATGGAGAACTTGAATCAACCCTTGAAGATCTAGAAAAAGTTAAATGTAAGAATAGAGATCTGGAAGAAAATATTAAGCAAATAGATGAATGCATAAAAAAGTTGAGGTAACAAAACAAGAAATTCAAAGAAAGATACAAAGAATTAAATGAACAGATTAATCAATCAAATGAAACAATCACTAGCCTGAAAATAGAAATTGAGGAAGGAAAAAGAATTGAAGAATGCCTAATAAAAAACTGAAAGGCAAATCTGAAGAATGCTCAAGGTCTTAAAGACATAACTTGAAAAGGAAAAAGTTCAAGAAAATGAATTCAAAAGGAGCTCCATACTACTTGATGAAATGATTGCAAATCAAAAGGATCCTAAGGACAAAGAAGGATTAGGATTTGAAAAGGGTGAAAGTTCAAAGACAAATTAGAATTCAAATAATGTTGAAAAGAAGAACAACTATCAGAGGAAGGCTACAATCAAGAAAGGTAATAACAAATAGCTCTAGAACCAGAAGAACTTCAAGAGGCCACCTATTAGACAACTGACTACACAAAGGTACTTTGGCTATTGTTACTATTGCATTAAATTTGGACATAAAACTATGGAATGTAGGAGTAGGATGAATTAAAATATTCAATCATTCTTTGGTCAATGTTTTACATGTCAAATAATTGGTCATTAAGCTAGTGAATGTAGAAATTAGATGATGAATGGTTACAATAAGGGTATGATAGTTTCATCTTTCAATGGTTACTATTATACATGCAACATATTTGGACATAAGGTGAATCAATGCAGATCCAGAATGAATGGAAGTAAGCTTGTTCAAAATGTCAGATGTTGTGAATGTAACAAATTAGGTCATATTGTTAGATTTTGCAAAAGTAAGAATGTGAAGGTTGATCCGTTAAAGAAGAGTGATCAAGTGAAGTATGTGGATGTGGTAGAAATAAATAAAGAAATGGACAATGTTTGGAAAAGGAAAGTAGAAAATAAGGTGAATAATGAGGTTGTGCTGGTACCCGGTGCAGATGTTTCCTCTAGAAACTAAGTTGAGAGATTTGGCTCATGAGAGCTTTAATGGAGATCTTTCATCACCTGCCAGAAAAATGGTGCTGATGCTGTAGCACAAGGATATGAGATGTAGATTGATATTCTTGACCTATTTAAGAAAACACTGGTGAAAATTATCTTATTGTGGAAATTGCAGAGCAATTGAAGGTGAATGTGAATCATAGTAGAATCTTTGACAACTTTATCAAACAGAGCATTGAATGCAAACTAGGTTTTTGCAAAAGGGGTTTTATAATCTATCTCGCATAAACCAAGATCATTTGCAAATGAATTTCTAAGAAGAAAAGAGAAAACTAAGAGCTGCGTGCAGTGCATTTGAAGCACAAAGAGAATGAAATTAGGGAGAATGTTGAGAAAATAAGGAGCAAACTAGAAGAAATGATATCACCTACAGACTCTATAGAGAAATCAGAAGATATACCTGCTCCACCAAAAGAGTCCCCAAGCATAAGAAGGTCAACTAGGACCTCTACCCCCTCTCCTGCTGCTCTAAAATCTTCCAAAGGAAAGGAAGAATAGGATAGTTTAGGAAGCATCAAGGACAATGATGAAAGAAGCAAATCTACCAGATATCTATTGGAGAGAAGCCATCCACACTGCAGTCTACATATGAAATAGAGTGCAAGTCAGGGTCAACAGTTTAAAGACTCCATATGAACTATGGTATGGAAGAGCTCCTATTGTAAAATACTTTAGAGTGTTTGGAAGTAAATGCTATATTAGGAGAGATGAAGAGAACTTGGGAAAGTTTGATACAAGATCGAATGAAGCAATCTTTCTTGGATATTTTACAAAGAGCAAAGCATACAAGTGCTACAACAAGAGACTGAAGAAATTAGTGAAAAGTGCAAATGTCAAAGTGGATGAAGAACCATACCAAAGTTTAGTGCTATTAGAAGGATATGAATCAGATGAGAACGATTGTAGAGAAGTAGAAAGAGAGGAAGAAAAGGAAAAGGAGAAGGAAGTTAATGAATAAGATGCTCTAGAGAACATTCCCAAGACTCCCAAGTATGTGTAGAAGAATCATTCTAAAGATCAGATCATTGGAGATAAGAACAAAGGTGTTTTAATAAGAAGAAGTATTTCTATGGCAGATGAATAGGTAAATTTGTGTTTATTGTCTCAAATAGAACCCAAAATAGTGACTGAAGCATGCAAAAATGAGCACTAGATCAAGGCTATGGAAGCAGAATTGATACTAATTGATAAGAATCAAACTTGGGAAGTTGTCCCAAGACCAACAGACAAGAATGTGATAGGAACTAAATGGGTCTTCCAAAACAAATTGAATGAGAATGGGGTTCAAGTAGTTAGAAATAAGGCCAGAAGGGTGTGTAAAGGCCACTCACAAGTGGAAGGAATAGATTATGGGGAATCATTTGCTCTAGTGGCAAGATTGGAGGCCATTAGATTGTTCTTGGACTTTGTAGCTCATAAGGACTTCAAAGTTTATCAGATGGGTGTGAAATCTGCATTCCTGAATGGAGAGTTGGAAGAGGAAGTATATATTGAGCAATTAGAAGGCTTTCAGTTATCAGATGATCCAAATATGGTCTACAGATTGGAGAAGGCACTGTATGGACTCAAATAGGCTCCTAGAGCTTGGTATGCAAGGTTGGATAGGTACATGCTACAACAAGGATTCAAAATGGGCACTGCAGATAGCAATTTGTACTTCAAAGTTGAAGAAGATCAAATCTTGATTGTGGAAGTGTATGTAGATGATATAATCTTTGGAGAAAATGAAGGCATGTGCAAGAGATTTGCAAAAGAAATACAGAAAGAATTTGAAATGTCAATGTGTGGGAAAATGAACTTCTTCCTTGGGTTACAAATTAGTTAATCAAAAAAGGGTATTTTCAGTTCATAGGCAAAGTATGCTAAGGAAATGTTAAAGAAGTTTGGAATGGAAGACTCCAAACTAGTATATACTCCCATGACTACTAGTTCTAATATTAGTAAAGATGATGAATCCCCTAAGGCTGATCAGAGCAAGTATAGATCAATGGTTGGTGGACTATTATACCTGATTGCTACTAGACTAGATATCATGCATGCAGTCTGTCGTGTGTCTAGATTCCAAGATGATCCCAGAGAGTCACATGTATTAGCAGTAAATGGGATATTTAGATACATGAAAGGCACTCTAGAGTTCATCCTATGGTATCCCAAGGATGCTAATTTCTCCCTGAGTGCATATATAGATGTAGATTGGACGGGATGTAGATGACAAAATAAGTAGAAGTGGTGGTGCTTTCTTTTTGGGAAGCAGACTTGTCTCATGGTTAAGTAAGAAGTAGGACTCAATGTCATTATCTACTGTATAGGTACAATATATTGTAGTAGCATCCTGCTACACACATATGTTATGGATGTAGTAGACATTGAAGGATATCAAAGTGTCATATGATGAACCTATTCCTATTCTATGTAACAATACAAGTGCTATCAACATTTCAAAAAATTTGGTGATACATTCAAGGACAAAGCATATTTCAATCTGGTATAACTTCTTAGGAGAAAAGGTTGTAGAGAATGAGCTGAAGTTGGAGTATGTGCCTACCAAGGATTAAGTTGTAGATATCTTTACAAAAGCTCTCCCTAAGGATACTTTTGAGTATCTCTGACAGAAGTTAGGGGTTATTGCCCCTCCTTCTCTTAACTAGATGTATAAATGTGTACATATGTCCAGGAAGCATTTCAAGATACACTTTTGGTCATGGACTGGTGTTGAAAGCTACCTCTTAGGGGGAGTAGGTAGTGATACTATTGGTTGTTGTATTCAGATGGAGCATATCCTATGATCTTAAGGGGGAGAGTGTAGTGGAGATAGAGTAGATACTTGCTAGTGTTGGATGTGTTGCCCCTTGCCATTGATGTCAAAGGGGGAGAGAATTGAAGTGATTGAAAAACCATTGTGTAGAGAGGTGTGTGAATACTAAAAGATGTTTCTATCAGAGGGAGTATTACTGGTTGTAGAGCCACTGATTGATTTCTTTAGGTCTTGATGGTTTTTCAAAGAGATCGTGTTTCCATCAATGATAAAGGGGGAGATTGTTGGAAACTTGCTAGTGTTGTCATTGATGTCAACTCCTAGTAAATGATTCACTTGGTTTCAAAGTGCTTTTGAGAAAATTTGATAAAAAGGTGTGTAGTGTGACAGAGGTACTCAGTGTTATTCTTTGCATTTATTCCTAATTGAAGATATGCTTGTGTGGTTTGGAAGTGTTTCTCAGAGGTGTTATATCCAGAGTTTTAGGTTCTGGATTGTGCGGAAGTAAAAGATGTCTAACAAAATATTTGTTTGTGAAGAAGGTTGTCTGAGAGAAATGAGAATGGTCTACATTTCTCTGCATTGAGCTTTCCTATATTCTGGATCTAGGAGTGTGCTTATATTATTTGTATCTACATTCCTTTGAAGTTTACAATGTTGGGATGCTCTGCAAGCTTAGTTCTTGTGTTGGTGTTTAGTAATAGTGTGGCTTGATGTGCATAATGAAGACATTCTTTGATTCAGATAGTTACAGAAGTATTGTAGAAGTTTGTAATGAAGATGAGTATTTTGGGAAGGTGTTTGAATGATTTCAAGTGTCTCTCTCTGGTCCGCATGATGTTCTTGGACTTGGAAAAGCATGAATATGGTCATTAGCTCAGGTTTGGCCGACCTAGCTTACTAGTGCCATTTACAAAAGTACCTTGTGAACTATGGATGTGATAAGCAGCTTGGTGATACAAATTTGAGTCCTGGTTATCCATTGACATGGTCCACTTTCACTTCTTTCTACCACGAAAGTGTTTAGTGCTGACTTAAGTAATGTTGCATGTGTATAATGTGCACGCTTCATTAGGACTAACCTAATTGAGATAGGTCTTGGTTATAGACGGTATAAATGCAAGATGAAGATGAGTGGAGCTAGGAAGAGAAGAATATGCTAATGTGAATCAAGGGTAGTGAAGTTGTGTACAAACTTAAATTCTTATGACTCCAGAATGCAATGAGTAGAAGGTGTCTACATTTTAGTGTACTAGAAGTTGCTGGAGGTAGTGAGCCAAAGCTTGCGGATGGCAAGGAGTTGCAATGGTTGATCTCTCATGTTGCTTTGAGATAGTGAATCTCTCTATAATAGTCTTCTTCTTTCTTCTCTCTTTTGGGTAGTGAGCCCTTGGCAGTTAGCCTATTGATTTTCAGTGTTTTTATTTATATATGTGAGCTAATCCTCACCATGGTTTTTCCCTTCTTGGGTTTTCCACATAAAAATCTAGTGTTCATGTGTTATGTGCTTTAATGGTTAAATTCATGTTTTCCTTTCTTATTAAAATTTAAATATTGTGTGTGGAATGAATGTTTAAATGCTTAAGTGGTTTTAGAGAATATTGATTCACCCCCCTCTCAGTATTCTGGGTGTTCAACAAAAAGTAGATGGAAGAAGTAGACAAAGTGATTAGCTCCTGAGTGGCTAAGAAGACCAGAGGAAAGGACTACATGGAATACCTAGTCCAATGGAAGAACATAGCTGTAGATGAACCTTCTTGGCTAAGTGTTACAGAGCTAGTCAAGTATGGAATTCTGGTTCCATACTTGCTAAAATGTTCATGAGTTTCCAACTCATAGAAGATTTTAGTTACCCAACATGTCTGTGTTGATATGCATCAAACAACTGAGAGGGGGGTGAATCAGTTGTCACAAAAACTTAAATACTTTTTGCAATTTAAACATTCATCATTTATCCACAATTATTGTGATTTAACAATGAGTGCATGAAATAAGAAACTTAACCACAGATACAACATCAAACACAAGAGACACTAGATTTACATGGAAAACCCCAAGGTGGGGAAAAAACACAGAGAGGATTAACTCTCAATATATATTGCAATCTTAAAATAATGATATTCATGCTTGGTCACTCCACGGGCCTAAACATACTGGCTTACTACCATGAAGAACAACTAGGTCTAGCAGGCTCACTGCCTCAACCCTAAACGTAGCAAGATTACAATGATGGTTGTTAAACCCTAAGGGCTATTAAACCCTACTAGTGGCTTACTTCCAGACTCACTGCCATGATCAACACCTTTCTATATTTGCAACTAAAGTACAATAATTTCCCTACTCTTCTATTCCTCTGCTCTGCTCTTCCTCTGCTTTGCTCTTCCTCTTCTCTACTCTTCCTCTTCTTTCCTCTGCCTCTTATCTGCTCTGCCTTTTGGACCTTTCTTAATATTTTTTTATTTTTCACTCAAGGACACATTTTCCTTGACTCAGCTATAAGTATTTATACATGTAGTCAACCTTGGAATGATTGTCAAGGTTAGCATCACAATCATTACTGGAACAATCTCTAAGGTCAGTATTACAAACATTTACAAAATAGCTCTTGACATATTGCAACATTATGCAAAGGGAATTAAATGTGGATCACGCGATGCCTTAGCTGGGACTTAAACATGATTTTCCATGCCACAACATGCTTCCACAATCTTCCAGAGATCTCTGCAATCACTGGGATCAACGAGGTCGGCCAAGACTGGTTACACGCTACAATATCTGGGAACAATCTTCACACACCATCTCAATTTCTTAACACATACCAAAGTCCAAATAGGAACATGATTAGGAGACATCCACAAGCATGCTATAATCATCAGGAGCAATCACCTGAACCTTAACCACTTTATCCATAGGAATCTTCTCACCGGGACACATGAACTTCACTATCTTCAACTATCATAAAAGAAAGATAGCTTACGGACCACCAAACCATGAAGCATTGGAACTGTAGGCATTTATCATCATCCTAGACTTCCCTCTAGAACCAAAGAGCCAAATACTTTATTGCGAAGGAATGCGAAGAAGAATAGTTTCTTCCTGTCCCAACTGAATTTATAGAAAAAGTAGGTTTCACTCTAGTGAACACAACCCACTTAGATCTTCATGCGGAGGCTTCAAACCCAAAATGCAGCATCCTTAGTCATAACTTTAACTTACTTCCAATCTATAGACCATGATCTTTAAGAAGAAATAAGTGCGGAGTAGTTTGCTAGACTATTCTTCAGCATATAACTTACTATCTATACTACACTTCTCTATAGCTCAATAGTTTCTTTCAGAGAGGCTAATTTTCTTAGTGTCCTCAACATACAAGTCTTCTAAACAAGTAATAGAATAAGATATAGTTGACACCAATGAAAACAAAGATATGTTGATAGCAATGACAACATCGACTAGGCACATACTTGCAACAATCTCCCCCTTTGTCATTAATGACAACATATGATGTGAAAAACTACAACAACCATCAAGACAAGATTCTCCCCCTTTCTCTTTACACACCTGCATATTCTGCCCCTTTCTCTTACACATTTGCACTCTAAGTTTTTCACATGACTTCTCTCCCCCTTTGACATAAATGGCAAAGGGCACATACTTGTACTCATCTTCTCTGATCTAATCTCTCTTCTGAACTCTTTGACTACTCCCCCTGAGAAGTAGCCCTAAAAAGCATCAATCCAAACTTCTGAGGATCTCCGGACTGATGCACTATTTTGCATCTTAGTTTAGAGAAGGAGGGGTGAAAACCCCTAACTTTTCTCTGAGATACTCAAAAGTGTCCTTAGGTAGAAGCTTGGTAAAAATGTCTACAATCTGATCCTTGGTAGAAACATACTCCAGGTTGACTTCATTCTCTGTCACCTTTTCTCTCATAAAATGATACCTGATGGATATGTGCTTTGTCCTTGAATACATCATTGAATTCTCTAATATATTAATGGCACTTGTGTTATCACAAAATATTGATATGGGATCTTCATACACAACTTTGATGTCCTTCAAAGTCTGCTTCATCCATAACACTTGAGTGCAACTTCATGCTACTGCAATGTATTATGCCTCTGCAGTAGACAGGGATATTGAATCATGTTTCTTGCTCAACCAAGATACTAATCTTTCTCCCAAGAAGAATGCACTTCCACTTGTACTTTTTCTATCATCCACATCTCCAGTTGAATTTGCATCAGTATATGCACTGAGTAAAGTCATAGTCCTTAGGGTACCACAAGCCATAATCTATTGTGCCTTTTAAATATCTCATAATTCTTTTGACTGCCATCACATGTGATTCCTTGAGTTATGCATGAAATCTTGCCACAAGACACACTGCATGCATTATGTCAGGTCTAGTTTGAGTCAAATAAAGTAATCCTCCAATCATAGATCTATACTTTTTCTAGTCTGCCATGGGTGAGTTATCATGGTTTCTCAACTTACAACTAGTTATCATAGGTGTGCATACTGGTTTAGAGTCTTTCATCCCAAATTTCTTTAACAACTCTTTCACATACTTAGACTGAGAATTGAAGATACACTTATCTAATTGACTTATTTGCAGACCTAAAAAGAAGTTCATCTCTCCAAACATAGACATTTCATATTCACTTTGCATTTATCTAGCAAAAACTGAGCACATACCTTCATTTCCTCCAAAAATAATATCATCAACAAAAACTGCAACAATCAGGATTTTTTCATCATTGATCTTGAAGTAGAGAATACTATTTGTAGTACCTTTACTGAACCCTATATGTATCATGTACCTATCCAACCATGCATACCATGCCCTGGAAGCTTGTTTTAATCCATACAATGCTTTCTTCAATCTACATACCATGTCCCCTTGTTCTAATGACTAAAATCCTTCCGGTTGTTCAATATAGACTTCCTCTTCCAACTCTCCATTTAAGAAGGTAGAATTGACATCCATTTGATAAACCTTGAAATATTTGTATTCTGCAAAAGCTAGAAACATCCTTATTGCTTCAATCCTTGCTACTGGAGAAAAAGTTTCTTCAAAGTCTATTCCTTTAACTTGAGAGATCATTTGCATACCAAGCTTGCTTTGTTTCTTACCACTTCAACATTCTCATTCATTTTGTTTCTAAAGACCCACTTTGTACCGATTATATTCTTGTCTGCTGGTCTAGGAACAAGATCCCAAGTCTAATTCTTCTCTATCTGCATCAATTCCTCTTCCATAGCCTTTATCCAATTCTCATCTTTGCAAGCCCCATCCATAGTTTTAGGTCCAATCGTAGAAATCAAACAGAAATTTACTTGTTCCTCTACATCTTTTCTTCTAGTTAAGATCCCTTTGCTCTTATCTCCTATGATTTGATTTTTAGAATGATTGATTCCTACATATCTTGGGGTTTTGGTAACACTTATCAGAGCTTGTTCTTCTTCATCTATGTTGTCTTCATGCTACACCACTTCTGAAACATTTGGATCATCTGACTCATATCCACTTGATTCTGAAGACCTTTCCTTACATTCATCAACTTTAACATTTGCACTTTCAATGATCTTATTCAGCCTCTTATGATAGCACTGCTAGGCCTTACTCTTGGTGGAGTAACAAAGGAAGATTCCTTCATTACATCTAGCATCAAACTTACCTAAATCTTCTTCTCTTTTGATGTAACATCTACTACCAAAAAGTTTGAAATATTTCATAGTAGGAACTCTACCATGCCACAATTCATAGCGAGTTTTTGAACTGTTACCTTTTACTTGAACTTTGTTTATGATACATATTGCGGTATGAATTTCCTTTCTCCAATATGCTTCTGGAAGATGATCTTCCTTCACCATGGTTCTAACGACTTCTTGAACTATTCTATTTTTCCTTTCAACAACTCTATTTTGTTGTGGAGTTATGGACACAAATAGCTGTCTCTTTATTCCATGTTCTTCACAAAAGAAATTGAATTCATTTGATGTGAACTCTCCTCCTCTATCAAACCTCAAGCATTTGATTTTCAATTCCATCTCATTTTCAAACATTGCCTTAAATGCCTTGAATTTATCTAGAGCTTCAACGTTCTCTTTCAAAAAGGTGACCCAAGTCATTCTAGAATAGTCATCAATGAGAAACATGAAATATCTGTCTCCTTGTAAACTTCTTAATCTGGTAGGTCCACACAAATCTATATGCACTAGCTCAAGTAGTCCTCTAACCAATTGGTCCTTGCTTTTAAAACTTGTTCTTGTTTGTTTCCCAAATTGACACTCCCTGCAAACTGGATTAGCAGGCTTCACAAGCTTAGGCAAATCTCTAACAATATGTGTAGTACTTATCTTCATAATATTATCAAAATTTATGTGACACAACCTTCTATGCCATAACCGATTCTCATCAGTCTAAGTCAACAAGCAATAGTTCTTGGTTCCTTTCAAGTGATAGATATTACCTTTGGTCTTCTTACCAGTTGCAATGACTGTTCTAGAGATTTCCCTAATCTTGCATCTATTGTCCTTGAATCTTAATTCATAGCCCTTGTCACACATCTGACCCACACTCAAAAGATTATTCTTTAATCCTTTCACATACAAGACATCTTCAGTATTATGCTTGCCATCAAAAGAAATAGAACCTTTCCTACAAATCCTACCATCTATATCATCTCCAAACCTAACCAGTCCACCATCATATCTTTCCAAACTTACAAACTTACTTTTGTCACCAATCATGTGGTGAGACAAAACCACTATCAATAACCCATTCATCCTTGTCCTTAATGACCTGAGAAGCCAAAGAACTTTCCACTAGTTTTTCTTCCTTTACACAGCTAGAAGAATTAGTATACATGAGATCTTCCTTAATAGCAATGAACAAGCATTCATTTATAAAGGAACTAGCATTATCTAGTTCACCATAATCTGATACTCCATCATCATCAAAATATTCAACATAATAACACTTCTTTTGGGTTCTAGGCCTGTTCTCATATCTTCTTTTATTTCTTTTAGTTCTTTTAGGACATCTAGAAGAAAAATGACCTACTATACCACAGGAAAAACATTTGAAAGGTAATTTTCCTTTATACTTACCAGATCCTCTTTGCAGTTTGTCCACAAACCTAGCTTCAACTTCATCTAAATCATCATCGGATTCTACCTTGTACTTTTCTGATCTGGAAGTACTTCCAGGAGTACTGGCTTTGAAGGTCATCTCAACTTTCAGTAGAGCATCATCTAACTCCATCATTTCAAAAGTAGTAAGCTTACCAAGCAATTGATCCCTGTTAAAAGTTTTTACTTGCATGAATTCTTCAATCGCGGCTACCTTGTGATAGTAGGACTTGGGTAGAGATCTGAGAATTTTCATAACAATTTCCTTTTCTTCGAGAGTTTCACCTGTGGCTTTTATCCCTGTAACAAGTTCATCAACTCTTTGCATAAAAGCTGGTACATTTTCATCATTATTCATCTTCAAGCTTTCATATTTCACTTTTAGACTTTGTAACTTGGCTTCCTTCACAGAATTATCTCCTCCATACAGATTTTTCAACTTTTCCCATATCTTATTTGTAGTTTCAATATCCACCACTTTTGTCAATATTGAATTGGTTAATGAGCTTAGCAGAGCATCCTTTGCCTTGATATCTATCTCATATTCTTTGATTTCATCTTCAGTCATCAGACCATTTTGAGGTATGGTGTATTCTATTTCTGCAACTTTCCAAACTTTGTAACCAACAGAAAGAAGATGGCTTTTCATCTTAGCCTTCCTGAGAACATAATTCGTTCCATGAAAATGCAACCCTTCCTTCTTGTAAGACATTTTGGATCTTCCTCAAGCTATTAAATTTTCTTCAGAGGAACTTGACTCTGATACCAATTGTTGATATGCACCGGACAACTTAGAGCGGGGGGTGAATCAGTTGTCACAAAAACTTAAACACTTTCTTCAATTTAAACATTCATCACTTATCCACAATTATTATGATTTAACAATGAGTGCATGAAATCAAAAACTTAACCACAGATACAACACCAAACACAAGAGACACCAGATTTACGTGGAAAACCCCAAGGTGGGGAAAAACCATGGAGAGGATTAACTCTCAATATATATTTCAATCTTGAAATAATGATGTTCACGCTTGGTCACTCCATGGGCCAAAACATACTAGCTTACTTCCATGAAGAACTACTAGGTCTAGTAGGCTCACTGCCTCAACCCTAAACCTAGCAAGATTACAATGAGGGTTGTTAAACCCTACTGGTGGCTTACTGCTAGACTCACTGCCATGATGAACACCTTTCTATATTTACAACTACAGTACAATAATTCCCCTTCTCTACTCTTTCTCTACTCTCCTCTTCATCTACTCTACTCTTCATCTTCTCTGCTCTTCCTCTTCTTTCCTCTACCTCTTCTCTACTCTACCTTTTGGACCTTTCTTAATATCTTTTCATTTTTTCCTTAAGGACACCTTTTCCACAACTCAACTACAAGTATTTATACACTACATCAACCTTGGAATGATCATCAGGGTCGGCATCACAATCATCAACCATTGGAAAAATCTCCAAGGTTAGTATTACAAACATTTACAAAATAGGTCCTGACCTATTGAAACATTATGCAAAGGGAATGAAATGTGGATCATTCCATGCATTAGCTGGGACTCAAACATGATCTTCCTCACCACAACATGCTTCCACAATCTTCTAGTGATCTCTGCAATCACTGGGATCAACCAGGTCTACCAAGACTGGTTACATGCTACATTATCTAGGAATAATCTTCGCACAGCATCTCAATTTCTTAACGTAAACCAAAGTCTAGATAGGAACATGATTAGAAGACATCCACAAGCATGCTATAATCATCAGGAGAAATCACATGAACCTTAACCACTTTATCCATATGAATCTTCTCACCGGAACACATGAACTTCACTATCTTCAACTGTCATAAAAGAAAGATAGATTGCAGACCACAAACCCACGAACCATTACAACTGTAGGCACTTATCATCATCCCAGACATCCCTCTAGAACCACATAGCCAAATACTTTATTGCGGAGGAATGCGGAGGAATGCAGAGTAGAATACTTTCTTCCTGTCCCAACTGAACTTATAGAAAAAGCAGGTTTCACTCTAGTGAATGCAACTCACTCAGATCTTCATGCAGAGGCTTCAAACCTGGCATGCAGTATCCTTAGTCACACCTCTAACTTACTTCCAATCCATAGACCATGATCTTCAAACATAAATAAATGTGGATCAGTTTACCGGACTGTTCTTCATCATACAACTTAATGTCTATACTGCACTTCTCCATAGATCACTAGTTTCTTCCGGAGAGGCTAATTTTCTCAATATCCTCAACATACAAGTCTTCTAAACAAGTAATAGAATAAGATACAGTTGACACCAATGACAACAAGCATATGTTGACATTAATTACAACACCGATTAGGCACATACTTGCAATAGTCTAATGCAGGAGCATCCAAGTCCACGAGCAATCTTCATCAACCAAAATGATTTATTGGCTTTCTTACTTGTTTGTT
Organism: Cunninghamia lanceolata; assembly: GCA_027924645.1. Lineage (NCBI taxonomy): Eukaryota > Viridiplantae > Streptophyta > Pinopsida > Cupressales > Cupressaceae > Cunninghamia > Cunninghamia lanceolata. Next base: position 17,228,217 of record BSBN01000430.1, on the reverse strand, counting down.
TTCCTTCTTGTTTTGTTGTAGGAGTTGATGATAAAATTTCTAGAGAATTTCCTAAGTATTCATGGCCAAGTGCTGACTTCATCTTGAAGAAGTTCCAAATAGGTTCTCACATTTCAAATTTGGCAAAGATCCAGGCTAAATTGGACAAGTTATGTAAATGCAAAACTTCCAGTGTCAACATGATATGTGAGACTTTCCCTACCATAGAGATATATGCAGATGGCCTTCAATAGAAAATTAATATCTAAGTTATCATATCATCTTGTTAAGGAACCAAATGGGTGTCTAAAATTTCAAGTTTGGTGAGAATCTAAGAAAAATTGAGCAAGTTATGCTTAGGTAAAACTTTGAGTGTCAATAGAATATGCGAAACTTTGGTTTGCAATAGGATAAGTAGAACTTTGGTTTGAAATAGGATATATGCAGTAGATCTCCAAAATCCTCCAATATGCAGTAGACCCTATAAATCCCACAATATGCAGATGACCCAGTTTTTCTCGCAATATGTGGATGACCTAGTTTTTCTCGCAATATGCAAATGACCCAGTTTTTCCTGCAATATACAAATGACCTAATTTTTCCCACAATATGTAGATGATGCAGTATCCTCTACAATATCCCTATGGGTCACTTTTTTCTGTTTCACCACCTGAAAGTGCCCATAAAGTGACAAAAATGGTTTTTGACAACCTGTATGGCTGATCCAAGAGCTAATTGATCACTGACATGTGTCCCATTCATGTGATAAGTGTGGTGGCCACCTCAAATGCCTATAAGTAGAGTATTTTCACACTAAAAGAGGTGGACTTCTCCATAGTTATTTTCTGGCTTTTGTTGTAACTTCTTCTATAGATTTTAGATTTGAAGGCAGATTGTTTTGGATTTTCACAAGAAGGATAGGATAGTATGATCTAACAATTGGAATGATTGTAATTCTTAGGCCAAGGCATGTATGAAGACCATTGGACTCCTAATGTAATGTTTTGATTGAACTAATAATAAAGGAAACTTCTTTTTATTGTTGTGCATTGTTTAATTTATTATCTGGTTCAGTGGCTTTTTAAAGCCCCTTGATCTGCATCAAAGGTTTGATAAAAAAGAAGACTAAAAGTAAAAGACTTTGAAGGCTTCAATTTCATTGTCGTTGATGGATATAACATTCCATGTTCGAAGAGCATTTAAAAGCTTGACATAGCCTTTGGAGATCATAAGGTTTATGATTATTTTTATGTTGTTGGTCTAGGTGATATTGACATGGTTTTGGGTTTGTACTAGCCACATTCCTTGGGAGAATATTCATAGAATTACCAGAGAATTGAACCTAATTTTAAATCTAATGGGAAGGATGTAGTTCTGAATGGAATAGAAAATTGAGCCCCTCACATGGTTATAGCAAGAAGGATGGAGAGGGTTTTTCAAAAAAGCCAAGTTCCATGGGCTGCTAGTTGTTTGGTAATCTCAAAAGAACCATGAAAGAGTAAGAATAGTCCATTTTATGTTGACATTCAGAGACTTTTGGATAAGCATAGTGTGGTTTTTAATGACTTACCTCCAGTATTACCACTAGAAAGAGGATTTTAGCATATCATAGAGTTGGAGCCTAGGTAAAAGCCTATTATATCTACTCCATACCGGCATCCCAAGATGTACAAATAGGAGATTGAGAAAGTAATAAAAGAACTTCTAGATATGGGGTACATCAGGTTGAGCTCTAATCCTTTTACATCATGTATGGTTCTAGTTAAGAAGAAGGATGGCACTATGCACATGTGCATAGACTACATGGCTCTATATAAGAAGACTATCAAGAATATATATCCTATCCATATGATAGATGAGTTGTTAGATGAGCTACATGGAGTTGTGTATCTTTTAAAGATTGACTTGAGATCTAGATATCACCAGACCTACATGAGAGAAGAAGATATTCAAAAGACTGCATTGTGGTGTCACTTTGGACACTTTGAGTTCTTGGTTATGCCATGTGGACACACCAATGCCCTAGCCACTTTCGAGTCTTGTAGGAATCAAATATTTGGTAAGCATTCGAGAAAGTTTGTTAGTTTTCTTTGATAATATTTTAATCTATAGTAAAAGTTGGGAAGAGTACTTGAAGCATTTGGATATAGTTCTAAGTATACTGGAGCAACATTATTTCTTCTAAATTATCCAAATGTGAATTTAGATTAATAGAAATATTATACTTGGGGCATGTGATAAGTGCCAAGGGAGTTTAGGTGGATCAACAAAAGATCTTAGCTATTCTAGATTGGCCACCTCGTACAAATCTTTTACAACTTAGAGGCATTTTTTGACTACGCAATTATTGCATGAGGTTTGTTAAGGGGTTTTCATAGCTTGCAACACCACTCACTGATTTGATAAGAAAGGGAGCATTTGAGTGGATAGGAAAGCACAAGCCACCTTTGAGAAGTTAGAAGAGGTAATAACTTCTTGTCTAATTATTGCAATTCTAGATTTCTCACTCCCATTTGTTGTAGAGTGTGATGCTTCAAGTGAGAGAGTTGGAGTTGTCCTATCTCAAAGAGGACATCCCATAGGTTTCAAAAGTAGAAAGATAATTGTTTTTGAAAGAGGATTCTCTATATATGATAAAGAGATGATGGCTATAATGCATGTTTTGGAGAAATTTAGATAGTATTTGGTATGTGGAAGATTTATTGTTAAAACAAATCATAATAGATTGAAGTTATTTCTTGGCCAACAAGATTTGAATGATAGACAAAAAAAGTGGGTAAGTAAGCTACAAGCATATGATTTTGATATAGAATATGTTAAGGGAAAGAAGAATATAGTAGCTAATGCTCTGTCTAGAATGCCAACTCTATGTAACATTTCTACTATTTCTATAGATTGGAAAAATTCTATTATGGAAAAGTATTCTAAGGATTCATTGGCTACCAATATTGATGATGAAGTGGATAAGGATGATTTGTACATAGTAGATGGGTTGCTTTTATTCAAGAAAAGAGTGTACACTGTCCTTGAGTCCAAAATGAAGAAGAGAATTTTGGAAGCTTTTCATGATGCACATTTAGGAGGACATTAAGGATTTTTCAAAACTTACAAAAAAATCAAGGAGAGATTCTCATAGAAGGGTCTCAAGGATCTATTGTGATGTTGACAACACACCCCATTTTACCCTCTAGCAAAATGAGGACCCTGTTTTCTTTTGCTTTCTTGTGGCTTGGTCTTGCTTGGTGGTAAAGGGAAAATGTACAAGATGCTAGATATATCTGAAAAATCAAAATACATAGTATTAAGGAGAAATAGGGTTACTAGTAAGTTCTGCATGAAAAATGATTTAGGGTTATTTTTTGAACCAACTATTAATTCCTTGTATTTCGTGAGATATGATAGTTTTTGTGAAAATGCAATGTTAAGTCAAATTTGTATTTCGTATACAAATTTTCATGCATATGAGATGCTAATGTTGTTGTGTTGTGGTATAAAAAGGGTGGTGTTTATTGTTTTACATATTGTATCTTGAACGTCTAAACTTAAATATGTAACCCCGAACCCGATTGAGTTCTGAAATAAATTGAATAGGTGATGGATTCCACGATTGTATTATGTATTGTATGTATGAGCCCATGCATTCAATATACAAAAGGGAATATACATGCCCAAACCCAAAAAGAATATATAATGTTGTTTATAAAAGGTTGAAATATGAACAAATGTATATTGTATTTCTGCACGTATATTTGTTTGTATTTAAGTGCAAATGCAATTTCAGATTTTAAAGAAAGGTTAAAAGTGATTTAAGTTGGAGGGACCCACAGGGGTATTATCATAAAGGTTTCCAATACACAAAGGGTAGTTTACATTGATATACAAAAGTAGACCCGACAATGATTTAAATAAGGTGTATAACAAACTAAGGTCTGCACTTTTGTATGTATGTTATGCTATATGTGTTATTCAAACCCGATATACAAAAACAAAGATGCAAAGATATAACGCCGTAATAAAAAGAAGGTTAAAATTAGTCGATACATATTTTTAGTCCATGTTGGTATGTTTGAATGTATACATTGCATAGGCATTGCGGGATACAAAAAGTAGATACAAAACCCGACATAATTAAAAGTTGAATATTGTATGTGTTAGGTAGGGTCCACAGTGGTATGGTCCAAATACAAAATACATAAGTGATACAAATGACAAATATACAAAACTAGATGTAAAATTAAATACAGTATGATTCATAAACCCGCCGGAGTCTAAGTTTGTATGTTTCGATGATCGTATAGCAATATACATAGGAATATACAATGTTTGATATACAAAATTTGAGATACAAAGAAAAGGTGTGGGAATTAAGGTATACAATGTTCAAAATACAAATCGAAGGGAAAATTAGACATGGTTTTAATTGTATGCATTAATTACCGCATTCAATATGCAACTAACACTGAAAAAATTAGAATTTGAACAGATAAAAGTGAAATTCGAGTACGTTATTTTCATAATTGCATTTGAAAGGTAAAATTGTAGAATTTCATAGAGCGAGGAAAAAGGCAATTCAAAAGTTGAATGGAAATTTGAGAACGGTAATGGGAAGGTTGAATAGTAAATCTGTTGTCAACATTCTTAAAGTGAAACCAGTTACGAATACAGGTATGTACCCCAAACGCCGTTAAAATTAAGTTAAATGAAATGGGATTAGTTATAGTAAATTTCATTAAGAAAATGATGCAAATTAGTGCAAGTTACTATAGTTAATTATAGAAAATGAATTTGATATTGTTAGATCCAGTAAATTCTAAATAGTGAAAAGACAAAAAAGCCCTAGGATAAATGTTAAAAAGTAAAAAACCATGGTGAACCCTAGGAAGAGATGCAAACAAAAGGGTTGAATGTATAAATTTTCTTGACAAGATGGCCCCAAAGTAGAAGGAAGTAGATACTGAGTCAGCTAGTGAAAAAGAGAAAGTGAAAAGAGAAAGGAAGCTGAAGAAAGAAATGGTTAGGGAAGAATTGCCATTACACAGGGGATATGCCTCTCTGATTAGCACAAGCGGAGTGGCAACATATACAAATATCGGCCAGTATGATGCAGAAGATGTGTTACAGAAAATTACAGCACCCGATGCTACTCCCAACATGGAAAGTATCTAGAAAAAAGGATTGTACAACACTGCTAGATTTTCGTTAGTGATGGAGGCCAAAGATTTGGTACTGGAGTGTATAAGCAGATATGATTTGAGTGCTAGAAGAGTAATGCATAAAGAGGATATTATTACAAATTTGTCAACAGAAGGGATAGCTAGAACATTTGTCTTGGAAATTTAGGGTCAAATGATCGATGTGGATATAGATCAGTATGCTTCAGATTTTGCTAGCAATGAGAATGAATGCAGAAGTACAATTTTCTAAAATTGGTACACAGCAGAAAATAAACCAAAGGCTACAATAAGAGTGCCAAAGAACTTATATAGGATTGATTTCAAGGAGGAGATACATATAATGATCACATTATTGAGTAGGTTGGTTGGGTTGAAAGATGCAACAAGGTTTGAACCATGGATGTTCACCATTATTTAGTATATGAGAGAAAAGGCTGGAACAATTCATTGGGCCAAGGCAATTAGCACTGCAATATGGAAGCAAGCGATGGGAAGGAATAATAAACTGAGGGGCTTCTATTTGTCTTCTTATGTCATTTATTCATGTGTAGTTAGAATACAGCCAATGGCTGGGATTGATAGAGTAGGTGCCCTAGGAAATGGTCTGGATCAGAAGTTAATTTATGATCACTATCCTGATTTATAGGAAGAGAATGCACTAAGAAAATATGCACTAGTGAATGATGTATTTTATACTTATTTGGTAAGAGTTTTAACAGAGGATAAGGATAGGCGGTTATCAGAAGAAGCAGCAAGTGCCATAGGCTTATTTAGCTCTTGGTATATACAATTCCCTACCTTCATTTACATCAGAACTAAAGGGTTTGAAGGAAAACCATTCAAATTACCAAGGTATCCTCCAGATAGATTGATTATATTAGAGTTCTCCAGACAAATTTTGAATGTGTTTGGAATGTATAAGAGGAAGTTTGGCAGAGGAAACATTAAGTTCCCTTGGGTGATTGGTAGGTATTCTTGTTATAGTGCGGATGTAGCTCAGTACTCAGAAAAGGAGCTAAGGTATTATGGGTTCAAAGAATTTGATTTAGCTAGGTGTTTTGAACCTTTCCATAGGATTGAAAATTATGTTGGCAAGAAATATAAACACCAAATACATATTGAAGATTTCTAGTCAGATTGTTAAAATGAAAGAGAGATGAGGAAGAGGGCTCACCAAAGATTAAATTTGGAGCAAATGAGGACAATAGGGGAAATTAGTATACCCCAAGAAATTATGAAAGATGATGGTAAAGTACTACATCATAGCTATGAAAGCAAGAGGCTGCTGCCCATTAACGAACCAAATTGGGAAGAGCCAAGGGAAACATCTTTGAAGGCTATATCAAAGTCAATTATTTTGTTTTTTATAACATGGTTAAAAGATAAGATAGAAGAGCTTAAAGCTAAAGGCATTGTAGCTACATACCAAAAGAAGGGTAAAAAGAGAAAGAGAAAATCAAGATGATTTATAGTTCTTTTATGAAAAGAAAAGGAAAATTTTAGAAGCTAAGGTGGTTGAAAAAGATAAAAATGCAACACTGATGGACCCTTGTGCACTGGGTGTTATAGTTGCAATAGTCTCAGGTACATTTGTAGAAGCAGGGTCATCAAGTCAAGGGGTTAATATAGGACAAACACAAACACCAGAGGTGCCAACAAGATAAGATGTAATGAAGGCTATAATTATAGAATCTTCAAAAAGAAGGGCACCAATATCTATTGAGGTTGTAGATGCTCCACAGGTAGAGATTAGACAAAAGCTTGTATCTATTGAATCTACACAAGAAGAAAGAAGACATGGCTCCATAAAGTTTAAAAAAGAGTTAACTGAGGAAATGCTACAAGGGTCAAAAGCCCAAGAAGTTAAAAAGGTGAGTGAAATTGTGAACGTTGAGAAAGATAGTGGTGATGAAGAAGAGACACAATTTGAAGCAAATATAGGGATAGAGCATGAAGAGAAGGAAGAAGCATCAAATAGCTCCCCTATAGCAGAAGAACATAGTACTCAAGTATCTATGGGGAAGACACAAAGTCCAATGACAAAGGAATAAAATATGTAAGAAGAACCGGAGGTAGAGGATCCTTTTGGTCCACTTGTGCCACAAGAAATCATAAAAGAAGACATGATGTTGCATAATAGGTGGCAGAAGAAGAAAAAGAAGAGAAAGTTATAGAAGGGCTTAATGTATCTTCAAGACAACCTCCACAGTCAGACCAGGTAAGCATACCTGAGAGTGTACAGGTACAAATTGAGGCAATAATAGGGGCAACAATGCCATCAAGTGGTTCTAAGGTTAATATTTTAGGTACTCCTAAGGTTGACATTGAATAGAGTGAACAAAAGGAGAATTCAGAAGGAGAGGATATGGAGCGAGATGCTAAAGAGGATATAGGGGAGGAGGAAGATGAAAAGGAGAATGAAGAGGAGGAGCCACCATAGAAAGACAATGAACCACCACCTCTGGATCAAGATCCTCCCCCACAGCAACCCCCACAGTAGCAACAACAGCAACAAGAACAAATGGAGATAGAAAAACCTCAAGAGGAGGTGATAAATGAAGAAAAGAAGGTAGAAACAAGCAGGGAGGAAATAGCTTGGATAGGTTCAAAAGTCAGAAGAGAAAAGGTAGAAGTGCAGTTGGTTCCCATTGACATAAAAAGTTTGTTAGGTGGTCATTCACAAAATGAAAGAAGAAAAACAACGACCATGTCATCCATAAAGAGAAGTCCATCTGGATCAAGGACTCTAGAGCTGGCTATACCCCAGAAAGAGAAGGCAAAAGGAGAAATGAGCTTTGATGATTATCAATTGCTCAACATAGACCTTGGGTATGTAACTAGGGAGCAACATATTGCAGAGTGGGAGGACATGAATAAGGTGACCATCAAGATGATGAGAAGAGATAAAGATAAATATGATTACTTGAAGGGACACATTGTCTAGTTACAATAGTTCATTTAGGGTATGACCCTACTGTTAGTATGCTAGACTTACCTATAGAGCTGGCCATTTTATCAAGGGACCAAGTAAATGAGATGAAGAACAAGAAAATTGAAGCAAATATTTTTGAGAAGTGGCTCAAAGAATTTATTCAAAAGGGAGAAGATATAATAAGGCAGGCAATTGCCAATTGGGATATTGCCCTCACAGAGAAAAATAATTGTAATGTTATCATACGTAATTATCAATCTAGATTAGAGGAAAGTAGATATGAATTGGAATAGGTTGAAGACATGAATGAAAAAGTTGAAGAGTTGATAAATGAAGGAGTAATAACCCCTCAGATGGAAAATCAAATACCACAGCATAAATTAGAGTTGAAATTTGAAGAAGATATTCTAAAAGGTTGCATTGTAAGTACTCGAGATTTGGAGGAAATTGCTAATGGTATAATAAGGATACATATGAAAATAATAAAGAGACTTATTGGGCACGAGTTCCAAGAGATACGAGTATATGGTGTGACTATCGTAATAAAAGAATTTAAGGCCATTTATTTACCTTTCTTGGAGAGCCCTGCAGCAAATCGAAGTACTAAAATGATTGATTCCGTTATGGAATTAAATGCCAAGGTAAGGAAATATCAAAAAAATAGAGAGGATCTAGAAAGGCAAGTGAAGGTGCAAAAAGGAGTGGAATTGCAGCAATGCATATGGATAAAGAGCCAAGGGACTAATCATACTTCTATTGTGGTGTTGATAGCCAAATATACAGAGTACTTGAAGGAATAGGAGCATATGAAAAGGAATATCAATAGCAGTGTCATTTGTGGGTACTTTGGATATTTTTGTTATATTGTCATTAGCAAAAGGTCAATAGAGGAGAAAGTCAAGGAAAATATCTTGTATTTAAAAAGATCCTAATGACATCCTTTCAACCAAAAGGAATATTCTACAAAGATATTTTGGAATGGTTGGGAAATGATTCCCACCGTTGATTTTGTAAAGTTTGAATGTGAACCATTGATTGAATTTGTAACCGTAGCAGAGGAGGGATTTCAAATCTATATAAGGAACCCTGCTACTTGTATTTTACTTACATAGGGATTCATAACTTTTAGTTTAAGACTATAATTAGTGATTTTGTTGTAAAAGGAAGTAGTTCATGATGAATACTTTGAGCATTTAGTGATTTAGTTAGGAGGTTGCTTGTGTCTGCATCAAGGAGTGCATGGAATGTCCTATATCCTTCATGTATCTATCAAAATGTTTGTAAGTTTAGTAATTTTGGTCAATACAACATAATTCATTGTTACATTGTAAATTCAGTATGACTTTATACTTCAAATAAAAGCAAACTCAAAATTCTGCATCTATTCTAGAGTGTTTTCTGATTCAGGCAATGTTTGATGTATTTTCTTTGAAAGATTGCAATTCCTTATGTATGTTCATGAAAAAGCTCAGGATTTTACATATGTGGATTTAATTGTGTTGAATTGTTCAAGATCATTAAATTTCTCAATACGTGGATAGCAGAACACTAGATCTTGTCTAAAATAATGTTTCTAACCCTACTTTTTCTAACTTTTCTCAAAAATCATAAATACTTATCTTGCACCTAGATATTTTAAGTAAATTACTATTGATCCGAGTAAATAATTGCAAATTTAAAACATCTTTAGTAGTTTGCGTACATAATTTGAAAATACAGAGCATGTTTAGTATAATTCATATAAAAGCTTTGTAAAGATGATAATTACATGCAAAGGATCACTTCTCACAGTGTTATTTGTGATCATTGAGTAATTCTAGTAAGTCACATATTACTTTAGTTTATGTAAGGCCCCTTAAACAAATAGCTCACAATGAACCACTAAACTTTCCAACACAGTCAAGAATTGACTACCAGAGCCTTGGAGTTGAGAATTATCTTTGTATAATTCTCCATACTTTTCAAGAGAGATTGAGTTCAATGTGAATTTATCTCATGTTGCTTATGTGTAAGAACATACATCAATAGGAGCATGTTATTAAGTAGATAAGGGAATGTGCAACTTTCCAACATTAAGAAGAGCATGTGTTTCATATAGGGCTGCTACAACCTCTCCCCATTCCTGAGAAAAAATGGGAAAGCATATCCATGGATTTCATTACTAGACTACCCAAGGTACATGGGAAAGATTATATTTTTGTTGTAGTCGATAGATTGACTAAATATGCACATTTATTTTCTATCTCTATAGAATTTGAAGCTCCTTAAATTGCTGATTTATTTTTCAAGTGTTTAGATTACATGGACTACCTAAGAACATTATCAGTGATAGAGATAGTAGATTTCTCAGTGTATTTTGGTAGGAGTTATTTCACTAAATAGGTACCAAGCTTACTTCAAGTACAAGTTACCATCCTCAGATAGATGGTCAAACAAACATTTTTAAAAAATGGGTAAAAGGTTACTTGAGAAATTATGTATCAAGTCAAAAATAAACATGGATCAAATGATGAGGTGTTATATTTATTACAAATTCCCACACAGGCTTAAGCTCTACAACTTCCTTCTCAAAAACCTAGTTTGATTCTTGGGTAGTTATAGACTTTGATAGCCTAGGGGTCCCCCTGTCCCCCTCCTCCTCCAGTACAAGTTTCTGATGGAACAACATCGAGTAACACTTCTGATCCCATGAAAAAACCTTTGGAATCTAATCCCAAAGCTTAGAAAGAGGCCCTTTTGGGTCAAGACCATAGGGATCTTGTGCCTGGGAATGTTGACCTAGTGTTGTTAGAGACACAAGATGGGACAACTCTAAAGTTACTGGACTCAACGATGGATATAATTACTTCGTCCTTGGATTTTACACTCATAGGAGAAAAATTTTCATTTCACCCTAACATCAACATGGTTAGGAGGTGGACGACAACTAAATGGAAAGTGAAAGGAACTATGGCTATTAGCACGATGGTAGGAGGTGTATTCATTTTTAAACTTACCTCTAAGGAAGATCCTCTAGCAATCCTCTTTGGATGTCCTTGGATTAATGGTAAACATAACCTTTCTCTGTCTATGGCGGCTGACATTTGATCCCTCTGTAGACTTGAACAAGATGGCTCTGGTTTGGGTTGGATTGCCTAGTCTCTCACTAGAATATTGGGATGAAGAATTTTTCATGTGGATAGCAAATTCCTTTAGGAACTACATCGCTATGGACAATGTCACTAAGACTAAATCCCTATTACTTTTTGCTCGCTGCTATGTTAGCATAGAGATCCATAAAACCCTCCCAACTCTATTATTATTTATTCAAAATATGGGAAATGGACACAACCTATTATGTATGAAAACTCTTTAGTTTTCTATCAAAATTGATCTAAAGCTGGGCATGTGATCATGGAATGTAAATCCCCAAGGAAACCATCCCAAAGGTTCAAGGAAACAGTGTGGATAAAGAAGTGGATGCCTCAAAAGATTACCCTTTCAAGGAAGAGATTATTAATATCATAAGCTCCCCTCTTTGTCCTAAGGTCCCAGAAAGCCTTGCTAAAAGTATATAATATGCAGTGGCTAAGATTAACAACATTGCATCAACAAATGAATAGTAGGGAGACAAATAGAAAGAGATGGGAGAGGAAGAACCTAAATGGATGGAAGAAAGAGAGGAAGGGGAAATCCCTCCTCAAGTGACCCAAGAAGTGAAAAATACCCTAGAAGAAAATGTTTCTAAATCCTCAGAGGGAGTTGTAACAATAAAGAAGTTATTCCCTACTATGGTGGAGACTATTTTTTAGCAAGTCAAAACTTATAGTCCTCTTAAGAAGGAAAGTGGGACTTTTAGAAAGGAAGGTTTATCATCTCCTACCAAGGATCAATTTTCCTAAACTTCAGGAGCTAGGCCAAGCAAGATAAGTACATATTAGAGTTCTTGTGACCCAGAGGGATGGTCTACTCCTAATCAAAAGGGTAAGGGTCACATGAAGAAAACTATTGATGTGGGTATTGATGCAAAGCAGGGAAGGCCTTCTCAGTGGAAGACAAGACAAAGAGAGATGGCTAAGGAAATAGCTAATGGAAGGCATCAGACCTTGGAGATTTCCTCTTGGAAACTACACAAATGAAAATCTTATCCTGGAATATCAGAGGACTTAATAGTCCTCAAAAGTAGTTTTTACCAAAAACTAAATTTTTGAAAATAAGAATAATGTTTTTCTATTGCAGCAAGTTAAAATGTTAGAATACAACTTCAAAGCTATAGACAAGAATTTATGGCCCAATACTAAATTGTGTATTAGCACAACTATAGGGGCCTTTGGTGGGCTTTTGACTATGTGGAATAGAAATAAGATCAAAGGTGTTGTAGATTAGGTGAACAAATGAGGTAGGAATACTTAACAAAATGCATAAAACACAAAGTTATACCTTCACAAATGTAGACCCAATCTCATCAAGGGAGAGGAAGTTTGCACCCAAAACAACTCCCAAGACATGATGATCCCTAGACAAGTGATTCAAATGTGAAATGCTAACTAAATTCGCAACTCACTAAAACTAGCTCACTTGATATTTTGGCATAATAACTTTGCGTAAAACTTGGATCCTCAAATGGGTGGAGAGAGGTTCTATTTATAGATTTTTGGAAGGGATTTTGATCCAAGGGTGGAGATTGGTTTGGAAGATCAATGGTGGATGATAAAAGTGATGTGGAGGGCCTAGATTCAATCTTGGAGGAATGGAGGGCTAGGAATAAAAGTGAATCTTTTATTTATTTTAGGAAAATGAGTTATTAAATGAGCATGGGTGTGGAGGATTATTTTTTAATTAAAGATTCATATGGGGAATGTAAATGAATTAAAAATTCATTTGGGGAAGAGAGGAAATAAATGAGTATGAGTGAGGTAAGGGGTTGTAAGGAGAATTAAATGTGATGTGGGATGTTTTAAAATAAAAAATTGACTTAGGTGGAATTATTTCAATTTTTTATTTAGAGGATGTGGGAAAGGGTGTTAAACTAGGTTTGACCACCCAAATGAGAGGTTATGATTAATTAAATATAGGTTTTATTTAATTAATCCTAGGGCTAGGATGAGGTAGGCTAGGGTAGGCAATTAAATAATAGCTATTTAATTGTCTAGGGTAGGGATAGGTCAATTAGTAGGCTGGATTAATTAGTTAACATGGTTTTAACTAATTAATTAGATTTAGTGAAAAGGGGGAAATTGATTTAATAAATATTGCATATTTATTAAATCAATTGGCTAAGGTTTGGACTATTGAATTTATAAAATTAATTCAAATTTGGGGATAAAATGATGTGAATTTAGGAAATAGAGGGATAATTAATTAAATAAAAAATTAATTAATTAGTTAGAAGAGAAATTGGTATGTTTAGGGATGTATGGGGTCGGTTTTATGGTAAAAGACATTTTTAGGTATCTACATTTGCCCCTCTTTGGCGTAGCATCAAGACCTAGGAGGGAAGTGGCGTTAGGTCGAAGAAAAATATGCCCCAGCTGTCGGGAAGGAATAAGATGGATAAGGGATGTCCCCTCGAGAGTCAGCGGGAAAATAAAAAATTTTCCAGGTGAGTTCTCGAAAGGATGTGATGGAAGTGAAAGTTGGATAGGTGACGGAAAAAGATGGCAGGAAGAAAAATGGAGGATTGTTTAGGTCATACGACACCACATCATTGAGGGGGGATTTACTTTGGTTTAGGATGTGTTAAGTGGAGATACGGTGGGGGAATGGGATTAGTGAGGGGAATTTAGAGGGGGGGAATATGATAGGTGATTGCGAAATCTAGGCCCAGGTGGTATTGTTGAATGAGTGAGTAGGATGGTGATTTTGAGCTAGTAATAGTAGTTGCATAGGATTAATTGAGAGCATTTCTTAGTTTATTGTAGCAATGTAGGATACTGTTCACAAAGGTATGAAATAACCTAGGTGATGATGTATATCGCATAATTGCATGGACTAGACCCACAAACAATAGGTTGATTTCATGCGTGCCCAAGGTAGTATAATCTTGCCTAGCCTAGGAAGGGGACTCATAGCGATGAGTGTGAATAATACATATAAGGTTTTGATGCCTATATATGCAAATGGGACACATCATGCTAGAACTGACCTAGCCTTCAAGATATGAATACTATTCTTGGAGTAATGGAACCAACCCACAAGCATAGCATACAGAAACAATTGACCATGTCTACTCTAGGTGTTGTTCGCTACTTACCATGATATAATGAGATCAAGGTAGCTTTAGAGATGACTTAGAGCGAGACAAAAAGATAAAAATCAATAATCAAAAAAGACCAATGGAAAGATACAAATAGCCTTTGTGTACTCTTGCCAAGAGACGTGATGATAGAATGATAGATTTTTGTCCATTGTAGGAAAGATATATCCTAGGACGCAGATCAGTTGGTTTTGATTGGAAAATTTTTGGAAGATGGACAAAAAAATAGTTTGGCCAGGTGTAGGATTATAATTGGGGATGTTGATTGATGATTTTTGCGTTAGGGACCATGTTTCAAGTGTATACGTAACATGTGTATCATATAATAGGTCTAGTAAGCTCAGTGAATGGGAACCATCCAAATGGGTTGGATGGATGCATCTTATGTACCTAAGTACTGGAAACATCCTTCGTATTCCAGACTGCCTACATACCTTGTATCCATGGGATCAAGGTACTTTCAAGATGCGGGTGAAATGAATATGTAGTTCTAGTATGACTTGATGTGGGAATAGTTTGGGATGGTTGTGATGGTGAGGACTGATGTATGTTTTGATGATTGTGATTTGCAGCGAGATCGATGTATGGGGTGATTTTGCGGTGAGTTGTGTTGTTTTTGGATTTTCTGTGTTTTCTATTGTTTTTGTGTTTTTGGATTTTGTACTATTTTTTGGATTTTTTGATTTTGTATTGTTTTTGGATTTTTTTTATTTTTTATGTACAAAGGGGAGCTTACAAGGATCCTCGTCCCATGGGATAGTGCAGATTGGGTGATAGGACTTGATGCTTCAGAATTCCAAACCATGGGATGTGTGGGATATGGAGTGGTGTGATAGAAAGAGGACTTATTAGATGGTAGAACCGGCCACTATGCATGGCGCCTGAAACAGGTTTTCACCATGGTACTTATCCAAGGCATCACCGAAGTGATTTTCACCATTGGAAGTTTTATATTGCACTCGGGTTTTTTCTTGATTTTTTTATTTTTTTATTTTTATTTTTATTTTTTTTATTTTTTGACTTGGGGCACTGGATGGGTTATGCATAAAATTTCTTTAGATGTAGGATGTTCATCAGCTCATCCAGAGACTGCCCCTCAGGTGTTGCAAGCTGATATGCTCCTGACCCATAGTCGGCTATGATGACATAAGGTCCTAGCCAATTGGGTTCAAACTTTCCTTGCTTACGACGCTCTTGCAGGTTCTTTTGATTTTCCATAAGGACAAGGTCACCTACTTCAAATTTTTGGGTTCTGATCCTCTTGTTATAGCTTCTTCGAAGGCTGTTTTGATATGCATGTAGGTGGTTTAATGCATTCAGGCATTTTTCATCCAGTAGTTCTAGTTGATGCAACCTTGCAACTCTATATTCCTCATCAGAGATTATGTTTTGCAGGGATACTCGTAGGGATGGGAGCTCGACCTCAATAGGTAAAATGGCTTCAGATCCGAATACTAGTGAGAATGGAGTGGCTCCTGTAGGAGTGCAGATGCTTGTGTGGTAGGCCAATAGGGCAAGGTTGAGTTGGAGGTGCCAGTCGTGGCCAGCTTCATTGACTATCTTCTTGAGAATACAGAGGATGGTTTTATTAGAAGCCTCTGCTTGACCATTTCCTTAAGGGTAATATGGCGTGGAGAAATGGTGTTTGATATCAAATTTTTCGCACAAGGTGTGAACTTCTTAGTTTTTGAATGGCTTTCCATTGTCGGTGATAATGGAATGGGGGATACCATAGCGGAAGATGATATAGTGGAGGATGAATTTAGAGATTTGGGTGCCAGTGGTGAAGGTGAGTGGTATTGCTTCCACCCACTTTGTGAAGTACTCGGTAGCAGTGATTATGAACTTATGGCCATTGGAGGATGGGGGATGTATTTTCCCTACGAGGTTGAGTCCCCACTGTGAGAAAGACCACAGGGTCGTGATGGGTTACAACTCTTGTGCTGGTGTGTGGATGAGATCGCCATGCTGTTGACATGGTAGGCATTTTTTGATAAACCTGAAGGCGTCTCAGTCCATGGTTGGCTGGTAATATCTGGTCCTGAGGATCTTTTTAAAAAGAGTGGATCCACTTGAATGCGCCACATAGATACCTATGTGTACCTCTTCCAAGGCTACCTCAGCTTCCCTAGAGTCTAAGCATCGTAGAAGTGTACCATCAAGACTCCTTTTGTAGAGGGTGTCGCCTACAAGGATGAAATGAGAGGCTTGACAGATGAACAATTTTTGCTGTGAGGTGGATAGGTTAGGGGGAAGGATATTATCATGAAGGTATAGGTAGGTTTCCCGATACCATAGGGATAGGGGACCAATGACTTCGCACACTAGTTCTGATTGAGGAACATCGTATGCTGGGATGGGGAGTTCTTCTATTAGGAACTCATATTTCTTGTTGTCTTTCTTCATGTCGACCAGAGATCTGATGGTAGCCATGGCGTTTGCAGCTTTATTGTTGAGCCTTGGGATTTGCTCGAAGTGGATGTCATTGAAGTATTCTTTGAAATCGTTGACCATCTTTTTGTAGGGCAGGAGTTTATCATCTTTGGTCCTGTATTCATTGTTTACCTACCAGATGACTAGTTGAGAGTCCCCATATACAGTCAGCTTCTTGATTTTCCAATGTATTTCCATGTGGAGACCTGTGATGAGGGCCTCATATTCTGCCACGTTATTGGTACATGGAAATGTGATCTTGAAGGATTTAGGAATGGTGTTGCCCTGAGGGGTAATAAATGGGATGCTTGCCCCCGAGCCTTTTTGTGTGTATGATCCATCAAAGTACATCTTCCATGTGTCTGTGGCTAGTGTGATTGTCAATATAGTTTCATCAGGAAACTTTGCTAGTGTAGGATGTTCTACCGGAATGGGTGCTTCGGTCAACTGATCAGCGATGACCTGTCCTTTAATTACCTTTCTCTCAGTGTATTCAATGTCGAATTCGGTGAGAATCATGACCCATTTTGCCATTCTCCCAATAAGAGCAACTCTGTTTAGCAGATACTTCAGTGGGTCGATCTTGGCGATGAGCTTGGTCTTGTGATTGAGCATATAGTGTCTTAACTTTTATGAAGTAAAGACAAGGGCTAGACATGCTCATTCAATTTGTGTGTAGTTGAGCTCATATGAGATCAAGGTGCGGCTAATGTAGTAGATGGCTCTTTCCTTTCCATGCTCATCGTGTTGTGCTAGTAGGGCTCTGATGGCTATTTCTATTGCTAAAATATATAACAAGAGGGGTTCACCTTGCCTAGGTGGAGTTAGCACAAGAGGATTAGCCAGGTATTCTTTTAGTTGATCAAAGGCATCCTGACACTGAGTGTTCTAGACAAAAGCTATATCTTTTCTGAGTAGGTGCTGGAATGGTTGACATTTATTGGCCAATTGAGCAATGAACCAACGAATAGATTGGAGTTTGCCTTGTAGACTTCTCAACTGTTTCAGGGTCTTCGGAGGAGGCATTTTAGTAATGGCCTTGACCTTTGCGGGATCTACCTCGATTCCTCTTCTAGAGACTATGTACCTCAAAATTTTTCCCGAGGTGATGCCGAAGACACACTTTTTTGGATTTAGGTGAACATTGTATTTCTCTAATCGGTCGAAGATCTTGGCCAAGACATCCAGGTGTTCTTCCCTTATCTTTGATTTCCCTAGTAAGTCATCCACGTAGTCTTCCATGATGTGGTGAAAGAGGTCATGGCTCTTTGATATGTAGCTCTAGCATTCTTCAGTCCAAATGGCATTACGACCTAGCAGTACATTCCCCAAGGGCATATGAAGGCTATTTTATGCTGATCCTCTTCGACGATTTTGATTTGGTTATATCCTGAAAAGCCGTCCATGAGGGATAACATCTCATGTCTTGCTGTAAGATCCACTATCATGTTGATGTTTGGTAGTGGGAAGTCATCTTTTGGGTAGGCCTTGTTGAGGTCTCTGAAGTCGGTGCAGCATTGGATTCAGCCATTTGGTTTGGCTACTGGTACTAGGTTGGAGACCCATTCAAGATAATTGATTGGGCGAATGAACCCAACATCCAGTAGTTTCTTTAGCTCTACCTTGACAAGGAGGGCCACCTGAGGATTCATTTTTTTGAGTTTCTTCTTTACTGGTTTCGCATCAGGGCGTATTACAAGATGATGAACAACCAAGGCTGGATCTAACCCTGGCATGTCTGCATAGGTCCATGCAAAATTGTGATTTCATCATGTGAAGAATGCTAGGAAGTTTTCATGTTCCTATACGTTGAGAGATTCTGCCCTAAAAGTGATTTTCGGCTCTTCTTCTATCCCAAGATTCATTTCTTGGCCTAGCTGGACTAGGACAGGTGATCTATCTAGATAAACGTTGTCTACCTCAGGAAGGCCCATGCTTCCATCTCCTAGCACCTCGTGGATGTTTTCACTAGGAGATACGTCTTTTGTTTTTATTTTTTTGGGATCTGATACTACTACAGAACTATTTTCACCATCAGATCCATTTTTTATTTTTATGTTTTTATGACTAGAAGCAGGGGTTGTCTCCCTGAAATAGGCATGCGTATCAAGTTCCATGATGTATCCTGCTCTGTGATCTCCCAAAGGGAAGTGATCTCTTACCCCCATCATTTCAGCGATGGCCTCATTATTAGGTGTGATGTCGAAGACAGGAGGTCCCCGTTGGTCCTAATCTATAAGTTCTGGGTATACTAGTGGTAAGTCATTGGAGGACGAGGCTAGGGTGGTGACTGTGTGGATGGTGCATATGGATGAGTCAAAGAAATTGGCAAAATCACTAAAGGGTTCTTGATGGTCTGTTTCATTGACATTGTCAACTTCAGGGGGGACTATAGCAACCTCAGCTAAGATACATTCATCGATAGTGAGGATACATTGTCTTTGACTATATCCCAACCCTTGGGTATAGGGGTTTCTTGTTGCTTGGACAGGTTCCACGATCCCCTGCTCATAAAGGCTGATATCGCCTTGTCCTTTGTAACCCATATTTTTCACCATTTCTGAACCTTTCCCATAGATTTCTATTGGTATGGTGGGAGCTTCTTGTTCTATTTCTTCATCCTTGTATAGCCAGGATGAGATATCTTCGAGCACATCCTAATCCAGGAGATGTTTCTTCTCAAAGATGGGTGATGGTTTGCACTTGATGACGACTGTGTTGGCAACTTCTGTCTTGGGGATGCCAAATGTTTTAGGATTGGGTAATGTGCCCACACAAAAGGTGCCATGCAGGTCATATTCCCCACATCCCATGCCGCTAAACTTGATCTTGACCTCAGGTGGTGGAGGTGCTTGAGATTAAGTGGTGGCGATGTTGGCGGGGTCAATGTATGAGGTGGATGCTTTTGGATTGGCTTTGGTGGTGGCTTTGTTGTATGGGCAGAAGGTATGGTTGTGGCCTTCCAAGAATGATGCAGAGTGGCACAAGGGAAGCAACACACAAAGGTTTACTCTATTGTCCTTTGCCCACTCACCCACTTCAACTAGCCTTCAACCAACCAACCAACCAAAGGCACATACAAGGCATATGAAGGATTTGATGTCCAGACTATTGTCCAACCCCTAAGGCTTCTCCAACACCTTAAGACAGATCAACAAACACCTTTTATGCAGTTGGTTTGATCTCCAACTTCCCAAAACTCTTCAACCTATACCTTGACTAGTAAGGCTACTAGCCCTCCAAACTAGGTTTTCTCAACAAAACTTGACAAAATCCCAAAGGTCTAGGCAAAAAAATGATGGAATTGAACACCTTTCAGGGGACCCTAACAAACCTCCAAATCTCCTGCTCCAACTCTACTCTAGCAATCCAGAACGCCTACTAGGTCTCTAGGCCTAATTGATCAATTTAGGCTAGGTTACAAAGCAAGTGCTCAAAATTGGGGTCATAAATCTGGGCCAGGAACTTGGATCTCTTCTATGACCTACAAACAACTCACAAACCAACTTTCATTCACCCACCTATCAGATTTTGTCATCTACATCAATAAATTGCACAATTCTAGCCAAATACATAGGAATACTTGACCTAGGGCATCAAATTAAAAATAGAAGACTGCATTTTAAAACAAAAATCTTTTGGAATCTTATAGTACATACCCCTATCCTACATTTCACCAGTTTTTGTGAATTTTCAATGGTGGGAATGCATTCTAGGGCCGGATTTCTATGGCTGCCCTAGAAAACAGGGTTTCTGGACCTGTTTTGAAAGAAAAATCTATAACTTTTGATCTCGACCACTTCAGGACCTCAAACTAGTTGCATTGGAACCCTGACTCCAAAAGCTTTCAGAAAAATGTCATTTGCACACATGAAAAGTCCGTACAGTCAATATACAGCAAGAAAATAAGCAAAAAATAGTCAGTTTTTTTATTTTTGTGCCCAAATTCCGTACAAAAACTTCCTCCTCCGTACTGGAGTCAGATATCCACCATATTAACCCATCCAAGTTGGTTTCCAACTTCTACAACAGCATTTAACTACCCAAAGTGGTTTTTGAACCGACCCAACACATAACACCTTTGACAACTATGGTGTTTTGCATTAACATAAGGAGGTTGATTTGTTTGGCTTGTCCAATGGAGTCCAAATGATCAACACACTCCTTCCAACATACTAAAACATTAAAACAACCAAAAAACTTGAAAACCAATCCTTAGACCTTCTTGGCCTAATTGGCACAACAAGGGTCCAAATGGACTAAGAAGGAATTGAGGTTTATATAGTCACCCCAAACCTCTTGACCATACAAAATGGACCAAACAACAATGGCTAAAAACCTTATTACAAAACACATTGAACAAAAAAACATAACTTCTCAAAATGCATCAAAATGCCTTTAGGAACCAAGGTGCTCCTAGGTGCCCTGCACCAAAGAAACTGCAGTATTGGAAGGGGCGAGGATCGGCATAGACAGTTAGTTTTGTGCCGTTGTGAGGGAACTTGAGGCATTGATGGAATGTGGATGGGACGGCTTGCATGGCATGGATCCATGGTCGCTTGAGAAGAATGTTGTAGGGGAGGTCAAGATCAAGGACCTGACATTTTGTTTCCAGTATTTTCTATCCCACTTGAATAGGAAGTTTGATGGTGCCTTCAAATAGTCATTTCGTGTCATCATAGCCTTTGATTATGATGCACTCACTGGTGTCTACAACCACATCGGAGTACCCCAAGTTTTTTAATAGTTTAAGAGTGCATATGTTTAGGCTGGAGCCACCATCTATTAATACTCTTTTGATTATGTGTTTGTGGATACGGACTTCAATGTGTAAGGCATCGTTGTGTAGGTGTTCAAAAGCGGGAAGGTCCTTTTCTGAAAATGTGAGATGCTGAGGTGCGGCGATATGTCCTACCATGGCTTGGAATTGGGTCACATTCAAGTTGGCGGGGACTTGCATTTCCAGGAGTGCTTTGTCAAGGATGTCTTTGTGAAGAGGTGATGTGCGGAGCAACTCAAGGATGGAGATTTGTGTGGGTGTCTTTGCTAGATGTTCTAGGAGGTTATATTGATGGGTAGGTGATGGATGAGTGGTTGGATGAGGGTGTAGGGGATTGGATGTGGATGCAGGCATTTGTTCTTTGGGAGGGCGGTGCGGATGGATACACGGCCATGACGGGTTGTGACAGCGCAATCAGGTGCTTGTGCCCGAATGGTGATTGTGTTGACATGGTGGGATGATGGTTCAATCCGTCCTATGATAGAGTCATAGGATGCAGGTGGTGGGGTAACGTTGTATGCTTGATTGGATGAGGAGGCTTTATTATGGTTGGGCAGTGGATCCTTGTAAGCTCCGAGGTTGGTGTTTGGTGATGGTTGTGTGCTTTGATCGAGGCTGACTTGATTTTGATCTATAAGGTCTTGGATGCAATGCTTTAGTTGCATGAGGTCAGTAGTTTTATGACCCGCAATGCATTGGTATTCACAATAGTCATTTTCATTATACCACACGGCTTTGAGTTCATTCTCTTGATGGGGTCTAATAGGTGGGAGTGTGATCAAACCTTTCTTGAGACATCTGTCGAGGATGTCCTCGATGGGTTCCCCTAAGGGTGTAAATTGTCTTCGAGGTTTGAGTGGTTTGGTTTGCCCCCTTTGGTTATTTACATTGGTGGCATAGGTATGTGCAGGTGTTTGATTCTATACATTTTGGATGGATTTCACATCCATGACACCGTCGTTCAAAGTGTTCTTGTTCTTCCCCCAATAGCGTGATTTGTCATTTAATTGCGTGTTGGCGTTGTTGTTTGTATTGGGGGTGTTGGTATGAGGTTTGTTGTTGTTGTTGGACTTGTAGTCATACAATTTGATGGAGCCCTTGGCAATGAGGGCCCATTTGATGGTGGTACCTTTGTCAATGACTTCTTTAAAGGTAGACGCACAAAGAATTTGTAAATGGAACCCCAATTCCTGATTGAGGTTGGTCACAAACATGGTGTCGAGTTGTTTTTCAGGAATTGGCCATGGGAGTTTGCTTGCTAAGCTTCTCCATCTTTGCAAGAAAGAAGCAAAGGCTTCTCCATTCTTCTGTTTAGTGTTGCAAAGGTCTATCATAGACATTTCATGCTCGAAGTTGTAGGAGAAATGGTTTACAAATTTTTCCGCAAGCTCAAGGAAAATCCTAATGCCCAGGGGTAGATGTGCAAACCATTCAGCAGCTTGACTGCCGAGGCTTCTTGGAAAGAGTCTCATGAGGTATGTATCGTTATTTGAGACTTCTAAGCAAGTGATGTAGAACTCCCTAAGATGGTCCCTAGGGTCTCCCTTTCCCTTGTATTTGTCAAATTTATGTGTCTCGAAGTTCTTGGGGAAAGGGGGCATGTACAATGTGCGATCAAATGGATAGGGGCAGATGTCCTCAAAGGAATAGTGTTCGCACTTGCCCCCAGTTTGCATGTCATCTACCTTTTGGATCAAGGCCTATACAACGTTCATGAGATCTTGTGGTTGTTGCGGTTGGAGTGTGTAGGACTGTTGATTGGTGAGATGTTGGAGATGAGGCGGGATTTGATGTTGGAGGTGTGATTGGTTGAGGTTTTGGTACTGCAGGTTGGTGTTTTGATTGATTTGTGTTTGATGTTGTTGATATGCATGGAGTTGTTGGAGAATGTGTGGTGGTATTTGGGGATTGGTTTGATGTTGTGTTGATGTAGTTAGGGGGTTATGTGGATATGTGACATTGGATGGATTAACATTGGATAGGTGGATGTTGGATGGGTTGGATGTATTATGAGGTGGTTGTGAGAATAATTGTCATAGGTATGCTATGGTTTGGGGATTGGGTGGAGGCACACTCGTAGAGGTACTTACCTGTGTGATGTTTCCTTGTATGCCCAAGGTGATTTGTGGCATGGAAGGGTTTATGGTGGTTGTGGTAGTGGATGTGGTAACGGGTTGGGAGGTGGTAGGGTTCAAGGTATTTGCAGAAATGGTAGATGTGGTAGCAGTAGAGGTTGTGTTGGCGGTAGATACGATGGGTGTTGATGTTTGAGAGATGATGGGTTGGGTGTTTGATGTGGATGTTTGGGTATTTGATGTGGTAGGAGTGGGGTTAGAGGTGGATGGTTGTGATGGGGTCGTGTTATGGGGTGGTTGGACACCAATTTTGAGGAGATAATCCATAAATCTATTTGGATCTCACCTTAAGACTTTGTCAAGCATGTCCATGTTATCAGCATCTTGTGTGAAGGTCAAGACATCTAGATCATCTTGGGATATGGTGGGAATATTTTGTGGGGGTGGTGGTGGTGGCGGTTGTGATTGTTGTAAGAAATGGAAGGGATTTTCATTGGGATTATATGGGGGGATGTAAGAGTATGTAGGTGGGTTGTATGTTTGATAGATGGGTATGTTGTTGTCGTTGGTGTTAGGCATTCCCATGCTGTCATATTGTCTGGATCTTACCATTTCTTGGTTCTTTTTGTGTTGTGATCTTGTTATGGGCATGCATGTGTATGGATTTGATTTCGAGAAGTAGAGTGAGATGGGAAATGGAGACCTTAGAGAATTAGATTGATTATGTTGGACCCAAAGATGAAATGTGGTAGTGAAATGGAGAGGGTGAAAAGCCAAAAGGTGTTAACCTAAGGGTGATAAGAAAAGAGGATATTGACTTTTGCACAAATTTTGGACCAAAGATGGATGATGATGATGTGTATTTTGAGGATGATTTTGATGGAAGGGGTTTTGATTTTGATGTTGATTTTGATTGATTAGGATGTTTAGGATGATGTTTTTGGGAAGGACTTGATGGTCAACAAGTTGAGCTTTAGGTAAGATCTAGATTTTGTGTTGGCACAAAGGGATGTTTCTCTTTGTTAGGGTAGACTAATGACCTTACGCAAAGAGGGGTGATTGTTTTTCTTGAAAGGTAGACTAATGAATTTTCAAGGAAAATATGATGTTAATGATGAGATCTAGATCTAACTTTGGCTCAAAAGGATGACAAGCTTTCGTTGATGATTTGTTGATGGGTGTTTTGATTTTGATTTAGATTTTTTGAAATGATTTGTTTTGGTCCAAGGAGATATGCAAAAAAAGATTTAAGGGGTATGGATAGATATGGATTTGGGTGGATTATGATGTGGTAAAGGGTCCAATAATGATGGTGGTGGATTCTCTAAGGTCAAAATGATGGTATGTTTTGGAAAATTTTGAGGAGAAAATGGACGGGGTACAGACAATTTTTTGGAATGTAAATATGGATTATGGCAGAGAAGATGGTGAAGATCACAATTGAATGGGTCTTAGTTTTAGGCAAGTCAATCTAAAAAATAGCGCTAATCCATAGGTGAAATAGCACCATAATCAGACATAGATGGCGCTAAAACTAGGCAGTGTTGGTTAGGTCCTAAGAAAGACAAATTTTTTATGGGAATTTTGGATTTTGCTTTGTTTGGAATTTGATCAAATGGTTTTCAATGTCTCTTGGCAAGTGTTTGAGTTCAATTTAAGCATATAAACACACAATTAAGCACATGAACACACAATAACCAAGATTTTTGTTTGTGAAATGACGTGTGATTTTATTAAACAAGCACTTTGCACAACCTAAGGTGAAGATATGACAGTATTTGTTGAATCCCCTAGCTGCACCTATTCAAAGCGGGTAGCTCCAGGATCTTGGTGGCACTGGCTCCTCCTTACAATTGCACACACTTCTCATGCATACCAAGATCTAGGTTTCTTATAAGGCTTGTCCCTCACCAAACCTTTATATTATCCCTGCTACCTCAGCTAAGAACCGCATGAATCGGGGCCGCTTCAAAGGTTTCCCTTCTGCGTCAACAAATAGAAAGATTTTGGCTTGCTAAACAATGGTTTGTAGTAAGGGCATCCGTTCAGGTGGTTATACGTGCGGCAGTGCTACTCTCCATTATGGAGTCTCCCAGCCTCCAAGGGTTATGCCTTGGAGGGTTTTGGGGGAGGTTGGCTGTCGGTATAACAAAACAACACCTGTTGTCTATGACTTTCGTCACAAACACCTTATTTTATATAGTGGCTTGGAAGAGCTTGGCTGTAGCTTGGTGCCGCTTGGGTCGTTCCCACCTTTCGAAGTGGGGTGGCAGGCCCTCTAAGGATTAACAAAAGCAATTCAATCAAAAAAATACTTTTGATCCCCATGTTCATACAAAGATGCGAGGGAAGAGCATACGTATTTTTTATGATTGGATCACACTAAACATGGTTCATTTTAGTTCTTTGGATTTATATTGGAGGTGATTAATGTAAGTTTTCTGAGAAGCTTTTGATTCCCAAGGTCACCAAATGGTGCGTGGGAAGAGCATACACTTTTCACTCCACAAATATAAACAATGAAAAACACTTCACACAAAATTAGATTGATTTTCTTGATTATATGCATGAAGAATGCAGATTGTTGTTCTTTTTAATCTAATGCTTTCAATTGATGCAATTTGTGGTTCTTTTTAAAGCCTAAAATTGAAGTGTTTGATAGTTGTTGGCACACAATTGTCAATTTTAAAACACTAAACTCAAATGTTTGACACACACACACAGAAAGATTTGTTTGTTGTTTGTTCAATTTTATTGCACCAAATCAAAATGTTGTGTAACTAACATGCAAAGGGTTCATTTTTTAGATTTCCAATTGAAGTGTTTTTGCTAAAATAGAGATTAAAAAACATCCCGCAAAAGCTTGTTAGTATTCGCAAAATGATAGTAAAGACCTGCAAAAACACTTGTCAGTACCTGCACAGACAACAATGTTAGTTTTTGAAATAGCACTAAAACAGAGGAAAAATGGTGCTACTGCAGACAGAAAATGGCAACACTGACAAAAAACTGACTTAGAACCTGACACCCTATACCGATGGCGCTAATTAAAAATATAGCGCTAATATCAGACCCGTAAGGTGCCAAAACAAAAGATTGCGCTACAAAATTACACATAAGGCGCTAATACAATCAATTGTGCTAATACAATATACAAAATGTGCTAATTAATACAATAGTGCTAAACGGGGTCTAGTAAAGTGCCACTGCGCAAGTTGCCAAGAGGTTCATTCACAGTCGCTAATAGCACCAATCTAGGCGGATAGCGTCGATACAGGTCTAAGTGTGTCTGACCTGCAAAATGGAGACCTCCTTATGAAAATAGAGTATTATGCTGCACACACAAGATGTCCCATTAGCATTGTTAGTCTGGATAAATGAAAAACAAGACAAAAGACAAGCCAAAATGCATGTTTAACTTTATGAAAATTTTGGCATAACTTCCCCTTGTATTTTCTAGTATTCCTGCAAAATAGAGAGCAGTTTAGGCACAAAAAAGCAATAGGAAGATCGTTAAAAAGGAGACATGTGAGTGGAGGTTAAAACAATTAATAAGAAAAATGCTCCATAGGGATGGCTCTAAAACAGAGTATAGCGCCAATATCCACCAGAGACATCGCCACTACGCAGGGTGGATGGCGCTGCTCCTACAAAAACATGTAACTCACACCAAAACTCATAAAAACTAGTTAGAATCAGACCTTGTGGGTCCCACCAGGTGTGCCAATGTAGATTAGGTAAACAAATGAGGTAGAAATACTTAACAAAATGCATAAAACACAAAGTTATACCTTCACAAATGTAGACCCAATCTCATCAAGGGAGAGGAACCTTTGCACCCAAAACAAGCTCCTAAGACATGATTATCCCTAGACAAGTGATTCTAATGTGAAATGCTAACTAAATTTGCAACTCACTAAAGACTAGCTCACTTGATATTTTGGCATAATAACTTTGCATAAAACTTGGATCCTCAAATGGGTGGAGAGAGGTTCTATTTATAGATTTTTGGAAGGGATTTTGATCCAAGGGTGGAGATTGATTTGGAAGATCAATGGTGGAGGATAAAAGTGATGTGGAGGGCCTAGATTCAATCTTAGAGAAATGGAGGGCTAGGAATAAAAGTGAATCTTTTATTTATTTTGGGAAAAGGAGTTATTAAATGAGCATGGGTGTGGAGGATTATTTTTGAATTAAAGATTCATATGGGGGAATGTAAATGAATTAAAAATTCATTTGGGGAAGAGAGGAAATAAATGAGTATGGGTGAGGTAAGGGGTTGTAAGGAGAATTAAATGTGATGTGGGATGTTTTAAAATAAAAAATTGACTTAGGTGGAATTATTTCAATTTTTTATTTGGAGGATGTGGGAAAGGGTGTTAAACTAGGTTTGACCACCCAAATGAGAGGTTAGGATTAATTAAATATAGGTTTTATTTAATTAATTCTAGGGCTAGGATGAGGTAGGCTAGCGTAGACAATTAAATAATAGCTATTTAATTGTCTAGGGTAGGGATAGGTCAATTAGTAGGCTGGATTAATTAGTTAACATGGTTTTAACTAATTAATTGGATTTAGTGAAAAGGGGGAAATTGATTTAATAAATATTGTATATTTATTAAATCAATTGGCTAAGGTTTGGACTATTGAATTAATAAAATTAATTCAAATTTGGGGATAAAATGATGTGAATTTGGGAAATGGAGGGATAATTAATTAAATAAAAATTTAATTAATTGGTTAGAAGAGAAATTGGTATGTTTAGGGATGTATGGGATCAATTTGATGGTAAAAGACATTTTTAGGTGTCTACAGGTGTTTATAGATTGCTCAATAGAAGTATTTTAGAGGTGAGATTTGTGTCCTTTAATATAGAATGGACCATTATTAATATATGTGCCCCTAACTTGAGGAATGCTATGAAGGAAGTGTAGGAGGAGGTGTCCATGTATTTTGACCAATAAAGAAGCCTATTGGATGGTGGTAGGGGATTTTAACACCCCTCCGTATGCTTCAGAGAAGCTTGGATGTATCGTGGACCTCTCTAACAGAATGGGGGATCTTGTTGAATTTCTAAATAATATAGGTCTTATGGATATTGATTTGAATGATCAGTTGTTTACCCAGACTAATAGAAGAGGGGGCGACTAGCTTATCCATTTTAAACTTGATAGATTTCTTGTTTCTTTAAACTAGGATATTCTAAGGTTTTCCAAGCTTTATGCCCTACCAAGAACTATGTCTGACCATAATGCTTTTCTATTTACTTAGAATGAAAGGCCTCATAAAGGTCCCTACCCCTTTTGGTATGAAATTATGTGGGCCTCTCACCCTGACTTTAGGAATTATATTACTAACTAGAGGAACATCCATATACAAGGGTCTTCTATGTTTAGATTGGTTCAAAAAATTCATGTAAACAATAAAGTTAATGGTTGGAATAAAATTTACTTTGGCAATGTGCTTGAACAAAAGAAACTGATTTCTACTAATTTATCTAAGGTCCAAAATAAAATGGTAGATGGAGATATTTCTGACAACACCTCCCTTTCAAAAATCTCCTTGCTCTAGGAATAGAAGGATATTATGAAGAAGGAAGAGAATTTTTGGAAACAAAAATCCAGAATCTAGCGGCTGAAGGAAGGGGATAGAAACATGACTTTCTTCTACCTATCTATCATAAGACATATGAAACAAAACACTATATCTAAGATTATTAATGAGAGATGATGTGAAGTTAAATCTAATGACCAGATTAGCCATCTTGCTTCCAATTATTTACAGTCCTTTCTATTGGAACAACTCGTTAATATTGATGAGGATCTCATTGGGTAATTATTAGACAACATTTCTTCTATTTTGACTAATGAGGATAATTCTAGTCTCATGAAACCTATTACTGAGGAAGAAGTTAAAGTTGTTTCCTTCTCTATGGGAGCTTTTAAGGCCCCAGACCCTAATGGGTTCCCTCTGGCCTTCTTTCAAAAATTTTGGGATGTTGTGGGCTTTGATGTTACTACTGTTGCTAGAGATATTTCTAGGACTGGTAAGTTACTTAAACACGTTAACAATACTCTCATTGCTCTTATCCCTAAAAAGCATGATCCTATCCCTATGGTGGATTTTAGGCCCATAAGCCTATGCAACACTGTGTATAAGATTTTTTCCAAGATTTTGGCTTTTAGACTTCAGTCGTTGTTGGAAAGACTGATTTCTAGTTGTCAAAAAAGCTTTGTCCCTAGTAGACAAATTCTTGATGTTGCTATTTCGACTCATGAAATTTTGCATTCCATGGATAGAAGCAATCTTCTAAGAATTGTGTTTAAGCTCGATTTCTCTAAAGCTTATGATAGAGTTTCATGGGACTTCTTATTCAAGGTTCTTCAAAAACTTGGCTTTCAGTTGGATTTCATCAAATTGATCAAGAAGTGTGTGACTACTACTTAATTCTTTGTCCTAGTTAATAGGATACCTCAAGGCTTTTTTAGATTTAGAAGAGGGATTAGGCAGCAGGACCCCTTGTCTCCTTATATTTTCATCCTAACGGTTGAAGTTCTAGGAAGGAATATTGTGAACCTTCTAAGGGTTGGTGAGATGAAGGGTTTAAAGGCTACTACTATGGTTGACCCTTCTGCTATTAAATAATTCATTGTTGATACTATTCTTTTTTGGGTGGCTTCGGTTGCTGAAGCTAAGAGTTGGAAATAACTTTTAAATGAGTATGCTAGGGTCTCTTGCCAATGTATTAACTATGAGAAGAGCCAAACATATTTTTTTAACATTAATTTGGACCTACAGCAGAAAATCAAATCTATTTTGGGTTGTTCCAGTTCTTCTCTTCTAGGATTATACCTTGGGCTCCCCTTGACTATGAAAGAAATGATGCCCCCCTTCTGCAATTATGTCCTTAAAAGAATTCAAAAGAAACTAGAAGGTTGGAAGGGAAAAATTTTAAGCGACGGTAAATTCTATCTACTTAAAGCTTCACTTGAAGGTATTCCCATATATTTTCTCACTCTTTTCAAAATGTATATTTACCTGGCTGAAAATTTTGAGAAAATTTTGAGAACTTTTTTGTGGGTTGGAGTTGAAGAAAAGAAAAGAATGGCCCTTATCAGTTGGGATAAGGTTTCCCTTCCCAAAAACCATGGGAGCCTCAGGATTAGAAAGGTCCATCTCATGAATAAAGCTTTAATAGCCAAGGTAGGGTGGACTGTTATTAAGGATAACAATGATTGGGGTTTATTTATGAAAGCTAAATACCTACATAATTTAGGGATTGGTAGATTTATTGATAAAGTGGGATTGCCTAAAGGCTTGATTATATGAAAAAATGTGCTTAAATCTAGAAACATTCTTCATAAAGGTATAAAGTGGAAGCTAGGTAGTTGTCAGTTGATCAAGTTTTGGGAGGATGCTTGGATACAACACCATCCACTCATTAATCAAAATACCTTTAGCAATCTTGCTAGTCCTACTAGCAACATTTTTGGTGAGGAGGTTTCTAACTATATCATGTATAATGAGGGTGGTAAATAGTGGAGGAAGTTACCTGATTGCTACCACCAATCTGCAACAAGAACTTCATAAGCTTAGAATTCCTACTTTACCTAAAGAAGATGAGATGATTTATACTCAAGACAAAAGAGGCATGTTTTCTATCAAAACTGCTTACGGTCTACTATTAGACCCTAGCACTAGGAACAACTTATGGGAGATAATTTGGAATCATCGACTGATCCCTAGGGTCAATTATTTCTAGTGGATGGTTTCACACAATAAGATCCTCACTCAAGACAACCTCAAGAGAAGAGGATTCCAATTTACCAATAGATGTGTGTTATTCTTAAGGAGAAAGAGTTAGTTTCCCACTTGATTTTCCATTGTGACTTCTCTTGGGAAGTTTGGGAAATGACTATGCAAAAGCTTGGCAGAAACTAGGTGATGAGTGATAATTTGACCTTGTTTGTTGAGGCTTGGAACTCTCCTTTCTCTCACCCTATGATTAAAGAGCTCTAGACTCAGATTCCTCCCCACATGGTTTGGAGTTTGTGGAAACAGAGGAATAATCATATATTTTGTGAGACGGCAAAGAGTCCAAACGAGGTATTTTTGCTTTCTCCAAACTCCTAGCTAAGAATATTTCCATTTGCAATTTGAAAACTCCTAAGGCCCCCCTAGACTTATGGAACTAAAAATGCTAAAAAAATGGGGT
This sequence comes from Cunninghamia lanceolata, assembly GCA_027924645.1. Classification (NCBI taxonomy): domain Eukaryota; kingdom Viridiplantae; phylum Streptophyta; class Pinopsida; order Cupressales; family Cupressaceae; genus Cunninghamia; species Cunninghamia lanceolata. Next base: position 17,196,394 of record BSBN01000430.1, on the reverse strand, counting down.
ATTCATACTGATATTAGTAAGATTGATAACTCCAAGAAGATGGCACGGTTAAACACCAAGTAGAAACCCCATCTCAAAGGCAGGACCTAATTGAATTGTGATGGATCCATGAAAGGAAACCCAGGCCTAGATAGTGGAGGAGGAGTTCTAAGATCATTCAAGGGTGATTTTATTGCTACTTATGCTAGAAGGTTGGGTTGTGGAACCAATAATGTGGTGGAAGCTATGGCCATGTTGTGGGGGATAAAATTGTGTTGTCTATTGGAATTACTAATTTATAGGTGGAGGGGGGCTTCAAACTTGTCATTGACTCTTCTATGTGTAAATCTCATCTTGGTTGGCATGCTATTGATATTATAGATGACATCAATGGCCTTGCTCATGGGTTCAAGAGATATGATTTAGCCCACATTTATCATGAAGGTAATGATGTCACAGATTCTTTAGCAAACCTTGGTATAAATTTTAATACTTAGAGATGTTGGAGGCACTTAGGAAACCTCCCTAAGCCTATTAAATACTTCTTTCAAAAGGAGATGCAAAAATCACTCCAATGCCTAATGAAGCCCAAATTTTGGTTTATGATTAATTCCAACCTAGGGGATAATTTCAAACTTGTTCATGCAATTCCCTTTTGGGCCAGGGTGGTAAGATGACTAGATCCAAGATGGAGGTTGAGTTGATGAGTTGGCATAAGGATCACGTGGGTAGTGACACACAAATGAAATGGTCAAGATATTTTAGATGCTTGATGATGTTTTTGAATGATAATGACAAGCTAGATTCATACAATCATTTAAGTTTTAGTTATTCAAACTTAGATCATTTCAACATCACCTTGGATGACACAACTTAGAGAGTTCTATTATCCTCCATATTCATTTGAAGGGAATTCAGAGAAGTAGCCACCATTTGCATAGCTATAGAGGTGTTTGTAGAAGTAACAAAACCCTTCTACAAATTCCTATCATTTTTGCTTGCCCAGCTTACTGGTTTTCATCTATTACTATGGAAGAAGATAGGCTATGTATGGAGCCAGTATCCAATGATGAGTTTAAGAAAGGTGAGACCCTTTGGTATATCTATAATGAAGGGGGAGTGGCTCCATTCCTGCAATGTCTCAATGGGTATGATGAAAGCTATCTATGTAATGTGCAGACTCCTAGGATCATAGATAGATGCAATTAGGTGGGAACCTTAGCTTTGAATTTTCTGAAGAGGTTATCAGCCAAGCCACTGGTATATCTTATAGAAGAAATAAGCTTAAAAAGTAGAGTAAGGTCCTTGATATAGATATCTTGACCATCTTTTTCAATGAGGGTGAGGAGATGGTGAAAATGCATGGTGGCTTTGAAAGAGAAACTTTTGTCCTCATGGGATAAGGTATGCTACATGACCATGAAATACTTTACATTGGAAGGTCATTTCAAGTGCTTTTATCATTATTATTTTTCCATGTTCAGTCATTTTAGGTGAAATTTGTTTCTTAGCTTTCCTTTTTACCTACTCTCATCTCTTGAAGCCTTTGTTAAAGATGCTAAAGATAGCCATGCTAACAACCCTAGTAAACCCCCAATTTCGTTGCACCAAGGGTTAATCTTGAGGCATTATCACTTTCACCTAGTCTTGTGTCCCATGAAGCCTATTAAATCTTGTCTCATTGAAAGCCCCCTGTCATGTCTCCCTCTTCCTCTAAAGGCAATCTTAAGAATCCTATTTTTGTGAGGGAAGTTACCCCTTTGGATCTTGCAGTGGAGGAGGAGAATGTTGTTTAGCCCAAGGTCTCAAGTTCTAAACCCAAACCTCCCCTAAAGTTTTCTATGCCTAAAATCCTTAAGTCCAGTGGCTCTAAAACCCCTAAATCTGGTGGCCCTAAGATTAATCCTCACAAAGAGGTAGCTGCTAGCCTCTATGCCCTCAAAAAGAGCCCATAGATGAACGAGGACCCCAAGCCTTCTTCTAAAAGAAACATGGAGGAGACTATGACTACTAAAAGCAAAAAGGATAAAGGTTGTATTCAGTATGAAGAAGGTGAGTGCAAGTTTATTGATGTTTTTGATAACATAAGGCAGCAGAAACAAGGGGCCGAACCCTTACAAAGAAGCAAAAAGGAACCCCAGAGGCAACAACACAAAAATGCCTTGCAACAATCACAGCATAACTCGATTAGTCAGCATAGACAGCAAATACAACCACCGGTCCAGATACAGAAAATAAACAGAAAGTAGAAGAACAATAGAATAAATGAGACTAGAGCTAAGGAGGAAGATTCTCCCAGCTCTTAGCCATGGATTCCATAAAAGCATCCAACTTTTTGGAGTTCTCATCCTTGTCAGCACCAGCGGTAGCTCCAAGATCCTGTAAAACAGAGAGATTAAATAAAACCACCCGCCTAAGCATGTTGGAGAAGGACTACTCAAGCCTTACCATGCGGCTCCTCAGGGCATTAATGTCCTTCCTATAACTTGCTTCTTCCTCCATTTTGTCAGTAGCTTCCTCCACAAACATCTTACCACCTTCGTCAGCATTGTCAGTAGAGTCCCCAATAGCACCACCATCAGTCTCCATCTAAGGATTCTCATTCTTTCCTTCTGCCTCTTCAGAAATCTCCTGGACCTCCAGAACCTTGGTCACACCACCCTGAGTGGACTCATCCGATGCTGACTTTGAGTAATCAATGAGTTTGGCTTTGGGCACGGGTTTTTTTGTGATCCTCCCTGATCTCCTAACTCCCAAGGAAAAGCACTCCTGCGTGCCCTTAATAGCCAAATAAGGTTTACACCCAAGACCCACAGGGGTACTACAGGGATTATTAGGGGTCCCCATAGCAAACCCCAAAGTCTCCACTTTAACCCCCTTAAATTTCCTCATCTTACTCTTTATAGTACCTTTGGACAGTGGGGTATGGGTAGCGGTCACCATGGGACTTTCATCATTAGGAAAGGAAACACCTTTAGACTTAGGGGAACTAGGGAAATGGTAAGGCTCATTAGAAGTAGGAATATACTTAGGGTCGGCAGACTTTTCCCCACTGTGAGACTGAAAGGGCTTAGCTGGCTCAAGAGCAAGGTGGAAATTATATAAACAGAGGATGAGACCCTGATGCAGGGGAATAGGTTGCTTGGAGGGATTTTTAACCAGTTTAGCTTTGACCCTAAAAACTGAATGCTCAAGGGAGGACAGTAAATAAAACAGGAAGCTAATGAGACTATTACATCTAAAATGATTCAAAAGAGGAAGATGATAGTTGTAAAACCTGGTAAAGTGCCCTTCCAGGGTGAAATACTTCATTATCAGGAAACACATAGCATCCCAAGGCTCCGGTAGCTTGGCCCTATCGAACCCTCCCTAGTAGGGAACTAGTTCCTCACCTTCCCCAAGGAAAATCTTTTGGTTAGAATGATCAACCACCTTAGCTTTTCTCTGTAGCTTGGTCCCCATAGTTGACATACTAGATGCCATAGCAATAACTTTCTCAGAGATCTCGAACCCAATTCTTCCCACTATGACTCTATGGTTATGCCAGGATCTCGTGAATTGTTCAGATAAATTCTCATCATAGCCATTAAGGCATTCCAAGTAGGAACTGATGCCACCCTCCTTACAGTAGTTCCAAACCACCGCATTGTCTTTAAACTCACAACAAGAAACGGGCTCTTTTTGGATCCTATCTCCCCCCATCTTAGCCTTACAGACAGTAGCACAGAAACCCCAGCACCAGATATTCACAGAGTTAATGGAGAAGGGGAAAATGATCGCATGATAGGAAATAATGATAATAATACATCTGCATCCATTGGAATTAATGAGAGCCGCCTGCCACCTATGCTTCCCATGCTCAGACATGATTCCAAGGCATTCACTATGATTAACAGGTAAGCGACTCATTTTATCACCAAGAAGTAATAAGGCTGATAAGACAACTAGCCACGTAGTACTCCAGAACCTGTACTCCAAAATACACGTCTGCCTCTTCCACCAAGGTCGACGAAGAGAGTTGAAAATATTGATATGCTGACTCATCATTGACACGTCGACTCTTTTTGAATTAAGTCCCTTATGTTAAGAGGGATGTTGTTAGCTTGGCGCCAACAATGCCAATTTAAAAATTGTTGTCCAAGGTCAGCAAAAGCATCAGCGACAGCATTGCCCTCTCTGTAGATATGAGACATATCCACTCTGGGAATCCATTGTAGCAGGAGCTGAATGTCCACAATGATGTCTTTCAATTTTCAGCCACAAGTCGACACATTATTAACCGCATCAATAACCAGTTTCGAATCCCCTTGGATATGCAGTTGTCTAATATCAAGGGAAATAGCTAGCTTTACCCCCCATAAAAGAGCAAAGGCTTTGGCATAATTATTTCTTTGGAAGCCAATCCCACTAGCATAAGCAGCAACCAGCCAACCTCTGTCATCCCTTATAATTCTGCCACCGCTAGCCTTACCATCCCCTTTGGAAGCCCCATCAAAATTTAGTTTGAGCTAACATGGCTTCGGGGGGATCCATTTAGAATTCAATCTTTGCACCAATTTTAAGTTGTTATGAGTCAGGATTTCACTAAGAATCCTCTAATTCGTAGCAATTTGCTCCTCTTCCTAAGAAAGAGGTTTCTCCGCAGTTTTGATATGGGAATTGGTCACACTTTCTAAAGAGAAAATTACTGAGATGGTTCAGACTAGGACTAGGAATTTAGGGATTTTGTTTATGTTGAGATGTTTACTCCCAAAGAGAAAATTACTGTGATGGTTCAGACTAGGACTAGGAATTTAGGGTGTGAGAAGGATTTTGTTTATATGGAGAAAGGGGATTCTGGTTAGATGGTGAAAGGGGACCTAGGTATTACTGGGGAGTGGAGGATTGGGAGGCCTAGCATAAGATGATCTAGAAGGGTTGCTAGCATGCCTACCATCACTATAGGACAATGTTGAGACCAGTGAATCTCAATAGGGAGAGGAAATTGGGGAAAGTGAGGAGGAAGAAGAGAATGTGAACCTTGAATATTCTTATGAAGACTTTAAAGAAGGTGGGGAGGGTCCAAGCCTATTTGTAGAGAGGAATACACCTGACTCAGACTCTGAGGCCACTGATCACCCTATGGAGACTCAAACTAATGTTAGTAAGGACCATGCTACCTATTCCCATACTATTATTGAGGTTGTTGGCATCAAGAGTTTGCTGGATGACATGGAGGAGAAGTTTTGGATCCTAACCCATTTCACTAGTCACTAAGATCATGCATCATTTTGCTACCACCTTGGCTGTCTTGTAGGATACAGAGCTAAGAAAGCATGTGATTGGAGCTGATAATATGAAGAATTATGAGGAAATTTATCAATTCCTTATTGAAGACTGGGGACAACTATTTGATTAGTTCTTTCATGTCTGTGTTCTCCCATTGTTATTTTTGGTTTTTATTATGTATGGTTTAAAATGCCACTATTAATGTTCTATTAATGTGCTATTAGTGTGTTGCTTATGCACTAGTTCTGGTTGGTTTTGGGCCCATTTTATTTTTCCTCTAGGCTATTTTGTAAAGGGATCAACACCCTAATTTTTCTACTTACCATAATCAAAAACATGGATCAAATGGCTTCACTTGAGAGAATATTGTTAGAACATATCCTATCGTATGTCTATTGGTATGTCTCTATTCAAAGCATTATATGGATATGATGCATTAACTTTTGTTGTTTTGATATTTTTAGATAGTAGAGTACCTACTACACATGATTTGGTGGATAAAAGTCAAGATATATTGAGATCAGTGAAAGATAAATTATAGCAAGTACATAACCAATAGAATATTTATGTAGATAGGAAGCATACAGAAAGGACATTTGAAGTGAGTGACATGGCGTACTTAAGATTTCATCCATATAAGCAATCTTCTATTAAGAAAAGTTGGAGGGAAAATCTTAAGCCAAAATTTTATGGACCCTACAAGATCTCCAAGAAATTAGGTGAAGTAGGATGTGAATTAGAACTTCTTGAAGGTTGTGAAATTCATAAGGTTTTTCATGTTTCTTGTTAGAAGATAGCAGTTGGTTTGCATGTAGTTACTTCCATTGATTTACTACCATTAGATGATGAGGGAAGATTAATCTTGATTCCTGAATCTATGCTTGATACCAAAGTTAAGAAATTGAGGAAAAGAAGCATAACAAAATATCTTATCTATTAGAAAAATATTCTTGTTGAGGTGCTTCATGGGAAGGTATTGAAATTTTAGAACATCCAAATTTGAATTGCTTGAGGACAAGAAATTTTGGGAAGGGTGGACTTGTAATGTCCCCATTTTAATAAAATAAATTTGGTGGATATATTAGTCCATTCCTATTTTTCCCATGGACTAATATTAAAATTAAGGGAAAATATTCAATTTAATATGTTAATTGTCTACCCGTAAATTAAGGAAATTATATTTTATTGGGAAAAATTAAATATTAAAATTGGAATTAATTGCAAAAGTGGGGATGTGGAATTGGTAAGGAGATTTTGTAATTGAGAGGCGCTAATTTTAGGTGATTATGACAACTATGACAAGAATCTATGATAAGATCAATGACTAGTTGTACATGCAGTTGATGGTTGTTAGTGGTAGGTTATTTTTGGTAGGCAAGGTGGAGTGGGAATTTCAATTTTTTTTAATTAATTTTCCCACCAAGTGAGGAGTGGGATATTAAGCACCCATTTTGGCCCTAGTGACTATAAATATTTCTCTATTTGCATGTTGCAGGGTCTTTTGCCATTTCAACTTCTCAATTTTTACTGAATGAACACTTGTGTTATGTAATTTTTGAATTGTGGATGAAAACCCATTGGTTTCTGGGATTAGAGGATAAAAACCATTTGTTTCTTGAAGGAATTCTCATATAGGGAGTGCATTGGAGCTTTAGAGTTGGGTTGTTTCAACTAGTATTCAATATTATGTATGTTTTACAAGTTTTGGTTGCAGTATTAGGTTTCTATGTGTTGTAGGGTCTTGTTGTTGTTGTGATAGGTGTGATTTCTATTAAATTGTTGTTCTTGTTCATTTATAGGAGCTGAAGATATTATCTTTTTAGTTTATCAAAGTTTGACTATGTTTGGGTGAAATGCACACGTATTCAATATTATGTGTGTTTTACAAGTTTTGGTTATAGTATTGGGTTTCTGTGTGTTATAGGGTGTTGTTGCTATTGTGATAGGTTGATTTCTATTGTATTGTTGTTCTTGTTCATTTACATGAGATGAAGATATTATCTTTTTAGTTTATCAAAGTTTGACTATGTTTGGGTGAAATGCACAATGCACATATTTCAACATTTTTTGGTGAATATATACTACATGTTTCAAATTTGTATTTTCTATTGCTGAAGGTGTTATGACTATTAGTCCACATTTATGTTAAAATCATATTTATATAAATAATATCAGTTGTGGGATTTTTTGATACATTTGTTGCTATTTTGGTGTTGATTAGTTGTTAGTTTGTGTTGAGTTTGTAAAGCATTTTGGTGAAATTTGTATATGGAATTTCAAGATTTAAAATAAAATAAAAAATTTACAATTGGAACATTACACAATCCCCCAAAATTAAAATTATAAATAAATAGCTCAATAATCACAACTATATTATCTATATTAATTATTCATTAAAATCTTTATTTATTTATTTAATATGGATCATTTGTGCAAAGCATTAGTTTTCTCACTTACAAATATCAAATATTTTAATTTTTTAATTTAAATACAGATTTAAATAAATTGCATCTAATAACTTATATAAAAATTTCTTTTAAATCTATCCAACTATTACATCCTCTTCCATAATTAAATTATGTTCAAAAAATGTGGTTAAGACTAATGAGACGAAAGCATCCATCAAGAGACTACAATCTTTGATAACAATTTGAAGCCAAGGAATGAATATGACTTCAACAACCATTTTGTAAAAGTGAGAGAAAGCGAATTGTACCCACAACTTGTAGAATTTTCAGAAGGGTAAAATATCCAAAATATTAGTTGAATTAAGTGTTTTTAGCAATTTACATTAAGGTGGCTTGGTAAATTATAAGTCTTGGATTAATTCTCTTATAAAATATATATTTGGTCAATAAGAAAGAATAGACTAATAAGATCATAACACCCATATAATAGACTAATAAGAGTTTTCCTATCTAGATTTTCAATATAAACTTACTGACTTTAACAATGACAAACACCATAGTATTTTGAAGGTACAAGATGAGACAACTAAAATTTACTCTAAGACATTATATGTCTTTACTTTCTAAGATACATAACGATAATCAATAATGTTTCCATAACTCATTGTTTATGTATTCATTCAATTGGACGTCAGTCATCTTTATGAATATTCTAGTATGTATTGACTTACACCAAGTGACAAGTTTTAGTATCTATAAGTTAACTTATTTTAGCCTTTTAGTTGTGTTTAATGAGCTTACTTGGCCATAAATTTGGTAGAAGAGTTAATGTTCCATTGGCAAGAGAGACATCATTTTTAAATTTGTTGGTATGCTCGACACCTCAACATTTGTCTTTCCAATACAATGACACTATATTAAGATAGGCATAATTGATTGTATCATGTGCATGTAATATAAATAGATAAACACAAATGGAGGAGTTTCAAAGCCACTCCATTATCGACAATTATGAGGAAAACCTCAAGAATTGGCTTTAGTTTTTGGTGTTTTGGCAATGGATGTGTAATGTTGTAAGTTTTCTAGTTATCATTTTTAGATATACATTGGTTTATTGAATGTGCTCCCTATTTCTATTTACACTTTGGTTTTGCCAGTTTTGTATAAGGTTCATTGAATGGGAAGATTTAGGCTTGTATTTTAATACAAAATGAAGGGAATCAAAGGTTTGTAGGTTAGTGTATGGTCAAATTCCAATATTGGGGTAACATTCAAAATCTTTTTAAGGTTTAAAAGGCATTTGTATTGAGATTTCTCAAGTTTGAAATTATAAAGTTTTCTTAGGTAACATTTATTCTGGTAAAATGTGTAGGTTTTTCTCAACTCAAACAAGTTGCTCTCATCTCCCAAGATCAATTTGTCCATTGAATAGCTTAGAAAAGAAATTGTTTAGGTAAATCTTGGAGTCGCATAGTTTTACATTAAACATTAGAAGGAATACAATGCACACAAAACAAAAAAACAACACACACCAACACTCACAAACGAAACAACAACAAAGATTCCTAGAAAAAATGAGTGGAATGAAATCAAACAACTTTTGTTTCTTTAGTAAAATGGAGTACAAAATCCAATATTACATGCTACAACAACATGGGCTATTTCACACCAAAGAAAATTCTACTCTATCAGATATTTCTACAATCTGGAGCCACAACTGCACATGTGGGATTATCCCCCATAACCTTTTTGTTTCCCCTTTTTATTTGGCACCAATAACTTCCATGCCACTTCTCCACTACCTTCCTGAATGTTCTAGAAAGTGTAATTCCTCTTTTTGGGTGTCAAGTCCAGCTATCCATTTTCCCACCCATGAAATTGGAGATTTGAAAATTTTAAAGTTTTTGAAATTTTATAACACAATTTTTGGTGGCTATAACTTTTGAACCGGGTGTCTGATTGACAAAAAAACCAGGCATTAGATAGCTCATGAAAAGGTCTACGACACCCAAAATCATCTATAGATTATTTTGTCCACTTTTTGAACCCCAACGAGGCTTCTAAAGGCCTCAAATTCAAATCTAAAGTCCTCAAATTCAAATCTAAAGTTCATCAAGAGCAATTTTCTAAGATGAAAACTTTAATATCTCTCAAACTATAAATAATATTTAGATGATTTCTTTATCATTTGCTTATTTTTACAATTCCACTTCTTGGGGTAAATTTTCAAGTCCATATGTACCCAAATAGGCCAACTTACTAAAAATAGCAGGTTACTATTTTTAGCCTTTATGAACTTCTGATAGTCCCAAACCATTGAAGTGTCAACATGGAATCTAACACAACTAAAGAAACCTTCAAATATTTTGGGTGATGCAAGACTACCCTTACACCACTGGATGCTCCATAGACAACCATGGAAAACCAAGGAAAACCAAGATGGTCAACCTTGAAAACCAGAGGTTGACCATCTTCATTTTCATGGTTGTCTAAGGTAGAGGTTGACCATCTTGGTTTTCATCAGACACCTAGGGCAATTTGAGAAGTGACCTTGTCACATCTCATGTGTTTGAGGAAAATCAATATGGTCAACCTCTACCTTAGACAACCATGACAAATCTTCAATAGGCCTTCCTTTCCACTTAACCAAGTATTCTTCTAATCACCTATTTCTAGTACTTCTTCCCACATGGCTATCTAGGATTTCTTCTATCACCTCCTCTGAAGTAGGTGCCAAGATACTCCATTTTTCTTCTATTGGTCCATCCTTTGTGCCACCTTCATGATGCTCTGTCAAATTAGAAATGTTAAACACAGGGGAAATGTTGATTCTACTTGGTAGGTCTCCATCATATGCATTTCCTAAATCAGGTTTCTTTAGGATCTTGCATGGTCTAAATTTCTTCATCTTCAACTCATTATATGTCCCCATTGTTAACCTTTCTTTCCTTAGGTGAACCATGACTTCATCACCAACCTTGAATTCCTTAAAATTTTACTTCTGATCTTCCTTAGCCTTGTACTGAGAATTCATTTTATTAATGTGATATCATACCTCTTCATGCAAGATCTTCAGGCACTCTGCAAAGTCCTCAACCTCAATACTATTCTTCTCTCCTTTGTCTATCTTTCTCAACTCAGAAGCATTTCTCAGACTACTCCCATATATAATTGGAATGGGGATTTACTAGTACTCCTATTGATAGAATTGTTCTATGCAAACTCTACCTGTGATAATATAAAATGTCATCCCTTGGGCTTATCTCCTACTAAGCATCTCAAGAGGTTGCCCAAACTTCAATTCACTACCTCTATCTATCCATCAGTCTATGGATGATGTGCATAACTGAACTTCAACCCAGTCTTCAACTTCTTCCATAAGGTCCTCCAGAAATACCCAACAAACTTGGTATCTCTATCTAAAACTATACTCTTTGGTAGACCATGTAGTATAACCACCTATCTAAAAAAACAACTCTGTAATGTGAACAACATCACCAATTTTCTAACATGGAATGAAATGTGTCATCTTTGAAAATCTATCAACCACCACAAATGTTGAATCATGCCTTCTCTGTCTCCTTAGTAAACCAGAACAAAGTCCATGTTTATATACTTCCATGGCCCCTCTAGTATAGGTAATGGTTGATATAGCCTAGTATTCTGACACAGTCCTTTGGCCATCTAGTATACTCTACAACTTTGCAAAAAAAATTCACATCTTGGTGCAGTTGTGGCTAGTAATAATTCTCACTAACAAGAGCAATGGTCTTATCTCAACCAAAGTGTCATGCCAACCCTCCACTATGCCTTTCCTTAATTAGGTTCTCTCTCATGGAACTCCTTGGAATGCACAGTTGGCTTCCTATGAACAACATACCATCTTGGATTATGTAATCCAACCATCTAATCCTATCCAGGGTAATAGACTCCAAACAATCTTTCTAGCTCTCTGCAAAGTTTGGATCTTTAGGGTATAAATTCTTGAGCTCATTGAATCTAACAACCTCTATCTTCATCTCTGTCGACAAATTTTTCCTTTTACATAAGGCATCCACAACTTTGTTGGACTTCCTACTCCTGTGCTTGAAAACAAAAGTATAACTCTGCAAATGCTAAACCCATTTTAAGTGTCTCTAATTTAACTTTCTTTGACTATTAAGATATTGCAAAGCTTGATGATAAATATTTAAAACAAACTCTTTTGGTAACAAATAATGTCTCCATTTATTCAAAGCTTGAACTAAAGCATAAAACTCTTGATCATCAACATAATACTTTTTCTCAGCATCATTAAGCTTCTCACTGAAATAGCCAATGGCTTACCTTCTTGACTCAAAACAACTCCTATAGCACTACCACTAGCATCACAATCTACCCAAAATACCTTATTGAAATCTAGAAGTACCAAAATAGGTTTCTCTATGACTTTTTGCTTCAATGTATCAAAACTCTTGTCTTCTCCTATAATCTATTTAAACTCTTTTCTATCCCCTCTCATTGTCTCAGTTAGTGGTGCACAAATTCTACTAAAATTCTTGATAAATTTTCTATAAAAACTTGCCAAACCATGAAAAGATCATACCTTTGTAACACTCCTTGCGGTAGGCCATTCAATGATATCTCTCACCTACTCTAGATCTAGTTTAAGATCCTCATCTGAGATAACAAATCCCAAGTACACCAACTCCTTCATGAAACTACATTTCTTTAGATTAATCAGCAACTTTTTTCCCTCAACTTCTCAAAAACTTTTTGAACAAGTATTAGGTGCTCCTCCAAAGCCTTACTAAAAATAAAAATAACATCTAAATAAACAATGACAAATTTACCCAAAAACTCTTTTAGTACCTCGTCCATGAGCCGCATAAATGTGCTTGATGTATTGGTTAGCTCAAATGACATGACTAACCATTCGTACAGGCCCTCCTTAGTCTTGAAGGTTGTCTTCCATTCATATCCTTCTCTGATATAGATCTGGTGATATCCACTCTTCAGATTAATCTGCATAAAGTACTTGGCTCCACTCAAGAAATCCATAATATCATCCATTCTTGACAATTGAAATATGTACTTGATTTTAATTTTACTGATATCTTGGGAATCTGTACACATTCTCCACTCTCCATATTTCTTTGATGCTAGTACTATAGGTACTGCACATGGACTTAGGCTCTCCCTTATCAGTCCTTTCCTAAACAACTCATGATTGTCTATTCAACTCTTCATTCTTTGTAGGAGTCATCCTATGGGATGCCTTATTTGGCAAACTAGCTTCTAGTATCAAATCCATTTGGTGACTTATCTTCCTAACTAGTGGTAAACCTTTTGGTACATTATCAGAGACAATGTTCTAAAATTCTTCCAACAGGTATGAGACTTTTCCTGGTACATCTTCACATTTCTCCTGCCTGATATTAGGAATCAACATAAATCAATGACGCTCGTGCTTCATACCATCCACAAATTTCCTACCATCTGCCAAGAAAATTCTGGTAGTACTACATACCTTTTCTTCCACCTCCTTGAAGGGCTTGAACTTATGACAAACTCCATCCTTTGTCAGGGAATAGGTGTTTGCATGGCCATCATGGAAAGCACACCTATCATACTGCCATGACCTTCCCAATAGCATATGACATGTATCATTGGTATGATGTCACACCAAACTTCATCATGGTAGTATCTAATCTGGAACTTGACTAAACACTACTCATTGACCAAAGCTCTATGGTCCATCTATAACCATTTAATCTGATATGGATGTGGCTGCCTTCTCCTTGTCAACATCAACTTGTTGACCATCTCTGAGACAAGATTATCAGTGCTTCTACTGTCAATAATAATATCACAACACTTACGTTCACACTTTCACCTTGTGCAAAACAAACTTTTCCTCTGATCTGGTTCTTTCTCCTCATTTAACAAGGTTCTTCTAACAACTAGGGTTTCTCCCCTTTCAACATCTTTAGAATGCTCAGACTATGCATCTTCATCTACATGTGCAACTCGTTCATTACCTTTAAGTCTTCTATTTGTCCTTCCTTGATGTTGGGGACCCTCATAGACTCAATGTCCTTCTTCTCCACATTGGAAACAGGTTCCTCTAAAATCTCCTCTTCTAGGTCCTTGCCCAGGTCTTCCTCTTCCTCTTCATCTTTGCTCACCATTATTTGGTCAAGAGGGTGGTAAGCATTATCTACTTTCTAATTTCAACTGGTGCCTACTTCTTCACTTTTATTTTGATCTTCATTTCAGCCTCCATAGGATCCTCCACTAGTCCTTCCGCCATGACCTCTTCCTCTTTGCTTGCTTTTGAATCTTTTATTCATCTTCTCTTCCACCTTTAGGGCAAACTATTACGCATCTTCTATGGTGGTCATTCTAACTAGGCTCAACTTCTCTTGAATACTTGGCCTCAACTGATTAATATAATAGGCTACCTTCTCCTTGTTGGCCTTTGTATGGCATGTTCTAATAAGAATCTTATAAAACTTTTATGTATACTCCTTAATAGACTTATTACCTTGCTTCAATCCTTGTAGCTTCTTCAACAACTCCCACTCATAGTCCACAGGAATGAACTTCTTCTTTAGTTTTTCCACCATTTAATTTCATCTAGTAATCTTTCCTTTTCCTCTTCCATTTCTCTCTAACTGGACCTCCTACCACCAAATACTAGCATGGCCCTTCAACTTTGTTTTTGCAAACTTGACCCATTCTAGATCCTCCACATCTTTATACTCAAAATATTCCTCCATATCATTTATCCAATCAATAAGCTCTTCCAGATTAAGATCCCCAGAATAGGTAGAAACCTCAATCCTAGGCCTCTTTCCAATCTTTGAAATGGCCCTCAACAACCTAACTTGCAAAGGATCTCTTGCAACAACTTTGTATTCCTCAGATAACTCTTCTTCTTCAACTTCATCTTCGCTTTCTTCTCTTTTTCTTGGCTTAAACCCTCTTTAAATCTTGTCTTGCAATGCATTGATTTACCTCTACAAGGCTCTAAAATAGTCTTTTGTCAAGGTATTTCTCCCACCATGGTTTCTTTGTGGAGGCATTTTGATTTCTACAACAAACCCACAACCTCAGGTCCTGGTGTAAACTACCTCACAGTTGGTAATCTATCTACACACTCAAGAACACTTGCTCTAATACCACTTGATGAAGGGCTACTCCACCCAACACTCACAAACCAAACAACAACAGAGATTCCCACCAAAACCTAGAGGAATGAAATCAAGCATATTTTATTTCTTCAATAAAATGGAGTACAAAATCTAGTAATACATGTTACAGTAACATGGGTTGTTTCACAATAGAGAAAATCCTACTCTATTAAAGATTTCTACAATCCAAAACCACAACTGCACATCTAGGAATTTCTCCCATAACCTTTTCATTTCCCCTTTTTATTTGGCAGCAATAACTTCCATGCCAATTCTCCACTACCTTTCTAAATGTTCTAGAAAGTGTAACTCCCCTTTTTGGGCACGAAGTCCAACTATCTATTTTCTCGTCCAAGAAATTGGAGATTTGAAATTTTTTAAGTTTTTGAAATTTTGTAGCACAACTTCCAAGGGCCATAACTTTTGAAATGGGCGTCCGATTGACAAATAGAATGAGGCGTTGGAAATCTTGTGAAGAGCTCTACGACACCCAAAATCATCTAAAAATTATTTTGTCCACTTTTTAAACCCCAACGAGGCTTCTAAAGGCCTCAAATTCAAATCTAAAGTTTATCAAGAGCAATTTTCTAAGATGAAAACTTTAATATCTCTCAAACTATAAACAATATTTAGATGATTTCTTGACCATTTTCTTATTTTTACAATTTCTCTTCTTGGGGTAAATTTTCAGGTCCATACATACCCAAATAGGCCAACTTACTAAAAATAGTAGGTTACTACTTTTAGCCTTTCTGAACTTCTGATAGTCTTGAACCATGGAAGTGTCAACATGGACTCCAAAATAACTAAAGAAACCTACAAAAACAAAGAAATTCAAAACAACTTCAAATATTTTTGAATGACACCATTGGATGCTCTTGCATCAATATAGAAGCTTTTGCAAATAGTGGTTTAGAGATACTTTTAAAGGTTTTTAGAATTTTCCCATGAAATATTTAAAATTGAATCTTTCCATATTATTCTTAGTTCCTACAATGGCAAAGGAAGCAAGGCATTTATATTGTCTAGGTTCCATTGGTAGTGAGAATCTAGTGATCAATAAATAGTCTCTAGCTAACATTTACAAGACAAAAAACAAGAAAGTCATGGTTAAAAAGAATCACCCAACAATCTAATAATTTAATAGTCCCTAATTTGGCATTCCCTCATTTTGAAGTTGCTCATTTTAAAAAATTGTTTATTACTAGAAGTTGGCAACATACTTACCAATTGAAAAAACAAACAAATGGTGATCTTTTCTAGTAGAAGCAGGTAGGCAAGCTGTGAGACAAATTTTAGGTATGAAAAAATTCTAGGGAGAGAAGCTCCCACTAAAGAATCCTAACAACTAATAAAGAAAAGTGAATGGATATTCAAGTTATAACTCATAACAAAAGAATGCAATTTTCATGCATTAATTAAATAGAGTGTTTAACAAAACAAATTAAAACCTTACAACCTAGAATCTTCATACAAACAAACAGTGATTGTTTATTGCATATGAGAAATAGTGTAAAACCTTGTGATGATACCCATCTCTTTTGTACGTTCCAATAATAGTGGATTTTGAAAACATACAGTAATAGATTAAAATGGTATAAAGATATTACTAAATGTCTTTTAAAATGGTATAAAGATATTGTTAAATGTCTTGATGAATGTGAAGGCTAGAATAAGGGGTGAAACTCGATAGAGTGTCAATAATTAATTGTTTGAATATTTTTAATTAAAAGATTTGTAACTTAACTTTACAAAAAGATAAATATTTCTTTTACATAGAAAAAAGTTCCTAATTATAATTTATTTAATGGTACAATTGATAATATCTAGTTAAAATTCATGGATGCAATATTATCTCCTGAAAGGTAGGTATTAATAATTTAAAAATTTCCCAATTTCTAGGCTACCATCTATCCTCTAATAATTTGATTTAAAGGTTTTAAGGTAAAAATGTTTATATAAAGGTAAATATTTGGATATTTATGTAATCTAGTTGTTTCCATTTGTAAAAGTTAGTTTTATCATCCTATATTTATGTGAGATTTTTAATTATTTAAAGTGAAAAAAGTTAATTTGGAGAGACCATTATGTGCAGTAGTTGTACTGATGTTTATATAATAATAAACTCAAATCTAATAAATTATTCTAGAGTAATTACTTTTATGAATGTTTTATGTATAATGTTTTTAATAAAATAGTTAAATTATATATCATCTTTTATACTATATTGAGTAGATTATAACATAATTTATAAATATACATTTAAACTTTAAAAGCTATCTAAATTATTCAAAAGGTTGGACCTAATTCAACTATACCTCTAAAAATTTAAATATTAATAAATAACATGATCAAAAAGGATATCATTATCCTTAGCAATTAATACTATAATCATCTAACATTATATATCTAGGGTGGGGTGTCATAACACTATTGTAGCATTTTGGGCTTTAGAAAAGAAGGGTTATTTCCAACTACACATCAAAGGATTTAGATGATCTAGTAACCACATACAATTGCATCGAGGACATAAAATCACTATCATTATCTTCACTAATTAATCATATAATCATCTAACATTATATATTTGGGATGCCATAAAACTATTGTAGCATCTTGGACTTTGGAAAAGTAGGGTTATTTTCAACTACATATAAAGCCATCAAAGGATTTAGATGATCTATTATCCACCTGTAATTACATTGAGGACATAAAACCACTAAAGAAAGGATTTCAATAATATATTAACAACCTACACTTACATTGAAAATATAAAACTACTTGTACTTAAAAGCTCAATAAGGTGAGATCATTTGCACTTATCTTTAGGATAGATAAACATATAACATAAAATTTATGTTTAATAGAGTATATATAATTATAATTGTTAAAAAATTATGATATTCTAATAGTGAAATTTGCATGTTCGTAATATTTTTTATTTAGTTTTATGTTTATTTTAAGGAAATATCTTGATATATGTATATATTAAAAATGGTACATTTTGTAGTGCCCACCTGCATGTTAACACTTAAACCTTTCCCTAACTACTTTGTGATTGGATTAAAGCCTATGATAAGATGATTTTTATACGATGTAATTGTAGCATGGATATGTAACTTGTTAGATTACATGTACTTTGGCTAATATAAGTTGCTTCAACTATGATTTTTATTTTCAAATTTGATGCCTTCCTTGACTATGTAGGATATACATGTAGGCATGGATTGGATATGTTTGGAATCAGTTGTATTTTGGATTTGTTATTTTTATTATGATATGTGATCTTGAAAGTACTCATTGAGTTCAACACTGGGATTAACTATTACACATTATTATATCTAAATAATGGTTATAATAAATAGGTTTTAGTTAGATGTAGATTTTAGATATTATCTCTATGGTGGTTGTATATGTATTGTACTTAAATTATTTTGTATTGTACAAGTACATCTAATGGTTTCCTTGAATGTTCAAGCATAGGCTTTTCCTAATGGTGGCTAATTCAAGACAATCAATTTGGGTAAATGTGTTATATGTTACCTTCCTCATATCACTCGAAGTCAAACTACAAGATGTGCTTTGTGTGGGCTTGTGAGCCCAAGTTTGAATTGATTGATTTCAAACACATGAGTCATGTTAAAACTTGTAATTATTTATATGTGGTTGCCTAACTCTAATGATGTATTTTTATTTAATTATTTTTTATTAAAGTTGCTTTACTTTTGTGATTAAATTTATTTAATTAAATTCCATAGGCTTTTATGTGTTTGCAAAGTGAATCTTATGCTAGTAATCAATTTATATTGTAACTCTATGCTTTTCATAATGTATTTTAATGGCATTGCATGAAATAATAGAATACATGCTTTAGTTGTGAAATCATGCCATTCTGTTATGCCTAATGTGTATAATTTCTGTTTATTGTATTCATCACTATTTTTGAAAAACTAAAATAGGCCTACATATGCTTAAAGTTTACAATATTCAAATTAAAATAAAAATAAATTAAATTATTGTAATGGGGAAAAACAAAATAAAGGAAATAGAGATAAAAGAAAGAGAAAGGGCCCATTTTGGGCATTAGGAAATTTTTAGGGTATTTTGGGGATCCCCTTTATCTCCCTCCTTGGCACCTCTCTCCCTCTCTTCATGATTGTTGGGTGTAAGCATTATTAGGGATTTCTTCTATTAAGATGGCATCATGAAGAATGGAGAAGAGAACATAGAGGGCATGGAGTTTTGTGGCTAATACTTTTCCTTTGATCCCTTTTTCTCCTTTGCTTTCTTTGGTATTGGATTTTGTTTTTTGGTAGGATAGTTGGATTAGGATTGTGTGTAGCATGGAAAAGTGGAAAATGGCTGCCCTCTTAGCTCTCCATTTCATCTCCTTCCTTTTGAGTTTGGTTATGAGGTAAATGGATAAATTTTAGTCTTATATTTGAGTATTTTTCTGTGATTGGCCATGCACATCTTAAGTGGATACATTAGTTTTCCCTTTCATAGGAAAGATTATTATATAATTAGATTGTTGAATTAGTGATTATGTTGAAACTTTGGCAAATTTTCCTCACAAATATTATGTGTTTAAAAAAGAATGCTTCCCATGCCCTCGGTTTTAAAAGGATATACTTGAATTATTGAGTTTTGATGTTTAAAATTTTGGTAATTTTTGCAATGGAATAGAAGTTGTGAAAATCTTTCTTGTTCTTTGATTACAAAAATGAACCATTACATTTGTAGATGTAATATGTTATGTGGAATGAGATGGGAACTATTAGAGTGTGTGGTGCCTTGATTGGTCCTCATTTCTATGACATGAACCTTTGTATGTATTTGGTTGTGTTCTCATGCATTAATGTGTCATCCCTTGGTTCATGCTTGATTGGTGTGTCATTCCCAATCTTGAACGTGGAGATATTCTTGTGTTGTGTCCTACATGTCAATTTGATTATCATGTGTATGTAGTGGTTGAGGAATGTATACCCTCTTTAGTGTACATTTCTTGGTTAACCCTCTCTTCTTTGTTTATCCTTGGATTTGCATACTAAATGTGTCCATGTGATTTCATGGTTCTTCTAATTGGTGTGCCTTTTCCACCTTGTTTATATGATTCCCTCATTGGTGATGTGTTGATACTCCTTGTGCATGCATTGATGGTGTTGTTAAAATCCTTGTGTATGGTTACTTGACAATTTTGGAGTCTTGATTGATCTAGTGGGTATATACATGGATGGTGTTGGTAGGGCCTCATGTGTACAAGATTGGTGATCCATGTATCTTGGTAATTAGCTTATGTATGCATGATTTGGAGAGTGCTTCACTCCCCTGTATATTATATATAAGCCCATGTATATGGTGTGGATAATACAAGAGTTCTCAATCCCATGTTCTCTTGTCCATCGAATTCCTCATTCCCCTTGCTTATACATGAATGTTGTACTTTTCCCAATTTTAGGTGTATATCTATCTTAATCCTTGTATAAGATTTCTTGTGCTTGCTTGATGATGCTGGATGTTCTCCTCATTCATGTTTACTTTGTGTTATATTATGATAAGGCATTTTACATGTGCATGCATTGAATGGTGGATGTAATTCCTGTTACATCTTGTTGGGTAAGTCCTTGTATGTGTGGTGGTGTTTGCATGCTTGTCCAACCCCAAGTGTGGTTATGAGTGTGTTGGACTACCTAAATCAATTGTCTTTCAATTAAAAGAAGTCGGCCTAAGGGTTCCACAAGGTTGGGTAGCATTAAATCACCATTGGGGAAGATCATGGATTATTCAAGTAGTTGGAGACATGCAAGGAATTCTATCATCCATTTGATAATTATGCTCTTTTTATGCTTTGTAGAAAATGTATGAATTTTAGGAACCTTATTATTAATAGATAATGATGAATTGTACTAATTTCCACCCTTACAGGTTATACAATTCAATATTATTATGATGTAATTTCAACTCTAAAGTTAGATTTAGTATGGCTATCATAATTGTGCTTATCATGTTTATTTATCTTGGAAAATGTGATTTCATAAGTATTCTTTCTTACCTTTTAGACCTAATCTTGTCATGGTCTTTTGGGGATTTTGTTGAACACCCAAAATACTGACAGGGGGGTGAATCAATATTCTATTAAACCTTTTACTTATTAAACCATTAATCCATTTACCACATATAACAATAAAGAAAATAAAACATAGAAGAAACAACCACAAGGCATCACACATAAACACCAAGATTTTTACGTGGAAAACCCAAAATTGGGAAAAACCACGGTGAGTGTTAGCTCACAATAATTATGTAATATCAATATTGAATTACAAGAAGGCTCACTACCTTAGGGCTCACTTCCCAAAGAGGTGCTCACTACAAAAACAGGCTCACTACCTAGAGAAAGAAAGAAGGAAAGAAGAATGCCTCACTACCAAGTGGAACTGCTCTGATTGCATCTACACATGCATGGTTATAGCTCAAATGAGGCACAAAAATAATATCTCAAAACTCCATCTCTGACTGCTCTATTTCACTGCCCTTCTCTTACATGAAAATAGGTTTTTTCTTCTACACTTGTCGCCCTTATAAAATCACCATACTTCACATGTCACTCACACATACACTTATATTTGCACATCAATTCACCAAACGCCAAATTGGATTTCATATATATATATATATATATATATATATATATCCGCAACACTTAGAATATTTATATTTGGTCAGCCTAATTAGATGAAGCATGTAGTCAATCAACTTGTAACTTATCAGCCAAATCTAGTGCCCAAAATACATAGCGGACCCAAAGCACACTTGAATCACATTCTCATATGTTAGATCCAACTATAAAACCCCTTAGGATAAAGTTCTAATCAATAGAACTTACTACACACAAATAAAACTATCATGTTAGCCTCTAACATAGACTGTTATTGACTCAATCTATCTGTTAGACTACAACTTTCACTGTGGACCACAAGACCTACTCAAAACCATATCAAAGACTCCTTAGACATCAAAGATCATACCTTCAGAACTCCAGAACATAATATCAACATGCAGCAAAATACAGATTACTAGAACAAGGACTCTATCACAACTAGTCATTGTCAAACCATGTAGTGATGCTCAGTGGATCATAACTATCTTTCTGGTGGATCTCAGACTTTACAATTCTAGATTGAGACACTTCATACAAATGTTTACAACACCTCAAAATTGCATAACTAAATATCTAACACCAGAGGAATGCAGACCAAAATAAATGTGTGTTCTACTTTAATTGGCACTGCATTTTGTTCTGCTAGACATAGGCCATTTGATGATATACTTCTGGAACTAATCAAAAGCTAAGCCTTTGGATATAATATCATCAAAGAGTTAGGAACATCATACCAAAACCACAATACCTAATCTTCAATTGCATATCAATGCCAATCCAAACATTGTCTCTCTGTCACCATCTCTGTACACTGCCAACACTTAGGGAAAATGACTAAGTCTTCTTCACCGGATCAAAATCTCTCTTCCAACCTTGTTCCTTTTCTTGTTGCCATCAATGACAACACCTTCAAACATCATGCACAAACAGTCTTCACCATACCAACAGTGTCTCACTCAAAGATGTTTGCCAAGTTGCCAACAATCTCCCCCTTTGGCATTGATGGCAACACTTAATGTGAAAAACTATTACACTACTCCCCATTTCTCTTTACACTCTGCTCCCCCTAACTTCATGCTTCTCTCCTTGTTTTTCAGTTATTTTTCTTTTATGTTTTTCACATGCTTTAGTCTCCCCCTTTGACATCAATGGTAAAGGTGTATGATACAGAAATATTTACAAGTTACCAAAACTTCAAAAATTGTTTGTATTGTCCGCATATTTACAAGTGAAGTAAAATTGCTTATTGTTTTTTAGGGAGAATATCTTTGTAGATATTCTTAATTTCCACCACTTCTTCATCCCAACTAACCATAGCATTGCTTAAAACTAGTATATGCACATTAACCTAGGACACCAACTCTTCTGCTTTCTTCACAATAGCAGGGGCCTCAGTGATTTACCTTGTCTTATCTATTGTTACTACTAGCTTAGTTAAGGATGCAATCTTGGAGCTTTCTATCTCTTGGAGCTGGCTCATTGTATCTTTGATGACCTCCTTCTAGGTTTGTAACTTACATGTATATTAGAATGAATGGTCTCAACTTGTGCCATCTGATTGCCAATGGCATCTTTTACCGGGTCATAAGTTCTAGAGATCTTCATTATTTGAGCTTCCCATCCATTTATTTTATCTTTTAGATCCTTTGTTTTCTCAGGCCATGTAAGACAAAATTGATATATTTCATTGGCCTCTTTAATAGCAGTCTAAGCATATTCTATACTCTTTTCCAACAAAATTTCATCTTGAGAAAATTTGTCATTTAGATCCACTAATGTTTTGTCATCAATCTATGCCCTTACCTTCTTTTCTACAACTTGTTCCAGGGACTCAAAATGAGAATTGATTGATTCCATAAGCTTCTTGAATTGAGCAGTAGAACCCAAAGATGTATCTCTCTTAATTACAAGCATTATCTTTTCAAAAATTGTCGATGCATCTCCTATTAGCTCACTATCCTCTATATGAGATTTTAGGATCTCTTCTTGTGCAGTAGTTTGAAAAAGTGTCCAAAGTCTCAGTTTCTATAATAGGGACATTGTGGCAAGGTTAATTAGTCCTTATAATAGCTCAGGTGCAGTCAAACTTTGAGCTTTCTTTTGCTTCTCCAAAAACTCTCTTAAGGAGTTAACTGACTCATTCTAAGCAATGTCTCTTTTGTCTTCTTCATGAGACACCTCAGCATCATGCCTTTTGGGAGGGTCTTCTTGAACAAGTTCTTTCTCATTTCCCTCTATTTCTAGAGCAAGATTGTCAGTCATATGTTTATCAGCTTCTTCTCTTTGTTCACCTTGGTCCTTAGGGAAATTTTGTTCAAGTGCCACTTTTGTTTCTTCAGAGTTATTTTCTTTCATAGTCTTTATTTCTTCAACTTGCTTAGAGTTTACCTGAGGAGGTAGTCATTTATGTTTTGTGCATTAAAATAGTAAAAAATCTCCATAAATTATTTTAGGGCCTTTTCCTACTATCTTCAAGATTTTCACACATTTTTTAGGGGTTGAGCTAAGAGAACATGTCTCCTTTCAACCCTTTATAGCTATTTCTAAATACTAGAAACTATCAAATATAAAAAAAAGTAAAGCAAAAAAGGATTTTTCAAGTGAACAAAAAAGTATAATTCCACATTACATGGGGTTGAATCTAGACTAAAAGGACAAATCTATGACTCCAAACTCAACCCTTGACAAGTAAAAGATGTAATGGAAGTTATAAAGCATTTCACTAACATAGAGATCACATTAGCTAAGTAAATACCAGTGTAATTCTAGAATCTTAAACAAAGAAACTTATAATTCTATTATAAAGCTAAGTAACCTTATAAATTGCATCAAAAAAGTGTTTGTTGGTCCTCCCTTGGCTACAATGGTGAAACTACATTTCAATGGGGCCTCTAGAGGCAACCCAGGTCTTTCTAGGTCAGGCTACATGATAATGCATAAGTATGTCACACTCCTCATAGAAAAATCAATGAAATTATCCAAGAGATATAATAATGATGCTAAAGATAATGCACTACTAATTGGTTTACAAATGGAAATTGAAGGAAAATTCTCAAAATTCCACATTGAATGAGACTCCATGGTTATTATAAATGTAGACAAGAATAGTTAGGTATCAAATTGGAGATTTATTTATATTTTGGATCCTATCTAGAAGATCCTAGTAGCCAAGTTGAACATTTTATTTGTGGTCATTGTTATAGGGAAGCTAATAAGAATATTAACTTCCTATCCAACTCAAAAATTGATCAAGAGAATGGAGTTAAACTCTTTAATTATTTGGCCACCAAAGAGAAATTATAACTATTGAAGATTTTACATGAGGATTTGAATCATTTATCACCCACACATTATGTGTCACATGATGATCCTTATGGCCTAGCAGTCATTTTTCTTTTGTAGGCTTTGGTTTGTCTCTTCTACTTGCCAGCATATCACTCAAATTTTGCTACTCTACATTTACTCTCAAAATGACCACATCTCCTGTTGAATCAAAATCCATTATGCTACTTTTCTTCTTTTATTGACATTGCAATTCCATGCTCTCCATTGTACATGATCATATTTCTTCCCATGGGAAATATTTGGGTATTTATTGCTTATTTATCTTTGTGCATGGGTGTTGAGCCATTACTCAAATGGACTAGCTAGGACTTGAACCTAGGACCTTCCATTTTCTGCTGGAGTGCTCTACAAACTGAGCTACTAGCCCCTTGTGGCCAACCCATCATTAGTTCAGGTGTGGCTTACTTCCAACACCCCCCCTTAAGCCCCACTGAAGGTGCTTGGGGGTCATATGCTAGCTTTGATACCACTTGTTGAGCTATTGTTCAAATGGACCAGCTAGGACTCGAACCTAGGACCTTCCATTTGCTGCTACTGGAATGCTCTACCAACTGATCTACTGGCCCCTTGTTGTTAGTCCATCATCAATCCTGGTGTGGTTTATTCCCAACAATGGGATGCTCCTTCTAAAAGGTGCCAATGGCTTTCCCTCATCATTTTTCCCCCATTACCTGAATTCTTCCTTTTGCTTGTGAGAAAAGCCTCAGGGAAAATGACCTATCTTTAGAAAAATTAACTCTTTTCATTAATCCATAGAAGTGGGAGCTAGTGGTAATGGATGCCTATGATTCTATCACATTCTCCCACATCTTCTCATACAAGTTCTCAAGGATATAGCAATCTATTCACATGGTTGTCAATAAAAAAATATTGTTGACAACTTTCAAATCCCTACAATATACTAAGGTAGTTTCTATCTTTCTATCAAACATTATCAATATCATGTAGAATATTTCTTTCATTGAGATTATGGGCTTCATTTATATTCAAGAATATATCCTTCCTGAGGCTATGTTTTGCCAGGCCATAGAGGAATATGACATGTTTACAAGATCTACACTAAATTTTGGCATCTTCACCCTTAGATAATTAAAAGATGATTCAAGTCTAGCTTGTGTGTACCATGTAATGTAGACTCGCATTCATAAGGATTTTAGGTTAACTCTCAAAATTATCTTTGTTCTCACAAATACCACTTTGATGTTGTATTCTCCATGAAGGTGAAAAGCCTCATTAAGGCTATAAGATTTTGTAGAGGCCATGCCCTTGCTTGAGTGCCTCCTTTCCATCTTCCCATTCTAGTTCTAGTTGTTTCTTTTGATGCTCATGAGCCCTGTATTTTCAACTCTAGTGCTAGTTCATAATGGTCCTCCTTGTAAATTACTTTTTTATTTTTGTTGCATCTTGTTCACTCATGAAGCTTTGGCCATCCATAAGGGCTTTTTTTTGTACTTTTTGTCTTGGAGTTTACCTTTTTCTACAATTTCTCAGGTTTGATCTAGCGTTTTGGGTCTATTTTTATCCTACTCTACTACTATGTATAAACTCTTTTATCTTATTAATAAAATTTATCAATGGCCTCCACTTTTGTTTCCCAAACTTTTGTTTACCACTTCTGTTTGACCATCAATTTGTGGGTGATGTGCAAAACTAAGCTTCAAATTATCTATAGCTTCTTCCACAATGTTCTCCAAAAATATCCAATGATTTTTGTATCTCTATCTTAAACTATACTCTTCGGTAGAACATGAAGTCTAACCACCTCCTTGAAAATATCTTTGCAATATGAACTACATCATTTGTCTTTTGGAAAGGAATGAAATGTTCTATCTTAGAAAATCTATCAACCACCACAAAAATGGAATCATGACCTCTCTAAGTCCTTGGCAAACCAAGTACAAAATCCATACTAATGTCTTCCCACATGGTCTTTTAGGTACAGGTAAAGTTGATATAAACTAGTATTTTGACTTATTGCTTTAGCCATCTAACATACCTTACAACTCTATACAAACTTTTTTACAACCTGATACAGTTGTGGCCAATAGTAGTTCTCACTTACTAATGCAACTGTCTTGTCTCTTTAAAAATGTCCTACTAATCCTCCATTATGCTTTTATTTTATCAAGTTATTCCTCATGGAACTTCTTGTAATGCATAACTAACTTCATCTAAATAACATATCATCCTGGATTATGTAATCCAACTGCTGTGTTCTATCCATGGTGATAGATGTTGGTTCTCAAATCTACAGTTTACCAAACCCTAAAAGGATGCCAAACTTTATGACAAGGTCTGATAACTGATTTTGCCAATTGACAGAATCAATCGAACTAATTAGACTTCCCTGCTCTTCAGGCTTTGCTTCGCCTAGGTGAGAGTACCTTCTTATCACCAAATATGAGTTCTCCAATACATACTGGTGATGTTTAAGAAGATTATGTGCAATTTTGCCAATAAATTATCATCTTCAATCACATTCCAATTGGCACGAAGTTTGAAAATGATTTTATTCAATTACTCTACTCCTACTCCTACTCCTACTCCTACTCCTACAAATAGAAAACCAAAATTGTGTTTGAAATATATACAAGGGATGATCTTGGAAGTTGTATGATCAGTGCCTTTTCCTCAACTGGGTAATGGAGTCCAAATACAAAAAAGATATATGCCTTCCTTCTAGCTACAACTCAATTTGTTTGGCACTACAAGGTCTATACCTGGTATAGACGTGCAAATTTGTCAATTACCTAGGTATTCTTCAATTATCCAATTAAATCCTTCCAAACTACTGTAATTTTCTTAAAGGAATTTAATTCCTTCTTGAGGAAACCCAACAAACAACCCACACAGAAACAACAAATGTGCTTCAATAAATTAGGAATATCCTTGATAAATTGATTTAAATAGTAAGGAAAAATCAATTTAGAGACAACCAGATAAAATTTAAACAATCAATTCAACAAACAAATGAGACCAAAATTCAAGCACCAATTTAATGTGATCTCTCCATTACTGCTTCAAAAAATTGGCATTTACAATATCCTGCTTTTCCAAAAATCAAATTCCCCCCCCTTTTGCCCCATGGTCTTGGTTTCCCTCTTATAGAAAAGTTAGGGAAATGACAAGCTTCAGACCATTTACATTCAATGTGACCTTTAGAATTCCCATCCTTTTACATAACAATTTTACATTATCTCTATACAAATAAAAATAATTATTTTATTCACCTTTGTTTTTCACACCCCGTCAAAAATTATTTCGCCCATATCATTTTTACAATAATAGTCAAAATGATTATTAATATCCCCTTTTACATTTATGTTGGCCATATTTATGAGGTAAAATAATTATTCACTCCCCATTGTTTTTTTTCCACAACACCTTATTCACCAAAATTCACCAAAATTAAATAAAAAACAAAATATGTTTTACCTCCCGCATATTTCTTCCATCTTTGGTTTTTTATTTATTAAAAATTTTAATTTTTTAACTTTCATCCCACACCACCACACATAATTCACTTTCTTTTCTTTTGCGGGAGTGTGGGAGTCATTTTTATTTTACCGCGAGCTCGCATTCTCCACCAACACCGTACACCCCATATCCTTGCAACTGTGGTAATGTGAGAAATAAATGAAGTTCATCGAGGAAGTTCACTACACACCCACACTAGTTTTTAGATCCCCCTATGGGAACGTTGGAAGGCCTCTACTACTGGTTTCCAATCAACTGTTTGGTGCTCGTGTTTTTTGTATGTTGTGAGCAATGAAAGAATGGATAATTTTCCCATTTGAAAGGATGTTCTTGAAAATAAGGGTCTGCAACAATGTACAGCAGACCTCAGGGGAATCATGTGTAACAAGTAGAATGTGCAGATGCTTCCTCAATGCCTGCTTGATTGTCACCACCAAACTCACTAATGGAAGCCTGCACTCAATCTATGATTCATTTCACCTGAATTGCACCTATTTGAAAGGGGACTGCATGACATTAGAGAGTGGAAAACACTGCTGGGTGAATCCAACCCATCCAAACCACCTTCATCCTCATATTGTACTACCACCATTATACTATGCACCAATGGAGAAAGAGGAATATGTGTAGTAGAATTTTCTTTCCCCCTTGATGTATCCATCAATTTGTGTCAAATTTGCATATATCCCAAATGTAGCTTCCCACCAAAATGTTCAGCCAACCTTCGATCACTATTCTCAAGAAAGCACCTCAAATGTCACATACTCGTAGCTTTTGGTCGATAATCCAAACATCAACAGTTGCAATTTTTGAATTATCTGCATGTACTTTCCATGCTCCTATATTGTCCATTTGGGTGTGAGTCTAACACAATGCAAAATCCTAAAACTAACTTCAAATCTTCACATTTTATGTCAATAACTCCCACTTGAAATTGATGGCCAGAAATTAATGCCTAAAGGCATGAGTTTCTCATCTGTAGAATTCATCCTCAGATGTTGGTGCTCTTTAACATTTGACATTTTAGGGCATGTCGACTGCAAAGATTTCCTTATTGCATCCACAATGATACATCCTCCTTTCTTTGCAACACGCGGAAGCACTTGTATCATCTGTTTAATTGTTGGAGGTTTCACATGAATGATTTTGTAGAGAGGACTTATGGGTTCAAGTTTGGAGGCATTGGAACAACAAAAAATAAGCTTGCAAGATTCCTTGTGACATCCATCAGCCAACAGATATAATATTGAGTATCAGCTGAAAGCTTATCATCCTCATGTATCACTATATTTTATAGTCTACAATCAATTTGTAAGAATTGGTTATGAATCTGGCACTAACAAGCCTATCAATCACATTTATTTCATAGCCTCCCAAGCTATTGAAGCTAATTTCTATGTAGTTTGGATTTCCTACTAAGGGTACTACAACTTTACTCCCTACTTCTCCGTTTGACTGGTTAAACCATCTCCTGGAGCCATGAAAGTGCACAATCATGCAGACATTTGATCCAAGAATTCATGGGAGCAAATGGCTTGGAAAAAATCATCCTGAGGTGCAATATATAATCATTCAAAGTGGTTCACTTAGCCTTTTCTGAAACTGCATTTGTCAAAAAACAATTAGGGCTCACCAAGTCACCATCCTAAAAAAAATACCAAATCTCTTCTTGGGAGACTGTCACTTGGGGAAATGATTCATTTAGGTCCATTAAGTATGTGTGCAAGAGGATTTTTCACCAATTCACTTCTTCCACCAAATATCAAGGGTCAAAGTTGACCTCTGAAACATTTTGAAAATGTAGATGTGAAAACATGACAAACTACATTTGCTTTTGGCCTTGAAAAAATATCAAACTTTCCTGAGGCTCTGAAACTAGACCAGGGAGCATATGAAGGCTAGGAGAATGCAAAATACCAATCCACTTGTCATGATGATCATCCAACTGTGAATTATCAATTTGAACAGGACGCTACTTTGCAGGTCTGAGAATATGTAAACAACAAAATAATCCCAAAACCCTCCAACTTGTCACTTCAAAACCTTGTCAAAACTCATCATAGGAACTTGAAATCAAACATACATGCTCACATATGACAAATCAACACACTCACCAGGTGATTTGGAATGAAAGAAAATAGGCTCTGAATTACAACCCTCCAAAGTAGGTCACTGGGGCAGATTTTTTAGGTGCATTTCTGAGTGTAGTCATTATTTTTTTTGTCATGGGCACTTCAAATTTTGCAATAATTTGAAGGCACCAACAATATGCTCTAGGAAAAATTTTCATGCCTCTGAAAAATCTAGATCTTCTGGATACAAATTCTTGAATTGTTCAAACCCAACAACTTCACAATTCTCATCCCCACTAATAAATTTTGCCTCCTACTCAAGGCATATGCAACCCTGTTAGACTTCCCACTTCTATGCTTCAACAAAAATGTATATCTTTGAAAATATTCAACCCATTTCAAATGCATTTGATTCAACTTCACTTGACTATTCAAATACTGTAAGGCTTGATGATCAGTGTATAAAACAAATTCGTTAAGCAAAATATAATGTCTCCATTTCTTTAATTCTTGAACAATAGCATAAAATTCCTAATCATAAAAAAATATTTCTTCCTAGCACCATTGAGTTTTTCACTAAAATATGCAATGGGTCTTCCCTCTTGACTTAATACAACTCCTACGGCACTACCACTAGCATCATAATCTACCTAAAATACCTTGTTAAAATATGGAAGTTCTAAAATAGGTTTCTCTATAACTTTTTTCTTCAACAAATCAAAAAATTTGGCTGCCCCTATAGTCCATTTAAATTATTTTCTATCTCATATCATTGTTTCAGTTAAAGGTGCACATATGTTGCTGAAATTTCTAATGAACTTCCTGTAAAAAATAGCCAATCCATGAAATGATCTTACCTCAGTAATATTCCTTGGTGTCGGCCATTCTATGATAGCCCTCACATTCTCTAGATACATCTTAAGACCCTTAGCTAAGATCACAAATCCCAGGTACACTAACTCCCTCTTCAAAAAGTTACATTTCTTTAGATTTATCAACAATTTCTCTTCTTTTAATCACTCAAAAACTCTACGAACATGCATCAAATGTTCCTCCAAGGTTTTGCTAAAAGTTAGAATATCATCCAAATAGACAATAACAAACTTCCCCAAAAATTCTTTGAGTACCTCGTTCATGAGCCTCGTGAAAGTGCTTAGTGCATTGGTTATCCTAAATGGCATCACTAACCACTCATACAGTCCTTCTTTTGTTTTGAATGTTGTCTTCCATTCATCTCCTTCCCATATCTTGATCTAGTGATATCCACTCTTCAGATCTATCTTTGTGAGTTACTTCATTCCACTCAAACAGTCCATGATATCATCCATCCTTGGCAAAGGAAATTTTTACTTGATTGTGATTTTGTTGATGGATCTGGAATCGATAGACATCCTCCATTCTCCATCCTTCTTAGGTGCTAGTACTACAGGTAGTGCACATAGACTCAAACTCTCTCTAATTAGCCTCTTTTTTAACAATTCTTGAACTTGTATGTTCAACTCCTCATTTTTTGTAGGGGTCATTCTATGGGCTGCCTTGTTAGGCAAACTAACCCCTAGTATTAAATCCATCTGATGAATTATGCTTCTCACTGGTGGAAAACCTTCAGGTACATTATCTCAAACAATATCTTTAAATTCATCCTATCGATCTACAATTTCTATAGGTACATCTTCTCCTTCCTCTTTATCAAGTTTAGGAATCAAGACAAATAACATACATTTATGTTTCATTCCATCCAAAAAATTCTACCATCTACCAAAAAAATTCTACCATTACTACATACCTTTTCCTCTGCTTCTCTCATAGGTTTCAACCTATGTCTCACTCCATCTTTTGTCAAAGAATAGGTCTTAGCACAACCATTATGGATAGAATACGTATCATACTACCATGGCCTTCCCAATAACAAGTGACATACATTCATTGGCATAATGTCACATAACACCTAATCATGATAATCTCCAATATTAAACTTTACCAAACACTATTCATTAACCAAATCTTTATGATCTTTTTACAACCAAGCAATCCTATAGGGACGTGGATGCTTTATTCTCTTCAAAGTCAACTAACCACCTCTTTAGAGACTAGATTATCTATACTTCAAATATCAATAATCAAATCACAACACTTACCTCCTGATTTACACCTTATTTAGAATAGGCTCTTTCTTTGTGCTGGTTCTTTTTTTCCCTCTTCTTTTAGAAAAGAACTTCTAATAACAAGATCTTCTCCTCTTTCTACATCTTCTGAATGTTTAGATCTAGCCTCTTCATTAACATGGGAAACTCTAGCATTACCCTCTGGTCTTCTGTTTGTTCCTCCCTAATTTTGTTGACGGTCATATGTTGTATGCCTTCTTCACTGCATCTAAAATAGGTTCCTCTATATCCTCCTCTTCCAGACCCTCTTCCAAATCTACCTCTTCCTCTCTGGTTCCCATTATTCTATCCTTGAGGGTGGTATGCATTTTCACCTCTATTATTTTGATTCATTCCTACATCTTCACTTTTCTTTTGCTCATCTTGTTATCCACAACCCCCATATGATCTTCCACTAGTTCTTCCACCATGACCTCTTCCTCTTTGTTTGTTGTCAAATTTTATTTTTAACTTTTCTTCTACCTTCATTGCAAACTCATATGCATCTTCAATAGTTATCAATCTAATCAGGATTAATTCTTCTTGGATACTAGGTTTCAACCCATTGATATACCTGGCTACCTTCTCTTTATTAGTCTTTGTGTGGCCTTCTATGATGATGACTTTGTAAAACTCTTCAGTGTATTCTTAGATTGTCTTGTTCATTTGTCTTAGACCTTGCATTTTCTTGAGAAGTTCCAACTCATAATCCAAATAAATAAATTTGTCTCTTAAATTTATCAACCATTCTATCCCATCTAGTGATCCTCTCTTTTCCTTTTCAGTTTCTTTCTAACTACACCTCCTTCCACCAAATTCTTGCATGACCTTTGAGCTTGGTCTTGGAAAACTTGACCCTCTCAAGGTTTTATATTTCTTCATATTCAAAATATTTCTCCATTTCATTGATCCAATCTATGAATTCTCCCTAATTGAGATTACCAACAAATGTAGAGATGTCAATTTTTGGCCTTTTCCATATTTTTGTTATGGCCTTCAATAATCTAACATGTTTAGGTTCTGCTTCTCCATCATTTTCTTCAGATTGTGCATCATCTTGGGGTGCATCATCTTCATCTTCACTTTCATCTCTCCTTCTTTGTTCAAACCCTTTTCTCAGTTCCTCTTGGATTGCATTAATCTACCTCTGTAGAGCTCTAAACCCTTCATCTGTCACAATATGATTTCTACAAACACAATTTCTATGTGGAGGCATCTTGATTTTATTCTTTCTTCTCTTATACTTAATGTAAAAGTTCCTTAGCGTGAACCTTCCTCAAATCAATGGTTATGCTTCCACCTTCAACACATGATCTCAAGGTCCTGGCACAAACTACCTCCCTATTCGGCAATCTATTTATACTCTCAAGTAAAACTTAGTCTAATACCACTTTATGGGGAAGTACTGTACTGAACACACTCACAATGATAAATTATAAACATCAAACCACAAACATAGTGATTTATGTGGAGAAATCCTTTCAGGAGAAAACCCCACCTTCAAAAGCAACTCAATATATTATTCAAAAATCTCAACATGATTACAATATACTTGCAAAGCAAGCTTCCACAAGAATATCTCCAACTAGAGATCTAAAGTCAACTCAACATCTATCATACTTCCACACAACCTCTATCTCAAGCACCTAATATATAGGTGATACAATATAGGAAGCTATCAAATGGTATTACAAAACCATGAGCTAAAACCACCCAAAGTGGCACCCAAATTATCTACCAATAAAATTTGCCTTATGAGGTGTCAAAACACTCATCAACATGTGTAGCTTCCCTTAACAACTCTTTTCTATGTCTGGCACATTTTTACATTCTCTAATATGGGAGGCCCAACTTCTGGAGGCCATAACGTTTGATCCAGGTGTCCGATTGATGAACCGTTTGATGAGTTTGAAAGCTCATGAAAAATTTAAGCTAAAGGGATTTTTGGATTTTCATCCAATTTTTGGGCCATTACAGAACCTCTAAGTGCCTCAAAATTGATTTCAAAACTTTTTCCATGAACCTCAAAAATTGAAACTTTAATATCTTGAAATCTAGACATGATCTTGGGCTGAAATTTACCAATAATGTTTATGTTTCTATTCTCAAGCTTTGGGTAAAATTTTAAGCCCAACTACTTCTCAGATGTATGCTTACTAAAAAGATAAATTCCTCGTATTATCACTCTTTTTGGAAACTTTGAACGTTTTGAATCATTATTCAAGCAAATGGGTATTCATAAAAACCAAAATTCAAAAGAATAGAAAACAAAATCATTGTTTGGGTGATGCAAGATTGCTCTACACCTCTGGATGCTCCTGCATCAATCATCATGTTTAACTTAGCCTTCTCACCCATTTTTGTAAGGAGATGAGATGAAGTTGAAAAGTACTTGTCCCGTGACCACATTGTTAGAATCTGAAAAGATTATTAACCCAAAAAACTAATGCAAAAGAATAGATATCTAAACTATGAATGCAAATGATACAAAATCAAAATAGTATCATAGAGTTAGTCTCTAAGAGTAATGCAAATGCTAGAAGAAAAATAGCATTAAGAGGATGCAAAAACAAAAGATTTATACAAAATACAAGCCAGGTAGCATGCTTATATAGACCAAGGAGAGGGAGGAGGTGGCAACACCGACCAATCAGAAGCAACCATCTATCGGACTAAAAATAGAAAAGCATCTTCCCAAGATAGCTAATGGATGATCACATGTAGGAAGGTGACACCTTGTAACCACTCACCTAATTAAGCATGCTTTATTAACCTAAGTGAGAATAATAGAAGTGTAGGAAAAACCTAGGAAAATAGGGAAAAATAAATAACCCAACTAGGAAATTAAAACCTACACTAACACCCCCCTTAAGTGAAGCTTAGGTGGGTGTAGAAATGGGTCTCAACAAATCAAGCCTGATGAGGTACCTATATACATAAAATTCCTTCCTAAAGAGAAGAAACCCCCCAGAAGAGAGAAAGGCCCCTCCTCCCAAATAAAAAGAGAAGAACCCCCCCCAAAGTAGAGAGAGTCAAGAATCTAAGTGAGAGGAAGAAGCTTCCCCAGAAGATGAAACATCCCACACCTCCAGCAAAGCTCGCAAATGAAGGAACTTGCTCTCAGTGAAGGGTTTAGTGAATATATCAGTAACCTGCTCAGAAGTCAGACAGTAGTCAAGGTCGATGATGTTCCCATGGATGAGTTCCCAGATGTAGTGCATATAGACCTCAATGTGTTTGGTCTGCTAATGATGGACCAGATTCTGTGAGATCTGAATGGCACTCTGGTTGTCACAAAATTTGACTGATGGTCGTCTGTTCTGAATATGAACTCAATGAGAAGATTTTGAAGCTAGATGGCCTCAGTGGCGGCATTCACAGCCCCCCAATACTCAGCCTCAATAGAAGATAGAGCAATAGTAGACTGCTTCTTGCTCAACCAACAAACAAGACCTAAACCAAGTGAGAAGTTGTAACCTGAAGTAGACTTGCAATCCTGAGAATCGCCTGCCCAATTTGAATTTGTGTAGCCCACCAAGTCAAGATCAATGCTCATTGCATAGTGAATCCCAAAACTATGAGTACCCTGAATGTAGTGAAGGATCCGCTTGGTTGCTTTCTAGTGTAGCTCATGAGGCTCTTGCATGAATCAAGAGACCATGCCTACAACATATGAAATGTCAGGTCTCATATGAATCAGATAAATGAGACTCCCAACAAGTTGTTGGTACAAAGTGCCATCAACAAAGGGTGAAGAACACTGAGCCTCAAGTTTGAATCCAAAAAAAAGGGAGTTAGAGTAGGCTTACAGTCAGCCATATGAAACCTTAAGAGAAAATCTAGAGCATACTTGGACTATGTGATGGTGATCTCGGAAGCAGACTGGTAGCTCTAAATCCTGAGAAAGTATTGCAACAAGCCCAAGTTAGTCATCAAAAACCTATCATGAAGGGCAGTTTTGATAGCCCCAATGGTGGATGAACTCCCTGTGATCAACAAGTCATCAACATACAGAACCAGAAATAGGAGTGAATCATCCTGTTGTAGAATGTAGACATTGGGATTAGAATGGCATTGAGTGAACCCAACTGTCAGAAGGAAGGAGTCCATCTTGGCATACCAGGCCCGAGGAGCCTTTTTGAGGCCATAGAGAGACTTCTAAAGATGACACACAAGTGAAGAATCCTAAATGAACCCCTATGGCTACTCCATGTAGATCTCCTCCTGAAGGTCACCGTGGAGAAAGGCACTCTTCACATCCATTTGGTGTACTTCCCAATGGTTGGCTGCAGCAATGGAAAGAATAAGTCAGATGGAATTCATTTTGGGAACTGGTGTAAAAGTCTTAGAGTAATCAATCCCAAGAACATGGGAGAATCCTTTGGCGACCAAGTGAGCCTTATGCTTATCAACTGATCCATCTGCTATGAATTTTGTTTGATAGATCCACTTACATCGAACAAGTTTTCTTCCCTTAGGAAGAGGGACAAGATCCCAAGTGTGGTTCCTCATCAAGGAACTATACTCCTCATGCATAGCTATATCCCACTCAGGAATGCCAGAAGGCTCGTGAAAAGATTGTGGATCTGAGTCAGTAGCAATGAAGACATGTGGAGCATCCTAGAATTGTGAACAAGTCCCCCTAATGTCTGATGGATCCCCAACCAATCACCTGCAGACTGTGAAGTTTGTCTAGCCCAAAGTGGACTGGAAGATGGCAAATATGGAGGAGAATCATCACCCTCTAAATGATGACTAGGAGAGGAAGGAGGTGAGTCCTCTAAATCACTCTCAGTATTAGAAGAAGAGGTAGAAGACTACTCAGATTTGTCACATAGCCCAAGTGACTCTAATGTCAATGTAGAAGGAGATGGAGAAGTGATAGAAAGTGAGCTCGAAGAGCGCTCCTCAAAATGAACACTCCTCTCAATGAACAACTCATGTGTAGTAGGGTGGAGCAACTGATAACCCTTCACACCATCAGGATAACCTACAATATATACAAGGTTTGCTATGCAGATCCAAGGCCTTGTGTTTCTTTGCAGGAAAGTGGGCCCATGTAGGAGAACTAAAAACTTGAAAGTTCTTAACTGATGGTTTCTGACCACTCCAAGCTTCAAAATGAGTGGCTCCCTTCAAGGTTCGGTGATGAACATGGTTCTAGATATAACAAGCATAGTTAGTGGCCTTTGTCCAATACTATGGTGCAAGAGATTTGGAGTGAACCATGCAATTCACCATTTCCTTCAAGGACATGTTCTTTTGTTCTACAATACTATTATGCTGAGGATTGTATGGAAGTGAATGCTACAAATCAATCCCCTCTGAAGTGTAAAACTACTCAAAAAGATGGTTGACATACTCATCACCATTGTCAATGCGTAAAACTTTGATGGCTTTCTCAGATTGCTTCTCTACAAAAATTTTGAAGTCTTGAAAATGATCAAATTCCTTTTGACTTCTATTTGAGAAATTACACCCAAGTATAGTGAGAAAAGTCATCAATGAATGTGAGGACATATCTGGCCTTGTTGAATGAAGGATGTTGAAATGGACCAGCCAAATCACTATGAACTAACTCCAGTATATGTGAAGCTCTCCATGCCTTACCTTTGTCAAACTTTTCCTTAGGATGCTTACCAACAATGCAACCTTGGCAAACACCACCTAAAAACTAAAGTGAAGGCAACCCTGTGACCATGCTCTATTGGTTGAGCTATTGCAAGTAGTGGTAGTTAAGATGGACAAACCTCTCATGTCATAATCTACTCACATCATCAGAATGAGTGAGCAAAACTGTTGAAGGAGGATCAAGAACAAAGTGAGAAAATAGATAGAGCCATGACTAATGATCTGCTCTCCCAATTGCAATTGTAGAACCACTGTACAACTCACGAGTCTCCACTGAATTAGGAGTGAACTCAACCCACTTGCTTGAACTAGTGTGAGTGATCTAGTATACAAATAGGATATTAGTTGATAATGAGGGCACACAAACAACACCATGAAATGTGCCATCCCCCACATCAACAAACCCTCTCCCACACACCTCAATAGGAGTGTCATCGGCCATCAAAATAGAAGGCATAGTACACGGCTCCAAAGATGCAAGTTTTTCCTTAGATGAAGTCATGTGGTATGAAGCACCTGAATCAAGAACCCAAGTGGATGGTGAAGAAGCAACTATTAAAAGGGCCTTGCTCTTTCCTTTCCCCTTGTTGTTTTCTTTTGCCTTGTTAGACCCCTCATTAGAACTCTGTTTGATAGACTGAGGAACACTGATATTATTCTTCTCAAGAATGTGTGTCAAGTGATCAATTTGTTTCTTTAGACACGTATGTTCATCATGATTGGTTCTTTTACAATAGGCACATTGGACCTTCTCTTTCTTTGGCTTGTCGCCCTTGGAAGATTGGCTCTCATTAGTTTCTTTTGAAGCAACAAGTATCTGATCCTTCTTCTCCTTGTTATTCTTTTGTTTCTTATCCTTACTTTTGTTGTTACTACTTTGTCCTTTCTGTTCTTTTCTACCTTGGTTGGCAGCTAGGGCATGTGACTTAGAGGACTTAAGAGTGCCCATCTAAATTAGCTTATTCTATTCCCAAGTGAGAATGATAGCAAAATCATCTAAAGATGGCATGGTGAATTGAGTACCAAATGCACCCTTAGTAGCATAGAAGGTAGAAACAAACACAAAATATTTTGAACTTAGCTTAGAGAGAATACTGAGAATCTGTTGTTCATCTTCCTTTTCAATTCCACATTGTTTTAACTACAATCTTAGTGATTTCAATTTTGTCAAGAAATCTTGGATTGTGTTGAAATTGCCTAGACTTAAACTAATTAGTTCATTTTCCAACATATGACCCCTCATTGAATCGTGTGTACCATATAGTGTTTCTAGCTTTGTCCATATTTCATTTGGTAAATTCAAAGACTCAATGTGAAAGAGAAAATCAGGAGAAATAGACATGCACAATGTTCCATATGCCTCATCACATTTGTTAAACCACTTAGGCTTATCTTCATCTTTAGCAGGTTTAGTTTAAAGTCCCATAGTTATCCTATGTAATCTAGCTTTCCTTAAGTGAATTGTCATGTGTGATTTCTACTCAAAGTAGTTGTATGGAGTTAGGATGGGCACAATTGTTTGATCCATGATGAAGAAATGCAGAAAAGAAATGTCAAAAAGAAGAGACACAACCAATATAACCCCCCCCTTTTCACTCAATCAAAGAACCTCCCAAACAAAAATGATTTTGGCACTTTATAATTAGTGTGTTTACAACTGCACTAGCAAGAAATACTTAGTGGTCTTGATCTCAATGCATTAGAAAACCCTCACAAATTGGGTGTATGTTGAAAGTATAATATTGGATCTCTGCCAAGAAAAAATAACAACACCACTGCGATCTACTTGAAAAATCATGCACTTTCAAAAAAGAATCACCTCAATACGAGATCATATGTGAAAGTTATGATTCTCTGAAGTTTCAAAAAAAGGGAACTAAGCAGTGACACCTATGAGAATCTGCAATTTCTAGGAAAACCATGCATTAAAATCAAGAATCACCCACACCAGTATGAAGAGAATGGAAAAATAGCCAAAGTCAAAAAAAGAAGCTTGAGAAATGGAGATCGTGAGCTCATGTTATCAGTCTTCAAAGTTTGTCTTTGAAAAAGAAAACTCCACCGGAGAGGGGGTATTTGGGCAAAAATAACCTCCACCAAATTCACTGCCAAAGTTAACAGTCTGCCAAATTTAGAAACCTGCCAAGTGTCTTTATCCTTCTGCCAAATTAGTCAACTCTAGATAAAAATAGTCAAGGGCCAGTTATAGAAAAATTCACTAAATGTAGCAAAATGCTAAATTACATGCCATATATTGGCACGTAGGGCAATGCAGAGGAGTAGAGAGGAAAAAATAACCTCTAGGCACAGAGGCTGAGGTAGGCTCAAAGGTAGAGCTGAATGAAAATTTTACAATTTTTAAAAGGCGGAAGGAATTTTTTTGAAAAAAAAAATTAAAGGCCTAAAAAGGTTGAATGAAGGGCCGGGGGGGTTTAGCCAAACCCACGCCCAAGCAATACATACATGGCCTGTTAATGGGGGTCGATCCCCCAAAGGGAGGTCAATGCCCCCTTTCAATGTAAAATGCTTAAAGTGCTTAGGAGATAGCACTTAGAGCTATATGCACTAAGCACATATAATAATTTTCTTTCCTTTTCTTTTCTTTTTTGAAATTTTTTAATAAAAGTTGCAGGCAGATTACAATAATTTTTGCATAGAAATGCGTGCTAGGGGGCAAAACGGCCTCCGGCAAAAAAAAATGGCCTTTCAAACTCCCTGCACTAAAACTGGGCAAATTATATATGAAAATTCACCTATGAGGCCTTCCGAATGCAATGGAAAGATCCTTTTGGCATGAAAATCCTCTGATTGAAAGTTGATTACTAGATCTAAGCTCAAAACCCCAGTTCTGTAATTGTGTCGAATGATCTCTGATTTTGGTGAAACAAAAGCCAAATTTGACTTTCTCGAGCCTCCTGGATGCATTGGAATAGCCAAAAATGCTACCAGTATAACCAGAAATGCTGCAATCACCCAGATTTCACAAAACACATATGCAAACCCTAGAGATTAAAATGTTTCTGTTAAACTTTTCTAATTCTCTAGATCATCTGAAGATGCAAGAGAAGAGCATACTAGATTTTTGAGAAAACCTAGAATAAGCTTTATTATCTCGCCCCCCAAATGTCTCAAATAAGGAAACTAAAATCTATTCTTGCACATAGAATAACTCTAATACCATGTTAGAATCTAAAAAGATTATTAACCCAGAAAACTAGTGCAAGAGAATAGATATCTAAACTATGAATGCAAATGATATGAAATCAAAATAGTATCACAAATTTAGTCTCCGAGAGTAATGCAAATGCTAGAAGCAAAATAGCATTAAGAAGATGCAAAAGCAAAAGATTGATACAAAATACAAGCCACCTAGCATTCTTATATAGACCAGGGAGAGGGAAGAGGTGGCAACACCAACCAATCAAGGGCAACCATCTATCAGACTAAAGATAGCAAAGTATCTTCCCAAGATAGCTAATGGATGCTCACATGTAGGAAGGTGACACCTCGTAACCACTCACCTAATTAAGCATGCTTTATTAACCTAAGCGATATTAATAGAAGTGTAGGAAAAACCTAGGAATATAGGGAAAAATAAATAACCTGACTAGGAAATAAAAAGCTACACTAACACACATGCTTATAGATGGGACTCTCATTCACAAACTTTTGCCTTTCATACCTATCGGTATATTGAGGACATCCCCTAGCAACTTGTAAATCATAGTTAAGACCATTGGTTGTATGTGTATGTGGTGCATCAATTAGCTATTAGTAGTGAGAAGCTACTAATCTTGTGCCTATCAAACTAGGTTTTTATTTCAAGTATGCTCTTTGTTGGTATTTGGTTGTCATTCATGTCAACACTGTCATGGATGTGTGATGGTGTTCATGGTTGGACATCATGTCTTATCCAATGGCAGTAGAGAAGATATATCAAGATGGGAATTAGAAGTTTAAGTTCATGGTTGGATGTCATGTCTTATCCAATGACAATAGAGAAGATATATTAAGATTGGAAATATAAGTTCATGGTTGGATGCCATACAGTTCATGGTTGGATGTCATATTCTCATGATGAAACATTAAGATGGGAATTATAAGCACTAAGATGAATGATGATATATTAAGCCTTGCTAAGGATGAAAAGATGACATTGATGGCCTATGGCATTTCAGTTGATCCTTCTTGTTGTTCTAAAGGATGTATATGCAGTCAAATGAAGGTTTTGGCCTTCGAAAGTTGGTGAAAGTTTCCGCTATAGGAAGAATGCTTTGAAGACTATCTAAGATATTGCTCCACATTTTCATGTTGTGCCTCTGTGGATTCAAAGATAGATTCATATAGTGTCAAATCATGTGTGTTCCAAGTTTCACATTGTTTGGATTACTAGAAGGGTGTTTTACAGTTGACAAGTTGAAGACAGTGTTGGTTCTAAAGAAGAGATTCACTATGCAGTAATGTTTGGCTCTGCATTCCTCTACATTTGAAGATGATGTCCCACGGTTTAGAAGTTAAGCTCAAAGTCCTGTGAAAATGTTATAGCCAAGAGACAAAGTCTGTATGACCTCATAAATGAAATTTATGAATGATAGAGTTCTATTCTATGTTCTGGCAGATTAAAATGGTGGTGAAGACTTGATAGAATATTGTACTCTCTTCCGGATGTGAATATTTTTCAATAAAACTTTGTGAACATGCTCAGAGAGGCTCAATACATTCTTTTGTAAAGTATCTAGAGATTTATTGTACCACAAGTAATGTTTGATCTTCTAGGTGTACAGTTGTGCTACAAGCTTCATGTGTTCTTGCTTAAGGGTGACCTATTTCAAATAGGTGTGACATGCGGATGTTATTCCTTGAAGAATGGTGTTGTGAATGATGTTTGGGACCAAACTAATCATGTATTGGGATCTAAAAGGCATGTCTTTTCTTTTGGAGTAGTGTGTAGTTCATGATAGGGATTTCCCTATGCATGTTTCACGTGTTGTGATCACTGGCTGACTTGTAATACATAAACAATGAAATGTCATGTATATATTGTAAACCTAGTTGGTCTAGGTGAGGTATGATTATGAAAATGAATATGTGAGAGTGTGCAGAGAAGAATATGAATATTATATGCATTGTGACGTCTGAATAAAGGAGAAAGAGTAGAAGCATTAGATGCTATCCTGATTCATCTTGAAGACATTTTTGTGGTAGGAGGGAAGTGAAGAGTGCGTCTAATTGATTCAATCATCAGAATAAGAAGAGTTGCAATCATCAAAGGCATGAGCTTCATTATAAGTTTTTAGTCACTAGAAGGACTATCATATTGTAATCTTTTCTAAGTTTGTTCTCAATTAAAGGAGTAGTTTCTTCCTTGGGAGTGAGCCTAAAACAAAGTCTTCAGGGAGTTGTGGCTTCCTTGGGAGTGACCCTAAATCAAAATTTTTAGAGAG
This sequence comes from Cunninghamia lanceolata, assembly GCA_027924645.1. NCBI lineage: Eukaryota > Viridiplantae > Streptophyta > Pinopsida > Cupressales > Cupressaceae > Cunninghamia > Cunninghamia lanceolata. Next base: position 17,152,790 of record BSBN01000430.1, on the reverse strand, counting down.
TAGTAGCTTCCTTGGGTTGTAGCCCTAAAATAAAGTTATTAGTTTTAGCTTCATATATTTTGAGTTAATCCTCACCGTAGTTTTTCCCTTCTTGGGCTTTCCATGTATATTTGGTGTTATGTGTTGATGTGTATTGTGTTGATCTTGCATGTTTATGTTAATGTTGTAATGCTTCTGTTTTAAACTACTTTGGAGAATTTGAAGTTTGTTTACATACTGATTCACCACCCCTCTCGGTATCCTAGTGTGTTCAACAATTGGTATCAGAGCCAAGTTACTCAGAAGAAGCTTAACTACTTGAGGAAGGTCTGGGATGGATTGAAATGGTTCTCTCAAGGTACCCATGTTTGATGGGATGAATTATTCCTTTTGGAAGGTAAGGATGGAAAACTATCTAACCTCTCTAGGGTATGGCATCTGGTAGTTAGTCAAGAAGCGCTACACTGCTCCCAGTAGTGGACCTAAGGATGCAGATGTGATTAAGTTGTATGACAACAATGCCTTGATGAAAAGTGCTATCATGAGTGAACTAGTTGATTTTGAACTTGTGAAGATAATGAGTTTACATCTGCTCAACATATGGTAAAATGAAACAAGCTAAGATGTAAATATTCAAGAGCAAATTTGAAACCTTGAGGATGACAAAAGATGATAACATTGCTTGTTACATGCTCTAGGTGGATGAGATAGTCAATGGAATCAAAGGTCTTGGTGGAGAAGTGAAAGAAGATGAGGTTGTGAAGAAGGTCTTGAGATCTCTTCCTAAATCTTACAGTCATTAGATGTCTACAATTAAAGAAACTTAGGATTTGAATAAATACACCATAGATCAGTTGTTTGGCTCTCTCACAACCTTTGAAATGAGAAAATTTGACAAAATTGCCCCAAAGAAGGAAGTAGCATTCAAAGCTAGTAAGAAGACAGAAAATGAAGCAGCTGATCAAGATGGTGACCTTGATGAGGTAGAAGCAAACTTTGTAGGAACCTTGAAGAAAGGCATAGGAAAATACAAAGGTAAGTTACCTTTCAAATGTTTTAACTGTGGAAAGATTGGTCATTTTTCTTCTAAATGTCTTTTTAAAGAGTCAAGGGGTGGTAATAAGAAAGACAAGTTCAAAAGAAGCATGTATTCCATAGAGGGCAGTGTTGTGATGCTCACAACACACCCCATTTTTTACCCCTTTAGCAAAATGACGACCTCTGTTGTGGCTTTTTCTTTTGGCTTGTGTGGTTTTTCTTGCTTGGTGGTATGGGTAAAATGTCTTGGATGCTTGAAATTTGAGTTACACAATGCTTGGGTATAAGTGGTTGTTATCGGTAGAGTCTACAAGAAAAATCAGCTAGGGTTGCCTTTTGAATCATCTAAAAATTCTACATATTTTGGGACTTATGCTTGTTCTTGTGAAAAGTCAATGCTAGACGGATGGTGGTCAACGTGTATCTAATATACATTGTCATTTGCATGTATATGTTATGCTTTTGGTCTGTCAGGTTACTTTATTTATCATGTTTGAATCATTGAATTTATATGGTATGCATAAAAGTATTCAAGTCCGAACTTGACGACATTTTGTGGTGAATTGTATTAACTGTGAAATCCACAGTTGTATTTGTATGTTATAACTCTTGTATTAGAAATACAAATGCAAAAGATACATGGGTGGATATCAAAATAAATTCAAAGTGCTGTATAAGGTTGGGGACATTTCGTTTGTATGCTATATACATGTTTTTTTGCATGCTTTTTATATACGGACCCAAAGGTAAAATTTAATCGAATTCTGAAAATAAAGTAAATCCCATGTTTGTATGTATTGTTGTATGTATAACTTCATGTATCTTATATACAAATACAAAACTAGGCATGATCCAAAAAGTCAAATGAAATGAATTGTAAATGGAGTCTGTGTTTGTATATTCGAGTGCATGTATTAGAAATACAAAAGTGAAAAATGCATTTGTGAATTTGAACTGAGGATTAAATATGGAATAAAGTGCATTTATTCATAATAAAAGATAAAGAATCAATATTGCAGATGTTTGTATATGTGCATGTATATCATATACATGGGGATATACAAAGGAATTATATAGAAAACCTGACATAATTTAAGGTTTGAATATTGCATGCTTTGGGTGGGGTCCACATCTGTATGTTTGGGATACATAAATGTAATATACAAAAAGGGTGATACAAAAGAGTTAGATGCAAATTCAAACTCTAAACTAATTTCAAACTATTTTATAAACCCGCTGGAGTCTGAGTTTGTATATTTCGATGATTGTATAAGATATACATAGAGATATACAAAAGTAAGAGAGGGAAACTACTAGAGTGCATAAGGACTTATCATGCATGTATATGAGGTACAAAATTCAAAAGTGTAGAGAATTAATGTATACAAGATTCAAAATATGAATTGAATAGGAAAAGTAAAACACAAGTTGAATTGTATGCATTAATCACAACATTTAATGCACATCTACCACTGGAAAACCTAAATTTGAAGAGGCAAAAAGGAAATTGCTATAGATCCTAATAAATACATGGACATGTCAAAGATCTTTAATGATTTTCCTAAAGTTTGAAATACAAAGTCTATTTCTATAAAGTTCATGCAAAGTTTGTCTTGAAAGGTATAAATATTTACAAAGGATCCATTTCTTTAGAAGTATTTCAAGTTTATGTGCATGGAATGAATGAAAATTACCAGTTATGAAAATTTAAATCACGTAAGGCCCCTTGAACAAATAGATTCACATCGAACACTATGTAAGTCCAATACAACCATGACCTAGTTACTATAGACTTGAAATTGAGAACTATTTTCTAATAATTCTTTATATTCTTCAATATAAGACAAGATTCTTTGTGAATTTTATCTATTTTTGTTTTGAATAAAATCATCATCAATAGTTTTTTGACACTAGAAGGAGGGCTTGATAGGATTTAAAGTGAGCTTTGTGCAAACTAGCTAGCAATACTGGTCGGACGACCAGGTCTAGGTCAAATCCAGGGGATATTTTTGCACAATTGCCTGATAAACAAAAAAAAGGTATAAATTGTCCCTTGATCTTGAGTCCTAGAATATTTTAGGTAGGAGATTCATCAAATACTCCTCCAAGTCCAAGATCACCTCTGGTTATACCTAACGTAGTAAGTCCTAACGTTTCTACTTTTAGACAGTTGAATTTTGGTCTAAATCCTTATAATTAACCAAATTTTGGTTCAATTCCACCTAGAGGTCCTACCATGGCATTCTTTACTGTAGATTCACCTATACACTTTGGTGTATATAATGATATGCTAAAGAATCTGGACAAAATTTGTACTAAGTATCAATTACATCAAGATCCTGAAGATCACATCAGGATTTTCAAGGAAACTTGCTTCAGGGCAAGGCTAGCACATGAGGATGTAGTACATGTAGACTATTTCCTTTCACTTTCAATGAACAAGCTTATAACTGTATATCAATTTGCCTACCAATCACATTACAAGATGGGCACTTATGGAGGAAAGTTTTCTATCTAGATTTAGAGGTCTAGTAGAGCTAGCATCTTTGTATCATAGGTTAGTAGAGATGAAGATAGGTGAAGGGGAGCTTATAACTACATTTAATGATCATTTCCAAAAAGCTTATTCTAGATTAGTGGCTCCTTATACTGTAACTGATGTGGCAGTATTAGAAATGCATTACATTGCTTTGGATCCATTAACTGCCATGTTTTTTAAGAGGTAGGTACCTACAGGGGTAATTTTATCTCAAGCATACAGAAAAGCTATGAAGGTAAATTAGGAGATGAGGCAAACAACTTATGGTCCTTTAGTGAGTCTAGGAAATGTTGTAGTTCCCAATCAAATGTAGCAAGTGAATGGTGCTCTGATGTACCATACTTCAATGTTCAATCTAGTACCTACTCATACACGAGTATATAATCTAGTCCCCACTCATGCTATAGTTCCCTATATGGGCAGTGTTGCCAATGATAACCAACTCAATGGCCAATCATTCTTCCAAGCTCCTCAAGATGCATATGTAGCTAAAGCATAAGAGGACAAAAATGAGTTAAAAGAAATTACTGATCACTTGAGAAGGTTAACCACTAAGGTGACTCAGTTGAGGAATGATAGTTTCTATGGCAGAAATCCTCCAAATCTGAACCAAAACCAAAACCAGAACCAAGGACAAGGATCACATAATAGAGGTCATAATGGAGATCATAAAGCCTATGGAAATGACAATAGAAATTCTAATCAGTCTAGACCCCCTAGAGTATGGAACACCAGACCAAATAATGGTACTCTGGCTTCTCCATTTAAGAATCTAGACAATAAGGAGTCTAAACACCCTACTAGGATACATGTAGCAGATGTAGCCCTTAAGAACTGGTGCAGAATTCATAATTCTAGTTCTCATGTTAAACTAGATTGTCCATAGTTTCACTTGGTGGCTAGTATCTTTAAAGTAGAAGTACAGACGCCTACATCTGAATTCTTGATTCCTAAAGGAAATGAGATAGTGCCTTCAGGATACGAGTCAGCCATCGTTCTAGAAAGTTTTGCATTCTCAACAAAAGAAGAAGAGGATGAGCCTTATTATTGTGAAAGTCTATATCCTGAATCAGCTCTAGTGTTAGAAGCTTTCCAATTTCCCTTTGAGACTAAGAATGAAGTGCAAGGTGAACTAGATGATGTTCAAGCATTTCAACAGTCCCAAAGGAATCATACTTACAACTTGAGAAGTAACAACAAACCTAGAGGTCCTTTTACTACTTCCACACCTCCAAATAACTTCAATACACCACCTGATATGCATTCAAGCAATAATCATCTGCTTGCAAAGGCAAATTATCAAGGTGCTAGTACTTCAACCTCACAGAAAGTTCAGGGAGGTAAATCAAAACCAAATGAATCTTCTAAAGTGATGAATTATTTGTCTAAAGAGATTAGGAAGATAAAAGTTAATGTCCCTTTGTATGAAATATTGAAAAGTCCAGGAGTGAGAACTACATTTATGAAATCCTTAGATGAATCAGGTCCTAGAGAGAAGTGTAGGTCTAGATAATCATAACAAAGATATACAAGCTAAGGAGAAAAAGAAAAGTGTTGAACAAACTACAAGTACTAATGTAGTGATGTACACAGAGAAGAAGGCATCTCCTCCTTTCTTGTTGACTTTGAGAATTTTTGGAAAAAACTTGCATAATTGCATGGTAGACTCTGGAGCTTTTGCTAATGTCATGCTATTAGGAATTTGTACAACTTTAGGACTCACACCTACAAAGTTAGCCAAGGTTGTAACTCAATTGGATAAACCTAAGGTTAATGTGGTAGGAGAGTTTATGCATATTCAAATGCAATTAGCCTCAGATCCTAGGGTAAATCAATATATTGACATTCAGGTTGTAGACATTCCTGTGAACTATGTTATGTTATTGAGTAGAGATTGCTCCAAAACTCTCAATGTATATATGGTTATTGACTTCTCACATATGTGGTTGCCTTGGAGAGGCATTCCCAACCAAATTAGGATTGAAGTAGAACCCAAGATGAAGCATATGATAACTGAGTACAATAGAACAAATGAAGTATTGTATGTTGTAGTAGAACTAGGTGTGTATAGAGTTTCCAATAGAGGAGTTCAGATAGAGGAAATTTTAGCCTTCAATTGTGAAGAGAAACCTGTTAACAAGGGAACCAATGCGCTCATTGAATCTAATCATGATTCTTCTGATGAAGAAAAAAATACTATAAGTATGTTCACGCAAATCATGAATGAGGAAATTAAAAAATGCACTCAACAAGGGACTCGTATTTGGGATGTTTTATGCAAAGGATGGTGCAGAGTCCATGAAACTACACATTCTGAAGAAAACTGTGGGATATGTAGAAAACTAACTAAGTATCAACATATAAAATGCATGACACAAAGTGAAAACTGAGAGAGTGGACTTGCTATTGATAGTTGTAAGTTGTTGATACATAAGAATGCTGGTGTCATAAGAAAAGATTCTACTGATTCTACAAAATCAACAATTGATAAACATCTGATCATACATAAACCTGTGGAAAACATTGCAATACCTATAAGTCAATAAAAAATGCATAAGAATATGTATGCTCATGCAAAACCTGAGGTAAAAGAAGTACTTCCTGTTAAAGCAAGAAATCTAGTGTGGAACAAGAATAACATGTGGATTTTAAAATGTGATGGATCAAAATCCAAAAAGGGAGCAGGGGCAGGAATAGAGCTTATTGATCCTGATGGTAAGTCATTTTTGGCAGCTTTTAGATTACAGTTTCCTTGTACTAACAATGTAGCTGAGTACGAAGCATTAGTGCATGGACTGGTGATGACCATCAAGAAGAAGGTGAAAATTCTTCAAGTTTTGTCTGATTCTGAATTGGTAGTCAGGCAAGATAGAAAATTATATGCCTGCAAATTTTGAAAAATGGTGAGTTATAGGCATAGAGTCTAGAATTTGAGTGAGTATTTTGATGCTTTTAATATTCTACATATTTCCAGGGAGCTAAATCAATGTTCATATGCCTTAGCAGTAGCATCTAGTACTCTTGAGCCATTAGCTTTGTCAAGATTGAAGAAATTTGCAGCAGAACTAGTGTCTATTCCAAGTATACCTGATAATGTGACAAATTTTCAAGTGTTTGAAGGTGATCAGCAGATCCTTGATTTTATAACAAGTCATGATGTATTTGAATCTTAGATAATTGATGAACATGATAGACCAGAAGTGTCTTGGGATTAGAAAGACATTGTTGACTTGAAAAGTAATTCTTTACCAAAAGGAGTTATTAAGTTAGAAAAAAAGTTTGACTTCGATGGATTTGTGAGAGAAAGAAACCTTCCTAAAATAGATGGAGGTAAGTGTGACCCTTTTAACTTAGGTATTGACAAGGATACTCAAAATGTGTTAATTTGTAAGACTTGTTCCCCTGAGTTGAAAGACGATATAATTGTTGTGTTGAAATCTTATAAACATGTGATTGCTTGGACATATGAGGACCTTAAAATGTATGATACATCCATCATAACTCACGTGATTCCCTTGAAACTAGGAGTGAAACCGTTTAGGTAGAAACAAAGGTCAGTAAACGCCATACTAGAACCCTTGATCTTTGGAGAGGTCAAGAAGTTGTTATCTACCAGAATAATTTTTCCTATAAGGCATCCCACTTGGGTAGCTAACCTAGTGCCTATGAGAAAGAAGAATGGAGACATTAGACTCTGTGTCGACTTCAGGAATCTTAATAAGGCATTAGAAAAGGATAACTATCCTTTACCTCCTTTAGATAAAGTTTTACAGGCAGTTAATGGTGCCAAGATGATGTGCTTCCTTGATGGATTTTCTGGTTATAATCAAGTTTTGGTAGATAAAAAAGGTAGGTTGAAAACCACATTTACATGTAAATGGGGTAATTTTACCTATAGAAGAATGTCATTTGGTTCAATCAATGTAGGTGGTACATTCCAAAGAGCTATGGATATTTCTTTTCATGGATTAATAGGAAAATACATTGTGATTTATATGGATGATTTAACCATTTTTTCTAAAGACATGTCTAACCATGTAGATGATTTGAGAAAAGTATTGTAGAGATGCAAAAAGTATGGTATATCCTTGAACCCAAAGAAATGTGTCTTTGGGGTGACAGAAGGTAAATTGTTGGGACATATTATTTCTAAGAATGGCATTTCCATTGATCTAGATAGAGTGGAAGGGACAAATAAACTACAGTTGCTTGCCAGTAAGAAGGAACTGAAGTACTTTGGTAAGATAAACTTTGTGAGGAAATTTATCACTGGTTTTGCTAAAATAATGCAACCTTTGAATTCTATGCTTAAGAAAGATGCACAAATAGAGTGGACACCAATGGCCAGAGCAGTGTTTAAAGATATAAAAGAAGCTATAGCCAATGCTCTAGTATTAACGAGTCCATATTATACTAAGCCATTCTTTATATATTCTTTTGCATCTAAACGCTCATGTGCAACATCTTTAACACAAAAGGGTGAGGATAATGAGGAAAAGCCAATAGCGTTTATTAGTGCTCCCCTTAAAGATGCATAGTTGAAATACCTAGATACTAAAAGGAAGTATTTTGCCTTAGTGAAGGCAGTGAAGAAGTTAAGGCATTACATTTTAAGGAGTCAAGTTAAAGCTATTGTGCCTGATGTTGTCGTAAAGATGTTGCTAATGCAAAATGAGCCAAGAGACAAAAGAGCTAAATGGATGACCATGTTACAAGAGCTTGATTTGGAAATCATTCCAATGAAATTAGTCTGAGGTCAATCTCTAGTTCAGAATATAGTGAATACAAACCCCAAGATTGTTCATCAATAGTATGTTGTGCACACAAGTACTAGGGGTGGATGGTATGATGATCTTAATTCATTCTTGATATTGGGAAAATATCCTAGTCACATGAAATCTTCATAGAGAAGAGCACTAGGGTTGAGAGCCCAGAAATATATGATCTAGGGAGGTATATTATTCAAAAGGAATCACAAAGGAATATACCTGAGATGTTTGAACAGAGATCAAGAAGACAAAGTGATGTCAGAGTTACTTGATAATTATGGGACATCCCATGGGTCTCATTTGGTTACTACACAAAATCTTGAGGGTGGGGTACTACTGGCCCACCATGTTTAAAGATATTGAAGAACACATCAGGTATTGTCACACTTGTTAGACCACTGCTGATAAGGGAAGGAATATGACTCATCCATTGCAATGTGTGATAGAAACTAGACCATTTGCACAATGGGGGCTAGATTTCATTGGAGTCATTAACCATCCATCTTTTGCTGAACATAAGTTCATTCTTATAGTGACAGAGTATTGCACCAGATAGACCGAGGCTACTTGCTGTAAGTTTTCTACCATTGAGGTTATCATCAAGTTTTTGTAGGAAAATATCATAACCAAATTTAGAGTACCCTATTCATTGGTATGTGACAATGGCCTTGCATTTTCTTCTTTAAAGTTTTCAAATCGGGCATTTGAATATGGTATTGTTTTAAAATTTTCATCAAATTATTACCCATAGGGGAATGGTTTAGTAGAATCCACTAACAAAATTTTGTTAGATATCATTACGAAATTGATTGCTGAAAACCCTAGGGAATGGAATACCTTATTGAAATATGCTTTATAATGGGTTGATAGAACAAAAGTTAAGGCAGTGTTGGGAAATTCACCATATCATTTGGTATATGGGATAGATGCAATTTTGCCTATTAATTTGAGAATCCCAACCTAGAAGTTTGCTAATGAATACTTAAGTTTTGATGATCAAAGAGAACCAAGGTTAGTTCAATTGCTACACATGGATGAGAAAAGGAATCAAGAAAATAGATAGGTTTGTAAAACATCAAGCAATAGCGAAGAGATGGTTTGATAAAAGAGCTAGAGTCAAAACTTTTAAAATCTCAGACTTGGTCTTATGTTGGGATAAGGCACATGAAAAAATGGAAACCACGAGAAATTTAATAAGTTGTGGATGGGTCCACTCCAGATCACTGAAATTATAGGAAACAACACATTTAGGTTGAAGACTTTAATTGGTGAAGATATTCCATTACCTATTAATGGTCAATTTCTTGAACATTATTTTTAGGTCTAAAGGTGTTGAGCTGAGTCTCACTGTATATTATTTTGTGAATATTGTATAGTCTTGTGTTTGTTTGATTTTTTGTTTGGTTGGCTTATTTGCATGTTTGTTTTGTTCTATTGTTTGGTTATTTGTTGTTTTGGGATCTTCATTTTGATTTTGGGATAAACAGGAGCATGCTAGAAGCTTTAGAAAATAATGGAATTTATAAAACTGAGAAAACCATTTGAAATTTATGCATAAGTTGTGACTTTTATAGATGTAGTTTGCTTGTTTGGTCTTTTAAGGTCTTATTCACCATCAACAAATTTGAGTGTTCAAGGAATCATACAAATATATATCTTTAAGATTCTAGGAATAGGCTTGGAGGATAGTGGACACTTGCATTAAGTAAAAAATCTAAAGGTTTGCCTTTGCTACCACTACAATCTCCACCCTACATATCATTAACAAGATTCTATTATCTATTAAACATGAGCTTTATTGCAATATCAAAAGTATTAATGATGAATACAAAATTAATGATAAAAAGAAATCATTTGAAAACATATGAGGGTTACTAGATAACTCCACCGGGGCTATGGATGCTTGCTGGGAGTGGGGCTCTATTTGGGGAGATTATAGGCGATAACCTTGCCGGGGTTATGGATGCCTGATTAGAAGCAAGGCTCTATCCAGGCTGTCTTAGAAGGTTAAATCCATCTATGTAGTTTAATGCAAATAGTTAATGTTTTCTAAATTTGATCTAAAGAATGGGAATTAATCAATTGCACACACTTAAATTCCTTTGGATCTTTGTCTTTTTATGTTAGTGAATATATTCTTTCTGTAATTAAATAGCAGCTTACATATACAGAAGTTGAAAATTTATGATTTATTTCACTTTGTTCCATGTCTTTTGTTGATTTAGTTGTTTTATTTGGTTGCTAGTTGTTGTGATGCTCACAACATGCACCATTTTTTACCCCTTTAGCAAAATGAGGACCCCTGTTGTGGATTTTGTCTTTGGCTTGTGTGGTTTTTCTTGCTTGGCGGTATGGGTAAAATGTCTTGGATGCTTGAAATTTGAGTTACACAATCTTTGGGTATAAGTGGTTGTTATTAGTAGAGTTTGCATGAAAAATTAGCTAGGGTTGCCTTTTGAATCATCTGAAAATTCTGCATATTTTGGGAGTTATGTTTGTTCTTGTGAAAAGTCAACACTAGATGGATGGTGGTTAACGTGTATCTAATATACACTATTGTTTGCATGTATATGTTATGTTTTTGGTCTGTCGGGTTACTTTATTCATTGTGTTTGAATCATTGAATGTATATGGTAAGCATAAAAGTATTCAATTCCAGACTTGACATCATTTTGTGGCGAATTGTATTAACTGTGAAATCCACAGTTGTATTTGTATGTTATAACTCTTGTATTAGAAATACAAATGCAAAAGATACATGGGCGGATATTAAAATAAATTCAAAGTGGTGTATAAGGTCAGGGACATTTCGTTTGTATGCTATATACATGATTTTTTGCATGCTTTTTATATATGGACCCGAAGGTAAAATTTAATCAAATTCTGAAAATAAAGTAAATGCACATGTTTGTGTGTATTGTTGTATGTATAATTGCCTGTATCTTATATACAAATACAAAACTAGACGTGATCCAAAAAGTCAAATGAAATGAATTGTAAATGGAGTCCGCGTTTTTATATTTGGGTGCATGTATTAGAAATATAAAAGTGAGAAATGCATTTGAGGATTTGAACCGAGGATTAAATATGGAATAAAGTGCATTTATTCATAATAAAAGATAAAGAATCAATATCACAAATGTTTGTATATGCACGTGTATATGATATACATGGGGTTATACAAAGGAATTATATACAAAACCTGACGTAATTAAAGGTTTGAATATTACATGCTTCAGGTGGGGTCCAGATCTGTATGTTTTGGATACATGAATGTGATATACAAAAAAGGGTGATACAAAAGACTTAGATGTAAAACTAAACTCGAAACTAATTTCAAACTATTTTATAAACCCACTGGAGTCTGATTTTGTATATTTCGATGATTGTATAAGATATACATAGAGATATACAAAACTAAATATACAAAAGTAAGAGAGGGAAACTACTAAAGAGTATAAGGACTTATCGTGCATGTATATGAGGTACAAAATTCAAAAGTGCAGAGAATTAATGTATACAAGATTCAAAATATGAATTGAATGGGAAAAGTAAAGCACAAGTTGAATTGTATGCATTAATCACATCATTTAATGCACATCTACCACTGGAAAACCTAAATTTGAAGAGGTAAAAAGGAAAGTGTTAAAGATTTTGATAAATACATGGACATGTCAAACATCTTTAATAATTTTCATAAAGTTTGAAATACAAAGTCTATTTCTATAAAGTTCATGCAAAGTTTGTCTTGAAAGGTATAAATATTTGCAAAGGATCCATTTCTTTAGAAGTATTTCGAGTTTATTTTCATGGAATGAATGACAATTGCCAGTTATGAAAATTTAAATCACGTAAGGCCCCTTGAGCAAACAGCTTCACATCAAACACTAAGTAAGTCCAATACAACCATGACCTAGTTACCGTAGACTTGGAATTGAGAACTATTTTCTAATAATTCTCCATATTCTTCAAGATAAGACAAGATTCTTTATGAATGTTATCTATTGTTGTTTTGAATAAAATCATCATCAATAGGTAGTTGTTCTTCAAAAGATGAGGATCATGACGATTCAAATGATGAAACACTTTTCATGGCCTTGAATGTTGGTGACAAAAAAGATGATGTTGGACAATGTGAGAAGAGTGATGAATTGCAAATAGACCAAAACAATGATAGATCAATGGTTGTATGGACCAATTTTCATGCAAGAGAAGAAGCTAAAGCTTGGGTAATTGACAATGGTTGTTCTAATCATATGATCAGTGACAAGGATAAATTTATCATCCTTGAGAAGTGGAATGGTGGAGGTGTTAATTTTGGTGGTGATGAGTCAGCACAAATATGTGGAAAGGGTGCTATAACTATTGATGGAAAGAATAGGACTGAGAATGTTCTCTATGTCAAAGGACTAAAGCATAATCTTCTTAGTGTTAGTTAGATGTGCAGTAAAGGATACAATCTTACCTTTCATGCTAAAGGTTGTGAAATCAAGGAGGTAGGGTCTAGAAAACTAGTTGCAAAAGGCATCAAGTCATATGGTGACATCTATCATCTGAAGGACATAAACAGAAGAACATGCCTATTGTCTCAATCTAGTGAGTGTTGGCTATGGTACAAGTGAATGGGACACACCAACTTTTAAAATATGGTAAAGATAAGCTCTATTCATGCGGTGAGAGATATGCCCAAGATAATCAAGCCTGCAAACACAATATGCAAAGAATTTCAAATGGGAAAGCAAACAAAGACAAGTTTCAATATCAAGGATCACTCTTCTTCAATGCCATTGGACCTGATCCATACTCACTTTTGTGGTCCTACAAGAGTAAAGAGTCAACAAGGTGAAATGTATTTCATGTTAATTATTGATGATAGTCTAGAATGACTTGGGTTACTTTCTTAAGTAAAAAATTAGATACCTTTGATAAGTTTAAGGTTTTCAAATCTATGGTTGACAATGAAATGGATACTAAGATCAAATATTTAATGTCTAATAGAGGATGTGAGTTCACTTCAAATAAATTTGATAAGTTTTGTGAAGATCATGGTATTAGAAGACATCTGTCAGCTCCTATGACCCCTTAGCAAAATGGGGTAGTTAAAAGAAAGAATAGGATAGTGTAAGAGATGGCTAGGGAAATGTTGAAGGATGCAGATCTACCTGACATATATTGGAAGGAAGCAATTCACACTGTTGTCTATCTAACTAACATAGTACAATTAAGGGTCAATAGCACTAAGACCCATTATGAGCTATGGTATGCAAGACCTCCTACTGTCAGGTACTTTAGGATCATTAGCAGCAAATGCTATATCAGAAGAGATGAAGAAGACCTCAAAAAGTTTGATTCAAGAAGTGATGAAGGGATCTTACTTGGTTACCCAACTAGAAGCAAGGCCTATAGATGCTATAACAAGAGATTAGGAAAGATGGTTGAAAGAACAAATGTCAAAGTAGATGAAGACTTGTATCAAATCTCACAAGAATTAGAGGACTATGGATCTGATATCTTTCCATGCATTGAAGATGAAGAAGAAGAAGAGAAATAAGAAAAGGAACAAGAACTAGAGTAGATGCCCAAGACCCCAGTAAAGTATGTTCAGAAGAACCATTCAACATATCAGATCATTGGGGACAAGAATAAAGGTGTACTGACTAGGAGAAGTTCTGTAAAAGCATGTGAGCAAGTAAACTTGTGTTTACTATCAAAGGTAGACCGTAAACCTTTGCTAATGCAAGCAAATATGATGGATGATAAAGTCAATGGAAGAAGATATTGGATCAGATTGAGAAGAATCAAACATGGGAACTAGTTCCCAGACCAACCAATAAGAATGTATAAAGTGGGTGTTCCAGAACAAGCTGAATGAAGAAGGTGAAGTTGTAAGGAACAAAGCAAGATTGGTATGTAAGGGCTACTCTCAAGTTGAAGGCATTAATTTTGAGGAGACTTTTGCTCCAATAGCCAGAGTGGAGGAAATCAGAATGTTCCTTACCCTTGTTGCTCATAAGAACTTCAAAGTATATCAGATGGATGTCAAGTTAGCATTTTTGAATGGTGATCTAGAGGAAGAGGTTTACATTGACCAACCAGATGGTTTCCAAATATTAGAAGATCCAGACATGGTGTGTAGACTCAAAAAGGCTTTGTATGTTCTCAAGCAAGGACCTAGGGCTTGGCATGCTAGGTTGGACAAGTACTTACTTTAGTACCGCTTAAAGAAAGGTACTAAAGATAGAAATCTTTACATCAAGGAAGAAGGAGATATGATATTGATAGTTGCAATATATGTTGATGACATCATCTTTGGTGGAGATGATGATGTGTGTAAGAAGTTTGTAGAGGAGACGTAAAAGAGTTTGAGATGTCTATGATTGGTGAGATGTCTTTCTTCCTTGGACTTTAAATTGCTTAGCTAGATGATGGTATCTTTATATCTCAAGCTAAGTATATCAAAGAGATGTTGAAAAAGTTTGGGATGAAGGATTCAAAACTAGAGAGTAGTCCCATGGTCACTGGATGTCACTTGAGCAAGGATGATGAGTCTCCTAGGTGGATCAGACTTCCTATTTATCTATGATTGGAGGATTGTTGTACCTAACAACTTCTAGGCCTAATATTATGCATGTAGTTTGTGTGGTTTCTAGATATCAAACTAATCCCAGGAAAACACATGAGAGAGTAGTAAAAATAATATTTAGATACTTGAAAGGAACTCTAAATTATGTCTTATGGTATCCAAGAGGTAATGACTTTGATTTGAGTGCCTACACTAATGTTGATTGGGCTGGTTGGGTTGATGATAGAAGAAGTACAAGTGGTGGTGCTTTCTTTTTAGGAAGTAGATTGGTTTCATGGCAGAGAAAGAAGAAAGATTTAGTGTCATTATCAATTGTAGAGGTAGAGTATATTGTAGTAGCATCCTACTATACACAAGTGTTGTGGATGAAGAAAACCCTAAAGGATATCAAGGTATTGTATGATAAGCCTATTCCTATTTTGTGTGACAATGTAAGTGTTATCAATATTTCCAAGAATCTAGTGATGCATTCTAGAACCAAGCATATAGCAATCAGGTATCACGTTTTGAGAGAGAAGGTTGCAGATAAGTAAGTAAAGTTGGAATATGTTCCAACAAAGGATCAGATTGTAGATATTTTCACAAAGGCTCTTGCAAAGGACACTTTTTAGGATCTCCAGCAGAGGCTAGGGGTAATTGCCCCACCTTCTTCTTGCTAGATGCATAGTGGTGCATCTATCTAGGGGGAGTGGTTCATGTTATATCTTTTTTCTAGACTGATGGTAGCTACCTCTCATGGGGAGCAGGTAGTGGTTGGTGATGATAAGGGGAGTCTATTTGTTGCAAGAAGAAGTTAATCCCTAAGAAATAATAAATTGCCCTTTATCCTTGATGTCAAAGGGGGATAATGTGTAGGTATGTGTTGCCATCGACACCAAAGGGGAGATTGTTATCATTTGGTTGTCATTGATGTCAACACTGTCATGGATGCGTGATGGTGTTCATGGTTGGATGTCATATCTTATCGAATGATAGTAGAGAAGATATATTAATATGGAAATTAGAAGTTAAAGTTCATAGTTGGATGTCATACCTTATCCAATGACAATAAAGAAGATATATTAAGATGGGAAATAGAAGTTCATGGTTGGATGCCATAGAGTTCATGGTTGGATGTCATGTTCTCATGATGAAACATTAAGATTGGAAATAGAAGGAATAAGATGAATGATGGTATATTAAGCCTTGTTGAGGATGAAAAGATGATGTTGATGGCGTATGGCATGTTGGTTGATCCTTCTTGTTGTTCTCAAGGATGTATATGCAGTTATATGAAGGTTTTGGCCTCTGAAAGTTGGTGAAAGTTTCTGCTATATGAAGACTCCTTTGAAGACTATCTAGGAGATTGCTTCACATTTTCATTTTGTGCCTCTACAGATTGGAAGATAGCTTCATATAGTGTCAAAGCATGTGTGTTCCAAGTTTTATGGTGTTTGGATTACCAGAAGGGTGTTTTGCAGTTGACAGGTTAAAGGCAGTGTTGGTTCTAAAGAAGAGATTCACTATGCAGAAATGTTTGGCTCTGCATTCCTCTGCATTTTAAGATGATGTCATGTAGTTCAAACTTTAAGCTCAGAGTCTTGTGAAGATTTTATATCCAAGAGATCAAGTTTGTATGACCTCAAAAATGAAAGTTATGAATGACAGAGTTCTAGTCTATTTTCTGGTAAAGTAAAATTGTGGTGAAGACTTGGTCAATTATTTCGCAATAAAACTTTGTGAACATGCTCAGAGAGGCTTAATGCATACTTTTGTAAAGTATCTAGTGATTTGGTGTACCACAAGTAATGTTTGATCTTCTAGGTGTACAATTGTGCTGCAAGCTTCATGTGTTCTTGCTTAAGGGTGACCTATTTCAAATAGGTGTGATGTGGGGATGTTATTCCTTGAAGAATGATGTTGTGAATGATATTTGGGACCAGACTAAGCATGTATTGGGATCCACAAGGCATTTTTTTCTTTTGGAGTAGTGTGTAGTTCATGATAGGGCTTGCCCTATGCATGTTTCATGTGTTGTGATCACTGACTGACTTGTAAAATGTAATATTCTTATTGTATTGGCTGACTTATATTGTAATAAATGAAATTCCATGTATATATTGTAAACCTAGTTCGTCTAGGTGAGGTATGATTGCGGAAATGAATATGTGAGTGTGTGAAGAGTAGAAAATGAAAATTATATGCATTGTGATGTCTGACTAAAGGAGAAAGAGCAGAAGTATTAGAGGCTGTTCTGATTTATCTTAGAGACATTTTGTTACAGGAGGGAAGTGAAGAGTGTTCCTAATTGATTCAATCATTAGAAGAATCATATTTGCAATCATCAAAGGTGTGAGCTTCATTGTCAGTTTTTAGGTAGTAGAAGGACTATCATATTGTAATCTTTTCTGAGTTTATTTGAAATTTAGGGAGTAGTTGCTTCCTTGGGAGTGACCCTAAAACAAAGTCTTCAGGGAGTTGTAGCCTCCTTGGGAGTAACCCTAAATCAAATTTTTCATGGAGCAGTAGCTTCCTTGGGTTATAGCCCTAAAAAAACTTATTATTTTGAGCTTCATATATTGTAAGTTAATCCTCACCGTGGTTTTTCCCTTCTTGGGTTTCCACGTATATCCAGTGTTATTTGTTGATATGCATTGTGTTGATCTTTCATGTTTATGTTAATGTTATAATGCTTAAGTTTTAAACTGCTCTCAAGAATTTGAAGTTTGTTTAGATATTGATTCACCCCCCTCTCAGTATCCTAGTATGTTCAAAACTCTCCCATCTTTCCATAGAGTGATCTTAGGTGATAAAAATGGTCAATGCCTCATCATGGGCTTTACACTCCATGACTAGACAAGAAATTAATGATGGGCCTACATGAATATTCAAACCTACATGAATAGGATAGGCTTGTTCATGTGATTGACATGTTTTCTTGTGAGAAACCTATGAATGTATTTAAATCAAAAAACCTAAAAACATTTGTGAACCTTTGAACACCTCAAGTGAAAATCCAACTTTGCAAACATTAAAATCCTTTTGCCAAAGGTTGAAACATTTAAACATCCAAATCTAAAATCTATAGCTCTTAAATACATCGACATAATCATTCATCCATTTTCCAAGTCAAAATCATCCTTAAAATATCCAATAAATAACCTTAAAAATCCTCAAACTCCTTCAAACCTCTACCTCAAAAGTCAATATAAATCAACATTTCTATCCCTATTTTGGCACCTATCTTCATACAATGTCACATGCATTAAAATTTCATCATCTCTATCCTAGTTTTCCAATATTCTATCCCATCACCCTTTCACATTTGTGTTCATAAACCAAAACCTCTTCATGTATGCATTTTGTTTTTAGTGCATCCATTCTAAACCTCACCAACACTCAAATCTAGCTTCATCTATCCATTTGAATGCCAAATCAAATCACCCTATTTGATTTTAAACCTTGATTAGTGCTAAACATACAAATCAACCCCATCCTCAAACATCAAACCTAATCATCATCCAAATCATCAAGTCGTCAAATATAATCATCATCCATATCATCCAATCATAATCCAACCTTCATCCATTTATATACAACCTCAAATCAAAGACTAGGACCTTGAATCAAACCCATCATTCTCAATCAAAACTTTCTTAGGAACTTAGGGTATCTTAAGTATAGTTATCTAATCACCATCCCTTTCTTAAGAACTTTACCTATCTTAAGTATAAAGATTAATCCTTCATCAAATCCATAATCAAACCTATTTATTCTTTGATTAAGAAAATTTCCTATCTTAAGTATAGAAATTAATCCTTCATCAAATCCATAATAAAATCTAATTGATTTTTTCTTAAGAACTTTTCCTATCTTAAGTATAGAAATCAATCCCTCTTCAAACATAATGAAATCACCCTAAGGTCTTGATATTGGATCTCAATCACCCATCATCTAAATCAAAACATTTGATTCATGATCTACATCATTTCACATCAAAACATCTTAACACCCTAATCAAGGTTAATAAAAAATCATTCAATCCAAATCCAACCTAATCCCCCAAATCCTAAGTTCACAAATCTTTTGATACCAATGAAAATCTTAAGGTCCAAGTGTTAGCAATTTGAGGTCATCAAGTCATCTAAAGATCACATCATCTAAAAAGTCAAAACCATAATCATGAATTCATTTTGTTTTTATGAGTCCCCTCATCATAAGCATACTAAAGATCCTTTTCAATGTGATAATAATGACAATCTTATTGATCAAGTCAAATATGAAATTGATCCCATTGATGACATCATCACAAACAATCTTTTCATAAACCTCCATTGCCCAAGCATGAGAAATAAAGTGCCTTTCAACCAAGAATCAACTAGCACCATCCATCCTACTTATCCTACATGCATATCAATTAGTCATCCCCACATCATATTTGACAAGGGAAACACCACTATAGCCTCCACGTCCTATCCAACTCCCACATCATTAGAATCCTTACAATCATGCAACCGAATGATCCAAATATCCAATCCCCAATCTAATCCTACTACATCCAAGTTATCCTTTTTAGATTTTCTTCAAGGATTCCTAGCAAATGATCTCAAGAAAAAATGCCAAATCAAAATTATGGAGCCATGTAACTCCCCACATAACTCCAATACCATTATCCTCACAAGTCTACCTATGTGGGAAATAAGCACCGACCTTTCCAAAAATCTACCCAATTCCTCAACTTCTAAAACCATAAGTGTCAACAACCCTTTACCTATCCATGTGTGTAACTAGAGGAGTCTACCCATGTGTTAATCACCAATGACGATGTCCAATAAAAGCACTCCTCCACCATGTCATCCAAGAAAATCAAGCTATGTTAAGAGCTTTCTCCAAATCAATATCTAATCATCAAAACTAATCCATTTCATGATCCCATAACCCCTCAAAGTCAAAACAACCCCAACCCTATCACCTTTGTCCCATTACCTTTATATGTGCTAATCCTCTCATAACTGAAGCGCAACTTACATCCACAACCAATCCCTCCCCATCTACAACCAGATTCACATCATGTTTCTAAAATAGTAAGCATCACATTGAAAATTGAATGCTCCAAAATATGAAATATCAAGGAAATAGCTTAGGTCTTCATGAGAAAGGAATCTTGGAGCTTGTGAATATAAAAGCAACTCCATGATTGTAGGGCCTCGGCTACAAATCTCAAGGAAAACAATCTAAAAATATTGGTAGGAAATTTACACCTTCAAAGGAAGCTTCTTCCAACCTCAAAATAGGTACCTCCCACCACTCCTTCAGAGAGTTTACTGCCACCTCCAGTTTGTTCCTTACCAAACCTTTCATCAGCACCCCCACCCTACCAACCTTACACATCCATCACCCAAAATCTATCATCAAGACCAACAAGAACACACATCATTGAACCTATTCCAACATGATGAAGCTATCACCAATGTCATGGGATTCCAAAATCCTACTTCCCCATGGGACCACACCATCAACTTTGGAAGTAATTTGGATACCTCCACACATGAAGAAAAGAACTCGCAAACATCCAATGACTATCATGTCATAAATCATTGATATACAAAATCAAATAAAAAAAATCTAAAAGGCTACATGGGTGGGTGTGAGATCATGATGGGCCAAATAGTGGCAATGGAAAAAGAAACTTGTTGGATGAAAAGTGCTAACATTTAGACTTATATTTAGATTTGGATGGAAAACGTGTTAATATTTCTATATCAAAGATGAATTCCCTTGAGAAATTTCTTAGGATTATCTTAGATTTAGGAAAGTGGGAGTCCTTAAACTTGCCAAAGAAACTTACAAAACCACCCATCTAGTGTTATTCTAAAATTTTCCACAACTTCATCCTTGAAGCTAACAAATTTTTTTGTAACTAAAATTAATAAAACTAAAAGGGTTTGTAGAGGAAACTATCAAGATTCTAAAAATATAATATATGACTTGTTATAATTTTACTAGGTAATTATTATTTATTTTCTACATGCACCATGTTTGATTTTGTCATAGATAAACATATTTAAAACATTCATAACTTTCAAAATATTTATTATTTTTTAAATCCAAAAGATTTGTCACGTTCTAGTATTTATTAGCTATAGGTTATAAAAAAATTTGAATTTCATACTTTTCTAATCAAGTTAGGTTGGCCAGAAAATTATTTTTTAATATTTTAAAGTTCATAGTAAAAAAATCATAAATAATTGTTCATTTATTAAAAAAACTTGAAAAAAATGTGTCACATCTACTCATGTGTGCTTTACTTAAATCCAAAGTTTGGAGGAAAAATATTTTTTTCTCATACTTATGTTCACCAGAATAGCACTTACTTTATTACGTTTTTCTAGAAAAAAATAGTAGTGCATCATTGAAATATCTAATTTTCACCAAACTATTTTTAAAATTTTCAAAAATAAAGTAATAGCCCATAAACTACATTTAATTTCCTCAATGTTTATTACTACCTTATTTTTAGATTGTGTATATAACTCATTCAATTTTTGATGTGAAGTTACTTAAAGATTGCTTTTAGAATTTTCATTGCCACTTATGAGTATTGTTTGGCCCATCATGGTCCTACACACCCACATAGGCCCACAAATCAAAAACAAAAAACATGAACAATATGGGTCCCTAAAAAAACAAAGTAATGAATCAAAGTGGAACATCTAAATTAGCATCTCACAAAGATTGTCACATTCATAAATTTTGCAATCCCTACCCCCCATCCACACTTTCATCCCAAAATCCTTAATTCAAATTTGAACACCCTAAGTCAAGTCCATTTGGGTCTCTAAATCCCAAAATCAACAATCCAACAATCTATCATCCCAACATCCTAAATCCAAATCCACGCCTTCCTATCCCAAGCTTAAAAATATTAAGCCCATTTGGGTCTCTAAAACCCAAAATTGACAATCCAATAGTCTCCCATCCTAATCCCAAAACCTACAATCAAAAATCTCCCCATAAATCCCAAATGCACATCCATTACTTCAAATTGTAGCATGGTGTGTGCAATTGTTGGTCCTCATTATCATCAACCCTATGGCATTTCCTCATACCTCCATCACCCCATCCCCCTATTCACAAATATATTATCCAACATATATCCACCATCCATCCATCTCTCGTCCACCCTACCTTCAATTCCATTTGTTCTGACAACATCCTATATACATCAGAGCTATGATGGTACCATGTTTATCCTTTAGAGAAGCCCACTTTGTAATCGACTAGGTTTCTACCAACATCTATGAATGCCACAACAATAGCATGATCTATCTACAACAATTATTCAACATGGGATACTATCACTTTACCATGCAAATAGATGCTTGAATCCCCATCCTCATCCAAATCCCATCTCCTCCATCCCAACATCCCATACCTAGCAAATGTTGAATAACCAGAAGTACTGAGAGGGGGGGTGAATTAGTACTTAATAAAAGTCTTTCCTTCCAACAACATTCAAACAAATGTAAGCATTTAAAGCATGAGAAATGGCAAAGAACAAAAGCACACAACCATAACACTAGATTTATGTGGAAAACCCTAGAAGGGAAAAACCACGGTGAGCAAGATGCTTGAATCTACTGTCCAAGTCCAACCTCACAAATAAAATAGTTTTACAATAACATTTATGAGCTACAACCCAAAGGAAGCTGTAACTCCCTAATACACAGTTTTATGGGCTTCAACCCAAAGGAAGCTACAACTCCCTCAAGTAATACAACACTTACAACAAAATGAGGCTACAACTTCTGTACCAAGATACTTGTCTAATTCAGAAAATTCAACACAATTTGCTTCAACCTCAAGCTTCTACTGAACTTTCCAAAACTCTACCCTACTATCTTCTTGCCATTTACCTATGCACAATAGCTATATCAAGCTCCATAGTATTAGAAATCCTTCAAATACCTCTTCTTTGTCATCACAACTTTCTCAACTATCTCCACAATAACATCACTTTTGTATTATCTTGTTTGAAATGATCCTTTCCACATTTCATCATCAAATCACTTCTGTAATTGATTTGTTTGCACACTATTATTGTTAACTCACAACACACATATATATCTTGTAAAAATCTTAATCTTTCATTTATATCCTCTGCAAGTCTTCAAAACTTTACCTTTGTCAGCCAAGATGAAACATGTAACATGAAATGTGTAATGGCCTAGCTTGTTAGCTACCAAATCATTTCTGGTAATGTAAGAATCAAATTCCATTATGTGTTTTAAGCCAAGTTATAACCAGGACCTAATTTACCTTAGCATACATCTCAACACTAACACACACTTCCAAACATATGGCACAGTTGCTTACATACACCAAGTCGGCATCACAAACACTTATTCTTTCATGCATTAGCTCCAGACCTAAAGAGGTGCCAGAGAAACAAAAAAAAATCATGCAGATCATATCATGAACATTATATGGCTTGAAAAACATTCTTATACCCTCCTTTTACCAATTCATATTACTTCATGCTAGCGCAAACACTTAAACACTGATGTTGGTATCCCTTACACACTTTGATTACACAGTCTTAATGTACAAGATTGAAAAAACATACTTGTGGTACTTCACAACACCTAAACACATGAAATGAGAAATCATATAGACAAAACAAATGTATCCTTCAAATAGCAAATCCAAATATTATAGTGTGATGAAATGCGGTGGCTTTTACTTCCTCTCACTGATAGCCTTAACTAGCAACAAGACTTGTCTTTACTTAGCTGACTCCAGAAACCACTGCGGTACACCATATCTTTTGAAACTTGACTCATGCATAATTTTTACCTATATCTAATTATCCTCCAAACCCCATAACCATATCTTCAAGTGAAGAGAAGTGAGGAGCATTCTTGTATCCCTTTGTGACTATAATAACCCCATTTCACCACTGCCTTCACTATACCAACCCTAAAACAATTTGGAGTAGATTTCATGATCTCAAATTTGAATCACACATTCCTTAGAGCTATGTCTAGCTATCTCTCAATCTGTAGGCTCATATCTTCATTTGCAAAGGTATGTGGTACTATTTCTTAAGCCTGTGACATCTTTCATGACTAGAAGTTTACTTAGATAACCTTCCTCAAACATTTTACAACTTTCTTTACCAAGTACCAAACAACATGACTTCATATCATCGTAACACATCAAACACTTCAAACATTTTCACAACTTACCCTTATCCATGAACTTCAGAAGATAAGGTATGACTATGTACTGATGATATTGATCCCTTAACTCATGTCATCATTGCTTCTCTGGTCTACTCCTCTGACATCACTCACAATAGTATGCCTTCCACATCACAACTCTGTTGACATCAATGAAAACATATGCAACAATCTCCCCCTTTGTCATTGATGGCAACACTTAACTTGATATGCAAATTTTTCTCCCCCTTTGACATCAAGGGAAAAGGGCTAGTGGTCTTCCTCTATACTAGAAAAAAAAACATATGAGCTCCACCTGTTTGTACAATTCCTATCATCCTCAGAAGTCTCTTTGTCAATCTTCTCCCCCTGCAAAGGAGCCTCTGTCACTCCAAAAAATGATGTAGAAAAACTTTGTTCTTCATTTTCCTCATGATTAATATTTACATAGTGCCTTGTTTATACCAATATGGCATTATTTATGCCTATTTTATTCTCTACATACCTATACAACATCAAAAATATGTCTTAACTTCATCATGTTTTCTATTTAATTTGAAGGTAGAACATTCTTATATATTACTTTCAACTGGGCAAGTGTTGTATCCCAGTGTTTCTTTGCTGAAGACAAAATGTGCATTTGGCTCTCTAGTTGAATATACAACTCTTTTGCCTCTTCCAGTATAGAAGGAACCTTTACTTTTTGAGAAACATTATCTTCCTTTGATAAGATACTAGTCAAAGAAGCTAACCTCAGACTTACAACTTCCCTTAGCTGACCAATTTCACCTTTGATTTGCTTCCTTTGGTCTTGAAGTTGCTTGAGTTGAGAGTGATGTTTTTCTATTTGTGTTCTTATAGATCCATCTTTGTCCTTAAGTGGATCATATACATTGGCCACTTGAGTGATTTGCGACTCAATAGAATCAATTTGATCCTTTATATTCTTGGTAGTTGTTGGCCATTTTAAACAAAATTGATATAGCACTTTTGCATCCTATAAGCATTTCTGAATACTTCTTACATTCTAATTCATCTTGGTATGTGCTTTAGCACATCTTTTAGATGCATCAGCCATTCTCTTACTATTTAACTGCATAGTTACTTTTTTCTCTGCCTACTTCTTTAGATATGAGGAATGTGCTTTGAAGGACTCTAGTAAAAGCTTCATTTTTTGTGTGGGAGGCAGAGATGGATCTCTTTTTGCCTCAAGAAATTCTTCTTAAATTATCTTTATTGCTTCTTCTAGAAACTCAACTCCTTCAACATGTTGTTGTAGAATCTCCTACCTTGCGGTAGATTGTAGCACATCTCCAAGTTGTAACTTATTAAGAGAAGATATGTTGGACAAGTTAACTTGTCCATCAAGCACTGACAGTTGTAAAAGTTAAGGAGTAACTAGGGGTTGAATCTACATCTTCTATGCTAGAACATCCTTAATTGAATCTACTCGAGAGGAGAAGGAAGATGTTTCCTATGCTTTTTTATAACTCTCCCCTACATCAAATATCACCTGCTCCTCTTGCTGATTAGGATTAACCTGTTGCTTAGTATTATTTGGAAGAGGACTACCATGCTCAGTATTATGAGTAGGAGATGCATTTCCTTCATCTTGTGCAACATGCTCCTCTTGTTCCTCATATTATGGGGGTGGAGATACTTGTTGTTGCTCCACAATTTCATCTTCGTTTACTTCATCAAAGATTTTCTTTTTCACCTCCTTAGTTTCTTTTTGGATCTTGTCTCTGTCATCCTTTTCCATACTCATTAGGGTATCTACTCTATGCTTGGTCGTCAGCTCTTGAGCCTGCATTTGTGATAGTTTATCCTTCTCTTCCTGAGAGATATCAATTCCAGCCTTATCAAGATCTTGTCATCTTAGCTCTTCATCCATTTCTATAGCTCTTTCTCTCTCTTGCCTCAAAGCCTGAGCTAGACTCTCTAGTACCTTTTCAATGATATCACTCAAAGGATCATTGTATTTGATCATATACATGACCACAACCTTTAAAATGGTCTTTTGATCTGTATTAGGTACATCTAGATGTAGTTCTGTTGTCTCCTTCAGTAGTCCATGAAATATAATCCCATTGAAGATAGCCTCTAATTGAAGAGGGTCTTGCGGGGGTTCCACTGGAGGAGTTTTCTTAGTTTTATTACCCTTCCTTTTTATCTTAGAAGTGCCTTTCTCTCCTCCTTCTTCCTCTTCTACTTTCTCTATTTGAATCTTCTTTCTTTTGGCTAGCTATTTAGGCCTTGTATGCTTCTTCTCTTCTGATTTCATCTGTGCCAAAGTTTTAGATGTGGCTCTTCTTTCAGTGGATACAATTTGTGTTGAGCTAGAAGGTTGTGGAGTATTTGTAGCTGTAGATGTGGACCTACTAGTCCTTCTAGGAACTTGGGCAACCGACAGATTAATAAGAATAGGTTGACGAACCACTGCAGAGGTTTCTGATGAAAATTTAGGTGGTATACCCCACTCCTTATGTAATTCTTCTTTGTGTTTCTCAAAATGCTCGTCCACACTCTTTCTATTCATTTTTTTCCTTATTTCATCATAGGTTCCAAACCTTTCTGTGGTTGCATCCTTGGCTTTGATAACAATAATATCAGCATAGGTGTTTATCTCCTTTGTGGAGACCTCATATGGCAATCTAGGTATCCAAGCAGTCCTTGGCTCTACCACTTCCATGTAAGTGTAATCTTTATCAACTAGAAAGGTGATTTGTTCTTTATATTGCTATACTATACTGAATGGGATTTTGTCTCTAGCTTGCATGTCAAATTTTAGGGTTTTGAAAAACCCCTAGTACATAGTGCTATAGTTCTTATTATCACCAAAATTTCTCATATGATCCTTGATTTGTGCAGCAATAGAAATGTGTTGCTGCCACACCTTTCCCTTACACCCTGGAAACTAATTCAAGAAGAAAAATACTAGGCAAATGATAAGAGCACCATACCTAAAATTATAGCCTGTATCTTTGGTTCTCATCAGATTCTCCATCAGTTTCTCTCTCATGACCTCGTAGAGGTTAAAGTATTTTCCTTCATTTACCATTTGGTAAGCAGTGTGAATTATGGTGCTAGTGGATGATCCTTCCCTTTTTGTAAAGTAAACCTTGTAAGCAATGCCCATTGTGGCATATTGAACCCCTGGATTAGTTATATCATTTACACTTTGGGTTCTCTTGTCAAATTTTAGCCCAATTAGCTCAATGACCTCATTCTTGATTGCTTTCATCACAGGTACTGGTTCTGTTGAGCTTAAACTAGTAACAATCCTAATTGCCTCTTTGGTGATCTGATAGGGTTTGTCAAGATATAGAAACTCATTATGAATTCTACTCAACACATACCTTACCAATTCATCTTCATCACATAAATCAGGGTAATCTTTCCATGTGCACATCCAGTCACTTGGTTGCAATGTTTGCATACTCTAGTTTGTAGTTATCATCATCCAAAAGTTTATCTCTAATCTCCTCAAACTTCACATGATTAATTTCATTTAGTTGAGAGCAGATGTATATCCTTACATACTTAGTGTACACAACATCTATAGGGACATAGAAAAATGCTCCATCTTTTTCCACTTACATGGCCTTACATGGATATTTCTTATACTTTGGCCTCAGCTTCTCAGAAACATCAACCAATTGTGGTGTCACCATTTCTATTATCTTTACTAGGGTTTTATGAAATAACAAATCTAAAAAATACATTTGTGTTCTATTAGGGTTTCACCTTCAACTCATTTTCTCTCAAATTCACTAAACACTCTAAATGTTGGGATTTTGCCTTCTTCCCTTCTCAGCTCAAGATTACAAATTGTTTTGATCACAAATGAAGTTAGATCGGGCAAACGAAGCATAAGTAACTTTCATTTGCCCTAACTTTTCACATTTATTATAGCTTTCCTTGTTAGGTTAACTACTACTGGAGAGGTCTGTAACTTCATTGGGATCAAATTTCATTCAACATTCCTCTGTATTTCATGTTTACACTTCAGAAATTTGGGGTATTGAAATTGCCTTACCTTATGAATGTCCTCATCTGTTAATTTCATGTTGAATATTCTATATGCCTAATTTCCATTTGTAGAAGCCTCAATTATTCAGGGGAAAATAAATAGATAAGCAATGGTTAGCTCCCCCTGAATCTATGCCCTTTTGTTAATCAACTATTAAGTCTTTTACATGAGGCAGAAGTACAAGTTCTTTCTTCTTCTCATTATCCTTTTCTGATTTCTTTCTGCATATCTTTGCCATGTCCTTTTATTGAATCAGAGTTTCCTCTATCTTCCTATGCTAAATAGGTGGTTCCACAAAACCACTTTTGTAGAATCTTTCTTTATGCCTAGAGTTTTTGCACTTGTAGCAAACAACATTGTATTCCGAAGGCAAAAATGAATTTACACTCATAACAATTTCTCCTTACTTAAGTTCTACAATCAACAACCCTATTGTTGATGATGATTGTTAGTCATAACAACATGCATAAAAATTTGCACAACAAACCTTTATTATCTTGTAAAGTATGTTCAGTTTAGGATAAGTTGATAACTTCAAGTCTTCATTGATCAAGTCATGATCGTCTGACGTTACTCAGAGGTTGATGTGACATGTTGTTTTCCATTTCAAGGGGTCTTACATTTGTCTAGATGATCAATATTGTACTGTGTCCTATAAATTTACTCCACAGAGAGGTTAACTCTATTCTATTTCCAAAGATAGCTGATATATTTGCAAGTTTGATCAATTCTTCTGATCATTGATCATTGTGAACTTGTTCTTTCTTCTACACTATATATTTATTCAAATGATGTGTCTATAAGTGGATATTTGCATGGATTTCATGGATATTTGTCAATTTGACATGCTTTTACTCTAAATATGCTCTGTATTTTCAATTATCTATGGGATATCAGCATATTTCATGTTATTTGCTTTTGATTCTCTATTATTTGCAATTATGGTGATGATCTGTTATGAAATTGAAAGAAATTTAAAAGAATGCTTCTACTTTAGTGAATCTTTAGTCATTGAATCACATACATACAAGATACATTCATGAAGAGAAGAAATCAAACCATAGGTCACCAGGATGTTCCATGGCTAGATATGGTTGATGCTAACTTCAAAGGAATTAGGAATGAAAACAACACATGCAGATTGAAAAGTACTCCAAGGGACGTAGTTGATCAATGCATGTATCTAGATTTCAAACATAGATTACTTTATGATGATTTGTAATCGAATATGCTTCTCTTTCATTCAGTATGCATAACATGTACATTTACAACAACTTTGAAATGAGTCCTGAAATTTCAGAAATCAAATTTCAATTAAGTTTCAAATGTTCAAAATATTGCACCCCTGCACCTTTTATAGAATAAGGTGAGGAGGCAGTTACAAATGACCAATGGTCAAGATTTGTCATTTAAGATCAATGGTTGATAATTACCCTTTGACTCAGTCTACTCTTCCTCGTGGCACAGGTTGCCAGCTGGCAACCATCTGGATGACTCATTATTGATGAGTACTTTATGGATATGTTCCCTTGGTGATGCATCTTCATTCATTCTTCAGGTTCATCTTCCTCATTTTCTTCCTCTTCATCATTGTCATCATCTTCATTACTTTCAGTATCATTGTCACCTTGGCATACATCATCCTGTATATGGACCTTCATCGCTGTCCTGATGTGCTCATATGCCTGTACTATTTTATCCACCTCTCCCCCATCTTGGATTCTAGCTTTTGTGACGGCATGTTTATGAGACTAGAATTTAGCTTTGAGCACTTCCAGCTTACCTTTTCTGTTGTTCAAAGTCTCATTATAAGTTTCTACCTTGACCTTTATCATCATGATTTTATCCATCACCTCCACTATTAGGTTGGTGAGGGGATCATCTACTACCGACTTGAGATTATCATGCAGAGCTTTGATAGAAAAGTCTACATCATAAATTTTTTATCTTTCCCTCTACTTTTCCTTCTAAAGCCTCAAGGATCTTTGGTTCATAAGCCATCATGTTGTGTAGCTTTATACTTATATCCCTAAGCTTGCCACTGCATTTCTTCAAGATATCACATTCAAACCTGATATCTTCGTACCATATGTCTACCAGTAGGGCAGTATTATTATTCAACACTTGATTATTTATCAAGACTTGAGGATCAATCCTCTTCATTTCACTTAAAGCAGTTAGGTCCTTTTCCAATTGGAATTACCTCTTTCCTCTTTCATTTTGCATTTTATCTACCTTTCTTTTTAAACTACTTAAAGAATTCCACCTCTGTAAGGAGGTTCTCAAAACATCCTCAGCTCCAGTGAGGGCTGACAACATCCATGTTTCCATGATCATCGCCTCATGTCTCATTAGGTCCAGCTCAGTATCAATGGGACTGCCGGATCAACTGGTGTATTATCAAGGTTAATCAACCCTTTTTATGTAAGAATGTAGCTGAGCAATGTGCTCCTTATGCTTTTTATTTTTCTCTTTCTCCTTCTTTACCTTTTGGGTCAAAGAATCAATAATGTCCTTCCCTTCCTGACCCTCCTGGTCCTCATTGGCAAAACCCAAATCGACAGTTGTGATTTGGAATTCTTCTAGGGTGGTATTGCCCTTCTCCTTCTCAACCATGGGAAGTGCTACCTATGTAGTCCTTCTGCCTATAGCAGGATCTCTCTTTATTGTCAATGTCAATCTGGCCTTCCTCTTTGGCTTCATCATTGTTTCAATAAACAAGGTGGAAACATCAAATTCCTAAATTTCAGATCCTTGTTCCATACCTATTTCTCTTTCTAGCCATTGAGGCACATCATCTCCAAATCCTTGGTGTTCTTTGTGAACATTATGTTTGCACTGTTCTCCAGTATATACTTCTATTCTTGGTGGAGAAGGCACTTTCTTAATTTCTTCCTCATGCACTTCTTCATGAGGTGGATCTTGTTACATTTCTTCTTGCTGAGGGGTTGCCTTCTGCAAAGGAGGATCCTATGGAATGTCCACATTATGATCCTGTGCTTGATCCTGTACTCCATCCTTCTGACTTTCATTTACTCTATTGATTTCCTCATCCTAAGGCATATTGACACCCGTGGATGTTTGTGTGTGTTGGCCTTGTGCATCACCCTGATCTTGGGTCATTTCTTATTTTGCACCTGATGCACCAACATCCTGTGGCTTGGGCTCCTCATGACCTGATTTATCTTTAGCTCCTGAGGCATCTCTCAGATCTCCCTGAGTCTGGGCAGCAATTCATCTGATATATCTTTATCACCTCCGCTCTTTTGTTGAACTTCTACTATTTTTAGTTCTGTAGGTATCTCATGTTGTTGTTGACCCATATCAGGAGCAGTGCTTTCTTTTTCTCCCTGCTTGGCCATTTCAATCTTTTCTATCTTATCAGGTGCACCTACTTTATCCTTGGGACTTACATCACCCTTGTATGTTAAATCTACAAAGGAAGGGCTAGTCACCTGATCCACCAACTTATCAAGCCCTATCTGTTGGGCTGCCCTCTCTGGGCTACTATGTTTTACTTCATCTGTTTGCTTTACTTCTTGCAACACCGCCATCTGTGCTAATGGGGTCCCATGAGGAGTCATGTGGGTGTTGGAAATGAGAGTCTCCATTCTTTGAGAGGCCACATTCTAAACAACTTCATCATCAGACAAGTCCACTGTGTCCTCCAAGGAGAAAGGACCATCCTTACCTGCTTTGAATATTTCTCTTGTTTGTTCCTCTACCTTCTTAGTTTTAAACTTTATTATGGTGGGAAGTGGAACATTGTGTTGCAACTCCTTCCTAAATGCTTCACCACCAGCTCCTCTCAATACAATAGGGTCAACCCTGATATCCCCCCACATGGATCTTCTTTGCTTCTTGGGTGGTGACGTCAGCGGCATCACCCTCCTCTTCTTACTAACCATCATCAGGTTGTCACCTGCAGGTTCCTTGTTTACCTGCTCTTCTTCCAATGGGATGCCCTCTTCCACTTCATGCTGTGAGGCTTGGCGTTCCTCTTGCACTTCTGTAGTTTCAACAACTGGCCTCAAAATCCTCTTAGTCTTTGGTTTGTCAATCAGAGGTTGTGCAGATGATGCGGATGCTTGCACTGATGTAGATGCACCTACAGCCGACGTGGCAATCCTTTCAATTATTACCCCCTTCGGTTCATCTTCAATTTTCTTACCTCTACGGGGACCTTTCCTTTATTTTTGTGTGGGCAATCTCTCCCCATTAGACTTTCTCTTCTCACTAAGGAAGTCATCATACTCCTCATTAGCTATTTCCTACCTTTTCTTCTTGGCATCAACTTTAAGGGCCACACCCTTTTTCTTCAATCTATTTGTTTCCTCATCCACCCAAGCTTGGGTTGACTATATCACCCTACCTGTTAGCTGGTCCAGGGCCATATCCTATGGCTATGTAAGATCAGGGGCTGATACGGTGTCATTGTACACCATCTTGTCTTCATATTCATTAGACATAATTTTTCCATCATCCTTCCTCAGTTGTGCTAGCACCGAGATGCAATCAAAAGTCTTTATTTGGTTCAAGGTGATCCTCTGGTACTTCCTTCTCGTCACCTCAGCTTCATCCTCATAGTCAGTCTAGAAATCTTCCAGATGCTTCTAATGCACCAGTTTTCCTACTATCTTCTGCATCCTGCCATAGGGATCATAAGATCTGGCTAAGGGAAATGACTATAGATACATCAGTTTTAGGCCTCCCATGATATGTTTTATGCTCTCTGAGTTTGAGCACATATACCAGCCCATGGACACTGGAAACAACGCCAGAGGTATCTTCTCTTGTGCTCTATATGCTTTGACTATGGTAGACACCTGTCTAACAAACTCCATCAGGACAACCCCATCAGTAGGTTAACTTGGTAGCATAAGGGGGTGTCCAAATCCCTCCACCATGATATATGAAAAGGTGGCAAACTAGATAAACTAGGCCCCATGTCTATAAAAAACTTCCTGAGCCTCCATGCTCAGTCTTTTGGTCCTGTCCTCCTCCATGGTTCTAACCAGATGTATAGAGAATGAATCATTTACCAATTTGTAGTCTAGAAGGTCTTTTTTATTTGTAGTTGAGGATAGTGATCCCATATGTGGGCATCATCTACATCACCACTAGCCTTACCCACTATCTTCAAGGCATCAAAAGTTCCCTTATAAGCAGATGAATATACCACATATGAGGTTATATGAAACAAGCATGCTTGGCCTCCCAGGTTCCTCATTCCCTCATCTAGTGCATCACTAATGATCGTGGCCCATAATGGCATGTTGTCTGTGTATAGGACCATCTGGATGATCCCAAACATCCAATTCTCAAAATTTCCAGCATGAGGCTTACCTGTCATCTTGCTCAGCAAGGCAATCATCTACTGGTACTCATCATCAAAATCAAATTTATATAAATGTATGGGCAATTTGGTTGATGCAGTGTAGGTGTTGCTCTTTGACCTCCACTGATACATCCTCTTCCTTGCATTCTTCTAATTATTATTGTATTCTGTTTCTAGCTTGCATAGGTCCACACTAACCACCTTCTTTCCAACTGGCAGATTAAAAGTAGAGGTGATCCCCTTGATTGAAAAGTCAGCATATATTCTTCCATGCTTCTCCACCCACCTAGTCTTAGGATTATAATTCTTGGCACATTCTACTACCAGCTCTTGGGTATCCATGGCATAGGGAAAACTAGCTGCATGCCACATTCTTGAAACATATAACCCATCCAAAAGGGGATTATCCTTATCATGATCTACTCTTGCTGACCATGCTGCCAGATCCGTATCTCCTTGGTGAGTATCACCAATGACACCATACTTAAACTATACCCTCTTCGGCTGAACAAACATAGGCTTAAGAAACGCTGAGTCAGACCTATTCCTTCTAAGATCTGCCATGGACTCCTACAACAAACATGATTTGTCTTACCTTACAATGTCCACATGCATTCATACAACATTATGTACTTCTACAGCATCATGCATACTCTATCTATTATTCTTTACTTCATCATGATATGCATATTTACAGAGTCAAACCATAAGAGAGCATAAATATCCTACCTGAACATGTAGCAAACGACAATAGGAGGGTTTTTGGTTACTTACCTGATAGTGCTTTTCTCCTGGGTTAGATGGCTGATTACGGAAAAGGGCTGCAAATGCTAAAGATCACCCATTCTGTTACGCTGAGGGATCTAATCCGTTAACAGGTAGCTATATGAGGGTTTGACTTCTCTACTCTATAATTTCTCATTTTTTCACAAGGTAAATGAAAATAACCTTGGAAAATTACCTTTAACCCATCTGTACGACAAATTAGGGTAAAACTACGTTAGGTCGATTAAATCCATTGATCTTCTATAGGGAATTCATGGATGATGCCATGTGTTTGATTTGTATTCACAATCGGTGGGAATCTATCTACCGCATTTAAGTGTATTTAATGTCAAGAATTAGGGAGGGGGGTGATCTTTAAAAGATCAAGTGATATTCAAAATATGACCCCCTCTATATAAAATGACCCCTGCTTTTGAGTAGTAAAACTAATGCAAAAGAATCAGGTCATGTGGTCAACATTGACCATGTGTATATCGGGTCATGGAATTAAGATCAGGGGATGTTCAAAATATGACCCCGCAAATAAAATGACCCCCTTGGGAAAAGATCAGGGGGACATCAGCATGTCGATGACTTTGTTTAAGCGTTGCGTTTTAATGATGTCACTGTCATGTTATTGAATATGGTGGGCATCAGATATATACCTCCGCGAGGTAGAATGGAATGATGACACCATCATCAAGGTGATTTCCTTTGTTCATTAGACTTGGATGATGTCACTATGATATTGGCGTAGGGTGATATTTGTAAGATGACTGATGTTAAAAATATGACCCCCCGCGAGATATATGAAGTCGTTTGACGGGTAGATATTGGCTACTACATAAAATTGACATCCACACTTCATGGATCAAGTGATTATCAAGTGATAATATAATATCAGGGTGACTTTATATAATACGATTGATGTTTAAAATATGACCCCCCACCTCAGAATATCAGGTTTGACCGAACTTTGACTTAACATAACTTTCTTCCCTTAGAGAATTTTGGGGTGATCCAAAAGGCAAACCTGCTTGAAATTCTACATACTTTCCAACCATGAGGCTAATAATGTGAAATACTAACTTTGACAACTAACCTCATCATGGGGACAAATCCACCCTCTTGCAGGGTGACATGCATGACTAATTTTACCAAACCGCCCAAAGCAGAAAACAACAAGCCAAAGCAGCAAGAAAAAGTTAGGTCCCTGTTTTGTGAAGGCAAAATGGGGCATGTTGTGTAACCACACAACAACTTGCCACCAAAGAACATAACCAAATTCTAATGATTGAAGTGATGTGATTACATTCTAACATAGTATTTTAACTCTTTCTAAGTATAAGTATAATAATCTTTCTGAATGATAAGGTTTTCATCATGACAACAATGCTAGGAAAGGATCAGATGTGTGCAAATGATTAATTATCCTCATCTTGAAAGTAAGTTGAAAACATGAGTAACTGATGTTAAGCTACATAGTTTGAGAACATCCCTCATAGCCAACCTGGATAGAGCCTTGTTGCCAGCAGGCGTCTATAGCCCTGACAAGGTTATCTATACAATCCCCCTAAGAAGAGCTCCATTGCCAATAGGCATCTATAGCCCCAGTAGAGTTACTTAGATGGCCTAATTTTTATTTCTTCTTCTGGATTTTCAATATTTATTCTTTCTATTCATATGATGTCATCATGTAAGCTTAATGTGCAAGGCATGGTCACTTGCTGATTTAGGTTGGAGATTCCATTGGTAGCAAGGGAGTCCCTTTAGATTTTTCACTTAACACCTATACTTATGTGTTCCACAAACCCAAGGCTGTTAGGTGAGTCATTGTAAAAAATCACTTTGGTTAAGAAAAGGCACCCTGATGAAAAAGGTACCACAGACCTGATCACCAATACTTCTCAAAATGAGTCATAACCTATGTAGGAATTTGTTCTCATCACTTGAATCTTAACAATTTGGTTGTTTTCTTAGGGTGATGAGCTATATCATCTTGACTAACCAAAACAGAACTCAACAAGCAAGCAAACAAAAAAAACAAAACTATACAAACAACTATACAAATATGCACACTATGATACACATGACTTACATGACATTGTTTCAGGCTTGAAAATAATGCTTGAGGAACTATCCATTAACTGGTAATGGGACATCCTCACCAATTAAAGTCTTTAGCCTATAGGTGCTGTCTCCTAAGATTTCTGAAACTTGAAAGGGACCTATCCAAAGTTTATCAAATTTACCATGATCTCCTTTCCTTTCATGTGCTTTGTCCCACATAAGGACTAAATCTAAAATTCTAAAAGCCTTAACTCTAGCGCTTTTGTCAAACCAACACTTGACAATAGCATGATGTTTAGCAAATTGATCAATTAATTTATTCCTTTTTTCTTCTAGGTGCATCAACTGAAGCAACCTGACTTCTTGTTTGTTATCTATGCCTAGATACTCTTGTGCAAACTGCAATGTGGAGATCTTTAGGTTAACAAGGAGGATGGGATCCACCCCATAAACTAGGTGAAAAGGAGAATTTCCTAATGCATACTTTAATAGGGTGTTCCACTCCCTTGGGTTCTTTTCTATCAATTTCTTTATGATGTTCAATAAATTCTTGTTTGTTGATTCTGCTAATCCATTCCCTTGAGGATAGTAATTTGAAGAAAACTTCAAGATAATTCCATGATCAAAAGCCCAACTTGATAATCTTATTGATGCAAAGGCAGATCCATTGTCACATACTAAAGCATAAGGGACTCCATACCTGGTTACTATGTTGCTTTCCAAGAACTTGATTACATCCTTAGCATTGCATGTCTTACTATTGATAGCTTCAGTTCACCTGGTACAATAATTAGTAACAGTTAACACATGCCTGTGGCCTGTAGATGATGGAGGGTTGATAGGTCCTATGAAGTCCATCCCCCATTGAGCAAACGGGCACATCTCCATCACTGGTTGTAAGGGCTGAGCAGCATATCTTTCTCTATTTGTAACAACCTGACACATATGACAACATTTGATGTGTTTAGCAGTATATTTAAAAATAGTGGGCCAGTAATACCCTACTCTGAGGATACCATGAGTGGTAGCTAAGTATGATCCATGTGCAGTTCCAAACTTGTCATGTAATTATGTTAACACTTTGTCTACTTCTAGGCATCTAAGGTATATTCTTGTTGCAAGTATGGCCCTAACCAATGTTGTTATTGATGTCAACATACTCTTGTTGCATTAATGATAATGATTGGATGAGGTGTGAGCTGAGGATATTGAGAAAATTAGTCTCAATCAGGAAGAGTGAAGAACAGTGATGACAGTAAGGTAAAAGTCCAAGATAGGATGAGGATCAGAAGATGCGGATTAAAGGGTTTGTAGATATGTGTCTTAAGATAGTTTAGTAGAGATTTCAGAGGTCCGCATGAAGATCTGAAGAAGTTATGGCAGTTCAAGAAAAATCGGTTCCGGTAGGTGCTCAGTGGTGACATAGTGATACAGACAAGTCCGGTGAGATCCAGAAATACACTCTCCGGTTCTGCAGATTTGAGGGAGTGTTAAGGAGGTCTCTGTGGAGTGGTATCTAGATTGGTTCATGGTTTGAAGGTCCAAAAGCATGTATTCCTTTGTGACAATAGTGACAGATTGTGTTCTTGAGGTTCCAGATGAAGGAGAGATGGTTTTTAGTAAACAGATGAAGTGCGGATGTTCTTGGTGAGTCAGGATATCTTGTGAAGGTTTTGGGATCATGCCCAACTTGTATTGGTGGTCTGCATTGGAGTTAGAGCCCGCAATTGAAGAATAACCTCCAGATGATGATGTTCTTCCTGAGACTGGCTGACCAGATGTGTTACACGTCTTGCAAATGTTCTTATAGATGTTTGCCGACTTAGATGATCATTCCTAAGTTGATGTCTTGTATACGTAAGGGGTTGTGAAGTCATTCCAGTGTGTGTCTTGTGGAGATGAGAGTGTGGTAGCGAAGAAAGGAGCGAAAGGCAAAGCAGAAGTTTTGGGTCTAAATGGAACTGATCCAAGCATGGTAAAGATGCTATTCTCCAGTTCAAGTTTGTAATACTTGTTACTTTGTAGACAGTGGGTCTCTTGTAGGTAGTGAGCCTCTTATGAGAAGTGTGCTCGGGCAGTGAGCCCTAATTGGCATGTGCCATTTTGTTCTTTCTATTCTTCTAATAGAGAATACAATCTTGGGTTAATCACCCCGTGGTTTTTTTCCCTTAACTGGGTTTTCCATGTCAAAATCTTGGTGTCTTATGTGTTGATAAGTTTCTGCCTGCTGTTTAATTGCATTATGTTTCATGATTGTTATAATACTAATCACTAAGAAGATTTAAGTGTGAAATCAGAAAAAGTTTTTGACAACTGATTCACCCCCCCTCTCAGTTGTGTGCCCTAAAGTCTAACAATTGGTATTAGAGCTAGGTTCCTCTAAAAGGAGCTTAACCACTTGAGGAGATCTAGGATGTCGTCTTACAAGAAGGACAACCTGAAGTTTGATGGAACAAATTTCAATCTATGGAAAGGTCGCATGAAGTGTCACTTGCAATGCATAGGTTCGGCATACTGGACCATGGTTACAACACAGTATGTACCTCCACAAGGTGGTCCAAAAGCTGCAAATGAAATCACAGATGTTGAAAACAATCTGCGGAGTATAGAAGCTCTTCTAAGCACATTATCTGATACAGAGCTCTCAAATGTTATTGACCTACCAACTTCTTTTGATATTTGGAAAAAATTGGAACTTTTGCATGAAGGAGACCAGTATGTTAAATGTGCAAGGTTACAGAGTCTGAAATAGAAATTTAAAAACCTAAAGATGAGAGATGATGAAAATATTACTACTTTTATGCCAAGAGTAAATGAGCTTGTTTGTGGAATTAGAAATGCTGGTGGAGTCTTGGATGAAAATGAGATTGTTGGCAAAATTCTCAGATCCCTTCTTGCCTCTTACAAAATCAAGGTTGCTACCATTGATGAATTCAGAGCCCATACAACTGTCACAAGAGATCAATTGGCTGGCAAATTGGCTGCATTTGAAATGACTGAGTTTGGAGATGATCCCCCAAGATTGAATCTGCATTCAAAGCCAGTGTCTCTGTAAAAGGTAAACAAAGGTTTGATTTGGGAGAGAACTCATCAAGGAAACTGTCATGGTATGAAAAAGAAAGAAAAGACTTGGAAGAAGAAGAAGTAGAAACTGCTCAACTTGAAGCCCTCATTGCAAAGAGACTACCAAGAGGATCCGATAAGTATGAAGGAAAATTGCCTTTTAAGTGTTTTAACTACAATAAGATTGGTCATTTTGCCTCAAAATGTCTGAAAAGATTTTCAAGGTAAAATCCTAATAGATCAAGGTTCCAAAAAAATTGTTACTATGTTCATGAAGAAGATGATAATGAAGGAGTAATAGATGATGAATCAGAGACAGGAAACAAATCCGAAAGTGAATGTGTGTTTATTGCCATCAAGGAAGAAGAACCAATATCCTCTGTATCTATCAATCATAAAGTTGTAGAAAGAGCTCTAGCTGCCCAAGTTGAAGAAAAGGATGATTGGGTCATTGACAGTGGTTGCTCTCACCATATGACAGGTGACAAATGTAAGTTCATAGATTTGGAAAGATATGAAGGAGGAGTGGTGAAGTTTGGTGATAATTCTACTGTAGAATCAGAGGAAGAGGAACTATTTCTTTTGATGGAAGGAACAAAACCGGTAATGTTCTATATGTTGAAGGCTTGAAGCACAATCTTCTCAGTGTTGGACAGTTGGTGGACAAAGGCTATGATCTCCAGTTCAAGAATGGAAAATGCAAGATCTTTGAAAGCTCAAGAATAGAGATTGCATCCGGTACCCAAACTAAAGGTAATATCTTCCACTTGGTTGGCACTGGTAAAAGTTGCTTATTTGTTCAAGTTGATCAGAGTTGGTTATGGCATAGGAGAATGTGTCATGTGAATTTTGATAATATCATCAAGATAAGAAATACTCAAGCTATAAGAGATCTTCCAAAATTGGTGAAACCTACTAATAGCTTGTGCAAAGAATGTCAGTTGGGTAAGCTGAGCAGAATCACATTCAAGAGTAAGGATCAATCTTCTACCAGATTATTGGACTTAGTTCATACTGATCTATGTGGTCCGACAAGAATCAAGAGTGTACAAGGTGATAGATATTTCATGCTATTAATTGATGACCATTCCCAGATAATGTGGGCTACCTTTCTGAAAGAGAAATCATAAGCTTTTGAGAAGTTCAAAATCTTCAAGGCTATGGTAGAAAATGAAACTGGATTAAAATTGAAATGTCTGAGGTCTGATAGACATGGTGAATTCACATCCGGTGAGTTCATAGATTTTTGTGAGAAGCATGGTATAAAAAGATAGTTGTCTACTCCTAGGACTCCACAGCAGAATGGGGTAGTGGAGAGAGAGAACTGGACCATCCAGGAAGCATCTAGGACAATGATGATGGAAGCAAATGTTCCTCAGATGTTTTGGAGAGAAGCTGTCAGCACTGCAATCTATACTCTCAATCAAGTTCAAATCAGAAGCAGTACCGGTAAGACTCCCTATGAACTTTGGTTTGGCATCACTCCTACTGTGAGGTATTTTAGAGTGTTTGGTAGCAAATGTTACATTAAACGAGATGAAGATCTAGGCAAGTTTGATGCTAGAAGTGATGAAGGAATTTTCTTGGGTTACTCCACTCAAAGCAAAGCATACCAGTGTTACAATAAGAGACTGAGAAATATGATAGAAAGTACAAATGTTAAGGTTGATGAAGGAATTGAGAAACTTTCAAGGTTTTATGAATATGATGAAGATGATCAGAATGGTGTTCTGATTCAAGGAGCCCAAACTCCTTCTGATACTCAAAATCAAACAGATCCAGTAATTCAGGAAGAAGAGATGAGTCATAATGAGCCTGAGTAAGAATTAGAAGTACAGGAAACTCCCAAAGTTCCCAAGTATGTAAGACTGAACCACTCTGAAGATTAGATCATAGGTGATAAAAGCAAAGGAGTTTAACAAGAAGGAGAATTGCTCAAGATTTAGAAGAGTATTGTTTAATTTCAAAGATTGAACCTAAGACAGTGAATGAAGCTTGCAATGATGAAAATTGGACTAAAGCAATGGAGGAAGAGCTGATGCAAATAGAGAAAAATCACACTTGGGATCTTGTTCCCAGACCTAAAGACAAGAATGTGATTGGAACCAAATGGGTCTTCTAGAACAAACTGAATGAAGTTGGTGATGTGATCATAAATAAAGCTAGATTGGTCTGCAAAGGCTACTCTCAAATAGAAGGAATTGATTTTGAAGAAACTTTTGCTCCGGTGGCAAGAACTGAAGCAGTCAGATTATTTCTTGCCTTTGTTGCCTTCAAGGATTTCAAGGTATATCAGATGGATGTCAAGTCTGCCTTTCTAAAT
Organism: Cunninghamia lanceolata; assembly: GCA_027924645.1. NCBI lineage: Eukaryota > Viridiplantae > Streptophyta > Pinopsida > Cupressales > Cupressaceae > Cunninghamia > Cunninghamia lanceolata. Next base: position 17,111,090 of record BSBN01000430.1, on the reverse strand, counting down.
GGTGACTTGGAAGAAGAAGTATATATAGAGCAACCGGATGGTTTTCAATTGTCTGATCATGGTGATATGGTCTGCAAGTTGAAGAAGGCATTGTATGGATTGAAGCAAGCCCCAAGAGCTTGGTATAAAAGATTGGATAAGCATCTTTTGAAGATTGGTTTGAACAAAGGTACTGCTGATAGTAACTTATATTTCAAAATTGATCATGAAAACATCTTGATTGTTGAAGTATTTGTTGATGATATCATCTTTGGAGGAAGAGATAGTATGTGTAAAACTTTTGCAAATCAAATGAAAAGTGAGTTTGAGATGTCTATGCTTGGTAAAATGAATTTCTTATTGGGTCTACAAATTACTCAAACAAAGAAAGGAATCTTCATTTCTCAGACCAAATATGCGAAAGAATTGTTGAGGAAATTTGGTATGGAAGATTCAAAGCAAATGAATACTCCCATGGTAACCAGATGCAAGTTGAGCAAGGATGATGACTCTCCTAAGGCAGACTAGACAAAGTACATATCAATGATTGGAGGATTGTTGTATCTCACTCAAACTAGACCAGATATAATGTAGGTTGTTGGTCTTATTGCTAGATTCCAGGCTGATCCTAGAGAATCTCATGTCATGGCAATCAAGAGGATTTTTAGATATCTAAAAGGGACAGTAGAGTATGGTTTGTGGTATCCTAGAGACCATGATTTCTCTCTTCATGCATATACAGATGCAGATTGGGCAGGAGATGTGGATGACCAGAAGAGTACCAGTGGTGGAGGATTCTTTTTGGGGAAGAGATTGGTTTCTTGGCTAAGAAAGAAACAAGAGGCAATATCTCTATCCACAACTGAAGCAGAATATATTGCAGCAATAGGCAGTTGCACTCAAGTTTTGTGGATGAAGCAGATGCTAAGAGACATATGAGTGGAGTATGAGGAGCCTATCACAATCTTTTGTGATAATTCAAGTGCAATTAGTATATCCAAGAATCCGGTGTTGCATTCAAAGACTAAGCATATATCTATCAAGTTTCACTTTCTAAGAGAGCAAGTGAACAAGAATGAGGTCAGATTGGAGTTTGTGTCATCCAAGGATCAGATTGTAGATATCTTTACTAAACCTTTGCCTAAGGACTCTTTTGAGTATCTCAGGGAAAAGCTAGGGGTTATTGCCCCTTCGGTGATGAACTAAGGTGCACATGATGTGCATCAGTCCAGTGGGTATCACAGTCACATCTTGTGATCTGGATTGATGTTGGGGAGCTGCTACTTAGGGGGAGTAGCACCTATGATTCTGAAGTGATGGAATTGAAAGTATGTGCCCTTTTCCATTAATGTCAAAACGGGAGAGAAGACATGTGAAAAACAAGTGGATGATGATCAAAGGGGGAGCAGTAAAAGAAGAGAAGACATGTGAATGGTTGTTGCTGATAGGGGGAGTTGTGACGGTAAGGAGAAGTTCTTGTCTTGATGGTTTTTCACATCATATGTTGCCATCAATGACAAAGGGGGAGATTGTTGCAAGTATGGGCCTAACCGGTGTTGTCATTGATGTCAACATACTCTTGTTGCATTAATGATAAGAATTGGATGAGCTGTGAGCTGAGGATATTGAGAAAATTAGTCTCAATCAGGAACAGTGAAGAACAATGATGACAGTAAGGAAAAAGTCTAAGATAGGATGAGGATCAGAAGATGCAGATTAAATAGTTTGTAGATATGTGTCTTAAGATAGTTCAGTAGAGATTTCAGAGGTCCGCATGAAGATCTGAAGAAGTTATGGCAGTTCAAGTAAAACTAGTTCCGGTAGGTGCTTAGTGGTGACAGAGTGATATAGACAGGTCCAGTGAGATCTAGAAATACACTCTCCGGTTCTACAGATTTGAGGGAGTGTTAAGGAGGTCTCTGTGGAGTGGTATCTAGATTGGTTCATGGTTTGAAGGTCCGAAAGCATGTATTCCTTTGTGACAATAGTGACAGACTGTGTTCTTGAGGTTCCAGATGAAGGAGAGATGGTTTTCAGTAAACAAATGAAGTGTGGATGTTCTTGGTGAGTCAGGATATCTTGTGAAGGTTTTCGGATCATGCCCAACCTATATTGGTGGTCTACATTAGAGTTGGAGCCCGCAATTGAAGAATAACCTCCGGATGATGATGTTCTTCCTAAGACTGGCCGACCGGATGTGTTACACATCTTGCAGATGTTCTTATAGATGTTTGCTGACTTAGATGATCATTCCTAAGTTGATGTCTTGTATAAGTAAGGGGTTGTGAAGTCATTCCAGTGTGTGTCTTGTGGAGATGAGAGTGTGGTAGCAAAGAAAGGAGCGAAAGGTAGAGCATAAGTTTTGGGCCTAAATGGAACTGATCCAAGCATGGTAAAGATGCTATTCTCTAGTTCAAGTTTGTAATACTTGTTACTTTGTAGACAGTGGGTCTCTTGTAGGCAATGAGCCTCTTGTGAGCAGTGTGCTCAGGCAGTGAGCCCTAATTGGCATGTGCCATTTTGTTCTTTCTATTCTTCTAACAAAGAATACAATCTTGGGTTAATCATCCCGTGGTTTTTTTCCCTTAACCGGGTTTTCCACATCAAAATCTTGGTGTCTTATGTGTTGATAAGTTTTTTCCTGCTGTTTAATTGCATTATGTTTCATGATTGTTATAATACTAATCACTAAGAAGATTTAAGTGTGAAATCAGAGAAAGTTTTAGACAACTGATTCACCCCCCCTCTCAGTTGTGTGCCCTAAAGTCTAACAATTCCCTCATAGTTCTTTTTGAAAAGGACTCCTCCTTTTATCATGTATTTCTGTGATCTTATTTTTAAGGCTCTCCTCTATGAGGCCTATAACCTTGAAGGACATCTTCCAGTAATAAAGATATGCCTGATGTCTAAATACCATTCTCCATTTTCTCTTGCATTTATGACATACTGTTGGCTCATGATGTTAGGATCAATTTCAGATATCATCTGACTCAATGGTTGTCCTCTCACTAATTTCATGGGTGTTATGTTCATATCATACTCTTGGAGGACAATTATCCATTTGGCTCTCTTTTCACCTGGTTCACTTTGCATTAAAAGCATCATTACTACTGCATCTGCTACTACAACGATCACTTTACTTCTCAAGATGTAATGTCTAAACTTCTTGACTGCTCAGACCAGAGCAATTGCTTGTCTTTCAACATCCATGTATCTGAGTTCTACATCCCTGAAAGGACAATTCATGAAGGCTATAGGCTTTTCTTCTTTAGCCTCATTTCTTTGTGTTAATACTGCTATAGATGTATGCTTTGAAGCAAATGAGTATATATAAAAATCTTTGGTATAATCTGGACTAATTAGAACATGAGCATTAGATATGGCTTTCTCGGTATCTTCAAAAGCTGCTCTAGCTTTAGGTGTCCACTCAATTTTGGCATCCTTCTTGAGCATGGCATTCAATGGTCTAATAATTTCTGCAAAATCAGTAATGAATTTTCAAAGAAATTAATCTTACCAAAATAAGATTTGAGCTCTTTCTTACTTCCAGGGAGCTATATCTTCATGATTGATTCTACTCTCTTAGGGTCAATTGTGATCCCATTCTTTGTTATCAGGTGACCTAATAGCTTCCCTGTGGTTACCCCATATATGCATTTCTTAAGGTTTAGGGATATTCCATAATGTTCACATTTCTTTAGTACTTTCCTGAGGTCTTCCACATGATTCCCTCTCTCTTTAGAGAAAATTGTCAAGTCATCCATGTATATGACGATGCATTTACCTATTAGTCCTCTGAAGGCTATATCCATTGCTCACTGAAATGTGGCTCCAGCATTTATCAATCCAAAAGGTATGCACCTGTAGGCGAATATTCCCCACTTAGTGGTGAAGACAGTCTTCAATCAATCTATCTTGTCTACCATCACTTGGTTGTAACCTGAAAAACCATCCAAAAATGACATCATCTTTGCACCATTTACAATCTATAAGACTTCATCTAGAGAAGGCAAAGGATAATTACCCTTTTCAAAAGCTCTATTTAAATTTCTGAAGTCTACACACAATCTAATGTCACCATTCTTCTTCCTTACTGGGACCAAGTTGGCCACCTATGTGGAATGTCTCACAGGAAATATGATCCTGGCATTAAGCAATTTCTTCACTTCTTCAAAAATGATGGGCTCCAACAAATCATTAACAGGTCTCTATTTCTGTCTAAAAGGCTTGACATCTAGCTTTAAAGGTATAGTATGAGTGATGATTGATGTATCATAAGTTTTCAACTCATCATATGTCCAGGCAATAACATGGATATAATCTTTAAGTGCTTGGCTTATTCCTTCCATTTCTTCTTCTGTACACACTTTTCCAATCAGGACATTCCTTTTTTCATCATCATGTCCTATGTTAACTTGTGAATACTCTCCTCCATCTACTTTAGGGAGATCTTTTTGTTTTAGCATGTTGTCTAAATCAGATGCTCTTTCCAACTCTATCATTCCTTTAGGAATCTTGTTACTAGGAAACTCTAGGATCTCTTCTTCTTCCAAGATATGATCTTCCACATTTCTTTCATCTATGATTTGTGCATCAAAGACATCTCTGTTGGATATGAAGTCTAAAATGTGTTAGTCATCATCGAACACTTGAAGGTTAACTACATTGTCTGGCACCGAAGGTACTAACACTAATTCAACTAAAAATCTCTTCAAGCCAGATATGGACAATGGTTCCAATGTACTTGCAGCTTGGGCCAAGGTATCTGCCTTGTGATTTTGTTCTCTAGGCACATGGGTGATGTTAAATGCATCAAAATCTTCTATCAGATCTCATACCCTATATCTGTAATTAGACAACTTCTTGTAATTACAAGAATATATGCCTCTTACCTGTCTTACTACCAATTCTGAGTCTCCATAGACATGCAAAATCTTTACTTTCTTTCTGAGTGCAAACAATATCCCATGAATTAGGGCTTCATATTCTGTCACATTATTTGTGCATGGGAATTGCAATTTATATGCTGCTAAGTAGGATTTACTAGCTAGATCAATAAGATCTATTCCTACTCCAGCCCCTTGTTTTGATTTGGATCCATCAAACCTGAGGATCCATGGCTTATCTTCAGTTAAAGGCTTGTCTGGGCCTTCTCTTTTCTTTTTAGCTCTGGCAGCTGCACCATTTGATATCCATTTTAATTTTGGTGTTTCAATTTTATCAAACTTCACCCTATCTGGCTGATGTGGAAATGATATTTCTTCTTCTTTACCATCAGAAGGAAAATCTTTTGGACAAGGCAACATCTACCTTTTCAGAATATGCAAACATAATGAACAAGTAGTTTCTGAATGTGGTGCTTCATGTAACCTGCACCATCCCTCAATCAAGGCATCATGTGGAGATCTTTGCTGCTGTATCATCTTCTGAATTTGCTTTGATAAAAATTCTTCAAACTTGGACAAATTACTGCCTATATCTTCATCAGATATTTCATAATCTAACTCTACTAAGCAATCAGTTCCTGGGGTGATTTTCTTGTTACTCTTAGAATTACTCTTGCTACATACCAATATCCCTTCTATTATCTGAATAGGACTTTCATCATGACATGTGCTTTCTTCTGTTACTACAGATGACAAACAAAAATCAGTATCAGTGTCACTACTTGTAGAACTTACCCCTGATGATGATGATGATGTCTCACTGCATTCTTGTTCCAGTTCCATCATGTCAAAGCAAGCATCACAGGTCTTTTTAGAATGCACCTCATCATGTAACCTACACCATCCTTCAATTAGAACATCATGAACATGCACTTTTAACAATTGGCAACATTGCACTTCTTTGGACAAGTGCATTTCAAAATTCTTGAAGTGATCTACTTCTATCTCATTTTCAGAGCTACAATCAGACTCTAAAATTATCATATCATCTTGAAGATTATCATCATGAACATGAACATCATACATGAGGATATCCTCTATTTTGATGGTCTGGGGTCTGATGGAATACACTCTGGGTTCAACATCTACATACATGATCTCATTGGTTTTCTTGTATTTAGTGATCATATGTTTCATGCGAGGTTCAACATCTATCCTTATTTGATTAGGTATTCCTTTCCAAGGTAACCACATGTGACTGAAATTAGTGGACATGTATCCATTGAGTGTTTTTGACCAATCCCTACTACTCAACATCCCATAGGTATCAGGTATATCCACTACCTGAATATCAATGTAGTATTGGATTCTTGGATCTGATGCTAACTACATATGAATGTGAGTTAATTCTCCTACTACACTCACCTCTATTTTATCTAACTATGTTACTTTCTTCAGTGACTTAGCAGGATACAACCCTAAGGCATTGCATATGGACAGGGGCATTACATTGGTAGATGCTCCTGAATCTACTAAGCAATTATGCAAATTCTTACTAAACATCCTTATAGTAAGGAGAAAAGGAGGTGACTCAGTTTTATCTTTGTAAAGAGTCATGTGTGAAGTCTCTGCAACTTGAACAGTGGTTGGGGCTTTGTGTTTAAAATTAACATCCCTAATGGCATGAGCTTTATTCCCAGTCTGACCTGAGGTATGATTATCCTCTTTTGGAGCAGGATCATCTAAGGATTTCATGAAGGCTTTTTTGATAGCTGGGGTTTTGAGTAGTTTTGACAATGACAGACTAATCTGGATCTTTTTCATTTCATCTGCTAAATATGTGACCAATTTATCAGACTCAGGAGGCATATTACTATTTTTTGGTACTGTATTTTGTGGTGCTAAGTATTGAGCATTAACTTTAGCAAATCCAGGGTTATTGCTTGCCTTTGGATTAGGAGGAGTATTGAAATTATTTGGAGGCAAGGATGTAGTCAAAGGACCAGTAGGTCGGTTGGGGTTATTCTGTAGATTGTAATTATGTCTATCCTGATACTGTTGTTGATAAGCATGTACCTCTTCATGTTCAACTGAGGGCTCATTTCCATCTTCAAATGGAAAAACATAATTGGTTTCAAAAGCCATGGCTGACTCTTCACATGCTAAGGTGTAATTCTAATGAGGTGACGTTGCCTGCTGATGAGGATAATTGATGAAACTTTCTAGCACAAGAGCATAATCATATCCACAGGGGATAATTTCATTTCCTTCAACACAAGGTGGATTACCTGCAGTATTAGATACTTCAGTTTGGAATGTACTAGCAGTTATCCTAAACTGATGACAATCTAGCTCTGCATGAGCATTGGTATTATGTATCCTACACCAGTTTGTAAGAGCTACCTCTGCCAGGTTCACTCTAGTGGTCTGCTTAGGTTCACTAGAAGGCTGATTATCTAGGGGTGATGGCAGAGAACCATTATTTGGCCTAGTGTTCCACACTCTAGGCTGTCTAGGGGGTTATTGTTACCATTATTGTTTTGTAATTGTTATTGTATCCCCTATCAGGATAATTAGATCTATCATTGGCATATCCTCTATTCTGATTGGGTTGAGAATAGAAATTCTAACTCGTCAAATGAGTGATCTCACTGGTGAGTTTCCTCAGTTGTGCTGATATTTCTTTAATTTCTTGTTTTTCTTCTTGAACTTTGGCTACTATATTCTCTATTTGAGGTTTGAAGAAGGAAGATCCATTGTTATTGTTATTAGGTTGTTCCACAACCTGAGGTACCTGTGTATGTCTTGGATGTTGTAATATTTGACCATTTCCATTTGGAGGTGGCATGATACTGAGTGGAGGTATCTGTAAAGGGCTTGGCATTATAGCTAGAGGTATCATGGCTCCATTGGTCTGTTGTTGAGCAGGATATGTAGGATGAGCAGGGAGTGTAGGAAATGCAATATTAGGTGTTGGAGTAGGAATCAATTGCTGACTAACTTTGATTACTTCTTCAAAAGCTCCTATCAAGGTTGTGACACCAGGATGTGTTCTCCTAATAAACATAGAAGTCAGGGGATCTAAGGCTGAGTAGTATATACTCCTAGCAGCTTCATCTATTATACTATATGGAGCAAATAACTTTGAGAGCATCTTTTGGAATCTTGCATTGAAAGTGGCAATAGGTTCTCTCTCAAATCTCTTTATTGTGGCAAACAAATGATAATTCATTGAAGAATCTATAGGTATTTTGAATCTATCCTTAAAGGCTTTCTCCAAGGGAGCCCATGAACTGACTGAACCTTGACCAAGACTAATATACCAGTTATATGCCTCTTCCCCTAAGGAAAATGGAAATAACTTGCATACCACATCGTGATGTTCAATTCTAGCCCTACAACAAGCTTCCGTGAATGTTCTAATGTGATCATCAGCATCCCGATGTGGATGATATTTAGGGCAAATCTTGTCACAATTTTTAGGTAAAGGATGATATGCAGTAAAAGTCAGAGGTGACTCTATAGTAAAGAATGACATTGTGACTAGTGGAGGTTGGACTTGAGGTGTGATAGGTGGTCCTGTAGGTGTTTGCAACCTAATAGGAGTTATTGGAGTATGTTCTAATGAAGCTCCTAATGCACTAGAACTAGGAGAATGATGAATATCTACTATTCTAGGTCTAAATCCCTGGATAGGCAATTATTCAAAGAGTCCACTGGATCTGGACCTGGTATTTGGCCTGAGAGCTAGGATTTCTTGAATTTTAGGAAATTTGGCTTGTTTACTGTAAAGATGGGCTAAAACACTCTAGCAAAGGCCGTATTTATGATCAGAATCTGAAACTGACTAGATATTTATGCAATATTTGTAGAAATGATGCAAATATGAGGTGATATGAGGCTCTGGAACACAAGCAACTGGATATCAGGTCTCTTAAGCAAATTACCTCAAAGCTTCAGCAAAAAGACTTGAAATAGAGATTATCTTTGAAATATCACAGTGATCAACCATAAAGCTTGAAATATTTACGCTCAATTTTGAAGACTTTGCATCAGACAAGCATACACGGACTTAAAACAACAAATCTTTACATATGACTTGAAATACAAAGCTGCATGAGTATTACCTTTCTATCTATGTCATCAAATCAGAAAAATCTACTGATGAAAGGCCATCCTTCTAGAGCCAATTTATGTTGATCATGATTGTTAGTCATAACAACATTCATAAAAATTTGCACAACAAACCTTTATTATCTTGTAAAGTACGATCAGCTTAGGATAAGTTGATGACTCCAAGTCTCCGTTAATAAGGTCATGATCATCTGACATTACTCAGATGTTGTGTGACATGCTATTTTCCATTTCAAGGGGTCTTACATTTGTCTAGATGATCAGTATTGTACTGTGTCCTATAAATTTACTCCACAGAGAGCTTAACTCTATTCTATTTCCAAAGATAGCTGATATATTTGCAAGTTTGATCAATTCTTCTGATCATTGATCATCATGAACTTGTCCTTTCTTCTACACTATATATTTATTCAAATGATGTGTTTGTAAGTGGATATTTGCATGGATTTCATGGATATTTGTATGAATTTGAATGATATTTGTCAATTTGACATGCTTTTACTCTAAATATGCTCTGTATTTTCAATTATCTATGGGATATTAGCATATTTCATGGTATTTGCTTTTGATTCTCTGTTATTTGCAATTATGGTGATGATCTGTTGTGAAATTGAAAGAAATTTAAAAGAATGCTTCTACTTTAGTGAATCTTTAGTCATTGAATCACATACATACAAGATACATTCATGAAGAGAAGAAATCAAACCATTGATCACCAGGATGTTCCACAGCTAGATATGGTTGATGCTAACTTTAAAGGAATTAGGAATAAAAACAACACATGCAGACTGAAAAGCACTCCAAGGGATGCCGCTAATCAATGCATGTATCTAGATTTCAAACATAGATTACTCAAGATTTATGATGATTTGTAATCAAATCTGCTTCTCTTTCATTCAGTATGCATAACATGTACATTTACAACAACTTTGAAATGAGTCCTGAAATTTCAGCAATCAAATTTCAATTAAGTTTCGAATGTTCAAAATATTGCACCCCTGCACCTTTTATAGAATAACGTGAGGAGGCAGTTACAAATGACCAATGGTCAAGATTTGTCATTTAAGATCAATAGTTGATAATTACCCTTTGACTCAGTCAACCCTTCCTCGTGGCACAGGTTGTCAGCTGGCCACCATCTGGATGACTCATTATTCATGAGTACTTTATGCATATGTTCCCTCGGTGATGCATCTTCATTCATTCTTTAGGTTCATCTTCCTCATTTTCTTTCTCTTCATCATTGTCATCATCTTCATTACTCTCAGTATCACTGTCACCTTGGAATACATCCTAATGTATATGGACCTTCATCGTTGTCTTGATGTGCTCATATGCCTATACTATTTTATCCACCTCTCCCCCATCTTGGATTCTAGATTTTGTGATGACATGTTTATGAGATTGGAATTTAGCTTTGAGCACTTCTAGCTTACCTTTTCTACTGTTGAAAGTCTCATTATAAATTTCTACCTTGACCTTTATCCTCATGATTTTATCCATCACCTCCTTTGTCAGGTTGGTGAGGGGGTCATCTGCTACCGACTTGAAATTATCATGTAGAGCTTTGAAAGCAAAGTCTACATCCTGATTTTTGATCTTTCCCTCTACTTTACCTTCTAAAGCCTCAAGGATCTCTACTTCATAAGCGATCATGCTGTGCAACTTTATACTTATATTAGTGAGCTTGCCACTGTATTTTTTCAAGATATCACATTCAAACCTGATATCTTCATACCATATGTCTTCCAGCAGGGTAGTATTATTATTCAACACTTGATTATTTATCAAGACTTGAGGATCAATCCTCTTCATTTCATTTAAAGCAGTTAGGTCCTTTTCCAATTGGAATGACCTCTTTCCTATTTCATTTTGCATTTTATCTACCTTTCTTTTTAAACTGCTTAAAGAATTCCACCTCTATAAGGAGGTTCTCAAAACATCCTCAGCTCCAGTGAGGGCTGATAGCATCCATTTTTCCATGATCATCGCCTCATGTCTCATTAGGTCTAGCGTAGTGACCTACTCCTGGGATATGACAGTCAATGGGATTGCCGGATCAACTGGTGTATTATCATGGTTAATCAACCCTTTTATGTAAGAACATAGCCGAGCAATGTGCTCCTTATGCTTTTTATTTTTCTCTTTCTCCTTCTTTACCCTTTGGGTCAAAGAATCAATAATGTCCTTCCCTTCCTGACTCTCCTGGTCCTCATTGGCAAAAACCAAATCAACAGTTGCGATTTGGAATTCTTCTAGGGTTATCTTTCCCTTCTCCTTCTCAACCATGGGAATGTTGGATTTAAGGCATACAACTAAGAGGGGGGGGGGTGAATCAGTTGTATAAAACTTCTTGTTCTTTCAAACACTTGATTCTTCGTTGTTAGTTAACAGCATATCAATTAATCATCCATGAAAGCATAATACATAAACACAAGAGTAGATAAACATCAACACATTGAACACCAAGATTTTGACGTGGAAAACCTGGTTAAGGGAAAAACCACGGGGTGATTAACCCAAGGATTATTCTCTGTTAGAAGAATAAGAAAAAGAATGGCACTTGCCAATTAGGGCTCACTGCCCGAGCACACTGCTCACAAAGAGGCCCACTACCTACAAGGAGACACACTGTCTACAAAGTGATAAGAATCACAATCTTGAACTGGAGAATGACATCTCTACCATGTCCGGATCAGTTCCATTTAAGCCCAAAAACCTCTGCTCTGCCTTTCGCACTTCTCTTCGCTATGCCACACTCATCCACACAATCCACACTTCGAAATAAACTCACAAACCATTATTTATACATGACATCGACTTAGGAACAAACATCTAAGTCAGCAAACAACCATAAGAGTATCCGCAAGATGAATAACACATCCGGTCGGCCACCACAAGAACATTCGCAGGATGAACAACTCATCCGGTCGGCTAAACAGAGCAAGAACTTCATCCGGAAGAATATCTTCAATTCCGGGCTCTACTATCAATGCGGACCAACAACACAACCTCAACATGATCCAAGAACCTTCACAAGCCTGCCTGAATGACCAGGTACGTCTGCATTTCCTTTACTTACTGAAATCTCTTATCCTCCTTATCCGGAACTTCAAGAACACTGTCTGTCGCCACTGTCATAATGCAGGAGGAACTTTCAGACCTCCAAATTATACACAACTCAAGATGGCACATCACAAGGACATCTCAAAGACTCCTTCCAATCCGCAGATTAGGATTATACAGTTCTGGACCTCACCAGACCTTTTTGTGATCCTCTGTCACCTCTGAATACTTGCCGGAACCGGTTCTACACCGATAGCCACAACTCCTTCAGATCTTCATGCGGACCTCTGAAATCTTAACTGAAGCATCTCAAGACTCATATCTACAAACCCTTTAATCTGCATCCTCCGGTTCGCATCCTATACAGTACATTTGCCTTCTTCTCATCACTGTTCTTTACTATTCCTGACTGAGGCTAATTTTCTCAATATCCTCAGCACACAGCTCATCCAATCCTTCTTGTCAATGCAATATGAGTATTTTGACATCAATGACAACACTGGTTCACCTCATACTTGCAACAAGGAAGTGCTACCTGTGTAGTCCTTCTGCCTATAGCAAGATCTCTCTTTATGGCCAATGTCAATTTGGCCTTCCTCTTTGGCTTCATCATTGTTTCAGTAAACAAGGTGGAAACATCAAATTCCTAAATTTTAGATCCTTGTTCCATACCTATTTCTCTTTCTAGCCATTGAGGCACATCATCTCTAGATCCTTGGTGTTCTTTGTCAACATATGTTTGCCCTATTCTCTAGTATATGCTTCTATTCTTGGTGGAGAAGGCACTTTCTTAATTTCTTCCTCATGCACTTCTTCATGAGGGGGATATTGTTGCATTTCTTCTTGTTGAGGGGCTGCCTTCTACAAAGGAGAATCCTGTGGAATGTCCATATTATGATCCTACACCTGATCCTATACTCCCTCCTTTTGACTTTCATTCAATTTATTTCTTTCCTCATCTTGAGGCATATTGACATCTATGGATGTCCATGTGTGTTGGCCTTGTGCATCACCCTAATCTTGGGTCATTTCTTGTTTTGTACCTAATGCACCGACATCCTGTGGCTTGGTCTCCTCATGACCTGATTTATCTTTAGATCCTGAGGCATCTCCCAGATCTCCCTGAGTCTAGGCAATAGCTACATCTGATATATGTTTATCACGTCTGCTCTTTTGTTGAACCTCTACTATTTTTGGTTCTACGGGTATCTCATGTTGTTGCTGACCCATATCAGGAGAAGTCTTTTTCTACGTGCTTGGCCATTTCAATATTTTTGTTTCATCAGGTGCACCTGCTTTATCCTTGGGACTTACATCACCACTGTATGTTAAATCTACAAAGGCAAGGCTAGTCACTTGATCCACCGACTTATCAAGCCCTATCTATTGGGCTGCCCTCTCTGGGCTACTTTGTTTTACTTCCTTTGTTTGCTTTACTTCCTACAACACTGCCATCTATGCTAATGGGGTCCCATGAGGAGTCATGTGGGTGTTGGAAGCGAGAGTCTCCATTCTTTGAGGCCACATTCTGAACAACTTCATCATCAGACAAGTCCACGGTGTCCTCCAAGGAGAAAGGACCACCCTGACTTGCTTTGAATATTTCTCTTGTTTGTTCGTCTACCTTCTTAGTTTTAAACTTTATTATGGTGGGAAGTGGAACATCGTGTTGTAGCTCCTTCCTGAATGCTTCACCACCAGCTTCTCTCAATACAATAGGGTCAGCTCTGATATCACCCCGCATGGATGTTCTTTGCTTCTTTGGTGGTGACGTCAGTAGCATCACCCTTCTCTTCTTATTAACCATCATCAGGTCATCACCTGCAGGTTCCTTGTTTACCTACTCTTCTTCCAATGGGATGCCCTCTTCCACTTCATGATGTGAGGCTTGGCCTTCCTCCTGCACTTCCATAGTTTCAACAACTAGCCTCAAAATCCTCTATCTTTGGTTTGTCAATCAGAGAATATGCAGATGATGTAGGTGCTTGCACTGATGTAGATGCACCTACAGTCGGCATGGCAATCCTTTCAATTATCACCCCCTTAGGTTCATCTTTAGTTTTCTTACCTCTAGGGGGACCTTTCCTTTATTTTTGCATGGGTAATCTCTCCCCATTGGACTTTCTCTTCTCACTGAGGAAGTCATCATACTCCTCATTAGCTATTTCCTGCCTTTTCTTTTTGGCATCAACTTTAAGGGCCACACCCTTTTTCTTCAATCTATTTATTTCTTCATCCACTCAAGCTTGGGTTAACTGTATCACCCCACCTTTCAGCTGGTCCAGGGATATATCCTCCGACTATGTAAGAACAGGGGCTGATATGGTGTCATTGTACATCTTCTTGTCTTCATATTCATTAGACATAATTTTTCCATCATCCTTCCTCAGCTGTGCTGGCATCGGGATGCAATCAAAAGTTTTATTTGGTTCAAGGTGAGCCTCTAGTACTTCCTTCTCCTCACCTCAGCTTCATCCTCACAGTCGATCTAGAAATCTTCTAGATGCTTCTGATGCACTAGTTTTCCTACTATCTTCTGCATCCTGCCATATGGATCATAAGATCTGGCCAAGGGAAATGGCTACAAATACATCAGTTTTAGGCCTACCATGACATGTTTTATGCTCTCTGAGTCTAAGCACATATACCAGCCCATAGATACTAGAAACAACACCAGAGGTATCTTCTTTTGTGCTTTATATGCTTTAACTATGGTAGACACCTGTCTGACAAACTCCATCAGGACAACCCCATCAGTAGGGTACCTTGGTAGCATAAGGGGGTGTCCTTTAAATCCCTCCACCTTGATATATGAAAAGGTGGAAAAATGGATAAACCAAGCCCCATGTCTATAAACAACTTCCTAAGCCTCCATGCTCAGTCTTTTGGTCCTATCCTCCTCCATGGTTCTGACCAGATGTATAGAGAATGCATCATTTACCAATTTGTAATCTAGGAAGTAATTTTTTCTTTGTAGCTGAGGATAGTAATCCCATATGTGGGCATCATCTGCATCACCGCCAACCTTACCCACTGTCTTCAAGGAATCAAAAGTTCCCTTATAAGCACATGAATATACCACATATGAGGTCATATGAAACAAGCATGCTTGGCCTCCCAGGTTCCTCATTCCTTCATCTAGTGCATCATTAATGACCTTGGCCCATAATGGCCTGTTGTCTGCATATAGGACCATCTGGATGATCCCAAACATCTAATTCTCAAAATTTCCAGCATGAGGCTTACCTATCATCCTGCTCAGCAGGGCAATCATATACTAGTACTCATCATCAAAATCAAATTTATATAAATGTACAGGCAATTTGGCTAGTGCAGTGTAGGTGCTACTCTTTGACCTCCACTAATACATCCTCTTTCTTGCATTCTTCTTATTATTATTGTATTTTATTTCTAGCTTGCGTAGGTCCACACTGACCACCTTCTTTCCAACTGGCAGATTAAAAGTAGAGGTGATCCCCTTGATTGAAAAGTCAGCATATATTCTTCCATGCTTCTCCATCCTCCTGGTCTTAGGATTATAATTCCTGCACATTCTACTACCAGCTCTGGGGTATCCATGGCATACAGAAAACTAGCTACATGCCACATTCCTGAAACATATAACCCATCCAAAAGGGGATTATCCTTATCATGATCTACTCTTGTTGACCATGCTGCTAGATCTGTATCTCCTTGGTGAGTATCACCAATGACGCCATACTTAAACTGTACCCCCTCGGGCTAAACAAACATAGGCTTAAGAAACTCTAAGTCAGACGTATTCCTTCTAAGATCCACCATGGACTCCTGCAACAAACAGGATTTTTCTAACCTTACAATGTCCACATGCATTCATACAACATTATGTACTTGTACAGCATCATGCATACTCTATCTATTATTCTTTACTTCATCATGATATGTATATTCACAGAGTCAAACCACAAGAAAGAATAAATGTCCTACCTGAACATGTAGCAAATGACAACATGAGGGTTTTTGGTTACTTACCTGACAGTGCTTTTCTCTTGGGTTAGATGGCTGATTAGGGAAAAGGGTTGCAAATGCTGAAGATCACCCATTCCGTTACACTAAGGATCTAATCTGTTAACAGGTAGCTGTATGAGGGTTTGACTTCTTTGCTCTGTAATTTCTCATTTTTTCACAAGGTAAATGAAAATAACCTTGGAAAATTACCTTTAAACGTATCCGTAGGGCAAATTAGGGCAAAACTATGTTAGGTCGATTAAATCCGTCGATCTTCTATAGGGAATTCATGGATGATGCCATGTGTTTGATTTGTGTTCGCAATCGGTAGGAATCTGTCTACCACATTTAAGTGTATTTAATGTCAAGAAACAGGGAGGGGGGTGATCTTCAAAAGATCAAGTGATATTCAAAATATGACCCCCTCTATATAAAATGACCCCCCACCTTTGAACGGCAAAACTAATGCAAAAGAATCAAATGATGTGGTCAACATTGACCACGTGTATATCGGGTCATGGAAATAAGATCAAGGGATGTTCAAAATATGACCCCGCAAATAAAATGACCCCCTTGGGAAAAGATCAGGGGGACATCAGTATGTCAATGACTTTGTTTAAGCGTTGTGTTTTAATGATGTCACGGTCATGTTATTGAATATGGTGGGCATCAGATATATACCTCCATGAGGTAGAATGGAATGATGACGCCATCATCAGGGTGATTTCCTTTGTTCATTAGACTTGGATGATGTCACCGTCATATTGGCATAGGGTGATATTTTGCGAAGAGGGTGATATTCGTAAGATGACTAATGTTAAAAAAATGACCCCCCGCGAGATATATGAAGTCGTTTGATGGGTAGATATCGGCTACTACATAAAATTGATGTTCGCTCTTTGCAGATCAAGTGATTATCAGGTGATAATATAATATCAAGGTGACCTATATAATATGACTGATGTTTAAAATATGACCCCCCGCCTCAGAATATCAGGTTTGACCAAACTTTGACTTAACATAACTTTCTTCCCTTAGAGAATTTTGGGGTGATCCAAAAGGCAAACCTGCTTGAAATTCTACATACTTTCCAACCATGAGGCTAATAATGTGAAATACTGACTTTGACAACTAACCTCATCATGGGGACAAATCCACCCTCTTACAGGGTGACATGCATGACTAATTTTACCAAACCACCCAAAGTAGAAAAAAACAAGCCAAAGCAACAAAAAAAAGTTGGGTCCCTGTGTTGTCAAGGCAAAATGGGGCATGTTGTGTAACCACACAACACCTATGACCAAACTTATTACATGAATAACAATATCCATAAAAGGAATGAGAGGTCATGGCATCATGCTTTAGAGACCAAAATGAATTCTTGGTCATGTAATCATTTCATCTTTTCTTAGCTCTACAATCAATAGCCTTATGAAAAAACTATTACAAGAGTAACAGTAAACATAAAAGGATCAAGAGAACCTAGGAGTAGTATCATGTCTAGGAGGAGATCTATTGAAACTCTAATTCAAGATCACTAACTTTTATGAAGTCATCATCCAACTTGTGCTCCTCATCTTCAGTCTTCTCAGAGTCTTCAGTGTAGGACTCTTCCTTTTTCATTTAAAACATGCCTTCAGGTATATCTATTTTTGAATTCTGACCTTTCTCAAATCCAAGACCACCCTTATTATTTAGAGGTCTTTGACTACTGATTTTCTCATCAAGGATGTTGGTGCTTTTCTTAAGTTTTAGACTCTTGTCTATCTAATCCTTTTCTTTCACCAGTTCTTTCCTCAAAAAGATAACTTCTTCTTCAAGTTTGGAGCATTCAACTGATTTGGCATCGAGCTTAGAATTTAGACAATCCACAACCTTTTTACTTCTTCAATTTGAACTCATGTTGATAATTGCTTCTTTTGATTCTTTAAGCTTGGCCCTATATTTTTCATTTTCTCTCCTTGTTGCATCCAGATCTTCAAGAGAAAAAATGAGTTCTCCTTCAAAATAAACTTCACATTCTTCTTCATTAATGACTGTCATATCTTTATCATCCTCCAAAGGATTCTTATCATTAACTAATACTTCATTTCTAATGTGTTCCAATCCAAGATCTACCACAGCTGTTAGGTTGTATCAAGGAACCATGCTCTGATACCAATTGTTGAACACACAGAAGTACTGAGAGGGGGTTGAATCAACACTTAATCAAATTATTTCCTTCCAACAACACTCAAACAAATGTAAGCATTTAAACCATGAGAAATAGAAGAGCACATAGTTACACAACCATAACACCAAATTTACATGGAAACCCCCAGAATGGAAAAACCACAGTGAGCAAGCTGCTTGGATCTACTATCTAAATCAAACCTCACAAATAAAACAATTTTACAATAACATTTATGGGTTACAACCCAAAGGAAGATGGAACTCCCTGATACATAGTTTTATGGACTTCAACCCAAAGGAAGCTACAACTCACTCAAGTGCTACAACACTTATAACAAAATGAGGCTACAACCTCTATACCAAGATACTTGTTTGATTTAGAATATTCAACACAAACTGCTTCAACCTCAAGCTTCTATTGACCTTTCTAGAACTCTGCCCTACTATCTACTTTCCATTTATCTATGCACAATCACTATATCAAGCTTCACAGTATCAAAAATCTTTCAAATACCTCTTCTCTGTCATCACAACTTTCTCAACTATCTCCACAACAACATCACTTCTATATTATCTTGTCTAAAATGATCCTTTCCACATTTTATCATCAAACTACTTCTCTAATTGTTTTGTTAGAACACTATTAGTTCTAACTCACAACACACATATATATCTTGCAACAATCTTGATCCTTCATTTATATCCTTCGCAAGTCTTCAAAATTTTACCTTTGTCGGCCAAGATGGAACGTGTAACATGAAATGTGCAATGGCCTAGTTGGTCGGCTCCCAAATCATTTGTGGTAAGGTAGGAATCAAATTCCATTATGCAGTTCAAGCCAAGTGATAACCAAGACCTATTTTATCTTAGCATACATCTCAACACTGGTGCAAAGTTCCAAACATATAGCACAATCACTTACACACACCAAGTCAACATCACAAACACTTATTCTTTCATGCATTAGCTCCAGACCTAAAGCGGTACTAGAGAAACAAAAAAAACATCATGCGGATCATATCATGAACATTATATGGATTGAAAAACATTCTCATACCCTCCTTTTACCAATTCGTGTTACTTCATGCTAGCACAAACACTTAAACATTGATGTCGGTTTCCCTAACACAGTATGATTGGATAGTCTTGATGTAGAACATTGAAAAAACATACTTGTGGTACTTCACAACACTTGAAACTTGAAATGACCAATCATACAGACAAACTAAACTTATCCTTCAAACAACAAAGTCAAATATTGTATTGTGGTGAATGTAATGGCTTTTACTTCCTCCATCTGATAGTCTTAACCAGCAACAAGACTTATCTTTACTTAGCTAACTCCATAAACCACTACGGTACACCATATCATTTACTACCTATCTAACTATCCTCCAAACAATAGAACCATATCTTCAAGTGTGGAGAAGTGTGGAGCATTCATCTGTCCCTTTGTGATTGCAACAACCCTGTTTCACCACTACCTTCACTTAGCCAACCCTAAAACACTTTGCGATGGGTTTCATGACATCAAAATGTAATCACACATGCCTTAGAGCTATGTCTAGCTATCTTCCAATCCATGGGCTCATATCTTCATTTGCGGAGGTATGCGGTACATTTTCTTGAGCCTGTGACACCTTTCATGACTGGAACATTACTTAGACAAACTTCTTCAAACTGTTTACAACTTTTTTTACCAAGTGTCAAACAACATGACTTCATATCATCACAACACATCAAACACTTCAAACACTTTCACAACTTACCCTTATGCATGAACTTTAGAAGATAAGGTACGACTGTGTACAGATGATACTAATCCCTTAACTCACATCATCACTGCTTCTCTGTTTTGCTCCTCTGACATCACATACAACAGTATGCCTTCCACATCACAACTCTGTTGACATCAATGGCAATGTATGCAACAACAAATCCCTAAATACAAACATCATAAAATACACAAAAAAATCAAAATGAAAAAATTAAAGAGAAATACATCTAATGGTGAAAACTATTTTTCTGGCACCTTGGATAAGTACCATGATGAAAACCCATTCTTAGGCATCATGCATAAATACACTACCTATGTGCACCCTACACTTGGGGGCAAGCCTCGTCTATCCTATCACTCCTATCATACCCACCCATTCCCTACATATCCTTTTGTCTCCCCCATCCATCCTCCCTCCCTACTTTTGAGCTTGATCAAGATATGGGTACAATGTTGAAACATGCTTTGGACACCTCTTGGTATATCCACTATTTTGTAAACATAGCATACCATGTCTCATCACAAGCATTATAGTGTAACATCATATAAGTAGAAGACAATATGTTATTCATATGTGACATAGTCTTTGGAGATCACACCTTGAACCCCTCCTTGCGCCCATCCAACATCCCTAGCCACTCCATCCACTATCAACAATCTCCACATCTTCCACCCACTCATATTCTTTTCTTTCCATTCCATTAACCTTGTCATACACTACGGGCAATGGATTATGCCTTTCTTTAGAAAATCCTCCTAGCATTAACCCTATTACTTATTTAGCATTTTGGATGAATGTCTTTCTCAGTGTTGAGCTTCAAGCACTTGCAAGTCTAATGGTCTCATACCCTTGAATTCTACACTTGAAATGTCAAAATTAAACACTCCAACAAAGATCCAATTGTACGCTCAATAATATTCATCACTCTACTCATTTGTCATCATGAAATCTATGTCTCACTCTTTTTCTTTCATAGGATGTATTGTTCCCCATATCAGGCATCATCCATCCCATCCTTTGGCTTCATTAGATATACTATGTCCCATATCAGGGATCATGATCATCATCATCATTTCAACACTTTAGCAAAAGGTAACAATCTTGTATGTCAATTGACTATTTCTTTTTTATCTTTGTTATCTTTGTCTTGTACTATACCTTTTCAAGGTCACTATGGTCCTTTATATCATGGTGCATCTTGAATGGAATAATCGAGGCATGAGTTTATCATTTTGTGTGGTTGTCCCAACATAATACCCACTAAGGTCGATAAACACCTTGTCATGTGTTGGGGTATCCTTCTGCCTATTGGTTGTCTTATCATGGTACCCACTAAGGTCATTAAACACCTTGTGATTTGTTGAGGCATCCTTTTGTTTATTACTTGCTAGTCAGTCCTATGCATGGAAAACATCATCACCTTGGTCTTTATATCCCGATGCAGAATATTTCATGCTATATCAAAATAAGTGCTCACTACATATCATCATAATACCTACATTCAAGATCTAACTACTTGCTAGATTATCCATTATCCATTATTATCCATTTATCCATTTTCTTATCCATTGTCCAATCATGTCCATTAGCCTTAATTAATCAAGGTTTACAATTATTTGATTGAGTTGTCAACTATTTGATTAATGTTCATCATAACCTTCCTCTATCTCACATCATCATTTTCTAACACCATCATTCATCATTTTCTTCTACATATCCATTACATCATTTCTAAATCAACATCATCCTTGTATATCAATCATCCCAAAGTACTCCATACATGCACAAGCAATTCTAATCCATGGAAATTTGATAAAACAATCTAAGTAAATCATCCAAATGCATCCATTGGTCTTATTCCCATCCTTGTTGCAAGCCTTGATCAACTCCAACCATCATCAAGATATATCATTCCAAATCCTCATGTTGTTCTAGGGATATATTTTCCCACATCAACAACACTATTGTCATCATCAATCAATCAATATTTGTCTTTTTTAGCTTGACCAGGGGCAACATATTTGTTTGACTTTGTGATTGTTTGTGCATCCTTGCTCACTTGTTGGCTTGTGTGTGTTATTGTTCATCTGTATTGATTCACCCCTATCCATTTGCATCCCCTTGCTCCATCATTCAACCAATCTTATCATATTTTATATATGTTTCTCTTTTCAAGAGTTCACCCATCCTCTTTTTTCTTGACCTCTTGAGGGGGCATCATCCCTTCATCAAAATTTTCATTTTTCAATTGACTTGGGCATCCTGTCACCCCTTCATCTTTAGAAAATGTTATATTCTTCTTTAAAATTATATTATTTTAATGTCATTTCAAAGAGTGGAAAAATGTTGACACCTAAAACCATCTCACACAATATAATTTGTCATCACCAAGTCATTCCTCAATCATTCGACTATAATTAATTAAACAAATTCTATTTATTTAATTGATTATTCCAATTTCCCTTCCAATATAATTAAATAGTTTTTATTATTTAATTAATAAACTAACTATTCCTCAAACATTAATTAAATAAATCATGACTATCTATTTAATTAATCAAATCCCTCATTTATAGTCCAATCTTAGTTAAATAAATTCAAAATATTTATTTAACTAGGTTTATAATCCCCATCCTAAAAACTAAATAAGTATACCTATTAATTTAATTCATATTTTATCCATCAATCATTAGTTTACTAAGTATAATCATTAACCTTTTGGTGGAGTCAGGCTGAGGAGGTGGCTGGAGATGAATTTGGCATTGCGAAAAAGTTGGTGTGGGGGATTTTCTTTGCCTAAAATCTTAGATGGGTCCATGTTCTTCAAAACAAGTATCTTGACTCTAAGGATCCTAGCCAAATCCTCACTATGATGAATCCTCCTTGAGGTTCAGCAGTCTAGAACTTCCTCCTTGACTGCATGAAGATTATCACTAAGCATTTAACTTGGGAAGTGAAGAATGGAAGGAAAGCAAAGCTTTGGGAAGACTCTTGGAATGGGCTCCTAGCCCTAGGGGAGATTCCCATCTTGGTTGCAATTTGACTGGTTTTGTCTAGAGAATGGGGTTTGTTTGTCAAAGATTACCTTCATCCAGTGCTCAAGGAGGGAAGAAGTGAGTGGCATTGGAAATGTGTTGCAGGTCTAGGGTTGGAAGCAGAAGAAGTGGCACTCTTTTAGAAGGAACTCTCCATTAGGAAGGTCTTCATTTCTGAGGAAGATGACCAGATCAGGTGGTTAGTCTCAAAATCAGGGAGCTAAAATGTTAAATTGGAATATAAGGTGGCAGAGAAGGTAGAAGCCAGCCTGGAATGGTTGGCTAATTTCTATTGCAATAAATGTATCTTACCCAAAGCCAGTACCTTTGTGGGGGCTGCCATTTCAAAAAGAATTCTAACAGGTAGCAGGTTAAAGAAACTAGGCTTTAGTGGTTTGTCAAGATGTTCCCTTTGTAAGATGGCTAAGGAGATAGTGGATCACCTATTAACCAATTGTGAGTATGCACAAGAATATTAGTGATTTGTTCATAGGAAATGTTGGTGATTTGTTTGCAGGAAGTTGGAGTGGTATAGTCCCTTGCCAAATGATTTAGGTGACCTCTTCAGGGCGTGGCCGAATCTATATAGATAGTTTATTTTATCTAGCCTCTAGATTGTCATCCCTTTATTAGTAATTTGGGAGATTTGGAAAGAGAGCAATAGAAGAATATTTCATGACAAAGAGAGTAGGATGGATGGTTTGGCGAAGAAGATAGAGCTTTCCATCACAAAAGTGGTAACCAATGCATCCAGAAATTAGTCTTTGAAACATAGTGCCTTCTCATGTTGGGATGGGAGGATTAAGAAAGTTTTGTCTGGCCTCAGGATTCCCCCTATTTATGGGATGACTCGGGGGTTCATCTGTCACACAACCCATAGGCTGATGGAAGGTGGGTCCCTCCAGGGGATGGATGGCTCAAACTAAATTTGATGGTGCAATGAAAGGTAATTTGGGGTTATCAGGGGTAGGATGTCTTATTAGAGATGATAAGGGGATGGTGGTGATCTCTACTACTAAAAAACTCACCAATGGTACAATTAATGAGGTTGAAGTGCAAGCACTATTGCTTGGCCTCCAAATGAGTGAGAGATTGAATATCAAGAGATTGACCATCGAAGGGAATTCCCAAATAATTATCAATGGGATTAGAAACTTTGTAAATGGGAACCTAAGTTAGAAACTTAGGAATATTTTAAGAATCTGTATGACCTCCATCGACAAACTCAAGGACTTTAGTATTGGTCATGTGTTTAGAGAGGTGAATAGAAAGGTCGATGATTTCGTGAATGTGGCAATCAGCATGCATGTGGAGGAGTTTGCAATGAAATATTGGGAAGAGTGGCATTCGTTATAGAGGGATTTGTAATCATTGTAGAATTAGAAGAGCTTTCATTTATGAAGACATTTGATAGCCGAGCATGGGAACTGAGGGAGTAAGGTTGGAAAAAGACGTAATGATGTTAGCTGCATTATGGAAGAGTATGGTAGTCGTTTATTTAGTTGCACTTGCCCAAGCTATAGGCATGAAAATGGAGACATCAATGAGTCTAGTTTGGAAGGGGAGGCATATGTCTTTCAGGGAAGAGATTACAATGTTAAGGCTTAGGAAAATCTTCAAGACTCGATCAAGGATAGTGTTGCTCGATGTGAAAATTGCCTTAGGTGATACTTTTATCATAGATGTTAACAAATACAACATAAATTCAGATGTAGTGTCCATGTTTATAGTCGTGTTGCTTGCTTTAGGTGTGGACAAGGAAACCATTCGAGTGATACTGAAGTCTCTAGTTTTTTCCAAATGGTGGGAGGGATTAGATGGATTTCTAGACCTGAGAGTAGTGGGATTGGGGTCTAGGCCTGATCAAGGAGTGTGGTTGGTGTTGCTACCCAAGTTTAATGGGCATTGAATCCTTTTTCTTGTGGAAGCTATTAGGGGAGATGTGGAGGTGAGACAGAGGAAAGTGACCTGGGGTTTAACATTCTGAAGCAAGTGATAGGCATGGGAAATGGCAAAGTTGTGGATTGGTCCTTCATGCTTGTGAAGGAGGAGATGCCAGGGGAGGACGGAGGTGAGGAGGCTGGGTCGAGCACTGCTATGGGTCCTACGAGGGTGGTGTAGGTAGGAGTAGTATGTTTATACTAATTATATTGTTGTTTTGTCAGCAAAAGTAACCTTGGGGGCTTTTTCCTATTAAGGTTTATCTCCCAAGTTCTGTAATTGCATTTAGAGTATCTTGCATGTTGTTTGTGACTCCCGATGAGAAAACCCTTGGGTCTTGTGACAAATAGGACCTACGAGGCTGCACTTTAATGAATTCTGAGAAAAAATGGTAGGGTGGACTTGGGCGTTAGTGCCCTACTCTAGCCCTATTTTGGGTATGCCCTAATTTCAAATGTCAGTTTAGTGAACGTTAATTAGGTCCTATGCCAACATCTAAAGTTTGAATTATGAAATTCTTAGTAGGAATATTTATAGTTGCATATATAAGAATGATTAGGTTTCATTTGCAAACTAGATGGAAATGAGATGAGCATTGTGATTTTGTGAAAGTGATTCAAGGCATTCATTGTGTTATAGAGCAGTACTTTGTTGTTATTATGTTTGTGTTTGCAAATTTGGCATCCATCTCCTCATGGCATGAAGAGCATCTTCCTTCCATGAGATCTTCACTACAAGGTGATATCAATTGTATTTTCAATCATTTATTAATTTGGATTTTTTCCTCTATCTTGTCGGCATACGCACTCTCATCTGACAATGGTGTTCGGAAGACTTGAATGTCTCTCCGGGGCTTGACTGAGGTGAGCCTCTAAACACCACAACCCCCTCCCACACTCCTTGTGATTGCAGGTTATAGGTGTCAAGTCGCATGGAGTGGAGTTACAGGAAGGAGTGGCAGACATAGAGGATTCAAGATCTGAAAAGAAGCAGGACACTGGTGCTTTTCCTAGACTAGGGTGCTAGTCCATGTGTCCTCTACAGTTGAATTCCCAGAAATGGAAGTTGCAGTGTTGATCATTGTCGGAAGGAGATCAGGATTCTGCAAAGAAACAGGTACCTTGAGCTTGGGCATGAGTCCTCGTGTCCCCAACTTCTCCGCCTTCTAAACTTTGAAAAACAGTGAGTTAAGTATATCTATCCTTTACCTCAGTCTAAAAGGATTTGCTATGATTTGATAATTTGCTTATTAATTTGCATAATTAGGGTTTCTAAGTACAATTGAGCATTAGATAGAGACATTGTTGACACATCCAAGAATCCATAGCTTCCCAAGTGGCAACTCAACTTGATAGGTGATTTCTCTCTCTCAGTGGAGATTCAACTCAGTTGACAAGCCCTTGGAATGTTTGGTGTGAAAGGAGGATTCCACATAAACCATTAAACTACCAACCTCTCTCCTTTTACATACTAAAATTTTTGGTGAACCCATGTTTTTAAACTTTTTGGCACCTTTCTGAGTGTTGTTTGATAGATTTGCATTCATTCAACTCATTGCATTCAAAAATTTACAAAAAAAATGAAAAATTTGTAAAAATTGCCATTTTTTGCTTGCATTTTGACATAATTTGAATTATTTGTAATTTAATTTAATTAAATTTCTATCATCTTCATTATCTTTGACTTAAATTACAGAAATTCATCATTTAGAATTCATTTGCATTGCATTTTTGTGCTTAATTTGACACAAATTGTTTGAAATGGTGCATTTTTCATGAAAACCTAGTTTTACATTAACTAGGGTTTGTAGTCAAAATCTTGTTTCTAATTTTACTACCATTTTCAAACACTCATTATGACTTATTTCTAATAATAGTGTTGCATCATAGTGGTCCTCTTGTAAAATTTCATGTCTAGGGTTTGAAAACCTTGTTTTTTCACTTGATTTGGCCTTATCGCCTCTTTAGATTTACACTACAAGCATGTTGTAAGGGATTTTGATACATTAATTAGCTGTTACTAGGGTTATTATCTCCTGTCCCTCCTCAGATTCCTTAAAAGGCCCTTTCTTTTATGCCTTTGCATTGAATTTTGGTGAAAAATTGCTTATTTTGGCTATATTTTCACTAGGGTTTGACATAGATTTGCACTCCAAGCGTGTTGTGATGGATTTCATTGCTTTAGGTGACTAATATTACTGTTATAATATGCTGTACCTCCTAAAATACTTTACAACACCCCTTTTACTAGGCCTTTGCATGGAAAATTGATAAAAAAAATTGCATATTTTAGCACATTTTCACTAGGTTTTGACTTGTAATCACTCTAAGTCTACATCAAAAGCATGTTGTGAAAGATATTGCTGCATCATTGGACTATTATTGGGCATATTATTCACTATCCCTCTTGAAATGATTCACAACACCTTTTCTCCTAGTGATTTGGATTGGAAAAAGTTGAAAAATCAAGCATTTTAGGTCATTTTCATACATACTTTTGCATTTGTTCTTGCATAAGTTTTGAAAATCATTAAAATCTGATTTGGCATTCATTTGAAAATATAATCATGTGGATACTTCCTTGGAAGCTCTATTTGCATACATCATAGACATTGATCATTTCTTTAAATTCACTCATGAATATCCTCAAGTCTTCGAA
This sequence comes from Cunninghamia lanceolata, assembly GCA_027924645.1. Classification (NCBI taxonomy): domain Eukaryota; kingdom Viridiplantae; phylum Streptophyta; class Pinopsida; order Cupressales; family Cupressaceae; genus Cunninghamia; species Cunninghamia lanceolata. Next base: position 17,083,454 of record BSBN01000430.1, on the reverse strand, counting down.
CAAATAGCATTCATACATGATGTTGATCCTTCTATGTGCTCCACATATGAAATCCTTTGTTATATATCTGATTTTGAGAGCGTCACAAATCTCATGGGAATATATCCTTTGATATTAGATGATCTCACTAAATTCATGATCAATAACATATATACTAATGATGACCTCAAGATGTTAGATGAAGCCTTAGATGAATTTATGGAACATCCTACTACGACACCTATTGCTAAAACATGTGATGATAACTTAGGTTTACCCTGTGATCCCTCTCCTAGAGTTGGTCCTCCTCATGAGGACACTTCGATGCAAGAGGATGATTTAGTTGACACATCTCTTAACATCATACCACCACTTTCCCATTCCACTACTCTCCCTGGCCAAGATGAAGCATTAGTGGATAAGGAACACCCTTTAACAAAGAACATTCCATGGATAGATAGTGAACATTCATTTAATAAAAATAAAAATCCTACCCTAGTGAATGAAACCTCTATGGATCATCCCACCAACCTTCTTCTTTTAGTGTATTGTTCACACACCTTGGATATCACTAAGGAAGAGAAGACCCTTAATCTCCCTCCTTTGATTTCATATTCAAGTCATTTGAACACCACTAATGATTAAAAAACATTGACTACCTCTCCTCACAACACCTTACCTTCCACTCATTCCTATGCTCTTTCTTCAAAAGATGTAGCACTAGTGGCTAAGGAAAGGCCTTTCACATTAAATCCCTCAAGGATGGATGTTGAGAACACTCCAAACACATTGCTTCTTCCACCTCTTAAGAGCATAATGGATAAGTTCACTAATGCACCTCAACAAGAAAACATTCAACCTCACATCGAATCAAACCTAGATGAACCTAACACTAAATAATTTGAAGACAAGAACAACAGTTGGGCTATGATACCTTATGAACCCCTTTCCTCTAGCATTTGACATGGGAAATATGATGATCTACTTGTTGACAAAGGTTAGTTTGGTTGTCCCTACAGGTAAGTATTTCTAACCCTTTACCTCCATAATGTGTTATGTGTTGTTTAGGTCTCCTAGGATGGCCCTTGATACTCCTGTAAGGTCAAGGATACTGGGAGACCACCTCTGTTGTGACCCTTCTTCTATTTGTATCATCATTCTTCTATATTGCTTCTCCTCTATTTTCATTGTTGTGTGTTGTGTCTTATGGACATAGCATTGCGGTTGGTGACTTGGGGGCACCCTCCTACGTGACTCTCCCTAAGGTACTTGTTTCTCCTCTCTTGATTTATTGTTTCCCTTCCTCTAGTGTTTCTATCTAGCAGGAAGATGACGAAAAATATATTATACTGATATGGACCTAGTGTCCCTTTAGCGAGAAATCAACAAATGGATCTAGTCCATACATGATGATGGGGTTGTTATATATTATTTGATGCTTGGCTAGTGGAATCACTCCATGTGATCTTGATGTTGTCTTATCGCACTTACAAAACATAACAATACTACTACTTCGTGCACTTTGTCTATCTTGAATCTTGCATTCCTCGGTTCTTTATGTGATTGATCATATGCATTGTTGTTTATCATGATTATATGGACACTAACACTTTTCTTGCAGAAATATGTTTGTGGGAACATTTAACGATCATAAAGTACATGTCACCTCTGGAGGGCATGGGCTCTATGAGAGCTTGTGTTCCCTTGTGTGTTTTCTTCCTACCATAACGTGCTTGATATCGGTACATGACATCAACCACCTTAAGGTGGGGGCATATATAAGGCAAGCTGTCCATTGTAGATGCTAGCAATGTGTGTGAATCTTGAATCTATTGCAATCACTTAAGCCCTTTGCGGAGGTGGGATATCATGCATATCCTTTTTATCTTAAGCCCTTTATGCGAGGCGGGGATGGTGTATTTCTCGAGGAGAGTGCACAATCCTGTCATTTTCATAAAGTCCTCCTAGCAAGCGGGGAGTGGTTCTATGACTAACCTAACCCTTAAGCATGTCTTCGGTGATTGTTGTGGTGAATTCCAATCATCGGTATGTGCCTGTAATGTGCCTAAGATGGTAATGAACCTAGAAATAGGTACACTCCATTGTTTATCTGTCGTGTTTTCTCTGTGTCTTCCATGTGTGTTCCCAAGCATAGTCTAAAGACCGGTGGCAATGAGTACCTCCTATGCTTTGGGATTTGTTTTATGTGCTTGATTTGTATGGCATGTTTGTTCTCAAGTGTAGTCTAAAGACTGGTGGCGATGAGTCCCTCCTGCACTTTGATATTTGTTTTGCATGTTTTTTGCCCCAGGTGTAGTCTAAAGACTGGTGGCAGTGAGTCCATCCTACATTTTGGGTTGTGTGTTTACTTTCCTTGTACCTGCATCTACATTTCATATATGAGAAAAAGAAAATAATCACTGCATTCACTATATTCACTGTATTTTGTGTGACTGTAACTGTCTTCTCCATGTTTTGCATGCCTGTTACTCTCTTCAATATGTTTGGCATGTTTTCTCCGTGCTTGGCATGTTTGTTGTGTTTGTTGACCATACTTTAATCCATGTATTGGCCTTGCGTTTATACATACATTAAAGTGGGGGCTAAATGTTATGCTGGAAAAAGTAACCTTGGGGGCTTTTTCCTATTAAGGTTTAGCTCCTGGGTCTTGTAATTGTATTTAGAGTATCTTGCACGTTATTTCTGACTTCCGATGAGAAAACCCTTGGGTCTTGTGACAAATAGGACCTAGGGGCTACACTTTAATGAATTCTAAGCAAAAATGGTAGGGTGGACTTGGGCACTAGCACCCTAGTCCATCCTTATTTTAGGTCTACCCTAATTTCAAATGTCGATTTAGTGATGGTTAATTAGGTCCTATGTCGACATCTAAAGTTTGAATTACGAAATTTTTAGCCAGAATCTTTGTAGTTGCATATATAAGCATGATTAGGTTTCATTTGCAAACTAGATGGAAATGAGATGAGCATTGTGATTTTGTGAAAGTGATTCAAGGCATTCACTGTGTTGTAGAGCAGTACTTTGTTGTTATTGGTGTAGCCACGGTAGCATGGTTCACAGAATGAACTATCTGGACCGTGCAGCAAGAGTAAACACAATGGAAACAACTCAAAGAAATGGAACAAATGTAGATTCAGTCAATCAATATATCATAGAATTCACAATAGAGATCGGCTAGCAACATGCGGGCTTACAATTAGGGCTCACGGGCCTGATTACATACATGCACAAGATAAAGATTTGAAGCTCCTTCACAAAAAATCTAAACTATCAGATCTTCCTTATGTGTATAGCTTGATCAACACTTTCCTAAGGATCTATTACATCAATATATATCATTTCTAGACCAATAGATTCCTCTACATCAGCCAAGGAAGGTCACAAACTCCAATGAAGAGTTGCAACGTGTTAATAGATAGGTTGGACCTAAATACATAGAACACTTCCTCAAATGAATGAAACAACATGTAGACCCTTGGGGAAGGTCAGCCATTAACCAAAGAACATTGAATGATGTGTCAATGAGATCTGCAAGTCAAGGAGTGATCTAGAAGCCTTCTCCTTCAGCTGATTATCAGGAACTGTTAGAATGCTCTACTCTGAGAAAACAATCAACTTCTGATAGTGATATCTTTCTGGTAACTGATCCAAATGATCTGAATTCTTGATACGATGTATATGAATGAATGTAGATGCTAAGTCCAGATCTGTAAGATGTAAAATGCCAAAACCAGACCACAAGCTAAGAACTGCTACTGACTGAACTACTTGAATTGAATTGGAAAAAAGAAAGAACTAAAATGCAAACAAACTGAAATGCAAATGTTTTTAGTTGATTCAAGATTTCTCTTGAACCAGGGATGCTCCTGCATCAGACATCTGGGGTTGTTGAAAAAGTGACTCCCTCACTTTGCTGGGGCTAGGGGAGAACCAAGATGGTCCACCTCAGCCTAAGAAATCCATGATGGATCTTCTTCCGGTCTACCTTTCCACTTCACAAAGTATTCTTTGTATTGCCTTCCTCTAGTGCTGTGTCCAACTTTGTTGTCCAAAATGTCTTCAATCTGTTACAGAGCTTGTTGTGGTAACTGCTTCTTCAGGTCTTCTTCCATGCTGTCACCGAACTCTGCTTCATGATACTGATAAAGGTCTGCAATGTTGAAAATAGGTGAAATACCCAATGTCTCTGGTAATTCCACTTCATATGCATTTCCTAAGTCAAATTTCTTGAGTATCCTACAAGGTCCAAAATTCTTCATCTTCAACTTGTTATATGTCCCAACTGGAAATCTTTCTTTTCTTAAGTACACCATCACTTCATCTCCAACTTCAAATTCCTTATGTTTTCTCTTCTCATTTGCTTTCTCTTTGTACTTACTGTTCATGTCCTCCAAATTCTTCTTCACCTGATAATGCACTATCTTTATATGATCTGCAAATTCTTTTGCTTCTGCACTCCTCTTTTCTTCTGTACTGATATCTCTTAATTCTACAACTCCTCTAGGATTCACTCTGGTAACAATCTCAAAAGGTGTTCTTTTGGTACTTCTATGCACTAAATTATTATAGGCAAACTCTGCTTGTGCAAGAATCAAGTCCCAACTTCCGGTCTTCTCTCCAACCAAACATCTCAACAAGTTTCCCAAACTCCTATTCACTGCCTCTGTTTGCCATCTGTTTTTGGATGAAAAGTAGAATTGAACTTCAAATCTATCTTCATCTTCTTCCAAAGTGTCTTCCAAAAGTAACCAACAAACTTAATGTCTCTATATGAAACTATACTCTTAGGTAATCCATGCAATCTCACAATATCCTTGAAAAATAGGTCAGCTACATGCACTGCATCAGTTGTTTTCTTACAAGGTAATCTCCAAATATTGAGTCATGTCCTTTCTATGTCTTAGGTAATCTCATTACAAAATCCATGCTTATGTCTTCCCAAGGTCTCTCCGGTACTATCAAAGGTTTATACAATCTAGTGTTCTGACTACTCCCTTTTGCAACTTGACAAACTCTACAACTCTGCACAAATCTCCAAACATCCTTATGTATCTGAGGCCAAAAGTAATTTTCACTTACCAAAGCCACTGTCTTGTCAATGCCAAAGTGTCCTGCCAAGCCACTGTTATGCTTCTCCTTGATCAAATTATCCCTCATTGAACTTCTAGGTATGCACAATTGACTGCCTTTGAACAACATATCTTCTTAAATGAAATAATCCAACCACTTACTTCTATCTGTTATGATAGGTTCCTTGTATGCTCTCCAAGGTTATGCAAAATCAGTGTCTCCCTCATACATGTTCTTCAATTCATCAAAACCCAACACTTCAACTCTCATCTCTGTCAACAAGTTTCTTCTCCTACTCAAGGCATTGGAAACTTTGTTTGATTTACCACTCCTATGCTTCAACACAAAAGTATAACTCTGCATGAACTCTACCCACCTCATATGTCTCTGATTCAACTTTCCCTGACTATTTAGATAATGCAAAGCTTGATGATCTGTATACAACAAAAACTCCTTAGGGAACAAGTAATGTCTCCGCTTCTTCAAGGCTTGAATTATGGCGTAGAACTCTTGATCATAAACTGAATATCTTCTCCTTGCATCATTCAACTTCTCACTGAAATAAGATACATGTCTATCTTCTTGACTTAACACTGCTCCAATTACATTTCCACTAGCATCACAATAAACTTGAAATACCTTATTGAGATCCGGTAATGACAAAATAGGTTACTCTGTTACTTTCTATTTCAACAATTCAAAACTTTTGTTTTCTCTAGATGTCCACTTGAAATCTTTTCTGTCACCTCTCATTGTCTCTATCATAGGGTTACAAACTAAATTGAAAATTTTTATGAACTTCTGGTAGAAACTAGCCAAACCATGAAATGATATAACCTCTCCAATACTTTTCGGTGTAGGCCATTCAACAATTGCCCTCACTTTCTCAGGGTCCATCTTCAATCCTTCTGTAGAAATCGCAAATCCCAGATATACTAATTCTTCCTTCATGAAAATACATTTCTTGATGTTTATCAACAATTTCTCTTCTCTCAACCTTTGCAAAACTTGTCTAATATGCAACAAATGTTCCTCTTCTGTCCTACTGAAAATCAGAATATCATCCAAGTACACAATTACAAACTTACCCAATAATTTCTTCAAGACCTCATTCATTAACCTCATGAAAGTACTTGGTGCATTTGTCAATCCAAAAGGCATTACTAACCACTCATACAATCCTTCATTTGTCTTAAAAGAAGTCTTCCATTCATCACCTTCTCTGATTCTGATCTAATGGTATCCACTCTTCAAGTCTATCTTTGTGAAATATCTTGCTCTGCTCAAACAATCCATGATATCATCCATCCTAGGTAAAGGAAATCTATACTTAACTGTGATCTTGTTTATTGCTCTGGATTCAGTACACATTCTCCATTCTCCATCCTTCTTCGGTGCAAGCACTGTAATGCACAAGGACTCAAGCTTTCTCTGATCAAACCTTTCCTCAATAACTCTTGTATCTGTCTATTCAGTTCTTCATTCTCTATCGGTGTGATTCTATGTGCTGCTTTGTTAGGCAAACTTGCTCCCAGTATAAGATCCATGTGATGACTGATACTTCTTATAGGTGGTAATCCTTCAGGTACATTATCTAATATGATGTCTTCATACTTTGTCAGCAACTCTCTTTTCTCCTCCATTTTAGTCTCTCTCTTGCTACTTCAGGCTTCTTAGGAATCAAAGCATAACACATATTTTCCTGTGTCAAACCATCCAAAAATTTCCTTCCATCTACGAAATAGATTCTAGCATTCCCATATACCACATTTTTAGGATCATCTTCTAAAGGAATCAAGGTAATTCTTTTCCCATTTGCTATTATAGTATATGTATTCTTTCTTCCATCATGCATAGCTTTTCTATCATACTGCCAAGGTCTACCCAACAAGATATGACAAACATCCAAAGGTATAATATCATGCAAGACTTCATCATGATAAGATCCAATATGAAATTTCACAAAAACATTGTTCACTCACCAGTACCTTATAATCATCTAAAATCCACACTATCTGATAGGGCTTAGGGTGTTTCAATCTTTCCAACTTTAGCTTAGTCACCATCTCCTCTGAAACTAGGTTATCTGAACTACCACTATCAATTACAACTTTACAACACTTACCTCTTGATTTGGATTTAGTTATGAACAGACTCTTCCTCTGTGATGGTTCCTCATTTGTCTCTACATGAAATAGTGCTCTCCTCATCACCAATGATTCTCCTTTCTCCAGATTGCCAACTGAACAAGGTGATCCAACAGGTTCTTCTTCAACATAGGCTGCTCTCCCACTATTCTCTGTCTTATTGCTTGTACTACCCTGATTACATTCAAATGCTCTATGTCCTTCACCTCCACACTTGAAACAAGTACCTCTAAATGTTTTCTTATCAAATCCTCTTCCTTCTCTTTTGTATTCTTCATTTTGGTATGCACTAGGGTTTCATCTCCCGTAAAAATTTGTCATCTCTCCAGTAAGCATTGTCATCTCTAACTGGGCTGTCAAACTTGTTCTGCTCCACAAATGATCTATCTCCTTCGGAATAAGTCCTACCTCTCTGAAATTTACCTCCTCTGCCTCTCTATCTCTAATCATGTCTTTTATTCAGCTTCTCTTCAACTTTCATGGAAAACTGGTATGCTTCTTCCAGAGATGTCATCCTTACCAAGCTTAGTTCTTCTTAAATGTTCAATCTCAGTCCATTGATGTATCTAGCCACTTTCTCCTTGCTTGCTTCACTATGTCCTATCCTTATAATCATCTTATGAAATTCTTCAGTGTATTCCTTCATAGATTTCTCCTTTTGTCTCAGGGTTTGCAATCTTTTCAACAATTCCAACTCATAATCAGTAGGTATGAACTGATTTTTCAACTTTGTTAGCATCCGGTCCCACTTTGTAATCTTTTCTTTTCCTCTTCTATTTCTTTCCAACTGAACTTCTTTCCACCATATAGTAGCATGTCCTTTCAAATTTGTCTTTGCAAATTTCACCTTCTTCGAATCTTCAATTTCTTCATATTCAAAGTATTCTTCCATTTCATTTATCTAGTCAATCAACTCTTTCAGATTCAAATTACCAACATAGTTCAGAACATCAACTATAGGTCTCTTTCCAATCTTTGAAAGAACTCGCAACATCTTTATCTAATCTAATTCTTCTTCTTCATCAACTCCTAGGGTTTCACTAGTGTGTTCAACAGATTGAAATTCTTCCTCATCATCACTTTCAACATTAGGTCTCAGTGTCAATCCTCTTTGCCTATCTTCTTCAACAACATCCAAACAAATTCGCATTGTTCTCATCAATTCCATCATCTCATCCATTCTATTAGCCATTGTACCAATAGGAGGAACTCTTCACGATGACATCTTCCTAGGATCAAGTGTAAACTGCCTTAGGTTCGGCGATCGAGCTACAAGTGACAACTGCCTCTCAATCGGTGATCGGTTGTGCACAAGTAACCTGCCTCGGATCAGCAATCTGCTTACAACAAGATCTTACAAAATCCCCTTCGCCAATTCACTCCAAAGAATCAAACTTTCACTCTGATACTACTTGGTGCAGTCATGGTAGGAGGGTTCACAGAATGAACTATCCAGACCATGCAGTAAGAGTAAACACAACAAAAACAACTCAAAGAAATAGAACAAATGCACATTCAGTCATTCAATATATCATAGAATTTGAAATAGAGATCGGCCAACAACATGCGGGCTTACAATTAGGGTTCACAGGCTTCGTGGCCGACCTTCCCCAAGGGTCTGCACATTGTTTCATTCATTTGAGGAAGTGTTCTATGCATTTAGGTCCAACCTATCTATGAACACGTTACATCTCTTCATTGGAGTTTGTGACCTTCCTTGGCTAATACAGAGGAATATATTGGTCTGAAAATGATATATATTGATGTAATAGATCCTTAGGAAAGCGGTGATAAAGCTATACACATAAGGAAGATCTGATAGTTTAGATTTTGTGCGAAGGAGCTTTAAATCTTTATCTTGTGCATGTATGTAATCAGGCCTGTGAGCCCTAATTGTAAGCCTGCATGTTGCCATCCAATCTCTATTTCAAATTCTATGATATATTGAATGATTGAATTTGCATTTGTTCAATTTCTTTGAGTTGTTTCCGTTGTGTTTACTCTTGCTGCACAGTCTGGATAGTTCATTCTATGAACCCTCCTAGCGTGACTGCACCAATTATTGTGTTTGTGTTTGCATATTTTGTATCCATCTCCTCATGGCATGAATAACATCTTCCTTCCATGAGATCTTCACTAAAAGGTGATAACAATTGTGTTTTAAATCATTTATCAATTTGGATTTTTTCCTCTATCCCATCGGGATATGCACTCTCATCTGACAACATTGTTCGAAAGACTTAAATGTCTCTCTGGGGCTTGACTAGGGCAAGCCTCTAAACACCACAACCCCCTCCCACACTCCTTGTGATTGTAGGTTACAGTTGTCGAGTCTCATTGAGTGTGTTCGAAAGACTTGAATGTCTCTTCGGGGCTTGACCGAGGCAAGCATATAAACACCACAACCCCCTTCCACACTCCTTGTGATTACAGGTTACAGGTGTCGAGTCTCATGGAGTGGAGTTGTAGGAAGGAGTGGTAGATATAAAGGATTCAGGATCTAAAAAGAAGTAGGACACTAGTGCTTTTCCTAGACTAGGGTGCTAGTCCCCGTGTCCTCTGCAGTTGAATTCCTAGAAACGAAAGTTGCAGTGCTGATCAATGTTAGAAGGAGATCAAGATTCCACAAAGAAATAGGTACCTTGGACTTGGGCGCGAGTCCCCGTGTCCCTGACTTCTCTACCTTCTGAACTTTAAAAAATAGTGAGTTAAGTATCTCTATCCTTTACCTCAGTTTGAAAGGATTTGTTGTTATTTAATAATTTGCTTATTAATTTGCATAATTAGGGTTTCTAAGTATAATTGAGCATTAGATAGAGATATTTTTTGACACATCCAAGAATCCACAGCTTCCCAAGTGGCAACTCCACCTAATAGGTGATTGCTCTCACTTAGTGGAGATTCAACTCGATTGATAAGCCCTTGGAATGTTTGGTGTGAAAGGAGGATTCCACATAAACCATTAAACAACTAACCACTCTCTTTTTACATACTAAACAATTGTAGTTTCTACAACCCATAATGGGCTTTCTGGAAAGTGATATTGTAACTATTAAGGATAATTAAGTAACAAAAGTAGATAGTTATAAGTATCTTCTTTGGCCCTCCTTGGAGGATCATGTTTTCCTTTTGTTTCAAATTTATGTTTAATGGGTAGGCCCCCATTTGGACAAATTCACAAACTAAAAAAAGAATAATCATTAACCTTCCATAATCATTTGCATATCCTAAAGCATGATTAATAAAGCTAAGTCTTGCACCAATTCTTAAAGTTTACATGTGTCAAAGCTATGGCCTTGATTTGTATATGACTAGTACATAGGAATGGTAAGGATTTGCACATCACTCCAAAAATCTATTTTTTTATCTCCACTACTCATTTTCTCCAAGACAATCATTTGCCCTTGATTCCCCTTGAATGTTGAACCTCCACTTGGAGGTCCCTCATGCCTCCAATCCTCTCAAGCATCCTCAACCATTGACCTGTCTAATCAATCCCAGCCTTTCATCCACCCATCCAAAAACCTATGAATAACATCCCTTACAAGTCATTTTCAACAAGAGCTCTTGAATGCAATATTATGTTTCCAATTTGAGCACTTAACATATCTTCTCTCAACCACAACAAATCTTTGGGCAAAACCACCATTGTCAGTACACCAAAGGAGCTTGTGGGTTAGAACTTTGTTTGTGTTTTCATCCTTTTATTTACAAGTTTCTTTATGCCTAATCTAGAGGTTGCATGTAGGTGTGAATTGAATAGATTATGCATTGTATAACTTGTTTGTATAGGTTTTTATTTACTTGTACATAATTACCATACAATATTTTTATTTATGATGTCGTTGTAAGCTGAGAATTCCACAATTAATGTCATTTTGTCTAAATAAAAATAATTACCATACATTATCTTAATTACGTTGATAGAAATTCCTTTAGTGAGAAGAATAGATGAAATACATATATCAATGGTGGAGATTTAAAGGACTACAATCAAATAGATTTTGACTGTTAATTTTTAAAAAATGTCATAAATGATAAGAAAAGATCATAACCTTACATTTATTATATTATAAAAATACTATTACCCACAAAATTATCTATTATTACAATAAGAATCACCTAAATTAAATTATTTAAAGTTTCTCAAATTTCCAAATGTGGAAGGTGCAAATTCAATAAGGACCTTGAAGTGCATTCTATAGAGCTCAAAGTGAACGAACACCCTACAATATTTATTACAAAGAAATTTGCACAGTTTTACCCCTTCCAAGATACTAATTGAGAGTGACATGTTATGTTAAAAAAATTGATTTACATAGCTCTATGGATGACAATATCCCATTTAAAGGACTTATCTTTTTATCATGTAATATCTATAATTTATGTCATAATAAATATTATTATGCAACACCCACATGATTTTGCTAGCAATAGGGGAGAGGGGCCAATAGTCAAGCAAGGTCCTATTGTTGGTATAACATTTGTGGTTCTGTGATTTAGTCTTACAATATATTTATAATACTATATATTGTTAATAATTATACCACATATGAATCAATAAATGACCAAATGTTTGTCAAGATTCATGTAGGAGCATTTGGGTGCACGCGTGATCCTACGTCAACCAAAATTATTTTAAGTTATTTTCTATTTTGTTCAATTTTGTTGTGTTTATGTTGGCCTTTGGTAGTCTTGCTTTAGGAGAACTTTTAACTTTTAGTTCAGCCAATTTAATTGGAAAAATGTTTGGGAGAATTCGAAAAGTGGTGAAGTCTCAGCTAAATCTCCATTCCTCAACACTTTCAAAAACATCAGAAGTTTGTGAAGTATCATCTCTATCAAAAGGAGGTTCTTAAGCTTCACATTTTTTTGAACTCTCCTAAAGGTAAAGTTTTATAAATTTCGGTGAAATATTTTCATTATGAACCTAAGGAATACCAAAGAAAAGTGAAAGCCTTACAAGGGACGAGTTCCTAAGTTCATATGATTTCTAAATTGTCAAAAATGAGTTCAAGGATACACACAATTGCCGAAAGAACTTGTTGAAGGACCTCGCATTGGTCAAAATGTGTTTTGATTCCCTTTGAAAACTTTATAAAAGAATTCGGTGAAGTCTTAAGTTTTCCAACCTAAAGAACTATTGGAATAGGCAAGGATTCTCTGCAACTTGATCTACACTCTCACAATATGGAAATCAATAACACGAGATAAGAAATTGATGATATTGATGAACTTAATTGAGCATAAACTTATATTGATATCACTTAATAATTTACATAAGAATGCCTTATTATATAGGCATGGATGAGGCAATCCACCTTGCATGTGGATTGATAAGTGCCCCATGATGTGGCACATGCATGTAAACAAGTGTCCTATAGGTGTCAACCTTTGGATCACTTGGAATGTGTAAACCAACAACCTTTGGTGACAAGTGTTGGATGACTACAAAGTGCCTTTTGAGGTGAGATGGAAAGTCTTCCAACCTCAAAAGGTATGCACATAAGGTTCACCAAACAACTAGGTAACCTCTAAAGGCCTAAAAACTTGCATATTTGGTTAGACAAGATGTTGTCTAACCTCATCAACCTAAGTACACTTAAGCTATAGTGAATAGATAAATTATTCACTCTAACAAGAACCATCAAATAAGTTTGTAGGTTCAAGCAGCCCCAGATTCATTGAATGGTTGTATAAAGAAAAGTTTAAAAGTTCAATTTCTTGCCAATTCACAAATTCAATAGCTCAATTATTTGACAAAGTGTTGATGCATTGATTACAAGTTCAAAAGTTCTCATAATTCCCAATTTGCTAAAATACAAGTTCTGAGTAATATCAATTCACTGAAATGATAAAGGGTGTTGAGTTGTTGAAGAGAACTCCATGGTTCATGGAAGGATCAAATTATCAATTAAAGGTTTACCAATTCAAAAGGGTGTCACTGTGTTGATACAAAGTTCATGAGTTGCTATAAATGTCAATCTAATGAATAGAGATTCAAAGGCTTATAAAATTATGACTGGTTGATGCAAAACTCAAAGTTCACATATGTATTGATTCATCAAAATGTGGCATAGGAGAAGTTCAAAAGTTTATGGAAATGTTGATACACTGAAAGACATTATAAATGAATGTTTGAAAGTTACCTACACTAATTTCAGCAATGGTGTTCATGAGCCCGAACTTGTTACTTGGATGTCGATTAAGTTCTTGGCAACTATTCAATACTTGGTGATGGTTCAACTACTTTATACCCAACCTATATAAGGTTGTGTCTGTTTTCAGCTTAAGGGGGGTTGGGGAGAAGTTTTGGAGATAATAATTATTGTAATCAAAGAATGTTGCAATGTTTGAATTGTATATTGTACTCTTGACTACTTCACATAAATAAAAAGACTTTGAAGCTTGTTGTGATTGTGGATATTGTAATTCCATAAATTTTGTGTTTAGGCTACTAAGTTAAAATTATATGATAAGATTCTCAGGTTTAGACTACTTCAAGTGGTATCAGAGCCCGGTTTGGATTGTGTTGAGTAGAAGGAATCTTAAATTTTTTGTTGTGGGTGAGTGAGAGAGAAAACTTGCAACTGCAGAGGATTTGTACAGACATGGAACATATAGGATGAGGGCAAAGAGGAACACCACGGGCTGGTGATTTATCAATTGTAGAGATCTTGAGAGGTATTACATCTAGACTAGATGCAATGGGGCTAGCACAGAGAAGAGGGGTACATGTTGAAGATATCAGTGAATATGAGAATGACAATGAAGAACAAGAAATTGTGATAGAGGATGAGGATGCAAATGAACCAGAGAGAAGATTTTTGTGAGCAATGTCAAGAATTAGTAGTAAACCCAAATTGGATCCTCCTAGTTATAATGTAAATCTGAATCCTAAAGAATTAATTGACTAGATTTCAGAGATGGAGGATTATTTTGATTTTGAATCAATAGATGATCTAAAAGGGTGAAATTTACACACACAAAATTGAAGGGACATGCATCCCTATGGTGGGAACATATGTAGATCAAAAGGCAGAGAAAAAGAAAGGAGAAAATAAAATCTTGGGAAAGAATGGTGAAAAAATTGAAGGCTAAATTTCTTCTTGCACATTATCAATTCAATTTGTTCAAGAAGTTGCAAAATTTGAAGCAGAAAGAGAAGAATGTGCAAGAGTACACTAAAGAATTTTATAGTTTGAATATACAATTAGGACAAGTAGATCATGATGCTAAGAAGGTGTCAAGGTATGTTAATGGTTTTCATTATTCCATTCAAGATGAAATAAGTATGGTTCAAATACAAAGTGTTGAAGAAGCCTATAAGTATGCCTTGAAGGTAGTAGAAAAACTTGTAAGAAAACAAAATAATTCCAAAGGTAGAGGCAGATTTTCACATGGAAGAGGATAGTCCAATGGTGGTAGAGGATATCAAAACAAACAAGGAGAAACCAACACATCTTAGGCAACCATGTTGGATAATAAAGGAAGAGGAGATTACTCTAGAAATAGAGGAGATTATTCAAGAGGTAGAGGATAATTTGGAGGAAGTAGAGGAAGGATTCACTAGTACATATTATCAGCATGGATAAACTGGTCACGAGGCATTTGAGTGTCCTCAAGTACAAATGGGTAGTGGAAAAGGTAAGGAAGCAAGAATTAATGGAGCACAAGATGACAATGAATGTGTCCTTTCACCAAAATGTGGAGAAGATCCTAAAGATGGAGAATCCTTGATGTTGCAAATAATTTTGTTAAATCCAGAGAAAGAAAATGAAGAACCTATCCAAAGGATAAATCTATTTAGAACAAGATGTAGGTCAGGTGGAAATTGTTGCAATGTCATTGTATATAGTGGAAGTACTAACAATATTGTGTCCAAAGAGATGGTGGAAAAGTTGAAATTGAAGAAGGTGAAACATCTAATCTCCTACAAAGTTTCTTGGATACATAAAGGCTATCAATTATTGGTGAGTGAACAATGCCTTATAAATTTTCAAATTGATAGTTATAAGGATGAAATTCTATGTGATGTGATGCCAATGGATGCATTCCATATTCTATCGAGTAGACCTTGGAAATACAATAGAGAGGTTGTCCATGATGGTAGAATAAATACAAATAAAATACTGAAAGATGGAAAAGAATATACCTTGAATCCATTGTTTAGGATAAAGAGGAAGAAGTAGAAAATAGTCCCAAAGTTTGTTTGATTTTTTGGGAAGAAATTTTTGAAAGAGTTGAAAAAGGAGAGGGCATGTTTTGCTTTCATTCCTAATCTCACAAAGTTATGATAGCAGAAAGAAGTGAAGAACTCCCAATGGAAATTTAGGAAATTCTTGATGGATATGTAGATATATTGATGGAGTTGCCAGATGGATTGCCACCTATGGGGAGTATAAGTCATTGCATGAATTCGATACCTGGTACGAGTTTGTGAAATAAAGCACCATATAGAATGACACCAATGGAAAATGAGGAAATTAATAGGCAAGTGCAAGAGTTGTTGGATAAGGGGTTGATCAGAGAAATTCTCAGTCCATGTGTTGTTCTAGCAGTGTTTACACCTAAAAAGGATGGAGAATGGTGAATGTGTACAGATTCATGGGCCATAAACAAGATAACAATAAAGTATAGGTTTCCATTAAGTTGGATGGATGATATGATGGATTGTTTGAGTGGAGCCAAGTACTTCACAAATATTAATTTGAAGAGTGGATAACATTAGATAAGAATAAGGGATGGAGATGAGTGGAAAACAACTTTCAAGATAAAATATGATTTGTATGAGTGGATGGTAATGCCATTTAGATTGACAAATTCCCCTAGCACCTTTATGAGGTTGATGAATTAAGTTTTGAAGCCTTTTCTTGGTAAGTTTGTGATTGTATATTTGGATGATATTTTGATATTTAGTAATATAAAAGAAGAGCATTTGTTTCATGTTAGGGTAGTTATATAGAGATTGAAGGAAGAAAAGTTGCTAGTGAACTTAAAGAAGTATATTTTTATGAAGAATGAGTTGGTATATTTGGGATTTGTTGTTTTTGGAGATGGATTGAAAATGATCTAAAAAAGGTCAAAGCAAATTTGGATTGGCCTTCACCGAGGAGTATGTTCAAAGAAAGAAGTTTTCATGGGTTGGCGAGCTTCTATGGGAAGTTCATAAGTAATTTTAGTAGGATATGTGCACCTATTACAGAGACCATGAAGGTTTATAGGAAAGAATTTATTTAGATAGCCATAGCAAAGGAAAATTTTTAGTTGTTGAAAGAGAAAGTGACAGAACAACCTGTGTTAGCACTACCTAATTTTAGCAAAGTGTTCCAAGTAGATTGTGATACAAGTGGGACAATGATTGGAGGAGTCCTAAGTCAAGATGGAAGACCAATAGAATACTTCAATGAGAAGTTGAATGAAGCCAAAAGGAAGTATTCTATGTATGATCAAGAGTTTTATGCAATTGTACAGGCACGTAAGAAATAGTGACATTATTTACTACCTAAGGATTTCACATTGTATATAGATCATCATGTGTTCATAAATAGTCAAGGTAAGTTAAATCAGAAACACATGTAAGTGGGTTGAATATTTCTAGAGTTATTCATTTGTTTTGAAAGATAGAAGTGGAAAATCTAATTGAGTAGCTGATGCATTAAGTTGAAGATGCTTGTTGCTAAATGAATTGAGAGTGAATGTTATTGGCTTTGATTCTATGCGGGAGTTATATGAAGATGTAGATTTCAAAAAAGTGTGGGCAGATTGTAAAAGTCTAGTAGAAAAGGACAGAACTCCATGGCTGGAGTATTTCATACAAGAAGGATTGTTGTTCAAAGGAAAGAGATTGTGCATACCTCAGGGATCTATGAGGGGAAATTTGATAAGGGGAAAACATAGTGGAGGTCTAAGTGGACATTTTGGAGTGGACAAAACATTAGCAAAACTAAATGAAGGATATTATTGGCCTAGGATGAATGCAAATGTAAGGAAAATAGTACAAGGTTATAGAATTCGTCAACATGCCAAGGGAATAAGACAAAATACAGGATTGTATCAGCCATTACCTATACCAAAAAGACTATGGGAGCACATAAGCATAGATTTTGTTCTTGGATTACCTCGAACATAGCAAGGTAATGATTCATTTTTTTGTAGTGGTTGATAGGTTTTCAAATATGGTTCATTTTATCTGTGCAAGAAGTTGAATGTAAAAAGAATTGAAGTGGAAAGTTTTGAAGATAGGCCCATGTAGAGTGTTGAGAAAGTTTTCATCTAATGTATACAAAATTGAACTTCTAGCAAGTATAGATATTGCTCCAATATTCAATGTTATTGATTTGTATAAGTATTACGAAGGAGAAACAAGTGCACAATGGAACACACATTTAGATTTGCAAGATGAACAAGGATAGATACATCAATTTCCTTAGAAGAAATTTGAAGAAGTAGATAGAGTGAATATAAGGAGTATCTGGTCTATTGGAAGAACATAGAAGTTGATGAAGCCTATTGGGTGAATGCTTTACATTTGGTTAAGTATGAAATTTCTATTCCAGACTTGCCTAAATGTTCATGAGTTGCACATTCATGGAACATTTCTCTTACCCAATGTGTCAAATGTGAGAGCATCTGGGTGCATGTGAAATCCTA
The DNA here is from genome assembly GCA_027924645.1 of Cunninghamia lanceolata. Taxonomy (NCBI): domain Eukaryota; kingdom Viridiplantae; phylum Streptophyta; class Pinopsida; order Cupressales; family Cupressaceae; genus Cunninghamia; species Cunninghamia lanceolata. Next base: position 17,065,584 of record BSBN01000430.1, on the reverse strand, counting down.
TGTCAACCAAAAATGTTTCAGATTATTTTTCATTTTGTTCAATTTTGTTTTGTTTATATTGGCCTTTGGTAGTCTTGCTTTGGGAGAAATTTTAGTTTTAGTTTAGCCAATTTAACTGGGAGAACATTTGGAAGAATTTGAAAATTGGTGAAGTCTCAACTAAATCTCCATTCCTCAACACTTTCGACAACATCAGAAGTTTGTGAACTATCATCTCCACTGAAAGGAGGTTCTTAAGCTTTGCATTTTCCTGAACTCACCTAAAGGTTAATTTTTATACATTTTGGTGAAAGCTTTTGACTATGAACCTAAGGAATGCCAAAGGAAAGTGAAAGACTTACAAGAGACGAGTTCCTGAGTCCATACAATTCTTGAATTTCTGAAAACAAGTTCAAGGATACACACAATCGTGAAAAGAACTTGTTGAAGGACCTAGCATTGGTCAAAATGTGTTTCGATGCCTTTTGAAAACTTTATAAAAGAATTCGATGAAGTATTAAGTTCCAAAACCTAAAGAACCACCGAAGAAGTTTGTAGGTTCAAGCAAAGCCTAATTCGCTGAAAGGTTGTATAAAGAAAGTTCAAATGTTCAATTTCTTGCCAATTCAATGAAATTCAATAGTTCAATTTTTTAACAAAGTATCAATGCACCAATGGCAAGTTCACAAGTTCTCATAATTCCTGATTTGCCAAAATACAAGTTCTTAGTAATATCAACTCACCGAATCAATAAAGGGTGTTTAGTTGCTAAAGAGAACTCCTTGGCTTGTGGAAGGATCAAATTTCTAATGAAAGGCTTACAAATTTCAAAGGGTGTCACTGTGCTGATGCAAAGTTCTTGAGTTCCTATAAATGTTGATCTATCTAATAGAGATTAGAAGGCTTATAAAATGTTGACTGGTTGATGCAAAACTAAAAGTTCACATATGTATTGATTTGCTAAAATGTGACATAGGAGGAGTTTGAAAATTTGTGGAAATGTTGATACACCGAAAGGCATTATAAAGTGAATGTTTGAAAGTTACATGCAGACTAATTTTAGCGATGGTGTTCATGAGCCCGAATTTATAGTTACTTGGATGTCGATTCAGTTTTTGGCAACTATTCAATACTTTGTGATGGTTCAACTACTTTGAACCCAACCTATATAAGGTTGTATCTATTCTTAGTTTGAGGGGGATCAGGGAGAAGTTTTGGGGACAAGAAGTATTATAACTAAAGAATGTTGTAATGTTTGAATTGTTTATTATACTCTTGACTATTGCACATAAATAAAAAGACTTTGAATCTCGTTATGATTATGGATATTGTTATCCTATAAATTTTGTGTTCAGGATGTTAAATTTTGATTGTCTGATAAGACTCTTAGGTTTAGATTCCATCAAAGATGGACCCTTACATGAACACATGTAAACTTGTCAATGTCATATAGAAAATCATAAATACATTCTCTAACAAATGTAATGAATACTTTTTTTTTATATATATAAAATATCATAACCATGCAATATAAGTGTGTTATTTGTAAAATAAGGTGTTCATGTGGACAAGTATTGCTCTTATGTGGACAAATATTGTTCTTAAGTGTATAACTATTGTTGCATTATAGTACGTCATCTTATACTTTTTGTATTTTATAATGAAATGTAAAAGATTATTATCAAAAGTTTTTATGATCAATTATGTTGAATATAAGTTATATTTTAAATAAGAATGTGGCTTTTTATAAGAGTAAATAGTATTTTCTATTCAACTATTAAGTCATGCATATTACATATAAAGTTTAGAGATAACAAGGTTCAAGGTTTTTGATTATAGTATGGGGTAGAACAAAGGTGCCGAAGCCATTACAAAACAACCTCAAAGGCACACAAATAGTTCAACAAAAAGACCAGAGAACCTAACAGTATATAGCAAAATATAACTGTAAGACCATAGAAACTATAACAGAGTAACACAGTATATAACTGTAGCAAAATAACCCAAAAATAGCAGACCAGCACCAGACAGACAACAAACTAAACACAAAACAATAGCAACAAAGAAAACCCTAGGGCTAATTAAACAACTAACCCTAGTCCTCAGTGAGAAACTGATACATTTCCTCATATTCCTTCATTTGTTTGTTCTCGATGCCATGCTTGTTAAGCTCCAAATCTTGCAGAACAGCCAGTGTCGTAGCTGACCTGTGCATCACCTTGGAAGTGAATCTAGCCAAAATTTTGAAGTTCCTTTCTAGCTTCTCTACTCTATTATTCAAGTCCTCGATCGTCTTGCCCTTCTTGGTCTTCCTATTAACCTTGTTAGTTTTCACAATGTCCTCTTTCTTTTTTTTTTCAGAATTTTTTGTCTCCGAACCCTGGACATTTAGTTCCAGGAAGTTACTAGGACCATCATCCAAAATCTCTGCTCCCGCATTCTCCTCCTTAATACCAATATTATCCTCACCTTTAGTATTCTCTGCTTTGTCCCCCCGAGTTAGTAGAAACAATCTACTCTTTCAGAGAAGGAGTTAGTTTGGTAGCCAACCGGCTAGACCATCTAGTCGACGACACTCTGTACTTACCCTAGGGAGTGAAATTCACATTTTTTTGTGTGTTTTCACTGTCATCATCACCACCCTTAGAAATCTCCACATCCATCCCCTTGTCACGGTTGTGAACCTCTTTCTTGGGTATGTCCCCAAGTTGTTCTTGCAATTATTATCCTTCCCCTCCTTGAATCTCTTTTGAGGGGTACCACTCTTGTTTTACACCACCGTCAGTTTTCTCTCAAGGTGGGTTTGGAGCTCCCTTTAGGATTTTCAGTCTTAGGATCCATCTAGCCAGTGTGATTAGCCACATTGTGGACATGGTTGTTCTCATGACTGAGCTTCTTTTTAGTGGTAGAGACCTTAGCTTTCTTGGGGGCATCAACAGACTTCTCTGGGATAATTTTAGTGATAATGATAGCATGGTCGGGGTTTGTTTGGACGCCGAGGGGGAGCTATCCACATGGGTAGCTTTCCTTTGCTTGAGGGGACACAGGGCCAAGTGGAATTTAACAAGGTTTAAGGTTACCAAAAGGTATTAAGATCATTTATGTTGCATACGGGTTGTATTTTAAATAAGAATATGATGTTGTTCTAACAACAAATGATTTATTTTTTTCAACTAGTAGGGATTCCATGATAAAAATTTTGGTCAAATCTTTAAAAATTCATTTTAAGGACACCTCTCATTCAACATACTGATGTGGCAAGTTGTATGATGAGTCACACTTCAAAACCTTAGTTGTAAATTGATAAGAGTCCATGAAATGGAGGTCCTATACAATTCTATGTAACCACTACAGTCATAAAATTAGCCTACATGACTACCTCTTTCTTAAATATTTTTTTGCCACCTCCTAGAGTTCAACAGTAAACAAATATTGACATAAAATCTTAATTTTGACTCAATGTTTGCGAAGACCACTACCATGAAAGATAAGAAAAAGGTGTTCGCATGCCCGTTCAGTTCAGCCAACTTAAAGTATATCGATGTAGTGAATGGGCCTGAATTCTTTTTGAAACAGTAACCAACGTTTCCTTTTGTAGATGCAGAGAGGATTCAGGTTTTGGTCGTTGGCTTTGCCAGATTCGAACCGGGGCCATAACCTTTTCCGATTTGTTTTACATTTCATTGACCTAAGTAAAGCTGAATTATTTTCTGAAAGACTATATTAAAAAAAAACCTTCTTCCATGGCGATTTATAATTTATAGGCCACATTCTGGTTGGAAGATTTATAAATTATAGACAACAATTAGCAAAGGAAAATGCTTCGCAGATCTGAGCTTGGCAGTGAGACACAGTCTAATTTACCATGCCCTTTTATCGTCTAACCAAACATAGCTGGTAGATTTTGATAATAATTGTGCCCACGCTCCAGCTACTGTAGAGAACGAATTTTAATTGTTTCCGATTCTCCACATCTAAAATGAATCTCCTCCGGCTGTGAATAGTACTATGGAATATTAATAGTTCCTCCCTTTAAAGAAAATATTCTCTATTCTCGATTTAAGAATTTATTAATAATTTTCGTAAAAAGTCTCGTGAGCACATTGTGTTTTTTAAGTTTAAATAATTTTGTATATTGTTTAATTAGTTATATATTTTAAATTTTGTAGGTTAATATTTTATTTCTGTTAATTTCAACATACATTTGTAATATAAAATAATACTAGTAGTTGCATTGAATTTGGAGTAGCCTATAGAGTCACACAGATGAAATTTACAAATTTAAAGGTGCCTAAAAAACCAAACTGAAACGTTTAGGTCATAATCTGTTTATTAGACAAAAGCACTACTACACTTGAAGTATTGAATGTCCATCAATATATTAAAGCAACAAGAGTTCGCTATCAAATTCAATTAACATGGAAAAATGCATTGTTAGGATATAAGCACATCTGCTCATTCATACTTTGTTAAAATTTAATTATCATGTGAATGGAACTTTCCAACTAACCTGCAAAATTTCTTCCCATGAAGTGTGTTCACTGACACCTAAAATTTGTCTGGCTTCCTATGGCTTTACTGGTTTTGCGAACAACCTCCTGCATTGCTTCTTGAGCAACACCTGTCTTTGAGGCATCTGAAAATTTCCCATGCTTAAGTAAGAAATCTACATGCATGCAATAGATAACTATGCGCACTAATCAAATCCTAAGGGAAACAAAGAACACAAGTGGTTCTATAAGGAACCCTAGTAATGATTCCACTATCTTTGCACATTTATAGAATTCAAAACTTTAGAACATTTTGAATTTTTAGTATGCAAATAAATATGTAAAAGATTTCTAATACATCAAAATGCAGTTGTTTATCCATTGCCTGAAGTGAAATTGTTGATCCATTACCTGAAGCCCAAATTAATATAGATTGCATATTGCAGTTATTTTAATGCTTTGCTATTAAAAAATGGCTAGAAGCCTTATATTATCAAAGAGCTGAGAATCAGTGATTCTCATTTTGGTTGTCAACAACTTGAGCCATGCATTATGAGTAAATAGCCATTTGCAAATTGATAGAAAAATAACTGAAATGACTTACTTTTTGTCCCTTGCAAGTGGCAAGCACACCATATTTAATACTAAAATTCTTAATTCAAAAAGATGGCAATGTTTGAAATTTGACACTTAGTTCTCATCAAAATGACATCCTTTTTGGTTGCCATGAAAGATTTTATTTGCATGCATCACAAGAAGAAAACCTTTACATAGTGCACTGCTAGAAATATATATTTTTTAAATAAAAAGATTGACCTGTACATTTGTACCCTCTAGATGTGTTTTAGCCAAGAAAGCGGCATAACCTCAAAAGCTTCTATAATCCTTCCACTATTTGTGTTTCCCAAGAGATGTATGAAGGCTACAACCAAAATCACATTTCCTAGCCAACAAGTGCATAAATTAGTAATTACTTCAAATTCGAATGCCCTAACTACGAGTCAATAATAGAAATATAAGAAATCCACTTTATTAGGATGATATTTGTAGGAGAATCCATTGTTGTACGTGAATGAAAGAAACCCTTAAACAAATGCCACTGGCATGTGTAAAGCTAGATCTCATATTCCTTGCTTTGTTTGCAAAAGAAATTATTCATTCAAACACTTTGTATGCATCCTCCACACAACTACATTTTGAGTACATACTTACAAGGGCACTTCCCACAAAAACATCTGATTCAAATCTTCTATTTATTATATAAGAAAGGATTTCTCTGCCTGATTTGAGATCAGCTACATGGGAAGAAGCCAAGAGTAGAGTTAAAATGGTAGCAAAATTAGGTTTCATATTGCAAGTCTCCAATTTTCTAAAGAGCTCTAAGACTTCTCAAAGTTTTCCATTCCAGGCATACCCTATAATCATAGCATTCTACGATATGAGATTTCGCTAAGGCATTTTGTCAAACACTGAGTGTGCAATCTCAACATTCCCACATTTTCCATATGCATCTACTAGAGTAGTCCCTACAAATACATCTGATTCAAATCCTCTTCTAAGTACAAAGGCATGGATTTCCTTGCTTCATTCTAGAGCTTCCAACTGAGCAACTACTAAGAGAATGGTAGCTGCTGTAAAAGGATCAGCCACTCCACTTGCTAACTGCATTTCACTAAAAATCTCCAAGGCTTCACAGCATTGCTCATTTTGAACATATCCCGCGATTATGGAATTCCATGAAACATGCGGTTCAGACATTTTGTCAAATACATCACGGGCATCCTCTAAACAACAACATTTTGCATACATAATGACAAGAGCACTGGACACAAAACATCAGATTCAAACCCACTTCTCATAATACCATCCTAAATTTCGCTACCTTGTTGTAAAGCTGACAAAGCAGCTCATGCTTTGAAAACACAGGGGAATGTGAATTTGTTTGGCTGCAAACCCATCTCTCCCATCATGTAATAACGACTAAGAACTTCTTTGTATTAGCCATTGCTGGCATATGCCTTGAGCATTGTATTCCATATGGATATATCTGGGTTCTCTATTTTGTCAAAAACCAGGAGAGCATTTTTAAGACTCCCATGTAGTATGTACATGTTCAACAGTTTGGCATCTAATAATTTATTGTCTTTGTATCCATTTATAATGAGTTAGGCATGGGTTTGGTTGAACTGTTTGATGTTGGCATATATTTGCAAGCAAGAAATATAGGTTTCAGAAAGGAGAGAAACAGTGCTTCCAAATAGCTTACATTTTTATCAGCTGAAATAAAATTGCAAATATTGTATTGCATGTATTATATGAAGCTTTGTGGCAATTCAACAAAGAACACAAGTGGTTCTATGAGGATCTCTAGTAATGATTCCACTATCTTTGAACATTTATGGAATTCAGAGCTTCATAACATTTTTAATTTTTAGTATACAAATAAATATGTAAAAGATTTCTAATACATCAAAATGCAGTTGTTTATCCATTAACTGAAGTGCAATTGTTGATCCATTACCTGAAGTGCAAATTAATATAGATTGCATTTTGCAGTTATTTTGATGCTTTGCTATTAAAAATGGCTAAAAGCCTTATATTATCAAAGAGCTAAGAATCTGTGATTCTTATTTTGGTTGTCAACAACTCGAGCCATGCATTATGAGTAAATAGCCATTTGCATATTGATAGAAAAACAACTGAAATGGCTTGCTTTATGTCCCTTGCAAGTGGCAAGCACACCATATTTAATACTAAAATTCTTAATTCAAAAAGATGGCAATGTTTGAAATTTGACACCTAGTTCTCATCAGAATGACATCCTTTTTGGTTGCCTTGAAAGATTTTATTTGCATGCATCACAAGAAGAAAACCTTTACATAGTGCACTGTTAAAAATATATATTTTTTAAATAAAAAGATTGCCTGTACATTTGTACCCTCTAGATGTGTTTTAGTATAGAAAGAAGCATAACCTCAAAAGCTACTATAATCCTTCCACTATTTGTGTTACCCAAGAGATGTATGAAGGCTACGATCAAAATCACATTCCCTAGCCAACAAATGCATAAATTAGTAATTACTTCAAATTCGAATGCCCTAACTACAAGTTAATAATAGAAATATAAGAAACCCACTTTATTAGGATGATATTTGTAGGAGAATACATTGTTGTATGTGAATGAAACCCTTACACAGATGCCACTATTAGGTGTAAAGCTAGATCTCATATCCCTTGCTTTGTTTGAAACTGATTATGGCCTACAAGTGAACTCCTAAACCCTAATTTCCCCTTTCTTTTCTTTCCATAATTCATAATTATATGCACTAAAAAAATCATATTGTTATCCCAACATATTACCCTATTGGCTTTAATTTTAATCCTTAATTTCAACTTGCTTGGCTTGTCATCCTCATAACTTAACACATATTCTTAATACTTTAATGCCACTACCATAGGCTTAGCTTGTGTAATGCATAGTGTCTTTAACCACCTTATACCATTTCTCATGTTTGGTATCTATAATCCAATTGTCTACTAGTCCCTTGGCCATATTTTTCACCCACCACTCATCACTCACTCTTTCATGCATTACTATTCCATTATAGTGCATATATTCTTCATAGTAGCTAATGTTTTTTGTGTGTCTCTCCACTTTGTCCACTATGTGCTATGGTACCATGTGCTCACATGGTGGGTCATTCCTCCATTGTGTGGCACATCATCATCGGTCCATGGGTGTGTGGTTCAACAACTAGATTATGGGTAGTGAACATGAGACTCATCATGCCTACAAGGTAACATCAAGTGGTGGGCTTAGTATCTCTTCTCTATAGATGCCTAGTTTATTTATAGTATCCTATAAGGGGTTTGATGTCAATCCATCTCTTTCCACATGTCACCTTGATGATAGTAATGTGCCTAAATTAATTTTGCAACTATAGCTTGTGTGTCTTCCTACTACATGGGCTCCTCTTATATACTAGTGGCTAAACTAGGCATAGTGAGTAATCTCTTCTATTGATAACTTTATTTTATGTGTTATGTCCTAATTTATCAATCCTAAAGAAACATATGTGCACCATTGATCTTTGATCAAATTCAAAATATTTATACAACTACACCTAAGGACTACTCAAATGACTATAAACATAATTGTGATGGTTGTTTTATCCCCTACAACCAAGAATGACTCTTTGACCATTTATGGAATTCAAAACTTTAGAACATTTTGAATTTTTAGTATGCAAATAAATATGTAAGAGATTTCTAATACATCAAAATGCAATTGTTTATCCATTCCCTGAAGTGCAATTGTTGATCCATTACCTGAAGCCCAAATTAATATAGATTGTATTTTGTAGTTATTTTGATGCTTTTCTATTAAAAAATGGCTAGAAGCCTTATATTATTGAAAAAGAGCTGAGAATCAGTGATTCTCATTTTGGTTGTCAACAACTCGAGCCATGCATTATGAGTAAATAGCCATTTACAAATTGATAGAAAAACAACTGAAATGGCTTACTTTCTGTCCCTTGCAAGTGGCAAGAACACCATATTTAACACTAAAATTCTTAATTCAAAAAGATGGCAATGTTTGAAATTTGACACCTAGTTCTGATTAGAATGACATCCTTTTTTACTGCCTTGAAAGATTTTATTTGCATGCATCATAAGAAGAAAACCTTTACATAGTGCATTACTAAATATATATATTTTTTAAATAAAAAGATTGACCTATACATTTGTACCCTCTAGATGTGTTTCAGATGAGAAAGCAGCATAACCTCAAAAGCTTTTATAATCCTTCCACTATTTGTGTTGCCCAAGAGATGTATGAAGGCTACAACCAAAATCACATTCCCTGACCAACAAATGCATAAATTAGTAATTACTTCAAATTTGAATACCCTAACTATGAGGCAATAATAGAAATATAAGAAACCCACTTTATTAGGATGATATTTGTAGGAGAATCCATTGTTGTACATGAATGAAACTCTTAAACAAATGCCACTGGCAGGTGTAAACCCAGATCTCATATCCCTTGCTTTGTTTGCAAAAGAAATTATTCATTCAAACACTTTGTATACATCTTCCACATAATTACATTTTGAGTACATACTTACAAGGGCACTTCCCATAGAAACATCTGATTCAAATCCTCTCTTTATTATATATAAGAATGGATTTCTCTGCCTGATTTGAGATCAGCTACATTGGAAGAAGTGAAGAGTAGAGTTGAAATGGTAGCCAAATTAGGTTTCATATAGCAAGTCTCCAATTTTCTAAAGAGCTTTAAGATTTCGCAAAGTTTTCCATTTCGGGCATACCTTGCAATCATAAAATTCTATGATATGGGATTTTGCTAAGGCATTTTGTCAAACACTGAGCGTGCAATCTCAACATTCCCACATTTGCCATATGCATCTACTAGAGTAATCCCTATAAATACATCCTATTCAAATCCTCTTCTAAGTACAAAGGCATGGATTTCCTTGGTTCGTTCCAGATCTTCCAACTGAGCAACTATTGAGAGAATGGTAGCCACCGTAAAAGGATCAACCACTCCACCTGCCAACTGCATTTCACTAAAAATCTCCAAGTTTTCATAGCATTGCTCATTTTGAACATATCTTGCGATCATGGAATTCCACGAAATAACATGTCGTTCAGACATTTTGTCAAATACATCATGGGCATCCTCCAAACAACCACATTTTACATACATAGTGACAATAGCACTACACACAAAAACATCAGATTCAAACCCACTTATCACAATATCATCTTGAATTTCTTTGCCTTGTTGCAGAGCTGACAAAGCGGCGCATGCTTTGAGAACACAAGGGAATGTGAATTTGTTTGGCTGCAAACCCATCTCTCCCATCATGTAATAATGATTAAGAACTTCTTTCTATTGGCCATTGTTGGCATATGCCCTAAGCATTGTATTCCATATGGATATATCTAGGTTCTCTATTTTCTCAAAAACCAGGTGAGCATTTTCAAGACTGCCATGTAGTATGTACATGTTCAATAGTTTGGCATCTAATAATCTATTGTCTTTGTATCCATTTATAATGAGTTGGGCATGGGTTTGGTTCAACTGTTTGATGTTGGCACATATTTGTAGCCATGAAATATAGGTTTCAAAATTTGCATGATTTGCACTTTGTGCAGTTATATTTGGTAGATCATTGGAATTGAATGGGAGTGTAGCCATTGCCACCAATGCTTTGTTTGCAAAATAAATTATTGATTCTCAACTAAAAATTTGACAATACGCTTGCCTGATGCACTCATATGAACCCGTTCTTGCAATTTTGAGGGAGAAAGATAATTGCAAAGCATACACTGTGCTCGTGAGAGGAGAAAGATGAGGAAACCCATGAACTGTTTCCCAAAAGCCTCCAAAAAATAACTTGACATGTATGTAGAATGTGGAAGCCCAAAAATAGGGCACATCAACCACTTAATAGATAACCGAACATGGCATGCGGCTCGGCCAATAGAAATGGATATCCTGACATTGACAGCAGTCACTTCCCGATGGACGAAACTATTTCTTGGCAAATGAAATTTTTGGCGTCCAACATTTCTGGCATCTAACGATTTCCAGGAGCAAAAATCTCCCACTATAAGCCTATCGGCTAATAAACTATTCTTTGTAATTTAAGGCTAAGGGATCTTGTTAGCCTCTTATGTATTTGAAAAGAGAGGTATTAAAAGTTATTAATAGAGCCATTGAATTTTATTTTACTTTATTCCTGCCACTCTTCTATAGTATCATTTCACTCTTTTTAAAATTAGTAATTGAATTTGTATATTTTAAGAGATATGTTTGATCTAATAGATTATGTTATCATTACTATTTGAGATTTTATCACATTAAAGGTCATCTCACTTCTCTTAATACGTAGTTTGGATTCACCCTTGCTATTATCATATCTTCCACTTGAGTTTGGTTTTGCAAAAGAAGTGGTTGGCTCCTAGGGTCCATGTTATTCCTCTTGGACAAATGATTTTCATTTTGCTCACTGGAGTATTTGTAACATTTAATCATACCATTCAACTATCTAAACTAAATCCTTGGGTAACTCTCCAAGAAGTTGGAACATGTAGTTATGAATGATAGTCAATCTATCCTTGAGTGAAAGTGTTTGTGTTGCATTGTACTTGGAGGTGCAATGTGTATGAGAGGTTGTGAGGGAAGAACTTAAAGCTATTGGAATGGGTGGGGATGTTTTTAGGATGCATGGAATGCAGAATTGTGAATTTCTAGAACACTTCTTTATGTCGAAGCATTACATGCATATTACTTAGCCTTGATGATTACATCCTTTTTGGCTCCCTAGTAGATATCATAATGCATTTTTATGTTCTCTAGTATTGGAGGAAGTGTCTTTGTTATTTGCATGGGCTCATCTAAGGGATAAAATGAGCAACTACACATGTATGTTTAGAGATATTTTTTCTTCAAGATAACTATCTTGGTTATCCATTCTTAACATTGTGGAAATCTTACTACCACCTTTTCAATTTGTAGGAACTACACAAAGGACGATTAGAGAATGGTAAAAAGAGTTAGGTAGGCTATGAAATTAGGCATAATATAAGTGATGGGTTGACTAAAAGTGGTGGTGGTGGTGGTGCTACTTGTAAGTCAAGGATTAATGGTGTGGAATTAAGAACTTAGAGTGGTCTTTGCATTCTAATTCTAGGAGGAAATTTTTAAAAAAGTAGTAGAGGTAGAATACACCATTCATAGAAATAATGTTTGTTTCCTAGCAACACTCGAAGTCAAAGCATGGGACCTTGCAATTGTCACCTTTCTATATCACAAAGTCCAACTAGTACTTATGTAGGATGGCTTTTAGCTTGCATAAGTCATTTTTCTATGTTGATTGACAAATTTGTTGTTTTTTGTGCATATCTAGTTTGGAAACATTGAATTAAAATGCACCTATGTAACAATGAAACTTATAGTGGAAATGTTTCTTTAATAGGTAATTTGGTTGAAGAAATTCCAATATAGTTTATATCCTAATATTTTTTGTTCAAACAGATTATTAATTTAAATTACTTTCTTATTTTTATTTTAGGCTTCTTTGAAGAAAGCGAGAAAATTAAAAAAGATGTGTTTCCCCATAAGAAAGTACTCTATCAAGGTTTAGAGATTAGGACCACTTAGGTCTAGAGTTCATATCTCAACATGTTTTTTTTGCACAATTGTCTCACTTGAACTAGAGAATTCCCAATTTCATTTCCATATTTTTTTTTCGAAGCTAAATTGATTTTTTTTATAAAATGAGGTTTTATTTGAAACACTTGTAATTTATCACATTAATCATAAAAAATTAACAACATGCTTTTAAAAGGTTTACAATAAAAAGTGGCTAATTGACATTCACAGCCCAAAAAATATACATTGAAAAATGAAATGTGTTTTTATTATTAAACAATAGTAAACTTTTTAATATTGATAACTATATAAATCCATTTGGGACAAAAGTTCACCTTAATCACTTTCCATTAAACTTATGAGTCCAATTGCAGTTTTATTCGAATTTAACTTTATAAAAACGTCCATTACAAGAACGAATGGTTGAGATTGTTGACAGCCTTCTCAATATGTCCGTAGAGCTCTGGGCTCGAGTTAAAACATCTGAATAACAGCTGTAAGGATACCATAGATATGATAAAATCGTAGATAAGAATAAAAAAAGTGAAGGGGTAAGTGGAGTGTAGGACCCATTCAAATTGCTGGGTCGCATACAAGCTTCAACACCAGATGATATCAGCCGTGTACATTAAAAAAAAAGAGATCTAACAGCTCTGGCTTCCAACTGTCCGATTTGATTTAAAGTTTCAAAGGTAGAAATTTATGTAATGTAGTTGTTTTCATTAAGAAAAGGTTTTGATTCTGTTGTCCCACATTTATTGTGATGGGTTTTCAGTTAATTAAAGTGAAAAAGTTATGTCGGAGGGACCATTCTGTGTCGCAGCTCTATTACTGAATAGCAGCCATTGTTTTTTTCAAGAAAATGAGCAGTTTGGCTTGGTTTGTGGCAGTAAAGGCTTCCAACTGTCCTTGTTATAATTTGATTTAAAGTTTTAGAGGTAAAAATGTTTATATAAAGGTAAAGTTTTCATTTTTAAAAGTTAATTTTGTTGTCTTACATGTATGTGAGATTTTTAAATTATTTAAAGTGAAAAAGTTAAAGTTGGACGGAGTATTATATACAGCAGATGTATTTGATGGTTATATAACATGAATCCAATAAAGATATTGTATACCAATTATTTTTATGAATGGTTTATTGGTGAGGCTTTTAATAAAAACAATTAGATTATTAAGATATTAGTATCTTTATTATTATACTAATCAAAGTATAATATGATGACTAAGCATACATTTAAACTTTAGAAGTCGTCAAAATTATTCATAGGGTTGGTCTAATCATACCTCCAAAAATTTAAATTTTGATAGATAATGTAATCAAAGAGTATATCATTATCCTCACCAATTAATCTTATAATCATCTAACATTACATATCCCATTCATAGGGTTGGTCTAATCATACATCCAAAAATTTAAATTTTGATAGATAATGTAATCAAAGAGTATATCATTATCCTCACCAGTTAATCTTATAATCATCTAACATTATGTATTCTTATCTAATTGATAAAAGATCATCAAAGTGGTATTTGATGAATTTCCAAGAACTTTAACTCAAACACATAGCTAGGGTCTCTTAACACTGTTGTAGCATTTTGGACTTTGGAAAAGAATGGTTATCTTCAACTATATAGGGGAGAGGACCTAATACCCTATACCATCAGAAAATTGATACCTCTTACAATTTTACAATAGATTTGGCACCCATTGTGGCTTGTATGTTCACCTACGTTTACAATATGCAATTTCCACTACTTATTTGATAAACAAGGCTTAATCCTCTGTTATCTGACATTTGGATAGCCCAAATTACCAGGACTAGGGCACCTAGCGCTTGGGTCCTGGCAATTTGGCCCCAACAACTTATATTTGAATGTTGGCCTTATGACGTAAGTGATGCACCTTGTCGACCTCAATTATATTGGGCCCTCGGAAAGTAATTAAGATGCATATATAAACAAGTCTCTCTCACTCATTTACACTAGATGCTCTCTATGATGATTCTCTCTAATGAGCTATCTCTTTCTCTATCTCTCTACCATATCTCTATTTGTATACTAACCCTTGTAGGTCTACAAGGAAGCTCCTTTTGCTTCAACTCCTTGTGGATTGCTGCATCCACTCAACTAGGGTTTCATGCTCATGATAAGTGTATTGCATTTTATTGCATTATTAATGTCATTATTGTATGTTTTTCCTCTGCTCACCAAGAGTACGCACTCTCTACCAGACTCGCTATTGCTGTTGTGGAAGTGGGAACACTTACACAAGGTTCGACCAAGGCAAGCCTCTATACAGCACAACCATTTTCCCTCTTTTGTGTGTGCAGATCTGAATCAGGAATTTTTGACACCTGACGATCGACAGGAGAGAAGAAGTAGCAGGTACAATCACATCCAGATTTCATTAGGGTAGAAACCCTAGGACTAGGGCAACCATCACCCAAGTCAGGTCCATATCTAGCCCCTATTTCTGGCTATGGGCCCCGACAACTCTACTCATCCATGATCTACTTCTAGTTCCTGCATAGTTAGTCTGCGACACATGTAAGTTGTTTGACTTGTCAATTAGGTCACTTAAAACCCTAGATCTAGTCTCATTGATTCAATCTCTCTTCCTTACAACAAAGAAGCAGAACCCAAGTAGCTTGGCTCTCCCTTGAGGACTATAGCCAGGTACACAAGCCTTGTTGGTTTATGTTCGAATGTGGTTTAGAGAAAGATTGATCTAGGTTAATGAATGTCTTAGGCTAGATCTCTTTTCCTATATTACATTCTAGTGAACTCGATGTGCTTGCAACCTTCTTCGGCTCTAATGTGCATGCTTTAGCTTTGATGTACCTTTTGTTGTACTTGCTTTAGCTCTAATATGTTTAATTAGTTGATAAATTGATTAAACATTATTTTTTCATATACATAATTCATTCTCATGGTTACCAAAATCTTACATTTTGATGAACTCGATGTATCCTGCACTTGCACTTACGTATTTCATTCCTTAGATGTATAGATGTGTTTAACTAGTTCATAAATCTGATTACACATTTATGTTGCATATTTTCTTTTATCTCATATATTTAATTTAGAAAGAAAAACACTTATAGATCTTTATTGGTGTGGTTACCAAAATCTTACATTTTGGTGAACCCGATTCATCCTACATTTGCAACTTTCTACTTTTTTGTATCAGATCTTATCAGTATTTGATTTGATTAAACATTTTTATTTGCACATCTTGCATTTATATTTCTTCATTGTTTTGGTTACCAAAAACCTCACGTTTCGGTAAACCCAGCTAGTCTTGCACTTAGTCTTCATGATTGCAATCTTATTTTAGATCTTTACTATGTTGATTAGTTGTTAAATCTAATTAAACGTTGTTGTAGCATATCATACTTGTCATTTGTGTTTAATTTAGAAAGCAACAACATTCACACATCTATCTTTCTTTTACATTTGAAAGAAAAAAGATAAACAAAACTCTCTAAATGCAAACATGTCCTTTTCTTTTCTTTCATCACTATCCACTTTAGCTCAAAAAGTTGTTCCATCCACATCTACCTCTACTTCTACAACATCTTCCATAGTCCATCATAATTTCATAACTCATCCTATTGGTCTTCATCCCTTTGCTGCATATTCAAGTCTCTTGGATATCACTAAGGATGTGAAGACCTTTTTTCTTCCTGCCTTTGCTGCATATTCAAGCCTCTTGGATATCACTATAGATGTGAAGACCTCTTTTCTTCCTCCCTTAGTTGTATGTTCAAGTTCCTTGGGTATCACAAAGGATCTGAAGACCTCTTCTCTTCCTCCTTTGGTTGCATGTTCAAGCTCCTTTGGTATCACAAAGGATGTAGAGACCTCTTCTCTTCCTCATTTGGTTGCATGTTCAAGTTCCTTTGGTATCACAAAGGATGTGAAGACCTCTTCTCTTCCTCCTTTGGTTGCCTATTCAAGTTCCTTAGGTATCATAAAGGATGTGAAGACATCTTCTCTTCCTCCTTTGGTTGCATGTTCAAGTTCCTTGGGTATCACAAAGGATGTGAAGATCTCTTCTCTTCCTCCTTTTGTTGCATGTTCAAAGGATGTGAAGACCTCTTCACTTCCTCCTTTGGTTTCATGTTCAAGCTCCTTGGGTATAATGAAGGATGTGAAGACTTCTTTTCCTTTTCCTTTCATTGCATGTTTAATTCTCTTGGATTTCACTCATGATACAATCATAGATACTTCTCTCAACATCACTTTACCTACTCTTTATTATGATGTTCTCCATTGCAGCAATGAAACTTCTGTGAAGGAAGACTCAAATCTCACATCAGATCACACACGGTTATATGATTATAGAAACCAAATTAACACAATTTATGTTTTCGGTTCCCAAAAAGAACCTGCAAAACCTAAAATTGTTGTGCATATTCATCCTAAACCTACGATCATTGTTTGAGGTGTTCCAAATCCACTTCGGCCTCCTAATTAAATTCTCAACTTTGCAAAACAACTTACCCAAAACAACCAATTTGTTCAAAATGTGTAGCAGCAACCTAGTTGCCACATGGTTGCTCACATGTACAACACTCACAACAACAAAAATAAACAAACACTAATTGCTTCTACTTCTCTCCCACCTTCTCAACCTTTTCTTCATCCACCACGTCATCTTTCTCAATATGCTACCATAGAATATGATCTTGTCGAGCTGCTTTGTACTACTCTGGCTAAGATCTCACTCTAAGAATTAATACAAACCTCACCTACATACCATAGGATGTTTCGAGAGGGTCTACAAAAGGTGACTATTCCACCTTCTAATAGACCAAATGATGTAGAAACCCTATTAGATTGTATGCATGCGATGAGTTGAGACATGATCTTTCACCAACATGATGCTCTCATGATTTTGGTCATCATTAATAGAAATAGAATAAAGCGTACTCTAATATATAATAGATTAGGTCTTAATATTTGTGGCATAGATTTATTCCTTAAGATCGGCATAGATAATTATCTTATCAAGCCTGATACTCTCAATATATGTGGCTTTGATAATGTTGGTAAATGAGATCGCTAGGTACAATCACACTACTTATTGAGGTTGGACCTGTGACTTTGCCTACACTTATTCATGTCATGCCTAGTACTTTTTCATATAATCTTCTTCTTGGTAGACCATGGATTCATTCCATGGGGGTAGTCCCATCTACTCTTCATCACACATTGAAGTTCATGTATAATAACAAACTCTATAAGGTTGAGGGTCATCCAAATTCGGAAGCCGAACATAAATCCCCTTTCTAAATCTCTCAACACTTTAATTCCTTCTTCAACAAGATATGACCCACTATTCTCCATTGTTAACAACAGTGATGATCAAAATAGTGCTTTCCCTTCGAGTGCATTTTTCAGTGATGATTGGGGTTCACTAGATTTTACACCCTCCTTCATTTAAGAGTACAAACTTCTAACATCTAAACCTGAGATCCTAAAGGTGGCTTCAGTTTACTCTACACACTCTATTCCCTCTTCTAAACCCATCACTCAAAATTCTTCTACTTCAACAAATTCTCAAAGACTTTCCTCACATTCTGTTCATGATGATGTACTTTGTTCTTCTAACGCATGTATTGGGGATGATTGGGGTTCTTTAGACTTCACCCCTCATGGGCCTGGTGAATATAAAGTTAACATCTCTCACTCTAACATTCTCATATTTAGCAACGATATGAATTCTAACAAAAGGATCGATCCTTCACCTCATACCAATTTTTCTACTACTTCTTCAACATGTGATCATGCTTCTCATTTCAACAAAGCTCATAATGTTGCCTCTTCTTCTCTATCTGATTTAGAGACACGTTATGGACCTGGATTCAAAATTCTTTCTAAACATGGGTACAATGGAAATGGTTTAGGGTGTATGGAACAAGGAATTAAGGTTCTTGTGAAACCAACACTGCAATTTCCTAAAGTAGGTTTAGGTTTTCAACCTTCTCCTATGTCTACATCCCCTCCACCATTGTCTAATGCCTCTATGGGTCATTCTCTTCAAAAATCAAATTCCTCTCCACAATGGAAAGGGTTGCTTCCTACTCCCCCCACTTCTTCTCTTCTATCTCAACAAGAGTGTATCTTGTCAAGTCTACTCAAGGACTTCTTGATCACTCTTCCTCCTGCAACATGCAAAACATTTCCACAAAATAGTCAACAAACACTTCCTTTTTGTGCATATCATCGAGTGCTTGGCCATTCCACTAGTGAACGCCAAGCCTTGTGTGAAAAAATTCAACACCTTTGTGACACATGTTCGAGTCACACTCCATTTCTGTTGTAGCACCTCTTCTTTCTTCAAACATTCTTCTCTCTACATCATCATGATTGAGTCTCCTTTATTATGGCATCATGTACCTCTGTTATCACATGGCGATAGACTCCACCATTTTTTTCATTACCAATATGATTCTCTTCTGCATGGTTGTCGTCACCCATACTCTAGGGGGCAGGGTTACAACCTGCTCAAGGGGGAGGCATTCTTTCTCTTGGATCTCCCCTTTTCTTTCCCCTCTTCTTTACCTTAAAACATTTTCATAGTATACATGAAAACATTTTAATGGGGGCATATATTCCGTATTCACATGTGCATCCATACATGCGCCCTTATTCATTCATTTCTCTTGATTTTTAGCTTATTGATGTGCCCCCCTACGGCAGTGTTTTCATAGAGCCCCCTGAGGTGTGGTTGTCAATACATTCCTTGAGGCATTATTTAATTTTGTGCTCCCTGAGGCACTATGCTACTTGAGGCATTATTTATTTTTATCCTCCTTGAAGCATTGCTAATATATAGTCACCTAGCATAATGCAACTCGTTAGTTTGTGATCTGTATAGTCTATATGAAGTCACCTAGCATAATGCAACTTGCTAGCCTATGTGCTTCATATGACCTAAACTTGTTACACTCATGGTCGCCTAGTATAATGCATCTTGTTAGCCCATGAGCCATGAAGGTATCTCGATTTACATGACCCCTATCAACATTGTAAGCTAGTGCCAGAGTCATGTACGCTTCTTCATTTGCATTGATTGCTCCCTTGTCTATTTGTATGCATTCTCTCATTGAAGCAATCAATCAACTCATTCTTCTATCTCCTTTTAGAATTCCTCTATTTTTGGTTTTCTTTTACCTTTTCTTACACTTTGGGGATGATGCAAGGTATTGAGACATCCTTTCAACCTAGGTCTCTTTATATTTCTAACTCAGAGTTTCTTTTTCATTTGCTTATGCACTTGCTCACTTTGTGGTTACATGCTCTTTTTTTCCATGTATACTCTATGCTTTATGTATGCTTCATCTATGCTCTATGTGTGCTTCGTGTTTTCATGTATGCTTTGTGTCTTCCATGTATGCTTTGTGTCTTCCATGTTTGCTTCATGATTTCCATGTGTTTGCTTCATGTTTTCCATATGTATGTTTTATATTTTCCATGAATGCTTTGTGTATGCTCCATGTGTACATTGTGTGTGTGATTCAAGCTATGTGTCTTGATGTATGTGTAACCTCTTTATCTAAGAATTGTATACTTGTAGGATCCTAAGCTTGGGGGCTAGCACAACTCTAAACTTAGTGACATTCTACAGCTTCAACGTCTTGACAAAGAGATTTGTCTTCTAGGTACTTTAGTGTGCATATGAATGTAAGCTCATACCCTCACTAAAGTGGGGGCTAAGTGTAGCGTCAGAAAATTAATACCTCTTACATATTTATAATAGATTTGGCACCTATTGTGGCTTGTATGTTCACCTTTGTTTACAATATGCAATTTCCACTACTTTTCTAATAAACAAGGCTTAATCCTCTCTTATCTAACATTTGGATAGCCCAAATTACTAGGACTAGGGAACCTAGTGCTTGGGTCCTAGAAATTGGGCCCTGACAACTTATATTTAAATGTTGGACTTATGACTTAAGTGATGCACCTTATTGGCCTCAATTCTATTGGGCCCTCAGAAAGTAATTGAGATGCATATATAAACAAGTCTCTCTCTGGTGCAGGAGCACCTACCTGACAGCTGGCCTTCATGAGGCAGTTAGTTGTTTTAGGTCTTGTTTATGTTTTCAAGAAGGTCTGATAAGACCAAATGCATGTAATAAAGTCACGCTGATCATGATAAGATCATGCTGACCAGGCTTTTACTATTTTTAGTTAAGTTTGTTAGAACAGCTGTCATGCTGTAGGGTCCGGTTGGATCTCCCAGCCACCTGGAGAGTTCCCAGCCGCTTCGAGTCGGGTCAGTAGTACTCGAAGGCAAATCTATTTAAGCATGAGGATCGATTGGTATTGTAGATATCGATCGAGTTAGATTGCAGGAAGTGAGACAGAGAGAGAAACTAATCATTGTATTTGCATCTTTTGAAATCAAATAAAGTGTTCCTGTTTGTGTTCATCCTCTGTTGCATTCCATTGCTTGATCGATTTGTTGGTTTGGTGGCTGTATGGATTCACTGATCCATTCCACCGGTTGATTCATCTGATCGGTGGAATGGTTATGTACAGTAGATTAGGAGGTAGTTTGTTTTCTGTTTGCATGCAGGTGTGCAGGATCGCGGTCGACAGATGTTGAAGACCCTAGCATGGGTATGTGCTAGGTTGAATTGATAAGTTTGAGTTGGAAGATCACCCTGAGAGTGGATCGAGTCATCCCTGGAGGATCGGCGAAGTGAAATTTCGCTAAGGCTAAAGGTTCGTGAAAACGGCATCATCAGGACATTTCAGCAAATATCCTGCAGTCGCGTTAGACATCGTCATCTGGATAAGTGGAGGAGAGGATGATGCTTTCGATTGCATGAAGTGAAGGAGCGTCGGGGTGATCATCATCAGGAGGGCCGAGGAGGAGCGTATCGGCATCAGGTTGAAGATCAGGTTGATCAAGTTGATCGCGGGCCGAAAAAAAACTAAGTTTGGCCAACAGCAGGATATGACGTCATCATCATCATGATATTTCGGAGCGGCAGGATATTGAGCAGCTGCGGGTGACGTCATCGTCATCAGGATCTACGTCATCAGGATATCGGGGTGACGCAAGCATCGAGGAAAGGTGCGAGGAGTTAAGGTTTTGTCATCATCAGGATAAATGGAAGGAACCGGATGTTCTTTATCCTGTTGAATATCATGATGTTGAATATCATGATGCTGAAGGAAGAGAAGACGGAAGTTGTCGCTGAAATGAACAGTGGACGTCAAGAGGATGTTCGCGCTGGTCGAACATGATGATGCTGCCGAACATGATGATGCTGTCGATAATCGAGTAAGGTGATGCTGTTGACAGGCGAAAGTGCAAAGGCTTGTCTACAGGAGGATATCGGTCGGCAGGTGAAATATGATGATGATGCTGACAGTGAAATCAAATATGATGATGATGAGGATGAATATGATGATGATGATGGGCTGCAGACGTCCATGCTGTATGCGAAGGTTATAGTGTGGATGCCTCTGCATCAGAGTGGTATCAGAGCTCAGCAAAACATCTGGGCTGTTGTGTGTTGATTCTGTCACCAAAAGGGCAGAGGTAGAGTTGAATTGTGTGTTGTGTGTAGATTGAGAGGTTGACAAAATGCCTCCGAAAGGTAGTGGTACTGCAAGGGAATTGCAGGAAATGAAGGAAAAACATGCTAGAGAGATGAGGAAGATGAAGGAGCTTGCTGAAGCACTTCAAGCCAGGCTTACAGCCCTGGAAAAGAACAAAAAGAGGGAAGTGGAAGACAGTGAGTCTGAAGAAGATGAAGATACTGTTAAAGAGTATGAAGAGGTAGCTGAAGATCTGGATGCTGAAGACCAGAGATTGGCAAAACTGTTAAAGGCAGTGCAGAATGATAAACCTAAGGTAAAGGTTGATGTTACCAAGTATACTGGAAGCTTGAATGAAGATGAGTTGCTGGATTGGATTGCTGCACTGGATAATCACTTTGAATGTGAAGATGTTGCTGAGGATCAGAAGGTAAAGATTGCAAAGACCAAGTTAGGAGGTCATGCTTTGGTATGGTGGGATTATGTACAATCCGAGAGAAGGAAGCAAGGGAAGTCAAAGATCACTTCATGGGATAAGATGGTAGCCAGGATAAAAGGTAAATTCTTGCCAAGGGATTATGAAATCCAGATGTTTAAGAAGCTGCAATTTTTAAAGCAGAAAGAAAGGGATGTGAAGGCATATACAGAAGAGTTTTATAAGTTGAGTATGAGATCTGCTCATCATGAGAATGAGGTAGAAAAGGTGGCTAGGTACTTGGCTAGTTTGAGATTTAACATACAGGATGAGTTAGTGTTAGCTAACCCTAAGAATGTGGAGGATTGTTATCAAATGGCAATCAGGATTGAAGAAAAGATGAATAGAGGACATGATAAGTCCATGAGAGGAAGAGAAAACCATAGGGGAAGAGGAGCAGCCCCTACACAAAAGCAGACAAATGAGGGTCAAGAAGACACTGGTAAAGGACAGGGACAGTCTGATTTCAGAGGTGGATGGAAAGGTAATAGAGGAAGATTTGGAGGTGGTAGAGGTTCTACTACATTTTCAGGAAAATGTTACACCTGTGGTGAGTTTGGTCATCCATCTTTCAAATGTCCAGAAAACAAAGGTTCATCATCCAGAAATGATAGAACTAGTGACAAGAGAGTACAACTGGTACAAGAAGAGAAAGTAGAAGAAAGTGCACAGAGTTCAAACACTTATCACAAAGATAAGGAGGCTGATAATTATGGATACCCAGAAAGTGGAGAGTCTCTGCTGATGAGAAGAACAGCAACTACCATGAAGGTACATAACAAAGAATCCCCACAAAGAAGAGCTCTTTTCAAGACCACATGCAAGAGTAAAGGTAAAGTATGTAAAGTTGTCATTGATACTGGTTCCACAGACAACATGGTATCTCAGGAAATGGTGGATAAACTGAATTTGGAAAGGATTCCACATCCACACCCTTACAAGGCATCTTGGGTGAGTGATAATCATTCACTTTTTGTCTCTGAACAGGCATATGTGGATTTTCAGATTGGAGCATATCATGATAGAATTTTGTGTGATATTTTGCCTATGGAATGTTGTCACCTACTGTTGGGTAGACCATGGCAATTTGATAGAAGGGTACTGTATGATGGGTATTCTAATACCTATACCATCAAGAAAGATGGGAAGACTATTAAGTTGATGCCATTGCAGGCAGATGCTGCAGCACAGGGGGCAGCCAAAATCATTTTAATGGGAAAGAAGGAGTATGTGCAGATGCCTATAGAAGCAGGCATAAAGGCAGTTGAAAACACTGCAGGAAAAGAAGTTGTTCAGAACAACAGATTGAAGAAAGTTTTAGTTTTGACTGACAGGGGTCAGCAGCAAGTGCAGAAACAGGTTTGTACACAGCAACCCGTTCAGAAGTATGACAGGGATGTTGTCATAGTTGGGACTATTGCTTGTCCTATAACAGTTGACAGGAAGATAGAGTTGAACATTTCAGAAGTTCAAGAGGCAGTTCAGAAAGAGGTTCTGGTCAGACAACCTGACAAACACAAGGTATGTGAGAGAAAGGCCTACATTGACAGGCATGAGGATTTACTTGCCAGAAAGCAAGTTACAGTTCAGAAGTCTTGGAGCAGCCAAGCGCCAGCAGAGGACAAAGCTGGAACAGTTCAGCATATTGCAAAGGCAAGGTGTAGAGGTGGAGGGCTTCCACATACTAAACTCATGGGACATGAGTTCTTTTCTGTTGGGGAGTATGGTGCAGGAGCACCTACCTGACAGCTGGCCTTCATGAGGCAGTTAGTTGTTTTAGGTCTTGTTTATGTTTTCAAGAAGGTCTGATAAGACCAAATGCATGTAATAAAGTCACGCTGATCATGATAAGATCATGCTGACCAGGCTTTTACTATTTTTAGTTAAGT
The DNA here is from genome assembly GCA_027924645.1 of Cunninghamia lanceolata. Classification (NCBI taxonomy): domain Eukaryota; kingdom Viridiplantae; phylum Streptophyta; class Pinopsida; order Cupressales; family Cupressaceae; genus Cunninghamia; species Cunninghamia lanceolata. The sequence continues at coordinate 17,041,002 of BSBN01000430.1, read as the reverse complement.
TTGTTAGAATAGCTGTCATGCTGTAGGGTCCGGTTGGATCTCCCAGCCGCCTGGAGAGTTCCCAGCCGCTTGGAGTCGGGTCAGTAGTACTCGAAGGCAAATCTATTTAAGCATGAGGATCGATTGGTATTGTAGATATCGATCGAGTTAGATTGCAGGAAGTGAGACAGAGAGAGAGAAACTAATCATTGTATTTGCATCTTTTGAAATCAAATAAAGTGTTCCTGTTTGTGTTCATCCTCTGTTGCATTCCATTGCTTGATCGATTTGTTGGTTTGGTGGCTGTATGGATTCACTGATCCATTCCACCGGTTGATTCATCTGATCGGTGGAATGGTTATGTACAGTAGATTAGGAGGTAGTTTGTTTTCTGTTTGCATGCAGGTGTGCAGGATCGCGGTCGACAGATGTTGAAGACCCTAGCATGGGTATGTGCTAGGTCGAATTGATAAGTTTGAGTTGGAAGATCACCCTGAGAGTGGATCGAGTCATCCCTGGAGGATCGGCGAAGTGAAATTTCACTAAGGCTAAAGGTTCGTGAAAACGGCATCATCAGGACATTTCAGCAAATATCCTGCAGTCGCGTTAGACATCGTCATCCGGATAAGTGGAGGAGAGGATGATGCTTTCGATTGCATGAAGTGAAGGAGCGTCGGGGTGATCATCATCAGGAGGGCCGAGGAGGAGCGTATCGGCATCAGGTTGAAGATCGGGTTGATCAAGTTGATCACAGGCCGGAAAAAAACTAAGTTTGGCCAACAGCAGGATATGACGTCATCATCATCATGATATACGTCATCAGGATATTTCAGAGTGGCAGGATATTGAGCAGCTGCGGGTGACGTCATCGTCATCAGGATCTACGTCATCAGGATATCGGGGTGACGCAAGCATCGAGGAAAGGTGCGAGGAGTTAAGGTTTTGTCATCATCAGGATAAATGGAAGGAACCGGATGTTCTTTATCCTGTTGAATATCATGATGTTGAATATCATGATGCTGAAGGAAGAGAAGACAGAAGTTGTCGCTGAAATGAACAGTGGACGTCAGGAGGATGTTCGCGCTGGTCGAACATGATGATGCTGCCGAACATGATGATGCTGTCGATAATCGAGTAAGGTGATGCTGTTGACAGGCGAAAGTACGAAGGCTTGTCTGCAGGAGGATATCAGTCGGCAGGTGAAATATGATGATGATGCTGACAGTGAAATCAAATATGATGATGATGAGGATGAATATGATGATGATGATGGGCTGCAGACGTCCATGCTGTATGCGAAGGTTATAGTGTGGATGCCTCTGCATCACTCTCACTCATTTACACTAGATTCTCTCTATGATGATTCTCTCTAACAAGCTAGATCTCTTTCTCTATCTCCCTACAAGATCTCTATTTGTGTAAGTTATTGTTGTGTATACTAACCCTTGCAAGTTTACGAGGAAGCTTCTTCCTTCTCCTTCAACTCCTTGTGGATTTCTACATCCATTCAACTACAGTTTCATGCTCATGGTAACCCTATTGCATTCTATTTAATTATTACAGTCTTTATTGCATGTTTTGCCTCTACTCACCAAGAGCACACACTCTCTATCACACATATCATTGTTGTTGTGGAAGTGGGAACACTTATACGAGGTTTGACCAAGGGAAACCTCTATACAACACAACCTTTTTCCCTCTTTTATGTGTGTAGATTTGAATCAGAAGTATCCAACACCTGACGAGTGAGAGGACAACAAAATAAGAAGATACAATGGCATCCAAATTTTTTTAGGGATGAAACCCTAGGACTAGGGTACCCATCTCCCAAGTCCTCTAAATCTAGCCCATGTTTCTGGTTGTGGGCCCCAACAGCTCTGCTTAGTCCCGATCTACTTCTTGTTCTTGCATAGTCAGTCTGTGACACCTATAAGTTGTTTGTTTTATCAATTAGGTCACTTAAAACCATAGATCTAGTCTCATTTATTCAATCTCTATTTTTTACAACAAAGGAGTAGAACCCAGACAACTTGGCTCTCCCTTGAGGATTGTAGCCAAGTACACAGGCCTTGTTGGTTTGTGTTCCAATGTGGTATAAAAAAAGATTGGTCTAGGTTAATGAATGTCTTAGGCTAGATCTCTTTTCCTATATTACATACCCATACACCAAAACTTTGCACACATCAAGCTCCTATTTATGGCACATTAGATTTTCACAAAAAAACAACCACACCTCCACACTCAAGTGAAGATCTTAAAGCTATTATTTATGCTTCTAGGTAGTAAGGATGACTACAAAATGATTCGTTATGTGGACATAGGTCCTTAAGAGGTCATTTAAAAGTGCTAATTGAAACCCATGCATAGATGGCACCAATAGCCACATGTTATGTACCAATACACTTCAACTCATCCTCCAATTATTGCTTATTAATCTCTTTATATGTGTTCAAACATGAATGCCACTCATTTATTACATGACAAAATATATTTTGAATAGTGTAATATAAGTTTAAAATGCCACATTATATAAAAATTTAAGCATGTTTTAAATGTATTTGAGGTCCACTTATTTTAAACCACTGTGCCATTACATATTACTATGTTAACCCTAAACCTAACTTGGAGCATATATGTTATGCATCTCCCTTAACACTGCTATATTTTTCATGATGTGAATTTGTTGCCAAAGCCTATCTACTTAGTCGCAAACATTGACAACTAGAAACACACTGAGTGCAGGTATTGACAATATAAAAAACCATCATCTCCACTCATAAATGGATTCTTCTATCTTCCACTATAGATCTTGGTCAATTTCCACAGATTCCACTCACAAATGCTAAGGGTTCTAGCTAACAAACTAGTCCATTGCTATAATTTCTTTCCCATTTTGGGCTTCCAAATTTATATAGGGTTTTTTCAACAAAGGTTTCCATGCTTGTCACAATTTTTATTTTATGATTTGAAATGAGGGTTTTCTATTACTTTTTTGACATGATATTTCTCTATATAGATTTTTTCAAATGTATATATTTTAAATACAAGTTAATACACAATTTTTGTTTACACACACATTTTGCAACTCTGACAAACTATAGAGTTTCTTTTACTGCAATAATATATCCTTTGTGCTATAATGTAACTCCAAATGGTTTATTTGTAAGAAAAAATGTTATGATTTTCTAATGAGGGTTTTATAGTTATATATAGTTGAGGGTTTTCTTTCTATTGAGTGTTTTCTGTTAATATTTTTATGTTTAAGGTTTATTTTTATGCAAGGTTTTTTCTATATCACCATATTACATCTCTATATATGCATATATCTATCTATATGAGTAAATGTGTATATATGTATGTGTATGTGTTTATACAATTGTATATTAAGGTTTATTTATGTTCAAGGTTTTCTTTATATTACTACACCTCTATATATGCATATATAGTTGTATATTTGACTAAATGTGTGTGTGTGTGTTATATGTATATGTATATGTCTATATGTATATGTATATTATATAATATACATATACATCTAGACATACACACACACACACACACACACACACACACACACACACACACACACACACACATATACATAGAGTTGTGTATTTGAGTAATTTTAAATTTATACTCATCATATTTGTATACTATTTTACATAGTTTACATACAACATAATAAAATTTCTTAGTTTCTCAACTTTTTTTTGTAATGTGGAAAACTATGAGTTCTAGAGTTGACATTTAACTATTTACAAATTGTATATCTATAGAGATTTGTCTAGAAATATATACTTGTACAAATATTTTTCTACAAATATATAAATATGTAAATATTATTTACAGTGTTTATGTTTACAAATGTATAGTTACTTTAAATTTTCAACATGATATATTTATCTATAAAGATTTTTCCAAATATATACAGTTTTATATGCAAACATAGAGTTGTACATGCATGTATAAAACTATATATACTTGTATATACAACTTTGTATGAATATACACATACATGTTTGTAAGGTTGTAAGTTAAAAATCAAAATATTTTGTTGTGTTTCTTAACACAAGTACTGTTAGATCTAGGACACACAACTAAGAGGGGGGGTGAATCAATTGTACAAAAACTTGCTCTACATCAAACACTTGAGTCTTCTTTATTGTTTATTAGCATATCAATTAACCATTCATGAAAGCATAAAGCATAGACACCGGAGCAGATAAACATCAACACATTAGACACCAAGATTTTGACGTGGAAACCCTGGTTAAGGGAAAAACCATGGGGTGATTAACCCAAGGATTATTCTCTATTAGAAGAATAAGAAAAATGGATGGCACATGCCAATTAGGGCTCACTGCCCGAGCACACTGCTCATAAGGAGGCACATTGCCTACAAGAGACACATTGTCTACAAGATAACAAGTATTACAAACTTGAACTAGAGAATGACATCTTTCCCATGTCTAGATCAGTTCCATTTAAGCCCAAAATACTTCTCCTCTGCCTTTCGCTCTTTCGCTATACCACACTCATCCACTCCACACACACTTCGAAATGAATTCACAAACCTTTATTTATACAAGGCATCAACTTAGGAACAATCATCTAAGTCAGAAATCAACCACAAGAACATTCGCAAGATGAATAACTCATTCGGTCGGCCAGCCTGAACAAGAACATCTTCATCCAGAAGTATATCTTCAATTCTAGGCTCTAACACTAATGTGGACTAAAAACACAACCTCAACATGATCCAAGAACCTTCACAAGCTTGCCTAAATGACCAGGTACATCCGTACTTCCTCTACTTACTAGAATCTCTTCTCTTCTTCATCCAGAACTTTAAGAACATAGTTTGTCACCACTGTCACAATCACAAGGTTGCTTCCGGACCTCCAAACCATGAACAAATCAAGATGACACATCACAAGGACATCCCAAAAACTCCTTCCAATCCACAGAATAGGACAATGCACTTCCGGATCTCACTGGACCTTTTTGTAGCACTCTATCACTCCGGAGCATCTCCCAAAACTGATTCTACTTGATCAATCACAACTTCTTCATTTCTTCATGTGGACCTCTGAAACCTTAACTAGATCATCTCAAGACTCATATCTACAAACCCTTTAATCCGCATCCTCTGATATTCATCTTAGCTTGGCCTTTTACCTTAATGACATCACTATTCTTCACTGTTCTTGATTGAGACTAATTTTCTCAATATCCTCAGCACAAAACTCATCCAATCCTTCTCATTACTGTAATATGAGTATGTTGACATCAATGACAACACTAGTTAACCTCATACTTGCAACAATCTCCCCCTTTGTCATTGATGGCAACATATGATGTGAAAAACCATCAAAACAAGAACTTCTCCTTTCTGTCATAGCTCCCCCTATCAGCAACTACTCTTCACATGTCTTCTCTTCCTTTACTGCTCCCCCTTTTATCATCAATCACTTGTTTTTCACATGTCTTCTCTCCCCCTTTGACATCAATGGCAAAGGGCTCGTACTTGCAATTCTAACACATCAGAATCATACCAGCTGCTCCCCCTTAGTGGTAGCTCCATCATCAATCCGGATCACAAGATATGACTGTGATATCCACCGGACTGATGCACATCAGTGCATCCTAGTTCATCACTGGAGGGGCCATGACCCCTAACTTCTCCCTGAGATACTCAAAAGAGTTCTTGGGAAGAGGTTTAGTAAAAATATCTGCAATCTGATCCTTAGAGGGTACATACTCCAATCTGACTTCATCCTTGTTCACTTGTTCTCTCAGAAAGTGAAACTTGATAGATATGTGCTTGGTCTTAGAATGCAATACCGGATTCTTAGAAATATTTATTGCACTTGAATTGTCACAGAAAATTGTGATAGGCTCCTCATATTCTACTTTAATGTCTTTTAGCATCTGCTTCATCCATAAGATTTGAGTGCAACTACCTACTGCTGCAATATATTCTGCTTCAGTTGTAGACAGAGATATTGCACCTTGTTTCTTGCTTAGCCAAGAAACCAATCTCTTTCCCAAAAAGAATGCTCCACCATTGGTGCTCTTCCGGTCATCCACATCTCCTGCCCAATCTACATCTGTGTAATCATGAAGAGAGAAATCATGATCTCTAGGATACCACAAACCATACTCCACTATCCCTTCTAGATATCTAAAAATTCTCTTGATTGCCATGACATGAGATTCTCTGGGATCAGCCTGGAATCTAGCAACAAGACCAACAGCCTACATAATATCCGGTCTAGTTTGAGTGAGATACAACAATCCACCAATTATTGATCTATACTTTGTCTAGTCTACCTTAGGAGAGTCATCCTCTTTGCTCAACTTGCATCCAGTTGCCATGGGAGTATTCATTGGCTTTGAATCTTCCATCCCAAATTTCCTCAATAATTCTTTCACATATTTGGTCTGAGAAATGAAGATCCCTTTCTTTGTTTGAGTAATTTATAGACCCAAGAAGAAATTCATTTCACCAAGCATAGACATCTCAAACTCACTTTTCATCTGATTTGCAAATGTTTTACACATACTATCTCTTCCTCCAAAAATGATATCATCCACAAACACTTCAACAATCAAAATGTTTTCATTATCTATTTGGAAATATAGATTACTATCAGTAGTACCTTTGTTGAAACCAATCTTCAAAAGATGTTTGTCCAGCCTCTCATACCATGCTCTTGGGGCTTGCTTTAGACCATACAGTGCCTTCTTTAATTTGCAGACCATATCATCATGCTCAGATAACTGAAATCCATCTAGTTGTTCAATGTACACCTCTTCTTCTATTCAGGAAAGTAGATTTGACATCCATCTGATATACCTTGAAGTCTTTGAAGGCAGCAAATGCAAGAAATAATCTGACAGCTTCAATTCTTGCCACCGGATCAAAGGTTTCTTCAAAATCAATTCCTTCTATTTGAGAGTAGCCTTTGCAGACCAATCTGGCTTTGTTTCTGATTACTTTACCAACTTCATTTAGTTTGTTCCGGAAGACCCATTTGGTTCCAATCACATTCTTGTTTCTAGGTCTAGAAACAAGATCCCAAGTGTGATTTTTCTCAATTTGCATCAACTCTTCCTCCATTGCTTTGGTCCAATTTTCATTAATGCAGGCTTCATTTATTGTCTTAGGTTCAATCTTTGAAATCAGACAACATTCATCTGAATTTTGAGCAATTTTCCTTCTAGTTTGCACCCCTTTGCTTTTGTCACCTATGATCTGATCTTCAGAGTGGTTTAGAGTTACATACCTTGGAACTTTAGGAGTTTCTTGCACTATTGTTTCTTGATCAGGCTCATTCAGACAAACCTCTTCTTCCTGATTTACCGGATCAGTCTGAATCTAATTTTCAGAGGGGGTTTGAGCTCCTTGAACTAGAGAATCATTCAGATCATCTTCATCATTTTCATAAAACCTTGAGGGCTTCTTAGTTCCTTCATCAACCTTCACATTTGTACTTTCTATCATCTTTCTCAGTCTCTTATTGTAACACTGGTATGCTTTGCTTTGAGTGGAGTAACCCAAGAAAATTCCTTCATCACTTCTAGCATCAAACTTTCCTAGATCTTCATCTCTTTTGATGTAACATTTGCTACCAAATACTCTAAAATATCTCACAGTAGGAGTTATACCAAACTAAAGTTCATAAGGAGTCTTACCGGTATTGCTTCTGATTTAAACTCGATTGAGAGTATAGACTGCAGTGCTGACAACTTCTCTCCAAAACATCTGGGGAACATTTGCTTCCATCATCATTGTCCTGGATGCTTCCTGGATGGTCCGGTTCTTTCTCTCAACTACTCCATTCTGCTGTGGACTCCTAGGAGTAGACAACTATCTCTTTATACCATGCTTCTCACAAAAGTCTATGAACTCACCGGATGTGAATTCACCACCTCTATCAAACCTCGGACATTTTAGTTTCAATCTGGTTTGATTATCTACCATAGCTTTGAAGATTTTGAACTTTTCAAAGGCTTCTGATTTCTCTTTTAGAAAGGTAACCCACATCATCCAGGAATGGTCATCAATCAGTAACATGAAATATCTATCACCTTGCATACTCTTGATTCTTGTCAGACCACATAGATTAGTATAAAATAATTCCAATAATCTGGTAGAGGACTGATCCTTGCCTTTGAAAGAGACTCTACTCTATTTACCTAGCTAACATTCTTTGCACAAACTATTTGTAGGTTTCACCAATTTTGGAAGATCTCTTACAGCCTGAGTATTGCTTATCTTGATGATGTTATCAAAATCTACATGACACATCGTTCTATGCCATAACCAACTCTGATCAACTTGAACAAACAAACAACTTTTATTAGAACCAACCAGATGGAAGATGTTACCTTTTGTTTGAGTACCGGATGCAATCTCAGTTCCGGAGCTTTCAAAGATCCTACATCTTCCATTTTTGAACCAGAGATTATAACCTTTGTCTACCAACTGTCCAACACTAAGAAGATTGTGCTTCAATCCTTCTACATATAGTACATTACCAGTTTTGCTCTTTCAATCAAAAGAAATAGTTCCCCTACCTCTGATTCTACTAGTAGAATTATCACCAAACTTTACCATTCCTCCTTCATACCATTCCAAATCTAGAAACTTGTTTTTGTCACCTGTCATATGGTGAGAGCATCCACTGTCAATAACCTAATCATCCTTTTCTTCAACTTGGGCAACCAAAGCTCTTTCTACAACCTTATGATTGACAGATTCAGAGGATATTGGATCTTCTTCCTTGATGGCAATAAACACCCATTCATTTCCGGATTTGTTTCCTATTTCTGATTAATCATCTATTACTCCATTATCATCTTCTTCATGAACATAATAACAGTTCTTTTGGAACCTTTGTCTATTAGAATTTGACCTTACAGATCTTTCCAGACATCTTGAAGCAAAATGACCAATCTTATTGCAATTGAAGCACTTAAAGGGTAATTTTCCTTCATACTTACCGGATCCTCTTGGCAGTCTCTTTGCAATGAGGGCTTCAAGTTGAGCTATTTCTGCTTCTTCCTGTTCCATGTCTCTTCTTGCTTGATCATACCATGATAGTTTCCTTGAAGAGTTTTCTCCCGGATCAAATCTTTGTTTGCCTTTCACATAGGCACTGGCTTTGAATGCAGATTCAGTCTTGGGGGGATCATCTCCAAACTCGGTCATTTCAAATGCAGCCAGTTTGCCAGCCAATTGCTCTCTTGTGACAGTTGTATGGGCTCTGAATTCATCAATGGCAGTAACCTTGATTTTGTAGGCAGTAGGAAGGGATCTGAGAATTTTGCAAATAATCTCATTCTCATCCAGAACTCCACCAGCATTCCTAATTCCACACACTAGCTCATTTACTCTTGGCATAAAGGTAGTGATATTTTCATCATCTCTCATCTTCAACCTTTCAAATTTGCCTTTGAGACTTTGCAACCTTGCACTCTTAACAAACTGATCTCCTTCATGCAGAAGTTTCAGTTTAGTCCAGATCTCATAGGCAATGGGTAGGTCAATAACATTTGAGAGCTCTGAGTTAGTCAATGCACTTAGAAGAGCTTCTTTTATCCGCAGATTATTTTCAGCATCTGTGATTTCATTCAGAGTTTTCGGACCACCCTGTGGAGGTACATATGCTTTTGAGACCATGGTCAAGTATGCTTTTCCCATACACTCCAAGTGACATTTCATGCGACCTTTCCAGAGAGAGAAGTTGGTTCCATCAAACTTCAGACTATCCTTCTTGTATGATGACATCCTAGATCTCCTCAAGCGGTTAAGCTCCTTTTAGAGGAACTTGGCTCTGATACCAATTGTTCGATCTAGGGCACACAACTGAGAGGGGGGGTGAATCAATTGTACAAAAACTTGCTCTACATCAAACACTTGATTCTTCTTTATTGTTTATTAGCATATCAGTTAACCATTCATGAAAGCATAAAGCATAAACACTGGAGCAAATAAACATCAACACATTAGACACCAAGATTTTGACATGGAAAACCTGGTTAAGGGAAAAACCACGGGGTGATTAACCCAAGGATTATTCTCTGTTAGAAGAATAAGAAAAATGGATGGCACATGCCAATTAGGGCTCACTACCTGAGCACACTACTCACAAGGAGGCACACTGCCTACAAGAGACACACTGTCTACAAGATAACAAGTATTACAAACTTGAACTGGAGAATGACATTTTTACAATGTCTAGATTAGTTCCATTTAAGCCCGAAACACTTCTGCTCTGTCTTTCACTCTTTCACTATACCACACTCATCCGCTCCACACACACTTCGAAATAAATTCACAAACCTTTATTTATACAAGGCATTCACTTAGGAACAATCATCTAAGTCGGCAATCAACCGCAAGAACATTTGTAAGATGAATAACTCATCCGGTCGGCCAGACTGAACAAGAACATCTTCATCCGGAAGTATATCTTCAATTATGGGCTCTAACACTAATGTGGACCAACAACACAACCTCAACATGATCTAAGAACCTTCACAAGCTTGCCTGAATGACCAGGTACATCCGCACTTCCTCTACTTACTAGAATCTCTTCTCTTCTTCATCCAAAACTTCATGAACATAGTCTGTCGCCACTGTCACAATCACAAAGGTGCTTCTGAACCTCCAAACCATGAACAAATCAAGATGACACATCACAAGGACATCCCAAACACTCCTTCCAATCTGTAGAATAGGACAATGCACTTTCGGATCTCACTGGACCTTTTTGTAACACTCTGTCACTCCGAAGCATCTCCCGGAACTGGTTCTACTTGATCAATCACAACTTCTTCATTTTTTCATGTGGACCTTTGAAACCTTAACTGGATCATCTCAAGACTCATATCTACAAACCCTTTAATCTGCATCGTTTGATATTCATCTTAGCTTGGCGTTTTACCTTAATGACATCACTGTTCTTCACTGATCTTGATTGAGACTAATTTTCTCAATATCCTCAGCACATAGCTCATCCAATCCTTCTCATTACTGCAATATGAGTATGTTGACATCAATGACAACACTGGTTAACCTCATACTTGCAACAAGTACATCATATACACCACAAAATCTAGAAATCTACTATGAAGCTATGCTTTTTAACATAGTATCATTATTGGGATTTTTTTCTTTATGTTTGTTACTACCTAGACTATATACCTTATGTTTCCAAGTATGGCATTTGGGTGACTAGTTTGTATGGGATAGGAGTCATGAAATATGAGTGCAAAAAAAGTCCATAAGGACATTACTTTGCCTTGGGTATCACCTAATAGACTATAATTGCTAATTTATTTTGATAATAATTTCATTAGATCTTTAGTACCTATACCATAATTGATGAGTACTTAAATGTTTCCACACAAGCTATATGATTTCATAAATTTCAATCAAGGTTGAATTTTCACAAGTAATGATCAATTGCTCAAATTTGATGGTCATGTTAACAATGGTAGAATACAAACAATTGATAAGATGAGTGACTTGTGGGTCACCTAGGTTACATGGAAATGTTTTAAATGTTGAATTACAAAGTAATTGAACCTAGTATTAACAAGAATGACCAAGATATGGATCAAATTCACATGAGATTGTATTTTGCATGGAACAAGTGAATATGAATAGTTGTCTACACAAATGTGTAGTTTGTTGGAAAAAGTGAGAGAGAACAAGGTAAAGTTGCAGCTATGTGGCTTTAAAATGTTTTCAAATCTGAAATTAATAGCGTGTGTAAATTTGAAATATTACTTTCAATTTAGATGTTATAGTATTTCTCCAATTTAATCAGTGTAGTAGAAGAAGAAAGATGATAGAAGAGGACACAGTATTTAAGTGAAGAAACCCTTGCGGGAAAAAGCTTCACACCCAAAGATGTTCATTCTTGTATTAAATATCTTCAAGAAATATTACATTCAATACTGAAACTTCTCTGAATCCTGATGCACACCTCAAAGCTTCTTCAATCTTCTAAATCCTGTAAAACCTATTATGTTGTAATTCATGTAATCATGCCTTTTCCTACAACTTCAAAGATTCAATATGAAAGCTTCAAAACTTTCTCTCTAGAAAATACATTATGCTTTTTTTTAATTACAACTTCAAATCTTCTTAATGCAAAAGCCTGAAACTCAAATTACAATAAATTGTAATTGATAACATAAGACAAGTCCTCATGCAAAACCCAAGTGCTCCAAATAGATAAGACCAAAGTCAAACTGTACCAAGCACCCTGTTAACTACCAATCTTGATTATGGGTGCCCAAGTTGTCCCACTTAAACTTAGTCAATATAAATAACATTTCCAAATAAAAGCAACAATTGAAAGTCTCTAGATTGGAAGCCCAAGATGCCCAAGTTGTTACAATATATTTCAGTCAACTAGAGTGCATCACCACGCATCAATCTCATGAAAACAACCTGCATGATTGATGTCCCCAATATTATTCTGAAATAACCTATTATGTACATGCAAGTGACATGAAAACACCTATAGCACAATGCAAGAGTTTCCCATTAACTGAATCTGGTAGATGGAGTGTTCAGCAAGTTTTCTGAGTTGGAGTGTTCTGTAAGCAACCTCATAAAAATGACATGCAACAACATGCAACTGTATATAACTGACATGCAATAACATGCAACTCAAAATTAACTGACATGCAAGAACATGCAAGCACATGCATGTTCATAGAAGCAACATGCAAGCACATGCAAGTGACATGCAACAACATGCAAGCACATGCAAGCTTTTATGAGCTTATGTAACCATATGCGAAAACATGCAAGTCTATGAACAAGATTTTATGAACTCATGCAAACAATATTCCAATATCATACATCTCTAACACTTCTGATAACTCCCACATCATATCCATGCAAAGTGTAACAACAATATCCACTCATGTACATAAAAAACAAACTCCCAGTCTAGGTATAAGATACCTCCAAAGTCAACGCCCAAGTTAACTCCCACTCCCTAGGATTTGTCAAATACCCAAAATAGACTTCAAGGAGTTCTCAAAAAGTCTTCATGAACCCCACTCCTAAAGTGGATGCCCAAGTTTGACCCTACCATTTAGGAGTTAATTACAATAAGCCAAGTAATATAATTAAATATTAATTTATCTCTCAAAGCCCTTATTTGTTGGGGAACACATTCCAAGAACTTTGGAGACACGTGAATTGGTTAGGATTCCAAAGTTAATGGCAACCTTTCCCAACATTCTCCCACCTGACATTATACATTGCAATTACTCTTATAAGGTAATCAAATTATTTAATCATAGGGAAAAACATCTCTAGCCATCAATGTACTATTGATTCTTCAACATGCTTTTGTGCTCCAACAAGATACCTACAAAAGCAACCATGATAACCATCATCTCAAACAAGAATGCCTCACATCACAACCATGATAAGCTAAGGAACATGCCAAAGTGAAACATATCAATTGTCACTAAAACCTAACCAATCTCAACATGAACACAAGCATCAAATCACATGATAACATAAGACTCTAATTATTTGCCACACTCATACCATATGGAAAAAAAACACAGCAAGTTGTTAACTCATACAAAAATATCCATACCTCAAAACTAGGGTAAACAAACCATCATAGGTAGAACTCCATGCCATCAACATACCAACCCAAAACTGAAATCAAGTCCTTGCAAAACAATCCTGCCATTAATCCATCCTCCCATCTCAATGCAACATTATTGAAAGTATGTGCTAATCGATGTTGTCATTGATGTCAACATGTCTATGTTGTCATTGGTGTCAAATGTGCTCTTGTTTTGTTGCTTGCTTGTGATGAGTTAGCTACTTCATATTTATTTGTATAAATGCTAAATATGATCTTGATATTGGGTTTCCAAGTACTTTTGAGAAAATTTGATTTATACTGAAGACAGAGTTGTGAAGTATTCTGGCTTACAGGATACTGTTTGAGTTTTTGCTCCATATTTCTTCTGTGTTGAAGACCGGAGGATGAGATTTAGATATGGTTTAGAGAACTAGTTGAAGATGCTAAATCCAGAGTTTGGTGCTCCAAAACACTCTGGTGTAAAAGTTGTGTTCACTAGTTTGAAGACTGTACCTGACAACATTTGCAGTGTGATAGGGAGAAAGTGTTTTTCTCTGCATTTCTTCGTAGTTTGGTTTTTGGTCTTGTGGTTATGGACATATGTTTATAAGGTCATTAGCTATCTTCATTCCAAAGAATTTGTGATTTGGTTCTTCAAAAAGAAAGTTATTGTTTAGCAAAGTTAGACAGTGTTTGTTGTGAGCAGTCTGTGATCTATCTTGAAGTGATATTTGTTGTCTTCAAGTGAGATCTGTTGTGGCTAGATTTGTTGGCTCTCGGGTGACTTTATATTTTTTTTGGATGTCTCCAGATTGTGTTGAAGGCATGTGTTTAATATGTAAGCTATGATTGAGTTCCTAGAAGTGTATGCCTAAGTATTCTTGGTGTTTGCACTAGTTTGGCTGACTTGGGTTCTAACACTCTTTACGGATGTGTTTCATGGATTGTAGAAGCATGTGAGGATGTATTTGGGTCCAAGATAAGTTGTTAAGTGTTCTTCCTTTATTCATTTTCTTTGCAAGTTTGTTTATGTCCAGACCTAATTTAAATTATGTATGTTTGTTGACCTTGGAGATTGGTCCAAAGGTTGTAGATTGTATTGCAAACCTTGATGTATATTCCAATCTTGATGATTGGTATAAATAAATTTAATGAACCCATGTAAAGATGATGAGGAGTGCAAAGATGTAAAGATGAAAGTGTGTGTGTTTTAAGGTAGCGAAGGTGATATATATTGTGCTTCATTAGAACTAAACTTAGGCATGTTATAGATGCTAGATCAAATCAATTCATGGTAGTGAGCCGCCCCTCTTGGCAGTGAGCCTGTATGCAGTGAGCATCCTTCTTTGGATAGTGAGTCCTTAAGTGCAATGAGCCCTAGGTAGTGAGCCCTAAGGCAGTGAGCCTCTTGTTATTTGGCATTGTTACTACATTATATTGTGATCTAAAACTCACTATGGTTTTTCCCTTTTAGGGTTTTCCACGTAAAAATCTAGTGTTCATGTGTGAATGGTGTTAATGTGTTTGAGTTTTAATTTTGCATTTCATGTTTAAACTTCATAATAGATTAAGGGGTTAAAGTAAGTGAATGTGAATGTGAGTTTGTTTAAGAGAAGTTAAAGTTTTTTATACAACTGATACATCCCCCTCTCAGTTGTCTTGTGCCTCCAACAATTGGTATTAGAGCCTGGTTCCTTGGAAGAGAGCTTAACAACTTAAGGTAGATCTGGGATGGTGCACAGGAAGGATGGGTCTCTACTTATTCTATGAAATATGAGAATAGTAAGCTATTTGATCTTTCTTGGATATGTTGTCTGGAATTTAGTTTAGAAAACCTAAGGAGAGTGTGGAAATAGATCAAAAGATTACTAATAATATGGAAGTTGACTTTGAGAAATGAAGAAAATTAGATAATGATATGCACAAAGACAAGCTGCCTCTCAAGTGTTTCAAGTGTGGTGAGATTGGTCATTATCCATCAAGATGTCTAAAGGGAAATTTGAGAGGTAAGAAAGAAGAAAATAAAAGCAAAATGCCTAAGAGAATTTATTATGATATTGAAGATGATAATGACTGTTTGCTCACTAATTCAAAGGATGACATTTGTGGTGCTGAATCTGAAGGAAGTATGAAAGAAAATGATCCAGAGGTAAGTCTTGATAGTAAAGATATTTTTCAAGAAAAGAATTATTGGGTTATTGATACTAGTTGCTCAAATCATATGACTGGTGATAGAAGCAAATTCATTAACTTTAAAAAATGTGATGAAGGATCAATTATATTTGGAGATAATTGTACTACTAAGATATGTGGAAGAGGGTCAATCAGTCCTGATGGAAAACATCATACTAATGATGTTCTTTATGTTAAAAGCTTAAGGAAAAATCTCTTGAGTGTTGGATAATTGTGTAGAAAAGGATATACAGTCTTGTATGTCAAGATGATGTTTTTGAGATCAGAAAGAAATATGGAATTGTGATAGCTATTGGAAAGAGGACAAAAGGAAACCTTTATCATCTCAAAGAAGGTGATAATTACTGCCCTATAACTCAGATCAGTGAGAGTTGGTTGTGGTATAGGAGATTGTGTCATATCAATCTTGATGATCTGGTAAGAATAAGTTGAACTCAAATTGTGAAAGATCTACCAGAGATCATAAAACCTAACAATATCATCTGCAAAAAGTGCCAAGATGGAAAGAAAGCAAGAAGAGGTTTACAAGATGAAGAAAAATATTCTACCAAATTGTTGGAGTTAGCTCATACAAACCTTTGTGGTCTTACAAGAATAAGAAGTTTCCATGATGATAGGTATTTTATGCTATTCATTGATTATTATTCTAGAATGTCTTGGGTTACTTTTCTTAAAGAAAAATCAGAAGCCCTAGATAGGTTTAAAGAATTTAAAGCAATGGTTGAAGATGATTTGGATATGAAGATCAAATGTTTGAAGTCTGAAAGAGGAGAAGAGTTTACTTCTAATGATTTTAATATGTTCTGTGAGAATCATGGGATAAAGAGGCAATTATCTGATCCTAGAAATCCATAGCAGAATGGAGTGATTGAAATAAAGAACAGGATTGTTCAAAAAGATACAAAGACAATGATAAAGGAAGAAAACCTACCAAAAGTATTTTGGAGAGAAGCAATTGATACTACTATCTACATATAGAACAACGTACAAGTGAAAGCAAATGATATAAAAACTCCCTATGAGCAATGGTATGGAAAGTCTCCCTTTGCTAAATATTTCAAAATTTTTGGAAGCAAATGTTTTATCAGAAGACAGGAAGAAATAGGAAAGGATGATGCAAAATATGATGAAGGTACTTTTCTTGGGTATTCATCTTGAGGCAAAGCTTACTAGTTCTATTTAACAAGAGACTAGGGAAGATTGTTGAAAGTACCAATGTCAAGGTTGATGACGACATAAAGAAGTATTCTAAAGTTAATGACCTAGATAGGTTCTCTTGTAAACAAGAAGAAATCATTGTATAGAATGAAGAAAAGGAAATACAAGATGAAGTACAACAAGAATGTCAGATCATCAGTGATAAAAGAAAATGTGAATTGACAAGATGCAGAGTGGAAGAAGAACAAATAAACCTGTGCTTGATTTCTAAAGTTGAATCTAAAACAGTGACTGGGTCTACAATGATATCAAATCTTCAGAAGAAGAATGTTTGTCCATTGACATTGAAGAACTCAAAATTGCTCTTGAAGACCTAGAAAGATTTGAAGAAGAAAACATGGACTTAAAAGAGAATTTCAAAGAAGCAAATGAATACATCACAAATTTAAGAGAACAAGTCAAGAAGCTTAAGCAAAGACATAAAGAGGATAGTGAAAAATTGAGATTAGCAAATGAATCCATGACTGATCTAAAAATGAAAGTTGAAGAGAAGGCAAGAATTGAGGAATGTTTGAAAGATAAAACTAAAGACTATACAAAACTTGAACAGGAAGTTATGAACCTGAAATCGGACTTGGAGAAAGAAAAGAACTGCGAAGTAAAATTCAAGATGAGTTCTGTAAAACTTGATAAGACAAATGTCAGTCAGATCCCTAATGACAAAGAAGGCTTGAGATTTGAGAAAGGTGAATGCTCCAATTTAGGTCGAACAATGAATACTAAGAACAAGAAGGACAAAGGAAAGCAGATCCAAAATCAAAGAAATGGACCAAGAAGACTACCGGCTAGGCAACCAAATGCTCATAGGTATCCATACTTTAATGGTTACTATCATTCATGCAATAAATTTGTTCATAAGACTACTCAATGTAGGAGTAGAATAAATTAAATTGTTTCATCTTTCTCCGGTCAGTACTTTACTTGCAAGAGAGTCGGTCATAAATCTAGTGAATGTAGAAATTAGATAAGGAAGGGCTATAATGATGGAAGGAATACTTAATTCTTTAGTGGCCTTCAATTTACATACAATAGATTTGGGCACAAGGCTAACCAATGCAGGTCCAGAATGGATGAAAGGAACAACAGTTAGAGAAATGATGTGTGCTATGATTACAATAGGCCTGGACACATTGCAAAACTCTGTAGAAGCAAGAACATGAACAAGGATAACCTTATAGAAAAGAAGAAACCAATGCAAAAGGATGATCCAATAGAAACCAAGAAGGAGATGAACAAGACATGGATAAATAAGGATGTCAACAAAGTCAAGGTTGAGCTTGTGCTAGCCTCTGGTATAGATGTTTCCTCCATGAACTAATTGTGGAGGCCACCCCTTAGGGGGGGTAGGTAGAAGCATAGAAGACTGCTATAGTCAGAAGGAAAGTATTCAAAGCAGCTAAGGATAGTGCAAGTATGTGTTGTATCGTATTAAGGGGGAGAAGACTTGAAGAAGGTGGGTCACCCTTTACCATTGATGTCAAGGGGGGAGAGAGAGTTCATGTGAAAAATAAAAGGAAGAGTAAGATGTATAAAAGAATGGGGGAGAATGAGATTAGTATAGAATTGTGTCATGATGGTTTTTCACATCATATGTTTCCATCAATGACAAAGAGAGATATTGTTGCAAGTATGTGCTAATTGGTGTTGTCATTGATGTCAACATATCTATGTCAAGTCATTGGTGTCAATTGTGCTCTTGTTTTGTTTCTTTCTTGTGATGAGTTAGTTACTCTGTATTGCTTTATATAAATGCTGAAGATGATCTTGATATTGGGTTTCCAAGTGCTTTTGACAAAATTTGATTTATACTGAAGATGGAGTTGTGAAGAAGTATTCTAGTTTATAGGATACTGTCTGAGTTTTTTCTCTACATTTCTTCTGTGTTGAAGATTGGAGGATGAGATTTAATTATGTTTTAGAGAACTAGTTGAAGATGCTAAATCTAGAGTTTGGTGCTCCATAATGCTCTGGTGTGAAAGTTGTGTTCACTAGTTTGAAGATTGTTCCTAACAGCATTTGCAGTGTGACATGGAGAAAGTATTTTGCTTTGCATTTCTCCACAGTTTGGCTTTTAGTCTTGTGGTTTTGGACATATGTTTATAAGGTCCTTATCTATCTTCATTCCAAAGGATTTGTTATTTGGTACCCCGAAAAGAAAGTTATTGTTTAGCAGAGTTTGACAGTGTTTGTTGTGAGTAGTGTGTGATTTGTCTTCAAGTGATATTTGTTGTCTTCAAGTGAGATCTATTGCAGATGGATTTGTCACATCTTAGGTGACTTTATGTTGTTCATGGATGTCTCTAGATTGTGTTGAAGGTGTCTATTTGATCCACAAGCTATGATTGAGTTCTTGGACGCGTGTGCCTAAGTATCATTGATGTTTGCACTAGTTTGGCCAACTTGGGTGCTAACACTCTTTGCAGATGTGTTTCGTGGATTGTAGAAGTGTTTTGAAGCATGTGAGGATGTATTTGGGTCTAAGATAAGCTGTGAAGTGTTCTTCCTTTATTCATTTGCTCTGCAAGTTTGTTTAGGTCCAGACCTAATTTAAATTATGTATGTTTTCTGACCTTGGAGATTGTTCCAAAGGTTATAGATTGTATTGCTGACCTTGATGTATGTTCCAAGCTTGATGATTGGTATAAATAAATTTAATGAATCTATGTAAAGGTGATAAGGAGTGCGAAGATGTGAAGATGAAAGTTTGTGTGTTGTAAGGCAGCGAAGGTGATATGTATTGCGCTTCATTGGAACTAAACTCAGGCATGTTATAGATGCTATCATATTAGTTCATGGAAGTGAGCCACTCCTCCTGGCAGTGAGCCACCTATTCACAGTGAGCCTGCATGCAGTGAGCATTCTTCATTGGATAGTGAGTCCTTAATGGCAATGAGCCCTAAGGTAGTGAGCCTTTTGTTATTCAGTATTGTTACTATATTATATTGTGAGCTAACACTCACCGTGGTTTTTCTCTTTTAGGGTTTTCCACATAAAAATCTAGTGTTCATGTGTGAATGGTGTTAATGTGTTTGAGTTTTAATTCTACATTTCATGTTTAATCTTCATAATAGATTAAGGGGTTAAAGTAAGTGAATGTGAATTTGATTTTGTTTAACAAAAGTTAAAGTTTTTGATACAATGGATTCACCCCCCCTCTTAGTTGTCTTGTGCCTCCAATAAACATACCAATGTATGAATGACCAAAGACAAGGCCAACAAACAAAATCTGCAATAACACTGAATGGATCTATGGATATTGATAGTACACATCCAAGTCTTAAATGCAACCAATGGGTAAAGATGGCCCACTAAACTACACAACTCATAGATCCGAATAGTAAAAAAGGCAAAATCATCTTCACATCAATAACCTACAAACTGAGACAACCAAGAAGATATCATAACAATAAAGAGCATAAATATATCCAGGAACTCCTACCGCATGGGTAATGTCAAATCTGAAAAATAAGATCAAGGTATTTAACAAATCCTCCTATAGAACTTCTCTTAGAGGACGTGCCTAACTCCTCTACCATATAGTGTCAAAACATATAATGATATGCATAAAACTTCTCTCATTATCAATCTGTAAATAACTCTCCCAAGTCCTTTTAACCAATGAAGAAAGAGATCAAGGAGCTACCAAATTATTGTTAACAACAATAACACTTGACTCCAATACAAACCTCAACTCCATAAACATGAGAACTTTTAGGAAGAAGACAATATACTAGGAAAGAGAGAAGCTGCACAACCATACCATGTCTTTATACCACACTAACTTGTGCCAAACTATGTAAAGTAAGATCTCTTTCAACACTCCCAAACTGAAAGGGTATCAACATCTAACATCCAAATTATGATGAAAATATGGCAGCAATAGATGTTAACCTCTCATTGAAAGTAGATCAAACTAGCCAAACATTTTTACAATAAAGTGAATAAGCCCAAAAACCACAAACCATTTCTATACCTCTCCAAAACAAATCCTCGGAACTATTTCCATAGCTCAAGATCAAATAATGATGAGAACAACATAAATCCATAAACCCATGCATCTACTTCTCAACAATCCTTTTCAAGAATAGTGTAAAAGAGAAGACAAGATACATAGAAAGAATGCATCTAATAATCAGTTGGGCAACACCTATTAGATCATTTACCTACCGAGTAGACCAAGAGAGGGATACAAGATTGTCCTTGCATATAACACCAAGCAATAAAATCTTATAATAAAGATAACCTTCTCATAAGGTATATAATGGACTCGCATCCATTTCCAAGTGTAGGCTTCTCAGTCCTTTTGTTGACATCTCATAATGAAAAATCTTTCCAACACATATATCTAAGTTCAAGAATTATCAAGCCTCACCCAAGTCTTTCTAGTATCTATGAGTTTTCAACAATCAATCCATGCCAACTTCAAATGCAATCTGCACAATCATAAAGCTCCAAGAAAATGATTAATACTTCAAAACTAAAGAGAACTAACCAAACCATTGTCAAAGTTCTAAGTATAGAATCAAGAACATATCATGACATCATGATCTAACATATTCAAGTAAAAGAAGATCATATGCTCTAATGAGCATATCCACTCCCAAGAGCACCTGTATCATGCCAAAAACTCTAAAACATGATCAAGACTGCATTATGACATAATACTATGCATCCTCTAAACCAAGGATCATATATCAAAAACTAATAAGTTATAAACTCAACACCTCACCAAAAACTTCGAGAGTCCTCCATGGAAAACCAAGATGTCAACACCTCTTCAAATAACATGAATATCTAGCATCCCTTGTTAATAGAACTAAAAATGGTGATGAACCCTTACTACAAACTAAAGGCATAATCTAAGAGTTTCTTATGACACCAAGTATCATTGCAAAGGATCATCCATCTTCTAAAAAGATTATGCATGGCACACAACACTGCAATAATAATAGTTTAAAACCAATATATTGAAACAAAGAAGACAAAATACATTATGTAACTTCACAAAACTCCCACTGAAAATGATACCACATTATGCATGGTATCATGATCAACAGCATTACCAAAAGTCCCCTGAAAATGAAAAAAGCTTCTCATGCAACATAACTTTACTACTATAGATTCCAATGAATAACTAAATCAGGTACTCCAAACTACCCTTTTTGTCTCAATACAAAAAATACCAATATAATCAAGATGACCAATAAGAGGCCTACCAAATAGAACCCACATCATCTTATTCACAAGATTTGCACACATGCAACATCTCATAGGAGAAAAAACATGACCAATGCTTCAACCTTTATTAACTGAAAATATAGATTCAACCCCACATCAGTAACATGTAGAACAAATGTAACCAGGTATAACATGTAGATTTCCAAAACTCAAACACTAGAATCAACTCTACATCTGATTTGCCAAATAAAACCACATAGGACAAACCATAGATCATAAGAACCCAACAAGTAGCCTTGCAAATATGAAATTGTTTCCATCTAGAAAGTGTCTGAACATAATTTTCCATAGGTCTACAAACCACAAATTTTGGTTAACATGTAAAACCTACAAAACCATATCTCTATAAATCTTGAAACCACTTAAACATCCAAACATTCACACCAATGAACACCATCAAAGATGTCACTTGAAAATAATGGAATACCACAAATCTACAAACCCACAATCTTTTGAAACAGGAAAACTGTGAAAACCTACATATTTAAAATAACATGAATATGAGAAAGGAGAAACCAAGTTGTTCAGGAGTGTCCATATCATAGAAATACCAACTCCACAACCTACATACAACTAGTGATAAATTGTCTAGTGCTTTCATGTAACCATGGACTGAAACCATGAACCCAACATAAGGACTCCAAACTGTACTACAAGAAGTGAGTGTTTTCCCATGTGATTAAGGTACCAGAAGTAAACATCCAACATAAACACCCTTTCACTACACATGATTACGAGGTAAAAGAATACAACCACCAAACAAGAGAATATACACATGAAACCTAGAAAATCATGCATGATAATATCATAATGATAAACAATGCAAATATACCTTCAAACCTTGCACAAATTCAGACTTCGGATAGGATGGAATGAAGTGCACCCAAGCTCCCTTGATTTGTCCTTTGGATGATTTGTGGGCTAATCACACAAGCAACACAACCTTGATAGAAAATGATAGAAAATAATATGAGATAAATGAAATTTGATGGATATGCATGTGTAAAAAAATTTGATGAGAGTGTGCAAGGGTTTGAAATTGAAATAAGAGTTTCAATTTATAGGAGAGGGAATCAAATGGATGGCCAAGATTAGAAGGATGAGGGATGAGGTGGACGGCTAGGATTGAAAGTCAATTTCAATTCTCATGATGCACCATAAATGGGTATGACAGGAGGCCAAAATTAGGAGGAGAGTGGGAATAAATGGGATTTTCATTTGATTTTGGAGAGGAAGTGCTTGTGACACACATTTAAGGAGGTTAAAAATAGGGATGTGAGTGGGAATAAATAATTTAAATAATGAGAGACATGTGGGACTTAAATAAATTTTTAATTTCTTTAAATTGGATGATGGAGGAAAATGGGATTAAATAAATAAGATTTATTTAATTTGGTGCAAATGGAGGACAAATGGAATTAAATAAATAAGATTTATTTAATTTGATGTAAGAAGAGGATAAATGGATAAAAGGGATTAGTTCAATAAATATAATCCATTTAACTAATGGGAGTGATGGAAGAGGTCATGAAAGGGGACCTAAGACAAGATGTCGCAAGGTAATGTCGTAAGATATGGTCAAATTTAGGTGTCTACATTTTGCCCCTCTTTGACATGATGTTGCGACTAAGAGAAGTAACATCATTTCAAAGAAGAAAAGGTATGGATGATGGAAAAAGGATGCCCCATCCACCTGAAGGAGTGACAAGGAGGAATGATGTAAGGATGGGATGCCCCCTCAAGATGATAGGTGGGCTAGGAGAACATGGGTATGCTCTCGAAATGGATGAAAGGAGGTTAGAGAAAGAAAAGAATGCAAGTGAAAGGATGGATAAGGTTAAAGGTTAGGAATGGATAGATTGTTAAGGTGAAAGTGATAGGTGAAATAGATAATGGATAAAGATAGATTGAGAGGTGAAGAATCATAATGGATAGAGAAGATATAATTATGTTGGTATAGTGTGTAGAGTGGCCCTAGTTTGATATAGTAAGAGGATATTATGCACCAAGGTATAAGGGACCAAAGTATCTTTGTATCCTTTACACGGACTTAACACTGCAAACAAAAAGGAGTATCCTTATACACAACGTAATACAACCTTGTCTAGACACAAGATATGAATATTAGTTGTAGTGATAAGAATATCCAACATACACACAAAATGCTATGCCCCATTCTTTGCTAATTGTAATGCACCAGGATATAAATGGATCTAGGTGGCTTTGATAAAGAAAAATAAGGAGATAGAAAAGATAAAATTAAAAAGAAAAAAGACAAAATGATGACACAAGTCACAACCATTATATCTCTTACCAAAGACTAAGTGATGTTTGGATAGGTGCCTGATGATGGGAATGATGTATCCCTAGATGAGGCTAGATGATGATTGTTTGTTTGAGATTGAATGATGTGGCAATTGATAAATTGGTTAGATAGGTGATTTTGGTTAAGGTACAGTGTGTTATATGAGTTCTTTTGGTTGATTAAAAACAATCAAAGGATTGCCCCTGTCAAGTTGCAAACTGATAATTGATTGATTGATTGATTGATTGATTGAGATAGTGTTGTCATTGTGGGGAATGATATATCCCTAGATCAACACAAGGATGCAGGAATGATATATCCCATTGATGATGATGATGATTGATTGATTGATTGATTGGGTTGACAATAAGATTAGGATCAAGACCAAGGATGTGATTGGATGATTTGGCTAGATTGATATGGATTAAGGGTGACTTTCATTTGGATTTTTTGGATATTTGATTTTTTTGTATTTTTGGGAATATTGTAATTTTTTTGTATTTTGAGAATGTTTTGATTTTTTCGATTTTTGGAATGTTTTGATTTTTTTGGAGTTTTTGGAATATTTGATGTTTTGGGATTTTTTGGAATATTTGAAGTTTTTGGATTTTAAGAAATGTTTTGGTTTTTTTTTGTTTTTTTGGAATATTTGATGTTTTTGGATTTTAAGAAATGTTTTTATTTTTTTGGAATTTTTGGGTTATTTTATTTTTTTATTTTTTGGAATTTTTGATATTTTTGGTATTTTTGGGATATTTGGATGACATTGGATTGTAGTTTGGATAACCTTTGTGCTAGATACCAATGACAAGGGAAAACCAAGTCAAGGTAGATGAATGGACGATAGTTGATGGGAGGGATAGGAAGTGTAAAATGGATGGATATGTAGAAGGATGGGTAATAGATGATATGAGGGATAGGAAGTGTAAAATAAATGGATATGTAGAAGGATGGGCGAATGTGAATAGGAGAAATAAGAAGTGCATAAAGGATAGATGGATGGAAGAACTCATGATGTGATCTCCAAGGACTATGTCACATAGGAATAACATGCCCCCTTATAGGTGTAATGATGATAGGATGATAGGTTTGGATAGAAAGGATGAGGTAGATCAAGAGATGTCCAAAGTATTTTTCAACATTTTTCCCTCGTGTCTATATCAAGATCAAATCGAGGAAACGAAGATAGGTATGTGGATAGGATAGATGAGGATAGGTGAATGACATAGGTAGGTATGAGGATATGATGGATGAAGATGGTAGTATATGAAGAAAACAATAGGATGGGATAGATGAGACAACATGGTGCCAAGTGTAAGACACATAGACAAGGAATCTGCACATGATGCATGTTTGCTAGGTTTTCATCATGGTACTTATCCAAGGTGCCACCAAGGTGGTTTTCACCATTAGACGAAGGGATTTCTCTTTACTATTTTGATTTTTTTTTTTTTTTAATTTTTTGAATTTTTTGATTTTAGGATGGGATAGGGGAATATGAATAGGAGGTATTTGGAAGAGGATGGGGACTCAAACGTCTAGTTCCATGAAAGATTATAACGTCCCATTATAAAGGGATGTCGCACATGGATCATGTAAAATGTCATTTTACACATGGATGTTGGTAGAGGATTGCATGAGAGAGAGATGGAGGTGGATCAAGATGTGGATTATGTATGAATGGATAGTGGATTATGATGTGATAATGCAAAATCATGGACCATAGGGATGTGATGGGGGAATTATGTGGGATAGTAGATAGAATATAGGGAGATGGAGGTATGTGGGAATGTTGTGGAATGGAAAGGAACCAAGACCAATGGTTGCACACACCATATTGGATTTTGAAGCTTTTGAATGGAAGGAGGAGTTGGGAGTAATGGAGATGTTTTCTTAGGGGACGGTTGATTTAGTAATTTTGGGGCCCAGATGGTCTTAGGAATTATAGGATTTTGTGATAGGGAATGAGATTTTTAAGATTTTTGAGATTTTTGAATTGTGGATGCTTTATTTGGATTAAGTGCTTTTTGCTTGGGGACCCACACCATTTTTTTTTGAGGTGTGAGATTTTGCTTAGATTTTAGAGATTGATGCCTTGTGGCATGATCATTCTTAGGCTTTAATGGAGTTTTTGCTTTATATGGGGAGGCATCCAAATTTCTATTTTGGAATCCCATATGGGTTGTGATAGCTTCAAGTTTGGTCGATGTATGCACTCATTGATGTATGGATGGAGGGATTAGTGGACTTGTGGATAAAAGGATGAGAGGATGTGAGGATGGGGCTATTAGGATTTGGGAGAAGTGGAGGTAGAGTAGATGGAGGAAGATGCATGGTCACATGCTTTTGAGATTTGTGTTATGATGGAGGAGGGATAGTGACATATGTTTTGGTGGTGTAATGGGATGCGTGGGGTTTGGGATGGAAAAAAGTGGATTTGGAAGGCATGGAGGTGGTACCAACATCTTGGGATTGTTTTCCTTGGGATATACATCCAAGCCCATGCAATCGTGGAGGAACTTTGACATGGATGAGCTCCAAAATACCTTTTTCATGGAGGCCTAACCCTTTGCCATGATAATTCATGTTTTAGAGCATGCAATGCATGATGGGATGTTTATTATTTAGGACAAGAGACGAGTCCATTATTAGATGGGGAGGATGGAGTGGTGGATAGAAGTTTTTTATCTCCTACAAGAGAGCCACCATGAATGAAGGTGTTGGATCGAAGAGGATAGGATGATGAATTTGAAATGGGATCAATAGAGGATGGTGAAGGATCATGAGGATCTTGATCAACATTATGCACTGTAAGAAGTTGATTCTATATTTTCTTTGGGACCAAGTGTCTCATCAAGTGGAGTGGATGTTGTTGGATGATGGATAAGATTAGTTGGAGGATGGATAGGACTAGTGTTGGAAGTGGTGGGTTTGGGATTAAGTTTACTATGGATGGGATCAATTTTCTCATGGATAGGCTCTTCATCATAGATAATATCTTGATCATAGAGAATATATAAGTTATGGATAGGTTGAATGGAGCTACTTTGATCTTGATTTGGATGAGGCGTTAATGTTTCCACATGCTTTAGATTAGACTCTTGACATATCTCTTGATTTTATTGCATGGGAGTGGGAGACTCTTGGATAGGCTTGGCAAGCTCTAGATGATTAACAACATGGCTACATGATATATCTGGACATGAACTTATGCTAAGGGGATCTTCATGAGGCTTGATGGGTTGTGGACTACATGATGTGTTTGGAGGAGTAGACATATTGCTTGAAGGTTCTTAGATAGGTTCAAGGCTAGGCATTTGATTACATGGAGGTGGTTGATTCCTTGCTAATAGCCATTGGATCACATCCTTCATAAGTGTATGGGTAGGTGGACAATATAATGGGTGGACAATAATGGTGGATGTTGTAGGATTAGGATTGGGATTGGGTGAATAGATAATAGGAGAGGATGGATCAGGATTGGGATTGTGGTTAGGTGGAGGGATAATAGGAGGAGATGGATTAGGGTTGGGATTGTGGTTAGGTGGATGGATAATAGGAGGGGATGGATTAGGATTTGGATTGGTGAGCACAATCTTACCACAATTTTTGAGGTTTTTGAGCACTCTCTTAAGTGTGTAACAATTGAATATCATATGGCCCTTAACCCTAGGGTAAGCACAATAATCATTTTCATTATACCAATTGGGTTTAACTTGGTTTTCTCCAAATGGTTTTATCAGTGGTAGCTCAATCAAATTTTCTTTGACCAATCGTTGTAATATTTTCTCCAAAGAATCCTTTAGTAGAAGGTGAGAGGAGCATGGTGATGAAGGGATTGAAGGGTTTTGTGAGGTGGGAAAACATTGTGATGGAATAATTGGAGGAATAGATGGGGTAGAAGGAAATTGTGAGGCAATAATTGGAGGGATTGGTGGGGTGGAAGGACATGGACTTTGAGGCTCTTGGATAATCATGTGGTTCAATGATGATGGATACGCATGGGATGCATAAATAGGAGTTTTGTTTCCCTTGTCAAAGATAGCATGAGGAGGACTTATGAATGTTGGATTTTGGCACAATGGATAACTAGGACTTGCATATTCTTGTTGTGAAGGAACTTGATAGTCTTGTAAATGGATTTGGGGTTGAGGTGAAATGTTGCAATAAATAGTTGGATGACCTTGAGGTATGGATTGATGTGGATATTGGTTGATATTGGAAGAAGTGGGATAGGTTGAGGGAGGATTATCTTGATATGTGGTTGGACTAGGTTGGTATGAAGTTGATGAGGATGACATATGTGATTGTGGTTGTGGTTGTTGAAAGGATAAAAGTTGTGGTTATTGTGCTTGAGATTGTTGGATGGTTTGGAGTTGTTGAATAAAGGCTTGTTGTTTCTATTGAAAGGCTTGTTGTTGCTATTGAAGTTGTTGTTGAAGGGCTTGTCATTGTTGGTCTAGGAGTTGTTGAAGTTGTGAGATAGTGGGATTTGGTATGTGTGAAGATGAAGCATGGTTAGGAATTTGGACTTGTGAGGTTTGGGGTAAGGTGAATGTTTGATAAGTTTGGGGTATGGATAATTTGGATTGGTCATTGATCAGAGGTAGGGATGATGATGTAGGAGTGACTGGATACTTTCCATATAATATTTTGAGTTCATCAAATATTCTTTGGGTGTCATAAGGATCTTCAAGTGCCATATGGATGATTAGGGTAAAATGGATTGGATTTGATGAAAAAGATGATTAGGATAGGATAATTAGATGGGTGATTATGGTTAGGATAGAAGCTAGATTTGGTTGGAAGATTCCTTTTTTTTTATTTTTGGAGATATTTTGGTTTGTTTGGGATTTTGAGATTTTTTGGTTTTTTTGGATTTTGAGATTTTGGCAAGAAAAACAAACACAAAAAGATAGTGGCTGACTTGACTTAACAAGGAAATTGGTGTGAATTGCTTCATGACTAAAGTGGCTTTTACTGGTATTGCACAAGGAAAACACACCAAGCACATGAATAAAACTAGAATTATTCAAGTAGGAGTGATTTCATAATGTAGGCCCACACAATAGAATATCTATCCATGTTCTTACCTAATTAAGAACACTTCACCCTATCTAGATAGCTAGGAATAAGGGCGTTGCACCCAATACCCCTTTCCTTGGAGCCTTTTATGTCCTACCCAAAGAAAACATCTATCTCATGTTCAAGGAGGCATGATGGTGAGTAACTTCATGAGGTGGTTATCATCGTTTGCACCACACTAGAAAATAATCGATGGTCTTATCTAGGCTTTACAAGATTCTACAAAAGTTCTCTTAAATATGCAAGATACAATGAGGCCCAAATCTGTGAACACTAGACCATTGAAGGGATGTGGCATAAGCGATTAACCAAACACCACTTCACCTTGTGTCCAAAATCACCTAGGGCCCCAAGGTTGTCCCAATGACTACATAGCTAGATTGAGGTACACCTTTCACTTTCCCCCTTTGATATATCCTGCCAGAAAACATGGTTGAGGTCATCCCTAGGTGTGATGAAATCCCATAGTAGGCCTCCTAAAGGGAAGGAACACTATTCACTTTTGATCCCTAGGCTCGCACGAAGTGCAAGGGGATAGCATACGTGAGATAATTTGCCCCTAGGATTGAAAAAATAAAAAAAGGGATAATGAAGGGGTTTTTAATCTCCAAGATCACCAAAAGGTACAAGGAGAGAGCATACACCCTTTTCAAAATCTGAAGACAAAGCAAACAATGTTCAATTACTATCCCCATAGATTAAACTATGTGCCTAGATTAGTGATAAAAATGATTTTTGACAAGCGGTGTTGCACACAATGTGTTGGTAGTTTCAAAGATTGATCTTCAAAAAATGAGATAGTTGTAATCAAAGTGTTAGCACATAAGCAAATCCCTAAAAGAAAATTAGAAAATTAGAAAATAATGTTATAATGTAGCCATAAAAAGATGAGCTCATTAGAAGATTACAATTTCAGATACATTTTTTTTAGATAGTGACATATATTTGATCATTTTGAAATGTTTTTGACCTAAAAAGTAAAAATTCAAAGAAGAGACCCTTGCTAATTTTCTAAGACCTTTCTTGACAAATAAAAAAGTCAGAAAAATTCCCTGATTTGTGCCTAGAAATGTGGATTTATGAAAACCCTATAGTTGACAAAGATTTGATTATTTTTCACCTCATATGACCTCAAAACTAAATTTGTAAACAATAGACACCCATTAAAATTTAAGAGATTTCCAAAAATGTAAAAATTTCTGAAAAATTCATTGATTTGCATATAGAAATGTAGATTTATATTATAACTCTTTCAAAACTGATGATAAAGACGTGATTTTTCTGCTGGAGTATGTTTAGGCAATAGAAAAATTATAGTTAAAATCTTGTAGAAAATATACAACCATTTGGAAGATATGATGGAATCTTTATAACCTAAGGTTTTGTCCAGAAATGACATAAACTTGCAACAAAAAGTTAAGAAAACCTACAAAAATAAAGCTAGATCAAAGAATGTGAGTTAATAACAAATAACCGAGTGTACCAAAATGAAACCCAAAAAATCATGAAAGATAATAACATAATGATAAATAGTGCAAATATACCTTCAAACCTTGCACAAATTTGGACTTTGGATAGGATGAAATGAAGTACACCCAAGCTCCCTTGATTTGTCCTTTGGATGATTTGTGAGCTACTCACACAACCAACATAACCTTGATAGAAAATAATAGAAAATGATATGAGATAAATGAAAATTGATAGCTATGCATGTGTATAAAAATTTGATGAGAGTGTGTGAGGGTTTGAAATTGAAATAAGAGTTCCAATTTATAGAATGAGAGGGAATCAAATGGATGGCCAAGATTAGAAGGATGAGGGATGAGGTGGATGATTAGGATTGAAAGTTAATTTTAGTGCTCATGACACACCATAAATGGGTATGACATGAGGCCAAAATTAGGAGGGGAGTGGGAATAAATGGGATTTTGATTTGATTTTGGAGAGGAAGTGGTTATGATGCACATTTAAGGAGGTTAAAAATAGGGATGTGAGTGAGAATAAATAATTTAAATAATACAATTATTTAAATTATGAGAGACATGTGGGATTTAAATATATTTTTAATTTATTTAAATTGGATGATGGAGGAAAATGAGATTAAATAAATAAGATTTAATTAATTTCGTGCAAATGGAGGACAAATAGAATTAAATAAATAAGATTTATTTAATTTGATGTAAGAAGGGTATAAATGGATAAAAGGGATTAGTTAAATAAATATAATTTATTTAACTAATGGGAGTGATGGAAGGGGTCATGAAAAGGGACCTAGGACAAGGTGTCGCAAGGTAATGTCATAAGATATGGTCAAATTTAGGTGTCTACAACACATATTGTCAAAATGAAGCTCCAAACCACTATCACAGGATCAAATCCATAAAAATCCATAACCTTGAGCCTCAAGTGCCCAACAAAGATTCTTTTGATAATATCCATTCGAGAGTTATATACCATGGCTTCCAAACTCATAGATTTGTAAAACAATGTTAACACATAGAACTTCCCCTGCAACAAAAATTCCTTCAATACTTCAGAAAAAAGCATCCCTCTCTCACTACAACCAATAGCTCTAATACCACATGTTGGAAAAATGGAGAGAGAACAAGGTAAAGTTGCATCTATGTGGCTTTAAAATGTTTTCAAATCTAAAATTAATAGCATGTGTAAATCTGAAAAATTACTTTCAATTTAGATGTTATAATATTTCTCCAATTTAAACAATGTAGTAGAAGAAGAAAGCATGATAGAAGAAGACACAACACAGTATTTATGTGGAGAAACCCTTGTGGGAAAAAACTCAACACCCAAATATGTTTATGCTTGTATTAAATATCTTCAAGAAAGATTACATTTAATATTGAAACTTCATTAAATCCTGATGCACACCTCAAAGCTTCTTCAATCTTCTAAAACTTGTAAAACCCATTATGCTCTAATTCTTATAATCATGTCTTTTCGTACAACTTCAATGCTTCTAAATGAAAGATTAAAAACTTGCTCTCTAGAAAATACATTGTGCTTTTTTTAATTACAACTTCAAAGATTTTTAATTCAAAAGCATGAAACTCAAATTACAATAAATTGTAATTGATAACATAAGACAAGTCCTTATGTAAAACCCAAGCACTCCAAATAGAGAAGACTAAAGTCAAACTATACCAAGAACCCTGTTAATTGTCAGTTCTAATTATGGGCACCCAAGTTGTCCCACTTAAACTTAGTCAACAGAAATAACATTTCTAAATAAAAGCTACAAATGAAAATCTCTAGATTGGATGCCCAAGTAGTCCCAATCTATTTTTGTCAACTAAAGTGCATCACCACACATCAATCTCATGCAAACAACCTGCATGATTGATGTCTGCATTATTATTCTTAAATAACTTGTTTTGTACATGCAAGAGATACCGATTAACTGAATCTAGTAGATGGAGTGTTCTGCAAGTTTTCTAAGTTGGAGTGTTCTACAAGCAACTTCATAAAAATGGCATGCAACAACATGCAACTCCATATAACTGACATGCAACAACATGCAGGTCCATATAACTGATATGCAACAACATGCAAGTTAAAATAACTAACATGCAAGAACATGCAAGCACATGTGAGTTCATAAAAGTAACATGCAAGCACATGCAAGTGATATGCAACAACATGCAAGCACATGCAAGTGATATGCAACAACATGAAAGCACATGCAAGTGATATGCAACAACATGAAAGCACCTCAACATAATCATCCTTAATTCATGCATTAGATATAGTATCTACTTTTTTCTCTACCTTATCTATCTTTACATGAGTACATCAAGGGTGGTTGTGGGGATATCAGTATTAGGAATATGGGAAATGATAGATGGAATATAGAGCTCAAATGAGGGGTAGAAAGAGGAAGGGTAGTAATGATAGAAGGAAAATAGAAAGACAAAGTACTACTGGGATGAGAGGAAGGGATGACATCACTAGGAATGTCAAAAGGATCTATACAACATGAGTGTTAAAATGTGGATGAAGTACAAGAGTATGGAGTATGAGAGACCTTAGAAGTGGAAGGGGTGACAACAATTATAGACGAGGTATAAAGGGGAGAATATTTTTTATACAAAGAACTAGAAGGGGTAAGTTTAGTATTATTTAGATTTCAAGGATTTCGTATCCAAATGGAACACAAATCAATAATTTTTGAGGATTCTTAGCCAATTTTATAGAAGTAGCATTAGCAAGTTCTTAGAAAATGAATTATGTGGTAGTAGAAAGCTCTTGATTATTCACATGTGTATCATGGTTAAAATCACATTGTTCTTGATAAGTAGATTATCAAGGATATAAATAGGAATCTTAATGGATGAGCATCCCTAGGTGTCATGGCAATCTTGCATCACCCAACAATAGTTGTTTCTTGGTTTGATTAATTTCCTTTGTTTGTTGGTTGGTTGTTGGTTATTATTTAGTTGTTGGAGAAGCCACTACATTTCTTCGTAGTGTGATATCTTTTTTAGAATTTTTAATTATGTTTTATAGTGATGAATGGATGTTGTTTCTATGTTTGTGGAGAATTCAATGTATGAAAGTGTAGTATTAGATCTATGAGTGTGTAATAGGTTGGTAGTTTTTCACATAGTTGCGTTTGCACAAGATTATTTGGAGTTTGCACTAGAATATGAGTATATGAGAAGGTTTATTGGACCACTATGGATGTATGTTGAGCACCACAAGAAGAATTTTGACCATTATTACTGTATGGGTTTAGAAGTTTGTTAACACTGGCCAATGACACATTTCATAAGGAATAGAACTTTGCACCTCCTTGTAGCTAACACAAACAATCTTAGAGGTTGGGGAATGCTATTTAAATATATTTTGTGAGTGGATGAAGGTAAGAGAAGAAGAAGAGAGATTAGAAGTGAAGATAGGATAAAAGTAGTGAGGTCCGAGATGGAGAGTGTCAGAGAAAGAATGGGAGTATGATGTGGAGTACAATCTTGAGGAATCTAATTGAATATCATGTGGGAATGTATCAGAGTTATTTTCTATAGTTTCATATTGTGTAATAATCAAACAATTGTAGTCTGGCACATAGGAAGCCCATTGTGGTGACTATCCATTGTGAATCTTAGTTAAAAATCAAATAGTTATGGCCTAACATGTAAGGATCCCATTTTGACAAGTTTGTAATCATGGTTGTAATTGTGCAATCCTAAAATAAATGAAGATGTTATTTATGTTGTTTGGTGAATTGGCTACATGGTTGGACAATCCTTAATTAGATCCACAATTCATGATTGTGTCAAGTAGTATGAAAGCAAGGTAGATTGTGGAATGAGTGCTGAGAAGATGACGTTGATGTGTGTAAGCTTGATCGATGTAGTTTCTCAAGAATGAGTTAACAAAAGAGGAGCAAAGGTCTAGTTAAGTAAATCAAGGCATATCCAAGCAGAGGGAGTGCACCATATTTTTTGTTATACTTTGTAAGAATTAAATAAGGTATATTTAAGCAAGAGAGTGTTGGGTAGAAGCTCCCTATGACCTTACCAGTTGTAAGGAGATTACCAATTGAGCTAGTCCACAAGAAGCTTGTATATAGAGCACTAACTAAGAGGCAATTTGCAAGGGTGATTATGGATAGATCATTGGCCTAAGGAAATTTACACCAATTTAAAATGCCTCTAAATAGAGGGTGAGCTATTGTCATTGTTGCTAGGAAAATGGAAGATACATATGATATGTTGAAGGCTATGAAAAACTAAATGGATGCATTTGGGAAATACTACTAAAGAAACCCTAACCCTAGGGCCAAGGAGAGTGATGAAGAATAGGAAGTAGCTCTTGTGGAACCAAGTGGAAGTGAAGAAGGCAAGGAAGAGAGAATGGTGAGATCCATAACTAGCATTGGTAATAGGATTAGATACTTAGACATTCATTATATGCTCCATATTCTAGGTCCCTCTTTGAGATAGCTAACATCTCATCCATAAATGTGGTCCTTGTGCTATCTTTTGCTCTCCTTCCTCTACATTCAAATGCTCTATGGTCTTCTTCTCCACACTTTAAATATTAGGAGAGTTGGATGTTTGGAATGGAAGTATTAGATTTGTGAGTGTGTAATGAGTTGATAATTTTTCACATAATTATGTTTGCACCAAATTATTTATATTTTACACTGGAAGATGAGTATGTGAGAAGGTTTATTGGACTACTATGGATGTATATTGATCGCTGCACGAAGAATTTCTATCATTGTTATTGAATGGGTTTAGAATTTTGTTAACACTAGCCAATGACACATTTCATAAGGCATAGATCTTTGCACCACCTTATACCCAACATAGATCATCTTAGAGGTTAGAGAATGCTATTTAAACATGTTTTGTGAGTGGATGAATGTAAGTGAAGAACAAGAGAGATTAGTAGTGAAGGTATGGAGAAAGGGAGTGAGGTTCAAGATGGAGAGTGTAAGTAGAAGAATAGGAGTATGATGTGGAGTGCAATCTTGAGGAAGCTAATGGTGTAGTATGTGGGAATGTATTAGCTATTTTGTGTAGTTCCATATTGTGTAATAATGAAATGATTGTAGATTGGCATGTAGGAAGTCCATTGCGGTGACTATCCATTATGAATCTTAGTTAATAATCAAATGGTTATGGCTTGGCATGTAAGGATCTAAGTACGGAAAGCTTGTAATCATGCTTGTAATTGTGGAAGTCTACAATCAATGAACTTTTTCTTGTTGTTTTCAAAAATTCTTTGTTATTTGTGTGTATTTGGTGAATTGGATACGTGGTTGGACAATTTCCTTAATTGGATCCTCTATCGATGACTACATCAAAAATCTTGATTAGATGAGTGAGAATCCATATGAGGGTTTAGGTGAGTACTCCTTCATAAATTTAAACTCTAGGTCTTTGAATAGATCTTGGCATAAACAAATCCTATTAAGTTAAAGAATGAAAAACCAAAGGTAAAGGAGGAATATGAATTGCAAAAGTATAATAATTCTCAAATAAAAAATAGTGATGAAAATTAGAATATAAACTCTATGGGATGTAGAAGCATATGGGTTCACCAAAATGAAAGAACGAAGAATAAAATCCCTTTTACATAAAATCCTAGGGTAAAATAAATAAATAATATTTAATAATAAGATAATTACCCTAGATTAAATTAGCTAGTGTCAAAAACTACGTAAAGTAAAGTAAAAAAATAAATGTAGAAATTAAATAAATAAATACAATGTAGTTAGCTAGAAATCTAATGTAAATACATTATGATAAGTTGTTGTAGATAATTTGTTAATGTGTGAAAAAATTGGATTGATCAAATGAATGCTATGGAACATGTATAATCACTATCTATCATTATAGGTCACTTTTGCTACATGCCTTATAGAAAAGAAAGGCCCCTTGAATTGTTTAGATCTAATTGATGTGAGTTGTGGATCTAACCAAAGTCAACGAATCTAAAATTATGTGTGTGAATATGATATCTACTAAAGTCTAATACTTGGTGTTCAGTTCACCCACAAGCATGTGATTTGATTTGCTTGACTAGTAGTGTTTAGGAACAACTTTAAGGAATTCTCTAGGTAGTGTGGATTCTCCCTTGGTTGAACCTTTACGATGTCAATTTAATGCATTTTGGTAAAGAAGAAGAACTAATCATGTAAATATTATTCTAGATGTTGATATAAGTAGGTAATGCAGTAATAAATGTTCAAAGTATGCACTAGATCTCTAGGTGCTAGATGGATGTTCAAATGATCAAATCATGGGGGATTCACCTCTAAAGAAACACCTTGTCACATACATGTATATTGGAGGGTTTTTTAAATAACTAAAATATGACCCAATATATCACTTCAATATTGGAGGAAAAGGAAATAATTTATGTGATACAAGTAAGTATTGGGGGTTGGGAAGCATGCACATGATAGCGGGGTGCTTATAAGTGGCATTATAAATCCTCTATAGATCACTTTGCATAGTCAATTAGAGGAAATTCTATTCACTATGTTGGTCTTTCCAAGGTCTTAAAGTTGTCCTTATTCTACACCACGTATAGTCTTGTATTGTGCCAAAGTATCATAATCCTAGGGCATATGTTTAATCTCAACTTTTAATGCAATTAATAAGGGAAATAATGGTCACACCAAAGACATGTAGGTTTAATACAATCCTACCCAAGTTTTCTAAAACCAATTATTGGACACCTTTTAATAATCCCATGACCCTACCCAAAAGAATTATAAAGTATCTCTAAAGACCTTCCATTATCATTTAGATTATTATGTATATTATAATTGAGATATCTATTATTAGCGAGATTCATTATTAGAATTGGTGTGACAAGGATTTGGGATTGAGATGTATAAGTGCTTCTAAATCAAATATTTCTATAGAATGACATATTTGTCATAGCTCGTCTAGGTTTTCTCTATTGAGGCTTTAATATATGGAATGAGAATTAAAATTGGTTTTGAGTTGGATGTAGGTGTGGGAAGTGCCCCTGGCGATAGGGTAGAAATAATTAGGGTAAATCAAAATGTAAGAAAAAGTAGGTACATAGGACACATGGTGAAAATAGGAGATTATTTTAATTATACTAGTGCATGTAGAGGGGGTATCAAACACATAAACTTGAGGGGTAGAAATGAAATTAAGGGTGTTTATTAGTACCCTATGAATGCACATGCTATGCCATTAGCTTATTAAGTGAATCTCCCTGGGACCAAATTCCTTGAGAATGAACTAGAGTTGGCTCTTAATACAACACCAAAGGTCACAAGTCAAACATTTCATGCTTGAAATTGACACATAACAAGTAGTGGGAAGGGTTAGATTGGGCCCAAATTTCAATTTGAAATTTAAACATTCTAGGTTCATTTCCACAAATCATAGAATTACCTTGGGTCAATCTTGCAAATTGTGGATCTAAACATGGGGGAATGAGAAAAATTAAGGATCAAAATTAGTGACTATGAAATAATGCATATTAGAGTATGCAAGGTTTGGGTTATATGTCAACTCTTAGCAAAGATCCTATCACTTACACACTTGTCATTACATAAGAAATAACTAAATTGAATAAGACTAAAATAAAATAACAAATACAAAACATACAATTTTCACCATTCCAAAAGTTCTTTGTGCTTTTTATTAAAATGTGTAGTATGACATTAGAATTAAGAGCTCCAAGCTTTTGAAAAAAAAAAAAAAAAACATACAACCGGCTTCATTGTACATAGATTAATGGACAATTAATGAATGTAAAGGCTGTAGTATGGTAGGATTTTGGAATAAAGTAGTTTGATCGATTTGAATTCTTTAGTTGATTGAGATTTATATGCTGGTAAACAAGCGTTCACATCAGCTAAAAAGAAAAGGCACCTAGGGAAAGGAAATGTCAGCGTACAAAGAAAGTCGGAGATAGATTTATTTATCTTAGTTTTGGAAACTTCGCTTGGAAGGAAGCTTTTCTTTTGCTTCCTGCTAAGTAGATGGCTTTACATATAAGTTGAGGCCTGGTATTATTTGGTTGAAGTCTTGGCATTCCCGTAGAAGCCTTGCTTTGTTTATCGCCCATCGGTATGGCAGAGCCAGAAGAGCGCAGAGTGAGGCTCAAGTTTAAGAGGTTTCTCTTGAATGGAGGA
This sequence comes from Cunninghamia lanceolata, assembly GCA_027924645.1. Lineage (NCBI taxonomy): Eukaryota > Viridiplantae > Streptophyta > Pinopsida > Cupressales > Cupressaceae > Cunninghamia > Cunninghamia lanceolata. The sequence goes on along the minus strand of BSBN01000430.1, from coordinate 17,001,695 downwards.
CCATTGATGCCCCAGGGGTACCGTTTGGCAACAGTTGAAGAAATCAGAAAGAATTTAGACATGTTTAAGAAATGGCAACTGCCCGTGAAGAGGATTAGCTCTCCTTACGAGGAGCGTAGTGGTGAAATACGTCTTTTGGACGGATGGATGCCTGCTGATCTTAATGCTCCCCACGATACCCCCAATTATAACTGTATTTGGAACGCTGTGGTTAAGAAAAAAGAGTGGGATAGTAATGCAAACAAATGGCAGAACTGCAAAGGTATAGAGATCGGATGGTAATCTGTTTGTATGTTTGAAATGTTTTTCTATTTATGACATTGAGTTGGGCAGTTTTATATTTGTATCACTTTTTCATCTCGTGTCATGCAATCCGTCATTACTGTTGCAATTAATGATTAATTCCGGTTGGTAGTTTTCGAAGAATTGAACATGTATTAGTTGTTGATAATAAGAGTTGTAGATGTGTCTTAGTTGTGGTGGCAAATTAGTTTCAGTTGCTATCATGTTAGATTTTAGGTTTGCAGGGAGTTGTTGAGTTTCACTGAAAGTATAGATAATGTAATCATCTTCAATGAAAAACATATAATTCAATTTTGTATGTATTTCTTCTTTGTACTGTTATTAATTTTCAATAGTTTATCATGGTATTAGAGCCAAGTTGGGTGTGACTCCATCATGGGAGTACCCAAGTAGATGAGAGCATCGCTAAGAGTTAATTCTCATAGAATTGGAGTAGAATACAATAGATTGAGTCTACTGTAAAGAGAATAGTACAAGTTTTGTTTGCAAAAGTGTTGCCATTGTTTGTGTATAAGAGCAACAATGTATGAAGAAGAAAAAAAGATGAAATCATCCAACTATTTGAATGGTCATTAGATGTATTGTGATGATCAAATCACATTTAAAAAAGGTTGGCAAAGGAAATATGGGTTCCTTGACATGCCTCCATTTAGTTGTTGGGGGAGGAGATGTGCTTGAGGTCTCAAAAGTTGTGTTCATTTGATAGTTTAGTGGATGTTTGGCTATATGGAGGATATTGGAGATATTTTAAAATGAAAGATTAGTTGTAATATGTAGGAATGTGCTAGATATCATAGAGACTGTTTGGCAGCATGGAGGATGTTGGAGATATTTAAAAATGAAAGATAAAGTTTTAAATATGTAGGAATGTGCTAGATATCATAGAGACTGCATTTCTTCATTTAAGGGGAGTGTTGGAGTTAATAAATAAATGCATAAGCATGTTGCTAGTAGATGTGTTTTAGTTAGTTTGGTGGCAAATTAGTTTTAGTTAACTATAATTACATAATGTAATCATCTTCAATACACAGTTCAGTTTTGTGCCCACCGTAAACAGCTGACACATTGTTGTGCCAACTGTTTACGGTTTTTTCGACTTTGTTTTCTGTCGACTTTTACTGTTGACCTCTTCACTGTAATTCTTTCAACCTGTTTAATGACCTTACTTGTCGATCAATTTGTCAAAACCATTTCTGTCAACTGGATTTTGACATGCCGACAGTTTTACAAAGTACTGGCTGATTAAGCTTTACCTCAGTTTTGTATGTATTTCTTCTTTATACTGCTATTAATTTTCAATATTTTATCAATTACAGATTTCTATTCATCAAATGGCTATTCAATGAGAAAACAACTGTATGATGGAATCAATCTTTCCTCGGAGGGAATAAAAGTTGCCTGGCTCCACGCTTACTGTTATGAAGATGTGGAGCTGCTGTATTGGTTGTGGCTAACTTCATCACATTTGATCGCGCAAGACTACTTCACAAATGAAGTTCAACGTCAACATATCTTTATGCCTACCGATCATAGTATTCCTTTGAGAGAAATAGTGAGAAGCTTGGAGTCTCGTGAGCCCGGATTTCAGGTGCAAATGGTGAATGCGAGGGTAGAAGCCCAGGCAGTTTTAAGAAATGCAAGCGACCGATGCAGAGATGGCAGTGGATCCATTTATTTGTATGGACCCACCTGGGGAGTGGCTATGGTCGAATTAGCTATAGAAATATACGGGCAGGCCTTCGTGGATACAGCCACTCCAATCGCTTTCGAAAACCAAGAAAGCGTTCCCATAGTCACAAAGTTCTTATCTCTATCTCCAGATCAACTACAAAACCAGATTCCCAATCTTCAACATTCCTTTGCAGAGGTTTTCATTGAGGCAGTTAAGAGAGGATACAGCGGGCTTGTAAACGAGATGACTGGTTTAGGAGATAATATTGCCCGCCTCAACAGAGCTGACCGTGTGAGGGCTTTAACAGAGGCAGTTGGTGGAGGATACATCGAATTGGTGAGAAGCTTATTAGATTCGTTAAATAGCGAGGATGGAGTTGGGCTCCCTGAGGAAGTGGACGAGGAAAAAAAGACACTCTTCCATTATACCTTGCCTTATGCACAAATCTTGCAGCTACTTGTACAAACATACGCCAGTAAATATGACGATGTCATCAAAAGACAGGATACATTTGGCAGAAACGTTCTTCACCGGGCAGCAAAAGGAAGTTATGACTCACTGGTGGTGGATCGTTTACTACGGCGTATTCCGTCAAGGGAAGACCTGATTCATTCAAAGGACCATCAAAGCAGGACACCATGGCACATTGCTGCATCAAAAGGCGACAGCGGATTGATTAGAAAACTACTTCCTCTTCTTGGACGCGCCGACTCTCCCAAAAGAATAAACTACATTCAAGCAACAGATTCCTCTGGTCAAACAGCACTCCAAATGGCAGCAGGTGAAGGCCATGAAGGTTTAGTGAAAATGTTTGTAGATGAAGGTTCCTGCCCACTCAAGGAACGTGATGGCCAAAGAAAAACAGCTCTGCACCATGCTGCTCGAGTGAAGAATCCAGAGGCAGCACTTGCCACGTGCAAAGCACTGTTAGATCATCAGAGACTAACTTCTAAGCGCTCACTTTTGTTGTGGGCCTCTGCAACTGGCATTGGCACTGCAGACGAGATGGAAGATGTGCATCCTCATGTTAGAACCTATCTTCGAACCCAAAAGAATGAATGCAGAGAACATTTGCTAAGAGCAGCGGCAGTTAATAACAATTCTGAAATGGCATGGGAGCTTCTCAGTAGAGGTGCTGACATGGCAGACATTCATGATTTAGATTGGACAAACAGTTTGGAGTCATCAGAAAAAGAGTCCCTCAAAAATGGTATGTAATGATCTAGGCCTGATCCCTTTGTTTTCTTTTTCTAACAGATTTTACTCAGTTGTGTATTTTTTGTGTGGCAGTAATACGCGCCCTGGAGAGAATGAAAGAGCAAGGACGAGATCAACCAAGTATGGACGACAAACTTGGTAAGAGTTGTTTAACGTAAACATAAATTCTCTAAAGCTATAAATTTATATCTTTCAATGCTTTATACTTTTAAATGCATCCGCTGACAGAACAAGATGGTATGCTTGAGTTGATGCAGAAAGATATGTTTTTGCCCAAGGTCTAGCTGCTCTGCTTTTAAATCGATTTGTTGAATCCCCAATCACAGTGGGCATTTCCGGAGAATGGGGCATGGGAAAATCCAGTCTCATGATTCAGGTACATTTACTGAAAGTCTTTTTATAATAAACAACTTCAATGCACTGTGATTCTTGTAAATGTTTAAAAAATTTAAACAATCCCTTTTTGTAGACCGAAAAGATTCTACTCATCACAGCAGCTCAGCTGACATTTCCAAATCTTCTTCCGTCGGAGCAATTTGTTGGAGCTAAAAGGATCTCTCTTAGTACAAGAGGTGGAAAAATATATCAACAGATTAAAAGAGGGGTTCACATTTTATTAGCTCTATCAAAGGATACATCCGAAAAAGAAACACATAAGATCTCTCTCTGTACTAGAGCTAACAAAATATATCAACAGATTAGAAGATGGTTGCCGTCCAAAGATAAATCCAAAAAAGAGGTACAAGTTTGTTTGTTAAGGTTTATGAACTTAATGGTACAAATTAGTTATATGTATTTCCTAATAAGCTTATCTGAAACAGCACCCGCTTGTCACCATGCTCAAGGAATATCAACCTCAATATCATGATGTTTATAAGTCGTTGGCATGCATGGATAATAACCAGATGGTAAGTGTGGAATCACAACCCAACTTATAAAAGAAGTTCATTAATAAATTATGCATTGATTGACATTGCTCTCTTGTCTCTTGTTCAGTTGCAATCAAACTCAGTATCACAACGACAAGAGCATGCATTGAGAGAAGTCCCTCGAATTTTGACGATTCGATACAATGCATGGCATTATAGAGATCAAAATGAAGCTTGGGCAGGTCTAGGAGTAACAATCGGCAAAGAAATTGAGAAAGCAATGACAAGAGCTCAGTGGATGAGTACATGCTGGAGATATACTTGGGCCAAACAATGTGTAAACATTTGGGTTCATGTATTTTTTCCTTGTCTGCTAGGGATATTTCTTGCCGGATGGGTTACTTGGTTAGTCTGGATGCTACTAAAACAAGCAAAATTCCATGGTTTAAAGTACGGATCCATACCTATTACTCTTATAGCAATTGTATGGGTTGTAGTAAAATCAGTTATTTCTGTTGTCAAACCCGTGAGCAAACAAATGCTGGGTTATATCATCTCACCAGACCATACAAGCCACCTTGGTTATCAGGAAGATGTTATTGCTGACATCAATTTTTTGAAAAAAGAACTTGGAAAACAACCACATTGGTTTTTTTCTTTCATTTTAGGCCTATGGTGTTGGAACTGGTTTGGTTTATGTGCTGACAACGTTGAAAACACAAGTATCCCGAAATTCATGCCAGCCTCTGAACATCACATTCGAATAGTGACCTTTGTGGACGACTTAGATAGATGCGAAGAAATGGTCATATTAAAGGTATGTGAAGTTCAATTTTTTTGGTCATTTATTGGTTTTCCTGGTTCACACTAAATTTTTCTTGGTTACACAGGTGTTATCAGCAATAAATCTGGTCTTGGCCGAATGCAAAATCAATGTAATACTAGGGATGGATAAAAAGATGATTGAAAGAGCAATTAAAAGAAAATACCCAGATGCAGATGATGACCTAGCAGAAAAATTTATCTGCAAAATTATTCAGATACCTTTAAGCTTGCCAGATCCCACAGAGCAAGAATCTAATAGATTTCTAGAATACCACTTAGGACATAAGATGCCAGCAAAATGTAAGTTTGAATTTGCGATCACTGACATCATCATTATAGTAGTGCATAGAATGGCAAACACTAGGAACAGACGTAAATCAATTTCATTTTAATATATGTAGTGTGTTTCTATCAGAAATGTTATATACTACACTAATATAGGATTTGTTTGATTTATTATATCTTTACTAAATTGCACAGATATAGAAAAGAAGAGTGTTTCAAGAAGCCAACCCGGTCTAGTAGTGCCTATAGAACCTCAAATGCCTATAGAAGAAGCTCCAAGAGGTACGTAACTGACAGTTTTAAACATTTCTACCATTGATGTTTGCACATATGAAATTTCATTATTTTCAACAAAATTTTATTAAATATGTAGTACTAAATAATACAATGGTAATATTATGGGGATTGATTATATAAACTTATGTCTATTTGTTAGTAGCGTATTAAATGATATTGTTATTTTCATTTTTTTGATATTTTTATATATTTTTATTAGTTTTACCTCTATTATATTTAAGATTTTCATATGCATTTTTAATGATTATTAAATCCATTTTATAAACAGATCCGTATGCTACACATTGAATAGTGAATCTCCATAAATAATAATAGCAATGCCCCCTCAATATATTTTATTTGGATATATAATTTGATTCTGTCATTTAAATGTTTAATACTAAACTAATATTATGTTATATGTGTTGTATCAACTACTCCAATGCACAGATATAAGTGAAGCTGCAAGAGAAGCGGAAAATGATGCTCCAAGGCTTCCTCTTGCTAGAAGACAAGATGTTACAGTGTTAAATATATATCCATGCAATGAATTGAAACAAGGGTGCAGAGGTAGATAACGAGCAGGATTTTTTTTTAAACACAAAAAGAGCAGGGTGTTTGCATGATGATCTATTTGAATTATTAATGTGAATTACTAAATAAATTGCTTTGGACAGGAATTATTAAAAGGGCAGTTGACTGGTTGAACAACCTTTCAGCTGAGCTTAAACAAGCAGACGATGAAAGCATTAATTTATTGAGATCTGCAGAAGGAGTAAGGTTAATTAGAGAATTATTGCTGCCAAACTATACGGGAGAAGAAGCTTCTATCTTTTATAAGTTGAGGAATTTCACTACAGGAAGCCAAAAACTTCCCCGAGAGTGGAAGCGCTTATTAAGCTACCACAAATTTGCATGGTATGTTCTATCCCTAACAGGAAATGTATACAGCTTACCAACATGGAAGATGGAATTGGTTGGATGGATATTTGTTTGTTGGCAATGGAGACCTGAAATGAACTCTCTAATCAAGGTAAGAATAGTAGGTAGGAGATTCTTTTCTAAAATGATTAATGTTTAAAAAGCTAAATCTAACTACTACACTTTTCCATAACACAGGTATGGAACACGATTATTATCATGCAGGATAATGATAGAATCCAACGACGTTCCTGTGGGCCTCCACTTAGTGAAATTGTTAAAAGGTGTATGTCTCAATTGCCAAATTCTCAAAGTCCAGAAAATGAACAAGGAAACAATTGGTCCAAGCTACAAGAGGCATTGAAAATTCAAGATGTTTCAATGGAAGGTATTCAATTGTTTCAACAATTTAGACTTTATTGTGAAATTGACCATCTTCCATGGTCTTACGAGTGATCAATAAAAATGTCTCTTTAATGTAGACTTTATTGTGAAATTGACCATCTTCCGTGGCCTTATGAGTGATCAATAATCTCTTTAGTGGTACATCATATCTTATTAACTAATGCAGCCTCATGTGGATTGCAAAAATTATTGATTTTGATTTAGAAAAATTTAGAATTTATTGTTGATTGACAAAGTGCAAATAAGCACATTATAAATATTGTATTTTGGGAGTCCTTTTCTATGCCAATTTAATATGAATAGAACAATGCTTAAATCCAAAACCAATTTCATGGCCCTTCTACTTACTGCATGTACACAAAATTCTGTTTAATAATATATTAAAAGCTCTAAAATTATAGTGTATAAAATAATTTCAAATAATTTATAAATGTCATTTAATATGTCGAGAGATGTTGAACAAAAACACAACCAACATATATTTAAGAAAGAAAATTTAAACTATTACAAAGTAACATATAAGTATAAAATATTTACTACAATTTTAAAAGTCAAAACAAAATTAAAAGAAAAACTAAAACTATTACAAAGTAACATATAAGTATAAAATATTTACTATAATTTTCAAAGAAAAACAAAACAAAACAATTACGGAAATAATTATTGGATAAGTGTTATATACTTTTCATGTTTAATAGTTAAGGTGGGATCAACCTCACAAGTTGATCAATTTCTTTTTATAGTTTTATTTTGGATTTTTCTATTTTACCCATGTTTTAAAGCACTCATGTTTACCTTTTGTATGTTTTCATGTCATGTGCTAAATTGATTCTGATCTACCTATTTATATCTAGACATGCTTAAGGGTGAAATAAGAGAGATTCATTATTGTATTGGAGAATAGTTGAGCTTTTACAATAGTGAAAATTTTTACTATGCTGGGGTTTTACCCTAAAAATCTTTCCTAGGGAAAATATTATATATTGTCTTTGTTTTCCATTATTTTGTTTTTTGTTTCAAATTATATATGCATTACTTCTTTTGTACAGGTTTATCCGAGTTTCTTTTTTTCAAAATGTGGTATTAAAGATTGGTTTGAGCTTTGTTTGAAGGGCTAGGGTTTCTTTTGCCTATAATAAACCATTTCTTGAGTAGGAACTATCCATGTGAGAATCTATGCGTAAATAAAAACAATGAGAAGCACAAGGATAAATAATTTTTTTAATGAAAAGAATTTTGAGTTATGGAAACTAAATACAAAAGATTTGCTTGTTGACAATAATCAATGGATTGTTGTATCATCAATAAAACCATCTAATATGAATGATGAAGATTGGATAATTATTGATAGGAAGGCAAGGAGTTCAATCTGATTGTGTCATGAATGATGAAGATTGGATAATTATTGATAGGAAGGTAAGGAGTTCAATCTGATTGTGTCTATAGATTCAATTATGTTGAATGTGTAAGCCTATGAAAATAAACCATACAAAGTGTAAATTAAGAAAACTAACCCACTCAATTCATTATCACAAACTACCTCAAGATTAGACAAAGGAAACCATGAACATAAGATGAAAAGCAACACAAATATTTTCACCAAGACCTCCTTGTTGCACCAAGCAAGTGGTGGATTTGTGCAAGAGAGAGTTGGGGAGATTTCGGATGTTTAAGTTCTCAAATTGGCAAAATAACTTTGCATTCAAGAGTTGTGTCTAAATGGCTTGTGAGAGGTTGAATTTATATATTTTTGGAGGAGGCAATGGAGGGCTAAGATAAATTTGAATTATCAAGGGCTCTCATTATTTGAGAGGATTGGAGGCATGAGAAGCCTCCAATAGTCATGCATTACGTGGTGGTCACAGGGGTGACCATTATTCAAGGGGAATCAAAGGTTGATATTGTGCACGGGGGAGAGTGGATGGTGAGGATTAAAAGGTAATTTCTTGGAGTGTAGTGTAAATCTTTCCCATGCCTCAAGTACCCCTTGAGTACATGTTGAATGACATGTGTACCAACTTGGCAACTTGGGCACATAATTCCTTGATTAATCATACTTAGGCATGTGCAAATGATTAATGATGGTAAGTGATGTGATTTAGTCAACTTAATCAAAAGTGCACAAGATGATAAATTAAATAAATATTAAAATTTGTTTACTTTTTAGATGGGAGTGGGATAGGCTTAGATTGATATATATTTACATTTATTTACCTAAGGTTAGACTATCGAAAGAAATAATAAATAAATAAATAAATAGTATAGACTATTCAATTAATTTATGGGTGAATAGTAATGAATAGTGATTTTATTAATTAAATAAATAATGAGAGCCCTTGATAATTGGATGAAAATTGAATAATTAATCGAATAAGTATAAATTTATTCCATAATTATAGAGGAAATGATTAAGTAATGTATGTGATTATGGTCAAAATAATGATGAGACAATTTTAGGTGTATACATTTTGTCCCTCTTTGAAATGATATTAAAATAATGTTGTTTCAAAGAAGAATAAAATATAGTGTTATCTAATGAAAAAAGAGGGGATTAGATGCCTCCATTGTTTAGCAAAATGAAAAAAAAAATAATGGTAGGATGATGCCCCCTCAAGAGGTTAGGTAGGCAAAAAAGAGCATAGGTGAGCTCTCAAATGAGGAAATAGAGAGAAAAATTAGATAGAGAAGGAAAAATTAGGAGGAATGGAAGAAAAATGAAGGAAAATGGATAAAAAATAGGTGAGTTATGACTAAATTAGTGAGAGAGGGTGAAGATTAGGGTGGGGGTGAAAATTTAGGGTTTAGGGGGTGCATAAATAGGAATTGGGGGGTGAATAGTTCATTTAAACCCTCCAACTTAGGAGAATTGGAGAAGATCAAAGAAGGAACACACAACATAATGGAGCATGTACCCATACACACCCATTGAGTGGAGCAAGTTAGAGAGTATAAGCAACCAGTGGCATGGGGTTTATTGATATGTAGAATGTTGAAGCTCTTTAATGTTAATTAGAGTGCATTCATGTCTAGTTTAGGGAGGTAAAAACATACCAAAAATATGAATGGGCATGCTCATAGGATAACCAAGCACTGGCATGGGGTAAGTAGGTTCTTGTGTTGATGGGAACGCGTATCCATGAACAAGTGCCTTCATGGAAAAATGGGGTTTGCTCATTAATAAGTGTGGGCATTAGGGACAAGTGCCTCTACAAAAAATGGGACACAGGCATGAACAAGCATCGGTGTGATAAATATGTGCCTCCATTATAAAATGGGGTGCAAGCATGGACAAGTGCTAATGTTAGAGAGAGGTACGTGTGTAGGAAAAAAGAGAAAAAAAAGTGGAATAAAATTTGACATGGTTTTTGGATAGATGTCAAAGTGGTTGGGTCTAATAGTGACATAGGAATTGATGTTAGTTGTTTTGGACCTGATGGAGGACTAGCATGAGGAGGAGTGGGGATACCTAGAGATGGTGGGGATACTTAGAGATGGTGGGGATATGGCATGTAGTGCTAATGCTCTGCATCAGGGCTCATAGGGTCATGCTGATAACTTTGGTAGTCTGATGGCATTCGAAGACTAGTAGGTTTCATCTCTTGATAGGGGAGATTATAATGACACTAGAGGACATGTGGCAGATCCTTTGATTACCCAATAGGGGTTAGAGGGCATACTATATGGAGAGGCATTATGTATGGGCTTTGTAGAGGGTGTTTGGGATATTAGGCATGCCCAAGGATGAGATGAGGATGGACCTAGATTCTTGTATTGGGAGGGTAGATGACATTCCTTTGGTGATGGTTGTGATTGTCAAGGGCTTACTACTACCTGACAAGACTGGAATTTTTTTTCAATTGAATTCGCACATTATGTAGGCAACATGTTTATGGAGGAGGATATTTTTGTATGGGAGCCATGTGTATTGGTAATTTTGTACAAAGACATGCATTTGATTAGTTACAAAGAGCGGCATAGCGTGGCACATGTGACATTGCTATAGATATGGGCCAAGAATCATATTACAATTCTTAGGACTATCTATGATAGGGGTCTGTGGGAGTAGGGGGCATATGCATTTTACTAGAGGGGTGATAGAGGCATACATAGGTGAGAGATGTCACTCACTGATAGTAGGTGATTGGTGATATGGATAGAGTGATTTGGAGGCCATATTGGTAGTGTGAAGTGCAACTAGAGGATGTTAGGACTTTTTTGTTCTTTTTGAGGCCACATTACATCATTGGTTGATGGGCCTATATTAGTGAGTGATATAGACTTGATAGAGTGTTGAGACAATTTGTTCTATGATAGGGGATCCATGCAAAGGGACCACATGTGTTTGCACAAGTAGCATAGGAGGAGCAAGCAGGCTAAGGGTAATGAGTGGACTAGTGACAAGCATGACTTGACTAGGGGCATGTGACACCATAGCCATGGGTTCCTAGGTGGGATGTAGAGGATGTCAGGATCACAAGAGATAATCAATTGTGGTGGGCCCAAAGATGGTTGGATAGATTGAGATGGCCAGTGCTAGCATAGGCACAGAGAGCCATTCATAAGGCATATAGGCTAGCATGAAGGTAATTTTGGAAGTATCGACTAGATAATGAGGTAGGGTAGTACTAGGAGGAGCTGGTGGTCATGGACAAAGACAATAGTAGATGCCACAATAGGGTCAGGGATAGGCATAGGGACCTGGGTAAGTACATGGATCTAGGGGTAGGTATAGGGATAGGGGAAAGCACCATAGTAGGTATAGCTATATGTACCACAAGCATAAGGGTGGGTATAGGGATAGGAGTAGGTACCATGGTAGGCACCATCGTAGTAGCCAAAATCATAGGTGCCAAGACCTTAGGGAGATTATTGATGTAGATGGAGATAAGGGTCATAAAGGTGATGATCAAGAGGGATTATGGGATGGGAGACATTTGGAGATGGTTAACTTGCAAGAGTGATTGGTGACTAGGGAGTTAGAGCTAGAGGCAATGCAATTAGAGAGAGACAAGTTGCAAGTGGAGAGGGACACTTTTTAGGCAAGGCTAGAGAGTATACATCTGTGGAGAGGCTTGAGAGATTAGAGGCCAAATTGGAGGCAATGTCAAGATAGAGATAGGCTACATGACACTTATGATGGGATATAGGTGCAGCTATAAGGGTATGAGGCTTTGCAAGTGTAGCTACAAATAGTGTAGAGTGAGGTGCAGAGGCTTCGTGAGGAGAAAGACTAGGCCAGAGTGATAGTAGGTATAGTTGGGATGAGCCGAATGTTCTCTAACATGTGAAAGTCTATGGTAGAAGCACTAGTAGTGATGAGGGAGATATCATACTATTAGTGGACCTATATGAGGCAATGGATCTAATTGATCAGAGGGTTCCTCCTATGTAGAGAAGACTTAGAGCAGAGCTACAAGATCTAGGAGATCTAGGAGGTTAGTGTCAATAGGGATGCATCCACCACATCCACACCTCCTGGTGGGGGTGGAGAGGCCTCAGGATCACATGGGGATAATGCTAGTTAGGCCTAGCAAATTTTGTACATGTATATGATATTTTGGTGCATGATGTATATGTATATGTATTTGTGTGAGAACATTATGCTTTGTAGAGCTTTATGTACTATGTCACATTTTTCATGATATATATATGATGATTCAATTATACCATGATATGTTTGTATATGTTTATGTGATAATGGTGTGTGCTTATGATGTGAGTTGAATATACATTAGGGATGGATGGATATGATAATTGTATGTCTATGGTTTATTGTATTCTATTAGATGGATACATGTTTTTATAAATGCCTTTATGTATTTGATGTTAATGTGATGTGATAGGATGAACGCTATATGATGTATGCCTTTTGATATGGCCATTTATGATGTATGACATGTAACTTGGTAGGATGTGCCTAAATGTGATTGATGATGCATGATTGAACTAGCTCTTTGACAAATTATGGGGAAATTTTTACTTTGATTCCTTGGACTCTTGATAGTGACTATGGTGTGTGAAAAATTATCATGAAATGGTGTGAGGAATTTTTTATGTTATGCAAATGTGATGTATGACATACGATGTATGATATACATTTTGGGATGATAGTGATGAGGCACATACTAGATGTATGCTTATGAATACAATTTTTGTTCATGGTATAATTGTGAACCCCTTCCTTCCAATACATATCAGGTAGATTTGCATCTTTCAACATTGCCCTAGCCATCTCTTGCATAGTCCTACTTTTCCTTTCCACTACTCCATCCTGGTGAGGGGTCCTAGGAGCAGATAGATGTCTCTTGATACCATGGTCTTCACCAAACTTTTCAAATTCATTTGAAGTAAACTCACCTCTTCTATCAGATATTAAGCATTTGATCTTAGCATCCATTTCATTCTCAACTATTGCTTTGAAAATCTTAAACTTATCAAACACTTCTGATTTTTGTCTTAAGAAAGTAACCCAAGTCATCTTAGAGTAATCATCAATAAGTAACATGAAATACCTTTCACCTTATTGACTCTTTGTTCTTGTAGGACCACATAGGTTAGTGTGAATCAGCTCCACTGGCATTGTAGATGAATACTTCTTGCTCTTCAAATTTGTCTTTGTATGCTTTGCCATTTGATATTCCTTGCGTAATGTGTTTGCAAGCTTGGTTATCTTACGCATATCTCTCATCACATGAGTAGAGTTGATCTTTACCATATTGTCAAAGTTAATGTGTCTCATTTTCTTGTGCCATAGCCAACACTCACTAGATGAGCCAACAAACAAGTTCTTCCATTTACCTCCTTTAGATGATAAATATCTCTACATGTCTTAATACCTTCTACAACTAGTTTTCTAGATCTTGCCTTCTTGATTTCACAACCTTTGGCATGAAAGGTAAGATTGTATTCTTTACTACACATCTGATTGACACTAAGAAGATTGTGCTTTAGCCCTTTGACATAAAGGACATCCTCAGTCCTGTTCTTTCCATCAATAGTTATGGTACCATTTCCATAGATTTGTACTGACTCATCACCACCAAACTTGACAGCTCTACCATTCCACTTCTTAAGGCTGATAAACTTCTCCTTGTCACTAGTCACGTGGTTAGAGAAACCACTATCAATTACTCAAGCATTGGCTTCTTCCTTTATATGAAAGGCAGTCCGTACAACCATTGATTTTTCATTATCTTGATCATCCTGCAAGGTATCAAACTTTTCACAATTTACAATATCATCCTTCTTGTCATCAACATTCAAGGCCATGAAAAGTGTTTCATCATTTGAATCATCATGATCCTCATCTTCTAAAGAGCATTTTTTCTCCATGGAGTAGAGACCCCTTTTGAAATTCTATTTCTTGTTACCATCCCTTGAATCTTTGAAAGGACATTTAGAAGAAAAATGACCAATTTTCCCACAATTGAAACATTTGAAAGGTAACTTACCTTTGTATTTGTTGGTGCCCTTATTCAATCTTCTTACAAAGTTTGCCTCTACCTCATCAAGGTCACCATATTGATCAGTTGCTTCATCTTCTATCTTCTTACTTGCTTTGAATGTTGCTTCCTTCTTTAGAGCACCTTTTTCAAATTCTCTCATTTCAAAAGCTATGAGAGAGCCAAACAATTGATCTATTGTATATTTATCTAAATCTTGAGTTTCCTTAATAGTGGAAACCTTATTTACTATAGGACTTGGGGAGAGATCTCAAAACCTTCTTCACAATCTCTTCTTCTTTCACTTCTCCACCAAGACATCTAATGCCATTCACTATTTCATCCACTCAAAGCATATAACTAGCAATGTCTTCATCTTCTGCCATCCTCAGGGTCTCAAATTTGCTTTTGAAAATTTGCATCTTGGCTTGCTTCACTTTACTATCTCCTTCATAATTTTTTTAAAGTTTATCCCAGACATCCTGAGCTAAACTACAACCCATAACCTTCAAAAGTTCTTAATCAACTAACCCACTCACGATATCACTCTTTGCCTTAGCATTGTTCTCATACAACCTAATCTCATTAGCATCTATAGGATCAGAAGTAGGAATAGTGTAACCATTCTTGACAGCTTTCCAAACACCAAACACTAGAGAAGATAGATAATTCTATATCCTTAGCTTCCAAAAGGACTAATTTGTTCCATCAAACACTAGATATATATGGAAGCCCCCAAAATGGGAAAAACCATGGTGAGGATTAACTCACAATATATGAAGCTCACTGCAACAAAAGATTGCAACTTTGTTTTAGGGCTACAACCCAAGGAACCTACTACTCCCTGCTAACTTTGTTTTAGGACTACAACCCAAGGAAGAAACTACTCCCTAAAGAAATGTTATAGGGTCACTCCCAAGGAAGCTACAACTCCCTGCTGATCTTGTTTTAGGGATACAACCCAAGGAAGAAGCAACTCCTTGAACTAAGAATGAACTTAGGAGAGATTACAATATGATAGTCCTTCTACTACTTGAAACTAACAATGAAGCTCACTCCTTTGATGATTGCACTTATGCCTCTTCACCCCTCTTTTTATGAATTAAACAAATAGTCACTCTTCATTTTCCTTCTATCACAAAAATGTCTTCGAGATTAATCAAGATAGACCTAATTGTGTCTACTCTTTCTCCTTCAGTTGCATATCATAATGCATATCATATTCATATATTTCTCTTCACACTTTCATATTCACAGTCATGCCTCCTCTAGATCAACTAGGTTTACAATATATACATGATATTACATTGATTACATTACAAGTCAACCAATACAACAAGAATATTACAATTACAAGTCGGCCTAAGATCAATTATCATGAAACATGTAGAGGGCAAGCTCTAACATGAACCACATGCTACTCCACGAAGAGAAACATGCATTGAGGACCTTAACACATGTTAAATAGACTAGTCCTAAACATTTTTTACATCACTATCCTTCATTGAACAACATCCACACACTTCACAAATTTGAATTAGGTCACCCTTAAGCAAGAACACATGAGGCTTGTAGCACATCAATCTTCATAATCTTGGCGGTACTCATGAATGATCAACCATTACTTTGTCTTCTTCTAGACAAGTCAGTAGGACCTATACAACATCTCAAATCACTTCTTGAACACCACACAGTGAGAACTTTGTGGCACACATCACCAACATACCTCAGCCAGCCTCAACAACAACAACTCTTTACATACTGACTTGAAAACCTTGTGCAGTACAGGAAACAAGAAATATCTTTATGCTCTTCAAACCTAAAACACTCTAAGACATGTAGAATGTTTGTACAAACTCATATGACTAATTTGTATACTCTTCCATTGGTAAAGTACTCAAACATATATCTAGAGAATAATTAGGCTTCCAGAACCATCTATACCACTTCTATCATTTGAAAACTAAACTTGCAGACCTCCACAACACCTGAAACTACAATGTAGCATACATTAAACATATCTAATCATGTTCACAAAACCACATGATCAAACTTTCATTTGCAAAGGAATGCAGAGCATTCCAATCAACCTTCGTTATCACATTGTGCGACCAGAGCACATACCAGAACTGTGTCACTTGTAACTTTCACTGCGAAGGAGCAAATGATCTAAACATTGGATTTAACACTTTTATAGAATACTGAGCTTAACTTCTAAACCACATGATCATATCTTCAAATGTGGAGGAATGCAGAGCATTTTTCCAACCAGTCTTCCAAGCAGCTTCCTGCAACAGAAGCCTTCACCAACATCCAGAGACCATAATCTTCTTGTATCAACAAATACGTCCTTAGTAACAATAGGAAGGATCATACAACATGCTCCAAGTCATTAAAAACATCTTCTCAACCTCAGCATAGATTCTAATTCCCATCTTAATATATCAACATTCATCTTAATGCTTCTAATTCCCATCTTAATATATCATCATGAAATCATCTTTGCTGCCACAAACATGTTCAATACAACTTTTATTGGCATTAATCTACACATGACATCCAACCATGAACATCAACAACTAATCATGAACATCAGTAACCCTTGCTAGCACACCATCAACATAGTATATCATCATCATAAGCATCCAGGCATAGTGTTGACATCAAAGACAACCACACAACCATATCAGTGACAAACTTAGGTAAAATATGTGCAATTCTCATTAGTGTTGACATCAATGACAACCTTAGATAACATATGTGCAACAGTTTCCCTATAGTGTCATGCCCCCATGATCGTTTCCTCCATGCCTCTTGTCTCTCTACATGATTTGGATGCCTATATATTGCACCCTTTGCTATCACTAGAACCTTCTCCAATTCTTCATCATTTTTTCCACTTGTTTATTGGCTCACGAAGAGAATTACTTGTCTCCTCTTTTTCCTCTACATCTTTCTCCTCTTGCATGTCCTCTGATTCATTGATGCAATTTTTAGTAGATTCATGAACTTCCTTTTCCTTGACTTTATTTTGGACTTCATTATGTGTAATATCCTATAATGTAACTTTCTTCCTCCTATATCAAAGCTTCATGAACTTCTTTTGTACATTGGTGTTTATTGTTGCCAAAGATTCTAACCAAGGACAACCAAGAATAATATCCAAACCATCCATATCCAACACATGAAAATTTGAATGCAAAACATATTTACCCATAGAGAGCTTCAAATCTTCAAAAATTTGAATATCCTATTGTGAGGTTTCACAACATGCCCCATTTTGCCTTAGCAAAATAGGGACCCAACTTTTTTGTTTGGCTGGTGTGTTTTCTCACTTTGGGCGATAATGGTAGAATGCCAAGTCATAATCTAAGTCAAAATTCCAAGTCAGGATATCTTCCTATAGAGGTCATCAATGGATAGAGAATCATTTTTTAAGCAACATTTCCTTTTATATCATATTGAAATTCCTTAAAATGAGTAAGTTATGCCTGGTCAAAGTTTTGGTCAACTGGACATCTGGATATCCATATCCACATCCAGATCCTAATGAAATTTTGTATTATGTGCCTATCTCATTTAATATCTTGGATGGATAGAGAATCAAATTCTAAGAAACTTTGCCTTTTGGATCATGTTGAAATTCGTCAAGACAAGGAAGTTATGCATGGTCAAAGTTTGGTCAAATTATCATAGGGATGTTCACATTAACTCAATAACCAGATATTTCCAAATATCCATATCCATATGGAAATTTAATTAAAATCATGATATATCTTTTTTTCTCAATGAAATTCAAAAATTCATAATGATCTAGAAACCTTGCAACATGAGGAACAAAACCCAGAAACCTTTTTTTGAAATTCAAAATTTTGGTCATCAGGATATTTCACCCATCTGGCTATCCTGACATTCCCATCTGGATATCCTGACATTCCCAATGGTCTAGATATTTTTCCCCATCTAGATATCCTAACATTTTTAACAGAATATATGGTCAACTTGACATTTAGTCAACCAAAGATATGGTCAACCAGATATATTGACCAATTGGATATCCTGATATCCCATGTCCAATTGTATATTCATTAAAATCATGATATCTCCCTTGTTTCTTCTAGAATTCAAAAATTTGAAATGATCCAAAAAGCTTGCGACGAGGAGAACAAAACCCAGAAACCATTTTTTTAAATTCACAAAAAATCAAGGCATTGTTCATAAACATTAAAAATGTGAATGCACATTAATTTTGCAAAGGTATTGGTGTTTGACGAATTTAATTGTTTTTTTGTGGCAAGAAATTGAAATTGCGGCCAACTTAAGATGAAGCTTTCTGGAGGAGAAGAATATGCTGAGGATCTTCCAAATGCCAGTTGTTGGGATGCTGATGTCACCCATGTGATGCTCTCAAATGGCCGACATTGCTTGTTTTGAGTGGATCCTAACCATTGGATCTAATGTAACTGTTTGTTGGCCTTTGTTCTATAAAGGACCATGACTTGTCATTTGTAAGAGAGAGCCAATTATTTTCATATCTAGCAAGAGGTCAAATTGTTGTAGACTTGATAGGAGACTAGATTACCGAGACTAGTGGAGACTAAATTGTTGAAACTATGGGAGGCTGAATTGTTTCAATTCTGAACACAAGTTGTGATGTTCTACAACTTCATGAATTCTCTCACAAGGTTCTTTCTTTAGATCACTGTAAATGTACCTATTCTTTGCATACCTAGTGGAGATGAAGCTATAGATTACATCCTAATTGTAAACTTTATGTAATCTTCCAGTTGATTTATGGATATCTAATGGTGAAATGTTGCGTTCAATAGAAGTGCTTTCATTTTATTTCATATTGTTATCAGCTTTCCCTTCAAAGATTTGCACTGGATCATACATATTTGTGGACTGTCCTGGTGAAGTATGATTTAGTTTTACTTCTCTCTATTACTGTATCAGAGCATGTATGTGGACTAGTGGTCATATATAGTTAAGTAATTTTAGGAATCTCAATCTCTAAACTCTATTTTCTCATTTTCATTTCATAGATAACCATAGGATAACTACAAATAAGGATGAATCATAAATAGATACAGTGAAAATATGTTGAATTAGTGCAGAGAATTGTATATTTTGAGCATATTATAGTAAGAAATGCACATCATTATGAATATCATGCAAATAATGGCAAATGATAGTGAAATACATGCTTATAGGCACAATCTTTGAGCAGATTTGAAGTACATAAGTAAATATTAGTTCACATAGGGATAATATTAGAAGAACTAATTAAATCTAAAAATATATTCAGAATTAATCTAAATCAGAGACAAATTCCAGTAAATTACTCAAAGTTAGGATCAAATTAATGTCTATTCACTTAATCCTGACTTGGCAAAGTAAGAGTTGACAAAATTATTGAAAATTTGTGTAGAGCAAGAATAAATGATAGGATATTTGAAGGAATATTGAAGAACTTTGTAGAAATTACTAAAGTATGTAAGGTCCCAAACTGATTAATAGCAACACACATCAACCCCTGAGTAATGTCAAATCATTATGAACTAATGCATAGAGACTTGGGATCATAACTTCATTCTGAATTTATTGTATCTTTCAAGATAAATAAAGGTTTGTTGTGTAACTTTTATTTCTTGTTGTTATGACTAACATCATCATCAACAAAATTGGCGCTAGAAGGAGGGCTTGTGACTAAAAGCTTTGTATTTTTGCAAATATTACATAAACATTTCATCATTTGAGTTTAATGACTACAAATATCTTTTGTCTGAGAGGATTTGACTATATCTTTGCAAAGATCCAGCTCAAAACTTCAAAGTCAATCTAATTTGCTGAGCTTTCAAAATTTTATTCTAAGATATGATAGATCTCATTAAAATTTCAAAATTCAAAAAATTGAACATAGAGTCTCATTTTCAATGGATTTATATGAAAAAAATTTCCAAGTGAATATTCCTTTCTTGCAGGGAACTTTAAATAAGTAACTTTATCCTCAAAATTTATCTAACTTTGGTTTATCTAGAAGATGTAGGATTCATGATTCTACAAAGCATGGTGAAGTTAGTTGTTTGACTTTCCCTACAAGATTGGATTTATCTTTAAAAGGACTAATTCCTTTCTCAGATGTGTACATGACTGAAGTTTGGCAGGAAAATAAGGATAGATAAATATCTTTCCTTGAATCATTTAATGGTAAAAGTGAGAGTTCTCCACTTCTCTATCAAAGTTCATGTATGAATGAAGTAGATTGCAAGTATGAATCTTTTGAAAATTGTAGAGAAGAAACTACTCCATGTTCTCCGTCATCAGGTATCTAGTAGGATGGATTTAATGAGGAAAAAAAGAAATGTGAAATTGATCCTGATACACTAAATAAATATATTGAATTATTAACAAATACTTTTCAGGATAATGTCTCTGGATCTAATTCTAATAGTTTTGATGAAAATAATTGGGCAAAGAAGTGTAAACATACGGTGAAGGAATTGAAATACACAATTGCTAAAGAAGATTCTATAAGAGCAACTAAAAGAGTCATAGAGAATAGAGTAAATACTAATTTATTACTTGATTCCTTGGAATTGAATGATCTAATCCAAGACTATTGCAGGACAATGGAACTAGACACTCTACTATATGGTAGAAGTGAACTATTTGAAGAGTAATTCATAAAAATGGAAGATACAAAAAGCTTTGTTATTGTTGTGCATGATTAGATGTCAATCCAACACCATTTTGAAAATGAAATAGGGAAGTATTCCTATCCATTGAATGTTGTTTCACCTTTACAGTTAAATGATTTAGAAATAATAGATTTGTGTATACCATGTTATGATGATTATGATACTCACCTAAATGCTGATGTGCAGAGAATTGAAGAAAACATTGAGGTGTTTCCTGAGCTTAAAGATCACATAAGCATACAGAATGAAGAAGTAGAGTTGGATAAAGATGAGGAAATAATCTATCAAGAGTCATACATCCTTCAAGTTGAAGTGAGAGCATACATTGAGTCAAGCAATGAAAATACAAAGTCAAATGGAGGACTAGGTGGCAGCAAACAGGCATGTCCAACAGAACAAGAAATACACTAGGTTGTATCTTTCCTTTCCCCAATAAGTGATGTTGATTATTATTTTGATTATGGAAATTCAAGGGATGGAACATGTAAATGGATCAATCATGAACATAATGACCTTCCTCAATTGTTGATCATCAGGGATTATTCTGTTAAATACAATAAATTCAGAATTAAAGAATATTTTTTAGAATACAAGGATAAATTTGCTAGGATTAGAACCATAACTAATGCCCTGATGCTCCTGCATGCTCTTAGAAGGCATGTAAGTATAGGTGTTTGTGGGTGTTATCCTGGGCTTTATTTTCCTTATAGTGTCTTGTACATAGTGTGGTAGAGTAGTTGTTTCCTTTGTTTATTTTCTGTTCATTTATGGTTTTGTTTTGTCTTTCTGTCTTGCTTTGTTTGCTTTCATTCCCTTTTGTTGTGTGTGTGTTGTGGTCTTCATTTTTCATAGATGCCTAATGGAGCAAACTGCAACCATGGAAAACAGTTGAATTTCTTGAATTGAGGAAATAACTAAATTTTTTTTGCATAGGTTGTAACTTTTATGATTATAGTTTGTCTGATTTTGTTTTTGAAAATATTATTAACTAGCAATAGTATGAAGCATTCAAGGAATCATATAAATAAATACACTAAAAATTCTTTGAATTGGTTTGGGGGGTAGTAGATGTTTGCATTAAGAGAAAAATTTAAAGCTTTGCCTTTGCTACCACTATAATTCCCAACCTAGCCATAGGTTCCATGACTATGCAAATAATGAGCTGAAATGATATATCTTACACAAAAGAAAATATTGAAAATCAAAATAAAAGAGAATTTATTCTCTCTAGGTCATCTAAATAACCCTACCATGGCTATGGATGCCTGACTGGCAATGGGACTCTATTTGGAGGAATTATATGCGATAACCTTGCCAGGGCTATGGGCGCATGACTAGCAACAAGGCTCTATCTAGGATTGGCTTAAAATGTTAAATCAAATTATGTAGCTTAATGCAAATAACTCCTACTTTCTTTATTTTCCATAGAAGGGAATAAATCAATTGCACACACTTAAATTCCTTTGGAAAATTCATTTATGTTGTTGAATACATTTTTCATTGGCTTATTAGCATTCTTGCATTTAACGAAAGTTGGAAATTTATTCCCTAAATTGTCTGAAATTTGGTTGTTTTCTTTGGTGGCAAGTTGTTGTGAGGTTTCACAACATGCCCCATTTCACCTTAGCAAAACAGGGACCCAACTTTTTTTCTTGGCTAGCGTATTTTCTCGCTTTGGGTGGTAATGGTAAAATGTCAGGTCATAATCTAAGTCAAAATTCCAAGTCATGATATCTTCCTATAGAGATCATCACTGGATAGCGAATCAATTTTTAAGAAACTTTTCCTTTTACATCATGTTGAAATTGTTTAAAATGAGCAAGTTATGCCTGGTCAACGTTCTGGTCAACTAGACATCTGGATATCTAGATCCACATCCAGATCCCAATAAAATTCTATATTATGTACCTATCTCATCTAAGACCATGATGGATAGATAATCAAATTCTAAGAAACTTTGCCTTTTGGATCATGTTGAAATTCGTCAAGACAAGGAAGTTATGCTTGGTCAAAGTTTGGTCAAATGGTCATAGGGATGTTCACATTCACTTAATATCTAGATATTTCCAAATATCCATATCCATATAGATATTTAACTAAAATCATGATATCTCTCTCATTTCTCAATA
The DNA here is from genome assembly GCA_027924645.1 of Cunninghamia lanceolata. Classification (NCBI taxonomy): domain Eukaryota; kingdom Viridiplantae; phylum Streptophyta; class Pinopsida; order Cupressales; family Cupressaceae; genus Cunninghamia; species Cunninghamia lanceolata. The sequence continues at coordinate 16,978,649 of BSBN01000430.1, read as the reverse complement.
AAATTCAAAAAGATCTGAAAACCTTGCAACATGAGGAACAAAACTCAGAAACCTTTTTTTGAAATTCAAAATTTTGGTCATCAGGATATTTTGCCCATCTGGATATCCTGACATTCCAAAAGGTCTAGCTATTTCACCCATCTAGATATCTTGGCATTCCCAACTGAATATATGGTCAACCAAATATTTTGACCATTTATATATCCTAATATCCCCTGTCCAATTGCATATTCAATAAAATCGTGATATCTCCCTCATTTATTAATGAAGTTTAAATTTTCAAAATGATCCAAAAAGCTTGAGACAAGGAGAACAAAACCTAGAAACTATTTTTTGAAATTTGTAATCAAGGTGCTATTCATAAACATTAAAAATGTGAATGCACATTAATTTTGCAAAGGTATTGGTGTTTGATGAATTTAATTAATTTTCTGTGGCAAGAAATTGAAATTGCGGCCAACTTAAGATGAATCTTTCTGGAGGAGAGGAATATGCTAAGAATCTTCCAAATACTATTTGTCAGGATACTAATGTCACCCATGTACTCCTCTCAAATGGCTGACATTGATTGTTTTGAGTGGATCCTAACTATTGGATCAAATGTAACTGTTTGTTGGCCTTTGTTATATAAAGGACCATGTCTTGTCATTTGTAAGAGAGAACTAATTATTTTCATATCTAGAAAGAGGTCAAATTGTTGTAGACTTGAGAGGAGATTGGATTACTAAGACTAGTGGAGACCGAATTGTTGAAACTATGGGAGGCTGAATTGTTTGAATTCTAAGCACAAGTTGTGGTGTTCTGCAACTTCGTGAATTCTTTCACAAGGTTTTTTTCTTCAGATCACTGTAAATGTACCCATTCTTTGCATACCTGATGGAGATGAAGCTACATATTACATCCTGATTGTAAACTTTACGTAATCTTCTAGTTGATTTCTAGATATGTAATGGTGAAATGTTGTGTTCAATAGAAGTTCTTTGATTTTATTGCATATTGTTATCAACTTTCCCTTTGAAGATTTGCACTGGAGCATACAGATTTGTGCACTGTCCTAGTGAAGTATGATTTAGTTCTACTTCTCTCTATTACTCTATCAGAGCATGTATGTAGATCAATGGTCATAGTTAAGTAATTTTAGGAATCTCAATCTCTAAACTCTATTTTCATTTCATAGCTAACCATAGTCCATAACTACAAATAAGGATGAATCATAAGAAAATATAAAGAAAATATGTTGAATTAGTGTAGATAATCATATATCCAGAGCATATTACAGTAAGAAATACACATCATTATGAATATCATGCAAATAATGGCAAATGATAGTGAAATACATGCTTATAGGGACAATCTTTGAGCAGATTTGAAGTGCATAAGCAAATATTAGTTCAAAGAGGGATAATATCAGAAGAACTCATTAAATCTAGAAATATATTTAGAATTAATCTAAATCAAAGACAAATTCCAGTAAATTACTCAAAGTTAGGATCAAATTAATGTCTATTTTCTTAAATCCTGACTTGGCAGAGTAAGATTTAACAAAATTGTTGAAGATTTGTGCAGAGAAAGCATAAATGATAGGATATTTGAAGGAATATTGAAGAACTTTGCAGAAATTACTATAGTACGTAAGGCCTAAAACTGATTAACAATACACATCAACCTCTGAGTAATGTCAAATCATTATGAACTAATGCACAGAGACTTGGGATCATAACTTCATTCTAAATTTATCGTATCTTTCAAGATAAATAAAGGTTTATTGTGTAACTTTTATTTCTTGTTGTTATGAATAACATCATCATCAATAGGACCCTGACAAAATAGGGTAGGACTAGGGCATGGATGCCCAATTCTATGGGCCTATTTTGGGTCCATATTATGCTTAAGGTTCACCCTAGGTCCCATTTGACATGGGTTTCAGGGGATTTTGCTTTGGGATTCATTTTTAACATGCATGATCAAAACTAAGGGACCCGAGAGCTAAACTTAGGAGGTAAAAGTCCTAGGGGACATTTTATGACATAACATTTATCTCCCACTTTAATGTATGTATGATCTTATGACCCATACATGCATTAAAGTATGGTCGAAAAAATAGAAAACACACTAGGCACTTGAAGCTAATGCATACACCAAGATTGAAGAACTATTTCTAGCCCCCAATCTTCGGTAAGCACTAGAAAACACATCGCAAACGTGCAAGACACAATGAAGACAATAGGAAGCATGCAAAACATGGAGAAAATAGTATTGAAGACATGTAAACCATGATGAATACATGAGATTAGTCACGCAAAACATGATGAACATGATATAGCATTTTCACAACATATAAAATAATATTCTAAAAAGTAGATAAAACAAAACCCAAGATGTAGGGGGGACTTATCATCACACCCTTTACACTACACTAGGGAGAAAACACACCATACAAAACCCAAGTGTAGGGCAGACTCATCACCACACCCTTTACACTACACAAGGGAGAAAACACGCCATACAAAACCCAAGTGTAGGGGGAGTCATCGCCACACCCTTTACACTACACAAGGAGAAAACATACCATACAATACCAAAGTATAGGGGGAACTCATCACCACACCCTTTACACTACACAAGGGAGAAAACACATGGAATTCATGAGTGTCGTATATAATGCCATAGACATACTATACATCTTAAACATGGAAAACACGACCGATGGAAGGAGCTTATTGCTAAGTCTCTCCATCTGAAACATGGTGCAGACACAACTGACGGTTGGGCTTATGCCACAACAACCACCAAAAACATGCTTAAGGAAGGATATCTCAAGATCCAACCCTGCCTCCCGATGAGGAATTTGTATAAAAGGATGTGCACTAGCTCAAGAGATACACCATCCTGCCTTGCAATGAGGGCTTTTGTATAAAAGGATACACACTAGCTCAAGAGATACGTCATCCTGCCTCGCAGAGAGGGTTTTTTTATTGCAATTGATATAAGGAGGTGCACTCATAGTGGATATACAACATCCCACCTCATGGAGAGGGCTTACAAACACGCTTCGTTAGTGCCAAAATCATTAGACAGATACCATTATATATGCCCCCACCTTAAGGTGGTTGATGTCGCTTACCGATATCAAGCGCATTAAGGTAGAGTGAAAACATTGAAGGGAACAAGAGCTCTCACAAAGCCCATGCCACCAAAGGTGACATGTGCCACGATCATTGAATGTTCCCATAAACACATCGATAGGATATTCTAAGAGAATCAATCAAGAGATAAGGTTAGAATATCTTATTATAAGATAATAACCACATCAAAACATGAAAGATATGCATGAATCATATTTGAAATCACATCAAAGAAACCAAGGCTACACATACAAGTTCAAATCTTAGTATAGTCATTGGACTTATACTGCAGGCACCTAAAAAATTGAGTGTAACAACAAGGTGAGATACAAGACAGTCAAAAGTGCATAAAGAAGATGTATTGCAATGATTTGTTAGAAGAGATAAGACAACATGAAATATCACATGGAGTGATTCTACTAGCCAAGCCCCAGATATATATATATATATATATATCAACCCCATCATCTTGTATAGACTAGGTCCATTTTTGCTTGCTTGCTGAAGGGACACATGGTCTGTATCAGTTGTTTATTTGTTTTTAGTCATTTGTCGACTAGGTAGAATCACTTGAACAAAGTAAAAAATAAAAGAGAGGAAAACAAGTGCCTTAGGACCACCACATAGAAGGAAGTCCCTAGGTCATCAACCACACTGCTATGCCTCTAAGGCACGACACACAACAATAAAATAGAGGAGAGGAAATATAGAAGAATGATGAAACAAATAGAAGAATGTTCACAATAGAGGAAGTTTCCCAGTATCCTTGACCTTACAAGAGTATCAAGGGTTATCCCAAGAAACCTAAATAACACATAACACATCATGTGGGAACACAACACAAGAGGGGAGGCCACGTAAATGAGAAAATTATGCTATGACAAAGGTGGCCACCAAGGTTAGAAATACTTACCTATTGCTAAGAGGAACTCAAACTTTTGAGCATCTTAGAAAGGTGCTCCATGTGTGAGTAGTTTGTATCTACTTGATTCTTATTCCCAGGTCACTCATGTGGTGCTTATTTTTCAAATCCATGTATATTTGAAATCTTTTGTTGCTTTTGAAGGGGGAATAATTACTCTTTCCCACTGATGATAGTTGTCTTCTTCTTTTCTAATTCTTTGCTTTCTTATTAAGCTTCTCATGGAGAAATAGGATATTTTCCACCATGGCAACCATATCTTATTGTGGTTGTTCAATTTGCATATCTAGTGCATTTTGGTTGAATCCTAATCCTCGAAGGGATAATGGCAAAGGAACCTCAGTATAGATGCCTTTTCTTCATGGACGAGGTGAGTCTTCAATCTTCTCCTTATCCACTTCTATTATTCCAACTATTTCATCATAGTCCAGAAAATCATCTTCTTGTTCTATTGTATTTTGCTCTACCATATTGTCTTGTTATGTATCAAAAAGGGATTTGTAAAGATTTGTAGATTCTGATTTAGATGGGAAACCAACTTATTTCCATTATCATTCATTCTAGTTACTTGTATTAAATTAGAATCAATGAGGTCTTGAATTTCATGTTTCAGGTGCATACATCATTCAGTGTCATGTCCTGCTAATTGGTGATACTGACATAAAGCATTAGCATCAAAATTAGGTCCTTGTATCCTATTACTATCAAGTGGTTTCATAGGAGGAAGCTTCATAAGATTGTTTCTTACTTCTTGATATGTGATTGATTGAAGAGATTCAGATAATGGAGTAAATTGTCGATATTACTGCTATTTGAATTGAAAAGGTGCCTATTTAGGATTGCTAATAGCAAACACTTGTGATTGAAAATTGTTTGACTATTTTCCGTTAATCTTGATGAAATTCTTGTTATTCCTCTAAAAATTGTTTTGTGAAGGTCTAACCATGGACTGACCAACTTGAGTCGATGAGTTTTGATTTTCAACCTGACTAGATGAAAGTTAGTAATCATGAAGGGCTATCCATAGATGTTGAAAAGAGCTATACATCATCAAGAGGATTTTATCACAAATGTTAGGTTGTAAATTCGTAATGAATATCTTTTGAACTTCCTCATATGTAATCGAGTATTGAATTTGTACAAAGAGAGCTTGATATTGACTGATGTACTTGATTAACTTCTCTTTCAAACCTTGTTTACAATGAACTAAGTTAATCAATGAGACTGACAGTCTGATATTTGCTTGAAAATGTTGTAAGAATTGATCAACTAGTTGGGAGAAAGAGTTTATTGAATTTAGAGGTAAGGAGAAAAACCAATCCAAAGCAGTATCTTTGAGGGATCATGGAAAGAGTTTTTCTAACAAGTCCTCTTCAAAGAAGAAATCACTACACATAGCTATGAATGCTGCCACATGAGTATTAGGATCACCTTTACCATTGTATTTTTTAAAGCAAGAAGTCTCAAATTTATCAGGCATAGGAGTTCTTAAGATTGTATAAGATAGAGGATTACGAGCATGGAATGTAGGTATGCTAGGTTGAGAAGAAGCATTGGTCAAGTTTGTCACTTTCTGTTGTAAAGATGTCATGCCTTGCAACAATTGATTTAAGATGGTATCATTAGGAGATGCATTTTTCTGTTGAGAAGAATTAGAATATATGGTCATGATGTTTATAGATGATTGGTTGTGAGTGGTAACGAAAGGAGGCTAAGAACAATTGTACGTGATAGGTGGTTGAGCATAAGTGGAATGGAGAGGTGGTGAAGAGTGATTATTCATAAAAGAAGTCACCCTAGGTGCTGAATTTTGATAGAATCCCACAACCTTGTAATTTTGTGAATTAATGTCATTATATATTCCAACACTAGTGGTAGCATTACTACAAGCTTGTGCATTAGTAGTAAGGATTCATGATGTAAAAGTAGACACTCTAGTAGTCGCAATAGGTGTTGATACTTGTGTATGAGTCTGCATATTGTTAATAACATTCGTACATTTGGTCACATGCATAACATTATGATTCACTATATGTGTCAAACCACAAAGAATGTTAACACCATCGTGTCCTTCTTTTAACAACTCTCTTAAATTATGAACAACAAACACAGCTTCTTCTGCTATCCTTTCTTTTTTCAACAAATGTTTGAAAATTAGCGAGTTCTTTATCAAGTTGTTGAATTTGTTCCTTAGGTACATGTGTTATCACATGAATAGGATCTTCAAAATCACAAAATGTTAGCTCTTCCATTGTAGTTGAAGGAGGTATGATATCTTGCAAAGTTTGTGTCTCTCTTTTTGTAAAATAGTTGTTCAATGGATTTTTTGATGTTGGTACACCATTACTATCGAGAGCACTAAAATCCAATAGTCTAAGGCTTCTCCTTAGAGGGATGTTCCTATTATGGCAGCGGGTTATATGAATCTTGTAAAAGGATACAACACTCAACACACAAACTAATAGAACAAACCCAAAGAGTAAGAAAAAGTTGTTGAAATACATAATGTGTAATTTAGCAAATATGCCAATTTTCAATCTAGAGAATTAAATGATGCCAAATTTTGAAAGAAACACTGAGTGTATGTTTGAAAACAAGTGCAAGATCTGATTTGAAATATATTTATGACATATGCAAGGAAGCAAATGCAAAACTATGCTTGTTTATGAACCTAAAATGCTTGATTTTTCCCACTTTTTTTTTAATGTAAATGTACTAAAGATGCAAATGTAAACATAAGGATGTATAATGCAGCCATACTATAGTCAAAAATCAAAGTTGAAAGAGTTTTCCAATGAGTAATAAAATCTAAAACAAGATTTTAATTACAAACCCTAGCATTTGAAAAGACTAGGTTATATGAAAAAATGCAAGATTTCAAGCAAACCATAGCAAATGAGAGATGCAAATGCAAGGTAAAAGATCTTGAAATGATGGAATTCTGTAATTTGTCTCAGATTTGATGTAAAAATCATAAAATTAAATGTTACCAATGCTATGCAGAAAAAATAGTGCAAACTATGTCTAAATGCAAGCTAAAAATGTTTTTTTTTTTTAAAATTTCAATGTTTATGTCAGATTTTTGAAAGTAGGAAGATGAAAATGATATGTATGAATGCAAATCTGATTTACAATAGTTAGCAAGATGCAATGTTCAAAAAAACACAGGTTCACCAAAATGTTATGTAGAAAAAGAGGGGGTTTGGTTTTGATTGGTAGTTTATTAGATCTTCCTTTCACTACATACATTCAAGGACATTGAACCGAGCTAAGTGTAGGAGTCAAGGACAACACTGAGAGGGGGGGTGAATCAGTGTTGTGTGAATTTTTAAATCTTTTTCAAAATTTAACTTGTAGAGCACAAAGGAGAGAAAGCTATTATTGATTTGTCAACCACATATACACAAAACTAAGAATGAAGAAGGAGAAGAAAACCTTATAAGCAACGTATTAACATACACACATATAGATGAAAACAATATGACACATAACACAAATTTGCATGAGTGGAAAACCCTCCTGGGGTATAAAAACCACTCCAAAACTGCCTCACTGGCTTAACTTTGAAAATATCTTTACAAGCCTCACTGGCTGATGTAAGTGTCTCACTGACAAATGGTCTTACCGACCTACAAGCCTCACTGGCATACTGTTGTGCCTCACTGGCATTCCTCAATCAATCAGAACTAAAATTCTCATGTGCAAGAAGTGACTGCTGCTCAATTTGATTTGCACCATTCAAATCAACTCATCTGCAACATTCATTCCATCATTCCAATCCTCTGATATTTTATTCTTGAATCATCTAATTCACCTGATCAGGGAAACATCTCTCTTTTCAAAAAGGTTTTTCTCTGCATATCAAAACTTCATACATAACATTATTTTTTCATCTCTATTTTCTTCATCAACCCTTAACATCAATGCACCTGAAAAACTATTATAACAATTTGAAAAACCTTTCACATTCTACACAATTATTTTCCATCTGTGAAGAAATTAATTTTCTCTTCATGCCCATGATTCTTCATTTTCTTCTTCTTTTTAATCCTGCAAGAACAAAATCAATCTTTTCTTCTTTTTCATCCTGCAAGAATAAAATCAATCTTTCATAAGACTTTTCACATTCCTTCAAAAGTTCATTCTCCTTCTCTGCAAAATATCTTCAATCTAAAAAATAGCTCCACCAATTTGTCAATTAAACTTCTCTGTAACATTATTGACAAGATCATATCATATTCTCTAATATTTCAATCAGGACCTGTAGGAGAAAAATAAAATCTCTTTGAATATTTAGTCTTTTCATTTTCATCTCCTTCTCTGCAAATTTCTGCATTCAAACTCTTTATCCAATCTGCCTTTCAAAAGAAAATCACCTTATTTGTATCCAAATCTCAAGAATAGAAATAAATCTTCCATCTCAAAATAACTCCTCATAAAAAAATCAAAAAATCACTTTACTAGATGAGATCTCAAGGAGTCAACAATTTAGGAGGTAAAAGATTTTAAGTTTCTAATTTAAAAAAAATACTTATTATCTCCAAAAATATTCGGTGGCCTTTTAATATAAATGTCATAAACATATGACATAAAGGGAGTAATTTAAATGCAAAGTTTTTATTTTTATCAAAGCTATTAATATAGCTTATCCTTATCTCCCCTTTCGAATAAAACAAAAAGCACTTAACAAAACTTATTTAATACTCCAAATGCCAAAAGAAATCGGGCTCCAACATACTTATAACGAATGTTTCTTTTAATTAAAAAAAACACTGGTGCTTTTTCAAAAACCTTTACCTACCACCGGTTTGCCTTTTCTTGCTGCCAAGAAATACAAAATGAGATTTGTGCCATCGGTGAGGAGGAGGGAAAGGACCGGTCACCTCAATGACCCAAAAAGCCTTCAACGGGTAATTTATAAGTTATAAACCTGCTATACCAATTTCCCTATAATTTAAAACATAAAGTGCAAAATGGGCTAAGATAAATAATAAAAATTGATTTCAAAATATTAGAGTCTAATCCTCCTTGATCATATGAAGTCCCACCCTTCATTATCATATCAACCACTGATTAAAGATTACTGAAGATCCACAACTGAAACTTACTTTCTCTGATGCAATACTGAGTCCTGAAAACACATCTCAATCTTGAATTATTAACTCTGCTTTGTCTCATGACACAAAGAGTGTCAAAGTGGCCACTAAATGATACAGAGAATGTCATAATACAAGAAACTCACTGTTCATTTTGAATGAATACTCATCACTGAGAATATTACCTTATCAACCTGTGTCAACCTTGAGGCACATCAACAACAATATATTACCAACAACCTTGTCTTGAGGCAAATTATAAACATCTCGAAGAAAAACTTCACACTAATTATCAAGAGGCATAACAAAACACCTTATGAGTTATCCAAGTGATAGATCTAAAAACTTCAACTCAATCCTGATTATTACTTATGGCATGAGAGCACGTACATCTATATTATGTAACCTCTTTGGATGAAATTATGACAAACTTATGTCCTGATATCTTCTTTGAACATCCTGCATCAACAATGCTTGACCTTCTTGAAATGATTAACATAAACAAGTATGAACCAGTTATAAACAATATGAAGTCTACATGAGATCCTGAAGCTTCATATGATCATATGACAATTCCTAATGTATGAAGGCACCAATTCAAACTCAAATCCATATTGATATCAAATATTCATTCAGAAGATATCCTGAAACACTCTGCATCCCTCTGCATCCTTGAAACATTCTCGAAACCATCTCTAAACAAGAAACAACTCAGTGAAGACACACATCCTATCATGAAGCAACAACTCCAAACCATCAATACCTTTTTGACATTAATGACAACCTGACTCCATCACTAAGTCACAACTTTTTGCAAGAGGACTCAACTATCAGGTTTTAGTGTCACTTGCAATGATAAGGAAATTTGGAATTTGTTGATTGATTTGTTAAACTCTAGTCTGATTAGGCCCAAAACCTTAATTATACAAAATCATAAACAAATGGATGAAACATGACAAATGCTCGCACAGGAACGCACAAAATACAAATAAGATGTATACTAGATTTTAGGTTCCAAAAGGCAAAAAATTTAGGGATTAAAGAGCAGGAACCCTTGTCTAAGGTATTGCTTTTTTTGAGTGAATAGGATCCAAAGGTTCTTCGGACTGTGACCTACTCAGAGCTTTCTGACACAGCAAAGCTGGGGGACAAAAGAGTGGGTGCCCTTGTCTAGTTAGGGTTCTTTTCTATCATTTTCTTTAGATCTAGAATATTTATGCTATGCTCTAATCTCCTACAACTCTACTTTGTATGATCGTGTACCTATAACCTGTAATCATAAGAGAGGGGTTGGGATTGTGGTATTTAGGAGCTTGCCTCAGTCAAGCCCCAGAATGGCATTAAAGCCTTCCAACACCTTTGTTAGATAGAGAGTTCGTGTCCTTGGTGGATAGAGACAAAAGAAATGATAATTAAGATAGATAAAATCACAAATAGATATCACCTCAAAGGTGTAGCTCTCCAAGAGATGAAGATCTTTCACACCATGAGAAGATGAAGCCAAATCTGCAACAACAAACACACAATACAATTCTGCTCTGCAACACAATTGAATGCCTTGAATGCTCTTTGCTCAATGCTCATAAGTTTACATTGATCTCAAAATCATCTTTTAGTTTACAAATGAAGTCCTAAACATGTTTATATATGCATTCCTTCTAATATTTCATAATTCAAATTGACAAGGTTGATGAAGAAACCTTTTTAACGGTCATAAGATGACATATGAATTTAGGACCCCAAAAAAATAGGACAGGACCATAGGTACCCAAGTCCAGGGGCCTATTTTGGATCTAGATTATGCTTAAGGTTCACCCTTAGGTCCCATTTGACATGGGTTTCATGGGATTTTGCTCTGAGATTCATTTTTAACATGCATGATCAAATCTAAGGGACCCAGGAGCTAAACTTACGAGGTAAAAGTCCTAGGGGGACATTTTACGACATAACAATGGGTTAAGTGAAGGAGTCAGAAAAACAAGAATTTCGTGAACTTTAGAGTTCACCGACAGAGAGAAGCTCTGACAAAGAAAGAAGAAAGAAATATGAAGAGAAGATAGGATAGTTCCAAGGTTTGTGATAGGCAGGATTTATTAATTAGGCAAAGTGGATGTGAGAAATAAAGTAAAGAGAAAATCAATGTGAATATAAAGCATGTAATATAAAATGTAATGCTTTAAAATATTTTAAAGTGTTGTTAAAAGCTTTATACAAGAAATTTTGGCAGGCGTTATATTTTGAAATTTCCATCTTCTCTCTAGTCGCCATGATTATAGGGTTAGGTCAACTCCCCAACTAGATTTAGTTGTTGGACATTTATTGTTGCAGGTGGATGGGTCAGGTACTAGCATTCAATGCAGATATTTTCTACAGCCACTTTATCCTCCAGATATTTTAATATTTATTGTTGCAGATCAGATCAAGGATATTTTTTGCATTTATGTTTTACAGAATAGACGTATACAGACATTCCTATTATCTTCTAACATGCCCATGGGAAAATTTATTGCAATAGGTGACCTGGGTCAGTGTAATAGAATGTTATATATAGATGAAAAATCAATGTAACAAGGGTTGGATGCATAGGCCTATTTTGTGCTCCAAATAGAACCCTATCTTGTTGTAACCGTGCCCTTTAATCAATACAATATTGGTTATTCTTTTCCTTTTCATACTATTTTTTAACTCTGTGTAATTTGGAACTGGTTATTGCGTATGAATATTTATTTCCTTGCAATTCTATGGGTAAGTGCATAAAGTTGAAGGACCAAAAAGTGGCCACAACCATTTTTTGGTCCCATATAAGATATAACACGAGCACATTATAACGTGCTTGCATTATGGCTTGGTATTATCGAGCCTAAAACATGAGCACATTATAACGTGCTAATACTAAGCCTAAAACACGAGTGAGTTAACAAACTTAAAAGACCAAAACATGAAACCCGCGGCTCATTTTCAAAAATTGGCTGCAAGTTTCACTTTTGGTAATGCGAGTGTGATATAAGAGACTTAGAAACAACAATTTCAAAGAGAAATTAGCAATTCCACCATGCCACCTCGCTAATCCCTCTCTTAAGGATGTCATGGATGAAGTGTAGAGGGTGTAGAAGCTGAACAAGGTAGGTTTTGATTATTTTTTATGTGAATTTGAAAAGAATTATTTAATTTTGTAATGTTTTCACTAGATTTTTATGTTTAATTTTTAGCCAATGAGCCACCACAAAACAACCCTCGTCAAACTAAGGAGAACCCTCAAAACCCCCACCTTCATGTCCTCACCATTAAAGAGACACACAAGAAAACTATTTAGGGCAAACTGAAGAAGACAAAATGGAATGAAATACTCCAAATGCAAGCACCAATCATAGAAGAGCCTTCACCAAGTCATTAGAGGTAATTATTTCTCATATTGAAATAGTGACAAACCAAATCACCGAATGGAATGACTATAGGGAGAGGAGTCAGCAATATTATGCTAAAAACTACCTTACCAACACGTTAAGGACATAAAAATTACAAAATCTCAATTATGTTCACATTTTATCAATCCTAGAACTGGGTAAACACTAGAAGAGAGTTACCAATAGCTCCCAATTATTTGGTGTGTGCATAACGGTATATCCCAAAACTTTTGGGATAAATGGTACATGGTCTTTAATGAGTGTCCAGTTGTGACGTTTTCACACATCGCCCCATTGCAAATGGGGACCCCCTCTTTTTCTCTCTTTCTGTCTTAGTTTCTTTAGGATTTTCATTTTTCTCTAAGTTTGTAGGTTTGGTAGTACTGATTTGCCCAAGTCTCACCAAGTTTCTTGTTCAAAATCCATGAATACTTGGCTGAAGGAAGAATTTCAACATATTGAATTCACAGGAAATTTGGAAGATACTTAAGGAATGTTGAAACAATGAAGTGAAAATGTGGATATTTCACTAAGGAGTCTATATGCCTTCACCCTGATGCATGTCTCTAAAACCCTGAAATTGGTTAAGTCTGATATTCTAAAATCCTAAATAATTGACTAAGTCTGAAATCTAGTGGATCCTCAAAAATCTAGAATCTGCATGTTAAATCCCATGGATCTGGGACCTATCTCAAACATCTTAACAATATATTTCAAAATATTTGAAGTATATGAAATATACATTAGGTAGGGACTTTCAAAATCTTGTTCATAAAATCCATGAAAAAATCTAAGTCTTCCTAAGGAGAGCGGGATTCCAGTACCCACCAGTATTTGTGCCCACTCTTGAGCGGGATTCCAATACCCACCAGGATTTGTGCCCTCCTAGGGTGGGATTCCTATACCTAGGTGAATTTCCTCTCAACACTAAAAGACTACCTTAGATATGCATCCATCATTGTGAATGCTCCTATGGAAATCTTGCCTAAAAAGATTATGAATGGTCATAGAGAAAATGCGCTCAACATTGAATGGAAATAGGGAAATTATGCCCATCATTGAATGAGTTCAAGGGGAATGTGTCAAGAATTGCAAGAACACATGACAGTTACGCTCCAAAGGATCACTAAAGGAGTCAATGGAAAATGCACTCAAGAAACATTGAATTAACATTGAGGAAATGCGCTCAAACATTTGTGAACAAAACCTTGCAATGTGTGACAAGAAACAATTGAAGGAGCACTATGAACTTGTGCCAAGAAGTTAGTGAAAGACATCATCCAAAGTGCGCTCCAGTGGAAAATCCTCCCTTCCATGGAAAATGTGCCTTCCTCAAGGATTATCTAAGACACCCATGATATGTGCTCAAAGCATTAGGAAATCCAGGACCACCCTTCAGGTGTCCCCTAGACAGGAACCTTCAAAATCATGTAAAACTCAGTCATTCCTTGTCATTCTTAAAGAAAATGCTTAAAAGTCCTGATCTCACAATTGTAAAATTCCATCATTCCTCAACCAAATTGTAAGATTCCTTAGGAAAACATGGAATTCCTTATCAACTAGAGATACATCCTAAGCCACAAGGGTAAATTCCTTGTCAAAGTGAACAATTCCTCACCCATTTTCATTGAAATACTTGTCAAACTGATAGAGGTTTTCATCAAAATCTTAGACCTTTGGGCAAAAAATCCTTGATCACATGGAATATACACCCAAGGATAAAAATTCTAGATGAACCCAAGGAATGCACTCTCCAGACAAGAAATCCACCTCCACCCTGGATTTGTGCCCTCTTTGGATAGAATTCATAATGCCTAGTGGATCTGCACCCTCCTTAAGACCTAGAATTCCAAGTGAAAAAATCTTGATGAACATGGAATGTGTGCCTATAATTCCTGACCAACCTGGAACCCACAAAAGGACAAATTTAATAAAAAAATTAAGGGAAAAGTCAGTTCAAGTGTGGAAAATGCAACAAAAATGGAGATCCTTCAGTTGTTCAAGAATTTGTGAATGAAAATTGATCAAAATTGTGTATTTTTCTTGAATCATGCAAATTTATTCATATTTTATCTTAATATTGCATTATGTTGAATTTTATCCACCTTTTCTATTCAAGGTTTTCCTTTGTTTATGCAGGAATTCAAGAACAAGGATAAGTTCCATGAGGAGGATGCAAGGATGATCAAAACTATTCAAGGTAGATGCAAAGAGTTCCACACTGGTCAAGGAAACTACTTTCAAATGACAAGAAGACTTCACTAAATTCTGATGAAGACAAAGAAAGTTCAAGACATGAAGTGATACGAAGAACAAATTCCACAGCAAGGACTTCAATTCTGGAACAAGAGAAGATCAATCATCATAATTCCAGAAACAAGAATCTATTTCCTCATTCTTCAAGTGAATTGAGCTCAACATCAAGAAATCAAGAATTGCACCAAGAAACCAATGCAAATGCAAGAAATCCAAAGGAAGTACAACACAAGGTTTCTAAGTTCAAGGAACATTCAAAGGATAAGCATGCTGAGGTGGCATCCAATCATTGTCATCCAATCACATTATGCCACATCGCCATGTCTAGATACATTGAACATGGCTACCAAGATAGAGATACGGATGGAGCCTTCTAGAAAATCATGTTGTAAACATCTCATTGGTCGAAAGTGATAGTAGTTGTAACTACCTTCTATTATGATGTTTTATATTAATCTTGACCATTGATTCTAGAATCAATTTGGGCCCTTGGTTGTAATCTTGAGCTCTATATAAAGCTCACTCTCTTCATTTTTAAAGTTTCTTATGATTAGAGTTATTTAGAAGTTAGATGTTAGAGTAGAAGCTCTTGAAGAATCAAAAATACTTTGGCAAATTGTTGTAAATATACTACCAAAATCAATACATTCTCATTGAAGCTTGGTTACTATTGTGTTGTTTTGGCATGTTAGCATGGTTTCCAATTTTTTGGAGATTATTCAAAGCAATTTAGATATATTTAGACACAGTTCATTGATATGGTGATTGAATGTGAAGATATTTGATGAATTCCTTGGTTCATACTTTTTGTGGATTGCCGATTGTAATTTATAATGCAAAGTTAGCTTGAACCCCCATTATGCAATAGTTCGATTGTGTATATTCATTCAAGTTGTGCCAACTGTGGGTATTTGAATGCATATTTGCAATATGAAAAGCCTTCATTTCCTTTGAAGATTGCACTATTTTTGTGTAGTTGTTGCTCTCATGGAAAAATGAAGCTTGGTTTGAAGGAGTTGGTCTATCAAAGTATTATTCATCATTTCATTGTCCTTAGATTAGATTTCTCTTACCCCTTTCCTTTTGTTATTTCTTTTTAGTTTGATTAAAGTTCCATTCATTCACAAGTCCAAGGAGTAATTAATTTCATCCATGTCCATGAAGAAGGAGCAATTTAGCGTAAGTTCCTTTGTGATTACTAGCAAGATCACAACATTCCACTGAGTCTATCCATGTGCATGTCAAGACCTGACATTCAAGGAACCTTGGAGTACTCTCACTTGATCACATTGTTTTGCATTTGAGATACTTTATTCAAGAGAGGATAGAGCACTTAGTGTTTTATTCTATTGTTGTTGTCATCATAAAAAAAACATCAACATGTTCTTGTAATAACAATGAGGTGCCGCAATATTTCTTGAGGAAACTCTCACTAGTACAAAAAGAACAATATATTACTAAAAGAACTACTAAATATTGCTTATAAATGACCAAACATGGTCACGTGACCAATAATAGTTTATTTCTAGTCATTTATAACACGACCAAATTGATGACTAAACCATTTTGTCATTTATTGGTTGTTTTGATTGATCAATTTGGTTGTATATTTAGTAGTTGATTTAATGATTGATTGCTATAATATGGTCACTTATTTATTCATTTTTTTTTCACTAATATATTTAGTCATTAATTTAGTCATTGATTATTGTTAACTAGTCACTTATTTAGTCATTTTTATTCATTGATTTCTGTCCATTGGTAGTGTATTTAGTCATTAATTTTAATCATCATTTTGATCAATTTGGTAGTATATTTAGTCATTTTTATTCACTGATTTAACACTGGTCATATATTTAGTCATATCTATTCACTGTTCACTGATTTCTATCAATTGGTAGTATATTTAGTCAATTTAATTATTAATTGATGCCAATTAGTAGTATATTTAGTCATTTTGAAGCTTGCATTTAGTCATTAGTATATTTAGTAGTATAGTTTGGAGCTTGCACAATGAAACAACTTTGAGAAGGTAAAAACAACTTGTTTTATTGATAAAAAATGCTTACAAATAGAAGACCTATCTGAAAATAAGTTACAATGCTTTCTCTTTGCTAAAAAAACCTTCATGGTTACAATACATAGCTCAAAGAATGAGCAAGAAATTAATTTTTTGAGTAACACTGAGCATAGAAGCACAAAGACATTCATAGATGTCTTATTCACAAATCCATGACTGTCCCATGAAGCTTACTATCCGCCTCGTTCAAGATCACACTATCATCTTTGTAGAGATCATGTCTCATGCACCCAACTTGCTCTAGTTCATAAGTTGTCACTGTGAATTGTTACCTGTAGCAATAAACTGTCCTTATCTCTGATGATTATGCCTATGATGTCTGTCATCTTTGGTAGGATGCCTCAATTGTCATGGACTGTTATTCAACAATATTGCCTTATGACTAGGTTATGCATTGTCCTAATCAAACTTGTAGCTTCTTGAGATGCATTGTCCGATCACTTGTCAACCTATTGTCATGCATTTTCCCTTTATAAAATAAAATGCCTCATGAATACCACTACCTAGCTCATTATTTTGGCATGCTTTCACTTGTACTCTATCTCCCATCAATGTAGAACACTGCCCCTCTATTAAATGTCTTGACTACCTCTAACATCATTGTATCTTTTCCAAATTCCTTGAAAACGGTTCATCACTACTACTTTTACCTAGGTATGCACTCTATGTCATCTACCAAATTGTTACAAGTTCACACAATCCATCATTGGTCATGTCACTTATCACATCACTATCATGAACAACTGTCATATCATATCATCACCTCTAATATAGAAATCAACATCCCATTATGATACTTCTATTGCAAAATATATGTGTCTTGGTAGGTGGCTCATGATAACCCTCAACCTTGTTGTTGCTCACTTGTACCAACTCTATGGTACTGTCCTAGGTGTTCATGCATCTAACATGAAGACTCTTGACTATCATGAGATTTGCAACTATCAAAGGCATACTAGAAGGCTATCTCCTTACCCCTTTAAATACCTCTTGAGACACTGACAAGATTGTAACCTTTGCATAGTTCTTCTCATTGACTCTAAGATTATCTTTTAATGTTTTCATGATCACTATCTTTTGCATGAATCTTTGCCCCTTGATAGTCACTTGTAGGTTTTCTTCATGCATAGCTAGAAGCTCTTTCACAAACTATCCTTTCAAACAACAAAGAGAGGACCTGCAAAGCAAAAATATAGTTTTCAGTACTTGATCAATGATTTTTTATAGTTTACAGTTGGACCATAATGAAAAATCTATAGAACATTATCAATAAAAAAACTAACAACCTTTGCCAGCATGTGTAAAGCCAGACTCCACAACCTTTGGCAGCTTCCTCCCTGCCTGTGCCAAAATGGGAATATTGGAGCATAGTATGGACCTCTATCAAAGAATAATGAAACATGGATTTTTTGTCCAATACTGTAGTTGGAAGTACTCTGGTAGACATGTATGCAAAATGTGGAAGCATAGAAAAAACTCGTGAACTGTTTAATATAATTCCTTGAAGAGTTGTAATCTCATGGAATGTAATAATTTTAGGATATTCACAAAATGGATTTGCTGGAAGGGCTTTCAAAACTTTCAAGAAAATGCAATTGGCAGTTCTAAAGCCAAATTCTACAACCTTTACCAGCATCCTCCCAGCCTGTGAAAAAATGGGAGCTTTGCAATAGGGTATAGAAATCCATCAAAGCATAAAGGATAGAGAAATTTTGTCAGATGTTGTAGTGGCAACTACCTTGGTAGACATGTATACAAAATGTGGAAACATAGACAAAGCACATGAACTGTTTGACAAAATGCCTCAAAGAAATGTGGTCTCATGGACTGCAATGATTACAGGATATGCACAAATTGAACTTTTTGAGAAGACTTTAGAAACTTTCAAGAAAATGCAATTGATAAGTATAAAGCCAAACTCCACAATGTTTACCATCATCCTCCCTGCCTGTGCCAAAGTGGGAGCTTTGGAACAGGGTATGGACATCCATCAAAGCATGAAGGATAGAGGAATTTTGTCAGATGTTGTAGTTGCAACTGCCCTGGTAGACATGTATGCAAAATGTGGAACCATGGACAAGGCACATGAACTGTTTGATAGAATGCCTCAAAAAAATGTGGTCTCATGAACTGCATAGAGAGAGCTTAGAGAGAGCCTCATGATCGACTGCAATATAAAGGAGGAAAGAAGAATGAAGAGAGGTGTAAGTAATGCAATCGTGCAAAATGAACCTACTTAGAAATTTGGGGAAGATATCTGTTGGGTATTTCATTTGGTGTGATTGCTGCCTCACAAACTTATCTCTATGCAGTCTAAGCTCCCCCATAGCCCCGCAAGGACCAGGGCATGAGAGTGCGGGATGGCGAGCTCTCCCCGTATCCCCACAAAGGAAATTTTGTGTGTGTGCAGGGATACGGGAAGAGAAAAAATGTGGTCTCATGGACTGCATAGAGAGAGCTTAGAGAGAGCTCATATGATTGAGAAGGATACATGAAACTTTCATGGTATGTAAAATTATTTTAATGGTAGTGTGTTCATATTGTTAGCCTCCTAGTTGACTACAATATAAAGGAGGAAAGAAGAATGAAGAGAGGTGTAAGTAATGCAGCTGTGTAGGATAAACCTGCTTAGAAATTCAGGAAAGACATCTATTGGGTATCTCATTTGGCATGATTGATGCCTCACCTACTTATCTCTATGCAGTCTAGGCTCCCTTGTAGCCCCACAAGGACTAGGGCATGAGGGTGTGGGAGGGAAGGCTCTCCCTGTATCCCTACGAAGGAACTTTTGTATGTGTGCGGGGATGTGGTAAGAGCAAAAATGTGGTCTCATGGACTACATAGAGAGAGATTAGAGAGATCTCATATGATTGAGAAGGTGATATGAAACGTTCATGGCATGTACAATGATTTGAATGGTAGTGTGTTCATATTGTTAGCCTCTTGATTGATTGCAATACAAAGGAGGAAAGAAGAATGAAGAGAGATGTAAATAATACAGGCGTACAAGATGAACCTGCTTAGAAATTTAGGGAAGACATCTATTTGGTATTGCATTTGGTGTGATTTATGCCTCACCTACTTATCTCTATGCAGTCCAGGATCCCCCGCAGCCCCACAAGGAGCTAGGGCATGAGGGTGCGGGATGGTGGGCTCTCCTCGCATCCCTACAAAGGAACTTTTGTGTGTGCGTGGGGATGCAGAGAGAGAAATTATTGTTGGATATGCACAAAATAGATTTGTTGGAAAGACTACAAACTTTCAAGCAAATGCAATTGGTAGGTGTAAAGCCAAATTCCACAACCTTTGCCAATATCCTTTCTACCTGCACCAAAATGGGAGCATTGGAACAAGGTATGGACATCCATCAAAAAGTAATGGATAGAGGAATTTTGTCAGATGTTGTAGTTTCAACTGCCCTGGTAGACATGTATGCAAAATGTGGAAGCATTGACAAGGCATGTGAACTATTTGGAAGAATGCCTCAAAGAGATGGCATATCATGGAATGCAATGATTGCGGGATATGCACAAAATGGATTTTTTAAAAAGTCTTTAGAAACTTCAAGAAAATGCAATTAGTAGGTGTAAAGCCAAATTTGACAACCTTTTCCAGTATCCTCCCTACCTATGCCAAAATGGGAGCTTTGGAACAGGGTATGGACATCCATCATAACATAATGGAAGGGGGATTTTCTTCAGATATTATAGTTGGAAATGCTCTGGTAGACATGTATGCAAAATGTGGAAGTATAGATAAGGCATGTGAATTGTTTGATGGAATGGCTCAAAGAGATGTCATCTCTTAGAATGCAATGATTGCAGGATAAGCACAAAATGGAATTTTTGAAAAGGCTTTAGAAACTTTCAAGAAAATTTAATTAGCAGGTGTAAATCCAAATTTGACAACCTTTGCCAACATCCTACCTGTGATATCATGGATACCCGCTCTCCCGCAAGCACTTCAAGTCATGCCTGCGGTGATGCGAGGCTTTCCCACATCACCGTAGGCTTGACTTGAAGTGCTTGCAAGAGAGTGGGTGATGTGGGGGTATCTAATTCCTGAGATAAATGAAGAAGCAAGCCAAATTTCTATAATATATTTGTTCAAATCCATATTTTTAGGAAAGCTGCACATCACCTGCTCTCTTGCAAGCACTTCAAGTCATGCCTGCGGTGATGCAGGAAAGCCCCGCATCATCGCAGGCATGAGTTGAAGTGCTTGTGGGAGAGCGGGTATCCATGATATCACATTTCTTTGAGGCATTTTTTAAAACAGTTCACTTGCCTTGTCTATGCTTCCACATTTTTATGTATGTCTAGCAGGGTACTTGTAACTACAACATATGATAAAAAACAAGAATCGTCGAGTCTAATACACTTACTTGGGACTATGCATTCTTAGTGTATCTTATTCTTGTGGCTGTGAGGTGGAAGTTTTGACTATCCAAGTGATGGGTTCAGAATTTTCACAATCACAATATGGTGGTCATTGTGAGAGGACTGTCATAGTATAGTAAAATGCCAAAAAAAGATGATGAAAGGATAGTGACAAATTTGATTAAGGTAGTGACTTCACAAATGTTGAAGGGATAGTCCTAGTATCTTTGTTTTGAAGGTTAGTGATTTCAATGTTGGAAGATAGTGTTACAAATTCTTCCATGCCATCAACTTCAGGAAACAACACAATTGGTTGAAGGAGCTTCTCATTTTACACAATACAATTCACCAAGCTCATTAGAAGCTACACATAAATATAACAAATTGAAATATGAACCTAAGAATGAATGCATATGAGATTATTCTTTACCTCCAAGTGGGACCCTTAGTCCTCAAGACATTAGCAATACAGTGGTATGTTTTCAAGGGCAATACTTTCAACCTACAGGGACCTTGCATTGTGACATGAATGGAGGAAGTTGTCTAGCAATCTAGGGTGGTGATCTTCAGGAGTTTTGTGTCAACAATTATTTCAATAAGCTATGTTTCATATGCTCTATATGGTTGTTAAATGCTAATGCATGAATGTAAATTTCTTCAAGTGCTATGCGAGGCCATTGAAACCAAAGATATGTCCTCTAATTCATTTGTACATGGTGATTGAAAACACAGTGAGTAAGAAGTAAAAGAGCACTAGATCATAGCACTGCAAAATGGTCATGAGTTATGCAATGAACTTCACTGTTCTTTTGATCACAAAGGAGATCAAGATAATAACCAACATACTGAGGTGCAGAGAGAATGTTCATGGAGGAGTGCAAACTTCCTTACAAAGTAATTACCACAACAGAGTTTGAGGTGAATTGCACCTACTATTTTATGCTAATATGGATATGTTCTAACCTGTAGTTAATTGTTGTAGCATAATAGATAGGCTAAATAGTTGTTCATAGACCATTGTTTCTAATTCAAAATTGCTCTACATTATTCTAGGAGCAAATCATAAGGGGAGTCTATACATAAGACACCATTGTTTCAAATTCAAAATAGATGGCTCCTTCACAATTGTTTGCTTCATTTATTTGATCTAAGACAACATGCACTATATAGAAGTGCTCTCAAAATCACAGTAAAATCGTTTATTCCAGGAAGAATGTTCAGAATCTTCCCATCATAACAATGAACAAAAGCATCAGTCATTAACCTGAACTTTGCAAGAGTTTCATCAAATTCTACTTTTTCCACTCTCTTTTCCATTCTGAATTTTATTCCCAATTTCATCCATGAAGAACTTCCTCAGCTTGTAGATCTTTCTATTAGCCATAAATTTACCAGGTGTTGAGGATAGCTTCAAGTTTTTACCCAAGCAATAATTGACAAAATTTGGCCTTACCAAATACAATGTGTTGAAAATCTCTTTAAAATTATTCTGGAAAAGAGTTACTGAGAGTATAATGCGCAGTTTTGAATTAACCTTTTTGCATGAATTCCATTATATCTGGTAAGACTGAATTTCGTCAATTGCTATTTTTTGTCAAAATTCAGCCTTACCAAATACAATGGAATTCATCCAAAAAGGTTAATTCAAAACTACACATTATACTCTTAGGAACTCTTTTCTAGAATAACTTCAAAGAGATTTTCAATACATTTATCTGGTAAGGCCAAATTTTGTCAATTGTTGCTTGGGTAAAAACTTGAAGCTATCCTCGACACTTGGTAAAGTTATGGCTAACAACACGATCCATAGGCTGAGGAAGTTCTTCATGGATGAAATTGGGAATAAAATTTAGAATGGAAAAGAGAGTGGAAAAGTAGAATTTGATGAAACTCTTGCAAAGTTCAAGTTAATGACTGATGCTTTTGTTCATTGTTATGATGGAAAGATTCTGAACAGTCTTCCTGGAATAAAGGATTTTACTATGATTTTGAGAGCATCTTCTATACAGCAGGCTATCTTAGATCAAATAAATGAAGAAAACAATTGTGAAAGAGCCAGTAATTTTGAATTTGAAACAATGGTGTCTTATGTATAGACTCCCCCTATGATTTGCTCCTAGAATAAGATATAGCAATTTTGAATTAGAAACAATGGTATATGAACAACTATTTAGCCTATCTATTATGCTACAACAATTAACTACCGGTTAGAACATATCCATATCAGCATAAAATAGTAGGTGCAATTCACCACAAAGTCTGTTGTGGTAATTGCTTTGTAAGGAAGTTTGCACTCCATGAACA
Source organism: Cunninghamia lanceolata (assembly GCA_027924645.1). Classification (NCBI taxonomy): domain Eukaryota; kingdom Viridiplantae; phylum Streptophyta; class Pinopsida; order Cupressales; family Cupressaceae; genus Cunninghamia; species Cunninghamia lanceolata. The sequence goes on along the minus strand of BSBN01000430.1, from coordinate 16,955,083 downwards.
TTCTCTGTGCACATAGCCAAATATTTAAATTTCTTAACCAAAGCTCCAAAAATGTGTATCTTTTCATTGCATGACTCCTACTTTTTCTTTGAGTATGATAGTACTTGAGCTTCTGGTGTTTCTAGATGAAACCTATAGCAGAAAAGTGTAGTCTCCATCTGAAGGAACCATCTTCGGAGCTATTCCCTGAAATGAGGGTTGAAAACATTAGAAGAAAAGCAATACCATAATTCTAAAGTAACAATTTGTATCAAGACAAATGTCAAAAAGTATAATTAAAAAGACAAATCCTTACAATTGGACCTCAAATTGGATCAAGCAAATTTATGATTTTATCTTTAGAATGTAGGAACTTTCTATGTCAAAGCTTCATCACCTCAAATTGGATCTCAAATTGGACCAACATATTTATGATTTTATCTTTAGAATGTAGGAACTTTCTCTATTCGATATTCACGACCTCAAATCATATCCAAAATTGGACCAATAGATTTGTGATTTTCTCTATCCATTGATGTTTGTATTCCTATACTCGGGTTCTGCTTCTGAGTGAAAACACATGGAAGTATTTCAAACCAGCTCAATGTACTCTCCAACCTGATTATGTCACTGATAGCAATCCAAATTTGCCTGAACCATCCATACCTGAATGTTGCATCACAATCTATTCTTCCTACACATAAAAATGCCACATATTAACCCCTTCTAAATAAAAAATTTGATCATCATAAAACCATAATTAATAAATCATTTCAATTTTAGAAAGAATCCAATGTGATTTACTATCAAAATAAAAGTTGTATAAATCACAAAAAATCCATGAAGCCTCCTAAATGTATCTTAAAGCAAGTTTATAGGATGGGTTTCAACATAAGAAGCTTTCTACTACAGCTCTCAATGAGTGTATTATAAGAAGAAAACAAAATTATTCACACTCGAAGTAATGCAGTCAAACATTTATTCCAAAAGTATGTTAGCAAGAGTTAACTAAAAACAAAATGATTTTTTGCTTGGTTTCTTTTATCAATATGCCACGTGGAAATTGAATAATCACTAAGAAACCCTAACAATAAAAAATGAAGTAAATGTTCAAGAAAGGAAATTCCAATGTACTATTGTGTAATGGTGATGAAGGCATTTATATGAGCATGACCTGTATACAAATCCCTACCATTGAATTATCATCCATCCAAAGAGGAAATAAGCAATGTAAGGATTTGAGCAATATAAGTCCAAAGGGTTATGCTGTAACAGTAATGGAATCACCATAAAAGCACAACTGAGGAACAAATTCTTGTGACTATAATTATGTGATCCATAACTCTATTGGTCATGTGGAACAATTGTGCTATTATAAATATAGGATGCATTCATGTGTGACCCAAGTTTAATGCTGCTATGTTGTGATAGAAATGGAGGCACTCATATGAGCACATTTCATGTACAAATTAATCATTGTCATCATAATTAGGGGTCAATCATCATTGGGTGCATTCAGGTTGACTCAAGTTTAATAGGTTACAACATAATGATAGCATGATCCAAGAGCAATTACCTCTTGCTGCAATAAAGAGCCTATAACTCTGGTTGATATGCAAAGTGGTTGTATTATATCAATTATGTAGTGCATTCAAGCACAACCCATGTTTAATGGGCTATTCTAGAGAGCGATCAAGATTTTCTAAACCTTATGAATGTTACTTAAAAGTGTATAGCTTAAACTACAGACCAAGTTTGTTACATACTTGAATGCGATCTTGGGTTACCACAAACTATAATAATGTGATCTGCTAATAACCATCATGGGAAGTATTAAAGCAAGACCCATGCTATATAGGATACATTTCCATGATCAGGTTTACATACCTTAATGATCAAACACAAGCTTCCCACACACTCTAGGATACAATCCAAGATCATACCACATCCTATCAAGATAGCTAATTTTCTGACCCAAGATTTAAGGTTGTTTTTTAATACCAACAAAAGCATTGGTAAGAGCATGACTAGGGTACAAACCCTAGGCCTCCGTAGAAACACAAACCATAACTCTAGAGGATTAGTGCGGTTGTAATACCAGAAAGATTGAGACATTATAGCCAATAACAAAATCTTTCAATCTAAAGATTGTAGCCAATAACAAGCACACTATGTAGCTCAATGACATTTGTAAATGCAATCTATGGTAAGAAGAATGACAGTCACTTGAGGTGTGACAATCAAAAAGAGGTTGAGCAATGACAAGATAATAAAGCTCAAACCTTGCATAGTAAAGTGGAGATTTTAATAGTGAGTTTCCTTACCCCCTCGCTGACCTTAAGGGTTTTTCAAATTCTATGGATAGTGTTAGACAAGGCAAATGCAATCAGAGAATGATTGTCCAAATGAAGTAACAGTGGTAATCATAGGTTGAATGTTTCATCTTAGCCATTGTATAATGGAGGTAGTGGATTGCATGTTTGAGCAGTGTTTTGAGACTCATCAAAGATGGAAGAATAGTGAATAATACCTTGTAGACTGTGAAGTAGTGATAATAAGGTTGAAGGACCTTAAGACCCACAATACCATGAAATAATGAGTCCCCTGTAGTAAGTAGGCAGTCTATAGGGCATGGTTTGATTTTATAGAACGATGCTCGTGGAAGGAATTTTCAAGTGACAGTGAGTGAGTTATTTGAGATTGTAGCTAAGGGTGCAATCTTAAAGGTAGTTAGCAAAGTAGTAAATATGCAAGAAAATCAAACCCTACACAACAAATAATTCACAATGTTATCTTGTATAATGCCTTGAGTTTGAAGACAAAAATCTCATTATATCTTGATGAAAGTAGTGGTCTTAATGGTCAATCACTGGCAACGATGATTTTAAAACATGCTATTATGCTTATGGAGGCAGGATTTTAAGCAAGGCAGTGAGTGGTGGATTAGAACAATGGTAGGTATGAAGGACTTGCTTTATATGCATATGCAGTCTAGCTTAAGACAATGTTCTTAGAAGAGATTGAAGGTGGATTATGGAACTCAAGGGTTACCATGATAAAGATTAAAGCCAAGACTGAGATCTATTTAAAAGCCACTGTCATGAAGATATTAAAGATGTCACATGCAAAACCCTAGCAGCTAGAGTAATGAATATAGTGCCAAAGAGGACAATGAGCTGGGGAAGATTTAGGAGATCTCCACATTATCTAATCATAGGAAAATACATCATTTATTTATTTTTTAAAATTAAAAGAAATCATTCTAAACCCTATATAGGATACATTCTAAACCCTAAATAGCATACATTGATACTTCAAAAGCATCTGAATTAGAAATTTGAGTTTATGTAAATATATGTCAATTAAATACCTAGATTACAAATAGTAGCACGAACAATGTAACCCTTGTTGAGCAGAGCAGGAATGAGATAAGCAGTAATGAATCCTATGCCTCCTGTCATGCACATCTCCTTACCATTCTCTATCATTTTTTACTGAAACACTTCTCTATTTTAGCGGGCTACGCCTAAAAATGAGGTTTGGATGAAGGTTTTAGAGTATATTTATTAAAATGAAAACTCCATTTTGGTGAGCTACGCCTGAAAATAAGATTTTGATGAAAGTTTCAGAGTATATTTATTTAAGTTTTAGAGTATTTTGGTGAGCTATTGATTTTTTATTCCTTAAATGATTTATTCAAATGGATTGTGATAAATAAATGACTAACTATTTAGTCACTTTTATTTGTGTGACTAAATAATTTTTTAGTCAATGACCAAATTAGTCATTTATTTACTCATTTATAGCTGAGTTGCAAAAAATTAGAAGAATTTAGTCATTTTTAGTTGTTGTGACTAAAAGTTTTAGTAGTCATTTATTTGCCAAAATTCTACTAGTGTCTATTGTGAGTTCATCCTCAACCAGATTCCTAATTACTTCAACATTTAAGAGTTCCAGGGTGGAGGTGGTGGCTCTGCCCAAGATAGATAGGGGGCACAATGAGACTAGAACCACGTACCTAGACCCCTTGCGAGGCCAACACATATCTCACTCCTTTGGATTTGAAGGAGAGTTTTGATGTGGAGACACTGCATTTATTAACTTCTCTCACCCAGTCTCTAGCACAACATGGTGATGATCTTACCCAGGACAATGAGGGTGAGATTAGTAGGCATTATTTGTCCCCACATCTTTGCAGTTCATGTGGGAACTTGTGTGATTATGGGACCTAGGACTCTCACTATTTAGGTGATCCAGATGATGTTGCAGAGTGTCAAGACTTTGCAACGCAGGGGTAGCAGCCAGTGATGGACACATTTGTATTGGATAATATTGTTCTCACAGATGACCTCTTACAACATACATTTGGTATTGACTCCCAGGTTAATTTTTACAAGGTTCATCTTGAATTAATATATTTGTATTTGAAATTTCTAATTAATTATATGACTATCTATATTATAAGTTAAAATTAATGTGTGTAATTGTCTGTATAATGAAATTCCAAGGTCAAAGTATTCATCCTACATCTATCATCTATCCAGTGCAGGGTTATGAGAGGAGGTCTAGTCAATAGGTATGTAATTTATCACAAGATCATAAATATAGTACATATATCAATGGTAATATTATTTAGTGACAATTTGATAATGAACAGGGAGCTTCACCACCACCACTAAGAGTTCCTTGGTCCCCTACACGTAGAAGCACTTTCATTGAGGTAAATTTTACCATTTTTAATCGTTATGCATTTAACTAATGTTATGTATCTATTTTGGTCAAATAACCTTGAACTCTAGTTGTAGATGTTGAATATGGAGACAACTCTTCATCTTCATTAGTTAGTGGAGGTGGGCATTGGTGCATCTATTTTTTCTACAAATTCTTTGACTGAGTTATGAGCCAGTAACATGTAAATGTCATTTTGTATTTCTTATTTTATCTCATGTCATTTAATGTACATAAATGATATTCATGTTTACTGAATTTTGCTTCTTGATGCTTGTCACAGGAGATCACAACTCCAACCTGTCCAGCTACGAACGAAGAGAGACAAAAAATAATGGAGAGGGATCATCAGCTAGTGGTAAGTGATTGATTACATATGCCATGTTATATATTTCATGTTTTCTATATTAATGTGGATATCATTTGATTGTATTAATAGGTGGAGCTTCAAAAAACTCTATCGAGGAGGTCTAGTCAATGAGAGAGGATGAGTCACTAATTGACTCTCCATCTTCACGACCATGGAAGGGCCGCTGATTATTTGATAGCAGTTCATAGGTACTTAGATTTTGGGACATTTTTTTGTATGCCTAGATGGCTTTGTATACATACTTTTGTATGTTACGTATGTATATCTTTGTATATTCCTATATGGCTTTGTTTGTACACGCATATATGGATTTATATATAGACTATATGTTATGTTCATGACATTATGTATATGATAGTTTACATTAAATATAATATGATGATCAATTATGGTTACAAGAATTTGGTTTTACAAGTGCCAATTGCATTTGCTTGAAAGTTTATAAATCCTTTTCAAAAAATCCATTTTGTCCATATCTTGCAATCATTGCATTTCATAAGACTGTGCATTTCTTTGAGGCATTATGTCAAATACTTTACATGCCTTGTCTATTCTTCCACACTTTGCATACATGTCTATAAGGGAAGCTACGAATACAACATGTGACAAAATTCCTATATCCTTTATGCTTTAATGGATGTACACACCTTGTTCCGAAGATCCCATTTTGGCATAGGCAAGGAGGATGTTGGATAAGGTTGTGGAATTTAGTTTTACACATGCCAATTGCATTTGCTTGAAAGTTTCTTTTGTGCATTTTCTTGAAATTTTCTAAAGCCTTTTTGAAAAAATCCATTTTGCGCATATCTTGTAATCATTGCATTCCATGAGACAACATTTCTTTGAGGCATCATGTCAAATATTTCATGTGCCTTGTCTATGCTTCCACACTTTGTACACATGTCTCCTAGGGAAGTTACAACTACAACATCTATCAAAATTCCCATATCATTTATGCTTTGATGGATGCCCATACCATGTTCCAAAGGTCCCATTTTGGCATAGACAAGGAGGATGTTGGCTAAGGTTGTGGAATTTGGCTTTACACCTGCCAATTGTATTTTCTTGAAAGTTTCTAAAGCCTTATCAAAAAAACTATTTTGTCTATATCTTGCAATCATTACATTCCATGAGACAAAATTTCTTTCAAGTATCATGTCAAATAGTTCACCTACCTTGTCTATGTTGGCAAGAGACACTGCAAGGCATGTCATGTGTTGTCATTGATGGAAACTAAGTCCAATCCACACACCCGCAGTGCAGTATCAGATCTTACCAGAAGTCAGTTCCTAGATTTGTCAAGTCTAGATAGATAGGAACAGGGTATATGACATAATTCAATATTTTTGTTAGCAGATCTCTCCAGTTAATCATTGTGTGTTGCAGATCTGAGGAAGTGTAGAGGAATTTAATGACAATCTAAATCCAAGATTTCAGCCTCTAGTGACAAAGGAATTAAAAGTTATGAGCATCTGAGTACCGGGTCCTAATATGACAGAACAGTTTAGTGAAGAACAGGCCGACTTGTGTTAGATCCTTGTGCGGATCTAGTAGAAGTGTTTTGGTGAGTTTCGGATGGGATATAATGTTAGTGGCCGACATGTATGGGGACATGCAAGAGTTATTTTTTGTATGCATCAATATTGATGTATGATTTCAGCTGATAGAATAGGGTACATGTATTGTTTCTTAAGTTCTTCATAAGGCCGATAGAAAAGTGATTGAATCTCTTGAGGCAGATATATATAGCCAGTGGATTCAAGTGTATTGTGTGGTGTAGAGGTGTGATGATGTAGTAGTGTGAGAAAAGGTAGATTTAAGAGCGAAAAAAGAAGAGATCTAAGGTCTGGATTATGGAAGAGCAGTAAATAGGGCAGAATAAAGATGAAGTGTATCAAGTCAGTATTCTGTGCTTAACTAAAACTGAATCTTTGCATTGGTAGATGCTAATTATCAGTTCAAACAAATTGTAATCTTCTTTCTGCAGGCAGTGAGCCTTCCTTTGAGCGGTGAGCTCAGGGCAGTGATCCCAAATACATGTGCGTTCCCCTTTTGTAATACTTTTAATAGAGTATAATATTTGTGGGTTAACCCCCACCGTGGTTTTTCCCTTAATCGGGTTTCCACATTAAAAATCCTGGTGTTAAGTGTGTTATTTATTTTTTTGCTCATGTGTTATTGATTCTTGATTTTCATGATTATATCATTAATCTGTTAAGAAGTGGTAAAAAAGAATTAATTACAGTCAGCATTAAATTTTTAAGACAACTGATTCACCCCCCACCCCTCATAGTTGTCAACCCTAATTCCAACAATTGGTATCAGAGACAAGTTCCTTAGAAGAATCTTAACATCTTGATGAAGATCTGGGAAGGAGTTTCAATGGGTTCACTCACAGATTAACTTCAAATAGCTTTAGATGATCTTGATCAGTCCAAAGTAGAGATAGACAACCTAAAACTAAATCTTAAAGATGTTGATGATTACAATGAGATGTTAAAAGATAAACTAAAGAAATCTATGGCAAAGAAGAAGGAGCTACTTCTCCAACTAGCTAATTTTATTGAAGAAAATGACATGAATGAGGCTTTGGAAGAAAAAAGAAAGGAATGTGAAAAGATGACAAAAGAAGTTTATGTTCTATAACATGAGATGGAATCTGGGGTGATGAGACTAACCAAAGAAATTAAGAAAATGAATAAAACTGAAGAAGACCTGAATCAAACTCTAAAAGAAAGAACTGAAGAATGCTACAGATTGGATGGAATAGCTGGCCATCTAGAGTTTGATCTACAAGAAAGCAAAGACAATGAGAGAGAACTTGATAAGAAAATTGTCATTCTCAGACATGACCTAGAAGTTACAAATGAATACAAGGATAAGTTCAAGATACGATCAGCTAAACTTGAAGCACTACTTGAAAGTCAGAAGAAGGCTGGTGACAAGCATGGTCTTGGGTATAAGAAAGGTGAAAGCTCTAGATCTGGAAAAATAAATTTTCAACCAGGGAATGAAAGAAATAGACCTAGAAAACCTCCGGTAAGACAGCCTAATGCTCAAAGGTATCCATCTTTCAATGGAAATTGTTTCAATTGCAACAAATTTGGTCATAGAGCTACTCAATGCAGTAGAGTGAATCAAAGTAGCCCATCCTTCTCTGGTCAATGCTTCAATTGTAAAAGGTATGGTCATAGATCTAATGAATGCAGAAGTATGATAATGAATAACCCTAACAATAAAGGAAATGGTAATTCTTTTAATAGCTACTGCTTTGCATGCAATGGATTTGGACACATGGCAAATCAGTGCAGATCAAGAGTAAATAAGCAAAGAAATGTTGTATGCTTTAATTGCAATAGATCTGGTCATATTGCAAGATTCTGTAGAAGCAAGAACAATGATGGAAAAGGTCCAATAAACAGAGATCAGAAACAAGACAAAGGAAAGGGCAAAGTGGATAGAGATGAAATTTAGAGTGAAATGAAAAAAATTTGGGTGAAGAAAGGTGTAATGAATAGTGGTGATGGATCTGCACCAGAATCAGGTGCTGATAATCCTTTCGGTAATTAAACTAGGAGCTCTGGCTCAGGGGGAGCTACAATAAAAATCTAATTCCCCTAGCCAGTAAGTGGGTGCCTAAATCTAGCATGATGAGTAAAGGTAAAATGGGCTATTATAGATCTTCTAAAAGAATTTTTAGAGGAAAAGAAGTGGATATTACAATTTGCAGAGCGATTCATGAGAAACTGCATCAAGAAACCAAGTAACCAGATGAAGCTAGGGCAATGCATTTATTACAATGACAAATTAGGTTTTTGGGGAGGATAAAAAGTCACTCACTTAAGCATTTGAATCACTTTGCATTCAAAAAGAATAAGAAGAAGAGCATCTGAACTGAAAATCTAGAGATTGAAGCACGAAGAATGAATTCAACCTGTAATTGATCAAGCCTAACTCCATGAAAGAAAAAGGTACTTTTCTGTGAAAAATTAAATCTATAATTTATTGAGATGGCTACTTCTCTTGTTGTTGATATTACTGAAAGGCCCCATCCAAAATTTAAGAAGCATCCTTACAAGTCAATCGAAGTTGAACAGTTACGTGCATTTTTTGGTGTCCCATACAGAGTACTACATGCAGAAGATATTAGGGCATACATCTATTGCAACTTGGATGAATTTGGAAATTTGAGATTACTAGAACTATTTAAGAACCATCTAAAAGATGATAACCATGATTTGAAATTGGAATTCAAAACCCTAGAAAGTAAACATTTCCTACAATTGATTGAATTTCTGACATTTGATGAAAGTGAATGGGTTCGATATGTTTTGATCTGGATGCATGATGAATTCATATGGTTGTTAAACCATTCAAGATTACCAAGGATGTTATCAGGATTGTGACTAGGTTAAATTCAACTAGTGGATTACCCATGTTGAAATATATGAAAAACCAAACTGTTACCAATACAACTGGTGCAAAGTTTGACAAGAGGGTAATGGCCATCAATGACATTATAGAACTATCTGTTAAGTTTGCTTCCATGGTGATTGGCTACAAGATTTATCACTCCAGTAGGGAGAATTCTGTCTCTAGAACTGTCATATATGCAGCATATCAAATGTTGAAGGAGAATGTGTTGGATTTAGGACAGACAACTGAGAGGGGGGGTGAATCAGTTGTCCAAAACTTGCTTCTAATTCAAACACTTAAATCCTCTTTGTTATTTAATAGCATGTCAATTAATCACTCATGAAAGCATAAAGAATAAACACCAGAGCAGATACACATTAACACATGAGACACTAAGATTTTGACGTGGAAAACCTGGTCAAGGCAAAAACCACGGGGTGATTAACCCAAGGATTATTCTCTGTTAGAAGAATAAGGAAAAAAGGATGGCACATGCCAATTAGGGCTCACTACCTAAGCTCACTGCTCACAAGAGGCACATTGCCTACAAGAGACACACTATCTACAAAGTAACTAGTATCACAAACTTGAACTAGAGATTGACATCTTTACCATGCCTGGATCAGTTCCATTTAACCCCGAAGACCTCTGCTTTGCCTTTCACTCTTTCGCTATACCACACTCATCCCCTCCAAGACACACTTCAAAATGAATTCACAATCCCTTATTTATACAAGGCATCAACTTAGGAACAATCATCTAAGTTGGCAAACACCTATAAGATCATTTGCAAGACGTGTAATACATCCGCTCGGCCTGTCTTAGAAAGAACACCAATATCCGTGGTTATTTTTCAAATGCAAACTCAAACTTCAATGTGGACTGCCAATAAGAATTGTACACGATCCAAAGATCACCAAAACCTTTCCTGAGTTATCAAGAGCATCTGCACTTTATCAGCTTACTAGAATTCTTTTCTTCTTTATCTAGAACTTCAAGAACACAGTCTGTCATCACTGTCATAATGAAAAAGGTGCTTCCGGACCTCCAACCCATGAAAAAATCTAGTTGTCACTTCACACAGACTTCTTCAACACTCTCTCCAATCCGCATAATGAGATAATGCAATTCTAGAGCTCACCAGACCAATCTGTGACACTCTATCACCACTGAACATCTGTCGGAACCAGTTCTACTAGAGTAGTCATAACTTCTTCAGATCATTATGCAGACCTCTAAAAACTTGACTGGATCATTTAAAGACTCATATCTATAAACCCTTTAAACCGCATCCTCTGATATTCATCTTATCTTGAACTTTTACCTTAATGTCATCACTATTCTTCACTGTTCCTAATTGAGACTAATTTCCTCAATATCCTCAACACACAGCTCATCCAATCCTTCTCATTAATGGAATATGAGTATGTTGACATCAATGACAACACTGGTTATCCTCATGCTTGCAACAATCTCCCCCTTTGTCATTGATGGCAACATATGATGTGAAAAACCATCAAGACAAGAACTTCTCCTTTCTGTCACAGCTTCCCCTATTAGCAACAACTCTTCACATGTCTTCTCTTTCTTTACTGCTTCCCCTTGATCAACCACTTGTTTTTCACATGTCTTCTCGCCCCCTTTGACATCAATGGCAAAGGGCTCATACTTGCAACTTTAACACATCAGAATCATACCAGCTGCTCCCCCTGAGTTGCAGCTCCCTATCACCAATCCGGATCACAAGATATGACTGTGATATCCACTGGACTGATGCACATCAGTGCATCCTAGTTCATCACCAGAGGGGCAATGACCCCTAACTTCTCCCTGAGATACTCAAAAGAGTCCTTGGGAAGAGGTTTAGTAAAAATATCTACAAGTTGATCCTTGGAGGGCACATACTCCAATCTAACTTCACCCTTGTTCACTTGCTCTCTTAGAAAGTGAAATTTGATAGATATATACTTGGTCTTAGAATGCAACACCGGATTCTTAGAAATATTTATTGCACTTGAATTATCACAGAAAATTGTGATGGGTCCCTCATATTCTACTTGAATATCTCTTAGCATCTGCTTCATCCATAAAAGTTGAGTGCAACTTCCTGCTGCTGCAATGTATTCTGCTTCAGTTGTAGACAGGGATATTGCTTCTTATTTCTTTCTTAGCCAAGAAACTAACCTTTTTCCCAAAAAGAATGCTCCTCCACTTGTACTCTTCCTATCATCCACATCTCCTGCCCAATATGCATCTGTATATGCATGAAGAGAGAAATCATGATCTCTAGGATACCATAAGCCATACTCAATTGTTCCTTTTAAGTACCTAAAAATTCTTTTGATTTCCATGACATGAGATTCTATGGGATCAGCCTAGAATATCGCCACAAGACCAACAACCTACATTATATCTGGTCTAGTCTGAGTGAGATACAATAATCCTCTAATCATTGATCTATACTCAGTCTGATCTATCTTAGGAGAGTCATCATCTTTGCTCAACTTACATCTAGTTGCCATGGGAGTGTTCATTGGCTTTGAATCTTCCATTCTAAATTTCCTCAACAATTCTTTCACATATTTGGTCTGAGAGATAAAGATTCCTTTCTTTGTCTGAGTAATTTGCAGGCCCAAGAAGAAATGCATTTCACCGAGCATTGACATTTCAAACTCACTTTTCATTTGATTTGCAAAGGTTTTACACATACTGTCTCTTCCTCCAAAGATGATATCATCAACAAATAAGATGTTTTCATGATCAATTTTGAAATATAGGTTACTATCAGCTGTACCTTTGTTGAAACCAATCTTCAAAAGATGTTTGTCCAACCTCTCATACCATGCTCTTGGGGCTTGCTTTAGACCATACAGTGCCTTCTTTAATTTGCAGACCATATCACCATGCTCAGATAATTGAAATCCATCTGGTTGTTTAATGTACACTTCTTCTTCTAAGTCACCATTCAGGAAAGCAGATTTGACATCCATCTGATACACTTTGAAATCTTTGAAGGCAACAAATGCAAGAAATAGTCTGTCTGCTTCAATTCTTGCCACCAGAGCAAAGGTTTCCTCAAAATCAATCCCTTCTATTTGAGAGTAGCCTTTGCAGACTAATCTGGCTTTATTTCTGATTACTTCACCAACTTCATTTAGTTTGTTCCAAAAGACCCATTTGGTTCCAATCACATTCTTGTTTCTAGGTCTAGAAACAAGATCCCAAGTGTGATTTTTCTCAATTTGCATCAACTCTTCCTCCATTGCTGTGGTCTAATTTTTATCATTGCAGGCTTCATTTATTGTCTTAGGTTCAATCTTTGAAATCAGACAACATTCATCTAAATTTTGAGCAAATTTCCTTATAGTTTGCACACCTTTGCTTTTGTCACCTATGATCTAATCTTCAAAGTGGTTCAGTCTTACATACCTTGGAACTTTGGGAGTTTCTTGCACTACTGTTTCTTGATCAGGCTCATTCAGACCAACCTATTCTTCCTGATTCACCGAATCAGTCTGAATCTGACTTTTAAAGGAGGATTGAGCTCCTTGAACCAGGGAATCATTCTAATCATCTTCATCATATTCATAAAACCTTGAGGGCTTCTCAATTCCTTCATCAACCTTCACATTTGTACTTTCTATCATCTTCCTCAGTCTCTTATTGTAACACCAGTATGCTTTGCTTTGAGTGGAGTAACCCAAGAAAATTCCTTCATCACTTCTAGCATCAAACTTTCCTAGATCTTCATCTCTTTTAATGTAACATTTGCTACCAAATACTCTGAAATATCTCATAGTAGGAGTGATACCAAACCAAAGTTCATAAGGAGTCTTACCAGTGTTGCTTTTGATTTGAACTCAATTGAGAGTATAGACTGCAGTGCTAACAACTTCTCTCCAAAACATCTGGGGAACATTTGCTTCCATCATCATTGTCCTGGATGCTTCTTGGATGGTCTGATTCTTTCTTTCTACTACTCCATTCTGTTGTGGAGTCCTAGGAGCAGATAACTGTCTCTTTATACCATGCTTCTCACAAAATTCTATGTATTCACCGGATGTGAATTCACCACCTCTATCAGACCTCAAACATTTTAGTTTTAATCTGGTTTGATTCTCTACCATAGCCTTGAAGATTTTGAACTTCTCAAAAGCTTCTGATTTCTCTTTCAAAAAGGTAACCCACATCATCCGGGAATGGTCATCAATCAGTAACATGAAATATTTATCACCTTGAATGCTCTTGATTCTTGTCGGACCACATAGATCAGTATGAATTAATTCCAATAATCCGGTAGAGGACTAATCCTTGCTTTTGAATGAGACTATGCTTTGCTTACCCAGCTGACATTCTTTGCACAAACTATTTGTAGGTTTTACCAATTTTGGAAGATCTCTTACAACTTGAGTATTGCTTATCTTGATAATGTTATCAAAATTTACATGACACATCCTTCTATGCCATAACCAACTCTGATCAACTTGAACAAACAAACAACTTTTATTAGAACCAACTGGATGGAAGATATTACCTTTTGTTTGAGTACTGGATGCAATCTCAGTTCCGGAGCTTTCAAAGATCTTGCATCTTCCATTCTTGAACTGGAGATCATAACCTTTGTCCACCAACTGTCCAACACTGAGAAGATTGTGCTTCAATCCTTCAACATACAGTACATTACTAGTTTTTCTCTTTCCATCAAAAGAAATCGTTCCCCTACCTCTAATTCTACTAGCAGAATTATCACCAAACTTTACCATTCCTCCTTCACACCTTTCCAAATCTAAGAACTTGCTTTTGTCACCTGTCATATGGTGAGAGCAACCACTATCAATAACCCAATCATCCTTTTCTTCAACTTGGGTAGCCAAAGCTCTTTCTACAATCTTATGATTGACAAATTCAAAGGATATTGGATCTTCTTCCTTGATGGTAATAAACACCCATTCATTTCTGGATTTGTTTCCTATTTCTGATTCATCATCTGTTACTCCTTCATTATCATCATCTTCATGAACATAATAACAATTCTTTTGGAACTTTTGTCTGTTAGAATTTGACCTTGTCGATCTTTCCGGACATCTTGAAGCAAAATGACCAATCTTACTGTAGTTGAAGCACGTAATTTTCCTTCATACTTACCAAATCCTCTTGGCAGTCTCTTTGCAATGAGGGCTTCAAGTTGAGTTGTTTTTGCTTCTTCCTCTTCCATGTCTCTTCTTACTTGGTCATACCATGACAGCTTCCTTGAAGAGTTTTCTCCCAGATCAAATCTTTGTTTACCTTTCACTGAGGCACTAGCTTTGAATGCAGATTCAGTTTTGGGGGGATCATCTCCAAACTCAGTCATTTCAAATGCAGCCAGTTTGCTAGCCAATTGGTCTCTTGTGACAGTTGTATGGGCTCTGAATTCATCAATGGCAACAACCTTGATTTTGGAGACAACAGGAAGGGATCTGAGAATTTTGCCAACAATCTCATTTTCATCCAAAACTCCACTAGCATTCCTAATTCCACACACTAGCTCATTTCTTCTTGGCATAAAGGTGGTAATATTTTCATCATCTCTCATCTTGAGTCTTTCAAATTTCCCTTTGAGACTCTGCAACATTGCACTCTTAACATACTCATCTCCTTCATGCAGAAGTTCCAGTTTAATCCAGATCTCATAGGCAGTTGGTAGGTCAAAAACATTTGAGAGCTCTAAGTTAGTTAATGCACTTAGAAGAGCCTCTTTGGTTCGCAAATTGTTTTCAGCATCTGTGATTTCATTTAGAGTTGTCGGACCACCCTATGGAGGTACATATGTTTTAGTTACCATGGACCAGTATGCCTTTCCCATACACTGCAAGTGACATTTCATGCGACCTTTCCAAAGAGAGAAGTTGGTTCCATCAAACATTAGACTATCCTTCTTGTATGATGACATCATGGATCTCCTCAAGTGGTTAAGCTCCTTTTAGAGGAACTTGGCTCTGATACCAATTGTTAGTTGCCGTTGCACCAAAAGATCGGCCTATTAATGCCTGATACAACCACTTGACTTAACAAGCATGGGAGGTAGTTAAGCCCTTGTCGCAAACCACCACAGCACTATGCTAAATAAGGAGACCAAGGGCCACACCTTGTAATAATCCCCTTCCCAGTGCAAGCACGGGGTTTGAACCTGTGACCTCAGCTCTGATACCAATTGTTGGATTCAGGACAGACAACTGAGAGGGGGGGTGAATTAGTTGTCCAAAACTTGCTTCTAATTCAAACACTTAAATCCTCTTTGTTATTTAATAGCATGTCAATTAATCACTCATGAAAGCATAAAGCATAAACACCAAAGTAAATACACATCAACACATGAGACACCAAGATTTTGACGTGGAAAACCCGGTCAAGGGAAAAACCACAAGGTGATTAACCCAAGGATTATTCTCTGTTAGAAGAATAAGGAAAAAAGGATGGCACATGCCAATTAGGGCTCACTACCCAAGCTCACTTCTCACAAGAGGCACATTGCCTACAAGAGACACATTATCTATAAAGTAACAAGTATCACAAACTTGAACTGGAGATTGATATCTTTACCATGCCTAGATCAGTTCCATTTAAGCCCGAAGACCTCTGCTCTACCTTTTGCTCTTTCGCTATACCACACTCATCCCCTCCAAGACACACTTCAAAATGAATTCAAAATCCCTTATTTATACAAGGCATCAACTTAGGAACAATCATCTAAGTTAGCAAACACCTATAAGATTATTCACAAGACATGTAATACATCCGGTCGGCTTGTCTTAGAAAGAACACCAATATCTGTGGTTATTCTTCAAATGCAAACTCAAACTTCAATGCAAACCACCAATAAGAATTGTACATGATCCAAAGATCACCAAAACCTTTCCTAAGTCATCAAGAGCATCTGCACTTTATCAGCTTACTGGAATTCTTTTCTTCTTTATCCGAAACTTGAAGAACACAGTCTGTCATCACTGTCATAATGAAAAAGGTGCTTCCAGACCTCCAACCCATGAACAAATCTTGTTGTCACTTCACACAGACTTCTTCAACACTCTCTCCAATCTGGAAAATGAGATAATGCAATTCTGGAGCTCACCGGACCAATCTATGACACTCTGTCACCACTGAACATCTGTCGGAACCAGTTCTACTAGAGTAGTCATAACTTCTTTAGATCATTATGTGGACCTCTAAAAACTTGACTGGATCATTTAAAGACTCATATCTACAAACACTTTAAACCGCATCCTCTAATATTCATCTTATCTTGAACTTTTACCTTAATGTCATCACTGTTCTTCACTGTTCCTGATTGAGACTAATTTCCTCAATATCCTCAGCACACAACTCATCCAATCCTTCTCATTAATAGGTTGATCTTTTGGCACAACGAAAACTAATAGAATGTAGATTATGACCTATGTGAGCTATTATAGAACCAATTGATTGAAAGTTTGAGTAAAATCAGAAAGGATAAGAAAAACACCTTCAAATATGGTTCCCTAATTATATGTTTGTTCTTCTATTTTATGAATGAAGTGCCTAGAGTACAAGGTGTGCACTGGGCAAATGACAGGCTAGTTGCATGGCAAATGAGAGATCATCTACTCAGCATTGGAGACTCAAGTGCACAGAAGACTGCAATCTGGGGTTACTTTAAAAAATTTCATAATATGATGCATTCTAGTGAAAGAATTCCCAAATCAATAGTTGAGAAATATAAGGATGAAATTTTTTGTATGGTAGACACTGATCAATGCCTAATAGAGGTTGTGGAACCTAGAACTGTATGGATTATGCCTCTGGGCTATGAGGTTGATGAGAAGATCTTGGACATGTATGTTCAACATCTACTAAGCAAATCAAAAGACACCTCTGTTGAATGATTTGGAATGTATAAGGAGCTAAGTCTAAAATTGCATGTTGAGCTCAGGCAACCAGAGATCAAGAGAAAAGTTCAGAGTCAAGTTGAAATGTATGCTAAAAGCATTGGGATAACAAAGGAAGCTCTAAGGAAGATCAGAGAAAGAATAGAAAAAGTTGAGAAGAAGAAGCAGGATAAGAAACAAGGAAGTACTCTAGTAGAATTCTCCTCCACTCTAAGGACTACTAGGAGCTCTATTGCTACCCCTGTTTCCCCAAAATATGATCCTGAGAAATCGGAAGACATATCATCCGGTAAGGAGATGAAGAGAACTAAAGTAAAGGCAAAGAGATCACATGATAGTTTGGAAAAGGAGGATGAAGATAAGATAGACTCAGATGATGGGCTTAAGGAGCTAAAAGCCATAGGTGCTAAAGTTGTTAAAGTATCTGAAGAGAAGTCTTCTAGAAGCAAGAAGACAAATAAGAGGTAGAGATTAGAGGTTGATGATAAGAAGCAAATTCCCTCTGTGAAAAGCATTGTCAAGACAATCTTTGTTGATAGGAATTTAAAACCATTAACTAAATTCTATAACTTTTACAATGACACTGACAAGAAACTTTTGGAAGAAGCCACTATCAAGTACTTGAATGTATTCAATAGAGTTCTGGTAGAAATTTTGTCAGAAGTTCCAAAAGACTTAAGGAGCATCTTGGAGTTAAGAAAAGAAGCAGCCAAGTCAAAAGATATGGAGTTGAGGGAAAATGTGTTAACCACTCTATGTCCTGTGATCTCCAACAGAGAAGCAGATAATTTTTTTAAAGAGGTAAAAAATGAATTCAGGAGTAAGACAAGAATGAACAAACTGATGATTGGAGAGAGATGAAATAGTCCAAGAAACTGAACAAATTTTGAGAAATGCATTGAATAAAAATAAGTTCTTTGTTGTGTTAGATGAACCTATTGATGACACACCAGTCCTAGATGAAGAAGAGCAACAAAAGTATGACCAACAATTTGGAATGGATGATTCCTCTATCCTAGAAGAGGAAGCAATAAGCAGGGAAGAAGTAAAAAGAACAGATGAAATTGCTGATGCAGGAGGTATTCTAATTCCTCTGGATCATTCTAACAAAGAAGATACAGAGATGAATACAGAAGCAAATGATCAAATTGAAGATGATTCATGGAAGATTGAAGAGCATGAAATAGAAAAGGCTAAGAACCAAGAAGAAGAAGAAATCAAGGATAAGGAATATAAAGCAGAAGAAGATGGTGCAAATGTTGATGCACCCAAACAAATTAGTCTTGATGCTAACACTGAGAAAACTCATGGAAAGGAAGGTGGTCCAGAAATTGTGGCAAGAGACACTACAGATGCAGTGAAGAGTTTCTTGAGTAAGGAAATGCTAGAGTTTGATGAAACAGAACTAATTCAAGGACCAATCAACCTAGATACTCTCTCCAGTCCAAATGATGAAAATAGCATCTTTCACACAAGCCAAGGCAAGAGAAAAGATATTGAAATCTCACATAGAGGACAATGAGCTGTTAGGTGTTGCATCAGGTATATTGGAGAAGATAATGCCAACTTTCCAAAAGAATCCATCTGATTCCTCCTCTAGAATTCTGAAGAGCCTTGTAAATTCTATAAGTACACACTTTGAGTCCTTAGAGAAATCTGTAGAGACTAAAGTCTGGAATAAATTTTTGGATAAGAGATTTAGGGAGCTAAAGGGCCTAATAGAGAATGATAGAAAGGTACTTGATATCAGTATAAAAAGTATTCAAAATGCTCTTAATGATGGAGGTGATGTATATAAATTTTGTCTATCTTGGCCCAAAGTTATTGAGGATGTTGAGAAGAAGATAAAGGAGAAGAAACAAAAATTGTTGAATCTATCTCAAATTTTTGATCCTCTAACAGTTTCTCCAGTAAGTTAATAATGTCAAGCAATCAAGTTGACTGATGAAATAAAGAAACTTGTTATAGAAAAGAACAATATTGTGAAGAGAATGTGTGAGCTCAGGAGATTGATTGCCCCCAAGTTAGAGGCAATGTTTGTTGCTTTATTAGAAGCTCAAGTTACAGTTCGGATAGGTGATCCTTTAGATCTGAAGAAATCAAAAACATAGGCATTCCTACTAAGTGGACACATCTCAATTTTAGATGGCATGAAAAGAAGTTGGGCCTCTGAACTTGTACAATTGAAAAATAGTTTTGCAGATATTTTCAAGTTCATGTAAATATACTACATGGATTATTTGTACATATGCGGCCTTGTATACAGATTTTTTTTTGTGTAAGTTTTGGTTTGCGAATCCCACCTTTACCATTGATGTTAAAGGGGGAGTGAGAGATAGTAAAAAAAAATGAAAGAAAATGAAGAATCCATCAAAGGGAGAGTAGTGGAAGAACATATAAGTGTACATAGTAGGGGGAGTCAGTCATGACACTTAGTCATTTTTTTACTAAGTGTTACCATCAATGCCAAAGGGGGAGATTGCTAGAAAGACACTTCAAGGCATGTCACATGTTGTCACTGATGGCAACTAAGTCCATTCCACACACCCGCAATGTAGTATCAGATCTTACCAGAAGTCAGTTCATAGATTTGTCAAGTTTAGATAGACAAGAATAGGGTATATGACAGAATTCAGTATTTTGGTCAGCGGATCTCTCTAGTTAATCATTGTGTGTTGTGGATCTGAGGAAGTGTAGAGGAATGTCAGGACAATCTAAATCCAAGATTTCAGCCTCTGGTGACAAAGGAATTAAAAGTTATGAGCATCTGAGTATCGGGTCCTAATATGACAGAACAGTTCAGTGAAGAATAGGCTGACTTGTGTTAGATCCTTGTGCGGATCTAGTAGAAGAGTTTTGTTGAGTTGTGTATGGGAAATAATGTTAGTGGCTGACATGTATGGGGACCTACAAGAGTTATTTTTGGTACGTATGAATATTGGTGTATGATTTCAGCCAACAGAATAGAGTACTTGTATTGTTTGTTAAGT
This sequence comes from Cunninghamia lanceolata, assembly GCA_027924645.1. NCBI lineage: Eukaryota > Viridiplantae > Streptophyta > Pinopsida > Cupressales > Cupressaceae > Cunninghamia > Cunninghamia lanceolata. The sequence goes on along the minus strand of BSBN01000430.1, from coordinate 16,934,696 downwards.
TCTTCATAAGGCCAATAGAAAAGTGATTGAATCTCTTGAGGCGGATATATATAGCAAATGGATTCAAGTGTATTGTGTGGCATAGAGGTGAGATGATGTAGTAGTGTGAGAAAAGGTAGATTTAAGAGAGAAAAAGAAGAGATCTAAGGTCCAGATTATGGCAGAACAGTAAACAGGGTAGAATGAAGATGAAGTGTATCAAGTCAGTATTTTGTACTTAACCAGAACTAAATCTTTGCATTAGTAGATGCTAATTATTAGTTCAAACAAATTGTAATATTCTTTCTATAGGTAGTGAGCCTTCCTTTGAGCGGTGAGCTCTGGGCAGTGAGCCCGAATGCATGTGCATTCCCCTTTTGTAATACTTTTAATAGAGTATAATCTTTGTGGGTTAAGCCCCACCGTGGTTTTTCCCTTAACCAAGTTTCCATGTTAAAAATCCTAGTGTCAAGTGTGTTATTTGTGTTTCTGCTCATGTGTTATTGATTCTTGCTTTTCATGATTATGTCATTAATCTGTTAAGAAGTGGTAAAGAAGAATTAACTACAATCAGCATTAAATTTTTAAGACAACTGATTCACCCCCCTCTTAGTTGTCAGCCCTAATTCCAACAGTCTATGCTTCATCACTTTGTATACATGTCTCATAGGGTAGTTCCAACTACAACATCTGATAAAATTCCCATTTCCTTTATGCTTTGATGGATGTCCATACCTTATTCTGAAGATCTGATATGGGCATAGACAAGGAGGATGTTGGCTAAGGTTGTGTAATTTGGCTTTACACCTGCCAATTGCATTTTCTTGAAAGTTTCTAAATCCTTTTTGAAAAAATCCATTTTGTGCATATCTTGTAATCATTGCATCCCATGAGACAACATTTTTGTGAGGTATCATGTCAAATAGTTCATGTGCCTTATCTATGCTTCCACACATTGCATACATGTCTCTTAGGGCAGTTGCAACTACATCTATCAAAATTCCCATATCCTTTATGCTTTGATGGATGTCCATACCCTATTCCAAAGATCCCATTTGGGCATAGACAAGGAGGATGTTGGCTAAGGTTGTGGAATTTGGCTTTACATTCGCCAATTGCAATTTCTTGAAAGTTTTGAAAGCCTTATCAAAAAAACCATTTTATGCATATCTTGTTGATATTGAAAATCTGAACTAGAGTAGAAACTACCTAATATTCAGTACCTCAATGGAAATAAGACAAATACAAATAAACAAAAGATATACCTTTGCAAATAGATTTACCTTGTCACTTCCATTGTTGCCTATCTCTCTTTGATCTTGTGTGAGTATAGAGCTCTCAAAAGTTGTACTTCCTTGCTGTTGAGATGACAAAGATAGAATGGCTATGTGGAAGATTATGCAATGAGACTACAATGCAATAGCTAATATTAAGGATGGAGATAATGATATGTAGCCATGGTTGATGATTATGAGATGAGGATAATGGGATTACAATACAAATGAGTGGATCCAAAGGAACGCTTGGGAGCTATGGTGGAATTTTTGCAGAATAAGATTACTAAATCTTGAGTCATTAGAAAATGAGTGTGAGAACCTTGCTTTTATAGGCTAAGGATGGACCAATTCCAAGTGTCATAAGATCCACGATTGGAGGAATAAACTGTGATGTGTACGGTTGAGATGGAGTTGATTGGGATGAGGGAGATAATCATGGGAAATGTTCCTACTATGTTTACAAGGTAGATGAATATGTGGATCCATAAGCCACATGTTAATGTGCTCTCAAAGACCTCTGAGTTAGAAGTGGGAGACTATGAGCAGATTATGGAAGGACTCTTGATTTGAGGGAATGTGAGAGATGAACTAGGATTTGAAAGACAAGTGTCTTTGTTAATGGAGATGATTGAGAAATAATAGGACACATGTGGGTGAGAATAATTAGCTAATTAAGTATTAAAATATTTAATTATGTGTGCAACATGGTGAGGTGTGCAATATGACATGGAGGAATGACATGGATTAGTGACATGGAATTCAACATAGGACTTAGGATGAATGATGATTAATTAAATAATTTGGGATTATTTAATTTGATATGATATTAGAAGAATTAGGGTATTATTAATTAAATAAATTGATTTTATTTAACTATGAGAAGGACAAGATAAATGTGAATCAAATAAATAAATTAGAATATTTATTTATTGATAGAAGAATCAGAATAAAATAAATATTAAAATATTTATTTAATTCAACTCAAGCCATTTTTAGGTGTATACATTTTGCCCCTCTTTGATGCAATATTTTTTAATCATGTTGTTTCAAAGAATAGATTTTTTTGTATTATGATACATGCCCCAGTTTGCCCCTAGTACAAGTTTGATGACAATAATAGATTTTTTTGTATTATGATACATGCCCCAGTTTGCCCCTAGTACAAGTTTGATGACAATAGGATGCCCCCTTGAGAGATTGGTCAGGTTAGACTTTGGAAGAAAGGATGGTGAATGATCTCACGATTAAGAAAGTTGCACGACACGATTGATAGATGAAGAATTTAGATGATGGAGAATGAGAAATAGATGCAAAACATGGCAAGCATTTACTAGGTTAAACACCTCCAATTAGGGTTCAATTGGCTATAAATAGGGATGTGTTGTCCCTTCTCTATTCATTTGCACACTTGTCTTTTGTGGAGAGGTTATAGGAGCTCTAGTGTTTAGCATTGTGAAGCAGTCAGCAGAGATGGATCAATATCTGATAGTGAGCCATAGATTCGAGAGGATCCGATAATTTGGGGGGCCAGCAAACTACAGACCCCCAGTATATACCCTTTGAAACTTGGTCATTATTGCATTTATGGTGGTCAAATTTTAGGTCAAAGTCCATGGTTTTGAATGCATGGGTTTAGGGTTTCTACACAAATAAGTGAAGAATCCATGTAAATGTTCCAATTCTGCACAAACAAGTCAAGAATCAGCGCAAATACGTAATGTTTGCAACTGATAAGGACTTAGGTGCAAACAATTATGGTTTCAATGCATTTAGATGTTTAGGAGCATTTAAAGAACAACCCTGTGCAAACAAGAGAAAGTTGCACAATCAGCGTAGAAGTGCGCAAGTAATTAGGGATTAGGTGCATCCAATAGGAAAATGCACATTCATGATAAAATGATGCAAATGATTCCTGAAACTATGCATTTGTGCAAAACTACACAAATGATTAGGGGTTATGCCCTTTTGAAAATAAGCTACGCATCTGGTAAACAGAATTGCGCATCTGATAAAACTGGTCAATTACTGAGCTAGTTTGACAGAGGTAGCATCGTGATCAATGTTGGCCAATTGATAGGTCATCTTTCAGATTGATAGAATCTTAGAAGAGATGATAGGATAGGATTTCTGATAGGATATCTAAGTAATTGGTTTGATTGATTAGATAGATATGTAGCTTAGTTGTGTTAACGTGCTTTGTTATTGATTGCAGGAGATTCTAGATCATGTACTAATGTCATGGGAGAGATTTCCCATGACATAGCTTCTTAGACCCTATTTGACTGAGACTGGTCACTTGGTCCTAGGATCAGCTGGCTTGTGGTTCATCTGCTTTCTGCCTGAGATTCAAGCAAATCTAGGATTGCTGACTGCATTGGCAGAGAGGTTTCACAGTGAGACAGGCACATTTCACCTACCTACTAGGGAGATGACAGTGACTTTAGAGGATGTGCATCGTGTACTGTGCATTTCAATTTAGGGGGAGTTGGTCGAGTATGAGTCTGTGACTGGAGCAGGCTTGGCAGAGTGCAGGAGAGTTTTTTATGATGTAGACTTGGAGGGGGTGAAGATTAGCTGGACTAATATGGTGGAGTACTATGAGCCCCTACCAACCATACTAGCAGGTTTGATTAGAGGTGTTGTTTGTCCTGATAGGGGATCCCAAGGATTACAAGTTGGGTGGGGACAGACACTCGAGAGGATGATACAAGATGGGACATGCTTTGCTTGGGGTCCTTGCAGACTCACACATCTGTACCATGATCTACATTAGTTTGTCTATGTTGGAGCTACTAGTCTGTCTGTCAAGGTGTTGTTATTACAGATATAGGCCTGTCTACATATAGCGGTCACACGGCCGATTGGTATGGGAGTGAGGGGACACGACAGACCTTATTCATATAGGTTTCAGAAGACTCTTTCCCAGTCTGAGCTAGGAAAGTTGGACTACTGGAGACACGCCTTGGATAATGTGGATGAGGTGGAGTGGCGACCATACCTAGACTATGATGTATGGGACGAGGATGCAGCTGAGTTGCCTTATTGCTTTCAGACTCAATGGCTGATAGGGAGGACTCCCTATATCTTAGAGTGCAACATTGTTACTCATGTGCTCCAATAGTTTGGGAGGATTCAAGGGATGCCCCAAGGTACTACTATATTTTCTTGAAAGCACAGGGAGCATCCACAGTGGGGTCCGATGGCTTCCTATGAGACAACTAGGATAGACTTCTTATAGATTCCATATCAGGCATGGGATCTGCAGTGGCAAATTGTGGACACAGGCATGACAGTAGATTTTGCAGCACACTTCACTGCCCATCCAGTTCTGAGATATTTTGGACCTAGAGAGCGGGCCCTAAGACTAGAGGATGTAGATGAGGAGGATGAGGATGCTCCCCGCTAGAGGATGAGGTGACGAAGAGGTGGGAGGGGTGGCTAAGGTAGCTGAGGATGAGATGATGGAGGCGGGGGTAGTGGAGGTGGAAACGGCCGAGGTGATGATGGGGATGATGGTGGATAGAGGAGGGTTAGACAGAGGGTGGAGAGGGTGCCCCAAATACAGGCATAGGTATAGCCATAGGGATAGCCATAGGGCCAGGTACAAGGCCGGGTATAGGGCCAAATTGGACAGGACGATGGAGCTATGGCAACCTTATGAGCCCAGGTGGCTTAGTTATAGGGGGTGGTGGGATAGATGTGGCAACAGATTACACAATTGTATGGGAATGTTCAAACTGCCATCCTTGAGTGAGACATGACAATATAGAGATATACTAGGGCAGAGACCCTACTACAGTAGGTGTAGTAGACCGCAACACAGGGTCCTCATAGTCAGATCATGTCAGACATGGTTCAAGAAAGGTACAAGATCTTTTATTGGAGAGCCCTGTATGAGCAGGTTGTGCCCCTAGAGCAGAGGGTGAGTAGCTTCTACCTAGGCTCCAGTATCAGATCTAGGCATACACAAACAGAGAGTTGAGGAGTAATGGAAAAACCACTTGTTTGTCCTATAGGTCCTACAGGTTTGCAGCCACAGGCTCAGCCTCAGCATTCGGTACCTTCCAGCAGGAGTACCACATAGGCATTTTTGGAGACATGTATCATGTATTTATCACTTTTGTATACACCATTTTTGACATCTTGAGATAGACACTTTTATGACATCATTGTATACTTAGACATTATTATTATTTTTTATGATGATCTACATGAGTTCGATGGACTACATGCATGTGTTCTTATGGATGGATGTTATTTATATGTGATGGATGTTATCTATATGATTGGTGGTATGATTATGCTCTATTGTGATGCTTCTATCATGTTGATACTATGATGCCTATGACACTTATGATGTGATGTTTCTACGATGTTACATGATGACTAATATGTATGCACAATGTATAATGATCTCCATATGCATATAATTTGATGATAACCTAATACATATGCAGAGAATTTCTTAAATGGTACCACATGGCATTTTACTTTTCTATGTATGATGATTTAATATGCCAATGCTATGATAAATGACATCTATGTTTTTAGATTTTCTTGATACTAAATGTTATGTATGAGAACTATGTTGATAAATGACATCACTATCATGATCTAAATGCTTAATACAACTAATACACTTAAATGATAATGAACTTATGATGGAAAATGCTTATAATATGCAAAAAAAAATGGTAATGATTTCTTTTTGTTAATTCCAAGTACACTCAATCATAAATGAAAGAACACTTAGAAGAAATTAGGCAAAAGATTTGGACAAATGGATAATATGGATAACTAAAAGACACAACTTGGATCTTATGACACTTGGTGAGATGGTATTTATCGAATGAAATGCAAACCTAACATGCACTAATGAGGCTTTTTGTCAGCTTGTATTGCAAGTATTTGAAGTACTTTTTCATCATTGAGCTTTTAAAATGTTGTAAGAAAATACAAGCATCTAGGTATAATTAAACCATGATGACCTGAGTATCTCTTACATGGATTTTGATTTAGCAAGTTAATACAAGCATCTAGTCAAAATTGAACCTAGATGACCTGAGTATTTCTTGCATGTATCAACAGACAAGGATTGTACCCTTTCATGCTTAGACCCAGAATGTCCTCAATGACCTTTGGTCGATCATGTCGTTAGACAAAGTCTTCACATTACTAAAGATTGATCCACAGACAACAAACAAATGAAAATAATCATGCCTCCATCATAGTACCTCTATTATTTTAGACATCCTCGAGTAGCATAGGAAACATGATAACAAAAAGCAAGACCTAGGACGTAAACTTATAACAAGCATCAAATCTTGCCACAAATATGTTTTCTTGCAATGAAAATAGATAGAATCATCTTGATAGTTTAGGCACATTGTTGTCTAATATAGGTCAATGTCTTGTGTCAAGTGTTTTGTTGAATAGGTGTGTTTTGTAATTTTGCATGTTGTCTAGAGATAATATCACAATCTGGTTTTGTTTTCCTCTAAGATTTGTTGCATTCAAGAATCCAATTCCCAACTAGGTCGAGGATTTTTTCCCCAGTCAAGTACAGGATCTAGTTATTATGGATGAAACATTTGGATGAAAATGATGGTAGACTCGATGTAACAAGCCCTAAGGGACTGACCTAGTGCCTCAGTAGCTCATCTATGATGGCCTTTCCTACATGATGACGCAGAGGCAACGTAGTTCGGGGTGTGGAGTATGTGGACCTAAGACCTAGGTGGTGGGAATTAGGTGGGATTGGATGGATAAAAGGGATGGGTGACAAGAGATGGAATGGATGGGAAGCCTTGGGGGTTCATCAATGATGGCCTTGCCTACGTGATGGATCAAAGGTGATGTAGTTCAACAATGATACTAATGATAGGGTCCCAACGGATGACAAGATGGATGAAGGATTGGATTTGACAGCCTAATGGGACATGATGATAAGGGTGAGTAAACAACAAGCCATGATAGGTATCCTCATGCAATTCGATAGATGCGGCAAGAAAATATTGGATCAAGACTGAAATCCCTAAAAGATGGAGGAAGAGGTTTATCACAAATAGCGTCTATTTCCAGGTTTTCACCACTTGCTTTTATTTGCATGATCACAAATAGCACATGTTTCTAGGTTTTCACTACTTGCTTTTTTATTTATTTTGAATCCCTTGCATTGGGGTTTAGGTATAGAAATTGCATAGATGCATGATGTTGATGGGATCATCAAACAATTCACCTTATGATGTGGCTAATTGATAGGCACCTGATCCATAGGCAACTACGATTACATAGGGACCAAGCCATTTGGGTCAAACTTACCTTTCTTCTCCCCGTCTTTCTGATTTCTGGGATTCTCTTTAAGAACTAAGTCACCAGCTTGAAAGACTCAGGGTTTGACTCTGTGGTTGTAACTTTGTGACATCCTTTTTTGGTAGGCTTTCAGATGATTAAAGGCATTTAGTCTTCTTTCTTTCAGTAGCTCTAAGTCCTGAAGTCTAGAAACCCTATATTCTTCATCAAATATTAGGCCTTTTAACAATACTCGCAAGGATGGTAACTTGACTTCAATAGGCATGATGGCTTTAGAGCTATAGACTAGGGAATATGGAGTTGGACCTATGGGTGTACAAATACTTATGTAGTAGGCCCATAGAGTAGGGTTCAATTGGATATGCCAGTCATGACCGACATCATTGACAATCTTCTTTAGGATTTTCAAGGTAGTTTTATTAGATGCCTCTGCCTAGTCGTTTCCTTGGGGGTAATATGGGGTGGAAAAGCGGTGTTGGATGTGGAATTTGTCACAGTTCTCTGACATCCTAGTTTTTAAATAGTATTCCATTATTAGTGATAATGGATATAGGGATACCATAGCATCAAATGATGTAATTTAGGATGAATGAGGTAATTTGTTTTCCTGTGACATTGGCTGGGGGTATAGCTTCGATCCACTTTGTGAAGTATTTATTGGCAGTGATTATAAATTTATGGTCATTGGATGATGGAGGGTGTAGCTTGCCCACTAAGTCGAGTCCCCATTGACAGAAAGGCCAAGGAGTTGTTAAAGGCTGCAGCTCTTGTGCCGGTGCATGTATTAGGTTCCGATGGATTTGGCATTTCTTGCACCTTTTCACAAAATGATAAGAGTCTCTTTCCATAGTTGGCTAATAGTATCCCATATGTATGAGTTTCTTAGCCAAAGTAGGACCACTAGAGTGGGTTTTGCATATATCTTCATGAACTTCGCTTAGGGTGGTTTGATATTTCTCACTATCAAGACACCTAAGGAGAGTACCATCTAGTACTCGTCGATACATAGTGTTAGCGATAATGGTATAATAGGAGGCTTGGTGGATGAAAGTTCTCTTTTGGTTATTAGATAGATCAGGTGATAGGGTGTTCTCTTTCAGATAGTTATATACTTTTCCATATAAGGGAGAATTGGATCCTACTATGTGACATATGATGTTGGTTTTAGGGATGTCGTAGGTAGGATGGGATACTGGCTCTACCAAGAACTCATAGCATGACTAGTTTTCAGGTATATCAGGGAGAGATGCAATGGTTTCCATGGAATCTGCTACTTTGTTCTCTAGTCTAGGTATTTTCTTAAAATAAATCTCAACAAAGTATTCTTTGAAGTTGTCTATCATATGCTTGTACGATATTAACTTCTCGTCTTTGGTTTGATAGTCATCATTCACCTAGTTGATGATAAGTTGTGATTTTCCATACGCATGAAGTTCTCTGACCTTCCATTCTACTTCCATTTGGATGCCAATGACCAGTGCCTCATATTCTGCCACATTGTTGGTACATGGAAAGAGTAGTCTGTATGACTTTGGAATTGTGTCTCCATTAGGCGTGACCAACAAGATACCTGCTCCAGACCCATGCTGAGTATACGATCCATCAAAATAGAGTTTCCATGCTTGTGTTGTGATGTTAAAGATGGATTCATTAGGAAACTTGAAGCTTAATGGATTCTCATCTATCAATGGTGCATTTGCTAATTGATCTGCAATCACCTAACCTTTTATGGCTCATCTGTCTACATACTCAATATCAAACTCATTGAGTATCATCACCCACTTGGATAACCTGCCTGTTAGAGTAGACTTGTTGAGTAAGTACTTCAATGGATCAATCTTGGCTACCAATTTGATGGAATGAGTGAGCATATAGTACCTTAGTTTCTATGATGCAAAAACTACTACAAAACATGCTCGTTCTATGGGTGTGTATTTCAACTCATAACCAACCAATGTCCAGCTGATGTAGTAAATAGATTGCTTCTTTCTTTCATGGTTCTATTGTGCCAGTAAAGCCCCTAGAGCAGTTGACGTAGCTGAAATATAAAGTAGAAGGGGTTTGCCCTAGATTGGAGGCATCAAGATTGGTAGATTCATTAGATACTCTTTGAGGTGCTGAAAGGCTTGTTCACATGAGTCATCCCAATTGAAAGGAATGTTCTTGTGCAAGAGATGTGTAAATAGATGGCATTTGTCTAGTTGAGAGATAAACTTCCTGATGGATTGTAGCTTACCCTGTAATGACCTTAGCTGACTGAGATTCTTTGGTGGTGGCATGTCCATGATTGCTTTTACTTTGGTTGGGTCCACCTCAATTCAGAGGTGACTCCAAAAACACACTTCTTTGGATTTTAGCGTACATTGAATTGCTCTAATCTCTAAAAGATTTTGTCTAAGACCTGCAAGTGTCCTTCTTTGGTAATTGACTTGAATGTCATCTACATAATCTTCCATGATGGTGTGCATCATGTCATGAAATATTGTAGTCATGGCTCTTTGATATGTTGCCCCCACATTTTTTAGTCCAAATGGCATGATCCACCAACAATAGGTACCCCATGGACATGTGAATGTAGTCTTGTGTTGATCTTCCAGCACTATTTTGATTTGATTATAGCTAGAAAATCCATCCATTAGTGACAACATGGTGTGCCTTGTAGTTAAATCTACAATGATGTCGATGTTAGGCAAAGGGAAGTCATCCTTGGGACAAGCCTTGTTCAAATCTTTGAAGTCATTACATAGTCTAATCCTTCCATCTAGTTTTGAGATAGGTACTATATTTGAAATCAACTCTAGATAATCAATTAGTCTGATAAATCCAACATCTAGTAGCTTCTTCAATTCTTCCTTCACTAAGAGTGTGATATACAGATGAATCTTCCTTAGATTTTGTTTGACTAGTTTAGCTCCTGGAGCTAGTGACAAATGATGCATTATAATATTTGGATCCACCCCCAACATATCTACATATGACCAAGCAGAGTTAATCTGTTGTTTCTTGAAGAAGTTGATGAATTCTAGTTTTTCATGTTCAGATAAAGATTTTGCCATATGTATTATCCTTGGGTTATGTTCTGTACCAATGCTGATAGGTGTAGCCATTTCAATCACAACTGATGATCTCTCCTGATGATTGATATTGGGGAGAGTGTCAAGCCTTCCATCCTTTGGTGCCTCGAAGAGGTTTTTACCATTGGATTCATCTTTTATTTTTCTACTATTTTCATGATCTAACACTGCCACAGAGCGGTTTTCACCATTAGATTTGTCTTTTATCTTTACATTTTTATGACTGAAAGGCTTGGCACTCTCTCCAAAATAAGCCTTTTCATTGAGTTCTATGGCATAGCCATTTTTGTGATACCCTGTGGGTAGATGGTCTCTAAATTCTAGATAATCTATGATAGCATCGTCATTTTGGAAAGTATCTAGCTTAGGGGCGTCATCTTGTAAATCCTAGTATATGAGTTCAAGATGCACTAAGGGTAATGGGTCATCAAGTTGATATGGTTTGAGGGTAGTGATGGTTAAGATAGAGGAGTTGTCTAGATTAGTGTAAGTGTTTACAAATTCTATGATGGTACTCTCCTTCTGTCAAGTGTGATATCATACCTTCCTTACAAAACTCACTTTTGGTATTGTTTGGATCAAACTCTAGAGGTCTAGACCTAGAGCTTCGTTCCTCATGAGTTGTATGGGTAGAGCTATATTGTTGAACCACATCAACATCTTTGTCATCACAAGATAGTTCAAAAAGGGTATCCCATTCATATTCATTTGAGTCTATCTCACTCCATTCTTGTAGTCAGTGAATCTGCTCTACTAAGTTAGTAGTAGCTATTTCTCTTTCTTTTCCTTTATGCTTTTCTTTACCTTTGATGTTTTCTTTGCCTTTGTACCCTAGCCCTGTAGTTCGAGATGCTAAAGAAGAAGGTTGGATAGGTTCAATGATGCCTTCTTTTCTTAATCCTATGGGACCATGACCGTCATATACCATTCTTTATAAAATAGAGAACCCTTGCCATATTGTTCAGTTTGCAATTGGGATTGAGGGTCTTGTGGTTTGGACTCACTATCTTCATCTTTATATAGCCATTGTAGAATATCCTTCTCATCACTCTCATCTGATAGGCATCCCCATTTAACAAAAGGACCTTTAGGAGTCTCCATTGACTTGGGTTTCTTCATGGATGGTTTTCCATAGGACTTGGGAGATATAGGTAGTTGTGCTAGATAGAAGGTTTGTGTGATAGTATACTCTCCTACACCCTTGTCTTTGAGCTTGAGTTTGAGTTCAGATGTCTTGGATGTAGAAGGTAGTGAGGCTGGGTCAACATGGGATGAAGATGAGGAAGATGCACGATTGGTGGGGATTACAACTTCGGGATTGGATTGGATGGAATTGCAATATTGGAATGGATCAGGATCACCTTGGATAGTGATTTCTTTGCCATTATGAGGAAACTTGATGCACTGATGGTAGGTGGATGGCACAGCCTTCATCATGTGTATCCAAGGTTGACCAAGAGGAATATTATATGTGAGTTCCATGTCAAGCACTTGGTACACTACATATTTCACTACCAGTCCCACTCTGATTGGAAAAACAACGGTTCCCTTTGATCTCTTTTCTTCTTCATCGTATGCCTTGATTGTAATTTTCTTCTTAGGATCGATGGAATTCTCTGAAAACCCCAATGCAAGGATTAGTTTTAAAGTGCAGATATTTAAACTTGCCTCTCCATCGATTAGGACCCATTTTATTTTATATTTATGGATGAAGGATTCAATATGGAGGGACACATTGTGTGGTTGGGTGATAGACATATCATCTTTTTCTGTGAAAGATAAGAAATGGGGTGTAGTTAGATGACCTACCATGGCCTGAAATTGCTCGTTGGCTAGATTGGTTGGGATGGTAGTTTCCAAGAGATCTTTTTTGAGGATGGCTTTGTTAGATGGAGATAGACGTAAAAACTCCAAAATGGATACATGTGCAGGAGTTCTTTGGAGTTGTTCAAGGATGTTGTATTGGTTAGATGTGGAGGATGGTTTGGATGGAGCCCCTTTGAGAGTAATCTTTCCACCATGAGTAGTAACATTACAATTGAGGTTTTTATTTATAGTGATCACATTTACATGTGAGTCACTTTTAGAGATGTGGTTAACATAATCATATGACACATTGGTGTAGTTGGTGTTGTTACCACCGTTATTGCTTTGCTTGGAAGAACCTCCCTTCTCACAGTTGGGGAGCGGATTCTTGAATGCCAAATGGTCATCATTGGACATGTGTCCATCAATTAATATTACTTTTTGATCAATTAAGTCTTGGATGGTATTCTTTAGTCTTTGGAAATCATTGGTTTTGCGACCCTTGCTTCTATGATATTCACAAAAGCCTAAGTCTTTCCACCAAGAGGGTTTAAATTTAGGTTCATAATCTTGCACTGTTGGAAGCATTATGAGATTGTTTGATATGAGCTTCCTTAGGGCAGATTAAATTGATTCCCCTAATGGTGTAAACTTTTGATGAGGAGGAAATTTTGTGGATCGTGGTTCATTATTTTGAGGTTAGTTTGATGGTGTGTTATTTTGTGGATTTGATAGATTAAAGATTGGTTGTTTTGGTACCACATGTTTAGCATCAACAACACCATCGTTTACAATGTTTTTGTTTTTGGTCCAAAACCTTGGCTTGTCTGTGTTATTACTTGAACTAGGGGTGTCTTTGTAGAGTTTGATTTGTCCCTTAGCTATCAAGGCTTTCTCAATGAGTAACCCCATTTCAATGACCTTACTAAAGGAAGTAGGACATTGTATTTGTATTTGATAGCTCAAGTCAGTGTTGAGGTTGTGGACAAACATCTCAATCATTTGTTTCTCTAGGATATGGTATGGACACTTGCTAGCCAGTTGTCTGCATCTTTGTAAAAAGGAGGCAAAGTATTCTCCACCTTTTTGTTTGTTATTACAAAGATCCAACATTGAAATTTCATGTTCAATGTTGTAGGAGAAATGGGTCATGAATTTATCCACTAGTTCATTAAAGGTCCAGATGTCGGGAGGTAATCAGGAGAACCATTCCATTGCTTGTCCTCCTAAGTGGCATGGAAATAGTCACATAAGGTGTGTTTCATTGTGAGCAACTTCTAAGAAAGCAGCACTAAATTCTCTTATATGGTCACGCGAGTCACCTTTTCCTCTATATTTATCAAATTTTGCAACCTCAGATCTTGAGGGAAAAGGTATCATGAACAAAGTTTTTGTCAAAAGGATATTGTGAGATATCCTCTAGTGAGTAGTGCTTTGTTGAAGTTCCAGTTTGAATGTCCACAAGTTGTTGTTGCAAGACTTGGATTTGTTGCGTTAATGTGTCCAAAGAGTTTGATCTATCCTTAGTCTTGTCATTTTTGGGAGCATCGATGTCATTCAATGGGGTTTCTTCTCTCAATTTTGAGACATCCAAATTAGGGGTAATTTAACTCCTTGTTGTGCTAGCATGAGGAAATATTTTGGGGGGTCCATGTTTATGACCTTGTCCACCATTCTTTGAAATTTAGGATCTTGTATAGCACTAACAAGTTCTTCATGTTGGATTTCTTCCTCATCATTTCTAGAAGAAGAGGAGTGTACACTATGGTTTGAGGTATCCATTTCTTTGGTTTTTTTGGTTTGGGATCTAGTTTGAACCATAAGTTTCATGGATATGGGTGAAGTTGGATGAAATACTTGTGCAAGTAAGTGAAAAGTTTTTGAAAAGATGTGGTTGAGGTATGGTTGATTAGATTTGGAAGCCTTTGTGATAATATATTCTGAGGTTTTCTCTTGATCTATTTGGTCAAACAAAATTATCTTGAGCTATAATGGTATTAGCTATCAAAGTGTTGATATAAAGGAAGTCAAATAGGGATAATTGGTAACTGCTATTGATGTAGACTAGACCTTTATCAAGATGCTCTGGTGTAGTTTCAAGGTAGAAGATGATAAATCCTAATAGGAAAATAACTAGGTTGTTTGATTTAGAGGATCTCAATGATACCTTAGTGAAAATCTTAGTTTTTGTTTGATTTTTTTGGATGGCTAAGTATGCTATGGTAAGTGGAATGTTTGGAAATGAGTATGTAATAAATTTTTATGGTTTAATTGAGTTCACAAATTGAATCTAGGCAATAATGGGTACCTAAAAATGATTTTTTTCTCTCAAAATGTCAGGAACAAGCCACTATCACAAATGCACATGTTTATTTGTACTGAAACAGAGCTTAAATAAGCATTTCTATGGATTGAATGCGTGGTTCTGAATGCACAGCACTACTGTTGAAAGCGCAGGTTTATGTATGTGTCGAAAGAATGGTTGAATGCGCAGCAGGAAGGCTTAAATGCACAACAATATACAAATGCGTTGAAAGATTTGTCAAATGTGCAGAAAGAAGTCTCAAATGTAGTTCTACTTTTCTAACATGTTTGATCAATTTTTCTTGTTTTTCAAGCACGTTTTCTAAGCAGCCTAAGTGTTTTGCTCATGATTTAGTTTTAGTTTGTTGCAATAAAATACAATAGATAAGAAGATTTCATGGTGTTATACAAATTTTTGATAAACATTTTGTAAAAAAGTACAATTCCTATGGTTCGCAAGGACAATATTTATTGAGTCCTAACTTGGATTTCTCCAACCACTTAAATCAAGGCAAATAGTTAGCAACTTGGTAGCACTGGCTCCCCCTTGCACGACACTCACTTCTCCAGCATACCAAGTTACAATTCCTCTAAAGAGTTGAATTTTCTATCTCTACACATGATTAATGAATACGTTGGGTGGCTTCAGAGGTCTGACCTCCTGTGTCAACAAATAGAAGGATTTGGGATTCTAAAAATAATTGGTTCTTAATGAGAGTATTCATTCCTGAGGTGGTTATACATGTGATGATTCTCTCTATTTAGGAGGCTTCCTAATCTGTAGAGGTTAGGCTCTACAGGTTTAAACACACTATAAGGGTACTCTAGGAAACATTCATCGGTATAACACAGTAGCACCCATTGTTTATGACTTTTGTCACAGACACATTTATTTATAGCAGCTTGAAAGTGGCTTGGCTTTAGCCCATTACTACTTGAGGTCATCCCACTTGGAAGAAACACAATCCTAAGGGCATGCCTCTTCTAAAGGTTGAACAGATGAAATGATGGGTTTGGCATTTTGGTCACCCAAGATGGGGAGAGCATAGGCCTATCACCATTTTACAAGAATAGTAGACACTAGTTCATTAAGCTTCTAGAGTTAATATAAATGTGATTTAATCTACCAAGTACAAGATTGACATGATAGAATAAACATGAAAATACAGTTGATTTTAGCCTCCTAAACAAACTATGTGAAGATTGTTGTTGAAGATTTGATCAATTTACTTTCCCCTACTTATTGTAAATGTGGATTTCTAAATGCAAGATTTTCTTGAAAGATTTGTTCAATTTTTAACCACCTAGTTTTGGACGATGTGAAATTTGTATGCAATTTGTATGAGCAATGATGTGATTTACTCCTAATTAAAGCTAGATGAAGATTAAATGCAAGTTGCATGAACAATGATTTAATCCTCCTAATTCAAACTAAATGAAGATTATATGCAAGTTGCATGAACAATGATTTACTCCTCCTAATTTAAACTAGATGAAGATTGCATGCAAGATGCCACTAAAAATTCCTAAACCAACTCTTAAACCTACTAGAACATTCTGTCAATAGCCTCCATTGTTGATTGATAATACCTACAACCAAGTTAGTATCAAAAAATTTACAAAAATCAATACAAATCTCTGACAGGAATCAGATGCGTTGAAATAGACAATGGATGCATAGGAAGACAGATTAAATGCACCGAAAGATAGATGTGCAGAAAGAACTAGCAAATGCACATAAAGAAGTCTTAAATGCATAGGAAGAATGAAAGTGCAAAAAGAACGATTAGATGCACAGAAAGAAGTTTCATATGCATTGGACTATTCTTTTCATGATGGATGCGCAAGACTGGAAATTTGAATGCGTCGGAACGACCTGTCATGACTTCAACTTCACCAAAAACTCTAATGGAGGTTAAAAATGAGGCAGTGGCCCCATGGTGGGCACCAAAATGTTATTGAAAATTTGAACTAGAATAGAAACTACCTAAATATTCAATACCTCAATGGAAATAAGACAAATACAAATAAACAAAAAGATATACCTTTACAAACAGATTTACCTCGTGCCTTCCATTGTTGCCTATCTCTCTTTGATCTTGTGTGAGTATAGAGCTCTCAGAAGTTGTACTTCCTTGCTGTTGAGATGACAAAGATAGAATGGCTATGTGGAAGATTATGCAATGAGACTACAATGCAATAACTAAGATGAAGGATGGAGATAATGATATGCAGCCATGGTTGATGATTATGAGATGAGGATAATGGGATTACAATGCAAATGAGTGGAGCCAAAGGCACACTTGGGAGCTATGGTGGAATTTTTGTAGAATTAGATTACTAAAGCTTGATTCATTGGAAAATGAGTGTGAGAACCTTGCTTTTATAGGCTAAGGATGGACCTATTCCAAGTGTCATAAGATCCACAATTGGAAGAATTAACTGTGATGTGTACAATTGAGATAGAGTTGATTGGGATGAGGGCTCAGATAATCATGGGAAATGTTCCTACTATGTTTACAAGGTAGATGAATATGTGGATCCATAAGCCACATGTCAATGTGCTCTCAAAGACCTGTGAGTTAGAAGTGGGAGACTATGAGCAAATTGTGGAAGGACTCTTGATTTGAGGGAATGTGAGAGATGAACTAGGATTTGAAAGACAAGTGTCTTTGTTAATGGAGATGATTGAGAAATAATAGGACACATGTGGGTGAGGATAATTAGCTAATTAAATATTAAAATATTTAATTATGTGTGCAACATGGTGAGGTGTCCAATATGACATGGAGGAATGACATGGATTAGTGACATGGAATTTAACAAAGGACTTAGGATAAATGATGATTAATTAAATAATTTTGGATTATTTAATTAGACATGATATTAGAGGAATTAGTGTATGATTAATTAAATAAATTGATTTTATTTAATTATGAGAAGGATAAGATAAATGTGAATCAAATTAATAAATTTGAATATTTATTTATTGATAGAAGAATTAGAATAAAATAAATATTAAAATATTTATTTAATTCGACTCAAGCCATTTTTAGGTGTATACACTTACAATCATTTCATTCCATGAGACAACATTTCTTTGAGGCATCATGTCAAATAGTTCACATGCCTTGTCTATGCTTCATCACTTTGCATACATGTCTCATAGGGTAGTTGCAACAACATTTGACCAAATTCCCATATCCTTTATGCTTTGATGGATGTCAATACCCTATTCTGAAGATCACATATGGGCATAAACAAGGAGGATGCTGGCTAAGGTTGTGGAATTTGGCTTTACACCTACCAACTACATTTGGTTTAAAGTTTCTAAAGCCTTTTTAAAAAAATCCATTTTGTGCATATCTTGCAATCATTGCATTCCATGAGACAACATTTCTTAGAGGCATCACATCAAATAGTTCATGTCCTTTTCTATTCTTCCACACTTTGCATACATGTCTCCTAGGGCAGTTGCAACTACAACAT
This sequence comes from Cunninghamia lanceolata, assembly GCA_027924645.1. Lineage (NCBI taxonomy): Eukaryota > Viridiplantae > Streptophyta > Pinopsida > Cupressales > Cupressaceae > Cunninghamia > Cunninghamia lanceolata. The sequence goes on along the minus strand of BSBN01000430.1, from coordinate 16,916,455 downwards.
CTGTCAAAATTCCTTTATCCTTTATTCTTTCATGGCTGTCCATATCTTGTTCTAAAGATCTTAATTTGGCACAGGCATGGAGGATGCTTGCAAAGGTTATGGAATTTGGTTTTACACATGACAATTGCATTTGCTTGAAAGTTTATAAATCCTTTTCAAAAAATCCATTTTATACATATCATGCAATCATTACATTCCATGAGAGGGCATCTCTTTGAGGTGTCATGCTAAATTATTCACATGCCTTGTCTATGCTTCCACACTTTCCATACATGTCTACAAGGGCAGCTGCAAATACAACATCTAACAAAATTTGTATATCCTTTATGCTTTGATGGTTGTCTATACCATGTTCCAAAGATCCCATTTTGGCATAGGTAAGGAGGATGGTGGATAAGGTTGTAGAATTTGGATTTACATGGCAATCGCATTTTCTTGAAAGTTTCTTTCAAGCCTTATCAAAAATCCATTTTGTGCATATCTTGTAATCATTGCATTCCTTCATTTGTGATGTGCATAACATGCTATAATTGTACATTCTTACAACAAGTGATTCATGTTATAATGAAGCACAATATGATGAAATAAGAAGATGCATATTTACAACACTTAAGAATATGTAGTAGTGTTTGTCATGTCATCAATACATGTTTATATCCCTTACTTTCTCATGCAAATGGATAAACTATGTTTTCATCTTCATATACATGGCTTACAATGTGTGACAATAAAACAATACAAGTTGTATATGTGTTTAACAACATGTATACATGTGATACAACACCTCTAAACATGCATTGACTTAGGTGAGTGGTTCTATCATTAGTGGTGGTGTTCATTTTGGACATAAAATAACAATGGTTATTTTTATACAAATAATTCATGGAACTTGTAATTTGCAATCTTGTTCTTTATGCCTATTCATTTTGTAATTTGAAACAAAAGATGGAATTCTTACCCACATTCTATGCAGCTACATTAGTGAGGTCAAAGTAATTTAATAGATAGGGAGAGAGACATAGGTAGAACACCGTTGATGAAAACCAAGGTCTTTGCTTATGAATAAGATATCTTCTTGTTATTGCTACAATCTTATGACTATCACAATTTTGCATGCTTTTGACAAACATTAATCAAATATGCATGGAAGACCATGAAACCACAATGTAAGTCTGAAAAGATGAAATTTAATCTATTTTGAAAATTCAACCATAGCTGCAATAGTCAAAACAACAACAAATCCTTCCATTTTTCTACTTAAATGTCAGATACATGTACTTACAAGATTATATTTTTTTGTTTTAGATGATGTTATCTATCCCACTATTACATTTTTCTTGTACTAACATGATTGTATCTTTTACATTTTTCTTATGCTAACATGGATTGGAATGGGTTCATCATCTTCAAGACTATTTGAACCTTTTATTAATGACCTACAACACATTAGATCAAATGAGAACACCATATCAACCTAAGGAGAGTAGAGGAAACACCTAAACTAGAGATTACAACATAGCTTTTAGTTTAGTTTCATCTACTAGAAAGGTGCAACTAAATTTTTGTATTCATCATCTCTTGGGGCCAAACGGATGGTGCCAACATGTCTAGGTGGGCAAGTAAATGCTAGCGGAGGTGTATTTTAAATGGTGAACCCTCCTGGTCATTCTTTGCTACATTGGATAGAGAAAGTCTCTTAAGAGCCCTCAGACAAAAAAAGTGTCAAACTTTGGATCTGTTGTTTCATCAAACTATGACACCTAGGAACATCTTCTTTGCATGTATAGGTGGATGTCAGGTCTGTTCGATTCAAGATAGACAACTGAGAGGGGGGATGAATCAGTTGTCCAAAACTTTCTTGCAATTAACCACTTAATTCCACTTTCTAATTAAGTAGTATAATAATAAGTCAATCATGGAAACATAATGCATTAAATCAAATGCAGAAACACATTAACACATAAGACACCAAGATTTTGACGTGGAAAACCTAGTTAAGGGAAAAACCATGGGGTGACTAACCCAAGATTGTATTCTCTATTAGAAGAATAGAAAGAACAAATGGCACATGCCAATTAGGGCTCACTGCCCGAGCACACTGCTCACAAGAGGCCCACTGCCTACAAGAGACACAATATCTACAGAATTATGAATATTACATACTTGAATTGAAGAATAGCCTTTTCACCATGCTTGAGTCAGTTCCATTTAAGCCCAATACTTTTTCTGTGCCTTTCACTTTCCTCTCCTCTACCACACTCTCATCTCCACAAGATACTTTTTAAATGACTTTACAACTCCTTATTTATACAAGACATTGACTTAGGTATATTCATCCAAGTCAGCATACATTACAAAGCAAATACATAAATACAACACGACTAATTACAAAAAGACTTCATGCAGATCAACACATTGTCAGCCACACAGATCTGAGACTTCAATCTTCCTTTGGGAGCACGCCATTCCTCACAAAAACTCTTCAAGATCATCTGCAGGATGTGTAACTCATCTGGTCAGCCTAACTTCGGAAGAACATCATCATCCAGAAGTAATCCTTCAATTTCTGGCTCAATCTTCAATGCAAACCTTCAACATGAACTGGACACAATCCAAAGACCTCCACAAGCTTTCCTAAATCACCAAGGACATCCACACTACATCCGCTTATTGAAATCATTCTCTTCTTCATCTGGAACCTCAAGAACACAGTCTATCATCACTGTTATAATGGAATAGATGCTTGCAAACCTTCAAACCATGAACCAATTGAGTTGACACTTCACATTTTCTTCATAAACACTCCACCAAATCTATAGAACAATATATTGCATTTCTGGATCTCACCAGACCTATATGTGTCACTCTGTCACCTTTGGGCACCTGCTAGAACTAGTTTTACTTAAGTGGCCATAACTTCTTCAGATCTTCATGCAGACCTTTGGAATCTTTACTAGATCATCTTAAGACACATATCTACAAACCCTTTGAAGTGCATCCTCTGATCTTCATCTTATCTGGGATCTTTAGCTCATTGTCTTCACTATTCTTCTCTGTTCCTAATTAGGACTAATTTTCTCACTATCCTCATCACATAGCTCATCCAATCCTTATCATCAATGCAATAGGAGTATGTTGACATCAATGACAATACCGGTTAGGCCCATACTGGCAACAATCTCCCCCTTTATCATTGATGGCAACATATGATGTGAAAAACTATTTTAATCATCATGACAAGAACTTCTCCTCACTGACAACTCCCCCTATTAGCAACAACCATTCACATGTCTTCTCTTCCTTTACTGCTCCCCCTTTGATCAACAACCACTTGTTTTTCACGTCTTCTTTCCCCCTTTGACATCAATGGCAAAGGGCACATACTTGCATCAATTTAGAATCATACCAAGTGCTCCCCCTGAGTAGAAGCTTCCCAAACTTCAATCTAGACCACAAGATATGATTGTGAGATCCACCGGACTGATGCACATCAGTGCACCTTAATTCAGAACTAGAGGGGTAATAATCCCTAACTTCTCCCTAAGATACTCAAAAAAGTCCTTAGGAAGAGGTTTAGTAAAGATATCTGCAATCTGATCCTTGGAAGGCACAAACTCTAATCTAACTTCATTCTTGTTCACTTGCTCTCTCAACAAGTGAAACTTGATAGATATATGTTTAGTCTTTGAATGCAACATACGATTCTTAGATATATTTATTGCACTTGAGTTATCACAGAATATTGTAATAGGTTCCTCATACTCCACTTTGATGTCTCTTAGCATTTTCTTCATCCACAAAACTTGAGTGCAACTACCTGCTGCTGCAATATATTTTGCTTCAGCTGTGGACAAAGATATTGCCTCTTGTTTCTTGCTTAGCCAAGAAACCAATCTTTTCCCCAAAAAGAATGCTCCACCACTGGTACTCTTCTGGTCATCCACATCTCCTACCCAATCTACATCTGTATATGCATGAAGAGAGAAATTATGGTCTCTAGGATACCAAAAACCATACTCAACTGTCCCTTTTAGATATCTAAAAATCCTCTTGATTGCCATGACATGAGATTCTCTAGGATCAGCTTGGAATCTAGCAACAAGACCAACAACATTCATAATGTCAGGTCTTTTTTGAGTGAGATACAACAATCCTCCAATCATTGACTTGTACTTTTTCTGATCAACCTTAGGAGTGTCATCATCTTTTCTCAACTTACATCCGGTTGCCATGGGAGTACTCATTGGCTTTGGGTCATCCATTCCAAATTTCTTCAATAATTCTTTCACATATTTGGTCTGAGAAATGAAAATTCCTTTCTTTGTTTGAATGATTTGCAGACCCAAGAAAAAATTCATTTCCCCAAGCATGGACATCTCAAATTCACTTTTCATTTGATTTGCAAAAGTTTTGCACATACTATCTCTTCCTCGAAGAATGATATCATCAACAAACACTTCAGCAATCAGGATATTTTCATGATCAGTTTTGAAGTACAAATTACTATTAGCAGTACCTCTATTGAAACTAATCCTAAAAAGATGCTTATCGAATCTTTCATACTAGGCTCTTGGGGCTTGCTTGAGTCCATACAGTGCTTTCTTCAACTTGTAGACCATATGATGTAGAGGAAAAGATCAACTCAACTTCTTATTAGCAAAGTTCATTACAATGGGCTTCAACCTTACAAACGTCACAAGAAATCTTTCCACAAAAAGAGTGACACCAAACTGAGCTTAAACATTTCTGACTCAAACAAGGTCTCTAACCCAATAACTTCATTCTACACCTTCAAAGATAGTGAGCAGCAACTTACCATATGACTGTCCTATCATGTATTTGCCATTCCTTCATAGACTACCCAAACTCCTAGTAGCACTCCTACAAGCAACTGTCATCCTTAACTATCATCATAAACTTCACCTCAAAATTGTGATCGCATCTTTGAATACCCATTACCAAGTCTTAAAACATATCTAAAACTCAATGTATATTGCTTTGTAAGAAACTGTTCAAAAATGGACTGACAACGAACAAATCAAGGGTATTAGGCCTTGCATGCACACAAGGCTTATTGGTTTGGGCAACTCCATGACTCCCCACACTTTGCATGTGCATGGAGCACTTCACACTTGGTCTACATAAACTTATTTATTCATCAAAAGTCTATCTTGCAATGATTTGAGCACAAATTCCAAGATTTACCTCCTTGATTGTCCTCTAAACTCTATTTTCTGGACTGTGACAGAAAAAATAGTCATAAACTTGGTTTTTCCCTTCTAAAATCTCTACCATTTGATTCAAAACCTATCAAATATGAAAGTAAATGTTACTACCATCATTTTCCACTAGGGATTGATAACATGCAAAGGATAAACAAGGAGAAAACACAGTTATTCATACCACTGTTTACCCTAACAGAGGGTTTTTGATAGTTTTAGACAAAATGCAATATCTACCATAAAACAAAACCAAACTACATGAAATAAAATACAAGTGGAAGGTGACTGAGAGAAGTTTCATTTGAAAACAAAACTAAATGCCTTCCTTCTCGTACAGGGCCGTACACAGCAAGGAAACAACAAGTTTCTGTAATAGAATATAGAAAAAATAGTGTTTTTAACATTCTAATTTCAATATCCAATCACCTCTGAATCTTTAATGGTTACAAGGCCTTTTTTAAAGGCATAACAATGTGTCTTTTTGGTTTCCACTTTCTTGGAACGAACCAAGAGCCACAAGACTCTTCACCTTCTAAATTTGCATCATTTTAGCATTTTTACATAACAACCTATTACATTGTATGTAATATTTGCATGTTTGAACCTCCTAGTGACCTTAATAAAAGGAAAATGACTTAAATTATCTCCTTACATTGTTAAATCATCAAATTTGAATCAAACTCCTATGGAAACATCAATTTGTGAAGGTGCTCCTGCACCACCATATCACCATGATCAGACAATTGAAGTCCATCCGGTTGCTCAATGAATACTTCTTCTTCCAAGTCACCATTCAAGAAGGCAGACTTGACATCCATTTAATATACTTTGAAGTCTTTAAAGGTAGCAAAGACAAGAAATAACCTAGCTGCTTCAATTCTGGCCACCAGAGCAAAAGTTTCTTCAAAATCAACTCCTTCTATTTGAGAGTAACCCTTGCAGACCAATCTGGCTTTGTTTCTGACTACTTCAACTTCATTCAGTTTATTCTGGAAGTCCCATTTGGTTCCAATCACATTCTTGTTTTTAGGTCTAGGAACAAGATCCCAAGTGTGATTTTTCTCAATTTGCAACAGTTCTTCCTCCATTGCTTTAGTCCAGTTTTCATCATTGCATGCTTCATTTACTGTCTTAGGTTCAATTTTTGAAATCAGATAATACTCTTCTGAATCTTGAGCAATCCTTCTTCTTGTTTGAACACCTTTACTTTTATCACCTATGATCTGATCTTCAGAGTGATTCTGTCTTACATACCTGGGAATTTTGGGATTTACTTGCACTTCTATTTCTTGAACAGGTTCATTCAAACTCATCTCTTCTTCATGATTCACCAGATCAGAAGGGGCTTGGACTCCTTAGATCAAAACATCATTTTGATCATCTTCATCATATTCATAAAACCTTGAGGGTTTTTCAATGCCTTCATCAACCTTCACATTTGTACTTTCTATAATCTTTCTTAATCTCTTGTTATAACACCAATATGCTTTACTTTGAGTAGAATAACCCAAGAATATTCCTTCATCACTTCTAGCATCAAAAACTCTGAAATACTTCACAGTGGGAGTGATGCCAAACCAGAGTTCATAAGGAGACTTACTAGTATTGTTTTTGATTTGTACTCGATTGAGAGTATAGACTACAGTGCTTACAACTTCTCTCCAATAGATCTGAGGAACATTTACTTCCATCATCATGGTTCTAGATGCCTCTTGGATGGTCCGATTCTTTCTCTCCACTACTCCATTCTGCTGTGGAGTCCTAGGAGTAGACAATTGTCTTTTTATTCCACGCTTCTCATAGAATTCTATGAACTCACTGGATGTGAATTCTCCACCTCTATCAGACCTCAGACATTTTAATTTTAATCTAGTTTCATTCTCTACCATAGCCTTGAATATTTTGAATTTCTCAAGAGCTTCTGATTTCTCTTTTAGAAAAGTCACCCACATCATCTAGGAGTAGTCATCAATCAAAAGCATGAAGTATCTATCACCTTGCACACTTATGATTCTTGCTGGACCACATGAATCAGTATGAACTAGGTCCAATAATCCGGTGGAAGACTGTTCCTTACTTTTGAATGTGACTCTGCTCTACTTACCCAACTGACATTATTTGCACAAACTATTAGTAGGTTTCCCCAGTCTTGGAAGATCTCTCATAGCCTGGGTGTTACTTATCTTGATGATATTATCAAAATTTACATGACACATTCTCCTATGCCACAACCAACTCTGATCAATTTGAACAAATAAGAAACTTTTACCAGTACCAACCAAGTGGAAGATATTACCTTTAGTTTGAGTACCGGATGCAATCTCTATTCCAAAACTTTCAAAGATCTTACATTTTCCATTTTTGAATAGGAGGTCATAGCCTTTGTCCACCAATTGTCCAACACTGAGAAGATTGTGCTTCAGGCCTTCAACATACAGTACATTACTGGTTTTGTTCTTTCCATCAAAAGAAATAGTTCCTCGACCTTTGATTCTACCAGCAAAATTATCACCAAATTTCACCACTCCTCCTTCATACCTTTCCAAATCTATGAACATATTTTTGTCCCCTGTCATATGGTGAGAGCATCCACTATCAATGACCCAATCATCCTTTTCTTCAACCTGGGCAGCTAGAGCTCTTTCTATAATTTTATGATTAACAGATTCAGAGGGCATTAGATCTTCTTCCTTGATGTCAATAAACACCCAGTCACTTCTGGATTTATTTTTTGACTCTGATTCATCATCTGTTACTCCATTATTATCATCTTCATGAACATAATAACAATTCTTTTGTAACCTTGATCTGTTAGGATTTGGCCTTGAAAATCTTTCTGGACACCTTGAGGCAAAATGACCAATCTTATTGCAGTTAAAACATTTAAAAGGTAATTTCCCTTCATACTTACCAGATCCTCTTGGCAATTTTTTTGCAATAAGGGCTTCAAGTTGAGCAGCTTCTGCTTCATCTTATTCCAGGTCTTTTCTTGCTTTCTCATACCATGATAGTTTTTTTGAAGAGTTCTCTCCCGGATCAAACTTTTGTTTTCCTTTAACAGAGGCACTAGCTTTGAATGCAGATTCAGTCTTGGGGGGGCATCTCCAAATTCAGTTAATTCAAATGCAACCAATTTACCAACCAATTGATCTCTTGTGATACCTAAAATAAATCTGAATTCTTCAATAGTAGCAACCTTGTACTTGTAAGAATCAAGAAGGGATCTGAGGACTTTTCCAACAATCTCATATTCATCCAAGACTCCACTAGCACATCTAATACCACAAACAAGCTCATTTACTCTTGGCATAAATGTAGTGATATTTTCATCTTCTCTCATCTTCAGATTTTTGAATTTTCCTTTCAAGCTTTGTAGCTTGGCACATTTAACATACTTGTCTCCTTCATGCAGAAGTTCTAGTTTTTCCCAAATCTCAAAAGTAGTTTGTAGGTTAACAACATTTGTTAGCTCTGAATCAGACAAGGCACTTAGAAGAGCTTCTTTAGTCCACAGATTGTTTTCAGTATCTCTGATTTCATCTATGGTTTTCAGACCATTCTGTGGAGGAGTATACTTCTTTGAAGCCATGATCTAATACTACATTCATATACATTGCAAGTGACATTCCATGCAAATTTTCCAAAGAGTGAAATTGGTTCCATCAAACCTCGGACTATCCTTCTTGTAGGACGACATCCTAGATCTTCCTCAAGCGGTTAATCTCTTTTAGAGGAACTCAGCTTTAATACCAATTGTTAGATTCAGGACAAACAACTGAGAGGGGGGTGAATCAGTTGTCCAAAACTTTCTTTCAATTAACCACTTAATTCCACTTTCTAATTTAGTAGTATAATAATAAATCAATCATGGAAACATAATGCATTAAATCAAGTGCAGAAACACATTAACACATAAGACACCAAGATTTTGATGTGGAAAACCTGGTTAAGGGAAAAACCATGGGGTGACTAACCCAAGATTGTATTCTCTGTTAGAAGAATCAAAAGAACAAAATGGCACATGCCAATTAGGGCTCACTACTAGAGCACACTGCTCACAAGAGGCCCACTACCTACAAGAGACACACTGTCTACAGAATTATGAATATTACATACTTGAACTAAAGAATAGCATCTTCACCATGCTTGAGTCAATTCCATTTAATCCCAATACTTCTACTCTTCCTTTCTCTTTCCTCTCCTCTACCACACTCTCATCTCCACAAGATACTTTTTAAATGACTTTACAACTCCTTATTTATACAAGACATCGACTTAGGGATATTCATCCAAGTCAGAATACATTACAAAGCAAATACATAAATACAACATGACTAATTACAAAAAGACTTCACACGGATCAACACATTGTCAGATACACAGATCTGAGACTTCAATCTTCCTTTGGGAGCACGCCATTCCTCATAGAAACTCTTCAAGATCATCTGCAGGATGTGTAACTCATCCGGTCGGCCTGACTTCGAAAGAACATCATCATATGGAAGTAATTCTCCAATTTCTAGCTCAATCTTTAATGCGGACCTTCAACATGAATTGGACAAAATCCAAAGACCTCCACAAGCTTTCCTAAATCACCAAGGACATCCACACTACATATGCTTACTGAAATCATTCTCTCCTTCATCCGAAACCTCAAGAACACAGTCTATCATCACTGTTATATTGGAATAGATGCTTGCAGACCTTCAGACCATGAACCAATTGAGTTGACACTTCACATTTTCTTCATAAACACTCCACCAAATCCACAGAACAATATATTACATTTTTAGATCTCACTGGACCTATCTGTGCCACTCTGTCACCTCTGAACACCTGCCAGAACCGGTTTTACTTAAGTGGCCATAACTTCTTCAGATCTTCATGAGGACCTCTAAAATCTTTACTGGATCATCTTAAGACACATATCTATAAACCCTTTGAAGTGCATCCTCTGATCTTCATCTTATCTGGGATCTTTAGCTCACTGTCTTCACTATTCTTCTCTGTTCCTGATTAGGACTAATTTTCTCAATATCCCCAGCACACATCTCATCCAATCTTTATCATCAATACACCATGAGTATGTTGACATCAATGATAATATTGGTTAGGCCCATACTTGCAACAAGGTCCAACTACAAATACCTCCCTTAGTTATTTTTATCAATTTTGTTTGCTTGTGGTGGCAAGGAACACATTGTTTCAAAATGCTTCAGTTTCATGCAGTGGAAAAGTGCTAGAAGTGAAATTTTAAATTCCACACCTTTTGGGGCCTAATGCATTATGCCAACATGTTAGCATGGGAAGGTAAATGCTAGGGGAGGTCTCTTTTTGTGCACCAAGTGCCCTAGTCATTATGGGTTGTAGGCTACCAACAAAGTCACTTGAGATCCCTGAGAGAAAAAACCTTCCAAACTTTGACGCAATAGTTCTTGGAATTCATGGCACCTGGGAATGTTCTATTTAGACATAGGAGTGCATGTGGGGTCTTTCCATAATAATCTCTTGATTTTTGTCAACTCCAATTCATCTAACCATGCCTAAATTAAACGCATTCTTGCAAAATTCTTCGGTGGCATTCAACACAACATTACAAGGAGCCACATTTTTCATTCTACTCATCATGAGGCCTAATGGACTATGCCAACACATCGAGGTGGGTAAGTAAATGCTAAGGGAGGTCTCTTTTTGTGCGCCAAGTGCCCTAGATGTTCTAGGTTGTAGGCTACCAACAATGTCACTTGAGATCCCTTAGAGCAAAAAACGACCAAAATTTAATGGGACAGTTATCGAAATTCATGGCACCTAGAAATGTTTCGTTTAGACCCACAGGTGCACATGTGGTCCATCCACAATGAAACCTCTTGGTTTTTTTCAACTTCAGTCATTTGACCATGTTGAAATCAAATGCATTCTTGCAGAATGCTTCAATAGCATTCAGTACAACCTTGCTAGGAGCCATATTTTTCATTCTACTCATCGTGGGGCCCAATGGACTGTGCCAACACATTAGGGTAGATGATTAAATAGTAGGGGAGGTATATTTTCATGTACCAAGTGCCATAGATGTTCCAAGTTGTAGGCTACTAAAAAAGTCATGTTTATGATCTGGGTTGTAGGCTACCGGCAGAGTCACGTAAGATCCATGAGAGAAAAAATCTCCCAAACTTTGATGAAGCGGTTCTCAAAATTTGTGGTACCTGGGAATGTTTAGTTCAGACCTATAGGTGTACATGGGGTCCATCCACAATAACCTCTCTTGGTTTTTGTCAACTCCAATCCATTTGACCGTGTTGAAATTAAACACATTCTTGCAAAATGCTTAAGTGGCATTTAGTACAACCTTGTCAGGAGCCATATTTTTTTCCTGCTCATTTTGGGGCCTAATGGATTGTTCCAACATGTTGGGGTAGGTAGGTAAATGATAGGGGAGGTCTCATTTTATGCGCCAAGTGCCCCAGATGTTTTGAGCTACAGGCTACCAATAAAGTCACTTTTATGGACTTTGCCAGTAGCTTGTAGCCTAGAGCATCTGGGACATTTGGCACATGAAGAGAGACCTCCCATAGAATTTACCTACCCAACCCAACATGTTAGCATAGTCTTTTCGACCCCATGACAAGCATAACAAAAAGTATTTCTCCTGGCAAGGTTGTGTTGAGTATCACTGAAGCATTTTGCAAGAATGCATTTAATTTTGGCATAGTCAAATAGATTGGAGTTGACAAAAACTAAGAGAGGTTATTGTGAATGGACCCCATGTGCACATGTAGGTATTAACATAAAATTCTCAGGTTCCATGAATTCCAAGAATCGCTCTGTCAAAGTTTGGCATTTTTTTGCTCTAAGGGATCTCAAGTGACTTTACCGGTAGCCTGCATCCTAAAACGTCTTGGGCACTTGGCACATGAAAAAATACCTCCCCTAGGATTTACCCACCCACCTTGATGTGTTGACTCAGTCCATTGGGCCCCACGATGAGCATAATGAAAAAGGTGGCTCCTGGCAAGGTTGTGTTGAATGCCACTGAAGTATTTTGCAAGAATGCATTTAATTTTGGCACAGTCAAATAGATTCGAGTTAACAAAAATTGAGAGAGTTTATTGTGGATGGACACCACATGCACCTATAAATCCAAATGAAACATTCCCAAGTGCAATGAATTTTGAGAACCACTCCATCAAAGTTTGGTAATTTTTTGCTCTCAGAGATCTTAAGTGACTTTATCGGTAGCCTACATCCTGAAACATCTAGGACACTTGGCATACAAAAATAGACCTCCCCTAGTATTTAACCACCCACCCCAATGTGTTGTTGTAGTCCATTGTGCCCCACAAGGTGTGGAATGCAAAATTTCACTCCTAGCACCTTTCCATTGCATGAAACTGAAGCATTTAGGAACAATGTGTTCCTTGCCACCACATGCAAACAAAATTAATTTAAAAAAATTGAGGTATGTATATGTAGGTGTACCTGAGATCCACCTATACATGCAAAGAAGATGTTCCTAGGTGTCACAGTTTTATGGAATAGTCGGTCCAAAGTTTGACACCTTTTTTTGTCTTAGGGCTCTTAAGAGATTGTCTTTGTCCAATGTAGCTGAGAATGACCAGGAGGCTTCACCTCTAAAGATACATCTCCCCTAGCATATACTCACCCAACTGAATGTGTTGGTGACATTTGTTTGGCCCTAGGAGATGTCAAATGTAAAAGCTCATTCCTAGCACCTTTCCAGTACATGAATATTCAGTACTATAAAGTCGTTCTCACTTGATCCAATGTGTTGTAGGGCATCAATTAAGGCTTCCCTTCCCACTACTATCAATTTTTAGCACCAAACAATCTTTGAAGGAATCCCTATCGCTATGATGTGTGAAGAACCATGGCTGCTCCTAAGCCTGATAGAGGATATTTTGGCAAATAATGCCACCATTGGTACTATAAGACCTTCAAAATCTTAGGGATTGCAAGAAAAATGAGAACAATCATCAAGTTGACTCCAAAGGACATAATGGCATGACCCTTCAATTGAATGAACAATCATGAAATTGACTCCAAAGAACATATCATCATGAAATAATCATGAAACCCTACCTTACTTTCCTTCCAAAACCAACTTCATAAGGATTATGCCTACCTCCATCATACTCAAATCCTACATGCAAATTCAATTGCACTATTTAGCTAAAATGAGTACACCAACATGATGAAATGAGACAATACTATCAAAATACCTCCACATGGTGCAATCTTTTTTTCTAAACATAAATCTATGTTTCTTTCTATCCACCTATTCAAAGATGCAAGTTTTTGTTATGCCAATCCTTCTAGTAAAGGTACAAATCAAATGCTTACTTTGAACATTAAATAAATTAAATTAAAGACTTACAATTTTGATTTTCTTCCATTGCTATTCATAAGATGAAAAGTAGTGATATTTTTCACACCCTATTCTTTGAAATATCTTAATCTTAAAATATGCTTTTGATGAAACCAGTTGACTTAGTTTGATCAAACCAACTCACCAATCACGACCCTAGGGAATATCCAAATGCATCAACAACCATGCCATTCAACCATGAGCTCTATAATGAAATGAAGTTAATCACCTAGGACCATGGAGCACATATAAGTGGAGACACTTAAAAATGTCCCGAGTCTATGATTAACATTTTTACACTAGTTATTTCTTAATGTCATATTCCTCTATTAATTAAATAAGTTTGAATTATTTAATTAATTCACTGTCTATTTTCTAATCTACAATTAAATAATTTCTTATTTATTTAATTATTCATTTCCATTATTCTTCTTTTCTTCTATAATTAAATAATTAATTTTAATTATTTAATTAGTCATTTTCCATGTTTCTCTATACATTATTAAATAATGGCTTTCAATTATTTAATAATTTTCCAATTTCTCCAACATCCACTTTAAATAAATTTATCCTTATCTTCACACATGTCCTCCTCTCATTAAATCATTTGTCACACTATTGTCACACTACCACCTTCATTTAAAATAAGTTGTAACACCACTATCATTTATTAAATGAAGGATCCAAAATTAAATCATCTTTTAATCTCATCCATTGATCGTCATATATCATCAGTCAATCCTCATCCTTCATTCAAATCCAATCCTCTATAAAAGCAAGCCTTCATCTCCATTTCAAGGTTAACCACAATCATAATCTTCAACATTTTACTATCATACACCCATACTGAGCTTATCATATATCTTGCATACTACAAATATGAAAGAAAGCAAAGCAAAATTGAGAAGAGTGATGGAGGAGAATCAACCTTGGCATAGGAATTTAGATGTTATGGCTTTCATCATTTGATTTCTAATGTCATCTTGTGATTGATTGTTAGATTAGGATCATTATGGCTTGAATTTAGATAGTTTTGTGGTTGTTATTGATGATTCATGTATTTACCCTAATTTTCCCTAATCTACATTTGATGAACCTGACGTGAACTAACCAAATTTTGCACAAATTTTGTGAATTTACAGTTTTGCAAACAATGTGATGTATTTGTAGAATCATGCACCGCATCTGAACCTTCCTATGATGCATTCATCGAGCAGTCTGATGCACCCATCGAATCCAATGCTGCATCTATTGTGCATAAAGCCACATTTATTGCCTGCAATGGTGCATCTGACTGTTGTTTGAAATTTTTTATGTTTTCAATCATTGTTCTTTAATCTTGTTTATAGGGATCTAATTGATTTTTTTATCATCTTACAATGTTTTACCTATCTTTCTAACATCCTAACAAGTGGATTTACATCATTAGGGTTTATCTATAGACTACTTTTTGTTAGATTTGATGTGTTCTAAGATTTAGGTTACAGTGCGACGCATCTATGATATCCTGCACCATAATTGAAAGATCATGTGATGGATTTGTCAAATCCTGAGTCACAATCATAAGATCCTAAGATGCATATGTAAGATCCTACGATGCATTCACTAGGTCATGCACCACATTTGATCCATCCTACACTAAATTTGACTGTCAAGAAAAAGGGGGGTATAAATCTATGATTTTCATCATTTTCTACTTTTTGCATTTACTAGGGTAGAGATTTTTCTATTACTAATATTTGATTTCTAGCTATGTGGTGATCGTTAGGAGAAGACCTTTGAATCAAACTACTAATCGAATTTCTTGCAGGGTTACCTTATGTGTTTGAAATTTTTAATTTAGGAACATTTGGAATTGGTGCTTTAAAAGAACAAGTGTCTTCTATGTCTTGTGCACTTGCATGCATGTGAATCAGTTTACCGAAAGCATGTTTGTCTAAAGTATCGTCTCCCCTTGCACTACATGTGATTCCTAGGTGATGAGAAATAGTGACACTATGTTGTCTTGAGTATCCTCTCCCCTTGTGCTACTTGCAAATCCTTGGTGATGAGAAAGAGCAATACACAAGCTTTCTCTTTTTTTATTTTAATAGGTGGCCTACTTGGGAGTTCACCCCAGGGTTCGACCATAAGCATGTATCTCTAGTGAGCTATATAAAGGGACAAAAATTGAAAGGTGAGATCAATCCACTTGTGCTATAGGGGGTGGGCATTTGTGGTTTTAGGTGATTCCCGACATGGGTTATAGATTTCGGTCTCCCATCGCTAATATTGTCATGGTGTTCTTAGGAGTTCCTCCACTACAAACCATTGTTTTTAGAAGCCTAAGACCTTTTGGCCATTTACTATGGTGGTGCAAGGAATGTGGACAATACCCTAAAGTTACTTACCACATATGGTTCTTGGTTAAGGTGAGACGGTTCCTTGTTTGGACTCATCCTTTCAAGGTGAGAGGTGTCAAGGTGGTCTAGGACCTTGGCATACTCTAGTTACCCACTCCATTTTCTCATATTTAGAAACACCGAAAGGTGTGGTAAGCCCACTATATTAGACAACCCTTTACTAATAGCTAGGTTGTGCTTGTTTTAATTATTTGTGAACCAAGGCCTAGTGAGTTTTGTGGAAGAAAACTTGTAAAATGCCTCATTTCCCAAGAGTCAAAGAGTCAAAATATCCAAAGATCTATATTTTATGTGTTTGATGTATTTTCTAATCACCTGAACAAACTGCTAAAAATGAAAAATCATTTAGAAACCTTTTATTTTAGGTTAAACAAAAAATAGTACAACACAATTGTCAAATCCTAAAATCCTGAAATGCAACTGTTACATCCTGAACTGTAACTGTCACATTTGAAACCACATTCATCAAATAGAAAATGGCAACTGTAGCATCCTGATTTGCAATTGTCACTTCCTAAAATGCATCTGTAGCTTACAACATCGCAACTGCAACCTCTAGAAAGGCATCTGCCAGAATCAAAATTTTGGGAAGTTCCTGAGTATCCACATTCCTAATCTGATTTGGACAGTGACCATACATAAAAACCTAAGACCTGTTCAGTTTATCCAGTCCACCCATTACATTCACCTAGTTTAGCTTGCATTGTCTAGTTAGCCTTTGTCATCCTAGGTCATTCATAATCATAGACATCTTTGACACTTGAAATTAGGAAGCTTGTCATACTTTATGACACCATTGTCACATACTTGGATTGTCTAGACCTTGTTATTATCTATCTACAATCATCATCAAGTTGAGCCTTAAAATCATGTGTCTATTTTGGGTTCACTTCATACAATCATCATCAAGTTGAGCCTTAAACTTTGTGTCTAATTTAGGTTCACCTTATTCAACCACAATCACCTTAGCACTTGTCCTTTTGAGGTCTTGACATTTTGATTTGTTACCTTGGTCCATCATAGTTTGGTTTAGCATCCTTTTCAAACCCTAAAGTTGCATATCCAAAAACTCCAAACATTGTCATAGTCATAGCTTCATTGTCACTTTGCATCCCATACCTTTGTCATAGTTACATTATCAATTGGCATCCCTATATTCAAAAAATCCAAAAAACATAGCTTTGTTGCATACCCATCTTGCATTGTCATCCCAAAACCCATAAGTCTTTATGGTCCAAACAAGGTCACAAAGGAAATGAAAGGAAGTGGATTATTCAAATTACCACAACAATAATCCTGCTAGCACCATAAAGTTTGGATAATCTTCAAATGAACCACCTAAGTTCAAATTTAACATTGCAAATCCTTTTGAAAATCTCACCTTACATGAGGTAGAATAAGGTGTAACCCAACAAGAAATTGATGAGGCTACCCAAGATCCTGGACTATTGCATATTCTAGATGAAATGATAACCACGGACCCACAAACATATCTTATGTGACTTCTCCAAAATTGAACCAAACTCCCTCCTAGTGTTGGCATCAACATGCTTCTAGGGTCATCTCTAATAATGTGACACAAAACCAAAGTCATACAACACAATCATCAAGTCACACTAATTCATGACAAGAGCACACTAGCTTACCATTGGGACAAACTATACATAATTCAATGAGCGTCAATGTGCCTCCTATTCCACCATTTGGAGTGAACAACACAAATCCCACGTCTCAACCACTAAACTTCACAAATCGATTTGCCTCATTGTCATCTCAAACTACTACACCATCAACCAATACCATACCTATGGGGAAAAACACAATGAATTCAAATGCATAAAAGAGACCATGAAGGATACACATAGTTACTCCACGAACACAATCCCAAAACACCAATGCCATACCAAACACTAGCATGAACTTTCTATTGCAAGTATGGGCCTAACTGGTGTTGTCATTGATGTCAACATACTCCTGTTGCATTGATGATAAGGATTGGATGAGCTGTGTGCTGAGGATATTAAGAAAATTAGTCCTAATCAGGAATAGAGAAGAACAATGAAGACAGTGAGCTAAAGATCCTAGCTAAGATGAAGATTAGAGGATGTGCATCAAAGTGTTTGTAGATATGTGTCTTAAGATGATCCAGTAAAGATTTTAGAGGTCCACATGAAGATCTGAAGAAGTTGTGGCCGCTTAAGTAAAACTGGTTCTGGCAGATGTTCAGAGGTGACAGAGTGACACAGATAGGTCCGGTGAGATCCAGAATGAAATATCTTGCTCTGTAGATTTGGTGAAGTGTTTAGGAAGCCAATGTGAATTGACAACTCAATTGGTTCATGGTCTAGAGATCTGCAAGCATCTATTCCATTGTGACAGTGATGATAGACTATGTTCTTGAGGTTTCAGATGAAGGAGATAAGGATTTTAGTAAGCAGATGTACTATGGATGTTCTTGGTGATTCAGGAAAGCTTGTGGAGGTCTTTGGATCGTGTCCAGTTTGTGTTGGTGGTCCACATTGGAGTTTGAGATTGCAATTGAAGAATTACTTCCGGATGATGGTGTTCTTCCTAAGTCTGGCCGACTGAATGAGTTACACAACCTGCGGATAATCTTGAAGATGTTATGTGAGGATTGGCATGTTCTTAAATGAAGATTGAAGTCTCAGATCTATGTGGCCGACAATGTGTTGATCCGTGTGAAGTCTTTTTGTAATTAGTCATGTTGTATTTATGTATTTGCTCTATAATGTATGCCGACTTGGATGATTATCCCTAAGTCAATGTCTTGTATAAATAAGGAGTTGCAAGTCATTTCAAATGTATCTTGTGGAGAGGAGAATGTGGTAGAGAGGAGAAGAGTGAAAGGCAGAGAAGAAGTATTGGACTTAAATGGAACTGACTCAAGCATGGTGAAGATGCTATTCTTCAATTCAAATATGTAATACTTATTATTCTGTAGACAGTGTGTCTCCCATAGGCAGTGAGCCTCTTGTGAGCAGTGTGCTTGGCAGTGAGCCCTAATTGGCATGTGCCATTTTGTTCTTTCTATTCTTCTAACAAAGAATACAATCTTGGGTTAGTCACCCCATAGTTTTTCCCTTAATTGGGTTTTCCACATCAAAATCTTGGTTTCTATTGTGTTAATGTGTTGCTGCTCTTGATTTAATGCATTATGTTTACATGATTGATTTATTATTATGCTACTGAATTACAAAGTGGATTTAAGTGTTTAAATTGGAAGAAAGTTTTGAACAACTGATTCAGCACCCCCTCTTAGTTGTCTGTCCTGAATCTAACAATTGGTATCAGAGCTAAGTTCCTCTCAAAGAGCTTAACTGCTTGAGGAGATCCAGGATGTCATCATACAAGAAGGACAGTTCGAGGTTTGATGGAACCAATTTTACTCTCTGGAAAATCCACTTGCAATGTATGGGACCAAAGAAGTATACTCCTCCACAGAATGGACTGAGAATTGTTGATGAAATGACAGATGCTGAAAACAACCTGCAGACTAAAGAAGCTCTTCTAATTGCCTTGTCTGATTCAGAGCTGACAAATGTTGTTGACCTACAAACTGCTTTTGAGATTTGGGAAAAATTGGAACTTCTGCATGAAGGAGACAAGTATATTAAATGTGCCAAGCTACAAAGTCTGAAAGGAAAATTCAAAAAACTGAAGATGAAAGAAGATGAAAACATCACTACTTTTATGCCAAGAGTAAATGAGCTTGTTTGTGGCATTAGATGTGCTGGTGGAGTCCTGGATGAAGATGAGATAGTTGGCAAAGTTCTCAGATCCCTTCCTGATTCTTACAAGTATAAGGTTGCTGCTATTGAAGAATTCAGATCTTTTTCAGGTATCACAAGAGATCAATTGGTTGGTAAATTGGATGCATTTGAATTGACTGAGTTTGGTGATGCCCCCCCCAAGACTGAATCTGCATTCAAAGCTAGTGCCTCTATTAAAGGAAAATAAAAGTTTGATCTGGGAGAGAACTCTTCAAGGAAACTATCATGGTATGAAAAGGCAAGAAAAGACCTAGATGAAGATGAAGCAGAAGCTGCTCAACTTGAAGCCCTTATTACAAAAAGACTACCAAGAGGATCTAGTAAGTATGAGGGAAAATTGCCTTTTAAGTGTTTTAACTACAATAAGATTGGTCATTTTGCCCCAAGGTGTCCGGAAAGGTTTTGAAGGCTAAACCCTAACAGATCAAGGTTCCAAAAGAAATGCTACTATGTTCATGAAGATGATGATGATGAAGGAGTAACAGATGATGAATCAAAGACAAGAAACAAATCCAGAAGTGACTGGGTGTTCATTGCCATCAAGGAAGAAGATCTGATGCCCTCTGAATCTGTCAATCATAAAATTGTGGAAAGAGCTCTAGCTTCCCAAGTTGAAGAAAAGGATGATTGGGTCATTGACAGTGGATGCTCTCACCATATGACAGGTGAAAAAAACAAGTTTATAGATTTGGAAATGTATGAAAGAGGAGTGGTAAAATTTGGTGATAATTCTGCTAACAGAATCAGAGGTAGAGAAACTATTTCTTTTGATGGAAAGAACAAAACTGGTAATGTACTATATGTTGAAGGATTGAAGCACAATCTTGTTAGTGTTGGACAGTTGGTGGACAAAGGCCATGATCTCCGATTCAAGAATGGCAAATGTAAGATCTTTGAAAGTTTCGAAACAAAGATTGCATCTGGTACTCAAACAAAAGGTAATATCTTCCATTTAGTTGGTACTAGTAAAAGTTGTCTATTTGTTCAAATTGATTAGAGTTGGTTATGGCATAGGAGAATGTGTCATGTGAATTTTGATAATATCATCGAGATAAGCAACACTCAGGCTGTAAGAGATCTTCCTAAATTGGTGAAACCTACAAATAGTTTGTGCAAAGAATGTCAATTGGGCAAACAAAGTAGAATCTAATTCAAAAGCAAAGAACAATCTTCTACCAGATTATTGGACTTAGTTCATACTGACCTATGTGGTCCGACAAGAATCAGGAGTGTGCAAGGTGATAGATACTTCATGTTATTAATTGATGACCATTCCCGGATGATGTGGGTGACTTTTCGGAAAGAGAAATCAGAGGCTCTTGAGAAATTCAAAATTTTCAAGGCTATGGTGGAAAATGAAACCAGATTAAAATTAAATTGTCTGAGATCTGATAGAGGTGGAGAATTCACATCCGGTGAGTTCATAGAATTCTATGAGAAACATGGAATAAAAAGATAGTTGTCTGCTCCTAGGACTCCACAGCAGAATGGAGTAGTGGAGAGAAAGAACCGGACCATCCAGGAAGCATCTAGAACCATGATGATGGAAGCAAATGTTCCTCAGATCTATTGGAGAGAAGTTGTAAGCATTGCAGTCTATACTCTCAATCAAGTACAAATCAGAAGCAATACCAGTAAGACTCCTTATGAACTTTGGTTTGGCATCACTCCCACTGTGAGGTATTTTAGAGTTTTTGGTAGAAAATGTTACATTAAGAGAGATGAAGATTTAGGCAAATTTTATGCTAGAAGTGATGAAGGAATTTTCTTGGGTTATTCTACACAAAGCAAAGCATACCGGTGTTATAACAAGAGATTGAGAAAGATTATAGAAAGTACAAATGTGAAGGTTGATGAAGGTATTGAAAAACCCTCAAGGTTTTATGAATATGATGAAGATGATTAGAATGATGTTTTTCAAGCCCCTTCTAAAATTTAGATTCAGATTGATCCAGTGAATCAAGAAGAAGAGATGAATTTGAATGAGCCTGTTCAAGAATCAAAAGTACAAGAAACTCCCAAAGTTCCCAGGTATGTAAAACTAAATCACTCTGAAGGTTAGAACATAGGTGATAAAAGCAAAGGTGTACAAACAAGAAGAAGGATTGCTCAAGATTCAAAAGAGTATTGTCTGATTTCAAAGATTGAACCTAAGACATTGAATGAAACTTGCAATGATGAAAACTAGACTAAAGCAATGGAGGAAGAGCTGATGCAAATTGAGAAAAATCACACTTGGGATCTTGTTCCCAGACCTAAAAATAAGAATGTGATTGGAACCAAATGGGTCTTCCAGAACAAACTGAATGAAGTTGGTGAAGTAATAAAAAATAAAGCCAGATTGGTCTGCAAGGGTTACTCTCAAATAGAAGGAGTCGATTTTGAAGAAACTTTTGCTCCAGTGGCAAGAATTGAAGCAGTCAGATTATTTCTTTCTTTTACTACCTTCAAGGATTTCAAAGTATATCAGATGGATGTCAAGTCTGCCTTCCTGAAAGGTGACTTGGAAGAAGTATACATTGAGCAACCAGATGGATTTCAATTGTCTGATCATGGTGATATGGTCTGCAAGTTGAAGAAAGCACTGTATGGACTCAAGCAACCCCCAAGAGCCTGGTATGAAAGATTGGATAAGCATCTTTTGAAGATTGGTTTCAACAAAGGTACTACTGATAGTAATTTGTACTTCAAAATTGATCATGAAAATATCTTGATTGTTGAAGTATTTATTGATGATATCATTTTTGGAGGAAGAGATAGTATGTGCAAAACTTTTGCAAATCAAATGAAAAGTGAATTTGAGATGTCCATGCTTGGGGAAATGAATTTCTTCTTGGGTTTGCAAATCATTCAAACTAAGAAAGGAATCTTCATTTCTCAGACCAAATATGTGAAAGAATTGTTGAAGAAATTTGGGATGGAAGAATCAAAACCAATGAGTACTCCCATGGAAACCAGATGTAAATTGAACAAAGATGGTGACTCTCCCAAGGATGATCAGAAAAAGTATAGGTCAATGATTGGAGGATTGTTGTATCTCACTCAAACTAGACCAAACATTATGAATGTTGTTGGTCTTGTTTCTAGAACCCAAGCTGATCCTAGAGAATCTCATTTCATGGAAATCAAGAGGATTTTTAGATATCTAAAAGGGACAGTTGAGTATGGTCTATGATATCCTAGAGATCATAATTTCTCTCTTCATGCATATACAGATGCGGATTGGGGCAGGAGATGTGGATGACCAGAAGAGTACCAGTGGTGGAGCATTCTTTTTGGGAAAGAGATTGGTTTCTTAGCTGAGAAAGAAACAAGAGGCAATATCTCTATCCACTACAGAAGAAAAATATATTGCAGTAGCAGGTAGTTGCACTCAAGTTTTGTGGATGAAGCAAATGCTAAGAGACATGAAAGTGGAGTATGAGGAGCCTATCACAATCTTTTGTGATAATTCAAGTGCAATAAATATATCTAAGAATCTGATGTTGCATTCAAAGACCAAACATATATCCATCAAGTTTCACTTTTTGAGAGAGCAAGTGAACAAGAATGAAGTCAGATTGGAGTTTGTACCTTCCAAGGGTCAGATTGCAGATATTTTTACTAAACCTCTTCCTAAGGATTCTTTTGAGCATCTCAAGGAGAAGTTAGGGGTTATTGCCCCTCTAGTTCTAAATTAAGGTGCACTGATGTGCATCAGTCCGGTGGATCTCATAGTCATATCTTTTGGTCTAGATTGATGTTTGGGAAGCTGCTACTCAGGGGGAGCAGCTGGTATGATTCTGAATTGGTGCAAGTATGTGCCCTTTGCCATTGATGTCAAAGGGGGAGAGAAGACACGTGAAAAATAAGTGGTTGCTGATCAAAGGGAGAGCAGTAAAGGAAGAGAAGACATGTGAATGGTTGTTGTTGATAGGGGGAGTTGTGTCAGTGAGAAAAATTTCTTGTCGTGATGGTCAAAACAGTTTTTCACATCATATATTGCCATCAATGACAAATGGGGAGATTGTTGCAAGTATAGGCCTAACCGGTGTTGTCATTGATGTCAACATACTCCTATTGCATTGATGATAAGGATTGGATGAGCTGTGTGCTGAGGATATTAAGAAAATTAGTCCTAATTAGGAACAGAGAAGAATAGTGAAGATAGAGAGCTAAAGATCCTAGCTAAGATGAAGATCAGAGGATGTGCATCAAAGCATTTGTAGATATGTGTCTTAAGATGATCCAGTAAAGATTTCAGAGGTCCACATGAAGATCTTAAGAAGTTGTGACCGCTCAAGTAAAACTAGTTCTAGCAGATGTTCAGAGGTGACAGAGTGACACAGATAGGTCCAATGAGATCCGGAAATGAAATATCTTGCTCTGCAGATTTGGTGAAGTGTTTAGGAAGTCAATGTGAATTGACAACTTAATTGGTTCATGGTTTGGAGGTCTGCAAGCATCTATTCCATTGTGATAGTGATGATAGACTGTGTTCTTGAGGTTCTAGATGAAGGAGATAAAGATTTTAGTAAGCAGATGTAGTGTGGATGTTCTTAGTGATTCAGGCAAGCTTGTGGAGGTGTTTGGATCGTGTCCAGTTCATGTTGGTGGTCTGCATCAGATTTTGAGCTCGCAATTGAAGAATTACTTTCAGATGATGGTGTTCTTCCTAAGTTTGGCCGATTAGATGAGTTACACATCCTACAGATGATCTTGAAGATGTTATGTGAGGATTGGCGTGTTCCTAAATTAAGATTGAAGTCTCAGATCTATGTGGCTGATAGTGTGTTGATCCACATGAAGTCTTTTTGTTATTAGTCATGTTGTATTTATGTATTTTCTCTGTAATATATGCCGACTTGGATGATTATCCCTAAGTTGATGTCTTGTATAAATAAGGAGTTGCAAAGTCATTTCAAATGTATCTTGTGGAGAGGAGAATGAGGTAGAGAGGAGAAGAGCGAAAGGTAGAGTAGAAGTATTAGGCTTAAATGGAACTGACTCAAGCATGGTGAAGATGTTGTTCTTGAGTTCAAGTATGTAATACTTATTATTCTGTAGACAATGTGTCTCCCATAGGCAGTGAGCCTCTTGTGAGTAGTGTGCTCAGGCAGTGAGCCCTAATTGGCATGTGCCATTTTGTTCTTTCTATTCTTCTAACAGAGAATACAATCTTGGGTTAGTCACCCTGTGGTTTTTCCCTTAACTGGGTTTTCCACGTC
Organism: Cunninghamia lanceolata; assembly: GCA_027924645.1. Taxonomy (NCBI): domain Eukaryota; kingdom Viridiplantae; phylum Streptophyta; class Pinopsida; order Cupressales; family Cupressaceae; genus Cunninghamia; species Cunninghamia lanceolata. The sequence goes on along the minus strand of BSBN01000430.1, from coordinate 16,891,450 downwards.
AAAATCTTGGTGTCTTATGTGTTAATGTGTTGCTGCTCTTGATTTAATGCATTATGTTTCCATGATTGATTTATTATTATGCTGTTGAATTACAAAGTGGATTTAAGTGTTTAAATTGGAAGAAAGTTTTGAACAACTGATTCACCCCCACTCTTAGTTGTTTGTCCTGAATCTAACACTTTGGGTCTAATCAAAACAACAACTTGACTCATCAAAATATTAATGTGTCTCATCAAAACACTAACCCATCCCAACAAAATATCAACTCAAATCCCATTCAACAAAAAATTAATCCAAACTTTCAAATAAACTCCAATCCACGTCAATATCAATCCCATACAAACATCCCATTGCATTTTCAACACATTAACCAAAACATACCAAACATCAACCCAAATACCACATTCATACCAAACATCCAAAATCAAAACCCATCTTCATTGCATAATTAATTTAACACAAACACCAACCTTTCCACTTTAGGAATGGGATTTCAAAATGTATCCACTTCAAACGTGGGTTCTCAATATCACAATACACTTGTAAATGCCATAGACACATCATTATCCTTCGTGGAAGTTTTACAACATCAAACATGCACACATTGCAAAAACAAATCTCTAACATTCAAGTATCTAGGACAAAGGAAACTTACTCCATGGAAGACTTATGCCCATTTCCTTTTGATCGAAGTATACATATGCCTCTTTTTCCTCAAAACTATAACATGCCAAATTTTAACAAATATAGAGGAAAGGGGAATCCAATAGAACATGTATGAGAGTTTCACACTGCTTGCCTTGAACTTGCATTTGACCATATGTATCTAATGAGATTGTTCCCATGAAGTCTCGTCAGACAAGCACTTGAGTGGTTTGCACATCTACCTCCTGAGATAAGGACATGGAATGAACTAGCTAACAAATTCATAGCACATTTCTCCTATAATATTGAGACTGATATGACCATTGCAACATTGTGTCACACAAAATAAGATGATGGAGAATCATTCCTCCCTTTCTTCCAAAGATGGAGAAGCATGGCTAGTAAGTGCTCATGTCATATACCTGAGAACCAGTTGGTCCCTATGTTTGTTTAAAATCTAAACATTGAATTAATGCACCAACTTTAAATTCATTGTTGCACCACCTTTGTGGATGTTGCTAAGAAAGGAGTAGTCATTGAAAAAGCACTTATTGCAAAGGGATTGATCAAAGTTTTCAATAAGAACCAAAATAATCAAAACACTTCTCAGGACAAGAGTGAATTTTGGTCTAGGAACAATAATTTCACAAATGATGGAGTCATTGATGCAAAAGTGATAAACAAAGCTAGTCCCACCCTTACTCTCAAAGGACCAACTATATAAAACAATCCACCGCTGATACATCAACAAAAAACTAATGTGGTTAAAAAAAATCATCGACGAGGCCCTCCAAGAAGCAATCCTCCAAGACCAAATTACACCCCCTTGTCGGAACCTATTGAATCAATCATAAAGAAATTATTGCAATCAAACCTCGTCCAAATTCCAAAGATAAGACAATATGACCCCGCTTTCAAACCAACTTCATGGAATGATAATGAATTTTGTGAATATCATCAAATGAAAGGACACAAGACATTAAAATTTTTCAAATTGAAGAACACAATTTAGGACCTCATTGAACAAGGGGATATAACACTAGATGGTCCACAAGGGTCCTCAAACAATGATCATACCATCTTCAAGAACCCCTTACAAGACCATGGGTCAGGAAAAGCCTCTAATTCAAGGACAAAAACAAATTACCAATCCAATTATAACTATATTGCCTATGAGTATACCGTTAATAATATTCAAGCATTGGAAAACAATGTCTCCATGATAACCATCAAATCTTGTTTGGAATGTGTTGTTACCACCCAAAGATCCAAGTTGACCTTGCGAATTCCTCCTTCTAATACCTAGCTGACATCTCAATATAATCTTTTAGATCATTTAGGGAAGACTCCTGTGCAGATATCCATCCTTGAGTTGCTTCGGATATCCCCCAAACATAAAGCAATATTAGACAAAGCCTTGCAAGAAGCATCTATCCCCATAGACCTTAATGTCAATCAATTTTAGGCCATGGTGGGATACTTAGCTACCACCCATCATATCACATCCACTGAACATGACCCTCCTTTGCAAAATCCTAATCATAATGATCCTTTGCACCTTGAGGTATTCATTAATAAACATAAGATTAGATGAGTTTTGGTAGATTGTGGAGCAGGTCTGAACATATGAACCTTAAAATTGGTCACAACACTAGGATTCTCTAAGGCTTGTGTAGATGCATCTAAGAAGATTGTTATAAAGGCTTATGATGATGCCGAGAATTCCTTTAAGGGTGTGATTCCACTATCGGTAAGAGTTGGACACGTTGTCTTAGATACTATAATCCAAATCTTGGATCTAGACTTTCCATATAACATCATTCTTGGTCATCCATGGATTCATGCCATGAAGGCCATTCCATCCACATACCATCTATTATGTCATAAAATGTCCCCCTTGGACTTTTACTTCCTAAGTTTAGCTCCCGAGTCCCTTAATTTTGATCATGCATCTTAGAAATGAATCCCAGAATAAAATGCCCTGAAACCCATGACAAATGGGACTTGAGGGACATCTTTGAGATTAAACCTAACTCAAAATAGGTCCCTAGACTTGGGTGCCCATGCCCTAGTCCTACCCTATTTTTTCAAGGACCCAAATTTAAATGTCGGCTTATGACCGTTAAATGATGCTCTGTGTCGACATCTAAAGTTTAAATTATGAAATTGTAGTAGGAATGCATATATAAACATGTTTAGGACTTCATTTTCACTAGAGATGGATAATGTAAACCTATGATTGTTTGTTAAGGATATTCAAGGCTTTCATTATGTTGTAGAGTAGACTTGTGTTGTATTTGTGTTTGTTTATTGTAGATTTGGCTTCATCAATCCATCGCCTCATGGCATGAAAGATCTTCCTTCCTCCATGAGTGATGCACCTCCAAGGTCATATCTATTTGTGCTTTTATCAATCTATCTTATCATTTCTTTTTCCTCTATCCACCAAGGACACACACTCTCTATCTAGCAATAGTGTTGGAAGCCTTGAATGCTATTCTAGGTCTTGACTGAAGCAAGCTCTTAAACACCACAACCCCCAACCCCTCTCTTGTGATTGCAGGTGACAGGTGCTGGATCTAATAGAGTGGAGTTGTAGGAAGCAAGTACATGACATCAGGAATCTAGATCTGAAGAAAAAGTAGGCCCCTGGGCTTAGGCACCTAATCTTTTGCCCTCTAGTTTTGCAGTGATGGAAACCTCCAAAGTGGTTGTAGTCTATAGCAAAAGATATCAGGAAACCCTCTATAAAAGCAACACCTTGGGCTTGGGCACCTGTTCTTTAGCCCCTGAATCTTTTGCCCTCTGAAACCTAAAATTTGGTGTGTATCTAATCTGCATTTAGTGTCTCTATGTGTGAGCTTTTCTCTATTTGTTTACAATTTTACATAATTAGGGTTTTAATCTAAATCAGGCTAAGGTTTAATAATTAATCAAACCATTCCAATTTTCCTTATCATTCTAAGTGACAAAAGAACCTAATAGCTGAGTCCTCTTGCAAAATATGAGACTTGGCTTGATTCCAATGTCCTTGAATGTATGTAGTGAAAGGAGGATCTAATCAAACCCTTAATAACCATCAATCCCATCTTCCCCCTTTTTCTACATTACATTTTGGTGAACCCATTTTTTTCTCAACATTGCATATTTTTTATTGTTTTACAACAGATTTGCATTCATACATTTCATATTTATCATCTTACATTTGAAAATCTTGCATAAAAATTGAAAAAATTGAAAAAAATAGGCATCTAGGCTTGCATATAGGCATAGTTTGCACTATCTTCATTGTAATTCATCTAAATCATTTGAATCTCTAATATTTACATCAGATTTGACATAAATTGCAGTAGTAAATCATTCTATAATCATTTACCTTGCATTTTCATACATTATTTTGCTAGGGTTTGCTTGAAATTGTGTTTTTTTCATATAACCTAGTCTTGGCAAAAACTAGGGTTTGTAGATAAAATCTTGTGTTAGATTTTTCTAATCCTTTGAACACTCTTTCAAATCTAATTTTGGACTATAGTGTTGTTTCATTGTGCATATTTGCATTTGCATTTACATCTCTAGTATATTTACATTGGAAAATGTGAAACAAATGAGCATTTTAGGTGCATAAACAAGAATAGTTTGGCTTTGTTTCATTGCAGTTTGTCATGGACATATCTTATTTCAGATCTTGCAGGCATTTGAAAATATACATTCATTGTTCATTTAAAAATTTAGTATCACTCTACACTTTTTCTTGAAAAATAGACATATTTATTAAATTACACATTATGTATTTCAACACTAAGGGTTGTATACACTCCTTCAAACAAACTTACAAATCACTTATAGTGCCTTGTTGTGTAGCACTTTTTCATTCTACCCACTGTGTTTGTTGTGGACCTTGTGTGTCTTTTAATACCCATTTCCCTCAAACAAGTGTTTACATGTGTGAAAAAGTCTTGCATACATGGCCTCTCATTGCAACAACAATGCTAGGTTCCTTCCTAGACCTTACATGAAAAGAAAGATCCCTGAACCTGAAATAGTATTTACACCCCATGATAGAACAATTGGAGACATCAAAGGACCTCTTTACATCACAATGAAGGTAATGGAGACTCTTGTGGAGGGAACCCTTATTGATCCTAATTGTATGACTAATGTAGCTACGAAAGAGTTCCTTTATTCACATTATTAGATGCAAAATTCTTATGAACCTTTAGACTTGATGATTAAGATTGTTACTCAAGCTCAGGCAGAAATTTCAGAAATTGATGATGAAGAAAATTTCTACCTCACAGAAGAAATGGAAAAGGCTCCTGAACTTGATAAGTTTGTTAGTCAATTCAATTCTGATGGATCTATACAATTGCCTACTCAAGCCTCCTTCTCAGAAGAACAACTGTATTGTGAAGAAAAGCCCTACAGCCCTCTCATTCATCATGCTGTAGAAATAGAAGGTGAACCCAGCGTCATCTTTGAAGAAGGTTCATAATGGAACCTTTATGCCTACCTTTGGGAAGATATATTTATTGGTTACAGTATTTGAGAAAGTTGTGGAATAACTATTTGATGTCATCCTTACTTCTGACCTCTTCTATATAAACTAGGACATCTGTGGCTCAAGGCTATGAAAGTTATCCCCTCAACAATTCATAAATGCTTAAAATTTCATTTACATGGACAAATACACACTATTCATCATAATACATGGCAACCCATGGTTACTAAAAATAAATTCACTCTTGATTATTTTTTTGGCCACAACATACTAAAGAACTTGAACCATGAAGAGATAGACTTTTCTTGGACTATAGACGATATAAAGCAAAATTACTTTCTAGAGTGGTAGGACCTTCTATTCAACAACTGATAATTGAAGAAAAACTTGCATTAGAAGAACTTCCTAGACCGAAAGCTAGGGGACTCTATGTTGAGGTTCCTCCATTGTCATCCTTACAAGGATCGGGAGATAGTCGTAAAGAACAAAGCACTTCATCAAAACAAAACAAATTGGTACCAGCTTCCTCATCTAAAATATCAAAGACTATGGAAAACCATGAGAATCATTTTGATAACATTACCAATAAACAACAAATAAATAGACAAGCAAGAGAAAAGAGGAAGAGAAGACAAGCCTTCACTCAACAAAATGCACCTCAACAAGAAAACATTCCACCACCTAACATTAAAGCAAACAAAGAAGAGATTAAAGAAGAAGAACTTAAGGATAAAGGTGAAATTTGGGAAATCATACCTTATAAACTTCTCTCCTTTGATATTAGAGATTGGGACGAGGATGAATTGCTCTATGACAATTGCTAGTTCAGTTGTGCACCAGGTAAGTATTTCTAACCCTGGTGGTCACTTTTGTCATAGCATATTTGGCTCATTTATGTGGCCTCCCCTCTTGTGTTGTGTTCTCCTGTGATGTGTTATGTGTTTTCTAGGCCTCTTGGGATGACCCTTGATACTCTTGTAAGGTCAAGGATACTATGAGACCACCTGTGTTGTGACCATTCTTCTATTTTTTAAGCATTCTTCTAATATTTCTTCTCCTCTATTTTATTGTTGCATGTCATGCCTTAGGGGCATAGCATTGTAGTTGATTACTTGGGGGCATCCTCCTACATGAATGTTCCTAAGAAACTTGTTCTCCTCTCTTATTTTATTACTTACCTTCTTCTAGTGATTCTATCTAGTCGGTGGATGACAAAAAACAAACAAATAACTGATACAGACCACGTGTCCCTTTAGCAAGCAAGCAAAAATGGACCAAGTCCATACATGATGGTGGAGTTGATCTATATATCCAACGCTTGGCTAGTAGAATCACTCCATGTGATATTGATGTTGTCTTATCTTTTCTAACAAACCATTGCAATACATCTACTCCGTGCACTTTGTTTCATCTTGTATCTCACCTTGTTGTCATGCTTGGTTCTAAGGTATCTGCATTATAGCCCAACAGTTATACTTAGTTTTGAATCCATAGTATAACCTTGGTCCTTGATGTGATTGTTTTCATGCATAGCTTAATCTTTTTGTTTATCTTAGCATATCTTATCAATGTATTTGTGGAAGCATTCGGCAATTGTAAGCACATGTCTCCTTTTGGGTGCATGGGTTTTGCAAATGCTCTTGTTCCCTTGTGTGTTTTCTCTCTACCTTAATGTGCTTGATATCGGTACATGACATCAACCACCTCAAGGTGGGGGCATATATAAGGTGTTGTCTGATGATTTTGGTACTAACGAAGCATGTTTGTAAGCCCTCTTCGCAAGGAGGGATGTTGTATCTCCACCATGAGTGCACATCTTTATATCAATTGCAATCAAAAAGCCTTTTGCGTGAGGTGGGATTACTACATCATTTTATCAAAATCCCTCATTACACGGTAGGATGGTGTATCTCTTGAGCTAGTGCACATCCTTTTATACAAAGTCCTCATCGGGAGGCGGGGAGCAAACCTCCCTTAAGCATGTTTTTGGCAGTTTTTGTGGCATAAGTTGTAAAAGCCCTCAAACTATCACAAAAGTAATTAAAGTATAATGAAGTAAACAATCCACTTAAATACAACATCACATTGTCAATAGTAAAAAGATGTAACTAATCCACTTAAATACAACTTTAGAAAGATAAAAAAGAGTGTAATTAATCTACTTAATTACAATATCAAAATAATGATAATTTCATCAATAAGATTCAATAGATTCAATAAATCTTATCAAAAGAAAAACCTCATAAATAAGAATCCATAAGAATCATTAAATCTTACAAAAGATAATCTAATCAATATAAATCAAATAAGTCATTAAATCTTACAAATCATGTGCTCATTCCAGGTAAAAGCACTATAAAATCATATACAAGTCCATTAACCATCATGCCATAATACATCAATCATCATGAACAACATGAATAAATAAATCAATACACTCATCAGTCACATGAACCAAGTGGTCCACCACTTGTGAGCTAAGAGATAGGAACATGGCCCAGGTGCTATTCCACCCAACCATGAAGCGATTACACTTCCCCGGATCCCTCATGAAACGAAGGAAACCTAGCCCTACATGAAATATCTAGCTACCTAGAAACAATTGGCAGGAGGGAACACCTGATGCAACCTGATGTCTGAATGTGTAATTCTAAATAATGAAATGCAGATTGTCTCACAATAGGATGTGACAAAGATATACAAATAAGTCTTCTAGACAAAATAAACATCTTTTTCAATGTTAGCTCATTTAGATCTAAACCTTTAAACATAGTAACCTGGTTCAATTCTTGAAAAGAGGAAAAGCCATCTCTGATAATCTACATTCGGTATCCTAGCCTAGAAAGTAACCCAATAACATTCCTAGATAAAAATATATCTTCTTTCTCCAAGAAGTCAATAAGTAAATAAGTCAATAAACAAATAAAATAATGAATAAATCAAAATCACCTATGACCACCTCTAATCCCTTTCCCATGCATCAATAAAGAAAGCACACTTTTTGATCAAGCAGTAATGAAGATCATCATAAGGAATATAGGTTTTGTAATCTGACTATATTCTCAATTCATAATTACATGGTTTAAACAGATTGTAGAAACTAATGATTTTACCTCATATCCAAATACTATTTCAATAAAATCAAATGATGAGGTTTGACTACTCCACTTCCATACAATGAGGTTTCATGCATACTTATGTCAAATATTATTTCTATCTTTCCTCAAGATCAATAAATAGAATAAAACAAATCAATGTTCTCTTATAAATAATTTCAAATCCCTTTTCCAAAACTCTAATCAAGGAAACACACTTTCCAAGCAATAATCCATTTTTGTTCATACAATTGCATCCATAACTTTGTCAAATTTATATAAATTTCTAATCCATTTTTAGTCATAATTCACTATATAATAACTTCTTTCTCAAATTCATCCAAACCTTCTATCTTTTATGTGACAAGAACTACTCAGTTTATTCAATAATTTTATATGTAACATTCAATAACCTTCCTGTCATTTCAGTGATAGGAGTTGTGGCAGAATTGAAAAATAAATAAAGAATAGAGTTTGTAATTTGATTGCAGTCACCCTAAGGTAATGTTTACAAAGGTTTTGAACAACAAATAATAGAATATGTCTACAGGAAACTGAGAATTTTATCTATGTTTAAGAGATTATGTTCATATCATTTATTCAACAAAATAGATTGATTCTTTAACAAGACTGATTTCAAAACAACATTAATAAAGATACAGTCATATGTTTCTATCATAAAATAAATTTATCAGTAGCTGTGGTTTGTAATGGCTCAAACTATGGTTTAATTCAATGGCTAGAACAAAGGTTAATCTAAACAGTTAAACAAGAAACAAGAACTAGAATAGGAGAAGTCAATTTCTTAGCAAATTGATGACTTTTAACAACAAACAATACTATTTTTATTAGAAAAATAAGACTAATTTTTATCAGAAAACAAGATTGATTTTATCAGCAAACATGACTAATTTTTAATAGAATTAAAAATAGATGAAAATTATAGAATGTAACTACTGTTACAAGAACTTTTTGGATCAGCAATACATAACAGACTTATTGTCACTCATGACAATGATTAAAAATGGATCTTAGAATAGCAATAACATAGATGAATAAGTCTACATGAATCTAATTCTATCCTCTAAGTTAAGAGTTTATTTTCACTTTGTTTGATCAATAAGAAGAGGTTGTTTTCAATTAAAAGACTAATTTTCTAACAGAAAAACAAGAACATTCCAATGGCCATAATAACTAAGGTTTTTTAATAGCCAAAACAATCATTATTAATTACACAACATACAAGGAAAATATATAGATTCTAAGCTAAAGAAAGGAGAGCAATTTTGCTTTTCAATTGCTTAGGCACTGCCCATAAAACACAAAAAAAAATGTCCTCTTCCTTCGCAAAAATACTCACTAAGAATTGTGAATTTCTTCAAAGAATTTCTGGGTTTTGTTCTAATCTTCTCTAGATTTCTGGAACACTTTACAGTTTCAAATTTTATTTTCATATGACAAAGTTATCACTATTTTACTATGGTTGTTCTTAACTGATTTTTAAAAATGCCTTTTTTTGTTTATTGAAAATCCTCTTTAATCTTGGCGTCCAAAATTTAGGTTTTTCCATGCTTTTTAATAATTGATGGATACTTTAATTTTTGCATGAGATTGCATTTAAAAAATATTTGAATTTCTATTTAAATTTGAAAAGAAAAAAGATTAATTATCTTTTGTCATTTGCATGACAATAATTTATTTAATTCTCTTTATTTTAGATTTCTAAATATAATAATACTATTATTAATACTATTTATCTATTTTAAATAAACATAATCACTCCAAATCAACTCAAGATGTAATTACAATAGTAATAATACTATATATTTATATATTTAATTAGAATAAAATAAATTTAATAGCTTTCTATCGCATGCAAGACAATAAATATTCTTTTAAATTCTTGTACTTACGATTCTAAATATAATAAATGTTATTTAATATAATTTATTTATTTTCAAATTACATAGTTATTTAAATCAAACAAGAAGTATTTAAATAGTATTAAAATAATATATATATATATATACCTATTGTAATTTTTAAATATAATGGTTTAAATCTAATTTAGATATTGTCTTCCAGACATCCATATTTTATAAATAGGAAAATTTTATTGTTTATTATTAAATAATATAAAATACAACCATATATATTCACTGTTTAAAATACAATACACCTTTTAATAATAATCAAAAGAACTTTTAATATTTACAATTAAATCATGCATTCGAAAAGGATTTTCATACTAATTATAAACACATTTTTTTGTAAGCATCTAACCATCAATCACATTTATTATCCACATAATAATGCATATTAAATCATTCAAAATAATGCAATATGAGACTACATGAGTGTGTGAGTGCATCAGGGTTAACCATCCCAAATAGTTCTTGCCAAGTGGCTAGAACACCTCTACCTCAACCATGTTCTTGTCTTCGATGAGTACCTACATTCATTTGCACTCAACTCAACGTCAATAGGTTAGTTCCCAAAACATAGCTAAAGTAATTCATTATAATCACATCAATAATATTTAATATTTAAATCCACTTTCCAAATTACACAAATATAACATCATGATAATTACCTTTTCACATGTGGAGCTTACTCAAAGTAAAATAACCATAGTAAATGTTCACTATTCTAGAATAATTATATTGTCCATAAAAATGAGACGTGACATAAGCCCAACCATCAGGTGTGCCTATGGCATGTTTTAGATGGTAGGACTTAGCAATAAGCTCCTTCCATTTCCTTGTTTGTCGTGTTTAAGACTTATAGTATGTCTATGGCATGATATGTGGCACTCGTATCTTCCATGTGTCTTCTGTGTGTTTTCCCCTTGTGTAGTATAAAGGGTGCAGCAATGAATCCTCCCTACACTTGGGTTTGTATGGCGTGTTTTCCCCTTGTGTAGTGTAAAGGGTACGACAATGAGTCCCCCCTACACTTGGGTTTGTATGGCATGTTTTTCCCTTGTGTAGTGTAAAGGGTGCAGCGATGAGTCCCCCAGGTACACTTAGGTTTTGTATGGTGTGCTTTCTCCCTTTGGTGTAGTGTAAAGGGCCTAGTGATGAGTCCCCCCTACATCATGGGGTTTGTTTTGTGTATTCTTTTTATTGTATATATGTTAAAATCTTATGAAAATGCTATATCATTGTATTCATGGTGTTTTGTGTGACTGCTCTCATGTCTTCATCATGTCTTGCATGTCTTCAATACTATCTTCTCTATGTTTTGCATGCTTGTTACTATCTTCATTGTGTTTGGTGTGTCTGTGATGTGTTTTTCTAAGGCTTTCCTAAAACTAGGGACAAGGAATAGTTCCTAGATCTTTGTGTATGCCTTAGCCCTTTGTTCTTGGTGTGTTTGATGTGTTTTTTAACTATACTTTAATGCATGTATGGGTCTTAAGATCATACATACATTAAAGTGGGGGCTAAATGCTATGTCATAAAATGTCCCCCTTAGACTTTTACTTCCTAAGTTTAGCTCCCAAGTCCCATAATTTTGATCATGCATCTTAGAAATGAATCTCGGAACAAAATGCCCTAAAACCCATGACAAATGGGACTTGAGGGACATCTCTGAGCTTAATCCTAACTCAAAATAGGTCCTTGGACTTGGACGCCCGCGCCCTAGTCCTACCCTATTTTGTTGTGGCCCCAAATTTAAATGTTAGTTTATGACCATTAAATGATGCTCCGTGTCAACATCTTAAGTTTGAATTACGAAATTGTAGTAGGAATGCATATATAAACATGTTTAGGACTTCATTTTCTAGAGATGGATAATGCAAACTTGTGATCTTGTGTTAAGGATATTCAAGTCTTTCATTGTGTGGTAGAGTAGACTTGTGATGTATTTGTGTTTGTTTATTGCATATTTGGCTTCATCAATCCATCTCCTCATGGCATGAAAGAGCTTCCTTCTTCCATGAGTGTTGCACCTCTGAGGTGATATCTATTTGTACTTTTATCAATCTATCTTATCATTGCTTTTTCCTTTGTCCACCAAGGACATGCATTCTCTATCTAACAACAATGTTGGAAGGCTTGATTGAGGCAAGATCTTAAACACCACAACCCCCAACCCCTCTCTTGTGATTGCAGGTGACAAGTCTAGGATCTGATAGAGTAAAGTTGTAGAAAGCAAGTATAGGGCATCAGGAATCTAGATCTGAAGAAAAAGAAGGCCCCTGGGCTTGGGTACCCACTCTTTTTCCCTCCAATTTTGCAATGATGGAAACCTCCAACGTGGTTGCAATCTGTAGCAAAAGATATTAGGAAACCCTCTGAAAAAGAAACACCTTGGGCTTGGGCACCCATTCTTTAGCCCCTGACTTTTTCTGCCTTCTGAAACCTAAAATTTGGTGAATATCTAATCTAAATTTAGTGTCTCTATGTGCGAGATTTTGTGAGGATTTGTCTATTTGTTTACGATTTTGCATAATTAGGGTTTTAAGCTAAATCAAGCTAAGGATGTTTAACAATTAATCAAACAATTCCAAGTTTCCTTATCATTCCAAGTGATAGAAGAACCTGATAGCGGATTCCTCTTGTAAAAGTTAAGGCTTGGCTTGATTCCAATGTCCTTAAATGTATGTAGTGAAAGGAGGATCTAATCAAGCCCTTAATAACCATCAATGGTCCCATCTTCCCCCTTTTTCTACATTACACCATCAATGCCTAAAATTTCCTTATAATGGCACCAAAATCACAATAGCCGGTGATCTCGATCCATTTCAATATTATAGCCACCTAAAAGGAACACCTGAACACCAAGTGCTTGTTAATAGGGGAGTTTCACCTTCTGCCTTATCCTATTACATTGATCCTTCCACGTTATCCACCTATTCCACTACATTCATTCCCTCTTCCAAACCCAAGGTCTAGATCCATGATTCAGGGTGTGGAGAATATAACATGGAGAGTTCATATTGCATTGGAAAGCTATCTATGTCACCAAAGTCTCATGGAAAACCATGTCCTATGAAGCCTAAAGTCACTATCTGCACCGCCCCTACCACTTTTATAAAGTGGGATCAATTGAGTAAAGAAAGCATAGATGAGGAAACTTCTACATGGATCTATAAGGATGAAGAAGAAGTTGAACCTGTGCAATTACCAGTTGAACAATATGGAAAGGGTTTTAGATTTGTAAAGCAACAAGGTTATGATGGATGTAGTGGACTTGGTCCGCATAAGAATGGAAGGATAGAACCTTTACAACTGAGTAGGATACCAAAGAATAAAGTATTAGGGTATGCACCATTAAAAAGTGAATGCTCCTCATACTAAGCTACTATTGGTTAAAGACACTAACACTTATGAAGATGTTGAGACAGCTAAGAAAAGTCTTGAAACTGATCCCCCTAAAAATGAACAACCTAAGAATTTTGCTTGGATTGATATCTTTTGGGACCCCGATGACACTTTAGTATGCACCATATCTACCCTATCCTTGAGTTACACAAATACTGATTATGATCTACCCCTATCTCACCTATAATTGATAGATTGGGACCAATAAGGAACTCTAAGTTTAGACACATTCGAAAGTGATGAGGCAATCACCAAATCTATGGTCTTCAAGAAGGAATACCTAGTGGGGATCATAAAGTTAGATTCATCATAGACCTTGATAGCACAACCTGCTTTGGGGAGTCCACTCCACTCTCTAGTCACAAAAGTGAAAATAAAAAATAGAAAAAGATAGGTCTCTAGGTAAAAATTGAAAGGTGCCTTTAGACCATGAAAAGTTAAAAAGAAAGGATGTATCTGAAGGTGAAAACCTCCCTGAGGTACCTAAGGATGGAGGGTTGGATTTTCTCCCTATGACTCAAGAGACATCACCATTGCTAGTAGAAAAATCAGTGGAGGTAAATATTGGCACTGACAACAGTCCCAAGATTGTTCACTTTGCAACATCCTTGATAGAGACCAAAAAACTAGAGTTCACAGCCTTCTTTTCCGTGAGACAAATAAACTTTTCTTCATTATATGTTTATATGCCTGGGATAGATCCATAGTTAGTTTTGCATCATTTTCCATTATTTCCAAATGAAAAACTGGTTAAATAAAAATTGAGAAAGATGCACCCCCAGATTGCACTTTTGGTCAAGGTAGAATTGAAGAAGTTGTTGGATGTTGGTTACATTTGACCCATAGACTATCCAGAATGGACTTCTAATCTTGTACCTATAACTAAACCAAATGGAGGAATCAAAATTTGTGAGGACTTCAAAGACTTAAACAAAGCTTGTCCTAAGGATGATCTCCCATTGCCTAACATTGATATCATAGTAGACCTGACGACAAGACATGAGATGCTATCACTCATGGACAGCTTCTCAGGGTATAACCAGATTAGAATTGCATTTGAAGATCAACATAAGACAATTTTCACTTGCCCCTAAGGTACCTATTGTTGGAATGTCATTCCCTTCAGCCTTAAAAATGCTTGAGCAACATATCAAAGGGCTATGACCATAATTTTTCATGACTACATGCATACACTCATGGAAGACTATGTTGATGACTTGTTAACTAAATCCATTACAAGAGATAGTCATCTAAACATATTAGACAAGGTTTTTACAAGGCTTGAAGAATACAAGATCAGATTAAATCCAAAGAAGTGTGCTTTCAGTGTAACCTCCAGTAAACTATTGGGCTACATCGTGCCTCATAGAGGTATTGAAGTTGATCCTACAAATGTGAAAGCTATCATGGATATGCCTCCACCACCAAATCTTAAGCAGTTATGTAGTCTTCAAGGAAAGCTACAATCAATTTGTAGGTTCATAGTACAGTTGGCCAATAAGTGTCAACCATTTTAGCATTTGCTTCGCAAAGGATTATCTATTGTATGTGCTAGTTCTCATGCCACCTATCGATGGAAAACCCCTAATATTGTATATATCAGCAACCTCATTAGCATTGGGAGCCCTCTTGGCACAAAATGATGAAGAAGGAAAGGAAAGAGCCATTTATTACATCAGTCAAACACTTGTGGGGTATGAGATTAACTACAGTTCCATTAAACAAGCATGCCTTGTGGTGGTCTTTGCCACTCAGAAACTTTGACACTACATGTTAAATCATAAAAAAATCTTGTAGCCAAGATAGAACCATTGAAGTATTTGCTCAATAAAGCATCTCTAATAGGTCGACTAGAAAAATGGGTCATGATCCTCAGTGAGTTTGATATAGACTATTTTGATCGAAAGATAATGAAAGGACAAGTGATAACTGATCAACTTGCAGATGCTCCTATAATAGCAGATCATCCATTGGTTTCTAGTTTTCTTGATGAATCAATTTTCATAGCAGGAATGTCAAATACATGGAAGCTTTAGTTTGATGGATCTTGCACAAATCATGGTTCAGGGGCTGGAACCTTCTTCGTCACACCTTAAGGAGATACAATACCTAAGTAATTCAGAATAGTATTCTCTTGCACCAACAAATTAGTTGAATATAAAGCATTGCTCATAGGAATTCAAATGGCTATTAAATGGAAAATTGGAAATCTAAAAGTCTATTTTGATTCAAAATTGGTAATCCATCAGGTCAACAATGATTATGATACAAAGGATGAAAATATTACACCATACAAGTAGATAGTTGATAGTTTCAAGTTGTATTTTGATGCGATCATCTTCAATCAAATTCCTAGGATTTAGAATAAAGAAGTCGATGCAATGGCCACCATAGGATCTCTCTTGGATATAGCTAGAAATGTACCTTAGTATGAATTCTTGGTGGAACAAACTCTGATCCCTACATTCAATATTCCCAAATTAGAGCTCGTGTGTAAAATTGTTGATCTTGACTCCCCTTGGTATAGAGATATTTACAACTACCTACATGACCAAATCATTCCCCTTGACTTGTCTACTAACCAATGAAAACTTGTTATTCATCAAGCCTCTAGATATGTCATCATCGGTGATACCCTTTACCATTGAAGCCTAGATCTAGTACCCTTCTTAGATGTCTCAATTTTGATGAAGCACAAACAACTTTGAACGAAGTACATGATGGTATATGTGGAGATCACTCTAGTGGTCCTACCTTGGCTAAGAAGATCATGTGAATTAAATAGTATTGGCCTACCATGGAGCATGATGCATATAGTTTTGTTAAGAAATGTTGACAATGCCAGATACATGGAGATCTTGTACATGCCCTTGCTCAAGAACTGCATCCAATCACATCATCATGGCCTTTTTCTCAA
Source organism: Cunninghamia lanceolata (assembly GCA_027924645.1). Classification (NCBI taxonomy): domain Eukaryota; kingdom Viridiplantae; phylum Streptophyta; class Pinopsida; order Cupressales; family Cupressaceae; genus Cunninghamia; species Cunninghamia lanceolata. The sequence goes on along the minus strand of BSBN01000430.1, from coordinate 16,874,965 downwards.
TGGGGGCTCGACCTTGTGGGAAAGATTCACCTTACTTCCACCAATGGCCATAAGTTCATTATCACTGCAACTAAATACTTTATTAAATGGATTGAAGCCATTTCCATGACCTATATTACTAGCAAGAAAATATCCAAGTTCATCCTTAATTATATCATATGCCAATATGAGGTTCCCCAATCCATTGTCATAGATAATGGTCACCCATTCAAAAATTAGGATGTTAGAGAATTATGCGAGAAATTCCATATCCACCACTATTTCAACACTCCATATTACACCCATTGTAATGGTTAAGCTGATGCGTCTAACAAAACCATCATTAAAATCCTAAAGAAGACTATCAATGACACTAGTCGTGACTGGCACATCCAACTTAACCTAGCCTTATGGGCTTATCGAACCAGTTGTTGTACTCCCATAGGAGCCACTCCGCATTCCCTTGTCTTTGGGTCTGAAGCTATTCTTCCTATTGAGGTTGAGTTACCCTCCTTGAGAGTGTCTATGCAGTAGTTCATTGATGACGAAGAGTATCACATGTCCAAATTGCATGAGCTAGAGTTGCTGGATGAGAAATGACAAAATGCATTGGTCCATCTACAAGCTTATCAGAACCATCTCCATCGCAACTATAATAAGAAAGTCTGGGTTCTTCATTTTAACTAGCGCTTATCAACTTGGTACTCCTAAAGGTGAACCACTACCAGAGCCAATCAATAGCATGCACCTTCACAAGTACTATACTTGATTCTCATAGGATCCCCATAATATCTTTAAAAAAAATCTTCCAATAGTGAAAACCATTTTGGTGGTGCTTTAGATGAAAAAACAAATAGTAAAGAGAAATAATCCACCCAATAGTGAAAGCCACTTCAGTGGCACTTTGGATAAGTACCATGGTGAAAACCCAGAAAATAAGTGCCATGTGTAGTCAGTCTTTGCTCTATCATCTACCATCATTCTATCTGGTCTTTCACTTTACCTTTCATAATCCATGCATGCCTTCACTCATAATAAAATTTCACTATCCTTTCGTATATAATCCACATCATAAATCTACTATCATGCCTTACACAATCTCCATCATAATCCACAATAAGGCTTTTTTGTCCTTCTCATGGCCTGAGAATAGTTGGCATTTTACATCTCTCATTTTCCATATCCATCCATAATAAGCATTTCCCCATCCATTGTCCTTCATAATAGCTTTATCCTATACCTAACTGGGGGCAAATCCTTGACTTAGGTCTTCATATGGGATCCTAGACATGGTATTAGAGGACACAAATCACAAATTCAAAACATTTTAAAAATCCAAAAACAATCAAAAGATTAAAAATAAAAAAATAAAAACATTTCAAAAATCTAAGAAAAATCAAAACATTCGAAAAATCCAAAAAAATAAAACATTTCAAAATCTAAAAAAAATTCTAAAAACAGTATCAATCATCGAGTCCATTGTCTGTGTCAGTCCACCCTATCGAACTATGTTGCCTCTGGGACGTTACGTAGGCAAGGCCATCAGCGATGAGCCCCCAAGGCTTTAGTCTGTCTCTTTGGTCTTATCATAATAAAGAGTCTACATGGTCAAACTATGTTGTCTCTATGCTTTACGTAGGCAAGGCCATCATTAATGATCCCCTGAGACATTAGGTCAATCCCATAGGGCCCATTGAGTCAAGTCTCCATTGTTCATATCCCATAATAAGTTGTCCCTTGCTAAGGTTGACACCTTGATCAGACAGAAACTAGTTATCTTCCACAAAGAGAACTGAACTTAACCAATCTTGAAACAACAAACAAACTATCCATCAAGTCTTCAATCATAACCGATCAATTGTTTAGTCATGATTGTTCATCACTATCGGTTACCTTTATCAACTATCAATTGTTTTATACAGAATGTTGCATTGTCAAAACCAGACTTGGCATCTTATATGGCATGCTTCATTTCCTAAAACCAGTCACTATCATCACACATCAATCATATCATCAGTCTTATATAGATTGTCACACTCTCAAAACTAGACCAGGTGTCTTATATGAGGTGTCTCATTTCTAAAACCAGATGTAATCATATCATTGGCCTTACATAGGTGGTTGCATTATCGAAACTAGACTCGATGTCTTATACAACATGTTCCCTTTCCTAAAACCAAGCACTATCCTGCAGTGCTATCAAACAAACACTCATTTTCTAGAAAGAAGATCTAAATGGCTGATGATTTTTAGTCTATTTTGTCTTATTTTTTTATTTGATTGATCTTTGGTCATGTTACTATGCGCCTCGAGGAAGTCTACAAATGACGAGAGGAGCGATGATGGATCATGACCTTTTTTCTCCTTGATTTTTATTTGCAGTTTGTCTTGGCAATATCACAGGGGCAACTAAGTTCCTTGTGTATGATTAGAATTCCATTTGGCATAATCAAAATATCCTATGCAAGTGAAAGGTCATCTAACGCTTTCTTCTACTAGGACTAATGTGCTTCATGGTTATTTCCTCACATATTCTGACAAGATTCTATGGTTACTACTCTACGTCATGGCATTCCTTGTCTGTCATGTGTCTTCTTTGCAAGGGATCATATCTTGTACCTTGGTTTATATTATGCCATGGTGTTCGTTATCCATTGCCATAATAAAATCTCTATGATGATAATTATGCAATAAAATTAAAAGCTCAAAATATATCAAGCAAGATCTTATTCCATTTCCCTAGTCCAATCATTCTTCATTTCCTACTAACCACCATCTCTTTTGCATTAACATTTCTTCTGTTTGTCCCTATAGTCATCTTGATGGTGTGCTATGACACACAAAAAATATAAATGCATTAGTTTCATTATCCTACATACATAGTCATGTTAGAACATCATATAGGCATCATCATATACATCTTGAATCCATAATGCATATCATATAGAAATCATCGCATAACCATAGAATGCATATGATAAATCACATCACATAAATCCATCACACAACATGCATATACAATATAACATATCATATAGTTTCTGCCAAAAATGATGCATCTCATAAATATATCAAAAAAAAGTGTCATGGTACAATATTAGATGTCTGTTAAAAATGGAGCTCGCAGGCTTGATCAAAAATATATGTCTACAAACATGCCTAGCATGTATTACCTCTATCTCTTGAGGATGCTTGTCCTGAAGGGGATGCCCTGTGCTCTAATCTTGATGGCCTATCATAGGGAGCCAACCTCCTATGCTATGAGACCCTACCACTGCTCTGTGATCTCTACGAATGAGTCTTACTCTAACTCTGACTCTAAAAGCTAAGTGCTCCCTATGCCACTGGTACAACACTCACACAAATCTCTATAATACTGACACTCTTGACTCATTCGATATAGCGTCTATGCTATATCTGTTGTGGGACCACTGATAGTATCCATGAAATTAATCAACCTCTACTCAGTCCTTTGTGCCCTGATGATGGCTAGATCCTGCTCTACTCTAAGCTATAATATCTACCCCTATAACACTGGTACTTGATCTACCTTCACCTGTAATGCCTAAACCTGTGCCTGTAGAGACTGGATCAAAGCCTGAAGATCATGTCCTATATCCTTTGCATCCTCCTATAGAACATCCAAGATGGTCTCCCTGATTAGGATATCCTATAACCCCTCCTCAATGGCCTCTTCTCAAGCTCTCTCCTTGGCATCCATCTCCTCATCCTCCTCCTCATGACCCTCCTCCCCCGTCACCACATCCTGCTGCTCATCCTCCTCTACTTTGACCTCCTCCATCTTGACCTACATCTATCCTACACCAATATCAGCCTCCTTTAGGATTAGGATAATCTTAGTGCACCCCTACCTCTACCATCCCCACCTCTACCCCTATCACCTCTCCTGTCATCCCCTCATCCACCACCACAATCACCATCATCATCATCATCATCATCATCTTGCCTCCTACTGCCTTGGCTTCCATCTCTCCCTTGTTCCCTCCCTCATAATCTACCATAAGGACCTCTCCCTAGCCTCTCCACAAGAACAGGTGCATCTGGATCTAAAAATAGCATAGGCATGTGTTGTGCCCACTAAGCGTCATACTTGGGTGTAGTGCCCACATCTGCTACATCTACTGCTGCATGCCACCGAATTGACTATAATCCTATTATCTCCTTGTTGGCACCTTAAAATTTTGGCTAAATTTGAAGTGTTCATGATGAGAAAATTGATTACAACACTCAAACATGCACTTGTGAAATCTGCCCCAATAGCCTACTTTGTGGTGCAAGGGCACCTAGACTTCAAGGCTAATTTTGAATTTAGGTACCTAGACCTTAAGGAAAATTTTGTATTTTTGGATTGAATAGAGATCATAGGTGGAGTTACCCTATTAAATGTTGTAATAAAGCCCACTAGGGGCATTTTCATGTAGTGGGAGATTTGAATAATCTAATTTTCCTTCCTAGAGTTATGACTGCTATTTTGGGCAGTTTAGTGACAAGGCTATTTTAAGCCTTCCTTTTGATTTTTTCCATGATGGTGGAGTAGTGGAACAATAAAGATGAATGTAAATCATGTTTATATGCCTCAAAAATCTCAAGGAAAAGGAGGGGGATGAAGTTTTGATAAGAAAAGCAATAGAAAATAACTGAGTTTCTGTAGTTTTGTTGTTCTTTTTGTTGTTCCTCTATTGTGTACAGCCCTGTACTATGTTGTCAAGAACTCCAATGCATAAAATGTTATAGTTGGTCAAGTTACCTTTCATTTTCATCTTATTTGAGGCTTTTTCATTGAGTATTGTTCATTCTATCAGCAAATTTGTAAAGGCAGCCTGTGTAAGCAATTTGTACAAGGGTTTTGAGAGAAAAAATGGCTAATTGACCTATCCACCTACTATATAAACCTATGGCTTGGTGGATAGGTTGGTTTGATGTCTCTAATATGTGTGTGGAAGGTTTTGTGTAGGGAAGGAGTCTAAGAGGGTTTTGTGTGATGTCCTAAGGGCATTTTCATGCATTTTCCAAGTGAAAAGGGTGGCTAAGTATTGGTTCTTTGTGAATTTGAATGCAACCTGGCCAAGTAAGTGTTCTTATAGCATAGGAAGGCCTATAGAAAGGTGAATCAAGTGTTAGTTTGTTCTGGGTTGGAGCGGATGTGAGATTTTCATTAAAACCCCCTTATTTGTGAAGAAATCAAGAGTTTTCTAGTTTGCACCCTAGATGAGCATGGCTATACTAACCAATGGTGGAATTTGAAGTTTTGTGACATATAGATCTACTATTTTGGGGTTTGGATTGGTTATTGAATGATCTTAGGGTACTTGTTTTGTTAATCAGACCAAATTAGGCCTATTTCTAGAGAGGGCTAGTCATAGAACTCACACTTTTTCTAAAACGAGGGCATGAAATCTTTTTATATATTGTTATAATCCATAATGGGTGTCTAAAGACTTCTTGGTTTGTGGGTTGGTTGAGTTTACACAAATTTATGCACATTTTTTCAAGTTTGGAAGGCTACTAGGCATTGAGGGTGAGTTGATGCTGAATGGTTTGGGTAGGGGTTTGAGGTCTGATTCCTTGTTGATATCCGATCATTTTGAGTTGATTTAAGGTCCACCACTTTGTATTTCATCAAGTGGTATCAGATCTTAGGTTCTGATTTTGTTTGGGAAAAGTTGATATTTGTTGTAGGTTGAAGGAGATTTGGTTGGAGTCAGGATGCCTCCTAAGGGAAGCACAGTTGCTAGAAAGCTTAATAAGCAAGCCAAAGAATTAGAAGCCTTGAGGAAGGAGATTACTGCACTAAAGTCTAATGCTAGAGTCACCATGAAAGAAAGTGACCAAGAGGAAGAAGCTCCTGGTGAAGAGGAAGAGTTAGATCCAAAAGATTTGAGGATGGTAAAGTTTTTGAAGGCTATGAAAGGTGATCAACATAGCAAGATGGATTTTCCTATGTATGGAGGAAAACTATGTTGGCAAGAGACACTATATGGATTCATGGTTGTTGTCATTGATGGCAACAAAGGTCATCCCACATATCCGCAAGTCATGGTGTGTCTCTACCGGAAGTCAGAATGAAGATTGTTGTGGTCCGGTGAACAAGAACAGAGCATGTGGCAAGGTCCGACAGATTGGTCCGGATCTCTCAGAGGAAGTGTCTTGGTGCAGTGCAGATTTGGGGAAGTCAAGAGGACTACCTTGAGTAGTATATTCCAAGGATTTAGCCTCCGGTGATGAACAAAGAAAAAGATATGAATAGTTGAGTACCGGATTCCTGAGAGACAGTGAGAACAGAGGAAGAACTGACTGACAGAGTATCAGACTATTTTCTAGATGTGTTACTGTTGATGGTAAAGGTTGTGAAGGCATGAATCATGTTTGGCCGACATGATGAATGACATCTACAAGTATATGCTTGATCCGCATTACTTGATATGCAAGGATTCAGCCGACAGAACAGAGTTTGTGAGAAGATAGATTATTCTGGGTGCCGACTAGAAAGATAATGAAATCACTAGTGCGGATATATATAGAGGATAGATTTAGTTGTGAAGCGTGTAATTGTGTGAGTGTGTATGCGAATAAGTGTAGAACAGAGCAGAAGTAGTAAGAAAGATCCGGTATGTGAAAGGATAGCAGAATAAAGAATAGAGGAAAGATGAAGTGCAGCAGATCAGTGTACTGAGCCTAACCGGAACTGAACTCCAGCATATGTAGATGCTTCCAATCAGTTCAAGACTGTGATTCTTATCACTTTGTAGACAGTGTGTCTCCTTGTAGGCAGTAGGCCTCTTTGTGAGCAGTGTGCTCGGGCAGTGAGCCCTAATTGGCAAGTGCCATTTTGTAATTCCTTATTCTTCTAACAGAGAATAATCTTTGGGTTAATCACCCCATGGTTTTCTCCCTTAACAGGGTTTCCACGTCAAAAATACTGTGTCATGTGTTTTTCATTTCATGGTAATGTTTTGTTTGTTTGATTCAATGCTGCATTGATTAATAAGAAAGTTCAAAAGAAGAAATAATTAGAATAACTGATTCACCCCCCCCCCTCTCAGTTATCAACAATTGGTATCAGAGCTAAGTTCCTCCTAATAGAGCCTAACAGCTTGAGGAAGATCTGGGAGTTCAAATGGATGCATATGGTTTAAGGGAGCAACTCAAGACTGCCCTTGAGGATCTTGAACAGTCAAATTCTGAAGTCAATGAATTAAAGGAAAGACTCAAACAAGCTGATGAATTCATGAGAGAATTAAAGGACAAATTAAGTCTCTCTATGAAAAAGAGAAAGGAGCTACTCCAACAATTGGCAAGACAAAGTGAAGAAAGCAATACAAATGAAGAATTGACTGAGAAAACCAAGTTATGTGAAAAGTTATCAAAAGAAGCCATTATGTTAAGACATGAAATGGAATCAGGAACTATAAAGTTTACTCAAGAGATTGAAGAGAAAAGAAAAACTGAAGACAATCTAAGACAATCTCTTAAGGAGAAATCAGAAGAATGCCTTCAGATGGACAGAATTATCAGACATCTTGAATCTGATCTTGAAGATGCCAAAGATAATGAAGAAAAACTTGAGGATCAAATTGTCTCTCTCAAAAGAGACCTTCAAACAGCAAATGAATATAAAGAGAAATTCAAGATAAGTTCTGCTCAACTTGAAGTTCTTCTTGGTAGTCAAAAGAGAACAGATGACAAGTATGGTTTGGGATATGAGAAAGGAGAAAGCTCTGGATCCGGTCAAAAGAATTTTGGATCAGAAAATCCAAGGAATAGGCCTAGAAGACCTCCGGTAAGACAGCCCAATGCTCAAAGATATCCATCTTTCAATGGATACTGCCACAGCTGCAATCACTTTGGTCACAAAGCTAATCAGTGCAGAAAAAGGATGAATCAAACTAATCCATCCTTCTCCGGACAGTGCTTTAACTGCAAAAGGTATGGACACAAGTCTCATGAATGCAGAAATATGCAAGTAAACAAATCATTCAATGGTAGATGTTTTACATGCAATAGAGTAGGTCATATGGCTAATCAATGCAGATCAAGAGGTTATCAGTCAAATATGCAAAGAAATGTTATTTGCCAAATCTGTAATAGGTCCGGTCATAATGCTAAAGTCTGCAGAAGCAAGAATCAGGACAAAAGAGGTCCGGTGTATAATCAGAATCAAGACAAGGGTAAACAAAAGATGAATGCGGATGAAGTTAGGAATCAAATGAACAAGATTTGGGTGAAGAAAAGTTTAGAGAATGTAGAGGTTGGATCCGCACCAGACTCTGGTGCTGATATTTCTTCTGGAAATTAAAAAGTGAGCTCTGGCTCAGGGGGAGACTCAAAGAAAAACCTGTTCCCCCAGCCAATCAAGTGGTGCTGGATGTGACACAAGATGCAGAGTAAAGGGTTTGAAGATACCAGTCCTGAGATGATTCAGACAAGATTTCAGAGGTCCGCATGAAGATATAAAGAAGTTGTGATCGATCAAGTAAAGACCTGTTTCGGGAGATGCTCCGGAATGACAGAGGACTACAAAAGGGTCCGGAGAGATCCGGAAGTACATTATTTTACTCTGCGGACTAGACAGAATGTTTGGGATGTTCTTGTAATGTGTCATCTTGATTTATTCATGATTGAAAGATCCGCATGATGTTCATAGATTAGGACTGATCCGGGATACTCCAAGCTATCCGGACAAGGCAAACTGGAATAATATAGGTGAAGCATTTATTGCAAACAGATATTAGGGTTTGCAAAATGATATAAGGGATTTCTCAACAATCATTTGATCATTCCACATCCAAGAAGAAGCGAAAAGCGGAGCTCTGAAACAAAATTCATCAAGTTCACCGAAGATCTCTTGCCGAAGTCATTACATACAGAAATCAATCCAGCTACTCCGTGCAACCGAAGACGCAAAAGGTATTTTCCACTTTCGATATCTTGCTACAAATCTTTTGAAGAAATGGCTACTCCAAATATAGTAAAAATATCAGATAGGCCCCGACCTGAATTTAAGAAACATCCATACAAGTCATTGGAGGTAGATCCCTTAGGAGCATTTTCCAGTGTTCCTCACGGAGTTTTACACACAGAAGACATTAGGGTTTACATACATGCAAGCATTGAGGAATTTGGGGAATTCAAATTGAGAGATCTCTATCACAAACAACTGATAGACAATGCTTTTGAGCTTAAACCAGAGTATAAGGGTATCCAGAAGAAACAATTTGATCAATTCATTCATTTCCCCTGCTTTGAAGAAGATGAATGGGTCTGGTATGTACTGAGCAGGATGCATGACAACTTCCTATGGCTGGATAGACCCTGCAAGATCACAAAAGAGGCAATTAGAGTAGTAACTGGTCTATACTCTTCCGGAGGGATACCTATCCTCAAATCTATCAAAAATAACATTGTAACTGAGGCCACCGGATCAAAATTTGATAAGAGGGCAATGACCATTGAAGATATTTCTGATCTGGATATCAAGTATGCGTCCATGATAATAGGATACAAGATCTATCACTCCAGCAGGGAGAATTCTGTATCCGAAACTGCAGTGTATACTGCCTATGAAATGCTAAGGAAGAATGTAGAATATGATCTCTGCGAACTGCTCTTAAGCCAATTAATGGAAAATATACAGAAAATCAAGAAGGACAAGAAGAATTCCTTTAAGTATGGTACTCTTATATTATGTCTATTCTTCTACTTCATGAATGAGCTGCCCGGATCAAGTGGATGGGCATGGCAGAATGACAAACCTATTGCAGTACAAATAAGAGACTATCTACATGGGCTTGGGGATGCCAAAGCAAGAAATATAGCCCTATGGGGATACTTCAAAAACTTCCAAAGCATGATGCAAGCAAGAGAAAGAATTCCCCAGTCTCTTGTTGAAAAATACAAAGACTCAGTGTGCTTTATGGTGGACACTGATCAGTGCCTAATGGAGGCAGTGGAGCCAAGGACTGTCTGGATCATGCCCATGGGGTATGAAGTGGATGAACAGATAGTGGAGCTGCATGTTCAACACATGCTAAGTCAGCCCAAAGATCCAAAGGCAGAAAGGTTTGGAACCTTTGAGGAGCTGAGTGTAAAGATCCATGTAGAACTCAGGGAACCTGAGATAAAGAGGAAGGTGAGAAAAGAAGTAGAGCATATTGCTCAAGGCCTAGGCATCTCAAAAGAGGCACTTGATGCCAGCCGGGAAAAGAGGAGAAAGGCTGAGGAAGAAAAGAAAAGTAAAGAAAGTGTTCCGGTTGAAACTTTCACCCAGACCAGATCATCAAAAAGATCTGCACCTCCCACAACCAAAAGTTCAAAACCGGAAGTCCAGGCATCTGGTAAAAGATCTAAGACAAAAGCCACAAGGGCTTATGAAAGCCAAAAGGATGAAGAGGAAACTGAGTCAGATGAGGGAGTAAAAGAAATAAAGAAGCAGAAGAAGAAAGGATCCGGTAAACCCTCCACAGGCCAAGACAAGGATGAAATGGCAGAGGTATTTGTTGAAAAGCCCACTCTATCTCTAGAGAGTGTAATCAAGTCGGTTACAGTGGATGGAAACCTTCAACCAATGACTGAATTTTATGATGACTACAATGAGGCTGACCAAAAGATTCTGCAGGAAGCCACAATCAAGTATCTGAACATATACAATAAGGCTTTCATTGAGATCATATCTCTAATTCCTAAAAGCCTAGAAAAGGAATTAGAAATAAGAAAGAACAATGCTCAGGCAAAAGATCTTGAGATCCGGGAGCAGATAGCTATTCAGCTATATCCTCAAATTGATCCCAAGACAATGAACATAATATTCAAAGACTGCAAAGATGAGTTCAGAAGTAAAGCCAGGATGAATCAACTCATGCTTGGTGAGACTGACAAGGTGGCCAAAGAGACAGAAGAGATCCTCCGGAAGGCCTTCAAAAGGTTCAATCTTCTTGTTGTAGAGGACTTAGGTGCAGAAACAGCTGTGGACTTGGAACCCTCTGCTCCAGAAGAAGTGGCCTATGTACAGGCTAGCATCTCTCCTCCGGTTTCCTCTACAGTCTCTGGATCCAAAGAAGAAGAGAAATTACAGGAGAAGGAAGTAGTGGTGAAAGATAAAGAGGTTGACAGTACCAAGGGTGCAGAGAAAGAGAAGACTCCATCAGAGAAGACCATGACTGATAGTGGTAAGAATGTGGAAGGAGAGAAAATCCCAAAGGACAGTTCCAAGACTGCAGAAGAAAAGAAACATCTGTCTCCGGCAAGAGACACTGCACAAACTGTTCAACAATTTTTGAGCAAAGAAACAATAGAGATCGATGAACCGGAGCTACTACAAGGCCCATTCAACTTTGATTCCCTCTCTCCGGTGCAGACAATGAAGATAGCCTCATTTGCAAATGCTAAGGCAAATGAAAAGCTCCTAAAGTCTCATATGGAAGACTGTGAGTTGATAGAGGCTGCTTCCGGAGTGCTTGAGAAGATTATGCCATCGGTCCAGATAGATCCGGCAGCCTCCTCTTCCGGTAATCTCAAAACCTTAGTCAGCAGTGTTAGTACACATTTTGAATCTCTAGAAAAATCAGCTGAAGAAAAGGTCCGGAAGGAGTTTTTGGATAAAAGGTTCTCCGAGGTTCAGGGTTTGATCATTAATGATAGGAGAAACATGAACATTGGGATAAAGAGCTTAGAAAATGCTCTTAAGGATGGCGGTGAAATATACAAATTTTGTATCTCCTGGTCCAAGGTAACAGTGGACATTGAGAAGAAAATAAAAGCGCAAGAGGACACACTACTAAGCTTGTCTCAAAGTTTTGATCCTCTTTCTTCCTCTATAACAAATCAAGAATGTCAGACTATTGCAGTCTTGAGTGAAATCAAGAAACTGGAGAAGGAAAGGAAAAATAGAATAAGCAGGTTGAATGAGCTCAGGGGGTTAATTGTCCCTAAGCTAGAGGCCATGCATGAGGCCATAGCAGAAGCTCAAATCACAGCCCAGACAAGTGATCCAAAAGATCTAAAAAGGGCAGATGCATTTGCATTTTTGTTGAGTGGTCACATTTTAATTTTGGATAGAATGAAGCAAAGTTGGGCTACAGAACTGATCCAACTGAAGACATCTTTTGCAGACATTCTTCAGTATATGTGAGTATGTAAATATGCGGCTATGTATAGAAAATTTTTGAAAATTTTGGTGTGCGGACCCTACCCTTTGCCATTGATGTCAAAGGGGGAGTGAGGAGCAGTGAAAAATGAGGAATCCAACTAAAGGGGAGTTCCAGAAATTGTATATAAAGACAGAGCATCAGCAAAGGGGGGAGCATAGTGTAAACACTTAGTCATTTTTCACTAAGTGTTGCCATCAATGCCAAAGGGGGAGATTGTTGGCAAGAGACACTATATGGATTCATGGTTGTTGTCATTGATGGCAACAAAGGTCATCCCACATATCCGCAAGTCATGGTGTGTCTCTACCGGAAGTCAGAATGACGATTGTTGTGGTCCGGTGAACAAGAACAGAGCATGTGGCAAGGTCTGATAGATTGGTCCGGATCTCTCAGAGGAAGTGTCTTGGTGCAGTGCGGATTTAGGGAAGTCAAGAGGACTACCTTGAGTAGTATATTCCAAGGATTTAGCCTCCGGTGATGAACAAAGAAAAAGATATGAATAGTTGAGTACCGGATTCCTGAGAGACAGTGAGAACAGAGGAAGAACTGACTGACAGAGTATCAGACTATTTTTCGGATGTGTTACTGTTGATGGTAAAGGTTGTGAAGGCATGAATCATGTTTGGCCGACATGATGAATGACATCTACAAGTATATGCTTGATCCGCATTACTTGATATGCAAGGATTCAGCCGACAGAACAGAGTTTGTGAGAAGATAGATTATTCCGGGTGCCGACTAGAAAGATAATGAAATCACTAGTGCGGATATATATAGAGGATGGATTTAGTTGTGAAGCGTGTAATTGTGTGAGTGTGTATGTGAATAAGTGCAGAACCGAGCAGAAGTAGTAAGAAAGATCCGGTATGTGAAAGGATAGCAGAATAAAGAACAGAGGAAAGATGAAGTGCAGCAGATCAGTGTACTGAGCCTAACCGGAACTGAACTCCAGCATATGTAGATGCTTCCAATCAGTTCAAGACTGTGATTCTTATCACTTTGTAGACAGTGTGTCTCCTTGTAGGCAGTGGACCTCTTTTTGAGCAGTGTGCTCGGGCAGTGAGCCCTAATTGGCAAGTGCCATTTTGTAATTCCTTATTCTTCTAACAGAGAATAATCTTTGGGTTAATCACCCCGTGGTTTTCTCCCTTAACAGGGTTTCCACGTCAAAAATACTGTGTCATGTGTTTTTCATTTCATGGTAATGTTTGTTTGTTTGATTCAATGCTGCATTGATTAATAAGAAAGTTCAAAAGAAGAAATAATTAGGATAACTGATTCACCCCCCCCCTCTCAGTTATCAACAAACTAGATAGTGAAAAGCTCTTAGACTAGATAGGAGCCATGGAAAACTGCTTTGAAAGTGAAGAGATAGATGATGACCACAAAGTGAAGAAGGCTAAAACCAAGTTGAAAGGACATGCTTTGCTATGGTGGAACTTTGTTCAAGATGAAAGGCAGAAAAAGGGGAAGACCAAGATCACTTCTTGGGAGAGAATGAAGACAAAACTCAAAGGTAAGTTTCTTCCTAGTGATTACAATGTTCAATTGCTTAAGAAACTTCAAAATCTCAAGCAAAGGACTTAGATGTGGAAGCATACACTGAGGAGTTCTATAGGTTAAGTATAAGGACAAAACATGAGGAAGATGAAGAAGAAAAAATAGAAAGATATCTTAATGGTCTGAGGTATAATACTCAGGATGAAATAAGTTTGATGACACCAAAAATAGTTGAAGAATGTTTTCAAATGGCTATAAGGGAAGAAAAAAAGGTGAAAAGGAGACAACAAAAGACAACAAGAGGTAGAGGCATCACCTCTAGAGGCAAAAGATCTTTTACAAATGCAAAACAAGTCAATGAGAGTCAAGAAGAGATAAGCAAGGCACAATGACAAGGTGCATATTTCAAACAAGGACAAAGTGCAGATTTTAGAGGTAGAGGCTCTAGAGGAAGATTTGGTGGTGGAAGGAGTGCAAACACCTTTATAGGTAAGTGTTATAGTTGCCAAGAGTTTGGGCACCCAGCATACAAGTGTCCTAAGAGGCAAGGTTTTACAAGTGATGGTGAAAGGAATAATGAGAGGAGGACTCAATTAGTCCAAGAAGTAGAATGTGGTGGTTCTACTCCCACTAGTTGTGTTGGTGAGATAGGAGAAACGTTGATGCTAAGAGAAAGAGCACTATTGAAGACCTCCAAGGAGAAGGAGCCGATTCAGAGGAGAGCACTGTTTAGGACAACTTGCAAATGTAAAGACAAGGTATGTAAAGTGATAGTAGATTCTGGTTGTACTGACAATATGGTGTCTAGTGAGATGGTAGACAAACTGAGATTGGAGAGAGTACCTGGGGACACACCTTACAAAGTCTCTTGGGTGACTGATAATCAGTCCATTCTAGTGACTGAACAAGCATTAGTTGAGTTTAAGATTGGAGGATATGAGGACAAGGTCCTATGTGACATTTTACCTATGGATTGTTGTCATTTGATACTTGGAAGACCATGGCAATTTGACAAAAATGTTGTGTATAATGGAAGGCCCAATACATACCAAATTGAACATGAAGGAAATTCATTTACCTTGCTTCCATTGCAAGAGGATGTAGCAAATCAGTCCAAGGGAGCAAAGGTCATAGTGTTGGGTAAGAAGGAGTTTGTGGATGCCAAGACCAAGGATGCTGTAGTAAAAGGAGATAGAGGTAAGGTTGAGGAGGACAAGTTGATGATGTGTGAGAAAGAAGAAATTGCAAAGGTTGGGGAAGAAGACAAGGATGTTGCAACAATAGATATAAAGGTTGATAACAAGTTGAGGAGTGAATGGGTAGGAGTGCAAGATTGGCACACTAATATCATGGTGGGGACCATAAAATGTCCATTGGTTATGAGAAAAGGCAGTGAGCCATCAAGCTTTGTAGTTACAGTGGTAAATGGACCTGATAAGATAGTGACTTGGGAAACAATGACATAGGTTATAGGGGTAGAAGGTCTGCAACAAAGCCTGAGGACTAAAAGTGGCTTGAGAGTAGAAAAATATAAGAATGGTATCAGAAATAAGAATGGATCAGGGATAAAGAGTGGGATAGTCACAGGGCAAAGTGGACATGGTATACATACTATTGTAGAGACAAGAAATACATCAAAGTCTGATACAGGCCAGAGAGTAGACATATTTCCAATGGAGCAATAGTCTCAAGGCAAAGACAAAGTTAAAGGTGGAGGACAAAATACAAAGAAACATGGATTAGTCAAGTATGGAGGTCCATCAGTCAAAGAACCCTGTGGATGTCAAAAACATGGAGTGAATAAGCATGCTTGATGGGATATGTCTTTTTCAGGAGGGTTGTATGGTGTAGGGGCACCTAGACTTCAAGGCTAATTTTGAATTTAGGTACCTAGACCTTAAGGCAAATTTTGTATTTTTGGGTTGAATAGAGATCATAGGTGGATTTACCTTATTAAATGTTGTAATAAAGCACACTAGAGGCATTTTCATGTAGTGGGAGATTTGAATAATCTAATTTTCCTTCCTAGAGTTATGACTGCTATTTTGGGCAGTTTAGTGACAAGGCTATTTTAAGCCTTCCTTTTGATTTTTTCCTTGATGGTGGAGTAGTGGAACAATAAATATGAATGTAAATCATGTTTATATGCCTCAAAAATCTCAAGGAAAAGGAGGGGGATGAAGTTTTGATAAGAAAAGCAATAGGAAATAATCGAGTTTCTATAGTTTTGTTGTTCTTTTTTCTGTTCCTCTACTGTGTACAGCCCCGTACTGTGTTGTCAAGAACTCCAATGAATAAAATTTTATAGTGGGTCAAGTTACCTTACATTTGCATCTTATTTGAGGCTTTTTCATTGAGTATTGTTCATTCTATCAGCAAATTTGAAAAGGTAACCTATGTAAGCAATTTGTGCAAGGGTTTTGACAGAAAAAAATGGCTAACTGACCTATCAACCTACTATATAAACTTGTGGCTTAGTGGATAGGCTGGTTTTATGTCTCTAACATGTGTGTGGAAGGTTTTGTGCAGGGAAGGGGTCTAAGAGGGTTTTGTGTGATGCCCTAAGGGCATTTTCATGCATTTTCCAAGTGAAAAGGGTGGCTAAGCATTGGTTCTTTGTGAATTTGAATGCAACCTAGCCAAGTAAGTGTTCTTATAGCATTGGAAGGCCTATTTAAAGGTGAATCAAGTGTTAGTTTGTTTTGGGTTGGAGCGGATGTGAGATTTTCATTAAAACCCCCTTATTTGTGAAGAAATCAAGAGTTTTCTAGTTTGCACCCTAGATGAGCATGGCTATATTAACCAATGGTGGAATTTGAAGTTTTGTGACATATAGATGCATTTTTTGGGGGTTTGGAGTGGTTATTGAATGATCCTAGGGTACTTTCTTTGTTAATTGGGCCAAATTAGGCGTATTTCTAGAGAGGGCCAGTCATAGAACTCACACTTTTTCTTAAATGAGGGCATGAAATCTTTTGATATGTTTTTCTATTCCATAATGGGTGTCTAAATACTTCTTACTTTGTGAGTTGGTTGAGTTTACACAAAGTTATGCACATTTTTTCGAGTTTGGAAGGCTACTAGGCATTGAGGGTGAGTTGATGCTAAATGGTTTGGGTAGGGGTTTGAGGTCTGATTCCTTGTTGATATCTGATCATTTTGAGTTGATTTAACATCCACCACTTTGTATTACATCACTTTGGAGGATCATAATTTGAAGTCTGTTCGCTCTTATGACAAATCACTTGGTAGGCACATTCACTTACCATATGTAAGTATGTATGTTTGATTTTAGCCTCCTATGTTTAGATTTGATAGGGTTTTGAAGCACTAAGTTGGAGGGTTTTGGAAGAGTTTACTATCTGCACTTTCAAATATGCCTTGGAGGATAACTTTGACGATCAAAATTTTGAATCCTGGAAATGATCTTTTAATTCTATGTGGTAGAAAGTTTCTTGGTACATATGTCAGAGTGTTTGTTCAATTTTGTGGTCACCGAATGAGTCTTGATATGGTTTTTAATGCGTTCCTAACTACTCCCGGGCTAGATTTGGTACCCCAAAAAGTTACAAATTTCAAAATTCCAAGGGCGACCTAGTTGATGTTTTGGCCTCAAATGATTCCAGTTTCAATTTTGCGGCCATCTGGGCTCATTGGGTATGTCATTTAAAACTTCACATTTTTTCTGCAACTTGCTAGCAGGGCCAGTTTACAAAGGAAGTGCATAAATTTGGTGAGCTAGGCAAAAATGGACAACAAACATGTTTTATTCAAATAATTATGCCTCCTCAAAAAATCATGGCTTCAGGTCGCAAGGTTTGCCCGCAGTGAATTTTCTCCAAAATGGTTGTAGGAGAAATTGAGAATTTCTCTATAGTTTGTTGTAGCAGATCAGATAACTTTTGATTATCTAGGGTGAGTCTAGGTGGGCAAGCTCTCCTCACTTTCTTTAGATGGGCTGGTAAGCAGCCTAATTTCCAACTCCTACAATGATATGCTCAGTGGCTTAGGAATGAGGTACTTCGATCACATGGAGGAATTGCTGCACCAAACCAATACACAGGGTCCCCCACCTATATTCAAAACTATATACACCTAAAAATGACACGACTCTATCTAAATAAATATTCTTAATATTTATTTTATCTAAATTCCTCTATTAATAAATAAATCAATCAATTTATTTATTTGGTTCATATTCCTCCCATTAATTGAATAAATTACCTTTATTTAATTAATTTCATCGAAGTCAACTTTATTCTTCGAAACAATTAAATAATTCTTAATTATTTAATTAAATCACTTATTCCTCCAAATTTAAATAAATAAATCAAATTTATTTAAATTATCTCAATCTCTAAAAATAAAATATAATCAAAAATTTTATTTATTCTTCCAAAGCATGCACAAACAATTAAATAAATTTATTTATTTAATTTCCTTTCTTATCTTCTAATTTCTCAAAAATCTTCCAAATCTTCTAAAAATAAATCTTCTTCTTCATGCACACAAAATTAAATAATTTATTATTTAATTCTCTCAAAACATGCAAAAAGCAAATCACAAGTTGGGTTAATTGATTTAATCAATCTTGTTTTTATCAACAACTCTTAAATTAGAAAAAAATTTCTAATTTATGAAATCAAATCTTATCTTTATCAAGAAAGCAGTTAACTCAAACAAAACAACTTTTTGTGTGACACTTGTCTTCTTTCTATTCACACACATCCTCTCAAGGTTTCTCAATCGTTGATCTTCTTATTCTTTCTATATCGTTGATCTTCTCTCTCGTGAGTCTATAAATTGAACCCAATTCCTCCATTTCTATCATCCAAGCTTTTAGTACCCTTACTCTGTACGAATTACAACGCGCCTTTGGCACCAAATTCCTCCATTGCTTGTGATCAACTTGTTACCATCACCATTGCCATTTGTTTTGAAGCTCCTCTTCATTACAAGAACTATCATAGCCATTCTCCATTGACATCTTCAAGAAAAAAAGCAAGGAAGTGCACTTTCTAAGGGCTTCATTCATTACGAAAGATCAATTGAGATAGGCGACCAATGGAAGCTATGAAGTATTGAGGTTTGCAAGGTTTATCTTTGTTGTTTTGAATTTTGGTTATTTCCTTTTCCATTGATTTTATTGGATTACTTTGATAATATTGATAATCATTCCAATTTTCTAATAACAAAAACAATAGACATGGAGTATGGTCTTCCATCATCTTCAAAAAACACAATCATTAGCAGATGAACTTTATATAAAAGTACCCCTGAAAAAAAATGGCTTGAATGCCTATCAACAAAAAGTAGCTTCTTTTGTGAGAAAGCAAAAAGATTATGTACTATTAGATGCAAAAGTTGCTACTGATGTATAATGCATCCAATCTAAGAAAGATTCATAGTAGAAGCAACTTTAGAGGAAAAAGGAGGTCAATGAAAGTGATGAAAATGATGAGGCTATAGTGAGGCTGATAAAATCAAGACAAGATAGAAGGAATCTCTCAGATGAAGATGAGGAAGATGAGGTGGCAAAGAAAGAAGTACCTAGGGAATGAGATCAATAAGAAAGGCTTGAATTTGAAAGGAGATTTCCACAATGAAGTTCAAAAGATTTGTTGTAGCTATCCAACGATACATAGATTCAAGATTTTGCAAACAAAAATTGTATAATCTTTGTTTAGACATGGAGTCATTGATTGTGATTCAAATTTTGAAAGTGTCTGCTTTGCAGAGATTAGGCAGAGTAGGAAGAACAGGGCTAGGTAAATGCTTTCGTTGGTACACTACTTGGTTATTTCAAAATGAAATGGAAGAAAATACAATTCCAGCAAAACCCTAAGACTGGTGTAACGTAGCAGGGAACCAGGAGCAGTCTTCCTACATCCTCGCAATAGCCAGGGCAAAAACCCAAAGATAATTGTCATACTACGGTAGCTTGAATGCCTTTCCCCATCCCCAAGAGGGCTAGTTTGAAAACCTAAGACATGGTGCGGTATTGCGGTGACTCCAAGATTCCCCCCGCATTCCCGCAAAGGCTAGATGGAGAAATTTAAAAATGATGCGGTGTTGCAGTAAAAGAATAACTTTCCCACACCCCCACAGAGTCAAAGCTATTAAATCTAAAGTATATAGAGTATTGTGGTGGGATCATTAAAACGTGGAGGCATAAAATATTGAAGTAAAGGATAAAATATATTACACACACAAGAAGGGGAAACTGTATCAAAATAAATATATAATGTGCAAATATTTTCTTGGAAATTGTAAAATATTTCCACCCATGGAGTTAAGTGAAAATAAAAGTGCAGGGTGGGTAATTATTTTTACCTAAATGATATATTTATTAGGTGAAAGTATAAGTGAAATTACTGGCAAATAATATGAACAATGCATTATTTGGGGAATTGTTCACGGGGATGCAAAGCAAAAGAGAAATAAAATTAAATATTTTGGTTGCAAAATGTAATGAAAAGTAAATATTGTAAAATGTCTTATAAAGGGGTGGGAATTTGAACAATCATTTCTTGGAATGTGAACAGTTTAAATCTTGTTGCTTCCTCCATTCCTATAAGAAGGAAACTAAGACCATGGAAAAAGACTCTCGAGAAAGTTGATTTTGGAAAACCAAGACATTGTAAAGGCTCATTTTCTAAAGCACGGTAATGGAAAGACTATATTCATCTGGTGCCAAAATTCTAGTGTTGATTGTTTATTGAATTTATTGGTAAAATGTTATCTGGTTGTCTACAATTCAATTTTCCTTGTCACTCAAATCATTATATCAAGCATATGTTTGATTTGTCAAAACATTTTCCTGTTTTGTGTGGTTTGTTTAATGGGTTTCTTCAAGCAAGAACTAAATTCCTTTGAATAAGTCACAGTGACTGTAACATCACAATTCATAATGCTCAATAATTAACATAAGTATTCATCTTAACTAAGAATTAGAATACATCATGATTAACCAAATCAGAGTTAAACAAGAATGAATCATTATCATTACAATAATTAAGCATGTTATTTTGAACCATAATATAACAAAACTTAGATTTACAATATCTAATTACATCTCATTAGTGAATAACCTTCACTATGCATGTACAAAGCTATGCTCAGGGCATTAAATATCAAATTATACATAATAACTAACTATCAAGTCATGTAATGAAAAAGCACTGCATCTGGAACTCTTGACATCTGTCTTCATAAGCCTTAGCTTGTCTCATGCCTGGGAAGGAGAGCATCATCCAAGTGCTTTTCCTCCAACAACAGACCGACAGTCACCCGCAAAACTTCCTATTTGGAAGTGGCCCTACCCTTCACAGAAGGTATAGATATGAGGAACCATTAGGTTTGCCATCTGAGTATCTGGTGTTGTGTGCTTCAAAATGTCTCTCAGTCATGCAACTATAGATCCATTCTAACTATGCATGACACTACTGGAGACATTATGTCATCTGGAGCACTGTGGACTGACAATGCATGTAGAGACAGATGCATTACTTTGGCCAAAGATTTACATACATGTACATTATGCAATAAACATCATCATATGTCCACCACCTTGACTTGACTTAGAAGTTGTCTCATCCTACTGTATGCTTAATTTGACCTCTCTCTAGGTCTAGTAAAAGTTGGTTCAGATTGATTCATAATCTAATACCAGGACAATCGACTCCTATCTTAGGAGTATGTCAAATGTAATAGGTTACTTTAGCAATGAGGAACCTTTGACTCCTCATCACTCTATTCCATTTTCAACATGTTAAAAGTTAAGCCAAGTTTTCCAATCTAGGTCTTCCATGGTTTACAGTTTCAAGTGATCTACCATATGGGTTATATTCAAGATCATAATATCATAGGTTTAGCTAACCATGGTTCATAGTTTTAAACTGATCTACCGTATAGGTTAAATTCAAGATCATGATATTATAGGCTTACATTGCATTAGCCAATTAAAATGGTTTTAATAATAGACAATAACTCATATACCCATGTGAGTTTTTAACGTTAAATATGTTGGCAAGAGACACTATATGGATTCATGATTGTTGTCATTGATGGCAACAAAGTTCATCCCATACATCTGCAGGACATGGTGTGTCTCTACCAGAAGTCAGAATGAAGATTATTGTGGTTCGGTAAACAAGAACAGAGCATGTGGCAAGGTCTAACAGACATGTCCAGATCTCTCAGAGGAAGTATCTTGGTGAAGTACGGATTTGGGGAAGTCAAGAGGACTACCTTGAGTGATAGATTCCAAGGTTTTAGCCTCCGATGATAGATGAGGTAAAAGATATGAATACTTGAGTACCGGGTTCCTAAGTGACAATGTGAACAAAGGAAGAACTAACTGACAGAACATCAGACTATTTTCTGGATGTGTTACTGATGATGGAAAAGGTTCTTAAGGCTAAGTTATGTTTGGCCAACATGATTGATGACTTCTACAAGTATATTCTTGATCCGCATTACTTGGTGTGCAAGGATTCAGCCGACAGATCAGAGTTTGTGAAAAGAATTAACTATTCCGGGTGCTGACTTGAAAGGTGATGAAATCACTTGTACGGATATATATACATGATGGATTTAGTTGTGAGGAGTGTTGTTGTTGTAAGTGATGTGCGAATAAAAGCAGAAGTGCAGAGCAGAAGCAGTAAGGAAGGTTCGGTATGTGAAAGGAAAGCAGCAAAAGAAAAGAGGAAAGATGAAGTGCAGTAGATCAATGTACTGAGCTTAATCGAAACTGAACTCCAGCATTTGTAGATGCTTCCAGTATTGTATTACATTCCTTTTGTAGACAGTGAGTCTCTTGTAGACAGTGTGCCTCTTGTGAGCAGTGTGCTCAGGCAGTGAGCCCTAATTGGCAAGTGCCATTTTGTTCGTCTATTCTTCTAACAGAGAATACAATCTTGGGTTAATCACCCTGTGGTTTTCTCCCTTAACAGGGTTTCCATGTCAAAAATATTGTGTCATGTGTATTTCCATTTCATGGTTGTGTTTACTTGTTTGAATTAATGCTGCATTGATTAATAAGAAAGTTTAGGAAGAAGAATTAATTAGGATGACTGATTCACCCCCCCCTCTCAGTTATCAACAAAATACTCCCTTCATGGAGTTCAGCCATAAGTAAAGAAATGGTTTTGATTTACATTATAATATATAAGACTTAACTAATAAGGCTTTCCATCTCACAATGTTATGAGTAGCAAGAAGAGAATCCTCTCTATTATCCTTGCATGCATGCAAAGATGCCATAGAGTAATACTATAATATTTTATATTGCAATCCTCCTCTTTAACAAGGGGTTGATATATATGTTGCATTTGGTTATCCTAATAACCCTTCAACAATAGTCATGTTCTATGCATGATGTTCACATGAATGTATTTAAGTGCCCTTAGTACATTCAAAGGTTAAATTTTTCAAAAGATTATCATGACAGTTCAAGGTTAGTGTATCGTCCACATGTAGGCCGAAACCTTCAAACATATATCTTATGTAATAGTTTTAAATGTTATATCTCATGAGCACTATCATCTCGAGCTCATCATAGGACCTTTTGTGTTATCAATACATTGTTATCATATTATGACATGTCGGTACTTGACATATGTTTTCTACAGTAAGTTTTGGGCTCAGCCTTGAAGGCCTTGAGTGATAGTTAAGATATACAGTCAATGTTAACTTGTAATATATAACATTGTCAACCCTGATGGCCTGGAGTATACCTCCAAATGAAAACATTAACAAGATTAAACACTATAATATAGACCTCAAGGGTCTGAGGAATAGAGTTTATCTAATCAATGGCTATGGCCCAAGGGCCTCAAATGATAATCACAACAATTATAACATATGATTGTCGACACAGTCAATGCCATACAATAGTGAATTATTACTGTTAACTTTTAATATAATGAAAGCCTTTCAAGACTTAGATTCTTACCTGAGAGATGTCATTTTAGTGTTGTCAACACAGTATATTGAAGACTCTCAGCCGAATGCTATCGTACCACTTCCTGTGGTCTCCCAAAGGCTTCTAGCTAACCAAATGTTTCCTTGTTCTTGCTCTATCTCCCGAGCATATAGAACAACAATTGATAATAATGAAAAATGATAAGACTTGTAAAAGATATGTTTTGACCTTGGCATGTTGAGCATGTAGTGTAACTACCACCCAAGCCCACAAAGTAGAGGATGGTTTCTCCACTCCACCACCTGTAGCTTCTTAGGAGACACCCTATCCATAACTTGTTATATGCAAGTGGGTAGCAAGCATAAAGCTCCAACTGGTACAAAATTACATCTCATCACTCCACTAATCGTGGGTGATGTCAACCAATACACATATCTCAAAAACATGTTTATATTAACATGGGGTTCGATATAAAGTTTAAATAGTCATAGCATAATAAACTTACCATACATCTTCATGATGTATGAAGATACTCAAGACAATCATGATGTCATCATACGGCATCATCACCAACATGGTGACATAATCAAAATGTGATTTAGGGGTTGAGTACCACTCCCCCTTCTTCTCTATAAACCTAAAGCATATTATACCAAGAATAATAGATTCAAAGTCTTGGTTTGGAAATAAATAGAGAAACAAGAAAGTACTCTACCACTTGGCGAGACTATCTCTCATCTCACGTTGACATTCTAAGAACATCGTTTGGTCAAGTTGAAGCAAACGTTGTCGAAATAACTCAATTGACAAGATGACACAAAAAGGAAATCAAATAGGAAGGAAAAGACTAGACTTACATCAACTTACAAGGGTTCATAAGGACATAAAATCTGATACTTGGATGGCAATTGGACCCATTTCCTGACATCTATCTCTTCCTCCTGGATGATATTCTCCTTATGTCTTCGAAGGAAAATTCATTTCCTATTCACACTCACCATCATAAAACCATGATCAGTGCATCATCATTTGATTCTCAAGTCATAATAATTAAATATTCACATAAGCATGCAATTTCATATCTAACTATCATTAGTCAGTATTCTCATAATCAAAGATTAAATCAGATATTTCCACAACATCTAATCATTAAACTATGGTTAACACTCCTAATTACCACACAAAAATAAAATTAAGCCAAATCATAAGTTGGGGATGTAACATATCTCCCCCCATAAGAATCATCGTCCCCAATAATTAATTGTCTTAAAAGTTAATCAACATAATAAGAAAATGTTTTGAGAGAATTATAAAAACTTTTTTAGAAAAGATGAGGAAATCTCACATAAATGTTATCATAGTTTTCCTAGGTGGCATTTTCCTCTGCATATTGGTCCCATTGGACCTTACACTATGTTATGTCTTTGTTACGTAAGCGTAGCTTATGTGTTTCAAGCACCTTGATGGGCTCAATCACCACCACCCCTGGGTCCTTCACCTGTATAGCATTCAAATCAATAATAGGAATTTGATTATCTGCAACATTAAACCTTTTCAAATAGGAAAGATGAAAAAAATTATGCATCATGGCAAGAGCTGGGAGCAGAGCAATTCTGTATGAAACCGGGTTGACTTCTTCAAGAACTTCAAAGGGACCCACATATCTAGGTGCTAGTTTGGATGTGTTTCCAAATTTAATGTAAATCTTCTAAGGTTTTACCCTTAAAAGAACTTTCTCTCCCACTAAGAAATACCTTTCGATGCATTTAGCATCTGCATAACTCTTTTGCCTACCATTGGCCTCCACTAGCCTTTTCTTATTCTGATGGACTTTCTCTTCCATTTCTGACAGCATTTCTGGACCAAGGCTAACCCTATCTTCTAGCTTGTCACAACTTATAGGGGTTTGGCACTTCCTTCCATACAATTATTCAAATGGAGCCATTTAATAGCAGAGTGATAGGAATTATTATAGGCAAATTCCACCATAGGGAGATAATCTTCTCATTTGTATTGTTGATCCATGTGCAATACATTCTCAATAAATCCTCCAACCCTTGGTTTACCCTCTAAATCTGGCCATCCATTTTAGGATGATAAGCAGAGCTTATATTCAAATGGATTCCAATTGAAGAGAACAAGGTTTGCCAAAACCTCGATGTCATTCATGCATCCTCTAAGATAATTTTCTCAGGTATGCCATGCAATCTGAAAATCTCTTGAACAAATTTCTAGGCTATGACTAGTGCCCCATCCATCAAGTTCCTAGGTATAAAATGAGCGGCTTTGACGAGTCTATCCACCACAACCAAAATAGCATTGTGCCTATTCCTTGACATAGGAAGCCCTCACACAAAGTCCATGCTTATAATTTGCCATTTCCACTCAGGAATTTTTTGAGGATATAAGAGCCCTATTGGGTGATGGTGTTCTGGCATTCCATACATGTAGCTACAAAATTTGTAGCATCTCTTTTCATTCCTTTCCATAAATATAGGGGTTTCACATCAGCAAGTAACTTTATCACTCTAGGATGTCCAGAATACGGTGCAGAATGAACCTTCTTCCACACCATATTCTTTAACTCTACAGAGTTAGGTACATACATCCTTCCTTTAAACCTTAATAACCCATCTGGTTCAAGGTTAAATCCTTCATATCTTAGATTTTGGGGGTTTTCCACAAGGGCTTGTTTTACCTGCTCGTAAAACTCATCTCCCTTAGATTTTTGTAGAACCTAATTCCTGAAATCAGAATGTATAGAGATCATTGAGGAGATGTGTCTTCTCCTACTTAGGGCATTTGACACTTAGTTTTCCTTTCCCTAAATATATTTAATCTTGAAGTCATAATCTGAGATGAATTCTAACCATCTTCTTTGACGAGCATTTAGATGTGGTTGAGTAAATAGACATTTGAGCCCTTGATGGTTTGTTTTCATCTCAAAGGGTTTCCCATGCAAGTAGTGTCTCCACATTTGTAGTGCATGAATGACTGCTTCCAGTTCCAAATCATGTGGGGCATAGTTTTGCTCATAAGTTCTCAGTTTTCAGGATTCATAAGTAATGACTTGTCTATCCTGGACTACTACACCACCTAAGCCTTCTCCTGAGGCACCAGTGATGAGTACACATTGACCCTCTAGGTTAGGTACTTTCAAAATTGGTGCCGAAGTCAATTTTTCCTTCAATAGGTCAAAGGCCTCCTGGCACTTTTCTGACCACTCAAATCTGTTGCCTTTTCTTTGCAAGGAAGTTATAGGGTATGCAATTTTTGAAAATTTTTTCATAAACTTCTTGTAATAACCTACAAGGTCCATGAAACATCGAACCTCATGAACATTCCTTGGTACAGGCCATTCCAAAATAGTCTTAATTTTTGTTGGGTTCACAACTATTCCCTTAGTTGAAATTATGTGGCCCAAATACTATACTTCCTTTTGAAAGAAAGTACACTTAGAGAGCTTTCCATACAGTTTATGCTCTCTTAACCTCTGAAGAACAATCCTTAGATGCATAAGGTGCTCTTCATAATTTTTAGAATAGATTAGGATGTCATCAATTAACACTAGGACAAATTTGTCCAAACAATCCATAAACACACTGTTCATTAGGTTCATAAATGTTGTCGGCGCATTCGTTAATCCAAAAAGTAGGATAGTAAACTCATAATGCCCATACCTTGTCCTGAAGGCTATTTTATGGATGTCCTCATCCTTTAACCTCAATTGGTAAGAACATGGTTGCACCTCTCATTTGATCAAAAAGATCATCAATGCGAGGAAATGGGTATTTATTTTTAATTGTTGCTTTATTCAACATGTAGTAATCTATGCATAATCACAAGGTGCCATCTTTCTTTTTCACAAATATTACTTGTGCTCCCCAGGGCGACACATTGGGTCTAATCATTCCCTTATCCAACAATACCTGTAATTGAGCCTTTAGCTCCATTAACTCTGTGGTGGTCATTTTGTAGGGAGCTTTAGAGATAGGTTCCAAACCTGGAATAATATCAATAGAGAAGTCAAAGGAATTTTTAGGAGGTAATATTGGCAGCTCATCTGGAAATACATCCTCAAAATCTCTAAGAAAAGGACACCTGTCCATATCTAATCTTTCCTGATCTATGGACTCCTTTTTCCCAACTTCATTAAGTTTTTGAGATTTGTAAAACATTAAATCATCTTGGAAATTGGTTTCCTTAGACTCATTTAGTTTTTTGAATTTGATAGCAAAAAGTTTGCATCCTTTTCTTTGAGCTCTTTTCATTTGCAGGGCAAAAATTTGTCTTAGTTTGATTTCCCTAGGGTTCCCTTGTAGAAAAACCTTGTTTCCTAAGTCATCAAGACATTCTACTATTTTGGCATAATAGTCCACTTTGGCTCGATGTTTCCATAACCAATTTATCCCAAGGATAACATCATATGAGCCTAGTGGGGCTACATAAAGATTTACTTTCATGGAGAAAATCGAAAGTTCAACCCTAGCCTCAAACAGGCATTGCTCTACCTGAGCATTAGTTTGATTTGCATATTCTACTGACCATATGTTTTCCATGAATCTAGCCTTCCTAGGAATTTTATTTACAACTTTAGGGGAAACAAAACATTTGGTAGCAACAGTGTCAATCAAAACTTAAACTGGAAGACCAGATAAAATACTTGTAGTTTCAATAGAAGTTATTTGGTATTTGTCTTGCCTATTGTCCAAGGCTACATGAATGCATGGCTAGAATGTTGCCTATTTAGAGGGTAGAGGGTTTCCTCATGGTTGTGCTCCTTGCGTCTTGTTAGGACACTGGTTGGCATAATGATCTCTACCACATGTATAGCACCCTCTCACAAGTCCTCACCTCTCCTGCAGTTTCCCAGAATCGTCTCCATTTCTCTTGTAGTGATTATTTCCCTTCTTCTCCCCTTTGGACTCAGATTGCTTATGCTTGGCCCCTTTTTCATTTTTCTCAATAGATTCCTACATTTTCCCCTTTTTCTTAGAGGATTGAGAGGATTGGGACCAATTATACCTCTTTTGGTTCCTTTCTCTGTAAGCTGACATAGCTTTAAGTTTTTGTTCCTGTTTGATGACCTTCTCATAGACATGGTCCATTGAAGTAGGACCATGTACATCAACCTTAGCCACAATCTGGGTGTTCAATCCCATTATAAACTTCTGAATGCAAAATCTCTCATCCTGTTGGTACTGCGGCACATACTTAAGCAAACGGGTGAACTTTTCCCAATATTCATTTATAGATAAATCAACTTGTTTTAGATTCTGAAAATCTATAAGCTTCTAGTCATAGAACAAATGAGGAAATCAACTTTTCCTAAAGAGTTCCATGAACCTGTCTTAGGTAAGGCTTGTAGACCTCAAGCCCAGTTCCATCTTTTTATTCATCCACCATGTGGATGCTTCACCTACCTGTTGGAATGTCCCCCATACTGCTTTAGTGATCTCATTATAGTTTTTGATTTCAAAATAATTTTCCATTTCCATAATCCATGCCTCCACGACATCTCCACTTATGGATCCATCAAATTTTGGATGCATGACCTTTTTCATGTCTCGAGACAACTCCAAGGCCATATGGCTTCATCTATCCCCTTCTTGTCTGGCCTCAAAGTTATTTTCTCCATGCTCACCTTAGGTGGTGTCATTAGGATGTACCTCATCATAACCCCCATCATAGGCATTCCTCTTGTGTCTTGGCTGACCCCTGACCTCTTGTTCAAGAGTTCCTACTCTCACACTTGTGTCTTGAAGCAAGGCAATAATCTGATCAAGTTTAGATTTGGAGTGCCCTGAAGGTTGCCCTTCATCTTGGCTATCTGCCATCCTGGTTCTTATCTGAACCTTTGTTGTAATCTACTTCTTCTTGAAGTTTGCAGATTAATCATTTATTAGTTTTCTATATCACAGAATCCATTCTTAACATAAATCTATCCTCATTCATGTAATCTTTAACAAGAAAGGAAAGATTTGTCAGAATTTTTGTTCAAAATTGCATTATAATTTTCCACGGATTACATATAATCCTTCTCAAAATTACAAAATTTTGTTTACACCTTGCTACTATAAGTCATTTTTAGTTTGGGATAACTTCCCATGTTCATTTCTCAACTTTTAGGTTTATCATTTCAGTTTTAGGAGGTGGACTTACACGCATGTACTCTTCCACATCCTCCTTGGTTACATTAGAAACCTTAGGATTGCTTTCCATAGCTAGTGCTTTAGGTACAGAGGGTTCTACTGATGCATCATTAGAGCTAAGAGCAACATTACTAATTGTTTTCCTCAACTCCTACTTGATGCATTTTATGGCATCAACAAAGGTCTCCTCATCAGTCAACCATGCTCCTACTAAGCAACCAGTCTATTCAATTCATTTCATTATTGAGGCTCGCTCCCTCAAGACCTTTTGATAACATAGATAATGTCCATTTTCCATTACCTTCTTTCTGGGTGTTGTTCTAATTCTTACCAGTCTGGCATAGAACATCCAAACATTAGCATATGTTAATGTTTGAAAACATAATCAACTAGTGAGCTCATAGGTCCATGTATTGAACCTAGTAGCTCTGATACAATATGTACCATCACAATTCATAATGCTCAATAATTAACATAAGTATTCATCTTAACTAAGAATTAGAATACATCATGATTAACCAAATCAGAGTTAAACAAGAATGAATCATTATCATTACAATAATTAAGCATGTTATTCTGAACCAGAATATAACAAAACTTAGATTTACAATATCCAATTACATCTCATTAGTGAATAACCTTCACTATGCATGTACAAATCTATGCTTAAGGCATCAAATATCAAATTATACATAATAACTGACTATCAAGTCATGTAATGAAAAAGCACTGTATCTAGAACTCTTGACATATGTCTTCATAAGCCTCGACTTGTCTCATGCTTGGGAAGGAGAGCATCATCTAAGTGCTTTTCCTCCAACCACAGACCAGCGGTCCCCGCACAACTTCCTATCTGGAAGCAGCCCTGCCCTTCATAGAAGGTATAGATATGAGGAACCATTAGGTTTTCCATCTGAATATCTAGTGTTGTGTCCTTCATAATGCCTCTCGGTCATGTAACTATAGATCCACTCTAACTATGCATGACACTACTGGAGACATTATGCCATATGGAGCACTGTGGACCGACAATGCATGCAGAGATAGATGCATTACTTTTGCCAAAGTTTTACATACATGTACGTTATGCAATGAACATCGTCATATGTCCACCACCTTGACTCAACTTAGAAGATGTCTCATCCTATAGTATGATTAATTTAACCTCTCTCTAGGTCTAGTAAAAGTGGGTTCAGTTTGATTCATAATATAATACCAGGACAATTGATTCCTATCTTAGGAGTATATCAAATGTAATAGGTTACTTTTGCAATGAGGAACCTATTACTCCTCGTCACTCTGTTCCATTTTCAACATGTTAAAAGTCAAGCCAAGTTTTCCAACCTAGGTCTTCCATGGTTTATAGTTTCAAGTGATCTATCATATGGGTTATATTCAAGATCATAATATCATAGGTTTAGCTACCCATGGTTCACAATTTCAAAGTGATCTACTATATAGGTTAAATTCAAGATCATAATATTATAGGCTTACATTGCCTTAGCCAATTAAAATGGTTTTAATAATAGAAAATAATGCATATACCCATGTGAGTTTTTAATGTTAAATACTCCCTTCATGGAGTTCAGCCATAAGTAAAGAAATGGTTTTGATTTACATTATAATATATAAGACTTAACTAATAAGGCTTTCTATCTCACAATGTTATGAGCAATAAGAAAAGAATCCTCTCTATTATCCCAGCATGCATGCAAAGCTGCCATAGAGTAATACTATAATCTTTTATATTGCAATCCTCCTCTTTAATGAGGGGTTGATATATATGCTGCATTTGGTTATCCTAATAACCCTTCAATAGTAGTCATGTTCTATGCATGATGTTCACATGAATGTATTAAGTGCCTTTAGCACATTCAAAGGTTAAAGTTTTCAAAATATTATCATGACAGTTCAAGGTTGGTGTATCGGCCACATGTAGGCTAAAACCTTCAAACATATATCTTACACAATAGTTTTAAACATTATATCTCACGAGCACTATCGGCTCAAGCTCATCATAGGATATTTTGTGTTAGCAATACACTATTATCATATTGTGCCATGTCGGCAATCGACATGTGTTTTCTACAGTAAGTTTTGGGCTCCACCTTGAAGGCCTCAAGCGATATTTAAGATATACAGTCATTGTAAACTTGTAATATATAACATTGTCAGTCCTAATGGCTCAGAGAATACCTCCAAATGAAAACATTAAGAAGATTAAACACTGTAATATAGACCTCGAGGGTCTGAGGAATAGAGTTTATCTAATCGATGGTTATGGCCCGAGGGCCTCAAATGATAGTCACAACAATTATAACATATGGTTGTCGACACAGTCGATGCCATACAATAGTGAATGATTACTGTTAACTATCAACATAATGAAATCCTTTCCAGACTTTGATTCGTACCTGAGAGATGTCATTTTAGTGTTGTCAACACATTCTATTGAAGACTCTTAGTTGAAGGCTATCATGCCATTTCTTGTGGTCTCCCAAAGGCTTCCAGCTAACTGAATGTTTCCCTATTCTTGCTCTATCTCCTGAGCATACAGAACAACAATCAATAATAATGAAAAATGATAAGACTTACTAAATCTATGTTTCAATCTTATTGGCATGATGAGCATGCAATTGAACTACCACCCAGGCCCACAAAGTGGAGGGTGATTTCTCCACTCCACCACCCATGGATTCATAGGAGACACCCTATCTATAACTTGTTATATGCAAGTGGGTAGTGAGCATAAAGCTTCAATTGGTTCAAAATGGCATCTCATCACTCCACTAACCATTGATGATGTCAACCAATACACATATCTCAAAAACATCTTCATATTAACATGGGGTTTGATATAAAGTTTAAATAGTCATAGCATGATAAAATTACCATGCATCTTTATGATGTATGAAGATACTCAAGACAACCATGATGTCATCATATGACATCATCACCAACATGGTGACATGATCAAAATGTGATTTAGGGGTCGAGTACCACTCCCCCTTCATCACTATAAATCTAAAGCATATTATACCAAGATAATAGATTCAAAGTCTCGATTTGGGAATAAATAGAGAAATAAGAAGGTACTTTTCCACTTGGTGAGACTATCTCTCATCTCACATTGACATTCTAAGAACATCGTTTGGTCGAGCTGATGCAAACATTATCAAAATAACTCAATCGACAAGATGACACAAAAAGGAAATCGACTAGCAAGAAAAAGATGAGATTTACATCAACTTACAAGGGTTCATAAGCACATAAAATCCAATACTTAGATGGCAATTGGACCCATTTCCTGACATCTATCTCTTCCTCCTGGATGCTACTCTCCTTCCATCTTCAAAGTAAGATTCATTTCCTATACACACTCACCATCATAAAACCATGATCAGTGCATCATAATTTAATTCTCAATTCATAATAATTAAATATTCACATGAACATGTAATTTCATATCTAACTATCATTAATCAGTATTCTCATAATCAAAGATTAAATCAGATATTTCCACAACATCTAATCATTAAACTATGGTTAATCCTCTTGATTACCATACAAAAATAATATTAAGCCAAATCATAAGTTGGGGATGTAACAGGGACCTAGAGAATTCAGTTGGATAAAATAGAGAAGAACATGATAAATTATATTTTTACTCGTTTATGCTAGCTATAAACATATAAGTGCCAAACAATCCAAATTGTAGCTAGAAGGAAGACACATATTTGTTTATATTTTGACTTTGTTACCCAGTTGAGGAAAAGGCACTGATCATTCAACTTCCAAAATCTTCCTTGTATAACAAGTTTCAATATAATTTTGATTTTTTGTTCATAGGAATAGAAGTAGTGGTTAGTATAGTTTGGAACAAATCTATTTTCAAATTTCATGCCAGTTTGAAATGGATTGGAAAGGACGATTTAATTGACAAAATTGCATGAAATTCATTATCTTCTTCATCATCTCTAAGTAGTTTTGAGGAGTTCACATTCAGTGGTCATAAGAAGGTACACCCACCTAGGCATAGCAGAGCTTGAAGTGCAGGGAATTCCAACCATCTTGGTTGATTCTATTAGTTGGTCAAATCAGTTGTAGAACCTGATCATAAAGCCTGGCATACTTTTAGGGTTTTGTAATTTGCAAATTTGAGAACCAATACTCCTGAATAGCCACCAGTACACTGATCACTAGCCCCTAATGAGCAACCTCACTAGCTAACCGAGCAAACTCTGTTATTCCCACAAATGTATCATACCATTGTTGACCCATTTTCCTCTGTCCAGAGCTAAACAGTTCACCTGGTACTTTTCCTTGAAAATCTTTTGGAAAATTTTCCTATAAAGCGTAAAGTGCCAAATTTCCTAAAAAACCTTGCCTAAAAAAACCTTACCATTAAAAAGAGCTTGAAAAAATAGGCAGGTTTGCTTTTTACTTCACCCTGAAATTCAACCAAACAAAGAAGTTATTCATGGTCAAAGTTTTGATCAACATACAATTCAAATGTACATTTGGCAGGCTTTCAAATCCCTATTGCCCTTAGAAAATATTGAGAAAAGTGAGTTTTATACATTTTTTGAATGTATATCGAGCCAAGGAAATGCATATACAGGGGGGGAATCTTTCATAGATTCCCAGAATATTCTTGGTTTGTATATCCGGTTGCATAAAAATATACAAGGATGGAATGTATATTTGGCTTGTATATTCGCATATACAAGTGAAAGATACAAAGAAATATGCATGGAATATATACAAGGCTGGCAGACATACATGTGCTACAGTGGAATGTATATCGGGTTTGTATATTCGCATATACAACCCAATATACAATGAAAAATATACAAGGCCAATCTATATGCATCAGGAAT
The DNA here is from genome assembly GCA_027924645.1 of Cunninghamia lanceolata. NCBI lineage: Eukaryota > Viridiplantae > Streptophyta > Pinopsida > Cupressales > Cupressaceae > Cunninghamia > Cunninghamia lanceolata. The sequence continues at coordinate 16,840,362 of BSBN01000430.1, read as the reverse complement.
AGTGTAATGTATATTGGCAGGTTGCTATAGTGGCTTGTATATTTGTGCCTATATGTTTGCACATACAAGTGAAATATACAAAGAAATATGCAACGGTCGATATACAAGTGAAGATACATTTGCTACAGTGGCACGTATATGCGATTGTATGTTTTCACATACAATCAGAATATACAAAGGTTTACATACAAGTTGGATCCGATTGCAATTTTAAAAGTGCTTCATAAACTTTTTGGGTCTGCCTTGTATAAGCTGTGATTGTATATTGTGATATACAAATAAAAGATACAAACAGATGCAGATGCAAGCCAAATTTCAAATGAATATCATTCTGGCTCATTCGGGCTTCAGGTCCACCATGTTCAAAAGGTGTTTGGTATGTTTCAACATACAAAGGAACAGATACAAACACACATGCAAGCCGGATTTCAAAAAATGCTTCCGATCTGCTTCATAAAAGGTTTAGAATCCGTGGCTTGCATGTATGTAGTGCTTATATATTGTGATATACAAGTCAGAATATACATGAGAGGGTGATACAAGCTAGACCCGGCAAAATAATGAAATGAAGCTAATGGTGTTTTGAGGTTCGCAGCTTGTACTTTGCATATGCAGAAGAGGAGATACAAATGGTGGGGTCCACCAAGGCAGGCACTTTGTATATATTTTTCTATTTGCATGTTTGCTTGCACATTTCAAAGATGCAAGGCCAAATACAAGCTAACATACAAGTGGTAGGGCCTGCATATACAAGGGAGCTTGTATGTATATACAATTTTGAAAACACAAACGATATACAGGGGACGATATGCAAAGCGCCATGTATGTGCAAAGGAGTTGTAGAATGAATTTTTGAATGCCGATTCAGGTGCCAAGATGCAGCGATATACACAGAGATGCAAAACTGATATATATAGGCAGTTGACCATAAATTTGACCACCTATTTTCAGGAGCTTTTGTCACTTTTCAATTTTCAAATCTGGAAATGCATATTTCAGCGATGACTTTCAACAGATGAAGATATTCTTGGGGCATTCATTGCTGCACCAAGATTAGGCAGGTCACATTAATGGTGAAAGATATCCCTCCACCGCCATGTTTCAGATATCTATGTGTTCACTATTGAAACGCAGCTGCTTGCATTCAAGACCCAAAATATCTCATATCCGCCTAGCGCCAGATATTTAACACCATAACTGATGCGCCTAGGAAGTCAAAAAATGTAGATATTTTCTGAGACAACTCTTAGAGTAAATTTTTGTAACTGACTTAGGATAGTTTTGGAATACTATATATATGCATTCGTATGTTGTAAATAAGTTGGAAATTTTTTGGCATCTGGGTCTTTCTATTTCCAAACAGAGTTTTCATATATTGTAACTTTGCCTCTCTATCAAATATATGCAAATTATTTTTACCTCTTTACTAATTTTTCTAGTTCTGTGTCAATTTGCATATGGTTTGTCTGTGAATGTTGTATTCCTCTCAATCATATTGCTTCTCACCTCTGCTAGAGTCATCTAACCTGTGTATGTCTACTTCCCATACTCTGATTATGTTGTGCATCCTTCAGTTCTATGGAAGTTTCCTTAAATTTGTCTGGTGTATCACCCTTTTCTATTTTCAAGCTTTTATTCATTTTTATTACAAGCATTCTCTCTCCCTTTTTCCCCAAAATTCAGTAGTTTCAAGTGATAGCTAGACAAGGAAGACGACCTTCTCTAAAGGTTTGATCTCATTTAGCAAAGTCCCACACTTAGAGATCAATCCCATGTTATTCCAGTTTGTAAAGATTTAACAGCTTCATGCAAGGGTACAAAATTGGGTGATAACAACTTTTGGCACGCCCGGTGGGACTGACCAGTTTGATGAACTTCTCATCAAGATACTACGAGATTTGGTGTTTCTCCTAGTATTACCAGCCTTTGGAGGTGATACAAACAACACTATGGCGATTCTACTAAACGAATCAGCTAGTTTCAACAGCCCAAGTACCCAATAAAATTTCATCAAGGATCAGGATTTGGTGATTTTTCCTAGTCTATCGGGCTTCGAGAAGCGTTTCAATCACCTGGTGACTCCCTTTCTGGAATGTATCTAGTTTTTCTTTGGTTGCAGACCTTTTTGCTCTATCTCTGACATATTTATGAATATCCAGCATTTAGATGCTATAAGATGTCAGAATTTTATGGGAAATATGGTTATTTCCCTACCTCTAGTCCAATTACAGTCTATTGCCCCCATATCAGCAATACCAGACCCTAAATGTCTCTGATTTTATGCCATACAGCGCTGCTGCTGCAGAATATCAGCATCCTCATGATGCTTACCTTTCTCCTACCCCTAATATTGCCCCTGAGAATATTGATGCTTTCAATGAGCTCATGGAGGGTTTTCTAAAGCTTGATAGAAATTTAGATAAGGCTAAATTAGCAGCACGATACAGTCGGCCTCGGCGGTTTTATGACCTCGGCATCATAAGCATGTATGGTCTCAAGAAGCTATCTCTAGATCTGAACAGGGAGGTTGATGAATTTATAGAAATGTTAACATGTGACCACCAACGAGAAGCACAAGAGGAGGTTTTTCAAGAAAACCTTGCTATAAGGATGACACATGCTCAGCCTGCTGCTGAAGAAGTCCCAAATTTTAAAATTCTAAGCTTCAGACAGCCCCTTCAAATTCCCTTATCCGATGGACCCAGCATGGACGGTTATGATGAGATTGCTAAGTTAAAGGAGCATGTGTTTACAATTCCAAATTTCAACCAGTCACTTTCTTTTGTGCATGTTCAGCCTACAAAGCAACCTAGACTCCACAAGTTTCTAGGCTTCAATGCCTATACCCCTTCACAAGTCCATGTTCCTGTGCAAACTCAAATTATCACTCCCCAGGAACAAATTTGTCTAGAACCCTTTCCCCTCCAAGAAATTCAAGAAGTTATTTAGGCTTCTTTCCCTAATGCTATTTCAATCAAAATGCGTGGGCAAGTTGTCTACCAAGATATTTGGAAAGAGGAGCCAAACGAGGAGGTGGAAGAAAATCAAACTAATGAGGAGCAGTTTGTTCCTACACTCACAGAGATAGAATTGTTTGAATCTATTACACCTGTGAGTAATGTTAACCCAAATAAGGGGTTGAGTCCTTTAAACTTTAATTCTTTTGAAGCCTTTTCTCATGCGTCTGATCAAGAAAACAAGGTTGAAATGCAAAGAGTGCATGGGGAAAGCCTTCAGTTGCAGAGACAAATTAACCAAAATTTAGAAGAGTTGCAGTCAAAGGATGGAGGCATAGGAAAACACATTGTTAAGGTCACTTCAGAGATGGATGATGCTTCCCTACTTCATGAGCTAACTGATTATATTGAAGATGAAGAATATGTGTAGCTGGTTGTGAATAGGCAGCAACAAGAGAACAACGAAAGTGGTGACCACTCGTTATGCATAAAGGCCCAGCACGACAGTGAGTTTCCAGCTCTTGAAGACTTGGAGGAAGCTCTTTTCTGGGATGAGTGCGCTATGGTGGAGCGTATTGCTAAATTTTCTCAGAAAGTAGATGAGGCTGCCTTGTTGGATGAATTCCCCAACCACTTTGATAGGGATGAGTGGGGCAGTGAGCATGATTGTGAGTTGCTGGCATGTGAAAAAGGACAGGGATATCGACTTCTTGATGGGGAGGTCTTCTCTTTTGAGCATGTGCATGGCTCATTTTCTGAGCCTAAGTTAGAATATCATGAACATTTTGTTCATAAGGTGGAGGCAACCATATTTGTAGTAAAATCTCAAAAGCTAAGGTATTCAAACTAGCAAGAAGAGGAAGAATGCATCCATGATGACATTATATTGGCCTTCTTGGTTTCTTTGAGGGAAGAAGGACAAAACCATGAGGTCCCAAGTCAACTATTTCACACACAAGAGCAATACGAGAGAAAGGTGGAGGTCACCACCATACCAAATGAAGAGCAAGTGGCAATCAATCCAAAACCTTCAAGGGGATGCCCAATCAGGCATCTAGCTCAGCTGGAGACATATCAAGAGGAGTCACCATTTGTCATGCTTACCTCTAAGCATGAAGTTGAGCATCAAAATGAGTGGGATCAGGCCATTTATTCACCACAAGTTAGCAACATCAGCAATCAATCTAGGTGGATAGGTGAGCTTATCTCCACTTTGAAGGGGGTGTTTTATTAATTTGTCATATGTACATTTCCCCTTTACCTCTTTCTAACTGCCCACATGAATGGGAAATATTGTAAAATGTTAAGAAAGGGTAGATACTTCCAAGAACCAGTTAATGGCTTTGTTTAAGGTCACGTCTGACTGGTTAGTTTAGGCTTAGAGTAGGTTTCATTTTTGTTTTAGTTTTCCTTTTCCATAAGTGCTTCTGCATAGGCTATATTGTCATTCACAAACCATGCTTGAATCAGTTCCATTAAAGCCCAAATCCTTCTTCTCTTCCTTTCGCTCTTCTCCTCACTACCACACACTCATCTTCACGAGTACACACTTGAAATGACTTCACAAACCTTTATTTATACACGACATCAACTTAGGAACAAACATCTAAGTCGGCAAGCAACCACAAGAACATTCACAAGGTGTATAATTCATCCGATTGGCTAGTCACAGAAAAAACACCTTCATCCGGAATATTTCTTCAATTCTGGGCTCCAATTCTAATGCAGAACATCAACACAAACTGAACATAATCCAAGGACCTTCACAAGATTTCCTGAATCACTAGGGACATCCGCACTTCCTCTACTTAATGAGATCCTTCTCTCCTACATCTGGAACCCCAAGAACACAGTCTATTATCACTGTCACAAAGGAATAGGTTCTTCAGGACCTTCAAACCACAAACTGATCTACTTGACACTTCACAAGGATGTCCTAAACACTTCCTCAAATCTGCAGAGTGGGATAATGCATTACTGGACCTTACTGGACCTATCTGTCTCACTCTGTCACCACTGAGCACTTGTCAAAGCCGGTTCTACTTGAGTGACCATAACTTATTTAGATCTTCATGCGGATCCCTAAAAAATTGACTGGAGCATCTCAAGACTTATATCTACAAACCCTTTAAACCACATCCTCTTATCCTCAACCTATCTTGGACTTTTACCTTGTTATCATCACTGTTCTTCACTATTCCTAATTGAGACTAATTTTCTCAATATCCTCAGCACACAGCTCATCCAATCCTTCTCATTAATGCAACATGAGTATGTTGACATCAATGACAACATCGGTTCAACCCATACTTGCAACAATCTCCCCCTTTGTCATTGATGGCAACATATTATGTGAAAAACCATCAAGACAATAACTTCTCCTTACTGTCATAGCTCCCCCTATCAACAACAACTATTCACATGTCTTCTCTTCCTGTACTGCTCCCCCTTTGATCATCAACCACTTGTTTTTCACATGTCTTCTGTCCCCTTTTGACATTAATGGCAAAGGGCCCAAACTTGTAACTTTATAATCACACCTACTGCTCCCCCTAAGTAGCAGCTTCCCAACACCAATCTAGACTACAAGATATGACTGTGATATCCACTAGACTGTTGCACATTAGTTCATCCTAGTTCATCACTGGAGGGGCAATAACCCCTAACTTCTCCCTGAGATACTTAAAAGAGTCCTTGGGAAGAGGTTTAGTAAAGATATCTGCAATCTGATCCTTGGAGGGCACATACTCCAATCTGACTTCATCCTTGTTCACTTGCTCTCTTAGAAAGTGAAACTTGATAGATATGTGCTTGGTCTTAGAATGCAACACTGGATTCTTAGAAATATTTATTGCACTTGAATTATCACAGAAAATTGTGATAGGCTTCTCATATTCTACTTTAATGTCTCTTAACATCTACTTCATCCATAAGATTTGAGTGCAACTACCTGCTGCTGCAATGTATTATGCTTTAGTTGTAGACAGAGATATTGCCTCTTGTTTCTTGCTTAGCCAAGAAACCAATCTTTTTCCCAAAAAGAATGCTCCACCACTGGTACTCTTCCGGTCATCCACATCTCCTGCCCAATCTGCATCTATATATGCATGAAGAGAGAAATCACGATCTCTAGGATACCATAGACCATACTCAACTGTCCCCTTTAGATATCTAAAAATCCTCTTGATTGCCATAACATGAGATTCTCTAGGATCAGCTTGGAATCTAGCAACAAGACCAACAACCTGCATAATATCTGGTCTAGTTTGAATGAGATACAACAGTCCTCCAATCATTGACCTATATTTTGTCTGATCAACCTTGGGAGAGTCATCATCTTTGCTCAACTTGCATCCGATTGCCATTGGAGTGTTCATTGGCTTTGAGTCTTCCATCCTAAATTTCTTCAACAATTCTTTCACATATTTTGATTGAGAGATGAAGATTCCTTTCTTTGTTTGAGTAATTTGTAGACCCAAAAAGAAATTCATTTCTCCAAGCATTGACATCTCAAACTCACTTTTCATTTGACTTACAAAAGTTTTACACATACTGTCTCTTCCTCCAAAAATGATATCATCAACAAATTCTTCAACAATTAAGATATTTTCATGATCAATTTTGAAATACAAATTACTATCAGCAGTACCTTTATTGAAAACAATCTTCAATAGATGCTTGTCCAATCTTTCATACCAGGCTCTTAGGGCTTGCTTCAGTCCATACAGTGCCTTTTTTAATTTATAGACCATGTCACTATGATCAGATAATTGAAATCCATCCGGTTGCTCAATATACACTTCTTCTTCCAAATTACCATTTAGGAAGGTAGATTTGACATCCATCTGATACACCTTGAAATCCTTGAAGGTAGCAAATGCAAGAAATAATCTGACTATTTCAATTCTTGCCACTGGAGCAAACGTTTCTTCAAAATCAACTCCTTCTATTTGAGAGTAACCTTTGCAAACTAATCTAGCCTTGTAAGTGTGATTCTTCTCAATTTGCATCAGTTCTTCCTCCATTGCCTTAGTCCAGTTTTCATCATTGCAGGCTTCATTTACTGTCTTAGGTTCAATCTTTGAAATTAGACAATACTCATCTAAATTTTGAGCAATTCTCCTCCTTGTTTGCACCCCTTTGCTTTTGTCACCTATGATCTAATCTTCAGAGTGGTTTAGAGTTACATACCTTAGAATTTTGGGAGTCTCTTGCACTTCTAACTCTTGATCAATCTCATTGAGACTTATCTCTTCTTCCTATCTTACCAGATCAACTTGACTTTGTTTCTTAGAAGAGACTTGGATACCTTGAATCTAAACACCATTCTAATCATCTTCATCATGTTTAAGAATTCTTGAGGGTCTTTCAATTTCTTCATCAACCTTCACATTATACTTTCTACAATCTTTCTCAGTCTCTTGTTGTAACACTGGTATGCTTTGCTTTGAGTAGAATAATGCAAGAATATTCCTTCATCACTTCTAGCATCAAACTTTCCTTGATCTTCATCCCTTTTAATGTAACATCTGCTACCAAAAACTCTGAAGTATCTTACAATGAGAGTAATGCCAAACTAGAGTTCATAAGGAGTCTTATCGGTATAGTTTCTAATTTGAACTTGGTTGAGAGTGTAGACTATAGTGCTGACAGCTTCTCTCCAATAGATCTGAGGAACATTTGCTTCCATCATCATGGTCCTAGATGCTTCTTGGATGGTTCGGTTCTTTCTCTCAACAACTCCATTCTGCTATAGAGTTCTAGGGGCAGACAACTGTCTCTTTATTCCATGTTTCTCACAAAAGTTTATCAACTCACCGGATGTGAATTCTCCACCTCTATCAGACCTCAGACACTTCAATTTTAATCTGGTCTCATTTTCCACCATAGCCTTGAATATTTTGAATTTCTCAAGAGATTCTGATTTCTCTTTTAGAAAGGTTACCCACATCATCCGGGAATAGTCATCAATTAGCAACATGAAGTATCTATCACCTTGCACACTCCTGATTCTTGCTGGACCACATAAGTCAGTGTGAACCAAGTCTAATAATCTGGTAGAAGATTGTTCCTTGCTATTGAATGAGATTCTGCTTTGTTTTCCCAACTAACATTCTTTGCACAAACTATTTGTAGGTTTTACCAATCTTGGAAGATCTCTTACAGCCTGAGTATTACTTATCTTGATGATATTATCAAAGTTCACATGACACATTCTCCTATGCCATAACCAACTCTGATCAATTTGAACAAATAAGCAACTTTTACCAGTACCAGCTAAGTGAAAGATGGTACCTTTTGTTTGGGTACCAGATGCAATCTCTGTTCCAGAACTTTCAAAGATTTTGCACTTTCCATTCTTGAATCTGAGATCATAGCCTTTGTCCACCAACTGTCCCAAACTGAGAAGATTGTGTTTCAATCCTTCAACATATAATACATTACCGGTTTTGTTCTTTCCATCAAAAGAAGTAGTTCCTCTACCTCTGATTCTACCTACAGAGTTATCACCAAACTTTACCACTCCTCCTTCATACCTTTCCAAATCTATGAACTTGTTTTTGTCACCTATCATGTGGTGAGAGCAGCCACTGTCAATGACCCAATCATCCTTTTCTTCAACTTGGGCAGCCAGGCCAATATGATTTACAGATTCAGAGGGTATTGGATCTTCTTCCTTGATGGCAATGAACACCCAGTCACTTCTGGATTTGTCTTCTTTCTCTGATTCATCATCTGTTACTCCTTCATCATCTCCTTCATGAGCATAGTAACAATTCTCTTGGAATCATGGTCTATTATTGTTTGGCCTAGAAAATCTTTTCGGACACCTTGATGCAAAATGACCAATCTTATTGCAGTTAAAACACTTAAAAGGCAATTTTCCCTCATACGTACCGAATCCTCTTGGTAGTCTTTTTGCAATAAGAGCTTCAAGATGAGCAGTTTCAAATTTTTCTTCTTCCAAGTCTTTTTTTGCATTTTCATACCATGATGATTTCCTTGAAGAGTTTTCTCCCAGATCAAACCTTTGTTTTCCTTCTACCAAGGCACTTGCTTTGAATGTAGATTTAGTCTTTGGAGGATCATCTCCAAACTCGGCCATTTCAAAAGCAACTAGCTTACCAACCAATTGATCCCTTGTGACTGTTGTGTGAGCTCTGAATTCTTCGATTGCAAAAGCTTTGATTTTATAAGACCCAGGAAGGGATCTAAGAACTTTACCAATGATCTCATCTTCACTTAGGGTTCCACCTGCATTTCTGATTCCACAAACTAGCTCATTCACTCTTGGCATAAAAGAGGTAATATTTTCATCATTTCTCATTTTTCAGTATTTCAAATTTCCCTTTCAGACTCTGTAATCTTGCACATTTAACAAACTGGTCTCCTTCATGCAAAAGTTCCAATTTCTTCCAAATCTCAAAGGCAGTTGGTAGATGAATAACATTAGAGAGTTCTAAGTTAGATAATGCACTTAAAAGAGCCTCTTTGGTCCGTAGATTTTTTTCAGCATTTGTGATTTCATTTAGGGTTGTCGGACCACCCTGTGGAGGTACATAAGCCTTTGTCACCATGGACCAGTATGCAAATCACATGCACTACAAGTGACATTCCATGCGACCTTTCTAAAGAGAAAAGTTAGTTCCATCGAACTTTAGACTATCCTTCTTGTAGGATGACATCCTGGATCTCCTCAAGCGGTTAAGCTCCTTTTAGAGGAACTTGGCTCTGATACCAATTGTTAGATTTAGGGCAGACAACTAAGAGGGGGGGTGAATCAGTTGTCCAAAACTTTCTTCTTTCAACACTTGCATTCACTTAGCATTAACAATAAATCAATCATGAAAACTTAATGTAATTAACCAAGAGCAGAAACACATCTACACATGAGACACCAAGATTCTGACGTAGAAAACCTGATTAAGGGAAAAACCACGAGGTGACTAACCCAAGATATTATTCTTTGTTAGAATAATAGAAAGAATAAGATGGCACATGCCAATTAGGGCTCACTGCCTAAGCACACTGCTCACAAGAGGCTCACTGTCTACAAGAGACACACTATCTACAATAAATGAGTATTACATACTTGAACTGGTAAATAGCATCGTCACCATGCTTGAATTAGTTCCATTAAAGCCCAAATCCTTCTTCTCTTCCTTTCGCTCTTCTCCTCACTACCACACTCATCTCCATGAGTACACACTTGAAATGACTTCGCAAACCTTTATTTATACACGACATCAACTTAGGAACAAACATCTAAGTTGGCAAGAAACCACAAGAACATTCGCAAGGTGTATAATTCATCCAGTCGGCCAGTCACATAAAGAACACCTTCATCTAGAAGTATTTCTTCAATTCTGGGCTCCAATTCTAATGCGGACCATCAACACAAACTGAACATAATCCAAGGACCTTCACAAGCTTTCCTGAATCACCAGGAACATCCGCACTTCCTCTACTTAATGAAATCCTTCTCTCCTACATCTGGAACCTCAAGAACACAGTCTGTTATCACTATCACAAAGGAATAGGTTCTTCCAAACCTTCAAACCACAAACTAATCTACTTGACACTTCACAAGGATGTCCTAAACACTTCCTCAAATCCGTAGAGTGGGATAATGCATTACCGGACCTTACCGGACCTATCTGTCTCACTCTATCACCACTGAACACTTGTCGGAGCTGGTTCTACTTGAGTGACCATAACTTCTTCAGATCTTCATGCGGATCCCTAAAAACTTGATTAGAGCATCTCAAGACTTATATCTACAAACCCTTTAAATCACATCCTTTGATCCTCAACCTATCTTGGACTTTTACCTTGTTATCATCACTGTTCTTCACTGTTCCTGATTGAGACTAATTTTCTCAATATCCTCAGCACACAGCTCATCCAATCCTTCTCATTAATGAAACATGAGTATGTTGACATCAATGACAACACCAATTCAACCCATATTTGCAACACAAACATCCCATAGAAGTCACCAAATTGTTGACCCGTTTTCCTCTGTCCAAAGCTAAACAGTTCACCTGGTACTTTTCCTTGAAAATCTTTTAGAAAATTTTCCTATAAAGCTTAAAGTGCCAAACTTCCTAAAATACCTCACCTAAAAAAACCTTACCATTAAAAAGAGCTTGAAAAAATAGGTAGGTTTGCTTTTTACTTCACCTTGAAATTCGACCAAACAAAGAAGTTATTCATGGTCAAAGTTTTGATCAACATGCAATTCAAATGTACATTTGGCAGGCTTGCAAATCCCTATCGGCCTTAGAAAATATTGAGAAAAGTGAGTTTTATACATTTTTTGAATGTATATCAAGCCAAGGAAATGCATATACAAAGGGGGAATCTTTCGTAGATTCCCAAAATATTCCTGGTTTGTATATCTAGTTGCATAAAAATATACAAGGATGGAATGTATATTTGGCTTGTATATTCGCATATACAAGTGAAAGATACAAAGAAATATGCATGGAATATATAAAAGGCCGGTGGACATACATGTGCTACAATGGAATGTATATCAAGTTTGTATATTCGCATATACAACCCAATATACAATGAAAAATATACAAGGCCGATCTATATGCATCAGGAACAGTGTAATGTATATTGGTAGGTTTATATAGTGGCTTGTATATTTGTGCCTGTATGTTTGCACATACAAGTGAAATATACAAAGTAAAGATACAAAAAAATATGCAACGACCGATATACAAGTGAAGATACATTTTCTACAGTGGCTTGTATATGCAATTGTATGTTTGCACATACAATCGGAATATACAAAGGTTTACATACAAGCCAGATCCGATTAAGATTTTAAAAGTGCTTCATAAAATTTTTGGGTCAACCTTGTATAAGCTGCGATTGTATATTGTGATATACAAATAAAAGATACAAGCAGATGCAGATGCAAGCCAGATTTCAAATGAATATCATTTTGGCTCATTCGGGCTTCAGGTCCGCCATGTTTGAAAGGTGTTTGGTATGTTTCGACATATAAAGGAATAGATACAAAGACACATGTAAGCCGGATTTCAAAAAATGCTTCCGATCTGCTTCATAAAAGGTTTGGAATCCATGGCTTGCATGTATGCAATGCTTGTGTATTGCGATATACAAGTTAGAATATACATGAGACGGTGATACAAGCTAGACCCAGCAAAACAATGAAATGCAGCTAATGGTGTTTTGAGGTCCGCAGCTTGTATTTTGCATATGCAGAAGAGGAGATACAAATGGTGGGGTCCACCAAGGCAGGCACTTTGTATATATTTTTCTTCTTGTATGTTCGCTTGCACATTTCAAAGATGCAAGGCCAGATACAAGCTAACATACAAATGGTAGGGCCCGCATATACAAGGGAGCTTGTATGTATATACAATTTTGAAAATACAAATGATATATAGGGGCCATGTATGTGCAAAGGAGTTGCAGAATGAATTTTTGAATGCCGATTCAGGTGCCAAGATGTAGCGATATACACAGAGATGCAAAGTGATATATACAGGCAGTTGACCATAACTTTGACCACCTGTATATCCTCCATTTTGGTGAATTTTGACATGCTGTAAGAGGCATAGATGCATGTTTTTGTCCCCTCTTTCTTTTGGCAAGGTTTTCAAGAGCTTTTGTCACTTTCAATTTTCAGATCTGGAAATGCATATTTCAGCGACAACTTTCAGCAGATGAAGATATTCTTGGGGCATTCATTGCTACACCAAGATCAGGGAGATCTTATTAATGGTGAAAGATATCCCTCCACTGCCATGTTTTAGATATCTATGTGTTCACTATTGAAGATAACCACACAACTACTCGCATTCAAGACCCAAAATATCTCATATCCGCCCAGCACCAGATATTTAACGCCATAACTGATGCGCCTAGGAAGTCAAAAAATGTAGATATTTTCTGAGACAACTCTTAGAGCACATTTTTGTAACTGACTTAGGACAATTTTGGAATGCTATATACATGCAGTCGTATGTTGTAAATAAGTTGGAAATTTTTTGGCATCTGGGTCTTTCTATTTCCAAATAGAGTTTTCATATACTGTAGCCTTGCCTCTTTGTCAAATATGTGCAACTTATTTTTACCTCTTTATTGATTTTTCTAGTTCTGTGTCAATCTGCATATGGTTTGTCTGTGAATGTTGTATTCCTCTCAATCATATTGCTTCTCACCTCAGCTAGAGTCATCTAACCTGTGTATGTCTACTTGCCATATTCTGATTGTGTCGTGCATCCTTCAGTTCTGTGGAAGTTTCTTTAAATCTGTCTGGTGTATCACCCTTTTATGTTTTCAAGCTTTTATTCATTTTCATTACAAGCATTCTCTCTCCCTTTTTCCCCAAAATTCAGTAGTTACAAGTGATAGCTAGACAAGGAAGACGACCTTCTTTGGAGGTTTGATCTCATTTAGCAAAGTCCCACACTTAGAGATCAATCCCATGTTATTCTAGTTTGTAGAGCTTTAACAGCTTCATGCAAGGGTGCAAAACTGGGTAATAACAACTTTTGGCACGCTCAGTGGGACTGACCAGTTCGATGAACTTCTCATCAAGATACTAAGAGATTTGGCATTTCTCCTAGCATTACCAAGCTTTGGAGGTGATACAAACAATACTATGGCGATTCTACTGAATGAATCAGCTGGTTTCAGCAGCCCAAGTACCTGATAAAATTTCATCAAGGATCAGGATTTGGTGATTTTTCCTAGTCTATCCAACTTCCAGAAGCATTTCAATCACCTGGTGACTCCCTTTCTGGTATGTATCCAGCTTTTCTTTGGTTGCAGACCTTTTTGCTCTATTTCTAACATATTTATGAATATCCAGCATTTAGATGCTATAAGATGTCAGAATTTTATGGGAAATATGGCTATTTCCCTATTTATTGGAAATATGGCTATTTCCCTATTTATGGGAAATATGGCTATTTCCCTATTTATGGGAAATATGGCTATTTCCCTATTCTTAGTCCAATTACAGGCTATTGGCCCCCATATCAGCAATACCAGACCCTAAATGTCTCTGATTTTATGTCATACAGCCCTGCTGCTGCAGAATATCAGCACCCTCATGATGCTTACCTTCCTCCTACCCCTAATGTTGCCCCTGAGAATATTGATGCTTTCAATGAGCTCATGGAGGGTTTTCTAAAGCTTGTCAAAAATTTAGATAAGGCTAAAGGAGCAGCAGGGTACAGTCGGCCTCAGTGGTTTTATGACCTCAACATCATAAGCATGTATGGTCTCAAGAAGTTGTCTCTAGATCTGAATAGGGAGGATGATGAATTTATAGAAATGTTAACATGTGACCACCAGCGAGAAGCACAAGAGGAGGTTTTTCAAGAAAACCTTGCTATAAGGATGACACCTGCTCAGCTTGCTGCTGAAGAAGTCCCAAATTTTAAAATTCCAAGCTTCAGGCAGCCCCTTCAAATTCCCTTATCCGATGGACCAAGCATGGACGGTTATGATGAGATTGCTAAGTTAAAGGAGCATGTGTTTACAATTCCAAATTTCAACTAGTTGCTTTCTTCTGCGCATGTTCAGCCTACATAGCAACCTAGACTCCACAAGTTTCCAGGCTTCAATGCCTATATCCCTTCACAAGTCCATGTTCCTGTGCAAACTCAAATTATCACTCCCCAGGAACAAATTTGACTAGAACCCTCTCCCCTCCAAGAAATTCAAGAAGTTATTCAGGCCTCTTTCCCTGATGCTATTTCAATCAAAATGGGTGGGCAAGTTGTCTACCAAGATATTTGGAAAGATGAGCCAAAAGAGGAGGTGGAAGAAAATCAAACTAATGAGGAGCAGTTTGTTCCTACACTCACAGAGATAGAATTGTTTGAATCTATTACACCTATGAGTAATGCTAACCCAAATAAGGGGTTGAGTCCTTTAAACTTTAATTCTTTTGAAGCCTTTTCTCATGTGTCTAATCAAGAAAACAAGGTTGAAATGCAAAGAGTGCATGGGGAAAGCCTTCAGCTATAGAGACAATCTAACCAAAATTTAGAAGAGCTGCAGTCAAAAGATGGAGGCATAGGGAAACAAGTTGTTAAGGTCACTTCAGAGATGGATGATGCTTCCCTACTTCTTGAGCTACTTGATTATGTTGAAGATGAAGAATATGTGCAGCTGGTTGTGAATAGGCAACAACAAGAGAACAACGAAAGTGGTAACCACTTGTTATGCATAGAGGCCCAGCACGGCAGTGAGTTTCCAGATCTTGAAGACTTGGAGGAAGCTCTTTTCTGGGATGAGTGCGCTATGGTGGAGGCTATTGCTAAATTTTCTCAGAAAGCAGATGAGGTTGCCTTGTTGGATGAATTCCCCAACCACTTTGACAGGGATGAGGGGGCAGTGAGCATGATTGTGAGTTGCTGGCATGTGAAAAAGGACAGGGATATCGACTTCTTGATGGGGAGGACTTCTCTTTTAAGCATGTGCATGGCTCATTTTCTGAGCCTAAGCTAGAATATCATGAACATTTTGTTCATAAGGTGGAGGTAGCCATATTTGTAGTAAAATCTCAAGAGCTAAGGTATTCAGACCAGCAAGAAGAGGAAGAATGCATCCATGATGACATTATATCGGCCTTCTTGGTTTCTTTAAGGGAAGAAGGACAAAACCATGAGGTCCCAAGTCAACTGTTTCACACACAAGAGCAACACGAGAGTAAGGTGGAGGTCACCACCATACCAAATGAAGAGAAAGTGGAAATCAATCTAAAACCTTCAAGGGGATGCCCAATCAGGCATCTAGCTCAGCTGGAGACATATCAAGAGGAGTCACCATTTGTCATGTTTACCTCTAAGCATGAAGTTGAGCATCAAAATGAGTGGGATCAGCCCATTTATTCACCACAAGGTAGCAACATCAACAATCAGTCTAGGTGGATAGGTGAGTTTATCTCCACTTTGAATGGGGTGTTTTATCAATTTGTCATATGTACATTTCCCCCTTACCTCTTTTTAACTACCCACATGAATGGGAAACATTGTAAAATGTTAAGAAAGGGTAGTTACTTCAAAGAACTAGTTAATGGCTTTGTTTAAGGTCACGTCTGACTGGTTAGTTTAGGATTAGAGTAGGTTTCATTTCTATTTTAGTTTTCCTTTTCCATAAGTGCTTCTGCACAGGCTGCATTGTCATTAGGAGAATGTAGGCCCTTTCCCTTTTTTTGTATTTTTGGAGGCAATTTCTAGTTTTCTAGCAGGTTTTAGACTTGACCCCATGCCTAATGGATGCATAAGGCCACTGATCTAATTGTTTAGCAGACAAACATCCCATAGAAGTCACCAAATTGTTGACCCATTTTCCTCTGTCCAGAGCTAAACAGTTCACCTGGTACTTTTCCTTGAAAATCTTTTGGAAAATTTTCCTATAAATCTTAAAGTGCCAAATTTCCCAAAAAACCTTGCCTAAAAAACCTTACCATTAAAAAAAGATTGGAAAAATAGGTAGGTTTGCTTTTTACTTCACCCTGAAATTCGACCAAACAAAGAAGTTATTCATGGTCAAAGTTTTGATCAACATGCAATTCAAATGTACATTTAGCGGGCTTGCAAATCCCTATCAGCCTTAGAAAATATTGAGAAAAGTGAGTTTTATACAATTTTTGAATGTATATCGAGCGAAGGAAATGCATATACAAAGGGGGAATCTTTCGTAGATTCCCAGAATATTCTTGGTTTGTATATCCGATTGCATAAATATATACAAGGATGGAATGTATATTTGGCTTGTATATTCGCATATACAAGTGAAAGATACAAAGAAATATGCATGGAATATATAAAAGGCCGGCGGACATACATGTGCTACAGTGGAATGTATATCAGGTTTGTATATTTGCATATACAACCCAATATACAATGCAAAATATACAAGGCTGATCTATATGCATCAGAAACAGTGTAATGTATATTGGCAGGTTGCTACAATGGCTTGTATATTTGCACATACAAGCGAAATATACAAAGTAAAGATACAAAAAATTATGCAATGGCCGATATACAAGTGAAGATACATTTGCTATAGTGGCTTGTATATGCGATTGTATGTTTGCACATATAATCAGAATATCAAGGGTTTACATACAAGTTGGATCCGATCGCAATTTTAAAAGTGCTTCATAAAATTTTTGGGTCCGCCTTGTATAAGCTGCGATTGTATATTACGATATACAAATAAAAGATACAAACAGATGCAGATGCAAGCCAGATTTCAAATGAATATCATTCTAGCTCATTCAGGCTTCAGGTTTGCCATGTTTGAAAGGTGTTTGGTATGTTTCGACATACAATGAAACAGATACAAAGACATATGCAAGCCAGATTTAAAAAAATGCTTCCAATCTGCTTCATAAAAGATTTGGAATTTGTGGCTTGCATGTATGCAGTGCTTGTATATTGCAATATACAAGTCAGAATATACATGAGAGGGTGATACAAGCTGGACCTGACAAAACAATGAAATGCAGCTAATGGTTTTTTGAGGTCCGCAACTTGTATTTTGCATATGCAGAAAAGGAGATACAAATGGTGGGGTCCACCAAGGTAGGCACTTTGTATATATTTTTCTACTTGTATGTTCACTTGTACATTTCAAAGATGCAAGGCCAGATACAAGCTACCATACAAGTGGTAGGGCCCGCATATACAAGGGAGCTTGTATGTATATACAATTTTGAAAATACAAACGATATACAGAGGCCGATATGCAAAGTGCCATGTATGTGCAAAGGAGTTGCAGAATGAATTTTTGAATGCCGATTCAGGCGCCAAGATGTAGCGATATACATAGAGATGCAAAAGTGATATATACAGGCAGTTGACCATAACTTTGACCACCTGTATCTCCTCCATTTTGGCAAATTTTGGCATGCTGTAAGAGGCATAGATGCATGTTTTTGTCCCCTTTTTCTTTTGGCAGGGTTTTCAGGAGCTTTTGTCACTTTTCAATTTTTAGATCTGGAAATGGATATTTCAGCGACGACTTTCAGTAGATGAAGATATTCTTGGGGCATTCATTGCTGCACCAAGATTAGGCAGATTGCATTAATGGTGAAGGATATCCCTCCACCGCCATGTTTCAGATATCTATGTGTTCACTGTTGAAGATAACCACGCAGCTGCTTGCATTCAAGACCCAAAATATCTCATATCTACCTAGCGCCAGATATTTAACGCCATAACTCATGTGCCTGGGCAATCAAAAAATGTAGATATTTTCTGAGATAGCTCTTAGGGAACATTTTTGTAACCGATTTAGGATAGTTTTGGAATGCTATATATATGCATTCGTATGTTGTTAATAAGTTGGAAATTTTTTGGCATCTGGGTCTTTTTGTTTCCAAATAGAGTTTTCATATACTGTAACCTTGCCTCTCTGTCAAATATATGCAAGTTATTTTTACCTCTTTACTAGTTTTTCTGGTTTTGTGTCAATCTGCAAATGGTTTGTCTGTGAATGTTGTATTTCTCTCAATCATATTGCTTCTCACCTCTGCTAGAGTCATCTATGTTGGATCTAGGGCACACAACTAAGAGGGGGGGTGAATCAGTTGTACAAAAACCTTGCTTCTATTTCAAACACTTGATTCTTCTTTGTTAGTTAGCAGCACATCAATTAATCATTCATGAAAGAAGAAAGCATAAACACCGAAGCAGATAAACATCAACACATTAGACACCAAGATTTTGATGTGGAAAACTCGGTTAAGGGAAAAACCATGGGGTGATTAACCCAAGGATTATTCTCTGTTAGAAGAATAAGAAAAAAGAATGGCACATGCCAATTAGGGCTCATTACCCGAGCACACTGCTCACAAGGAGGCGCATTGCCTACAAAGAGACACATTGTCTACAAGATCATAAGGATCACAACCTTGAACTGGAGAATGACATCTTCGCCATGTCTGGATCAGTTCCATTTAAGCCTGAAATACTTCTGCTCTACCTTTCACTCTTTCGCTATACCACACTCATCTACTTAACACCACACTTCAAAATGAACTCACAAACCCTTATTTATACAAGACATTGACTTAGGGACAATCATCTAAGTTGGAAATCAACCATAGGAACATTTGCAAGATGAATAACACATCCAGTCGGCCACCACAAGAACATTCACACGATGAACAACTCATCCGGTCAACTAGTCTGAACAAGAACCTCATCCGGAAGAATATCTTCAATTCCGGGCTCTACCACCAATGCGGACCAACAACACAACCTTAATATGATCTAAGAACCTTCACAAGCTTTCCTGAATGACCAAGTACATCCACACTTCCTCTACTCACTGGAATCTTTTCTCTTCCTCATCCAGAACTTCAAGAACATAGTCTATCGCCACTGTCATACTGCAAGAGGTGCTTCTGGACCTCCAAACCACATACCAAATGAGATGACACATCACAAGGACATCCCAAACACTCTATCCAATCCACAGAATAGGACAATGCACTTTCGGATCTCACCGGACCTTTTTGTAACAATCTGTCACTCTGGAGCATCTCCTAGAACTGGTTCTACTTGATCGATCACAACTTCTTCACATCTTCATGCAGACCTCTGAAATCTTACCTGGATCATCTCAAGACTCATGTCTACAAACCCTTTATTCCGCATCCTCTAAATCTCAACCTATTGAGTACTTTTGCCTTCTTCTCATCACTGTTCTTTACTGTTCCTGATTGAGACGAATTTTCTCAATATCCTCAGCACACAGCTCATCCAATCCTTCTTGTCAAAGCAATATGAGTATGTTGACATCAATGACAACACTGGTTTACCTCATACTTGCAACAATCTCCCCATTTGTCATTGATGGCAACATATGATGTGAAAAACCATCAAGACAAGAGCTTCTCCTTTTTGTCACAGCTCCCCCTATCAACAACAACTCTTCACATGTCTTCTCTTCCTTTACTGCTCCCCCTTGGATCATCAACCACTTGTTTTTCACATGTCTTCTCTCCCCCTTTGACATCAATGGCAAAGGGCTCATACTTGCAACTCTAACATATCAGAATCATACCAGCTGCTCCCCCTTAGTAGCAACTCCCCATCATTAATCTGGATCACAAGATATGACTGTGATATCCACCAGACTGATGCACATTAGTGCATCCTAGTTCATCTCTGGAGGGGCCATGACCCCTAACTTCTCCCTTAGATACTCAAAAGAGTCCTTGGGAAGAGGTTTAGTAAAGATATCTGCAATTTGATCCTTGGAGGATACATACTCCAATCTGACTTCATCCTTGTTCACTTGTTCTCTCAGAAAGTGAAACTTGATAGATATGTGCTTGGTCTTAGAATGCAACACCGGATTCTCAGAAATATTTATTGCACTTGAATTATCACAGAAAATTGTGATAGGCTCCTCATATTCTACTTTAATGTCTTTTAGCATCTACTTCATCCATAAGATTTGAGTGCAACTACCTGCTGCAACAATGTATTCTGCTTCAGTTGTAGATAGAGATATTGCATCTTATTTCTTGCTTAGCCAAGAAACCAATCTCTTTCCCAAAAAGAATGCTCCACCACTGGTGTTCTTTCGGTCATCCACATCTCCTACCCAATCTACATCTGTATATGCATGAAGAGAGAAATCATGATCTCTAGGATACCACAAACCATACTCCACTGTCCCTTTTAGATATCTAAAGATTCTCTTGATTGCCATGACATGAGATTCTCTGGGATCAGCCTGTAATCTAGCAACAAGACCAACAGCTTGCATAATATCTAGTCTAGTTTGAGTGAGATACAACAATCCACCAATCATTGATCTATACTTTGTCTAGTCTACCTTAGGAGAGTCATCATCTTTGCTCAGCTTGCATCCGGTTGCCATGGGAGTATTCATTGGCTTTGAATCTTCCATCCCAAATTTCCTCAACAATTCTTTCACATATTTGGTCTGAGAAATGAAGATCCTTTTCTTTGTTTGAGTAATTTGTAGACCCAAGAAGAAATTTATTTCACCAAGCATAGACATCTCAAACTCACTTTTCATCTGATTTGCAAAAGTTTTACACATACTATCTCTTCCTCCAAAAATGATATCATCCACAAACACTTCAACAATCAAAATGTTTTCATGATCAATTTTGAAATATAAGTTACTGTCAGCAGTACCTTTGTTGAATCCAATCTGCACAAGATGCTTATCCAACCTTTCATACCATGCTCTTGGGGCTTGCTTTAAACCATACAGTGCTTTCTTCAACTTGCAGACCATATCATCATTATCAGACAATTGAAATCCATCCGGTTGTTCAATGTAAACTTCTTCTTCCAAATCACCATTTAGGAAGGTAGACTTGACATCCATCTGATATACCTTGAAGTCTTTGAAAGCAGCAAATGCAAAAAATAATCTGACTGCTTCAATTCTTGCCACCGGAGCAAAGGTTTCTTCAAAATCAATTCCTTCTATTTGAGAGTAGCCTTTGCAGACCAATCTAGCTTTGTTTCTAATCACTTCACCAACTTCATTTAGTTTGTTCCAGAAGACCCATTTGGTTCCAATCACATTCTTGTTTCTAAGTCTGGGAACAAGATCCCAAGTATAATTTTTCTCAATTTGCATCAACTCTTCCTCCATTGCTTTGGTCCAGTTTTCATCATTGCAAGCTTTATTAATTGTCTTAGGTTCAATCTTTGAAATTAGACAACATTCACTTGAATCTTGAGCAATTCTTCTCCTTGTTTGTACCCCTTTGTTTTTGTCACCTATGATCTAATCTTCAGAATGATTTAGAGTTACATACCTTGGAACTTTAGGAGTTTCTTGCATTACTGTTTCTTGACTAGGCTCATTCAGACAAACCTCTTCTTCCTGATTTACCGAATTAGTCTGTATCTAAATTTCAGAGGAGGTTTGAGCTCCTTGCACTAGAGAATCATTTTGGTCATCTTCATCACATTCATAGAATCTTGAGGGCTTCTCAATTCCTTCATCAACCTTCACATTTGTACTTTCTATCATCTTTCGCAATCTCTTATTGTAACACTGCTATGCTTTTCTTTGAGTGGAGTAACCCAAGAAAATTCCTTCATCACTTCTAGCATCAAACTTTCCTAGATCTACATCTTTTTTGATATAACACTTGCTACCAAATACTCTGAAATATCTCATAGTAGGAGTTACACCAAACCAAAGTTCATAAGGAGTCTTACTGGTATTGCTTCTAATTTGAACTCAATTGAGAGTATAGACTACAGTGCTAATAGCTTCTCTCCAAAACATCTAGGGAACATTTGCTTCCATCATCATTGTCCTGGATGCTTCCTGGATGGTCCAGTTCTTTCTCTCGACAACTCCATTCTGCTGTGGAGTCCTAGGGGCAGACAACTCTCTCTTTATGCCATGCTTCTCACAAAAGTCTATGAATTCACCGGATGTGAATTCACCACCTCTATCAGACCTCAGACATTTCAGTTTCAATCTGGTTTGATTCTTTACCATAGCTTTGAAGATTTTGAACTTCTCAAGGGCTTTTGATTTCTCTTTTAGGAAGGTAACCCACATCATCCAGGAATGATCATCAATCAGGAACATGAAATATCTATCACCTTGAATACTCTTGATTCTTGTCGGACCACATAGATCAGTATGGACTAATTCCAGTAATCTGGTAGTGGATTGATCCTTGCTTTTGAAAGAGACTCTGCTCTGTTTACCTAGCTGACATTCTTTGCACAAACTATTTGCAGGTTTCACCAATTTAGGAAGATCTCTTATAGCCTGAGTATTGCTTATCTTGATGATGTTATCAAAATTTACATGACACATCCTTCTATGCCATAACCAACTCTGATCAACTTGAACAAATAGACAACTTTTATTAGAACCAACTAGATGGAAGATATTACCTTTTGTTTGGGTACCGGATGCAATCTCAGTTTCGAAGCTTCCAAAGATCTTGCATCTTCCATTTTTGAACTGGAGATCATAACCTTTGTCCACCAACTGACCAACACTGAGAAGATTGTGCTTCAATCCTTCAACATAAAGTACATTAACAGTTTTGCTCTTTCCATCAAAAGAAATAGTTCCTCTACCTCTAATTCTACCAGCAAAATTATCACCAAACTTTACCATTCCTCCTTCATACCTTTCCAAATCTAAGAACTTGTTCTTGTCACCTGTCATATGGTGAGAACAACCACTGTCAATAACCCAATCATCCTTTTCTTCAACTTGGGCAGCCAAATCTCTTTCTACAACCTTATGATTGACAGATTCAGAGGATATTGAATCTTCTTCCTTGCTGGAAATAAACACCCATTCATTTCTGGATTTGCTTCCCATTTCTGATTCATCATCTGTTACTCCTTCATTATCATCTTCTTCATGAACATAATAGCAGTTCTTTTGAAACCTTTGCCTATTAGCATTTGACCTTGTAGATCTTTCTGGACATCTTGAAGCAAAATGACCAATCTTATTGTAGTTGAAGCACTTAAAGGGTAGTTTTCCTTCATACTTACTAGATCCTCTTGGCAGTCTCTTTGTAATGAGGGCTTCAAGTTGAGTTGTTTCTGCTTCTTCCTCTTCCATGTCTTTCCTTTCTTGATCATACCATGACAGCTTCCTTGAAGAATTCTCTCCCGGATCAAATCTTTGTTTGCCTTTCACATAGGCACTGGCCTTGAATGTAGATTCAGTCTTGGGGTGATCATCTCCAAACTCAGTCATTTCAAATATAGCTAGTTTTCCAGCCAATTGTTCTCTTGTGACAGTTGTATGGGCTCTGAATTCATCAATGGCAGCAACCTTGATTTTGTAGGCAGCAGGAAGGGATCTGAGAATTTTGCAAACAATTTCATTTTCATCTAGAACTCCACCAACATTCCTGATTCCACACACCAGCTCATTCACTCTTGGCATAAAGGTAGTGATATTTTCATCATCTCTCATCTTCAATCTTTTAAATTTCCCTGTTAGACTTTGCAACCTTGCACTCTTAACAAACTCATCTCCTTCATCCAAAAGTTCTAGTTTAACCCAAATCTCATATGTAGTTGGTAGGTCAATGACATTTGAGAGCTCTGAATCACTCAACGCACTTAGAAGAGCTTCTTTGGTCCGCAAATTATTTTCAGCATCTGTGATTTCATTCAAAGTTGACGAACCACCCTATGGAGGTACATATGCTTTTGAAACCATGGCCAAGTATGCTTTTCCCATACACTCCAAGTGATATTTCACACTCCAAGTGATATTTCATGCGACCTTTCTAGAGAGTGAAGTTGGTTCCATCAAACTTTGGACTATCCTTCTTGTATGACAACATCTTGGATCTCCTCAATCGGTTAAGCTCCTTCCAGAGGAGCTTGGCTCTGATACCAATTGTTGGATCTAGGGCACACAATTGAGAGGGGGGTGAATCAGTTGTACAAAAACCTTGCTTCTATTTCAAACACTTGATTCTTATTTTTTAGTTAGCAGCATATCAATTAATCATTCATGAAAGCAGAAAGCATAAACACCAGAGCAGATAAACATCAACATATTAGACACCAAGATTTTGACGTGGAAAACCCAGTTAAGGGAAAAACCATGGGGTGATTAACTAAAGGATTATTCTCTGTTAGAAGAATAAGAAAAAAGAATGGCACATGCCAATTAGGGCTCACTGCTCGAGCACACTGCTCACAAGGAGGCACACTGCCTACAAAGAGACACACTATCTATAAGATCATAAGGATCACAACCTTAAACTGGAGAATGACATCTTCACCATGTCTAGATCAATTCCATTTAAGCCCGAAACACTTCTACTCTACCTTTCGCTCTTTCGCTAGACCACACTCATCTGCTCAACACCACACTTCGAAATGAACTCACAAACCCTTATTTATACAAGACATCAACTTAGGAACAATCATCTAAGTCAGCAATCAACCATAGGAATATTCGCAAGATGAATAACACATCTGATCGGCCACCACAAGAACATTCACACGATGAACAACTCATCTGGTTGGCTAGTCTGAACAAGAACCTCATCCAGAAGAATATCTTCAATTCTGGGCTCTACCACCAATGCAGACCAACAACACAACCTCAATAAGATCCAAGAACCTTCACAAGCTTTCCTGAATGACCAAGTACATCCGCACTTCCTCTACTCACTGGAATCTCTTCTCTTCCTCATCCCAAACTTTAAGAACACAGTCTATCCCCACTGTCATACTGCAAGAGGTGCTTCCGGACCTCCAAACCACATACCAAATGAGATGACACATCACAAGGACATCCCAAACACTCTGTCCAATCCGTAGAATAGGACAATGCACTTCTGGATCTCACCGGACCTTTTTGTAACACTCTGTCACTCCGGAGCATCTCCCAGAACCAGTTCTACTTGATCGATCACAACTTCTTCACATCTTCATGCGGACCTCTAAAATTTTACCTGGATCATCTCAAGACTCATGTCTACAAACCCTTTAATCCGCATCCTTTGAATCTCAACCTATTAAGTACTTTTGCCTTCTTCTCATCACTGTTCTTTACTGTTCCTGATTGAGACTAATTTTCTCAATACCCTCAACACACAGCTCATCCAATCCTTCTTGTCAAAGCAATATGAGTATGTTGACATCAGTGACAACACTGGTTCACCTCATACTTGCAACAATCTAACCTATGTATGTTTACTTGCCATATTCTGATTGTGTCGTGCATCCTTCAGTTCTGTGGAAGTTTCTTTAAATCTATCTGGTGTGTCACCCTTTTATGTTTTCAAGCTTTTATTCATTTTCATTACAAGCATTCTCTCTCCCTTTTTCCCCAAAATTTAGTAGTTTCAAGTGATAACTAGACAAGGAAGCCGGCCTTCTCCGGAGGTTTGATCTCATTTAGCAAAGTCCCACACTTAGAGATCAATCCCATGTTATTCTAGTTTACAAAGCTTTAACAGCTTCATGCAAGGGTGCAAAACTGGGTGATAACAACCATTTCACATTTGTGTCATAGGATTTCACTTGCATCATGCTATCATTCAAATGCGTCGTACATCACACTTGTGTGTGGTCTAAGACAATTGTATTGCTAAAATTATAGTTGCATCCTTGTTTTACAATTGCATTGTGCAAACACAATTGTGGTGCAACATTTCACACATGCAGAGAATATGACAACAATTGTGGTTTAGAAAACTACAATGCATCTATTGGCCCTTCTTTGAGCCCTAAATCTAGCAAAAAATTCACAAAATCACAAAGCAAAGTTTGAGTACATACCATCTCGCATGAGCCTACTAGCCATCCATGTGTCCTAACTCAGTATCCTTTGTGATGAGCAACTAGAATAGGCACAATCTCTACAACTCCTTCGTGAGAGGATCTCGACTCAAAGATCTAGAATTATAACGACAAAGTGCATAAATGACCTATTTTCATTCCCTTAAGGCCTATTTATAACTCTATTTTTGACCTAAGAGGGCCCCTAGTCTTCACAATCAGATTTTTCTTTCACATACATATATCCTCTAAGCCTAGTTTCTCATCACCAATCCATTCATGCCTATCGAATACACTAATCAATAAATTTACCAGTTTTTTGGAATTTTTTGAAAATTTGTCAAATTTCCCGAGGGGGCATCATGCTATTCCGTTTTATCTAGAGCACGTTGGGGCAGGTCCTAAGCTCAATTTTCTAATTATTCTTTGACACAACACTCAAATTCACATTTATCAAAGAGGGACAACATGTAGAAACTAAAAAATGTCCTGAATCTGCGAGTAACATTTTTACACTAATTATTTCTTAATGTCATATTCTTCTATTAATTAAATAATTTTGATTTATTTAATTAATTCACTTTTTCTATTTTGTAATCTATAATTAAATAAATTATTATTTATTTAATTACTCATTTCCATTATTCTTATTTTCTTCTATAATTAAATAATTATTTTTAATTATTTAATTAGTCATTTTCCATTTTCCTCTACATTATTAAATAATGGCTTTCAATTATTTAATAATTTTCCAATTTCTCCAGCATCCAATTTAAAGAAATAAAATATTTATTTAAATTAGCCCTCACCTTTATCCTTATCTTCACACATGTCCTCCTCTCATTAAATCATTTGTCACACTATTGTCACACTACCACCTTCATTTAAAAAAAATTGTAACACCACTATCTTTTATTAAATGAAGGATCCAAAATTGAATCATTTTTTAATCTCATCCATTGATCATCATATATCATTAGTCAATCCTCACCCTTCATTCAAATCCAATCCTCTATAAAAGCAAGCCTTCATCTCCATTTCAAGGTTAACCACAATCATAATCTTCAACATTTTTCTATCATACATCCATATTGAGCTTATCATTTATCTTGCATACTACAAATCTAAGAGCAAGCAAAGCAAAATTGAGAAGAGCAATGGAGGAGAATCAACCTTGGCATAGGAATTTAGATACTATGGCTTTCATAATTTGATTTCTATTGTCATCTTGTGCTTCATTGTTAGATTAGGATCTTTATGACTTGAATTTAGATAGTTTTGTGGTTTCTATTGATGATTCATGCATTTACCCTGATTTTCCATGATCTACAATAAGAAGGTAAGAAAAGTGTCAAAAATATAGAAGGCAAAATGAGGATAGCAAAGAAAAATAACATACATTTCTATCATTCCATTGATTCAATCTATTGAACTATTCGGGTCTACTCTACTCTTTATAGTGTTGAGTATTGCCTTGTGGTTAGACTCACGAACCTTCCACAAGGTTTTGTTCAATGATCTACCCCCATATTTGATCAAATGAATGTTTGATGCCACAACAAGGTTAGAATAATGAAGAATCTTCCTATGTTTGTCAAAGTCCTCAAACAACCACCCATCAAACTTCTTCACTGGGTACCTTCTACGCCATGTTCAATATTAAGGTAGGATAACATTTGAATTACATGTCAAGATGACATATCGTACCATTCTTGAAATTCATGGAGTAAATAACATTCATTGGTCAGATGATATTTAAGAACATATCATAGAAATACAAAGGAACTTTTCCAACTCTTACAATGTCTTTTAGCTCTCACTATATATAGAAATGAACTTTTCCATACTAAGTTTTTAAGATTACATCAATGGCCAAGATTAATTTGATCCTAAGTCTTAGATTTAGTCCAATGATCTCAAGTCAAAATCATTTCATTTTGGCTACAAGAGTTCTCCATCGTTGGAATAAGGGTCTATTAGGATATGGTCAATATTTACAAATGGTGGTAGCCATAATCTCTAGGTTAATTTCACATTTTCTTAACATATCTTCTCAAACACGCTTGTCTCCTTCACCTAGGTGAACTGGGAATGAAATTTCCAAGGTAACAACTTTAGTTGACAAGAAAAAAATTTCTATAATGATCTTCAAATAATGTAGTATTCCTTCTTTTATCATAAATGTTGAATAGAAGAGAAACTTCCTTATAGAAATAGAATAATTCTCCACCATTTTTACCTTCTTTTATTCTCATATTTATAGATAAAATTGTATGGAGCTTGCTTTTTTAGAACAACAAATCAAGTCATCAAATCAGTAATTTATCTTTTGTTCATCTCATTCTCTTAGCCAACATTTTGCTTGATCTTGTCTTAGGTTCTCTTTTAGTACTTTCTTCCTCTATCATATTATTGTTAAAATAGTGTATGTATAGCAACAAATCATGTCTCTAGATCAACATCTTTTCTTTATTATCCACCTTTCTATTGCAACCACAAGACAAAGTATCAAACTCTTTTAAAGGACATATCTATTCCTAGGGTTTCATGATAACTATTATGGTATAATAGTCTTTAGGCTGATATGACAGTTCTTCCAAGTGAGTATGCTCAATTGACAATCCTTAGCTTGATTTTAGCATGATGATACTTATTTGACTAACATGATTTCCCTTAGTATCCTTCTAATTGTTTATGTTAGTGTTTGAATTAGGATAATAGCAACATGATTGCACATCTACTCCATAGTGAAAGTGTTTCCATGACCTTGCTCTAGTTTAGGATTATCCTTGAATGTTGATAAGACTCCCTTCATAAATATATATCAATACTATCTTGACAATTTCCTCCCATGGTGATATGGCTTGTTGTCATAGATTGTTATCTCAAATAAATATAAATCTTCACTTTGTCATGATAATAACATGTCAAAATGATAATCCTCTCACTTTCCTCATGATTGTCATATAACATTAGATTTCATGCTTTAACATAATCATAAAGTGAAGTAAACTAATACATAAAGAACATACCTTATATTTTGAGATTTGAGTTGCCCAATCCTCTAAAATTTGGCTTGAAAATCCTCAAAAATTTGAGATTTTTGGCATGTTCCTTTGTATTCAATGTTGAATTCTATATAACTATAATAGGATTAGTCAAATTTATGAAAAAATAAATATATATCATCAAATTCAATCTAAATACATGAAAATTAGCATCCAAACAATATGAAACATGAAAATATTAGTTTAAATAATCAAATTATATCTAAAAACATCCAATTTACTTCTTTTACATTGAAAAACCAAAGAAAAGGTGATGGATTAAGTAAAAAGGTGGTGGATTAAGTAAACAATGATTTCTAAAATGTTATAAGTGTTAAGTGTTGTCATGCATGGAAAGTTACGAGTGTTGCCATGCATGTAAATTTATAAGTCTTTTAAGTGCATGGAAAGTGGGGAGTGAGATAGAGAGGTGAGAGATAGAGAGGGTAGGAGGTAAAGAGGAGAGAGAGAGAGAGAGAGAGAGGATAGGAAGTGAAGAGGGGAGGGAGAGAGAGTGGTTTTGATGTGTAATCCTAAACCCCTAAACCCTAAACCTGAGCAACTCTAAACCCCTAGAACCTAAATAATGCTCCTAAACCCTAACCCCTAAACCCTAAACCCTAAACCTCTATCTCCCTATCTCTATTGTCCCTCTACCTCTCAATCTCTCTCCCTATGTCTTTGGCAATGTACCTCACTCTCTATCTCTCCATTCGGTCTCCTCTATATCTTCGTATGGGTCCTCTCTCTATCTCTCTATACCCTTAACCCTAAAAATCTAAACCTTAACTCATAACCCCTAAAACATATACCCTAAACCCTAAATAATGCCCCTAAACCCTAACCCTTAACCTCTAACCCCTAAACTTGAGAAACCCTAAACCCTAAATCCCTAAACCTCTTTCTCCATGTCTCTCCTCTATCTCCCAATATGTATCATCCCTCTACTTCTCAATCTCTCTCCCTACATCTCTAGACATGTCCCTCACTCTCTATCTCTCCCCTCTATCTCCTCTATCTCTCCCTATCGGTCCCATCTCTCTATCTCTCTAAACCCTAAACACCTAAACCTTAACCCCTAACCTCTAAACCCCCAAACCCTAAACCCTAACCCCTAGCCTTAAACACTAAACCATAAATCCAAGCAACCCTAAACCTCTATCTCCCTATCTCTTCACTATCTCCCTATCTCTATCATCCCTCTACCTCTCAATCTCTCTCCCTATGTCTCTAAACATGTACCTCACTCTCTATCTCCCTATCTCTTCCCTCTATCTCCTCTATGTCTCCCTATAGGTCCTCTCTCTCTATACCCTAAACCCTAACTCCTAACCCATAAACCCTAGATAATGACCCTAGACCCTAACCCCTTACCCCTAAACCATAAATCAAAGCAACCCTAAGCCCCTAAACCCTAAACCCTAAAAAATGCACCTAAACACTAACCCCTAAACCATAAACCATAAACCCAAGTGACCCTCAACCTCTATCTCCCTATCTCTCCCCTAGCTTCCTATCTCTATCATTCCTCTACCTCACCATCTCTCTCCCTATGTCTCTAGTCATGTCCCTCACTCTCTATCTCCCTATCTCACCCCTCTGTCTCCTTTATCTCTCCCTATAGGTCCTCTCTATCTATCTAAACCCTAATCCCTAACCCCTAAACCCTAAATCGAAGAAACCCTAAACCCCTAAACCTTAAATAACTCCCCTAAACCCTAAACCTAAGCAACCCTAAACTCATAAACCCTAAATAATGCCTCTCTCTCTCTCTCTCTCTCTCTCTCTCTCTCTCTCTCTCTCTCTCTCTCTCTCTCTCTCTCTCTCTCTCTCCCCCTAAATAATATTCCTACACCCTAACCCCTAAACCTGAGCAACCCTAAACCTCTATCTCCCTATCTCTATGATCCCTCTACCTCTCAATCTATCTCCCTATGTCTCTAGAAATCTTGCTCACTCTCTATCTCCCTATCTATCTCCTATGTCTCCTCTATCTCTCCATATTTGTCTCCTCTCTCTCTACCTATCTATCTCTCCCTATTGGCAATATGTATTTTAATTGATGTCAACATAGTATACATTGATGTTAGCATAAGTATCATGGAAATGTATAGACAAACTTGTACAGAGGAAGAGTTAGTATGATCAAGGCAAACTAGTTAGGGAGAAGAGAGAACAATCTAAGAATGGTAAGATGATCAATTTTGTGTTTGACTATGATGCTAAGGTGAATATTCATATCCTTGTATGTTTCCAATATCCCCACATGTATATCCTATCAGTTGGGAGCACTGCACCTAATGATAAGTAGAAATCTGAATAAGGCATTTAAAGTTCATTTTCTAAAGGCAGGTCAACATTTTCTAGTGTGCATTTCTCTGTAGAGAAAGACCTGATCTTGCAGTTCTGAATATATCTTTGCTCAGGAATTGAAATGCTAAATACAAGTTTTCAAGTCCTCCCATCATCAACATGAAAAGTTACAAGGGACAGAGTATCAACTATCACTTAGACAGGGCAGAGCAATGGTGGAGAGTTAATGGAATGCTCTATGTTTCACCAGTAGAGATTATTTTGTAATATAGTTCTAAGGAATGGATAAGATATGTATAAGTCATGTCATGATAGAATATCAAGTGGTCCGGTGGTTTGAAAAGTCAATAATCAAGTGATAAAGGCAATACAGACTACTTCAAAGCCCTTTTGCACAGGTTTGAGTTTTGTGGAGGATGAAAAATGTATAGAACAACCATTAGAACTTGTGTGGAGGTATTACATGCTCCAAGGTATATCAGGTATGATCTGCGTGCAAATGAATTCCTTTTTTTTGGTACTGCACCAAGTCCTACAAGTTAAGATTTGAGTATAGCTGTCCTCCAAACTCATGGTTATCCATGTCAAACTCTCTAATTCCTATGGAATCACTAGATAAAGGTGTGTGGATCTATTAAGGAGTATATAATGATGGTTAGGTTCATTTCTAAAAGGTTTCAAGTCTTATATTGCACCGCAACATCATATCTTGAGGTATGAAGTACCACATGTGGTTTGAAATGCTCTATTTCCTATAGATAGTCATGTTTCCTATTTTGTGAATGTATAGTTGATATGATATTTTAGAAGTAAGGTATATGAATTATTTTGAGACCATCCATGATTAAATTCTTGGTCTACAAAGATTTTTTGGCTTCTCCCCAGCAGTATGAAGATGAACAGTTAACAATTTTGAGTAGTTTGAGCTAACTGGTTAAGTATTTGATATGTGTGAAGGATATTGAATAGTTTTCTTACCCTTGGAAACTATGAAGAGACATGTTTTGATTCCTTTCATGAAGGCCTAAGGTCTACAACAATTTTTCATCATATTGTATGTATTGAGGCTGACTTGTGAAATGTTAAACCTTTCATCCAATGTTGCTTCTGATGCCAACCTAATCAATGTTTTGAATTATTGTGGAGGATATTTATAGAATATCTAGTTCATTTGTGACATGTGAGAGTGAATTCAAAGAGTAGTAGAGCATAATACAAGAAATGAAATGTATAGAATTAGTTCAAAGGTAAGTATTACACAAAAATGAAAGACTGCATTATTAATATAATTCAAATGTCCATTATTTAGCAATCCATTTTGTAAATCCCATTGAGAAGAGAACTTAGGGAGTATTATCTTCCTTGGGATATAGCCCTAAATCAAATTTGTAATTGTTGTAAGCATTACATCAGGGAGTAGTAGCTTCCTTGGATTGCAGCCCTAAAACAATGTTGTAATTCTTTTGTTGTGAGCATAATATATTATGAGCTAATCCTCACCATGGTTTTTCCATATTTTAAGGTTTTCCACATAAAAATACTAGTGTTATGTGTTCATTCTTGAATTGCACCTTTTCCTTTCTATTCTCTAAGTTATTCAGTTTTATCAGCGAATGTTTGTTTAAATTTTTCAAGTATGCTAATTCACCCCCCCTCTCAACACCCCATTGTGTTCAACACTCCCTATCTCCCTATATCTTTCCTCTCTCCCCTATCATTCCTCTATCTCCCTATCCATTCCCTCTCTCTCTCCTCTCTCTCTCTCCCTCCCTCTCCCTCTCTCCCTCCCTCTCCCTCTCCCTTATCGAGGAAGGAAATGGAAACAAGAAAACTAGGACTCTCTCTCTCTCTCTCTCTCTCTCTCTCTCTCTCTCTCTCTCTCTCTCTCTCTCTCTCTCTCTCTCTCTCTCTCTCTCTCTCTCTCTCCCCTCCATTTCCCCCTCTCTCCCTCTTCCTCTCTCTCCCTCTCCCTTATTGACAGAGCAAATGGAAAACAAGAAAACTAGGACATGCAAAGATGGATGAGGATATAAATTGGGAGGATGAAATGGAAACAAGAATCAAGATTAAATGAAAGTTGATTGGATGCAAAGAATGATGAGAGGAGAGGTGGAAAATAGTAAAATAGGGAAAATTTGGTGGGATCTAAAGGTAAATTGGAAAGGAAAAGGAAAACTAGGAGGTAGAGGTGAGAGAGAGAGAGAGAGGTAGGAGGTAAAGAGCGGAGGGAGAGAGAGGTAGAGTGGTAAGAGAGAGAGAGAGGGTAGGAGGTAAAGAGTAGAGAGAGAGAGAGAGAGCAGGTCTAGGTAGAGAGAGACAAGATTGGAGGTAGGGAGGGGACGTAGAGAGGTTAGAGAGAGATAGAGGGCAGGAGGTAGAGAGGTGAGAAATGTTGGGAAATATGTGATGTACACCTTGCATAATATTGTATTATTTTATTCATGTAAAACAAATATTTATTTGTGGCGCATCTCAATTGATGTGTTTAACCACATTAGATATTTATTTAGAGGCCACTTGTAAATGTTGTATGTAACATTGGATTATTATGTGTATTATTTAATTGTTGGGAAAAAATGTAATACCAATATTAAATAAGGGGGTCAATGGTTTTTTGTTACCCATGGTTTTCTCATTGTATTTGTGTGAGCTTGGTTTATAAAAGCAAAAACAAAGTTATTATTTGAGGTTGGCTATTTTATTGTTGATAGACATCATATTTCCATAGTCCATAATGAATGTAGATCAATGCTTTAGGATTTAACTGTGTGTGTTTTTTCCTCAACATTTTAGATCATACTCCATGATCCATCATTAGGAGAAAAAAGAGCAAGATAAGAGAAAAGTAAGATAATTTTAAGAATAAGGATGCTAAATAGTGGAGGGGGTGGCACAGAAACCAAAGGATTACAAGCAGTTTACCCAAAAAAAAAAGGAAGACACCTACCTAATAGAGTAGACAACCTATACAAACTAACACCTACCTAAGACATGAGAAGAAAATTAATATCTTAAAATAAAAATGAAAAAACTGCAAAAATGCAAAAATAGATAAATAAAAGAAATAAAACAAAAAAGGAAAGGATGAAAAAAGTGTTTAAATATATGTAAATAAATATATATCACACTGTATAAATAACCAAATTTACAAGTCTAAAAATAAAGACCTATCTAGAAGAATCTAAGTATAACTAAGAATGTATAAAAAAGTCCAGAAAAGAGA
This sequence comes from Cunninghamia lanceolata, assembly GCA_027924645.1. Lineage (NCBI taxonomy): Eukaryota > Viridiplantae > Streptophyta > Pinopsida > Cupressales > Cupressaceae > Cunninghamia > Cunninghamia lanceolata. The sequence continues at coordinate 16,805,516 of BSBN01000430.1, read as the reverse complement.
ATAAATATATAAAAAATTATATATAAATAAGTTAAAATATAAATAAATAAGTATAAAACTAATGAATGAATGAAAGAAAAATTAAGAATAATAATATCTTAAAATAAAAATGAAAAATATGCAAAAATAGATAAATAAAAGAGATAAAACAAAAAAGGAAAGGATGAAGTAGTGTTTAAATATATGTAAATAAATATATATCACACTGTATAAATAGCCAAATTTACAAGTCTAAAAATAAAGACCTATCTAGATGAATCTAAGTATAACTAAGAATGTATAAAAAAGTCAAGAAAAGCGAATAAATATATAAATAAATTATAAATAAATAAGTTAAAATATAAATAAATAAGTATAAAACTAACGAAAGAATGAAGAAAATTAAGAAATTCAAATTAAATACATATTTAAATATATCTAAGATATATCAAAAATACAAAAAATAATATAAGAAAATAAAAATACAATATAACCAAAATTGTGAAAAATATGAGAATAAGAACATTTAACCCAACGGATAAAAGGATAAAAATATGAAAATAAAATATATAAGTAGAAAGATATAAATAGAGATATATAAGGGGGTTAAAAAAGAGAAAATAGAACGTGACTAAAAAAGAAAACAAAGGAAAAAATAAAAATAAATAAAAACTAAAAAGTAAAAAAAATAAAAAGAATGCTTAAATGATATAAAAATAAATCTATATCTAAAAGAAAAAAATAATTGTATTTATTTAAATATCTAAATAAATTACAAAAATAAAAATAATATATATAGATGGATAGATAGATATATAGATAAATAAGATAGAAAGCATAAAAAAGTATAAATAAAAGTAAATAACAAATAAAATAGAAACAACTAAATGAACGAATATAAATATTTAGATCTCTAAATATAAATATAAAACAAACAAAAAACTAAATATAAATAAATAGGTAGGATGAAGAACCTAAGAATAGAAATAAGAGAATAATAAAATAAAAAAGGACAAAACTACACGAACAAGGAACAAAGACCAGGGGCGGTTTCGATGGGAGTGGAGGAAGGAGGAGTCCTCAAGAACAAACAGAAGGGGAGGCAAGGAATGAAGAGGGTTAGAGAACAAAGAACAAGGCGATGGTGGCAATGCGAGAAGGTGGAGAAATGGTTAAGAACAAAAAAGGGGGGATCAGGTAGGGGGAGAAAGGGAAGGTGAAAAGGGGAAGGTGAGAAGAGGGGAAGGGGGCAAAAAGAAAGGGCAAGGTAAGAGGAAAGACTCAGGAGGTGGGGCGAGAGTAGTTTCTGATGTGAGAGAGCAAGGGATTCCAAGAGAAACTTAGACCATATTCTTCATCATGATTGAGATTGGACAGGTGGTTGCTAATCTCTATGGCTTCTTTAAGTTTTCTCTTTAAGTAGTTGTCTTCACTGACCAAGATTTGAGTGTCATCAAGACAAATGTGGTGTTTGGTTAGGGAGGAGTGCTCTGCTAGAGTGGATTTATGAATACATTCATGTCTGATGTTTGCACTATGCTCCTTGATCCTGGTGTTAAAGGATCACCCTGTCTCACCAATATAGGGGATGCCGCAAGAACACAAAATTTTGTAGACTCTAGAGCTAAGAAAGAGGTCTTTAGGGTCTTTAGGTGAGGGAATCCTATTTCTAAGAGTAGAGATAGGTTTAAAGGTACATTGGAGGCCTTTCTTATGAAGAATCTTTAAGATTTTGTTGGAAAGGCCTTCGATGTAGGGAAGAGTGGCAATGGGGAGGTTAGGGGGGTTGGTATCCTTAGGAATGGGGCCAAGGTGAGACCTAGCTTGCTTAAAAGCTCTCCGGATAAGTTTCCTCTTGTAACCATTTAATTTAAAAACTTTGGTGAGGTGAGCAAGTTCTTGGTCTAAGTTGTCCTTATCACAAATATGAAAGGCCCTGGTGGCTAAGGTTTTGAGGATACCCGCTTTTTGGGTAGGGCGGTGATGAGAGGAGGAGTGAAGGTAAATATCAGTGTGGGTATCTTTACGAAACACATGATAGCCTAAGGAGCCATCTAGTTTCTTGATGAGGAGGATGTCAAGGAAAGGGAGCTCATTATTAGTTTCAAGCTCTTTAGTGAAGGTGATGCAATTGGCTATGTGGTTGAGGTGTGTGTGGAATTATTCAAGCTTTTTAAGTCCATGAGGCCAACAAATGTTGGTATCATCAACATAGCATTTCCACCATTTCAGTTGGAGGGGGAAGGAGTTAAGGGCGATATCTTTGAAGTGTTCCATGTACAGGTTGGCAACAATTGGGGAAAGAGGAGATCCCATGGCCACACCCTCTACTTGTTCATAGACAACTCCTTGGAAGGTGAAAAAAGTGGATCTAAGGCAAAGTTCAACTAAGGAGGCAATCTCATCATTAGTCTTGTGCCTAATAATTTCAATGGAGTCAAGGATCGGAACTTTGGTGAAAAAGGAGACCACATCAATGCTAACCAAGAGATTGTTGTCTTCCAATGTTTTGTCCTTGATGAAATCTACAAAGTGGGCAGAGTTCTTGATAAAGGAACTAGATTTCCCTACAAGCAGAGAGATAAGCTTAGCAAGGTGGGTAGCTAGTTTATAGGTGGGTGAGCCAATGGTGTCAATAATTGGGTGAAGAGGGATGTTGGTCTTGTGGATTTTTGGGGTGCCATAGATGTGGGGGGTGGCCTCTTTGGTAGGTAAGAGACATTTTTTTATGGCATCATCAAAAGAGGAATGGAGGATGGTAGCTTTAAATTTTTGAAAATTTTGGACATTGGGTTAGAAGTCAAGACTTTATAGTGTTACTATCAAATAGGAGATCAATCATCTTGGAAACATAGTCATGCTTGTTCAAAATGATAGCGCCATTGCCTTTGTTTGCCTTGACTATGACGAGGTTATTATTGCTCATTAGACTCTTGAAGGCACGAAGTTTGGTTTTAGGAATGCTGCACTTAGGTGGTTTAGCATGTCTAAGGGCAACTGCACAATCTTGCTAGATTTCCTCAGCAATGTTTGCTGGAAGAGAGTGAACGACATTTTCTATCTCAATTAAGAAATCAACATAGGGAATGAAGTTAGGGGTGATGGCAAAGCCCATACCATGTTTTAAAAAATTAAAGGCAAGGGGGTCTAAAGGAACATCGGAGAGGTTGACCACCAATTTGTTTTCCCAATCGAGAACAACGTTAGAGGAAGAATTAAGGTCAACAATCAGGTTACGTGGGTGATAGCAAGAAGAAATTCTAGAGATCTGGGAAGAGCGTATGTGTGCATTTAGAGGAGGTTGGGAGGAGGTGGTTGGCGGGGAGAAACAAGAACTACGATTGGTTAGGAGGGACGTCCCCAACACTAGAGGTGATTGAGCGTTACGATTGATAGGATCATAGGAAAAGGATGGTTGAGAAAAAGTTTGTCCCGTCAACATTGGATGAGACTGAGGAGAACAAATGAGAGAAGGTGGAGAACTATGGTTGATGGATTGGGGTTGATCAAGAGGTGCAGGTACAATCAAATAATTATAAATGCAAAGATTTGAATGTGAAAAAATGGTGAAGGGTCATTCGAGAGGTGCAGGAACAATCACATCATTGTTAATGCGAGGATTGGAAAGAGAAGAAATGGCTTGGGATTGGACAAGAGGTGCAGGCAAGATCAAATCATTATTAATGTGAGGATTATGATGAGAAAAGGAATGTTGAGAAATGGGTGAAGCAGGAGGCATACCTGGGACCACGAGAAGGAGACCGTTGGAGTGAGGATAATGCTGGAGGATGGCATTTAAGGGGTCGAAAAGAGGTTTTTGCTAGGTCATCATCTTCTGCAATGGAGAATTCTGCACTAGAGAGAGAGACATGTTGAGAGGGGAAGCCACGTCAATAGTGGAAGGATGAGCTAAGTCAATGAGTGAATTTGTAAAATCCAAGAGCAGTACAAAATCGGTGCCAAGCTGTGAAGAACGACCAGGTGATCGCTGAGATCATTTTGAAGAATGACCTGGAGATCGATGAGAACATTGCCTAGATCGCTGAGAAGACCATTGAGGAGATCACTTAGAACATTGACTAGGAGATTGCTTAGGTCATTGAGAAGACCAGTGAGGATATCACTGAGAAAGTTGTGAAGAATGACCAAGAGATGGATGGGGTGCTATGAGGGACTCCTATTTGGAGGGAGCATGGTACCAACATGCATAGGGAGGATAAACCAGTGAGATCAAAGGAAGGAAATACAACATCGACAGGTGAGATGGCAGAGTGACGAGGCAAGGCGTGAGGAACATGGTTGGTAGCCGGTATGAGGTCAGGAGACTGTGTTGCAAGTACCTGAGGAGTGGAACAGGCTAGGGAGGGTGTAGTAAAAGAAGTGAAAGAAATGTTCAATGCTCTGACTGAGCTTTGGGTTTGACAAGGTGAATTGGTGTGAAGAGGGATGTCTAAAAGAAATCTGGAATAACCCTGACGAGCCTTGTTGGTGAGCTTAAGAAATTTCTTCTTCTGTCTTCTTTCACATTCAGATTTGAGGCCTAAGGCTCTTTCCTATAACAAAGTGTCCAGGAGTATCCAAAGGTCTGGCCAAAGGGAGGATGCGAGTTCAAGGTGAAGAGCATATAGTCTCATAGAAAGGGAGTTGATGGAAGACCTGGTGGATTTAATGATCGATCTTAGGAGAGACAGACTATCTAAGTGAAAGATATGTTTGATCTAAGGTAGGTATTAGTTAGGTGTTAGTTTGTATGGGGTTGTCTACTCTATTAGGTAAGTGTCTTCCTTTTTTTGGGTAAATTGCTTGTAATCTTCTAGTTCTCGTGTCACCCCCTCCACTATTTAGCATCCATGTTCTACAAATTACCTTACTTTTTTCTTCTCTTGCTCTTTTTTCTTCTGATGATGGATCATGGAGTATGATCTGAAACATTGAGGAAAAAACACACACACAGTTAAATCCTGAAGCATTCATCTATATTTAATTGTTGGCAGATTGGAGGTGTGTGAGAGGTTGTCATTGTTTTGAGATATCTCCTATAAGTGTATATTGTGAAGCATGGTAGGTGATGTGTGGATTCATGCTTGGACATATGGAGGATACATTGGAGGTGCTTGATGGTATAAAGGTATTCATGGAGACTCATGAGATGTATTGTAATTTCTTGTTGCTAAATAATACATATGAGTGTGGATGCTTTTGGAGGCAGGGTTTTTCCCTCTTGAGAGTTTTCCCAAGGTATATCTTGTGTTAACTTGTGTTTCTTCATTGATTTTTGCATTGTGGTTATTTCTACATCATATTCTCCTATTGGGTTATGTGGAATTGGTTTTATTCTGTAAATTCCTAACATGTGGTATCAGAGCCATGTTTATGGTTGTGGGAGATGTGAGCTCTTTAGATTTGTATAGCCCTTGTGTGTGTAGATCTGGTGCAAAATGGAAGTGATGGCAATTCATGTAAAGATTTTGGATATTACAAGGTTTTGTGCAAGTTGTATTGTAGATTTGTTGTTCTAGGTATTAGAGATTTGATGTGTATTTTGTAGATTTAATGATTGAAAAATCATGGCGTCATGAGGGTTTTGAGGAGGAATTTCTACATATGACCTCTTGTGTAAAAACGGACCTTGTGGTCTGATTTAGGAGTCCCAAGAGGTGAAGAAAAACATATAATTTTGTCTATTTTGGCCAAGGAGAAAAAAATTCCCACTAGTTCACCGGTACGGCCGTACGACTACATGTACACTCTATAGATTAAAGAAAAATCCTGCACATTTGAAAAAAAAATTGTATAGTTGAAAAAAATCAAATTAAAAAAAAATTAAAAACTATATTAAAAGATTTGAAATAAAAAAAATGAAATGGGGCGGGGGTTCGCAAACCTCGTACCCCGGCTGCTACCATGGCAAGCCCTGCCAGCATGGCCAACATGGCCTGCTAGCATGGCTACCGGAGCCAGTCGGCTCCCAGTTGGTCAGCTAGGCCTTTGGCCACCGGTCCGATAGGGCTAGCCTAGACAGAAGTCTAGTAGCACCGGCAGAGTCAGCCCCTATGGGCATTTTAACATTTAAAAAAATTTAAAACAAGCGGTAGAAAAATATGGCAGCGAACAAAAAATTTCATCAGGACCGTTAATTTTATTAAACCTCCTTTTAAATATGTGGGATCTGTTGAAAATTAAAACACTTTTAAACTTATTTAGAGTCTATTATACCAACTAGCCCAGTGCACCATGTCAGTACCAATGGGACCCATGCCACATCTGCCCAGTCATTTGCATAGTTGGATGCTTGCATCAACGATGATGTCATCATATGGACAGGGTCCTGCTAGGGGTCCCCTTTTAGCCCTCCGAGGGCATTTTCTTCCAAGAGGCATAACTTTCACCCAAAGTATCATTTTTTTGACTTCTTATAGGTGTTGGAAAGGTATCTCTGAAAACTACATTGTGGTATAGGTTTTATGATCAGATTTTTCTGTTTGTGTAAAAAAATTTGTCCTGAATCCAGGATTGCTTCGAGATAGTTTTATGCTCATAACTTTTGCATATGGAATAATATTTTTGATTTCGGATAGGTGTTGGAGATCTATTGTAGTGTACTATAGTTTATATTGTGTAGAATTTTAGTTTGGTATGTAGAGAGAGATTGGTACTTGTTAGATCACCTGTAGGAGCCTGAGATTCAAGGTGTGATTGTGAGAGCGTTCGGATGGATTTTTGGCACAAACTTGTGGGAGTGTATGTTTCTATGAGACCATCAGTATGATATAGCAGGTTTTTAGATTTGGTGCTTCCAAATACAAGTTTATAGGTGTTTTTAGAGTTTGCACTTTGATGGAGACATGTACACAGGTTGTCTTCTAGTTTGATGACATGGTTGATACATGTGTGAGACTAGGAGTCTCATTTCAGTGGGAGTTGAGGGGTCATCCCACAATAATGGGTTACACTTTTTGGCCAAACTTGACATTGAAATCAACATTTTGAACTAAATCTTCACTTTCTGACACCTATAGCTGCAAAACTGTTAGGAATTTGAAGATGATGCGACCTAGTGATTTGTGAGATTTTGTTTGTAGATTCTAAATATATATATATTTTAAAAAATAGAGTTAAATTGTAAAAAAATTTGTGTCTCCTTTGATAATTAGTTTTTAATAATAAACAACATTTTTTTAAAGTGATGTGTATTCTGTAGCACATAACTTTTTTTCTACAAAGGATAAATTTTTTATTCTTTTGAATTTAGATTGGTAGCACCAATATATAGGGCATGCATTTGGTTTTATAATGTTTTGTTGAAGATTTTTTAATTAAGTTTTGAAGTCAAACCAATTATAATTTAGACATAGGCATATTCCATAAAACATAATTTTTTTGTATGTATCGAAATTTATTTATTTATTTATTTCTTGTTGAAACAAGGACATCAATACCTAGGGTATAGGTATTTTTCAAAAAAAATTTCTCTAATTTACTCATTTTCTATGTGTGTAGAACAGAGAACTTGATGTTTGGTGAAAAACCTACATTCACAATTGTAGACACCCTAAAATGACCATGTTGTCACACCACTTGCATTTTGTCTAGTCTATCAAATCACCTACATTCAAGTATTAATTGAATAATCTAATTATTTAATTAATTGCATCAAATTCTTCCAAATCTCCAAAATTTAACATTAATTAAATAAATCCCCTTTATTTAATTAATTTCAGCAAAATCAACCTTATTCTTCAAAAATTAAATAATAGTTAATTATTTAATTAAATCATTATCCTCTTTTCAAAATTTAAATCCACATTAATTAAATAAATCCAATTATTTAATTAATTCATCACAAAATTCTATCTTATATATAATTAAATAATTCTACATTATTTAATTAAATCACTTGTTTTTCTAAATTTAAATAGATCATGCAAATTTATTTAATTTGCTTTTTCCTCTAAAAATAAATAAAATCAAGTATTTTTTTTATAATCTTGTTTATTCCTCAATCATGCACAATCAATTAAATAAATTTATTTATTTGATTTTAGTTATCTTCCAATTCCTCTTAAAATATCTTGTTAACTCATGTGCACAATCAGTCTTATTTTTAGAACTCTAAAAAAGGCAAAATTACAAGTTGAGTTATCTATTCAATCAATCTTGTTTTCATCATATCTTAATAAAAATATCCTTATGGATTGACACATGTCATATGCACATTCATCATAGTTATTTGATTTATCTTCTCCATTGATTCTTTTGAATTATTTCATCCATTGATCTATCTTCATTGAAACCTATATAAACCCCCCTCATCTCCTTCACAAATCCTCTTCGATCACTTATTCTTAGGCATCCTTTACAGTGCTTGGAGCATACATCACATTGATTGAGCAACTTTACGATCTTTTGACATAGATTTTGAGCACATGGTTTCGTAGCATTATTGAGCAATCCACATTCAACAAAAGGAACAACACAAATCTGGGTAAAAGCTTTCATATTTTATTAGATTTATTGATAATGGCTTTTATTTAGATTAGTTCTTTTTATGTTATGGGCTTTTGATTTATTAGTTTTGATTTAGTAAATTTTCCTCATACACATTCTGGCACGCCTAGTGGGACCCACTAATCCCTCTTTTTCTTTGAGAAATTAATTTTTTTAAAGTACAGTACGGAACAACGCAAAAGACACAGAAAAATGCTATTGGCAGTATCTTAAAGCACTTCTGGAGGCATAGTACATCTCCCCTCGTAGCACAGTATCGTGCTCTTGGTGAAACAATCCAGTGCTATTGGTAGTATAATAAAGCGCTTTTAGAAAAATAGGTGTTTCTAATCTTGTTTGGTAATTTTGCAGGGTTTTACTCACATACCTATCATTGATTTGACTGACAAGCTGTTTTATTTGTCTTTCAATTGTCTTTTATACTTCCTAAGCTAACATATTTAGGAGTATTTTTCAATATTTGAGTTTTCTTGATCCCAGGATATAGATTTATTAGATATTACATCTTAGAACATCAAATCAACCATGAAATCATATCTAGACCTAGCTTTTTTTGATAAAGTATAACTTTTTCTAGATCTGACATAGTAAAGTGCTTTTGGTAGTATACTACTTCGCTTTTGGTAACACAGAGTTGCACTTTTAGTAGCACAGTGGATCACCTCTGGTCTATAGCAAATTAGTTCTAGTAACACAGTTCAGCTCTTTCAGTATCACAGTAAGTCACCTTCGATACCACAGTGCAACACTTTTGGTCAAATTTCATTTATTTTGCTAACTTGTGAGTTTTTATGGAACTAATTTACTTGTTGCATCTTCTTATCACTCACATAGAGCAAATGGGTTTTTCTAACATGTTCATGTAGGACAAGCGTTGAAGAAATCTCAATCTATTGCACTAAATCTTAGAAACATATTGTCTTCTTATGGGATAATTGAACAAATCACTTTGGCAATCTAAGTCTTAGGAACATATTGCTTTCTTAAGGGATAATGGACATGAATGCCAAACACTTCAATTTCATAAGAGACAATTGACAACTACAATCGTGTGTGTGCCTAATTTAGTTGCACCTTATTTTTCTTATAACGGGACAATTGAACCTTTGTTTGACGTGCTTGCTCTTACATTTTAGTAATTCTTTTAGAAGGGCCTACTTTTGGATTGTGCTTCATCTAAAAGGGATGACCCTAAGTGGATTTTTCCTTTGAACCACTATATAAGAGGGATAAGGCAAAAGCCAAGTCCTAACCAACGTCAGCCTTACCTTGTGGTGCCAAACTGAAAAGAGGTGTACTAGCTCTTTGTGGAAATAATTTTCACATCGAGCGAAGTGTTTGATACTCTTAGTAGGATTGGTTAAAGCTTTTAGTAGCTTGTCACATTGCTCATAAGGCATTGGTCCCTCAAAGTTACTAAGAACCATTCTAGATAGTGACTACCCGATCCACCTCTGAACGTTGTGGTAATCATCAGTGCAAGGGGAATTGATTTAAGCCCTTAAGATACTCACCATTAGCTCCCTTGAGAAGAGATAGTATTCCCTTCGCCATAAAGCTCTTGTGACCTACTTGAGCTTTCCAAGGGGAGGGTGAGATATCCCTACCTATCGTCTCTCACAAAGATACAAAATGTCTGACACCTTTATGGAATGACATTTTTATCGATGGAGTATTAAGTTGTGAGCTGATCTACTGCAATAAAACCTTGTCTCTAGGGATAAAAAGTGCTTGATATTGTTTGCAATTGTCTTATACCTGTGAAAACATTAGGTTTTTTTGTGAGCCTCGAACATACACTATCTATTGTGTCATTCCTTTTTACCACTGTGTTTGCTGTGTTTTCTCTTGCCAAGGCAAATCCAATCAAAATCAAAACCAAATCTATCAAAATTTGTCTTATAAAGCATCAAACACTACTTCCACACCTCTGATATTATAGCAGCTCACCTTTGGTAGTACAGTAGCTCGCCTTTGGTATAACAGTACCTCACCTCTGGTAACCCTACTTCAGTGCCCTTGGTATAACAGTAGCTCACTTTTGGTCATAGTAGCTCACCTTTGGTAGCTCAATCCATCGCCTTTGGTATTATAGTAACTCACTTTTGGTTACACAGTCCTATGCCTCTGGTTAAACAGTATAGTGCCTTTGGTCCAGTAAATTGTGCATCAAATTTGTCTTTTCCAAAACACAAGTAGAGTCCTAGCTTTTGTCCTAGTGTATTCCATGGTAACCACTAGACTCCAGCAAACTATGAATTCCAAGCAAGTTGTCTCTAGGAAGCGCAAATCACCTCCTCACACACTGCAATCAGGTCGAGCCAACATTACTCCCAAGGTTACTCCTAGGACACCCACGAAAAGATCTACCAACTCTCCAAACATGTCATAGCTTAACCAACCAAACAATCCTTAAGAAGGTAGGGCCCCTTTGGTAAGTACACCTCACTATATCACTGGCATGCCTCGGGATTTTGTGCCACAAGGTTATACTATTGATCAAGTCCCATCTCAAGAAGGTAGGGTCCCTTTGGTAAGTACACCTCACTATACCACCAGCATGCCTCAAGATTTTGTTCCTCAAGGTTATACCATAGATCAAGCCCCATCTTAAGAAGAGCGACAATTTGAAATAGGTCAATTTGTTGGTAAGAGACACTATATGGATTCATTATTGTTGTCATTGATGGCAACAAAGTTCAGCCCACACATCCACAGGACATGATGTGTCTCTACTGGAAGTCAGAGTGAAGAATGTTATAATCCGGTAAACAAGAACAGAGCATGTGGCAAGGTCTGACAGACAGGTCCGGATCTCTCAGAGGAAGTATCTTGGTGAAGTGTAGATTTGGGGAAGTCAAGAGGACTACCTTGAGTGATAGATTCCAAGGTTTTAGCCTCCGGTGATAGATGAGGTAAAAGATATGAATATTTGAGTACCAGGTTCCTGAGTGATAGTGTGAACAGAGGAAGAACTAACTGACAGAACATCAGACTATTTTCCGGATGTGTTACTGATGATGGAAAAGGTTCTTAAGGCACAAGTTATGTTTGGCTGACATGATTGATGACTTCTACAAGTATATGCTTGATCCACATTGCTTGGTTTGCAAGGATTCAACTGACAGATTAGAGTTTGTGAAAAGAATTGACTATTCCGGGTGCCAACTTGAAAGGTGATGAAATCATTTTTGCTGATATATATACATGATGGATTTAGTTGTGAGGGGTGTTGTCATTGTTAGTTATGTGCAAATAAAAGTAGAAGAGTAGAGCAGAAGGAGTAAGAATAGTCCGATATGTGAAAGAAAGTAGCTTAAGGGAAGAGGAAAGATGAAGTGCAGTAGAGCAGTGTACTGAGCCTAACCAGAACTGGACTCCAACATTTGTAGATGCTACCAATTAGTTCAAGTATTGTATAACACTCTTTTGTAGACAGTGAGTCTCTTGTAGGTAGTGTGCCTCTTGTGAGCAGCGTGCTCGGGTAGTGAGCCCTAATTGGCAAGTGCCATTGTGTATTTCCTTATTCTTCTAACAAAGAATAATATTTGGGTTATCACCCCGTGGTTTTCTCCCTTAACAGGGTTTCCACATCAAAAATATTTTGTCAGGTGTATCTCCATTTCATGGTTATGTTTGCTTGTTTGAATTAATGCTGCATTGATTAATAAGAAAGTTCAGAAAGAAGAAACAATTAGGATAACTGATTCACCCCCCCTCTCAGTTATCAACAATTGGTATCAGAGCTAAGTTCCTCCTAACAGAGTCTAACAGCTCGAGGAAGATCTAGGAATCCAAATGGATGCATATGGTTTAAAGGAGCAACTCAGGACTGCCCTTGAGGATCTTGAACAGTCAAACTCTAAAATCAATGAATTAAAGGAAAGACTCAAACAGGATGATGATTTCATGAGAGAATTAAAAGACAAATTAAGTCTCTATGAAAAAGAGAAAGGAGTTGCTTCAGCAATTGGCAAGACAAGGTGAAGCTAATGATGCAAATGGAGAGCTGACTGAAAAAACCAAGTTATGTGAAAAGTTATCAAAAGAAGTCATTATGGTAAGACATGAAATGGAATCAGGAGTTATAAAGTTTACCCAAGAGATTGAAGAGAAAAGAAAAACTGAAGATAATCTAAGACAATCTCTCAAGGAGAAATCAAAAGATTGCCACCAAATGGATAGAATTATCAGACATCTTGAATCTGATCTTGAAGATGCTAAAGAAAATGAAGAAAAACTTGAGGATCAAATTACTCTCTCAAAAGGGATCTTCAATCAGCAAATGAATATAAAGAAAATTCAAGATAAGTTCTGCTCAACTTGAAGTTCTTCTTGGAAGTCAAAAGAGGGCAGATGACAAGTGTGGTTTGGGATATGAGAAAGGAGAAAGCTCCGGATCCAGTCAGAAGAATTTTGGATCAGAAAATCTAAGGAACAGGCCTAGAAGACCTCTGGTAAGACAGCCCAATGCTCAAAGATATCCATCTTTCAATGGATACTGCCACAGCTGTAATCACTTTGGTCACAAAGCTAATCAGTGCAGAAAGAGAATAAATCAGACTAATTCATCCTTCTCTGGATAGTGTTTTAGCTACAAAAGGTATGGTCACAAATCTCATGAATGCAGAAATATGCAAATGAACAAATCATTCAATGGTAGATGCTTTGCATGCAATAGAATAGGTCATATGGCTAATCAATGCAGATCAAGAGGATATCAATCAAATATGCAAAGAAATGTTGTTTGCCAAATTTGCAATAGATCCGGTCATATTGCAAGAATCTGTAGAAGCAAGAATCAGGACAAAAGAGGTCCGGTATATCATAATCAGAATCAAGATAAGGGGAAAAAAAGTGAATGCGGATGAAATTAAAAGTGAGATGAACAAGATTTGGGTAAAGAAAAGTATAGAGAATGTAGAGGTTGGATCCGCACCAGATTCTGGTGCTGATATTCCTTCCGTAAATTAAAAAGTGAGCTCTAGCTCAGGGGAGACACAAAGAAAACCTTGTTCCCCCAGCCAGTCAATTGGTGTCAGAACTGGCACAAGAAGAGTTGCGGATTGAAGGGTTCATAAGGGAAACATTCAAACAAACTATGGTTAAGATTTGGCAGATCCGCAAGTTGTTTAAAGACCAGGATTGATCCAGTTCTTCAAGTCATCTGAATAAGGCAAAACTGAAATAATGTAGGTCGAGCATTTATTGCAACCTGATATTAGGGTTTGCAGAGCAATATAAGGGTTTTCTCATTAACCACTTATTCATTCGGCATTCAAGAAGAAATGAAAAGTGGAGCTCTGCAACAAAACTCCTCAAGTTCATCGAAGATCATTTGCAAAAGTCATTACATCCAGAAATCAATCTGACCAACTTCATGAAACTGAAAGGCGCAAAAGGTATTTTCCGTCTTCAATATCTCACTACAAATCTTTTGATGATGGCTACTCTGAATATAGTAAAGATTTTTGATAGACCTCGCCCCACATTTAAGAAACATCCTTACAAATCCTTGGAGGTAGATCCCCTAGGTACATTTTCTAGTGTTCCGCATGGTGTTTTGCATACCGAAGATATTAGGGTTTATATACACACAAATGTTGAAGAGTTTGGGGAATTCAAACTAAGAGATATCTATCACAAACAACTGTTAGATGATTCATTTGAGCTCAAAACTCAATACAAGGGCCTCCGGAACAAGCACTTTGCACAATACATACATTTCCCCTGTTTTACAGAGGATGAATGGGTTAGGTACATTTTGAGCAGAATACATGACAACTTCATGTGGCTAAATGGACCGTTCAAAATCACAAAAGATGCCATCAGGGCAGTTACTGGATTACACTCATCTGGTGGGATTCCTGTTCTTAAATCTGTGAAGAATCAAACTGTGAGTGAGGCTACTGGATCCAAGTTTGACAAAAGAGCAATGACAATAGATGACATCTCTAATCCAGATGTCAAGTTTGCCTCCATGATCATTGGATATAAAATATATCATTCTAGTAGGGAAAACTCTATACCTGGAACTGCCATCTACACAGCTTATGAAATGTTAAGAAAGGATGCAGACTATGATCTTTGTCAGCTTCTCTTGAACCAACTCTTGGAGAATCTGTAGAAAATCAAGAAAGACAAAAATAATTCATTCAAGTATGGTGGATTAATAATGTGCTTATTCTTCTACTTTATGAATGAGCTTCCCAGATCTAGTGGCTGGGTGTGGGAGAGTGATAGGCCAGTAGCTATCCAAATTAGAGATTATTTGCATGGACTTGGTGACAACAAAGCACAAAATACATCTCTGTGGGGATACTTCAAGAACTTTCAGAGCATGATGCAAGCAAGAGAAAGAATTCCTTAGTCTCTTGTTGAGAAATACAAAGACACAGTATGCTTTATGGTAGAGACAGATCAGTGCCTAATGGAGGTAGTAGAACCAAGAACTGTGTGGATCATGCCCATGGGGTATGAAGTCGATGAACAAATTGTGGAGTTGCATGTTCAACACATGTTAAGTCAGCCAAAGGATCCAAAGGCAGAAAGGTTTGGAACCTTTGAAGAACTGAGTGTAAAGATTCATGTGGATCTTATAGAACTAGAGACCAAGAGGAAGGTGAGAAAAGAAGAAAATGTTGCAAAAAGCTTTGGCATCTCAAAGGAGGCACTTGATGCCAATAGGGAAAAGAGGCAAAGGGCTGAGGAAGAGAAGAAAGAGGTAGAAAAGGGAAGCAAGAAAAGTGCTCTGGCAGAAATCTCAACCCAAACCAGATCATCAAAGAAATCAGCACCTGTCCCTACTAAAAGCTCAAAACCGGAAGTCCATACATCCAAAAAAGGAGAGAAAAGATCAAAGACAAAAGCCACAAGGGCTTATGCAAGTCAAAGAGATGAAGAGGAAACCGAATCAGATGAGGGGATAAAGGAAATAAAGAAGCAAAAGAAGAAAGGATCTGATAAACCTTCCACAGGTCAAGAAAAGGAAGAAATGGCAGAGGAATATGTTGAAAAACCCACTCTTCACATTGATGACATAATCAAATCAGTCACAGTGGATGGAAATCTTCAGCCAATGGTTGAGTTTTATGATGATTATAGTGAGG
Source organism: Cunninghamia lanceolata (assembly GCA_027924645.1). Taxonomy (NCBI): domain Eukaryota; kingdom Viridiplantae; phylum Streptophyta; class Pinopsida; order Cupressales; family Cupressaceae; genus Cunninghamia; species Cunninghamia lanceolata. The sequence continues at coordinate 16,789,920 of BSBN01000430.1, read as the reverse complement.
CAGATCAGAATATATTGCAAGAGGCCACAATCAGGTACCTAAATATCTACAACAAAGCATTTATTGAAATTATATCTCTGATCCCTAAAATCTTGGAGAAGGAACTAGAAACAAGAAAGAACACTACCCAAGCTAAAGACCTAGAAATCTAGGAATAAATAGCAATTCAGCTATATCCTTCAATTGATCCCAAGACAATGAACATGGTATTCAAAGACTACAAGGATGAGTTCAGGAGCAAAGCAAGGATGAATCAACTTATGCTTGGTGAGACCGACAAGGTAGCCAAGGACACAGAAGAGATTCTCTGGAAAGCCTTCAAAAGATTCAATCTTCCTATCATAGAGGATATGGGTGCTGACCCCTCGACCACAAGTGTTGTAGGAGAGCCTTCTAAGAAAAAGATAGAAGAAGCTATGGATACTAGTGCAAAAACAACTGAGGACTTGGAATCCTCTGCTCTGGAAGAAGTAGCACATGAACAAACAAAAATCTCTCCTCCAATTTCCCCTGCTAACTCCAGATCCAAAGGGGAAGAAAGAGCAAAGGAGAAAGAAGCAAAGGTGAAGGGAAAAGAAGACATCAATGCAAAGGTTGTGCAAGGAGAGGAAGCTCCAAAAGGCACTTCAGTGACTACAGAAGAAAAGAAAAATCTATCTCCAGCAAGAGACACTACAGAATCAGTCAAGGACTTTTTGACAAAAGCAGCTATGGAAATTGATGAACTGGAACTGCTAAAAGGGCCATTTGATTTTGATTCTCTTTCTCTGGTACAAACAATGAAGATAGCTTCATTTGCCAATGCGAAGGCCAAAGAGAAGCTACTGAAATCTCACATGGAAGACTGTGAGCTTATAGAGGTAGCATTCGGAGTTTTGGAAAAGATCATGCCAACTTTTTAGAAGGATCCCACAGCATCCTCTTCCGGTAATCTCAAAACTCTAGTCAGTAGTGTTAATACACATTTTGATTCTCTAGAGAAATCAGCTAAAGAAAAGGTCTGGAAGGAGTTTTTGGATAAAAGGTTCTCCGAGGTATAGGGTTTTATCATTAATGATAAGAGAAACATGGATATTGGGATAAAGAGCTTAGAAAATGCTCTTAAAGATGGCAATGAAGTATACAAATTTTGTATCTCCTGGTCCAAAGCAATAGTGGAGATTGAGAAGAGAATAAAAGAGCAAGAGGATAAACTACTAAGCTTGTCTCAAAGTTTTGATCCTCTCTCTTCATCAATAGTAAATCAAGAATGTCAGACTATTGCAATCACAAATGCAATAAAGAATTTTGAGAAGGAAAAGAAGAACATAATTAGCCGGATGGGTGAACTCAGAAGAATCATTATCCCTAAGTTAGAGGCCATGCATGAGGCCATAAGTGATGCTTAGATCACTGCCCAAACAAATGATTCGACGGATCTTAAGAGGGCAGAAGCTTTTGCATTTTTGTTGAGTGGTCACATCTCAATTTTGGATAAAATGAAGCAAAGTTGGGCTGTAGAACTCATCCAACTGAAAACAACTTTTTAAGACATACTACAGTTTATGTAAGTATTCCATATGTATATACTTATGTGGCTAAGTATAGTAAAATTTTTGAAAATTTTGGTGTACGGACCCTACCCTTTTCCATTGATGTCAAAGGGGGAGTGAGGAGCAGTGAAAAATGAGGAATCCAACTAAGGGGGAGCTCCGGAAGATGTATATAAAAACAGAGCATCAGCCAAGGGGGAGCATAGTGTAAACACTTAGTCATTTTTCACTAAGTGTTGCCATCAATGCTAAAGGGGGAGATTGTTGGCAAGAGACACTATATGGATTCATTATTGTTGTCATTGATGGCAACAAAGTTCAGCCCACACATCCACAGGACATGATGTGTCTCTACCGGAAGTTAGAGTGAAGAATGTTGTGGTCTGGTAAACAAGAATAGAACATGTGGCAAGGTCTGACAGACAAGTCTGGATCTCTCAGAGGAAGTATCTTGGTGAAGTGCAGATTTGGGGAAGTCAAGAGGACTACCTTGAGTGATAGAATCCAAGGTTTTAGCCTTTGGTGATAGATGAGGTAAAAGATATGAATACTTGAGTACCGGGTTCCTGAGTGACAGTGTGAACAAAGGAAGAACTGATTGACAGAACATCAGACTATTTTCTGGATGTGTTACTGATGATGGAAAAGGTTCTTAAGGCACAAGTTATGTTTGGCTGACATGATTGATGACTTCTACAAGTATATGCTTGATCCGCATTGCTTGGTTTGCAAGGATTCAGCTGACAGATCAGAGTTTGTGAAAAGAATTGACTATTCCAGGTGCCGACTTGAAAGGTGATGAAATGACTTTTGTGGATATATATACACGATGGATTTAGTTGTGAGGGGTGTTGTCGTTGTTAGTTATGTGCAAATAAAAGTAGAAGAGTAGAGCAGAAGCAGTAAGAAGGGTCCGGTATGTGCAAGAAAGCAGCTTAAGGGAAGAGGAAAGATGAAGTGCAGCAGATTAGTGTACTGAGCCTAATTGGAACTGGACTCCAGCATTTACAGATGCTACCAATTAGTTCAAGTATTGTATAACACTCTTTTGTAGACAGTGAGTCTCTTATAGGCAATGTGCCTCTTGTGAGCAGAGTGCTCGGGTAGTGAGCCCTAATTGGCAAGTGCCATTGTGTATTTCCTTATTCTTCTAACAGAGAATAATCTTTGGGTTAATCACCCCATGGTTTTCTCCCTTAATAGGGTTTCCATGTCAAAAATATTGTGTCAAGTGTATCTCCATTTCATGGTTATGTTTGCTTGTTTGAATTAATGTTGCATTGATTAATAAGAAAGTTCAAAAAGAAGAAACAATTAGGATAACTAATTCACCCCCCCTCTCAGTTATCAACACAATCCTCTCAAGAAGATAGGCAATATCTTGATGAGTTCATACAAGATCCTAGAGCCATAGCCACCTTTGACAAAATCCTTAGTGAGAACCAAGATCATTTCTTTCACTTGCTTGCAGAGCAAGGAGCCAAATTACTTCAAGATTTTGATTTATCCAATCTCAAGGACACAAACAACACCCAAAACGCCATACATGTGGTCCAAACCATGTCAACAGTGACCATGCCCTTACCCGAACAAAGCTCACAAGGGAGAACAATTGCACAATATGAGAATCCCCTTTATCAAAACCCAATAGGAAAGAGGGCCTTATCACCACTTTTGACTCCTATGGAGATCAACAAAAATCAACAAGAGACTCTTCAATGTCAAACGGAGCAAGCCAAACAAGCCACCATAGCTCAATCAAACATACAACACACTCCTAGAATGTCCACACCAATTGCTAGTGGAATTTTTGTTACCCCATCGCAACAAGGTTTCCCACTAAATTACAATCCAAGGAACAACTACATAGCCATGCAACAAGGGTCTCAACAAATACCACCCCCAACATCATCAAACCTTAGTATCCCTCAAACAACCAGGGTCATGCAACCCCAACCACAACATTCTTCTACGCTCATCCTCAATCAACATCAACCATAGCAAAACACATCTACCTATGTCCCCCCTCCACTATGATCATCAGCGCTAAACTTTTTCAACACCTTGCCTATCCACCCTCAACATTCCCAAAACCAAACTTCCCAAAGCTATGTTCTGCAACCGTAACCTAATCCAATGAACTTTAGCTTTCTGCCACCAAATTCTTTTCTCCAACCATCACAAAGCCTACATTCTTACCTAGCGCCACCCCCACCTCCCCCAAATCAAAGCATCCAATTCCAACCCAATCTCAACCAAACATACAACACATATGACCCCAACCAATCATATGACCCTTATAGCACTAATGCCCATGGCTTACACTACAATCGTCCCTATGGGCAACAACAACCACTTCTAGGACAACAAGAGATGTTTCCAACCCCTCCCAAAATGATGGAGCTAAAAATCATGGAAGTTCAACAACTATCTAATCTTACATTTGGCCACACCAAGAAGACCTTCTCTTTAGAAGAAGTGTGTCCTTATCCTTTTGATCAGTCATTACCCATGATCCCTTTTCCTCAAAATTTCACTATTCCCAAATTTGATAAATACAAAGGAAAAGGAGACCCAAAGGACCATCTCAGGGAATTCTATCTTGCTTGCTTCAAGGTCTCACATAATGACACATATATTATGTGTCTCTTTCCTTGCAGTCTTGGAGGTCAAGCTATAGAATGGTTCTCACACTTACCCACAAGTATCAAATCTTTTAATGAGCTTGCAGAAAAATTTGCCACCCATTTCTCCTACAACGCAGAGCATGAGATCTCCATGACTGATCTATGCAACAATAAACAGAAAAATGGAGAAACTTTCATTTCATTCCTTCAGCAATGGAGGCAAATGGCTAGCAAATTCCCATTCAAGATACCCTAAAAATAGCTTGTTAGCATATTTGTGTAGAACCTCAACCAAGAGTTAGGTTTTCATTTGCAAATTCTTAGTACTACAACCTTCAATGAAATCACGTACAAGGGAATCAACATTGAAAAGGCCCTCATTGCTAAGGGTGTGGTCAAAATCTTCAAAGAAACTAAAGACAATGCCCATTAACAACAAACAAATGATAAACCAAAGTTTTGGAACAAAAATAAAACATGGTCAATGATGGGGTAGTCGATTCTAAACATGCCCAAACATTGCAAACACCGCTTCAGCTTTCCAAACCAAGTCAAGCTCCACCTCAACAGCAGCAATAACAAAGACAACCCTATCAAAACCAACAACAATGACAACAAGAGCGGCCTCAACAGGATTACCCTCTGCGGTGTCAATTCACTCCCTTGGGAGATCCCATAGAGTTGGTCCTACAGAAGCTTTTACACAAAGGGCTCATCACTTTACCAGATGCTCCCCCATATGGTGATCCTATTTACAAAACTACATGGTATAGATAAAATCAATACTGTGAATTCCATAGGAGCAAAGGGCACAGAACCGCATCATGCATGAAACTCAAGCACCTAATCCGAAATCTCATTGAAGGAAACCAAATCTCTTTTGAAGATGAACCACCAGCGCAACACACGAACAAAGACCTCAACATGTACAAGGAACCATTCCCTCACCATGATCCGCCTCCTCCGCAGGATAAAGGTAAAGGTGTCAATAATGCTTCCACTTCCTTTGACTCCATTGTGGGTTATTTTGAAGAGAGTTGAGTGTCTACCCTCACAATCAAAGGCAAATCTATGGATTGCACTGTTACAACTTGTCGTGGTCGTGTCACCATTCGTGGTCCTACACCTAGTCTCCCAACTCAATCTGATTATAATCTTGTCAAGCATCTAGGGAAAATGCCAGCGTAGATCTCTATCTTGGACCTTCTATGGTCATCACCTGCACATTAAAGTCGTGCTTGAAAAAGCCCTCCAAGAGTCGTCAATTCCTAACAACATAGCGGTTACAGATTTTTGAGCTATAGTAGGCAACATTGCTTCACCCTACAATGTGGTTTTCTCTGAGAAAGACCTTCAATCCCATGATCCGTGTCACAATGATGCCCTTCATATTGAGGTTCTCATCCATAAATGCAAAATCAAATGCATACTCATAGATGGTGGTGCTAGTCTCAACATATGTTCTTTAAAGTTACTTAAGCAATTGGGATACTCAGAGGATCATGTCAACACTGATCAAAGTATTACAATCAAGGGATATGATGATGTTGAATGCTGTTCAGAAGGTGTTATCCACTTGCCTATACAACTGGGCCCAGTCATGCTTGAAACCATGTGCCAAGTCCTTGATATTGAGCTGCCTTACAACATTATCCTAGGCCGCCCATGGATCGATGCAATGAAGGCTGTCCTCTCCACATACCATCAATCTCTAAAGTTCCCATTCAATGGTATAGAGATAACTATCCCAGGCGACCCTAATCCTTTTGAATTCTACCATGTCTTACAAAGCAGTTATAAAAATTGCAACCAAGTGCCTCAAAATGACAAAGCCCTGAATCCCCACTATATGTTGATCCTGGAAATCTGACACAGGCCTCTACAAGTGAACCTAATCCTCTTCCTGAGATCAAAGCTCACATCCGTGATATAGGATTTGGAACCTATGATATCTCAAAATCTTGTTGTGTAGGGCGGATGCCTTTGTCCCCTAAATCTTACAGCCAACCGCCCATCACCAAGGCAACTAAAAAAGTAGCTATTCCTCCCCCAGCATCTTTAACCCAATTCCAATAGGGAAAATTATTGGAAGAGGAAACTATTGAGGTCATTTCTTCTTGGCTCTATAATGAGAAAGAACCAGTCACAATACCATCAAGCAATATGGCAATGGTTTAAGGATAGTCAAAACATGGGCTATAAAGGCAAAGGTGGCCTTGGGAAGCAGAATCAAGGAACAATAGAACCCATTAGTGTGACAAAGAAACTAGACAAGAAGGGGTTAGGATTTGGTAGAAAGGTACCACGCACCTTAGACATCGAGGGTATCCTCGATAAGGTGGCTAAAACTTCTTTCACAGATTCGACGTCTGATGAGGATACCATGAATGACTCCTCCCTCCATATGACTGACCTATTTACAAAATCCTCTATATTTATGCTATCCTCTGTATCCCTGACATCCACCACAAACACCCAGAAAGTAACACTTGTCTACCCTGAACTTATCAATTGGGACCAACAAGGGTCCCTTGTTATAGATGTATTTCAGAATGACAAGCTATAGCTGAGTTCATAGGACTTCAGGAAGGTATCCCTCTTGGCAATCATAAAGCAGGTTTTGTAATGGAACTAAAGCCAATAGCTTATTTTGGTGAGAATGCCAAATCCTCTAGTCGTAAAAGTAAAAATAAAGAAAGATCTCTAGGTGAAAACCACACTGTGGCACCTCCCGATCACAAAATAGTAAAATCAAAGGATGTATCCAAAAGTAAAAACCCAACTATGGCACCTAAGGATGGAGGATTTGACCTTCCCCTACCATCTAAGTATCAAGAGAAGTCAGCTCTCCTAGTGGAAGATTCTACAGAGATAAACCTTGGCACAAAGCAAAATCCAAAGACCACATTCCTGGCAACATCATTATCAGAAACAGAGCACAGGAATCTTAACACATTCTTCTTGTAGTGAACCATCAACTTTGCATGGACCTATGTGGATATGCCAGGGCTAGACCCTAAGCTAGTAGTTCATTATCTCACAGTGGATCCAACAGTTAAACCAGTCAAGCAAAAGCTGAGGAAGATACACCCATAGATAGCTCTCTTGGTAAAGGTGGAAATACAGAAGTTGTTAGATGAAAAGTTCATCCAACCTATTGACTATTCAGATTGGGTCTCAAACATTATACCTATGTCTAAACCCAATGGGCACATCCGCATGTGTAATGATTTTAGAGATCTTAACAAAGCATGTCCCAAAGATGACTTTCCATTACCAAACATTGACCTCATAGTAGACTTGACTACAGGTCATGAAATGCTTTCTCTCATGGATGGATTCTCTGGCTACAATTAGATAAGGATAGAAGAGGAAGATCAACATAAAACAACTTTTACTTGTCTGTGGATTAATTATTGTTGGTGTGTCATGCCGTTTGGTCTAAAGAATGCAGGGGCAACTTATCAAAGAGCAATGACAGTGATATTCTACGATCTCTTTCATCATATCACGGAGGACTATGTGGATGACATACTAGCTAAATCTTCTAGGGTAGATCACATACAAGTTCTAGGATAGATCTTTGACAGGCTCAAAAAATACCAACTGTGTCTCAATCCAAAAAAGTGTCTTTGGTGTAACATCAGGGAAGTTGTTGGGATACATTGTATCTTGTAGAGGTATCGAAGTAGACCCCGCAAAAGTCAAAGCTATAGTGGAGATGCCTCCACCAAAGAACCTCAAAGTATTAAGGAGCCTTCAAAGAAGGTTGCAATCCATTAGGTGTTTCATCTCACAACTAGCAAATAAATGTCAACCATTTCAACACTTGCTCTGAAAGGATGTCTCATTTTGATGGGATGATAAGTGTCAAGCAACATTTGATCAGCTCAAAGAGTATCTAGCTACACCTCCTGTATTGGTTCCACCAATTGTTGATAAATCTTTGATATTATACATCTCAACTACAACTTCGGCCCTAAGGGCCTTGCTAGCACAACATGATGAGTTAGGAAATGAGCATGCAATGTATTATATCAGTCAAACCTTGGTGGGATATGAACTCAATTATTCACTGATGGAAAGAACTTGTTTAGCAGTAGTGTTCGCTTCCCAAAAGCTGCGGCATGACATGCTAAACCAACACACAAATCTTATAGCCAAAATTGATCCATTGAAGTATCTACTAGCAAAAAGCAGCTCTCACAGGCAGACTAGCTAAATGGGTCATGATCCTTAGTGAGTTCAACATTGAATATATGGATTGTAAAGCAATCAATGGACAAGCCCTAACAGATCAACTCACAGAAGCACCCATGACAGATACACACCCTATGGTAGTAGACTTTCTGGATGAGAATCTCTTCACTCTTTCTAACTCAATAATGTGGAAGTTGTATTTTGATGGTTCCTATACAACATGGATCAGGGGCCGACATCTTATTTATCACACCTAAAAATGACTATATTCCTAAGTCATATCGGCTTGCATTTCCTTGCACCAATAACATTACCGAGTGTGAAGCACTCCTTATAGGTCTCAATACAGCAGTTCAATGGGACATCCCAGAATTATAGTTATATGGAGACTCACAACTAGTCATTCGACAAGTCACAGATGAGTACTAAACAAAAGATGAAAAGTTGGTCCCCTACAAGCAACTAGTGGATGCCTACAAACCACATTTTTCTAGCATCACATTTGAGAAAATTCCAAGAGAGAATAATAAAGCTGTAGATTCTATGGCTTCTATAGGATCACTGATAGATATGCTTGCTAACACAGAGAAATGTGAATTCTTGATCAAGCAATTGTTGATACCAGCCGTCGATGTTCCAGTTACTGAAATCATCTTCAAACTTGTTGGTCCCAATTCTCCATGGTACGAAGATATCTATGAATACTTTAAAAATAGTACCTTTCCCTCTGAACTATCATCCACCCAACGCAAAACCTTTATTTGATGATCCTCCCATTACACCATTCTGGGTGATACACTATATCACCGGAGTCTTGATGGTATCCTCTTACGATGTCTTAATGCGGAAGAAGCCGAAGCTACCTTATGAGACATACACAAAGGTGTCTGTGGCACACATTCTACCAGTCCTAATCTCACTAAGAAGATACTCAGAATAGGTTATTACTGGCCTACAATAGAGCATGATGCTTTATAGTTTGCTAAGAAGTGTCTACAATGCCAGTAGCATGGAGATTTAATTCATGCACCAGCTCATGAACTACAGCATGTGACTACTCCATGGCCTTTTTCTCAATGGGGTCTTGACCTCGTAGGACAAATTCACCCATCCTCATCCAATGGCCATAAATTCATTATTACTGCCATTGAGTATTTCACGAAGTGGGTTGAAGCCATTCCCATGACCTATATCATTGGTAAGCAAATAGCCAAGTTTATCCTTAACTACTGCATTTGCTGGTATGGTATCCCCCAAGCCATTGTCACTAATAATGGGAGACCATTTAAGAACCAATATGTCCATGCCTTGTGCACACAATACAACATCCAACATCTCTTTTCAACTCCCTACTATCCATAGAGTAACAGCCAAGCTGAGGCTTCCAATAAAACCATTCTCAAAATCCTCAAGAAAATGGTCAATAAAAATGGTCGTGATTGGCACTTGCAACTCAATCCTACCCTATGGGCATACTGCACTAGTATCAGAACACCAACTGGTGCCACATCTTATGCCTTGGTCTATGGCTCTAAAGCCATCCTACCTATAGAGTTTGAGATCCCATCCCTCAGAGTATCCATGCAGAACCTGATCGACGAAGAGGAATATCACACTTCAAGATTAGCTGAGCTAGAACTACTAGATGAAAGGTGCCTTGCCACAATCATCTCCTTGCCTATCAAAACTACATCTGGCATAATTACAAAAAAAAGATCAAAGAAAGACAGTTTCAAGTTGGTGATCTTGTACTCAAAGAGAATCAGAGAAATCAAGCAGACCAAGAAAAGAAGGGCAAGTTTGAGCCTATTTGGTTAGGTCCCTTTATTGTCACAACAACATATGAATCAGGAGCTTATACTTTAGCTACACTTGATGACATTCCTCTAGATGAGACACTTAATAGTGTCCATCTCAAGAAGTTCTATGCTTGATCCTTAGAGTATCCCAAAAAAAAAAATCCATCCTCTGGTGAAAACTTGGCAAACGGGCGCCTTAGATAAGTACCATAGTGAAAACTAGGAAGCATGTGCTATGTGTAGAGTCAGCATCCATCATCTATCAAGTCCTATTCATTCCATCTCCATTTCATAGCAAAATTCATCCATCCATCCATAATAAAACCATTGACCTTGTTTGCATTTCCATCTCCCTATCTAGTATAGCTTGGAAATTTGTCAGTGTCCATCGTCGTCATCCCATGTGTTGATCTGTGTCAATAGTTAGCATTGTCTTGTCCTAGGTCAAACTTTCTATGTCTTCTTCGATAGTCACCTATGCAATTTCCTCTACCAGAATGGGGGCAATTCCTTCCTTAACCTAGGTCTAAGAGTGGTTCCTTGTAAGTGGTTTGCAAAACACTTCAATCTTTTCTCCTTTCTACAGATAACACCCTTTAACAGACACATTGCTCCTACGATAAGGCTGTTATCTTCCCAACACTTTTCCTACATCATCAAATAAACTAGAACTACATATCATCTCATTTCAATCTTAAGGTACCTTGATCCCATGGATATGGGTATGTAGGCAGTCTGGAATACGAAGGAAGCTTCCAATACTCAGGTACATAAGATCTCCCCCTCACCACCTTGACCCTCTCATCACTCTATCTAGAACTACATATTATCATCTTTCATCTTTCATCGTAATGTGCCTTGATCCCATGGATACAGGGTATGTAGGTAGTCTGGAATACGAAGGATGTATCCAGTACTCAGGCACATACGATTCATCATTCTTCACCCATTTCAATCCATTAACATTGTCGCCTTTCTAGTCTTCCATTTATCAAGCTCCATTCACCTCGACTTGACTAACTCAAGTAGAAAAACAACAAACAACTGCATCCTTTCAAAGAAAAAGTTCTTAGCAAACCTAAAGCAAAGCAGCTTGCTTCTAGAGTCATCTACTGTCCTACGTATTGATTGCCAACATCAGCTAAACCTAGCTTAACCAAAGCACCAGTCCACAAGCTTGTCTTCTACAGAGTGTTCCATTGTCGAGACCAACACACGTGTCTCCTACAACATGTGGTATTTCCTACAGCACGACATTGTCTTTTTAGGTAGATAGCACCCTTTAATGGACACATCGCTCCTATGATAAGGCAGTTATCTTTCCTATCAAATCTATCCTGAGCAAACTCTTTAGCAAGAGAATATGTTAGTTGTATGTTTACTTTGTAAGTCAGTCAATTTGTTTTATGGTTTATCTTTTTCTCCTTGGACCATAACCTATTCAAGGCTACCTCGATTCATCTATGATCTTGGTATGTTATGATGCAGTACGGATTGGAGGCATAGTCATTGCTTTTGTGTGCCGTGTTTGAGGAATGATCTTTGGCATCTTTCTTAACATCATATTTATCTTGTGTGTGTTATGACCTAGCATCTTACATATTAATATTCTTCTTGCATTTACATGTATTGAAGTTTATTTTATGTTCACGACTATGGCTTATTCACATGTACGACAAGGTCATATTATGTCTAAGGGGATCTAAGTTCAAACCACCAGCTTGCAGAGTCAACGTCCACACACTCAGATATCACGGCACCTTGGTCTTTTATACCTTGGTGGAGAACTATCCATGTGCTTTATCAAAAATAAGGATTGCTCTTTATATACAATTGTGAAACCAATGCAACAATCTCATCATTTTCCCCTCCATTTACCCATGGCCTTATATCATTTTTCAAGCAATGATCGATCAACAATCTCTCTCTTCCCTCTCCTCTTTTCTTCTCTCTAGTGCATATCTGCAAAACCCACATGTTAGATATCACAAATCATGTCATCATAGCATCATACATCTATACCCATCATGTCATCATATGTCATACATCTATAAGCATCATACAAGCAATATACATCATCACATAAATTCATAATCATACATACATATCATCACATCCATGTCATCAAGAAGTGCATACACAAAATCATGTACATCAGTGAGCATAATATGTCATCATATATATCATGTGAAGGTCATCAAAATACAAAATGTCAGTGTCTACATCAATAGTCCATGTGTATACATCAATAAAGCACATTAGGGCTATCAAGTGCCCTCAAAATATACATCAGGATGCATGCAGGCATCAGTCAAAATATACAAGTGTCCATCATAATACAAAACTGGTACAAAATGATACAATGTACAACTGTGTATGCTCTAGTGGGTAGAGCTGCCCTCCTACTGTGGCCCCTATCCTCCACCTATGCTTTGTGCAGGTCCCCCTAATGGTCCTCCTCCCCCTACTGGTCCTCCTCCCTCTGGTGGCATGAAGGGTCCTCTAACTAAGGACAATGAATGCCCTATCCTACAAGACCCAGATGCTCCAGACCTACTCCTCTCTCTGTAGCTCGGTGCCTGCTGAGCTGGTGGCACCGCACCAACATAGAGACCCCTGTAGTACTCGACCTCCCTACATGCCGACACTAGTTCTTCTTGCACCCAGACGAGCTCACTGTATAATGTCCTCTGATCGGCACGTAGTGCATGGCGTGCCTCATCTCTCTCCTACCTCACTCTCTATAGTGTGGCCTCTACTCTCAACCATAGTTGTGCCTCTGCATCTCTCTCCCTAATCACCTGGGCTAACTGCCCATCATCCCCTACTGGTGCAGGTGCGGCCTATGCTTGTGCTTGTGCCTGTACTTGTGCCTGTGCTTGGATCTGTGCCTATGCCTGTGTCTGTGCCTATGCCAGGGCTATCTGTACTACTACTATCTGTGTCTGCACCTATGCTAGGGCCTCAGCCTATCTTGCCTCTACCCTTGTTGTGTCCCTGTCTCTCCTAACCCACACCATCCGTAGCTCTAGATGTGTCCTCTAGGCTATCTCCTCCTGTAGCAACCACTTGGCCCACTGTAAATCAGTCTCTACAATCAGGTCCTCCACCTCCACCATCTCTGCATCTACCTGTGAGCCTCCAGCCTCTCCACCTACCGGCTGTCTCACCTCTCTAGCCTATTGCCTCATCCTAGCCTCCACACCTGGGACTAGTACCTCCCCCACTGCCCCTGCCACACCTGGTGTAGTCAGTCTCACTCACCTGTGTGTCTACCAGTACCTGTCATACTCTAGCAGTGTCCTTGGATCTTCCAATCCTGAGTCCCAATCCCATCTCATTGGGACAAGTCCTCGTACCTCTGCCAAGGCTGTAGCCACTAGAATCTCATCATCCCAGTCCCTAATTTCTCTCCATGTCCGCGCATGGGTAGCCTCCCCAACTAGCAACCCCTGTGGCAGTCTAAACTATCTGAGTACCTACTCTAGTAGGTATCTCTCAATGGTGTCAGTCCACCTCTCGAATAGGTATTGAGCCTGGTGGTAGTACATTAACTACTCATGCTCATCTTCCCACTCCTCACATAATAACCACAACCTCCAAACAAATGCGTCCATCTCGTCAATCTGTCATGTCTAGTGGCTAACAGATCCCAACCTCTGGTGTGTGATAACTCCCTCATATAGAAATGCATAAGGCTCCCCCCTCTCCCGGTGATGCTATGTGATAGGTCTGATCACTGGGATGTGCTGCCATGCCCACACCTGTAGAAGAGTCACCCTGGTGGAGAGACTCTGGCCTCTCCTATAGACGTAGTCGTGCATGTCTCAATATAGCTGCCCTAACACACACGAGCCCCATGCATACTGAATGCCATGTGTGAACATCCCAAATAGTATAGTGCCCCATCCAACAGATAATCTTCTAGATCACCTGTCTGGGCATAGGAATCCACCAATCAATGAAGAAACTATCTATCTGATCCTGTCGCAGAGTCTTAGGACATCTACCCACTGAATCTCGCCATCATCTATCCACAGGTCATCTATGCAGAACACCTCAACCAGCCCTGCCTCACCCCGCACCGAGTCAAAATCCACTTGCTCTCCATCAATCCGAATCCTGAGGATGCGATACACATCCTCCAATGTCACTATAGCCTCCCCTGTCAAAAAGTGAAATGAGCATGTCTCACTGTGAAATCTCTCTACCATCGCAGTCACTAGGGTGAGATTCACCCTAATGTGGGTTAGGTGTGCCACATGCCATAATCCTGTGTGCTCTAGGAACACATCCTCCTCCCATGTCAATTGTACCACCTCGTGTGCTATAGGGTGATGTCGCTCTCTTGACATCAGTGGCAGCATCATCCTCTTCATCCACAAAACCACATGTCAGACATTTTAACCATTTCTCCATAGCTCTACCGACTTCTACCCTATGACGCACACCCAAAGACTGTCTCTGCACTTCCCTAGCCTAGGTGGTCAAGCCCTCAGTCAACCCTAACTAGTTCACTCTATTCACTTAACCAACATCACCGTACTTTAAGCAAACATGCTACACTATCCTTCCACAAGCGCCTTAATGTTTCCACACTAGCACTTTGTTGTCTGTACCAAAAGCGACTTGTTTCTGATAGGTGCACTTTGCTATGCCTCCAACCGCGCCTCACTGCACTCCCAAAGGCGACCCAATTTTCTTTCCTACCACTACAAAAAGCAATTTGTTTTCAACAAGTGTGCTGCACTGCGCATCCAGAGGTACCTTACGGCATTGCCAAAGGTGATTCATTTTTCTTACTCCCCTGTCATACGCACCTAACCACCCAGCCAAACACACTACACTGCTCTACCAAGAGTGTTGTGGGACCTTGCCAACCACGTTGCGGCGCGACAACTAGAAAACCAATAGCACTACAGCATCACCAAAAGCTCTATGCTGACCTACCAGAAGTGTTGTAGCGCTCAAAAAGTGCCTAACCCAACAACCAGACGCGCCATTCTACCCTGCAGCACTTTTGGTTGACCTAAAGACACCTACCTAGACCTAGCCCTAAAACTGCCCTAAAACACCAATTACAAAGAGGTTTTCAGACACTTACCGCTACCGGAGCTCTTGCTGGTCTCCCATATGTCTACACCAACTCCATCTAATGCCTATGCGCTAGAATCAGCATCTCTCCTCGCTATCAGCTCCTTCCACTCAACTCTCACACCCTAAAGCTAGGAGGCCCTACACTCTAAATTTAGAATCCCTTAGTGTGCAAATGAGGAATGTGGTCCCCATGGGACCTATTTATAGTATCCCTCCCTCATTTTTTCTTCCCACCCCATTTTTATTTTTGCTACCTTGGTGCACAATCATCTTATCGGGCGCGCAATCGTCTTGTCGAGCATCAACCTAGTTCTTCTGTCACTTCTCTGTCTTTCCGCTCGAGGGGGCATACACTGGGGCGACTACCTACACTGGGGCATCAAAAATTGTATCATGTCTTCAACAATCATGTTCTTTGATGCAACGTTGTAAACTGCATTGCATCAAAAAGAGGCAAAATGTAGACACCCTAAAATGATCATGTCGTCGTACCACTTGCATTTCATCTAGTCTATCAAATCACCTGCATTTTAGTATTAATTGAATAATCTAATTATTTAATTAATTGCATCAAATTCTTCCAAATCTTCAAAATTCAACATTAATTAAATAAATCCCCTTTATTTAATTAATTTCAGCAAAATCAACCTTATTCTTCAAAAATTAAATAATATTTAATTATTTAATTAAATCATTATCCTCTTTTCAAAATTTGAATCCACATTAATTAAATAAATCTAATTATTTAATTAATTCATCACAAAATTCTATCTTATCTATAATTAAATAATTCTACATTATTTAATTAAATCACTTGTTTTTCTAAATTTAAATAGATCATGCAAATTTATTTAATTTGCTTTTTCCTCTAAAAATAAATAAAATCAAGTATTTTATTTATAATCTTGTTTATTCCTCAATCATGCACAATCAATTAAATAAATTTATTTATTTAATTTTAGTTATCTTCCAATTCCTCTTAAATTATCTTGTTAACTCATGTGCACAATTAGTCTTATTTTTAGAACTCTAAAAAAGGCAAAATTACAAGTTGAGTTATCTATTCAATCAATCTTGTTTTCATCATATCTTAATAAAAATATCCTTATGGATTGACACATGTCGTGTGCACATTCATCATGGTTATTTGATTTATCTCCTCCATTGATTCTTCTAAATTATTTCATCTGTTGATCGATCTTCATTGAAACCTATATAAACCCCCCTCATCTGCTTCACAAATCCTCTTCGATCACTTATTCTCAGGCATCCTTTACAGTGCTTGGAGCATACATCGCATCGATTGAGCAACTTTACGATCTTTTGACATTGATCTTTAAGCACTTTGAGCACTTTACTTGCTTGTTGCAAACATGATTTCACAGCATTATTGAGCAATCCACATTCAACAAAAGGAACAACACAAATTTGGGTAAAAGCTTTCTTATTTCATTGGATTTATTGATAATGGCTTTTATTTAGATTAGTTCTATTTATGTTATGGGCTTTTGATTTATTAGTTTTGATTTAGTCAATTTTCCTCATACACAACAATAAATAAAAAATAAATATAATAATCAAATTAAATATATTTAATATCGATAAGGGCCTGGTTCGATGGTTAAGTCGCTCAGTTGTAGTGGTGGCCACCAGAGTTCAAACCCCCACTAGGCCAACAAGCTCGTAGGATTTACACCTTCGCTAGGCCAATGTGCTCGTAGGTTTGAAGTGTTCTTGCTAGGGGATGAGGTCCCATGTGTTGTGGCCTCACCGGTTCATAGCTTCGGGCAAAAATGTTACTGTGAAATTGGAGGGCATTGGAGGGCGTGTTGCATCATCATTGGTCACGTTAAAAAGTTTACCAGGTGCATTGTCTTTCAAAAAAAATTAAATATATTTAAAATTATACTTTTGGGAAGCTTATAATAAGGACTCCATACTCACAAAACATAAATTTTAAATGAATTCATTCGATCCCCCAAAAGGTAAATCAAAAGTGGTTTTTTATCAGCATTTTGATAGGGGTAGAGGAGACTCCATTATAGGTATGGTTTAAAACTAACGGGGTTCTATCCAAGGGGGTTTGAATCTAAGGAGGTTTGATCAAACCCTCTTCAGTTAAAATCCTTTAAATAGAACCTTTCAAGGCTTAAATCATTATATTTTATAAAAATATGTGATTTTAGCAAAAATCAAGATGCCCCCAAAAGTGTAACCCATTATTGCCGCAGCACCCTGAGTACAGGTACAATGATGATGATGATTATGGTGTCATGGATATGTAGGTACACTTTTGCATTGGAACGACATGATTATGTATTTGATTGATAGGTATGGGCTATGATTTTTGATTCATGATTACAGATGGTGTTTTAGTGTTGTTTTATGGGATTGTTCTTATCTCCTAGATGCTTGATTAGTTCCTTGACTATGGTACTTGTGTTGTGGACTTGCTTGGAAAATCGAATCTAGCATTGATTTGGTGTTTGAGTCTTGGAGTCTATAGGTTATCTTCTTTGATATCTTAGTTTGCATGTTACTAGTGTGATGGTGAGGTTGCATGTTACATTTATTTTGGATCTACGAGTTATGTAGTTTTGTGGATTAGTTACCCCTTGGCTATAGTGGGATGACTCAGGTGTGGATTATCTTTAACCATGAGATTGATTCAGTGTTTATGTATACTTTGTTAGTTGTCCTTGTCTGTGATCATTTGTACATTGGTATGTTGAATTGGGATAAGGGGATGGATGATTAGAGTGTTTGGATAGTTAGTTGTTGAGACTTATAGCATGTTTATTATGATGTCATGGATAGCTTGGATACATATTTTTATGTGAGCTTTTGACAGTGATGGTTTTATCTTCTTGTTTTGAAGATTATGGTTTACTCAACCTTTTGGGAGCTATTGATGTTACAATGGGATTCCTTGATTGGTTTGGGGCCATGGATAATCTTCATTTAGGAGATGGTTACTTTGTTTCCATGGATAGCCCATTGTCAGGGTTCAGTGGGAGCTTTGGCAGCGATGTAAATTCATAATTTTTTATGGATGATCTTCTATAGTGGATGTTGGTGTCATGGAGGAGCTCTTGGTAGTGAGAATTCTTTGACAATTTGAGTTCTGTTGATAGGAGATGGTTATCTTCATGTGATTGGATATGTTGACATCTTGGTTTACCATGGAGGAATTTTTTGAGTCTTTAGTTAATGTGTCAGTTTGAGATGTTGATCCTTTGTTTAGAGATGTTGGTATTGTGCCTTGGTTTACTCTGGATACTAGTTTGAGTTTTGGCATGATACAGGTTCTCTTGACATAGGATGTGTGCATCAGTGCATGTGATCTCCTTAGAGGAGATTATTAGATCATGATGTCATGACAGGCTTCTTGATTATGCAGATGTTCAGTAGGAGTATTGACAGTGATCTTTTTGGTTCTCTTGGTATAGAATACTTTGGTCATTTTCTTGAGAGCTTCATGATAGCACAATGTTACATTTGGAGTTTGGCATGGATTGATCATGGAGGTGCTCATCGATACTTCGAGACTTAGGTGAGGTTGGAGTTTTGTTGGGATTAAAGAAACTTGTTTAGACAATTACTTATTGGAGATTTTAGCAGAAAGACTGAGGAGACTTACACCTAGATATGGTCATGAGTTCATTATGGATCTAGAGAAGATTATTCTTGGAGAGAGTCATTGTGGCTTGGTGTATCTTGGAGGAGCATTCTCATTCCCCACTCTTGGTCTACTCAGTGGTTTATCATCTATAAGGTATTGCCCATCCTTTTAGATGTATTTTTATTTATGTTTCATATTATCATAGATATGGATCTTGAGCTATGGTTATTGGTTCTAGAGGGTTCATATGAGGGATGTTAGCATGGTTTTCTCCTTGTTCATATGGTTTAGTTTATGATGTTCATTATGAGGAGTTTAGGAGATGTGATTGGGCTTATTCCTGGTTATAGAATGGTTATGAGTTTGATCTACCATTATTAGAGAGGCTTATATCCATGTTGGTTACATGTTACATATGTTCATTAGATCTATGAGATTGAATGGTTGGGTGTTGTTAAGGCTTTTCATTTGGAGTTGTAGAGGAGATCATACTTGACATAGATTAGCACTTTGAGGTGTTTGTAGAAGGACATTATGATTTATAGGTTTTCTCTCTTAGTCTTATGGCTACTTCCTAGAGGATCATGTAGATATGGTTGTACTTGGGAGAGTTATGGTGACATGTTGTGAGAGAGTGTGCAGCGATTTATCATGCATGTGTGGATCATTGTAATTGTTCTTGATACTACATTGGCTTGTCGATTAGCCACACCTTGGTTTGAGTGTTGATTGATATACTTGGTATTCCTTTGATCTATTTTCAGATTTGACATTACCCATGCAGTGGGTGTTCCTAGATGTATATGTTCTTCATTGACAGATTTCATTGGCATGAGTTTATTGATGTTGTTGATACCTATGAGGTATGGATGGTGGATGTATTAGCATATATTGTGGGTGTTATTTCTAGTCATGTGGGTTTTTTCCATTGAAAGTAGCTTGGAGCCTTTTGTTATCACTTGGATTTGATGCTTGTGTTCATTGGATTGGTGCATCTTCACCTTAGCATGTAACATTGGGTTATTATTTGTACTATTTAATTGTTGGGAAAAAATGTAGTACCAATATTAAATAAGGGGGTCAATGGTTTTGTGTTACCCATGGTTTTGGGGCACATGGTTTTCTCACGTATTTCTATGATCTTGGTTTATAAAAGAAAACACAATGTTATTATTTGAGGTTGGCTATTTCATTGTTGTTGGATTAGAGGTGTGTGAGAGGCTGTCATTGTATTGATCTCTGTCTTGTAAGTGCATATTGTGAAGCATGGTAGGTGATGTGTGGATTCATTCTTGGACACATGGAGGATGCATTGGAGGTGCTTGATGGTACATAGGTCTTCATGGAGACTCATGAGATGTATTTTAATTTATTGTTGCTGAATAATACATATGAGTGTGGATTCTTTTGGAGGCTAGGTTTTTCCCTCTTGAAGGTTTTCCTAGGGTATATCTTGTGTTATCTTGTGTTTCTTCATTGATATTTTCATTATGGTTATTTCTACATCATATTATCCTATTGGGTTATGTGGAATTGATTTTATTGGACCTACAAATTCCTAACAAGAGAGAGTTAGAGGGTAGGAAGTAGAGAGGGGAGGGAAGTAGAGAGTGACAGAGAGGGTAGGAGTGTAATGTAGAAAAAGGGGGAATATGGGATTGATGGTTAATTTTAAGGGTTTTTTTAGATCCTCCTTTCACTACATACATTTAAGGACATTGGAATCAAGCCAAGTCACAATAGTGAAGTAGACTTTAGCTACAGGTTCTTTTGTCACTTGGAATGATAAGGAAATTTGTAATTGTTTGATTAATTGTTAAACCTTAGCCTGATTTAGCTTAAAACCCTAATTATGAAAAATCATAAATAAATGAACAAATCACGACAAAAGCTCACACATAGAGACTAAATGCAGACTAGATACACACCAGATTTTAGGTTTTAGAACGTAGAAAGGTTGAGGGCAAAAGAGTGGGTGCCCAAGCCCAAGGTCCTACTTTTTTAGAGGGTTTTATGATATCTTTTGCTATATAATGCAACTTTCTCTGAGGTTTTTGACACTGTGAATCTAGAGGGAAAAAGAGTGGGTACCCAAGCCCTAGGGCCTGCTTTTCCTTTAGATCTAGATTCCTGATGCTCTATAATGTCTCCTTGCAACTCCGCTCTATCAGATCCTACAATTGTCACCTAAAATCACAAGAGAGGGGTTGGGGGTTGTGGAGTTTAGGAGATTGCCTCAGTCAAGCCCCGAAATGGCACCATTGTTAGATAAAGAGTGCAAGCCCTTGGTGGATAGAGCCAAAAGCAGTGATAAGATAGATTGATAAAAGCACAAATAGGTATCACCTTGGAGGTGTAGCTCTCAAGGAGATGAAGATCTTTCACACCATGAGAAGATGAAGCCAAATTTACAACAACAACAACACAAATACCACACAAATCTGCTCTACAACACAATGAATGCCTTGAATGCTATTTTCTCAATGATCATAAATTTGTCTAAAGTTCACAGTCATCTTATAGTTTTAAAATGAATTCCTAAACATGTTTATATATGCATTCTCGCTATAATTTTGTAATTCAAACTTAAGATGCTGACACAAAACATCATTTAACGGTCATAAACTAACATTAAAATTTGGGACCCCACCAAAATAAGTAAGGGCAATGGAATGGGTACCCTTGTCTTGGGATAGGTTTAAGCTCAGAGATGTCCCCTATGTCCCATTTGTCATGGGTTTTAGGGCATTTTGTTCCGGGATTCATTTCTAAGATGCATAATGAAAATTAAGGGACCCAGGAGCTAAACTTAGGAGGTAAAAGTCCAAGGGGAACATTTTACGACATAACATGTAGCCCCCACTTTAATGTATGTATGATCTTACGATCCATACATTCATTAAAGTATAGTCAAAAACACATCAAACACGCCAAGCACAAGGGGCTGATGCATACACAATGATTGAGGAACTATTTCTAGCCCCTAGTCTTAGGTAAGCCTTAGAAAAACACATTGTAGACACACTAAACACAATGAAGATAGTAATAGGCATGTAAAACATGGAGAAGACAATATTGAAGGAATGTAAGACATGATGAAGACATGAGAGCAGTCACATAAGACATCATGAATATAATGATATAGCATTTTCATAACATTTTCATATATATGCAATGAAAGAATAAACAAAACAAACCTCATGATGCAGGGGGACTCATTACCACACCCTTTACACTACACCAAAGGGAGAAAGCACACCATAGAAAACCCAAGTGTAGGGGGGACTCATCGCCACACCCTTTACACTACACAAGGGACAAACATGCCATACAAACCCAAGTGTAGGGGGGATCATCGTTGCACCCTTTACACTACACAGGGGGAAAACATGCCATACAAACCCAAGTGTAGGGGGGACTCATCATCGCACCCTTTACACTACACTAGGGGAAAACACATGGAAGACACACAAAAGACACGAGCACCACATAGCATGCCATAGACATACTATACATCTTAAACATGGCAAACAAGGCAATGGAAGGAGCTTATTACTAACTCCCACCATCTCAAACATGTCATAGGCACACCTAATGGTTGGGATTATGCCACAAAAACCACCAAAAACATGCTTAAGGGAGGTTTTCTCCCTGCCTCCTGATGAGGACTTTGTATAAAAGGATGTGCACTAGCTCAAGAGATACACCATCCCACCTCGTAATGAGGGATTTTGATAAAAGGATGTAGTAATCTCACCTCATGGAGAGGGCTTTTGATAAAAGGATATAGTAATCCCACCTCACAGAGAGTGATTATGATTGCAATTGATATAAGCATGTGCACTCACGATGGAGATACAACATCCCACCTCGCAGAGAGGGCTTACAAACACGCTTCGTTAGTACCAAAATCATCAAACAACTTACCTTATATATGCCCCCACATTAAGGTGGTTGATGTCATGTACCAATATAAAGCACATTAAGGGAGAGAGAAAACACACAAGGGAACAAGATCTTTCACAAAACCCATGCCTCCAAAAGGTGACATGTGCTTACGATCACTGAATGTTCGCATTAACACATTGATTATATATGCTAAGATAAACAACAAGATGGTTAGAAAATCTTACTCTAATATAACAACCATGAAATCTAATGCATACAAATAATCACATCAAGAGACAAAGCTATACTACGAGTTTGGAACCAAGTATAATAGTTGAGCTATACTGCAGGTACGTCAGAACCGAGTGTCACACTAGGTGAGATAAAAGACAAAATAAAGTGCACAGAGTAGATGTATTATAATAGTTTGTTAGAAATGATAAGAGAACATCAATATCACATGGAGTGATTCTACTAGCCAAGCATCAGATGTATAGATCAACCTCATCATCATGTATGGACTAGGTCCATTTTTTCTTGCTTGCTGAAGGGACACATGGTCCGTATCAAGTATTTTATTGTTTTTCGTCATCCATCAACTAGGTAGAATCACTAGAAGAAGGTAAACAATAAAATGAGAGAGGAGAACAAGTTCCTTAGGAAAATTCACATAGGAGGATTCCCCCAGGTCATCAACCACAATGCTATGCCCCTAAGGCATGACAGACAAGAATAGAATAAAGGAGAAGCATGATTAGAAGAATGATGAAACAAATAGAAGAATGGTCACAATGGAGGTGGTTTCCCAGTATCTTTGACCTTACAAGAGTATCAAGGGTCATCCAAAGAGGCCTAAAAAACACATAACACATCATGGGGGAACACAACACTAGAGGGGAGGCCACATAAATGAGCAACTATGCTATGAAAAAGGTGGCCACCAGGGTTAGAAATACTTACCTGGTGCACAATCAAACTAGTAGTTGTCATAGAGCAGATCATCCTCTTCCCAATCTTGAATATCAAAGGAGAGAGGTTCATAAGGTATGATTGCCCAACTTTCTCTTTTATCCTTAATTTCCTCTTCTTTAAGCTCTTCTTTGTTTGGTTCAATGTTAGGTGGTGGAATGTTTTCTTGTTGAGGTGCATTTTGTCAAGTGAGAGATTGTCTTCTCTTCCTGCTTTCTCTTTCTTGCCTATTTATTCATTGTTTATTAGTAATGTTTTCAAAAGGATTCTCATGGTTTTCCATAGTCTTTGATATTTCAGAGGAAGCTGGTACAAATTTGATTTCTTTTGATGAAGTAGTTTGTTCTCTATGATTATCTCCCAATCCTTGTAAGGATGATAGAGGGGGAACCTCAGCATAGAGTCCCTTACCTTTCTCTCTAGGGGGTTCTTATAATGCAAGTTGTTCTTCAATTATCGGTTGTTGACTAGAAGGTCTAGCCACTCTAGATAGTAGTTTTTCTTTATATCATCTATAGTCCAAGAAAAGTCTATCTCTTCGTGGTTCAATTTCTTTAGTATGTCATGGCCAAAAGTAGTCAATAGTAAAGTACTTTTCAGTAACCATGGGCTGCCATGTATTATGATGAACATTGTGTATTTGTCCATTTAAGGGAAGTTTTAAGCATTTATGGATTGTTGAGGGGACAACTTTCATAGCCTTGAGCCATGGATGTCCTAGTTTTATACGGAAGAGGTCAAAGTTAGGGATGACATCAAATAATTGTTCTACAGCTTTCTCATCTAAGATATCTTCCCAAAGGTAGGCATAAAGGTTCCATTATGTGTCTTAATCATCAAGTTTGAAGGTTCATAAGAATCTTGCATCAAATAGTTTGAATAAAGGAACTCTTTCATAGCCATATTAGTCAAGTAATTAGGATCTATAAGGGTTCCATGTACATGAGTATCCATTACCTTCACTGTGATGTAAAGGGTCCTTCAATGTCTCGAATCGTTCTATCATGAGGTGTAAATACTATTTCAAGTTCAAGGATCTTTCTTTTCATGTGAGGTCTAGGAGGGAACTTAGCATTGTTGTTTTGATGAGAGGCCATGTATGCAAAACTTTTTCACACACCTAAACACTTGTTTGAGGGAAACAGGTACTAAAAGACACACAAGGTCCACAACAAACAAAGTGGGTAGGATGAAAAAGTGCTTTACAAAAAGGCACTATAAGTGTTTTGTAAGTTTGTTTGAAGGAGTTTATACAACCTTTAGTGTTGAAATACACAATGTGTAATTTAGCAAATATGTCAATTTTTCAAGCAAAAGTGTAAAGTGATGCTAAATTTTCAAATGAACAACAAATGTATGTTTCCAAATGATTTCAAAATCTGAAATGAAATATTCCTATGACAAATGCAATGAAACAAAGCAAAACTATGCTTGTTTATGCATCTAAAATGCTCTTTTTTTTATACTTTTTGCAATGTAAATGTACTAAAGATGCAAATGTAAATACAAATATGCACAATGCAACAAAAATATAGTCCAAAATCAGATTTGAAAGAGTGTTCAAAGGAGTGGAAAAATCTGAAACAAGATTTTAGCTAAAAACCCTAGTTTTTGCCAAGACTAGCTTATATGAAAAATGCACAATTTCAAGCAAACACTAGCAAAATAATATATGAAAATGCAAGGTAAAAGATCTTGAAATGATGTAATACTATAATTTATGTAATATATGATGTCAAATTTAGAGATTCAATTGATTTAGATGAGATGCAATGAAGATAGTGCAAACTATGCCTAAATGCAAGCCTAGGATGCTTAACTTTTTTAAAATTTTCAATTTTTATGCAAGATTTTCTAATGTAGGATGAAAGATATGAAATGTATGAATGCAAATCTAATGTACAATAGTCAACAAGATTCAATATTCAACAAAACACAGGTTCACCAAAATGTAATGTGGAAAAAGGGGGAAGATGGGATTGATGTTTAATTGTTAAGGGTTTGTTTAGATCCTCCTTTCACTACATACATTCAAGGACATTAGAATCGAACAAAGTGACAACAGTGAAGTGAAATTTAGCTATACCTTCCTTTTTCACTTGGAATGATAATGAAATTATGAATTGTTTGATCAATTGTTAAACCTTAGCCTAATTTAGCTTAAAACCCTAATTATGCAAAATCGTAAACAAATGGACAAATCCTGACAAAAGCTCACACACAAAGACACTAAATGCAGATTAGATGCACACCAGATTTTAGGTTTTAGAAGGTAGAAAAGTCAAGGGAAAAAGAGCAGGCACCCAAGCCCAAGGTCCAAATTTTTCAAAGGGTTTCCTGATATCTTCTACTATAGACTACAACTATCTCTGAGGTTTCTAGCACTGTAAATCTGGAGGGCAAAAGAGCAGGTGCCCAAGACTAGGGGCCTTCTTTTCCTTCAAATCTAGATTCTTGATGCTCTATAATGTCTCCCTGCAACTCCACTCTATCAAATCTTGCACTTGTCACCTCCAATCACAAGAGAGGGGTTGGAGGTTGTGGTGTTTAGGAGCTTGCCTCAGTCAAGCTCTGAAATGACATTAAAGCCTTCCAATACCATTATTAGATAACAAGTGTGTGCCCTTGGTAGACAGAGGCAAAAGCTATGATAAGATAGATTGATAAAAGCACAAATAGATATCACCTTGGAGGTGTAGCTCTCAAGGAGATGAAGATCTTTCACCCCATGAGAAGATGAAACCAAATCTACAATAACAACACAAATACCACACAAATCTACTCTGCAACACAATGAATGCCTTGAATTCTCTTCGTTCAATGATCATAAATTTGCCTAAATTTCACAATCATCTTCTAGTTTTAAAATGAAGTCCTAAACATGTTTATATATGCATTCTCGCTATAATTTCATAATTCAAACTTAAGATGCTAACACGAAACATCATTTAATGGTCATAAACTGACATTAAAATTTGGGACCCCACCAAAATAAGGTAGGGCAAGGACGTAGGAGCCCTTGTCCTGGGACCTATTTTGAGATAGGGTTAAGCTCAGAGATGTCCCCTATGTCCCATTTATCATGGATTTCGGGGCATTTTATTCTGGGATTCATTTCTAAGATGCATAATGAAAATTAAGGGACATGGGAGATAGACTTAGGAGGTAAAAGCCTAAGGGAGATATTTTACTACATAGCAAGGAGGTAAAGAGGTGAGAGAGAGTGAGAGAGAGGAGGGGAGGGAGAGACCTAGAGAGGGGAGGAAGAGAGAGAATAATAGAGAGAGGGGTAAGAAGGGGGTAGAGGCCTAGAGTGGTCACAAAGAGAGTTAAGTGAGATAGAGAATAGAGGGAAGGATCGATAGAGAGTTCGAGAGACAGAGAGAGAAGGTAATGGTAATTTTATTTTATTTCACAATAACACAAGTGTGTTATAACATGCTCACATTATGTCAATGCATGCAAATAATGTGAGTGCATTATAATGTGCTCTGTTATTGTTTGCTTTGGTAATTTCCAAGCTTTTGGCTTAGATTTTCCTTGGGCTTCCAACCAAAAGATTAGACTCATTTTTGAATGTCCAAAGATGTGTATTTCAGTATTGTAAAAAAATTTACATAATCTTGAGTGTGCACCCCATCAAGTTGCACTTGTTTTAATGACAAGTCAAAAAAATACCATGATAATGTTAATCTCTCTCTTATCTTTCTAACCATATACTTTTTTTCAAGTTTTGAGTATGTTTAAGTTTTTCATCTTTAATTTGTTTTGTTAGTGTATCCATTTTTTGTCAAAAACTAGTGTGTGGTGTTTTTTACTTATTTTAACCGTTTATCAAAATTTCAAATAAATTACGCTTTTACAAACTAGACTCCATTCTACATGTATTCAAGAAAAATTGGATTTTCAATTAGTTTTCAAAAAAATTAGGGGGGAGCATGCTCAATTTTCTATTTTTCAGGATGTGTCCACTTTGAAAATTAGTAAAAAATCAATTATTCATGAGGAAATTATGAGAAAGATTGAGGATAAACTACTTGGTGTTAGCTAATTTATCACCGAAGTGATTTTTGATATACTAAAAAAAATTAACATTTTAGGGGGCTACACCATATGCTATGTTATATTTTTTTGAAAGAAATAGGACCAATTTGTGTGGCCCCCCTTTTTGAACCCCTTAATCTCAACCATTTTTAATAAAAAATAGTAGTTTAGAAACTAGATTCAAGACATTGCGACTCTTGTTTTTGTTGCATGTTCAAATTTTGAGTGTAAGTATCTTCAATTTCTCATCCAACATTAGACTTTCCTGATTTTAGAAAAAAAAAAGTGGCCACTTAAAACCCCCTTTTGGTCTCCCATCTTTGTGCACTTACCCATTTTATGTTCTTTAACTATGTTGAGATCTACGGGATTTGTGGGATCTTATCAACTATGTGAAATTATTATGTACATTTTAGCTCTGTGGGTGTTCTTTATTAAACCTAGTGTATCACCTATCTCTTTTCAATTTCTCCTTCCCTTTTCCCTATCATGTTAGATTAGGTTTAATCTTTTAGTTTTCTCTTAATCTTATATTCAAAAAGAGGAACCATCCTTCTCTTGAGGTTTTATCTCATTTGCATGGTCCCACACCTTGAGATCACTCCCAACATTAGTAGAATTTTGGCAAATAAATGAGTAAGTGACTAAAAATTTTAGTCACAACAACTAAAAATGACTAAATTCTACTAAATTTTTGCAACTCGGCTATAAATGAGTAAATAAATGACTAATTTGGTCGTTGACTAAAAAAATATTTAGTCATACATAAAAATAATGAAATAGTTAGTCATTTATTTAGTCACAATCCATATGAACAAATCATTTAAGAAATAAAGAATCAATAGCCTTCTAAAATACTCTAAAAATTTAATAAGCATACTCTAAAACTTCCATCCAAATCTTATTCTCAGGTGTAGCCCGCCAAAATGGAGTTTTTATTTTAATAAACATACTCTAAAACCTTGGTTGAAACCTTATTTTTAGGTGTAGCCCACCAAAATGGAGAAGTGTTTTAGTAAAGAATGATAGAGAATAGTAAGGAGATGTGTGTGACAGGAGGCATAGGATTCATTACTGCTTATCTCAGTCTTGCTCTACTCAACAAGGGTTACATTGTTTGCACTACTGTTTGTAATCCAAGTATTTATATGACATATATTTGCATAATTTAAAATTCCTTCAGATGCTTTTAAAGTATCAATGTATCCTATACAGGGTTTAGAATGATTTCTTTTAACTTAAAAAAATAAATAAATGATGTATTTGCCTATGATTAGCTAATGTGGAGATCTCCTAAATTTGCCCCAGCTCACTATCCTCTTTGGCACTATATTCATTACTCCAGCTACTAGGGTTTTGCATATGACATCTTTAATATCTTCATGACAATGGATTTTAAATAGATCTCAGTCTTTGCTTTAATCTTTATCATGGTAACCTAATAAATCTAGAGCATTTTTTCTTTCAGAGTCAATCCTAGTGTTGGAAATTGATGATGAAGTTCTGTTGGTTATGATGTTAGTCACAAACACACATAGATAAAGAATTGCAAATCAAACCTTTATCATCTTGAAAGATACGATGAATTCAAGGAATTCATGACCCCAAGTCTTTGTTGATTAGTTCATAATCCACTGACATTGCTCATTGGTTTGATGTGCCCTGTTGTTTTCCATTCAAGGCACCTTACATTTCTGATTTTAGAACTAATGCTTGAACATCTGGTTTTCCACCTGCTTTCTATAAATCTTTTAAGAGATGAGGTTAATCCTACTATATTTAACAGATGATGAAGATATTTTCTAAGTTTGATCAATTCTTCTGATCATCAACTACTATTGATTAATTTCCACCTCTACACTATGAAGTTATCTAAATAATGTGCTTAGAGGTAGATATTTGCATGATTACTGTTAGGATTTGTAGGCATTTGCATGATATTTGCAATTGTACATGCTATTTAACTCAAATTTGCTATGAATATTTAGTTTCCTATGGGATATCGACATATTTTTTTGTATTTGCTTTATATTTTCGTGAATTTGCAATTATGATGATCATTTTAATGAAATTAAACAAATTGTAATGAATGCTTGCTAAACTTTACTAAAATGGTTGAATCTTTAGCTATTGGTCCACATACATTGCATATACTATTGTGAAGAGAAGAGAATCAAACCATAGGTTTACCAGGATGTTCCAAAACTAGGTATGGTTGATGCTAACTTCAATGGAAAAGGAATGAAAGCAACATGCACAACATGAATTGCACTCCAAGGGATGCGGCAAATCAAAGTACAAATCAAGAATTTATCCATAGATTACTCAAAGTTTACAATTGTATGTAATCTAGATCTTCTTCATTAAGTATGCAATAGACATGTACATTTACAATTAGCTTTGAGAATTAGTCCTGAGGCTTCAGAAATCTAATCTCAATTAAATTTCGAATGAGTAAAAAGTGTACTCCATCTCTCTTTTATAGAATAAGGGGAGGAGGTAGTTACAAAGATCCTATGATCATAATTTATCAATTAAGATCAACAATTCACATTTCTCCTTGACTAAGTCAACATTACACATGATACAAGTTGCCATCTGGCAACCGTCTAATATTAATCCATGCACTTGATCATGTGCATCATATTCATTCTTCATCCTCATCATCAATGGATAGTTTTTCTTCTATAGGCACACTTATCTATCCCCTAATGGGCTCATATACTTGCACTATCCTTTCAATCTCCCCTCCATCTTGGACTTTGGCTTTCTTAACTACATGTTCTTATGATTTAATCTATGCTTGTAATGCAGACCATTTATTCTTTATGCTATTCAGCATCTCATTGTAATTTTATACTTGAGCCTTCATTCTCATGGCCTTATTGATGGTGTCCTTTGATAGATGGTGGAGAGGGTCATCTGCAGCAAGTTTGAAATTATCCTGGAAAGCCTTAACTACAAAGTCCTCATCCTGAGTTTCAATCTTTCCTTCTACCTTCTCTTCTAGTACCTCCAAAATTTCTGCCTCATCAGATAGGAGGTTGTACAATTTGACACTGATATCCCTCAGCCTTACATTGCACTTCTTTAGTATCTCACTCTCAAATTTAGCATCCTCATACCATATGTTCAGTAGTTTGGATGTTTGATTATTCAGTATCTTATTAGATATCAGGACATTGACTACTATGTGTTTCATTTATGACAAGGTAGTCAACTATTTCTCAATCTTAATTGACCTTTACCAAACCTCCTTTTGCAGTTTATCTCCCTTGCTCCTCATTCTACTTAGCAAGTTCCAGTTATTGAGAGAGGTCTTTATCACCTTCTCTACCTCTACAATAAATTGGATGAACCAATTGTCCATCATGTCTGCCTTATGCTTCATGATATCAAGTCCAATGACTTCATCCTATGATATAATAGTCAGAAGGGTAGAAGTGCTGACTGGCATATTATTTGGGTCTATCAACCCCTTTATGAATGTGTACGATTAGGCAATGTACCCCTTATGCACCTTATTCTTGTACTTTTCTCTTTCCACACTCTTCAATAAAGAATCAATAATATCCTTGGCCTCTTGGCCTTCTTATTCTTCGGTAGCAAAGCCCAAATCAATAGTGGACATCTAAAATTCATTAACACTTATTTCTCCTTTTGCTTTGGCTACCACAGGTATAGCTAGATCTCAGTTGTCCTCATACCTATTGTTGAATCTCTCTTTATGGCCAAAGTGGCCCTAGCTCTTCTCCTAGGTCTAACTGTATTGGTTGTGAACAATGAAGTAATATCAAATTCAGGTGCCACATTAGGGGGAGATGCATGTACCTCTTGCTGTAACCAATATGGTACCTCATCAGTAGACCCCCACTGGCTAGTATGTTCAATTTGAACATTTTGTGTTCCTATGTTCTAATCCACCCTTGGTGGTGATTGGTGTTGTTCTTGTTCACTGAGCACTTCCTCTTCATGCTCTTCTTCATGAGCAGGAACCTCTTGTGTATTTTCTTCAACTTTATCCTTCTCTCCTTATGATGGTGGATCTGCATGAGCATCAGGATTGCTCTATTTTGTCATTATTTCTTGATCTTTATGACCTTCTTCATTAATATTTTTGTTCTTTTCCTGGTCATCACCCATCTGAGAGCTTTGTTCCCCATCCTTTGATATACTTGCTTCATTAAGATCTTGGGGTTTTTCTACTTCCATCTTGTCTGGCTCTCTTTTAGGTATCTTCTCGTTACTTTGACCATCCTGCTAATCAGTCATTTCTTCTTCCTCCATTTGTACATTTACTTCTAATTTTCTTTGTTCTAGAGATGCACCCCTATCCTTATTTAGGTCATCCTCACCCTGATATGCCAGGTCTACTGCAGCCAGACTGGTAACCTAATCTACCAATTCTGCCAGACCAATTTGTTGTGCTACTATCTTAGGATTACCCTCTATAATCTCCTCCTCATCAACCTTTTGTTGTGCCATTGGAGTACCATGAGGAGTCAACTTGGTATTCTTCACTAACACCTCCATAGGATTGGCTGATACCTCATTCACAACATTATCATATGATAAATCCACTATATAATCCAAAGGAAAAGGCACATTATCTTGATTATTTTTCCTTTCTTTTCTCTATTCTTCAGCCATTTCTGTCTTGAAATGCACCATATTAGGAATGGGGACCTCATGATGTAGGGTTATTTTGATGTCCTCACCACTAACTCCTTTCAATATTATGGTGGGATTCCTTTCTATTTCTCCCCTCATTGCAGCTACCTATTTTTGAGGTGCCTCTTGAACTTTCTTTTTCTTCCTTCTTATCAGGAGGTCATCGTCATCAGCACTTTCTCCTTCCACTATGACAATAGGTGCAAGATTTGGAGCAAGCTTTATAGGAGGCTCTTATTTCTTTGTAGTTGCATGAGAAGTAGCTGTAGCAGAAGTAGAGGCTGTATCCTCCTTGGGCTAGGTATGACATATGATTGTCACCCCACCAACTTGATTACTCTTCTTCGATTTACTTTGTTGCCTCTCTCCCTTTGATACTCCCTTTTCTTTGAGGAAGTCATCATAGTCCTCATCTGTTAACTCTTTTCTTTTCCTTTTGTTATCAATTGTGAGAGCCATCCCCTTCTTCTTCAACTTGGTAACCTTTGCCTCCACCCAATCCTTGGTTAATGATATAACCCTTTGGGTTATCTATTCCAATGAGGTTTCTTCTAGCTGGTTCCAATCAGGGGAGGATATAGTTTCATTGTATATTTTCTTAGTCTCATATTCTTGAGACATTATGTTCCCATCATCTTCATGTAGTTGTATAGGCACTGGTATGTAGTCAACTATACGAATCTGGTTTAAAGTCAGCCTTTGGAATCTCCTCCTTCTCACTTCCACTTCATCGTCATAGTCAGCCCAATAGTCTTCTAGATGCATTTGATGCATTAGCTTCTTGCTTAATGCTTGCATCCTACCATATGGGTAATATGGCTTGGCTAGTGAGAAAGGCTACAATGACATCAACTGCAGTCCCCCTATTGCCTCCTTGGCACTTTCTTTGTCAGAGCACATGTACCATCCAATCATGATTGGGAATAAAACATTAGGAATCTTTCCTCTTTCAATGTAGGCCTCAAATGCAGACAATATCTACCTGGCCAGCTCCATTAGGATGACCTTATTAGTAGGATACCTTGGCAACATAAGAGGATGTCCAGTAAAACCCTCTATCCTGATATATGTGAATATGGGGAATTGGATGAACCAAGCCCCATGCTTGTATATCATGAATTGAGCTTCCCTACTCAGCCTCTTAGCTCTGTCCTCTTCCATGGTTCTTACTAAATGCATGGAAAATGAATCATTTACTCTCTGGTAGTGTTGGAGAGAGTCCCTCTATTTTAGTTGCGGATAATGGTCCCATATGTTGACATCTCCAGGGTTACTTCCAACCCTACCCTTTGTTTGCAATCCATTGAATGCACATGCATAAATGACATAAGATGATATGTGGAACATGTTATCCTTTCCTCCTAACTTTCTCATTCCTTCATCAAGGCTATCACTTATGATCTTGGCCCACTAGGGTTTGTCATTTATATCAGCTACCATTTTCATGAGCCCATACATCCAGTTCTCAAATGCTCTAGCATTTGGCCTTCCTATCATGCGACAGAGCATCACCATCATATATTGAAACTTAGGTGCAAAATCAACTTATACATATGCACATGCATCCTTGCAACAGCCTTATACATGCTGTCATTGGCTCTCCAAGAATTTACATAACTTTCCTACATTCCTTCCCACTTTTATTGTACTTCTTCTCCATTTTCTGTAGGTTTATTCTGCAAACCTGAGGGTCCTTGGGCAAATTGAAGGCTGCAGTGATGCCTTCGACTGAAAAATTTGCATATATCCAACCATGTTTCTCCACTTTTTGGGTGTTGGTATTATAGTTACGTGCACACTCAACTACCATCTCTGTAGCTTCCATTGCATAGGGAAACCCTCCTACATGCCACATGCCTAAATTGTAAATGTTGATAAGCAGGGGATCTCCGCTTCCCTTTTCTGACCTCGCCATCCATTCATCCAAATCAGTATTTCCCAAATGAGTATCGTTTATCTTGCCATATATGAATGTAACTCCCTTTGGTTGTATGCACATGGGTTTCATAAATTCTATATTTAATCTGTTCTTGCAGAGTGCCATTGAATCCTGCAATAAAGTACATGTATTTCTTACCCTAACATATCATATGATCATGCAATTCTTTGATAATATGAATATCCTAATGATTTGAAATCTTCATTCAATATATTTCATGCATCATCACATCAATTTACTATGGTAAAAACACTTTTACCTGCTCATTTGAACCATAAACGACAAAAGACAGTTTTGTTGTTACATACCTGATGTTTTCTACCCTTTTTACTATTTGATTTATATCTGGATGCATGCGCTTACCCTTCAGACACTTTCCTCCGTTCGTCGTTCGAATCCGCACCTGTTCCGTTAATTTTGCAATTTATAGTAATACAAATTAATTTGCACAGTGACTTTGTAATTTGATTTGAACACTTGGTAAATTCAAAAATGACCTCAATCCTTGCTTTTAATAAAAGGCAACAACAAATTAGGGCATGATTAATTTCATTCTATTGGAATCCATTAATCGACATCTAAGGACTGGAGATGCTAACAGGTCGCGAGCGATTATTTGAAAATTTTGAAAGGGTCAACCACTGTTAGACTGGCATTTAATGCAGGGAATGCATATTCATAGATGTCAGGAATGTTAGGAAATGTGACTAATATCTGGGAATATGATGATGACATCATCTTAAAGATGACAAACCGTTGACTAGAATCAAGTCATCCTACCCTTATTCAACAATCGTGATAAAATAACATGTTAACATGATCAGGTCAAAGTGCCATGTGGCAACTTCCTATTGGTGTTCGAGGATCCATGTGTTACATGCCTCAAGTGTGGATATGAGGATATTAAGGAACATGAGGGATCTTAAGAAATATTAGGGATATTAATTTTTTAAAACATCCCTCACATTCAAAGATTAGGATGACATCATCATCGTCGCTAATATTACAAATCCTCTTTGGAGATGACGTCACCATCATATTGATAAAGATCGGGCATGTTAATTAATATGGTAGATATTGAGAAATATGACCCTCTTAGAGTCAGGCATATTGATGGTGTCATCGTCATATCAGGTCTTCTTTATATCGGTTAGAATGACATCATTGTCATATTGAGGAAGATCAGGGATCTTTACCAATATGACAAATATTGAGAAATATCCTGATGCTAGTGTTTATGTTATATTTGAAGGTGATCCATATATTAACAAATATCAGGGATATTAGGGAAATATGACTCTTCTTGAATGTGCATGGGTACTTGACGGGTAGATAATCTCTCACTTTTAACTTTGACATCTGCATATTAGCAAATATGCGGATATCAGGTTTCACTTCATTAAAACATATATCAAGGATATTCATGAATATGACCCTCTTGGGAATATCAAGTTTGACCAAAATTTGACCATGCATAACTTCCTACACTTGAGGAATTTTAGGGTGATCCAAAAGGAAAACCCGCTTAGAATTTTGTGCTCCTTCACATTATGAGGTTCATGATGACAGAAGCTGACTTTGACATTTAACCTTTTCTATGAGGTCTATGCATACCCAGGGTGATATTATTTTGCATATGATACTTGACCTTTTACCATACTACCCAAAACAAGAAAAGCAAGGGAAAACCAAAAAAAGGTTGGGTCCCTATTTTGGTAAGGCAAAATGGGGCATGTTGTGTAACCACACAACAACTTGCCACCAAAGAAAACAATGAAATTCCAATAATTCAAGGGGTAAGTATAAGTTGGAACATAATGCTCTATCCCTTGTTAAACATAAGCATCATAGCCCTCTAGATGATATCACATTCATCAATGGAACCATGGATTGCAAGGGATCAAGTGTGTGCATGTGATTCATATCCTTCATCTTGAAGATGAGTTGAAAACACTAGTGAAGAGGTTAAGCTACATAATTTGGTTTATCCCTCATAGCCAACCTAGATAGAGCCTTGCTCCCAGCAGGTGTCTATAGCCCCAACAAGGTTATCTTTACAATTCCCCTTAATTAGAGCCCCATTGCCAGTAGGCATCCATAGACCTGGTAGAGTTACTTAGATGGCCTAATTTCTCTTTAGATATTCAATATATTTCTTCTCTTTTTTTTATTCATAAGATGTCATCATGTAAGCACATTTTGCAAGGTGTAGTCACTTGCTGATTTAGGTTGGGAATTGCAATGGTAGCAATCACAACCTTTTGATTTTTCACTTAACCCCACACTGGTATGTTCAACAAACCCAAGGCTGTTAGGTGTGTTATGTGAAGATCTCCTTGAGCAAGAAAAGCAATACTGATGAATAGGATATCACAGACCTAATTAGGGATACTTGTTAACATGAGATACAGTCTATGTAAAAACTTATATCTAACTCTTGAATTCTAACAATTTTAGTAGTGTTCTATAGTGAAAAGGTGCATCATTTTGCCAAATCAAAACAAAAACTCAATGCCAACAAACCAAAATCTAACACACAAAACATGCTATACAAACAACTATACAGAATGTACATTATGGTACAGTATCATGACCCGACTTTGTCTAAGCTTGGAAATAGTGTTTAAAGAATTGTCCATTGATTGGTAATGGAACATCCTCACTTGTTAGGGTCTTGAGTCTATAAGTACTATCTCCTAGGATCTCTAAAATATGGAAAGGACATATCTGTTGGAATTTGTCTAGACAACTAAGAGGGGGGTGAATCAATTGTCACATAATTTAAACTTTTCTACCTTTAATCTTCTTTTACAACTCACAATCAAATAAACATTAAAGCATGAATCAATAATACATGAGCAGATGCATAAATAACACAATTGACACCAAGATTTTTAGTGTGGAAACCTAGTTGAGGGAAAAACCATGGTGGGGATTAGCCCACAAAAATTAATACCATGTTAAAAGTACTTTTACAAATGAGAATGCACATGCATTCGGGCTCACTGCCTACAAATGATTACAAGAGAATAACAGATGTTTTGAACTGATGAGAAGCATCTACTAATGCATGAATTCAGTTCTGAATAAGCAAAAAACACTGATCTTACACATTTCATCTTCACTCTGCCCTGTTTACTGCTCTGCCTTCATCCGAATCTTAGATCTCTACTCTTTTCACCTTTACTCCATATTTGCAACACACACCCACCAAAATCATCCAAATCCATCAGCTATATATATCCGCATTTTGATCTTTAATTACTCTTTAGTCAGCTTCAAGAACACTTGGAACTTTATTGAATACTAAGCTCGGTCGACTAGATCCATGCATAAATTGAGATATGGACCAACACTTACACTCAAAAATCATTAGTCAGGTTGGCTACTATCACTGATCAACATAACTTGTCCAACCAACAACTTCCATACATCCAGAACCAAGTTTAATTACAATGTCAGCCTGTTCTTCTTCTGTCTGTTTTGTAAAACTATTAACCCAATACTCAGATGCTAATAACTATTGACTCCTCCATCACCAGAGGACAAAATTCTAGATTTAGATTTTATTGACAATGCTTATAACTTCCTCAGATCCATAGTAGACTCTGATCTACTCCCGAGGAGATCCAAACCAAGATACTAGACCTTATCATTGTAAGCACAAAAATCACGCACTACCTCCACGAGGACCCCTATGATGAGTTAGATCCTTGTCACATACATGTAAGCATGAAAATAAATCCTTTGGGCAGTAGGCCTCTTGACAAAGTGTCCTCTCTTCTTGTTTTGTGTCATTTCTACTTTGTCGATTCTCCTTCTTCTCCTTCTTCCCCATTTGCAATGCTTTTCAACACTCGTTGCGACACTTGTCAATTTGCATTTTATGGCTTGCGACCTTAATCTGAGGCCTTGTGAGTGTCTTGCAGGTAAGTTTTTACCTCGTCCCTTTGTGTTTTCATCTAGTGTACCTCATAGAAGCCTTCTAGAGGTCCCCCGATCCCTCTCCTACTTTCCATTTTTAGTTTTGACCTTCCTATCCAAATCTCCCCCTATTATTTCCAGATCTACCTGGGAGATCCTACAGACACAAGTGGAGATTTGGATTCTTCCTCATGATTGACTTATTTCTTGATGCAGAAATCATCTTTTTCCTCCCTCTTTCCTTCTACCACCTTGATTTCTACATTATGCCCTGTTTAATCCCAGATCTCCCTGGGTGACCCATGATCTCCCTGGGTGACCCTATCTGACAAAAGTAGTGACCCTACCATCTTTTGTCCTGTAGAAAAATTAAAGTTTCTTTCATGTTTTTTCTCTATTTTCTCTCGTTTTTCTTTCTATTTGCATGATTTTTGATCCTTGATATAGAGTTAACTATTTCATGCACCCACACATGCATAATTAGCTCTATTTGATCTCTAATTAACTCTCCAATCAATCTCATGCATTTTTCCTATCTCCTTTTCTTCTTCAGTGATAAGCTATCATTACTTCATCACTCTCCTTCTTGCTGAGTTCACTGGGCAATCAACCTTGTTAACTCCCCAATCTATTCTTGTTAACTCATCAATCAAATGAGTTAACTCTTCAATCCAATCCCTTCTTCAAACCTATAAATACCCCCTCCCTCAAGCACAAAGGGAGGCAAATTCATTGTGCACCAACTCTTTCCAAGTTTGCTCTCCAACCTAGCATCCACATGCCCAATATAGGACGTAAGTGCCTTTTATTTTATTTGTTTCAATCAAGTAGAATCATGCTACTTAATTTTCAGCCATTGTGCTCAATTCAAAGCTCACATCGAGCTCACACAAGCTTCACAAAATCTTCTCTTTGCTTCTTCAGGTCATTTTGTCGTCGAGAGAACCAACTGCTATCACAAAAGGATTCGAGGTTGCCTACAGAAGGATCACTAAGGGATATTGGAGTCTTCAAATCTTCATCTATTCAGGTTCTTTTATTGCTTTCATAGTAATTAGACAATCATCTTACTCTTGGGAATAGTAACATACTTGCTTTTTCCTTGATAGATTAGATCTTGTATGCTAGATTAGTCAGTTTTGCATTCTTATATCTACTTTGTTAGAAAAAGCATCTTTCCTTTTTATTAGATTAAATTGCATTGAAAATAGCAAAAACCCACAAAAACATAGACTACACATTGCATTTGAAAAAGACATATAGGATTGCATACATATTTCTTTCATAGATTAGAAGCATTTTCATTTCCAAAAATACTCTAAAAAAATACCAAAAAGATGCATTGCATGTCATTTAGTTTGCATTCATATAAAGTAGACAACATCAAAAACCCTTGATTCCATCACGAGGTAAACACGGATCAAGAGACTTTAAACAAACCTTTGATTTCATCATGAGGTACAAATAAAGTCAAAACACAAGTCAAACCCTAGGTCAAAACCCTAGATTTGGTTAGAGTTAGCAATCACACAATTTCCTCCATCCTGATTCACACATATGTTTAGGAGTGAGGAGAGAGTGGGTGAGAGCTGTCTAAGACAAGATCAAGGAAATTAATCCACAACCACAGCAACACACACACGCTCCACCAAAAGAGGATCCATTTGTTCTCTTGTTGATTAAGGAAATTAGGCAATTACAATTACATAGAGCATTTATCAGAGACATAGAAACAAGAGAAAACATCAACAAGAACAACCATTTGCCCACACAAAGGTGGAATTCAAGGAATCCAAATAGAAGAAGAGAGACTAGTGACCTTTTCGGTCATA
The DNA here is from genome assembly GCA_027924645.1 of Cunninghamia lanceolata. Lineage (NCBI taxonomy): Eukaryota > Viridiplantae > Streptophyta > Pinopsida > Cupressales > Cupressaceae > Cunninghamia > Cunninghamia lanceolata. The sequence goes on along the minus strand of BSBN01000430.1, from coordinate 16,749,776 downwards.
GGGTTATCTCAACCACCACAACAATTGAATGAAACATACAAAATGCACAACAAAAAAGGCCATAGAACTTGCCAACCCCCCTTCATGAAGTCCAGCTCTCCAACAAGCTAGACCCCCATTGTGTCTTGTCTCCTCTTGACTGGCTAGTTCTACATGAGCGAGAGTGACGTGGTAGATCACCCCATGGCAAGGAGGGAAAGGATCTATGTGTGTGCCAAGATCTGACTCAACAACCTCCAGGCAACCAGAGTCACAATTTTGAGCATACATATTTTGGTGAACCCAACGTGAAGAGCAAAGCCTTTTGGTCAAGCTTTTTGCGTTCCTATTACAAAGTCATCTTCAATGCAGAAAAACATTTTAAGATTTATTTCATTTCTTCTCATAGCCATTTCAACTTCCACCATATGTGCCATCATCTATTCCATTTATTCTACGGTGTCTATGGCACCCCCGAATATGATGGAACCGAATTTGAACTAGGGAAACTTTCCCTCAAACAAACCTGAAACACCTTCTTTTGATAGGTATGTGTCTTCTCATCTAGATGCACATGTTACCAACTATTATGACTATGAAGACTCTGACTATGAAAATGAGCCAAGAGAGTCTAGGTGCTCTCTATCCTTCAATAACCTAGCTTGGGAAAATGATTCAGCCATACCAAATGCCCCTCATAAAGCTAGAAGGGTAAGATTGAAAATATGTCGACCAGAACAACCTTCCACAAGTACATTGAACACTCACCTCGATGAAGAGGTTCAAAGGTTGGAAAGGCATTTACAGGAAACCAAGGATGCTCAAGAACCATTAAGGATAACCTTGGAAGAAGAACAAAAAGAGAAGGCCACATGAGAGGAAGCCCATTGCCATGAAACTAGTCGAAGAGAACATCCTAGAAATGAAGAGAACCCTAGAGCTGTAACTCCTACAGATGTAATCTCAACCTTAGTGCAAAGAATCGATATCCTAGAAGCAGAACAAGCTGCTCCAGAGAAAAGAACAAAATCTCACGAACAAGACCAAGGGGCATCACAAAATCCTCCTTACCTCAACTACTATTCATGACATGCTAGCAACGAGACTTGTCTGAATGGGATTCCTCCTATTCAGAACAATCCAATGAATCCAATGATGGGTTATCAAAACCCACCCATAGGGTTGTTACTGACAAACCCACAATCTCAAAGTGCTTTCCTAGGAACATACCTTAAATATCTAAAGGAGCCTCTAGACCAGAACATGAGTGTGCAACTACCCTGACCATTGCCTAATCTCCCAAAGTTCAAGGGAGAAAGAGACCCAAACTCCCACATCAAAGCTTATACTATAGCCATAAGGGAACTCCTTCCTTGGGATGGAGTTGTCACAAACATCTTCCCAAAAATGCTTGAAGGCATCACCCTAGATTGGTATTATTATCTTCCAGAAGCTTCTATCCACTCGTTTAGACAACTGATTGGAGAATTTGTCATGGCATTTGACATGAACAAACTCGTAAAAATAGGGATTAGAGAGTTCCTCATGATGAAACAAGAGCTGAATGAATCCATAGCACATTTCATCACCCGATGGAGACAAGTGCTCTACTCTTCAACCAGTACTCCTAACATGGACCACCGAGAACTGTACAACCTCTTCTTGCATGCCCTTAACAAAGACATGAGAGAAGATGTCCAAAAACTACCATACAAATCCTATGAGGAAGCGTTGGAAAGTGCCTTAAGAATTGACCAAGCTGCCATCGACAGTGGTAGGAAGGTCTATGGTTCAAACAGAAAAACAACAAAAGAAGACATGGGAAATAATGCCTCTACTATCAAAATTCACAAAAATAATAGGAATGCAACCACAGATGGGGTAACAGATCAACCCCCCTTTCAAAAGGATAAGAGATGATTACAATGGGAGAGATTATTACCCTCCTAATGTAAATGCCATAGATTAGCCTGGGAACAATGGGTATTACACCTCGAGATAACTATCAAGGCTAGAACCACGACAAAAATGGGAATGGAAATGATGGGAGGTATGAAAGACCCACTTATGAATACAACCAGTATTGTGCTTTTCATAGAACAAAAGGACATAGTACAAAATCTTGTAGGGAATACAATAGATTCATAGAAAAGATTCCAGAGGATCAGCAATGCTTGTTCATAGAAATGTTCCTGAGCCCGCAATAGATCACCCCTGACATTAAAGATACAAGGAAAAACTAGGCTCCCATAGCACTTCAAAATGCAAACATGAGGATTTATCAGGACCCGTTCCCTACACACAAGAACACTGAGACAACAAATACAGATAAAGCAATTCAAAGTAGTATCCTTGAAGTCCCACCTCAACTAGGACAAAAAGGAGAAACTAAATTGATGGGGTTGGTTGAGATCATGCATGATGAAGAAAAAGAGAGTCATGAGGAAGACAATGAGAAAATTGAAACATGTGAAGGCACCGTCTCGGTAGTTAAACCAACACCAACTCTTATCAAACTTTATGAACTCATAGAGGACCTAAAGAAAACATATGCCCACATCTCATTCATTAATTTTCTCAGAAACTCCCCCTCACATTGCTCAGCTTTGTTGAAAGCCATAGGCCTAAGATATCTTGACCAGATCACACCACCACCAAGTGAACAAATCAATCATGTTGACTATGATCTTACCCCACCAAAATTGGAACTTAAAGATCTAGGGTTTTTCTTTGATTTACAATAGATGCCCTCTAAGGCAAAATTAATAAAAAAAGGAGACCCCATGTTTGGGTCTACAACACATGTATCAAATGAACGTTGATCAATGACGAAGCTACAGTGAACATAGTTCCTTTTTCCCTTTTGGAGAGAATGGGCTATGGACACACAAACATCACCACTTCAAGGGACACTTTAAGTGGATATGATAATCTGAAGGTAGCCACCATAGGAAAAATCACTCTCCCAGTGACCTTGGGTCCCAAGATGATCCCGACTACTTTTTATGTCATAGACAAAGACACAGGTTATAACATAATTCTTGAAAGGCCATGGATACACTAGATGAAAGCTGTACCATCTACGCTTTTTCAAGAAGTTTGATTCCTACACATAGGGAAGGTATATGTTGTGTAGGGAGATCTAGAACCATTCAGCATGTTAAAGTCTAATACCCCAAACAAACGCATAGGGCTTCAAATAGACTATGAGCTCCCTACAAACAAGTTAACAATCCCAAGTCCAACATTGCAATCAATATGTATCAAAAGGATGGGAACCCTGGAAAAGACCGTGAATACAACATACATCAAAACTCTAGAAAATGGGCCACCACAATAGCAAAAAGAAGTGGTCCCCAAGGAAAAGATAATCAAAATCATGGAATTGATCGAAAGGGATAGACCACTCCAATTCCCCCTAGAGATACTCACCATTGGCTTCCATGAAGTCTATAAACTTTTCCCATGCATAGGGGAAAAGCCTCATAGAATTAAAGACTAGATATTTCAAACCACAACCTTGGATCTAAGTAATACACCCCCACATGCTTTCTTAGATGCCGATGAAGACATGACAGAAGGGTACACCCCACTATCACCACTGAGTAAGCCACATTTCCCTGATACACCTGAAGAAACATAATCATATGAGCCCCTCACCCCAACAGAGGACTCGCATCAACCAATATTACCCATGGAAGAGGAATATTCTCTGAACAATGAATCAACCAATGTTATAGGGGTGTTACCTAAGATGTTTGTAGTATCCAAACCACAAGAGAAACCAACCACTTCTGCCTCGGTTCAATTAAACAAACTTGGTGAATGGGAAGCACCTCGGGTACAAATAGAAATGGTGGAAAGGTTTCCTAATGAAGATGAAGAAAGTGAAGGAATCTTTCATAGAGAGTGGAAGATGAGAGTGACAGTTGGTATCGAAGACCCTGTCATCTTTGAATTGCCAAAAAGTTATATTGGGTATGCCATGGATTTGAGACCAGAACCCAATGGAAGGACGAGTATAAGATTTGTCCCTCCTGATGAACAAAGGGAGCCACAAACTCCCCTTGAGCTATTCCAATTCTTACAAAGAATCCAAGAGAGACCAAAAATAAAAATCTACATGTAAGAACAATTTGATCTATTGATAGAATTACTCAATTGTAATGGAGTCCTGTATTGGAGCCCCTCCCACCAACATGCCTTCCAAAATTTATTGTGTCTCGCAATGCCAAAAGAAACTATTGAATTGGAAGAAATAGACTCGAGTAGTAAACCATACCAAATAGGAGAACTTGTCCTAAGAAGAGGTAACACGAAAAACAAGAAAAAGAGATGAAAGAGAACCTTTTCGGAAGACTGGAAAGGCCCATACATGGTTAAAGAAGATATTGGATATGGTGCTTATCTCTTGTGCACAATGGAGGGAGAGGAATTTGGAGAAATAGTCAATGCCTTTCACCTCAATAAATATTATGTCTAAAAGACCAAAAAAATCATAAAACACAAAAATACAAAAATATTATAAAACTCAAAAAAAAACAATTTGTTTCTTGTATTACCATTTGTGACTTGCTCTTACACTATTTTCCCTTTAGTAAGGAGTCTAATGTTGCCTAGATATATGTCATCCTTCCAAGATCTAGAGATCCTTCACTTTTTCTTTCACAATTTTCCATAATCCCCCTTCACTCCCAGTGAATCTAAAATCAAAGCCTAGCTCTTAGCTTTACACTAATCCCAATCTTAATGAGTTAAGATGTTAGGTCTAAGAAAAGTCAGTATTCAAACCTACAGTGTTCAAAGGAATCCTGCAAGTAGCCCTTACCAATTCTTCCCTACTAGAAGAGAAGTCCAACTAGATTACGAAAGCTTTAGGTGGCGCTTAGCCCCTTATCTCTCTTGGCCAAAAACATCAGGAAGAACAAAACTCTGAAGGAAGCAATCTAAGATACGAGCGAATAAAAAAAAATGAGTGAACAAAATAAGAGTGTAGAGAAGTGAGAATTAAGAGATCAAATCATTGCATAGAAAAAATTCCAAAAGTATTCATTTCTAGAAAAGTCAGAAAATCCAAAAAAAATGAGAAAAGATAAGTGAGGAAAAATACAAAAAAAAGTAAAGAGCAAAAAAAAGAGATACAAAAAAAAGAGTGAAAGAGAGAAGATTGTTGAATGTCTATACTCTTGGGTGGAGATCAATCTAAGCTTGAAGCCTCAAGAGTGACATTCTAACAGAGAAAGTAAGGTACAAAGCACACACATGCACTAGGCTGAGCAAAGTTGAAGAGTCTAGTTGTCTCTAGGATCATCTTCTATCTAGGGACCCTTGTTCTTTCTTATTTTTGTCCTTTACCCGGGGTCTATCTTACTTGCCATCTCTAATCTAAGTCTAGAGAACACCTATAAAACTTGATGATCGTCTAAGTTGAAATCCTGTCAAATTGTCTTATCTAGATAAGGATCAGTGCTTAGCCTTTAGCAAAGCCTAGAAATCAGAAGCACTCCATAATTTATTTTTCATTCCCCGCTCGAGTTTTTCTAACAACCCATCTTACAGCCCTGAATAGATTCCTTATATCAAGACAACCTGCAATCCCCTAAACTGAAAATGGTGTTTAAGAGTAGTCAATCTGTTTGTCCCATATCACATTCATATCAAAATTAGAAAAAGAGTCACAAAGCAATAAAGTCAAATGTCATATATCATGACATTCAGTAAAGTATTGTAGTTTCGTTTACTGCATTTCTTGTGTGCCCGCATTATCATATCATAAGCTACATATCATACATGTCTCCTTCAAAATTACAAATATATGTCATTGTTGTCATATTGTATTTGGTAAAAGAGTTGAAAAGGTCAAAACATAATCAAAAAATTCCTCAAAACTTCCAAACATGCACAAGAGATGAGTACGGAGTTCCACAAGGGAAAAACCATAGAAAAAGATAAGCTTTCATAGATGTATCTCAAGTTTTCACATACAAATGGTATCACAGAGCTAAGAAAAAATGCTCTCAAGAGAAGTAGAGGCTCCCCATGCTAGGGGGCATGAATTTGAGAAAAACAAGTTAAAGTTGGTTCCCTCCAACAAAACCCTTAGGGCTTCAGCTCCTCCATATACAAGTACTGCTTGTCGCTCCATGGGACCTATGAGAGTGATGTGCTCTGATGTGGGCATGCGATTGTGAAGGGCTCACCATTCTAGTGCCAGAACACCCAACATTAAGGTGAGCCATCTCCTGAAGCACTTTGTTCTCACCATGAAGCATGCTAACCTGGGTTTTCAAACTTGTGATCATCTCACACCCATGGTAGATAGGAGCAAAAATGTCTATGTGTCACCCTGCAGTAGGGGGCACACCAGGATCATCTAAGAGATGACCGTGGGTCATCATAGTAAAAGGGAAGGTTAATCCAACATTAACCTCATGAACCAAGTCCCTCCACTCTTCAACATTGCCTAAAAGGCCAAAACCAAAGTTAGGATCAAGTCAGTGCCAAAAAGAGAGAAGACAAAACAAAAGCCAAAGTAAAGTGCTTGTAGAGAAAAACTCACGTGGATCTCCAGGCTGCTAGTTAGAGTCAAACTAACGCATCACCTCATCTGAGTGAGGATAATGAACAATAGGAGGACTCTCAGGAATGTTAGGAGCCTCATGTGAGACATTAATGTCCTCAAAATCCTCATCCTTGAGAGGAGCCTCATTTGATGAATCATTGCTATCAGGAACATAGTCCTCATCAGTGGACTCTGAATCAACAACCACAGTCATAGATCAGGAAGGAGTCCCTCTCCCTCCCCTTTGTCATCCTCTAGAAGCTCTAGTAATGAAAACACTTGGAGTCAAGGGTGTCCAAACAATGCTCTTCTATCCAATCTCCCCCATCTCTTGAACGGTCCTATAGCAAGTGGACACTGGGGGCAAGTCCTCTAAGACATCCTCATTGAACTACTACAAGACTCGATCTACTCGATGAGCTTCAACCTGACCATTGCAATCTATGATCTCTAGAACCTCATGGCAGTATGCTCTCACCTCACCATGTTAGGGCCAAGCCCCCTCCATGTCACGGTAAGGATCAAAAATCACATCATCATCTATAAGGGTGGCAACAATGGGAAGTGTAGCATCATAATGACCAATATGTGCCCACCTCGCTGCTCTTAGTAATAGCATGTCTAGAAGAGGAAATAGTAGGGGCACTAGAGAGAGGGGAACTAGAGAGAGTGGCACTAGAGAGAGGGGCATTTTAACGAAAGGGCATTTTGATCGTGCAGTTGACCCAGTAGATTCTGTTGAGTAAGCACCAGTTCCATATCCAGTGACATAGATAGAGGTAGCTTAAGAACCAGTTGGATAACTAGAACCAGTTGACTCAGTAGATCCAGCCCTTGATGTAGATGAAATAGCCCTACTATTCTATGGGAGCCTGTAGACTCTGTTGCTTAAGCAGTAGAACCACCATCAGTAGATTATCTTGTTGATCCAGTCGATGATCCAGTTTATCCATAAGCATCAAAGCTAGTATCTTAACCAGATCAAGAACCAAAAGTATACATAGCATCATAAATAAGAGCAAGGGTAGATGCATAAGTAGATTAAGTGGATCCATCAGCACTATAGTTGCAGAGATCGATGAAGCAGCTGGTTCAGTCAATTAAGCAGTCAGTGAAGCACAAGTAGATATAGTGGGTGACCCAGTTGCTTAGCTTGATCTAGTAGATTTAGTCGTTGACCAAGCAACAATACCAGTAGTAGCTGTTGATGTGTATGATCCATAAGTAGATTACGCAATTTAAGCATACGCCCCCCCTCTCTAAATTGTGGGTAGGGGGAGATAGGTTCTGGCAGCTTATTCAGTAGTTTATCTGACAGTAGCAGAGTAAGCATAGCTATACCTACGAGCTTATCTAGCAGCATCAGGGTGGGTGGGAGGACATTACGGTCCCAAAGCTAGTTGTTTACCTAGTCCCAGTAGCAGTAGCAATACCAGCTTAAGCCATTGATCCAGTAGGTTAAGTAGTCGGTTAAGAACTCCGTTGATGGTGACGTATAGATAGATCCGAAGCTAGCAGCAGTACGACCGGCAGCAGCACCAGCATAAGCAGCATAGAAAGCAGAGGCAAAGGCATAGTAAGTAACACCTCCTCAGAAGTGGGATGCAAAGCCAAGGTACTAAAGAAAGTAGAACTCATGTCTGGTCTCTAGGATGATTAACCCCCATGAAAGTAGCCCAAGAAGCCTTGTTCTCAGAAGACTCATTGGTAGGAAGAAATAGAGTTTGTCACCTTATAGGGACCCCAAGAATATGATATACATCATATAGAGTGATAGTCCACTCTCTTGAAATATGCAGGAACTTGAACATGTTCCTATCTGGATCCCAGTAAGTCAGAATATCTAGCATATCTGAGATACATGATGGATCATGAGAACATGACAAACTCTTCCAAGGCCTATCCTATTCAGTATGGCATGATCCTCTGCACTTAGGGAAGCAAACATCCTTGAAAGCCACCCTTGTTCTCAACCAACATTCCATCAAATGCGCCCCTCCTGCAAAATCAAAAGAGAAGTTTAGATTAGATCTCGTAAACTCGTAAAAACACAAAAAAGGCATTAAAACCATCAAAAATTGTAATAAACGAGCAGATTAAGTGACCAAGTTCATGTTAGTTCAGAGCAAAAGAAGCATTAAACAATGACAAATGCAACCAAAAACTGGTCCCACAGGGTCGTCCCCCGGGTGACCTAGGTGTCAATCAGGATCTCCCTGGGTGACCCTGTTACAAAGCAGGATCCCCAAGGGCGACCCTGTTGTCAGACAAGATCTCCCTAGGCGACCCTACCTGCTAGAAGGGGTGACACTATAAGCAACCCCCTTGAGAAAAAATTAGTCCAAAAACTCTGTTTCTTGGCCAATTCTGGAAAATAAAAAACCGGCCCTGCTCTAAATGATAAGATGAATACAATGCAACAAGAAAAATCACCAAAAATAGATGATTTCAAGAGATTTTTGCAAAATTCAACCTAGGGTTTGGAGGATGAGTTCTCTGCAGCTGAGGAAGAGGCTACCATCTCTACAATCCCCTCGATGATACTTCTTTATCAGCTGCTCACACGAACAATTCTGTCATCGTCTCGCTTCGATCTCACAATTTGGCTCTCTTTGTTTGCCCTTAGCTTAGTTTCATTTTGTGCATTTAGTCTAGTTTGTTTTGCTTTTATGCATTTGTTTTGTGCTTTGTTTTGCATGCTCTCATACCTATAGGTTCAAACCAACAAAAGCAAGTGACTAGTCAAACTAAAACAATCCATGGTAAGTTCGTCATTTCAGTTTTCATTATTTATTTTGATATATTTAGATGCTGGACCGATACTAGTTATTGCAGGTACAAATTGCAAAAAATTGACAATAGGTAAGGCCTAGTTTGGGAATGATGTCTACCTTTCATGTAGACTAGCATCCCTGAAGGGGGCAAATATGTAACCACAAAAATCACGCACTACCTCCATAAGGACCCCTATGATGAGTCAGATCCTTGTCATGTACATGTAAGTGTGAAAATAAATCCTTTGGGTAGCAGGCCTCTTGACGACGTGTCCTCTCTTCTTGTTTTGTGTTGTTTCTACTCTATCGATTCTCCTTCTCCTTCTTCCCCTTTTATGATGCTTTTCGACACTCATTGCGACACTTGTTGATTTACATTTTCTAGCTTGTGACCTTAATCCTAGGCCTTGTGAGTGTCTTGTACGTGTGTTTTCACTTCGTTCCTTTGTATTTTCATCTAGTGTGCCTCATAGAAGCCTTCTAGAGGTCCCCCAATCCCTCTCCCAATTTCCATTTTCAGTTTTGACCATCCTATCCAAATCTCCCCTATTATTTCTAGATCTCCCTAGGAGATCCTACAGATGCAAGTGGAGATTTTGATTCTTCCTCATGATTGACTTGTTTCTTGATGCATAAATCATCTTTTTCCTCCCTCTTTCCTTCTGCCACCCTAATTTCTAAATTCTACCTTATTTCATCTCAGATCCCCCTGGGTGACCCATGATCTCCCTTGGTGACCCTGTCTAACAAAAGTGGTGACCCTGCCATCTTTTGTCCCACAGAAAAATGAAGTTTCTCTTGCATTTTTGCTCTATTTTTGCCCATTTTTATTTTTGTTTGCATGATTTTTGATCCTTCATATAGACTTAACTATTTCATGTACCTACACATGCATAATTAGCTCTATTTGATCTCAAAATAACTCTCCAATCAATCTTATGCATTTCTCCTATCTATTCTTCTTCTTCAGTGATAAGCTATCCTTGCTTCATCACTCTCCTTGTTGAGTTCACTGGGATATCAACCTTGATAACTCCCCAATCTATTTGTGTTAACTCATCAATCAAATGAGTTAACTCTTCAATCCAATCCCTTATTCAAACCTATAAATACCCCCCTCCCTCAAGCACAAAGGGAGGCAAATTCATTGAACACCAGCTCTTGCCAAGTTTACTCTCCAACCTAGCATCAATATGCTCAATACAGGATGTAAGTGCCTTTTATTTTATTTGTTTCAATCAAGCAGCATCACATTGCTCAATTTTCAGCCATTGTGCTCAATTCAAAGTTCACATCGAGCTCACACAAGATTCACAAAATCTTCTCTTTGCTTCTTCGGGTCATTTTGTCATTGAGAGAACCAACTGCTGTCACAAAAGGATTTGAGGTTGCCTACACAAGGATCATTGAGGGATAGTGGAGTCTTCAAATCTTCATCTATTCAGGTTCTTTTATTGCTTTCATAGTAATTAGACAATCATCTTGTTCTTCGGAATAGTAACATACTTGCTTTTTCCTTGATAGATTAGATCTTGTATGCTAGATTAGTCATTTTTGCATTCTTAGATCTACTTTGTTAGAAAAAGCATATTTCCTTTTTATTAGATTAAATTGCATTGAAAACACCAAAAACCCATAAAAACATAGACTACACATTGCATTTGAAAAAGACATATAGGATTGCATACATATTTCTTTCATAGATTAGAAGCATTTTCATTTCCAAAAATACTCTAAAAAAACACCAAAAAGACGCATTACATGTCATTTAGTTTGCATTCATATAAAGTAGACAACATCAAAAACTCTCGATTCCATCATGAGGTAAACACGGTTCAAGAGACTTTAAACAAACCCTTGATTTCTATTAGATTTAGGACAGACAACTCAGAGAGGGGGGGTGAATCAATTTTCCAAAACTATCTTCAAATTAACCACTTAATTCCACTTTGTAATTCAGTAGCATAATAATAAATCAATCATGGAAACACAATGCATTAAATCAAGAGCAAAAACATATTAACACATAAGACACCAAGATTTTGACGTGGAAAACCTGGTTAAGGGAAAAACCATGGGGTGACTAACCCAAGATTGTATTCTCTATTAAAAGAATAGAAAGAACAAAATGGCACATGCCAATTAGGTCTCACTGCCTGAGCACACTGCTTACAAGAGGCCCACTGTCTACAGGAGACACACTGTCTATAGAATAATAAGTATTACATACTTGAACTGAAGAATAGCATCTTCACCATGCTTGAGTCAGTTCCATTTAAGCCCAATACTTCTACTCTGCTTTTCACTCCTCTTCTCTCTACCACATTCTCATCTCCACAAGACACCTTTGAGATGACTTTGCAACTCCTTATTTATTCAAGACATCGACTTAGGGGTAATCATCCAAGTCGGTAAACATTATAGGGCAAATACATAAATACAACATGACTTATTACAAAAAGACTTCACACAGATCAACACGTTGTCGGCCACACAGATCTGAGACTTCAATCCTTCTTTAGGAACACACCATTCTTCATAGAGCATCTTCAAGATCATCCGCAAGAGGTGTAACTCATTCGGTTGGCCAGACTTAGGAAGAATATCATCATCTGAAAGTAATTCTTCAATTACAAGCTCAATCTTCAATACAGACCACCAACATGAACTAGAAATAATCCAAAGACCTCCACAAGATTTCTTGAATCACCAAGAACATCCACACTACTTTTTCTTACTGAAATCATTCTTCTCTTTCATCTGGAACCTTAAGAACATAGTCTGTCATCATTGTCATATTGGAATAGATGCTTGTGAACCTCCAGACCACGAACCAATTGAGTTGTCAAGTCACATTGACTTCCTAAACACTCCACCAAATCCACAGAATAGGATATTGCATTTTTGGATCTCACCGGACCTATCTGTGTCACTCTGTCACCACTGAGCACCTGCCAGAACCCGTTTTACTTAAGTGGCCATATCTTCTTCAGATCTTCATGCGGACCTCTGAAGTCTTTACTGGATCATCTTAAGACACATATCTACAAACCCTTTGACGCGTATCCTCTGATATTCATCTTAGCTTGGATCTTTACCTTACTGCCTTCATTGTTCTTCTCTGTTCCTGATAGGACTGATTTTCTCAATATCCTCAGCAATTTTCTCAATGTCCTCAGCATACAATTCATCCAATCCTTATCATTAATGCAACAGGAGTATGTTGACATCAATGACAAGATCGGTTATGCCCATACTTGCAACAATCTCCCCCTTTGTCATTGATGGCAACATATGATGTGAAAAACTATTATAACCATTAAGACAAGAACTTCTTCTTACTGACACAACTCCCCCTATCAACAACAACCATTCACATGTCTTCTCTTCTTTTACTTCTCCCCCTTTGATCAGAAACCACTTGTTCTTCGCATGTCTTCTCTCCCCCTTTGACATCAATGGCAAAGGGCACATACTTGCATCAATTTAGAATCATACCGGCTGCTCCCCCTAAGTAGCAGCTTCCCAAACATCAATCCGGACCACAAGATATGACTGTGAGATCCACCAAACTGATGCACATTAGTTCACCTTAATTCATCAGAGGGGTAATAACGCCTAACTTCTCCCTGAGATATTCAAAAGAGTCCTTAGGTAGAGGTTTAGCACAAATATCTACAATCTGATCCTTCGAAGGTACAAACTCCAATCTAACTTCATTCTTGTTCACTTGCTCTCTCAAAAAGTGAAATTTGATGGATATATGTTTAGTCTTTGAATGCAACACCGGATTCTTTGATATATTTATTGCACTTGAATTATCAAAGAAGATTGTGATAGGTTCCTCATACTCCACTCTGATGTCTCTTAGCATTTGCTTCATCCACAAAACTTGAGTGCAACTACCTGCTACTGTAATATATTCTGCTTCTGCAGTGGACAGAGATATTGCCTCTTGTTTCTTGCTCAACCAAGAAACTAATCTGTTCCCCAAAAAGAATGTTCCACCACTGGTACTCTTCCGGTCATCCACATCTCCTACCCAATCCGCATCTGTATATGCATGAAGAGAGAAATTATGGTCTCTAGGATACCACAAACCATACTCAACTATCCCTTTTAGATATCTAAAAATCCTCTTGATTGCCATGACATGAGATTCTCTAGGATCAACTTGGAATCTAGCAACAAGACCAAAAACATTCATAATGTCAGGTCTAGTTTGAGTGAGATACAATAATCCTCCAATCATTGACCTGTACTTTTTCTAATCAGCCTTAGGAGAGTAATCTTCTTGGCTCAATTTACATCTAGTTACCATGGGAGTACTCATTGGTTTTGAATCTTCCATCCCAAATTTTTTCAACAATTATTTCACATATTTGGTCTGAGAAATGAAGATTTCTTTCTTTGTTTGAATGATTTGCAGACCCAAGAAGAAATTCATTTCCCCAAACATGGACATCTCAAATTCACTTTTCATTTGATTTGTAAAAGTTTTGCACACACTATCTCTTCCTCCAAAAATGATATCATCAACAAACACTTCAACAATCAAGATATTTTCATGATCAATTTTGAAATACAAATTACTGTTAGCAATACCTTTGTTGAAACCAATCTTCAAAAGATGCTTATCCAATCTCTCATACCAGGCTCTTGGGGCTTGCTTCAATCCATACAGTGCTTTCTTCAACTTGCAGACCAAATCACCATGATCAGACAATTGAAATCCCTCGGGTTGTTCAATGTAAACTTCTTCCAAGTCACCATTCAGGAAGGTAGACTTGACATCCATCTGCTGTACTTTGAAGTCCTTGAAGGCAGAAAAGGTAAGAAATAACCCGACTACTTCAATTCTTGCCATCAGAGAAAAAGTTTCTTCAAAATCAACTCCTTCTGCTTGAGAGTAACCCTTGTAGACCAATTTGGCTTTGTTTCTGACTACTTCACCATCTTCATTTAGTTTATTCTGGAATACCCATTTGGTTCCAATCACATTCTTGTTTCTAGGTCTAGGAACAAGATGCCAAGTGTGATTTTTCTTAATTTGCATCAGCTCTTCGTCCATTGCTTTAGTCCATCTTTCATCATTGCATGCTTCATTTACTAACTTTAGTTCAATCTTTGAAATCAGACAATACTCTTCTGAGTCTTGAGCAATCTTTCTCCTTGTTTAAACACCTTTTCTTTTATCACCTATGATCTGATCTTTAGAGTGATTCAGTCTTACATACCTGGGAATTTTGGAACTCTCTTGCACATCTATTTCTTGAACAGGTTCATTCAAACTCATCTCTTCTTCTTGATTCACCAGATCAGTCTAAATCTGAGTTTCATTGAGGCTTGAACTCCTTGGACCAAAACATTATTCTGATCATCTTCATCATACTCATAAAACCTTGAGGGTTTTTCAATACCTTCATCAACCTTCACATTTGTACTTTCTATAATCTTTCTCAATCTTTTGTTATAACAATGGTATGCTTTGCTTTGAGTAGAATAACCCAAGAATATTCCTTCATCACTTCTAGCATCAAATTTACCTAGATCTTCATCTCTTTTAATGTAACATTTGCTACCAAAGACTCTGAAATACCTCACAGTGGGAGTGATACCAAACCAAAGTTCATAAGGAGTCTTACTAGTATTGTTTTTGATTTGTACTTGATTAAGAGTATAGACTGCAGTGCTTACAACTTCTCTCCAGTAGATCTAAGGAACATTTTCTTCCATCATCATGGTTCTAGAAGCTTCCTGGATAATCTATTTTTTTCTCTCCACTACTCCATTCTGTTGTGGAGTCCTTGGGGTAGACAACTATCTTTTTATTCCATGTTTCTCATAGAATTCAATGAACACACCAGATGTGAATTCTCCACCTCTATCAGACCTTAGACATTTTATGTTCAATCTAGTTTCATTCTCCACCATAGCTTTGAATATTTTGAATTTCTCAAGAGCCTCTGATTTCTCCTTCAAAAAGGTCACCCACATCATCCGGGAGTAATCATCAATTAATAGCTTGAAGTATCTATCACCTTACACACTTTTGATTCTTGTCAGACCACATAGATCAATATGAACTAAGTCCAATAATCTAGTAGAAGATGGTTCCTTACTTTTGAATGTGACTCTGCTCTATTTACCCAACTGACATTCTTTGCACAAACTATTAGTAGGTTTCACTAGTCTTGGAAGATCTCTCACAGCCTGGGTGTTGCTTATCTTGATGATATTATCAAAATTCACATGACACATTCTTCTATGCCACAACCAACTCTGATCAATTTGAACAAATAAACAACTTTTACCAGTACCAACCAAGTGGAAGATATTACCTTTTATTTGAGTACCGGATGCAATCTCTATTCTGGAACTTTCAAAGATCTTGGATTTTCTATTTTTGAATCAGAGATCATAGCCTTTGTCCACCAACTATCCAACACTGAGAAGATTGTGCTTCAGACCTTCAACATATAGTACATTACTGGTTTTTTTCCTTCCATCAAAAGAAATGGTTCCTCTACCCTTGATTCTGCCTGTAGAATTATCACCAAATTTTACCACTCCTCCTTCATACCTTTCCAAATCTATGAATTTATTTTTGTCATCTATCATATGGTGAGAGCATCCACTGTCAATGACCCAATCATCCTTTTCTTCAACTTGGGCAGCCAGAGCTCTTTCTTCAATTTTGTGATTGACAGATTAAGAGGGCATTGGATCTTCTTCCTTGATGGCAATAAACACCCAGTCACTTCTGGATTTGTTTCCTGTTTTTGATTCATCTGTTACTCCTTCATTATCATCTTCATGGACATAGTAACATTTCTTTTGAAACCTTGATCTGTTAGGATTTGGCCTTGAAAATCTTTCACCAGATGCAGAGGTAAACGCAACGGGAGCTTACTAACAGGAAGGAGGAGCCAATAATACAAACAGCATGATAAAAATCCCTATCGGCTCAGCATCATCATCATATTTCCTGCAAACACCAACAGCATCATCATATTTCAGACGAGCACAATTATCCTCCTGCTGACTACTGTTCACCTCCTCCATCTTCTGCCTATCATCATCATCATGATATTCAACTAGCGCAAACATCCTCCTGTTGCACTGTTCATCGGGCGCCAAACTCTATCGGCATCATCATGATATTCGACACCACCTTCGTCAGCAGGATATCAAATATCTGGTTGCTCCAAATATCCTGATGATGACACTTTAGCACCTTCCCTTCGATGCCCCGATAGCCGACTATACAAACAACAGCATCATGATATGATTTATCCGATTCGATTGAAACATCCTGATGATGTTAAACAAACTTTGTGCCGATAACTTATGCCGATGCCTAAACACTTAGCGACAGCAGGATAAACTTGCATAGGGTGATATCTCAATATCCTGATGATGATGATGTCATATCCTGATGACAATGACGTCACACAATATCCTGATGACCTCTTCAACACTTAGTCAAAAAATGAACTTTCACTCCCGCATCCGATAGCGATATGCAGATGATGGGCACCCCCGAGAGATGATCCTGACGATGATATATACACTGAGTATATATCTGACTTACAACATCCTGATGCACTTGCAACATGCAAACTTCAACAGTTTCATGACCCGATCCGGATGGCGATGTATTCGCAGTTGACGATGCGATTCGCTCCGACTGGAAAAGCACATGCAGACTCTTGTATATCCGTCCGCTGCATGCAAACACTCAGAACCGCACAATTTCACAAAGACAATAAGATGATCGGGCCGGATCACCTTCAAACCAAAATTTAATCAGCTTATCTTTCCAAACCTAGCACATGAGGATGCTAGGCTGATTCACAGCATGCTACCAATTGATCTCTTGAACAATGCAATGCATAAACAGAAAACAAAAATGCAAACTAAGCTATAATACAGGACCATTCCACCGATTCACAGGATCAACCGGTGGAAGGGTTGAAGGAATCCATCAACTTGTAAACAGAAAGAAAATCAAAACACCAGCAACTGATAAACCACAAAATGCAACTGATGAGATCTTATTCAAATGAAATTCAAATGTCCTGAATCTACAATACTGTCAAACAACAGTGTTTCTCAACCTCTGAACTGTTCTCCTGAATCCCAACTCAACACCATCACATAACACAACTAACATAACATAACATATCATATCTAATATGCTAAACCCTAACAGATCAAAGGTATATATAGCAATATCCTTCGAGTACTACCAACTCACTTCCCAGCGGCTGGGAGCTTCCAAGCGGCTGGGAGAAGGACAGCTCAGACTACCTGATCACGATCTCTAACTGATCTCTAACTGCCTACACACACTCCTAGGCTGATCTATTACATAGCATTGGTCCAATGGACCTTATTACATGATGAAGTCAAACATACTAAAAATAGACTAATGTCCTGTCATCATGTGGACAATTAACCTATATCCTGATCATGTACGGGTGCTCTTGCACCATACTCCCCAACAGAAAAGAACTCATGTCCCATGAGTTTGGGTTGTGGAAGTCCTCCACCTTTACACTTTGCCTTAGCAATATGCTGATCTGCTCCAGCTTTGTCCGCTGCTGGCTCTTGGCTGCTCCAAGACTTCTGAACTGTAACTGGCTTTCTGGCAAGTAAATCCTCATGCCTGTTAATGTAGGCCCTTTTCTCACATACCCTGTGTTTAACCAGAACCTCTGTCTGAACTGTTCTCCTGAATCCCAACTCAACACCATCACATAACACAACTAACATAACATAACATATCATTTCTAATATGCTAAACCCTAACAGATCGAAGGTATATATAGCAATATCCTTCGAGTACTACCAACTCACTTCCCAGCGGCTGGGAGCTTCCAAGCGGCTGGGAGAAGGACAGCTCAGACTACCTGATCACGATCTCTAACTGATCTCTAACTGCCTACACACACTCCTAGGCTGATCTATTACATAGCATTGGTCCAATGGACCTTATTACATGATGAAGTCAAACATACTAAAAATAGACTAATGTCCTGTCATCATGTGGACAATTAACCTATATCCTGATCATGTACGGGTGCTCCTGCACCAGATCTGTTAGGATTTGGCCTTGAAAATATTTCTGGACACTCTGAGGCAAAATGACCAATCTTATCGTAGATAAAACATTTAAAAGGCAATTTTCCCTCATACTTACCAGATCCTCTTGGAAGTCTTTTTGCAATAAGGGCTTCAAGTTGAGCAGCTTCTGCTTCATCTTCTTCCAGGTCTTTCCTTAATTTTCATACCATGATAGTTTCCTTGAAGAGTTCTCTCCTGGATCAAACCTTTGTTTTCCTTTTATAGAGGTACTAGCTTTGAATGTAGATTCAGTCTTGGGGGGGACATCTCCAAACTTGGTCAATTTAAATGCAGCCAATTTACCAACCAATTGATCTCTTATGATACCTGAATAGGATCTAAATTCTTCAATGGTAGCAACCTTGTATTTTTAAGAATCAAGAAGGGATTTGAGAACTTTGCCAATAATCTCATCTTCATCCATGATTCCACTAGCACATCTAATGCCACAAACAAGCTCATTTACTCTGGGCATAAATGTGATATTTTCATCTTCTCTCATCTACAGGTTTTCAAATTTTCCTTTTAGACTCTGTAGCTTGGCACATTTAACATACTTCTCTCCTTCATGCAGAAGTTCCAGTTTTTGCCAAATCTCATATGCAGTTTTTAAATCAACAATATTTGTCAACTCTGTATTAGATAAGGCACTTAGAAGAGCTTCTTTAGCCCGTAGATTGTTTTCAGCATCTCTGATTTCATCTACGGTGTGCGGACTATTCTGTGGGGGATCATACTTCTTTGAAACCATAATCCAATAATGCATTCCCATACATTGCAAGTGGAATTCCATGCGACTCTTCCAAAGAGTGAAATTGGTTCCATCAAACATCAGACTATCCTTTTTGTAGGATGACATTCTGGATCTCCTCAAGTGGTTAAGCTCCTTTTAGAGGAACTTGGCTCTGATACCAATTGTTAGATTTAGGACAGACAACTAAGAGGGGGGGTGAATCAATTGTCCAAAACTGTCTTCAAATTAACCACTTGATTCCACTTTGTAATTCAGTAGCATAATAATAAATCAATCATGGAAATACAATGCATTAAATCAAGAGCAGAAACATATTAACAGATAAGACACCAAGATTTTGACGTGGAAAACCTAGTTAAGGGAAAAACCACAGGGTGACTAACCCAAGATTGTATTCTATGTTACAAGAATAGAAAGAACAAAATGGCACATGCCAATTAGGGCTCACTGCCCGAGCACACAGCTCACAAGAGGCCCACTACCTATAGGAGACACATTGTCTACAGAATAATAAGTATTACATACTTGAACTAAAGAATAGCATCTTCACCATGCTTGAGTCAGTTCCATTTAAGCCCAATACTTCTGCTCTGCTTTTTGCTCCTTTGATCTCTACCACACTCTCATCTCCACAAGACACCTTTGAAATGACTTTACAACTCCTAATTTATACAAGACATCGACTTAGGGGTAATCATCCAGGTCAGAAAACATTACAGAGAAAATACATAAATACAACATGACTTATTACAAAAAGACTTCATGCAGATCAACACGTTGTCGGCCACATAGATCCTTGACTTCAATCCTTCTTTAGGAACACACCATTCTTCATAGAGCATCTTCAAGATCATCCGCAGGAGGTGTAACTCATCTGGTCAACCAGACTTAGGAAGAACATCATTATCCAAAAGTAATTCTTCATTTACGAGCTCAATCTTCAATGCAGACCACCAACATGAACTGGAAATAATCCAAAGACCTCCATAAGCTTTCCTGAATCACCAAGAACATCCACACTACTTTTTCTTACTGAAATCATTCTTCTCTTTCATCCGAAACCTTAAGAACACAGTTTGTCATCACTATCATATTGGAATAGGTTCTTGCGGACCTCCAGACCATGAACCAATTGAGTTGTCAATTCACATTGACTTCCTAAACACTCCACCAAATCTATAGAATAGGATATTGCCTTTCCAGATCTCACTGGACCTATTTGTGTCACTCTATCACCTTTGAGTACCTGCCAGAACTAGTTTTACTTAAGTGGCCATATCTTCTTCAAATCTTCATGCAGACCTCTAAAATCTTTACTAGATCATCTTAAGACACATATCTACAAACCCTTTGATGTGCATCCTCTGATCTTCATCTTAACTTGGATCTTACCTTACTGACTTCACTGTTCTTCTTTGTTCCTGATAAGACTAATTTTCTCAATATCCTCAGCATACAGTTCATCCAATCTTTATCATTAATGCAACAGGAGTATGTTGACATCAATTACAACAATGGTTAGGCCCATACTTGCAATAATTTCATCACAAGGTACAAACAAAGTGAAAACACAAGTCAAACCCTAGGTAAAAACCCTAGATCAGATTAGAGTTAGCAATCACACAATTTCCTCCATCCTAATTCACACATGTGTTTAGGAGTGAGGGGAGAGTGGGTGAGAGTTGTTCGAGATGAGATCGAGGAAATTTATCCACAACCATAGCAACACACACACATTCCACCATAAGAGGATCCATTTGTTCTCTTGTTGATTGAGGAAATTAGGCAATTATGATTACACAGAGCATTTCTCAGAGACATGGAAACAAGAGAAAACATCAATGAGAACAACCGTTTGCCCACACAAAGGTGCAATTCAAGGAATCGAAATAGAAGAAGAGAGACTAGTGACCCTTCAGTTCGTAGGGTTAACTCAACCAACACAACAATTGAATGAAACATATAAAACGTACAACAACAAAGGCCACATAACTTGTTGACCCCCCTTCGCGAAGTCTAGCTCTCCAACAAGCTAGACCCCCACCGTGTCTCACCTCCTCTTGACTAGCTAATTCCACATGAGCAAGAGTGACATGGAGGATCTCACTGTGGCAAGGAGGGAAAGGATCCATGTGTGTGCCGAGATCCGACCCAACAGCCTCCAGGTAACCGAAGTCATGATTTTGAGCGTACAGTCACACACTCTGATCTTGACTTCCTAGACTTAAACAGATCTTCAATTTGATTTCCAGTCTGGGCAAATTATGTAATGTGGATGTGTAGAGAGACTTGGTTTCCATCAATGACAACACTTATCATGCCTAGCAGTGTCTCTTACCAACAATCTCACCCTTTGGTATTGATGGCAACACTTAGTGAAAAATGACTAAGTGTTGGAATAACTCCCCCTTGCTTGTGCTCCATATTGTTGTTCACACTACTTTCTGGTGCTCCCCCTTTGCTAGATTCCCCATTTTTCACTAATCTTCACTCCCCCTTTGACATCAATGGCAAAGTGTGGGGTCCGCAAGCCAAAATTCTCCAAAAATTTTGTGTATAGTGCCGCATATGTACAACTAATCACTAAGTTCTATTCACATGAACTTGAGAATGTCTACAAAACTATTTTTCAATTGCATAAGTTCAAAGGCCCATTACGTCCAAAATTGAGATGTGTCCACTCAGCAAAAATGCATATGCTTCTACCTTAGTTAGATCCAGAGGATTACTTGTCTGAAGTACAATCTGAGCTTGTGATAAGGCATTAAACATGGTTTCTAACTTGGGGGCAATCAATTCCTGGAGCTCACTCATTCTCTTCATAATGTTACCTTTTTCTTTAACAAGCCTCTTTATCTCATTTGTGAAGATAAATAATTGACACTCTTGACTTATAGGTGAAACTGTTAGAGGATCAAAAATTTGAGAAAGATTTGACATTTTTTTGTTCTTGCTCCTTTATCTTCTTCTCAATATCTTCACTAACTTTGGACCATGATAGATAGAATTTGTACATATCGCTTCCATCATTTAGAGCATTCTAAATACTCCTTATGCTAATGCTGAGTATCATCCTATCATTTCCTATTAGATTATGTGCTTCACTAAATTTCTTATCAAAAAATTCCTTCTAAACTTTCACCTCCGCAGATTTTTCAAAAGACTCAAAATGTGTACTTATAGCATTTACAAGATTCTTTAGGTGACTAGAGGGGGAATCTGATGGACTCTTTTGACAGGTTGGTAATAACTTCTCCAAGACTCCAGTTGCAAGCCCTAATAGTTTACTATTCTCCATGTGAGATTTTAACAGCTTCTCTTTGGCCTTGGCTTGAGTGAAGGATGTAATCTCCATCACTTGTACTAGAGAGAGAGCATCTAGATTGAATGAACCTTGGAGTAATTTAGGTTCATCAAACTCAAGCATCTCTTTATCTAGAAGACTTTTCACTGCATTTGTAGTGTCTCTTGCAACAATTTCTGGACCACCCTTTTGTTCCTGAGATTTCTCAACATATGTAGATGCATCAACATTTGCACCATCTTCTTCTGCTTTGTCTTTATTACCCTTTTCTTTCTTCTTTTCTGCTTTACCTTTTTCTGTATTATCTACAGAAGGAATCTTCTCCTTGTCTTCACCACTTGTAGTCTGATTAGGAGGGCTTTGTGTAGTAGTAACATCATCTTCTTTTCCAAATCGATCAGGTGGAGTAGGAATATCTCCTACATCATCTACTTTATTTATCATCTCTGTGTCTTTCTAATTTATTTGTTCCTCTTCCAAAACAGATAAGTCATCAACTTTGGTTTGTTTCTCACTGATGTTTACTCTTTTAGCATCTAGAATCGGTGAATCAATTCCATCATTTGTCTCCTCACAGGTTTGCTCTGGAGGATCTAAATTAACACCTTGGTCATCAATTTCCTTGTTAATCTCTTCTTCTGGAGTTTCTTGCTTTAGAACTAGAGGATTTTCTTCTTCAACTTGTTTCCCTAAAATAATATAATATTTATCTTTGTCTAAAGCTTTTCTCAAAATTTCTTCTGTTTCTTTTGTAATTTCCTTAGTTTCACCAAGCATTAGCTTGTTTATCTGGACCTTGCTTCTAAATTTTTATTTAACTTCTCTAAGGATTTTATTTGCTTCTCTTCTAGTCATTACAGGACACAAAGTGGAGAGGACATACTCCCTGAGTTCTAGATCTTTAGCCTTGGCTATTTCTTTCCTCATTTCTAGTATTTTCCTTAAACTTTTAGGAAGTTCTTGTAAAATTTCCAATAGAGCTCTATTGAATTTATTCAAATACATGATGGTGGCATCTTCCAAAAATTTCTTATTTACTTCATCAAAATTGTCATAGTAAACTCTGATAGGCTTTAAATTTCCATGAACAGTGATTGTTTTTACAATTTCATCAACTGTCATAGCAACCTTCACCTTTTTGCTTCTAGAAGGCTGGTCCTCAGAAGCCTTAGAATTCTTAGCTTTCTTGGATCTTATTTCTTCATCTATCTTTGTTTCTTCATCATCTTTTGTGCTGACATACTTTCTTGTAGCCTTTGTCTTTTTTCTCTTACTTCCTTCACCGAATGGTCTATCTTCTGGTTTTGCGGTCTTAGGAGGAACATGGGTAGTAGCAGAACTTCTAGTTTTTCTTGTTTTGGTGGAGGTATCTATTGGAGTACCTCCTTATTTCTTTTCTTGTTTTTCTCTCTCAATCTTCTCTAACCTCTCCCTATTTTCCCTTATTGCTTCTTTTTTTATACCTATGCTCTCCGCATATGCTTCAACTTGCTTATTCGCCTTTCTTTTTGTTTCTGGTTGCCGGAGTTCAACATGGACCTTTATGTTCAATTATTCAAATGTGCTAAACCTTTCTACTTCAATGTCTTTAGGTTGGATCAAAAAATGTTGAGCATACAACTCCAATACATCTTCCTCAACCTCATATCCCATGGGCATAACCCACACAGTTCTTGGTTCCACTGCCTCCATCAAACACTGATATGTGTCTACCATGAAATAGATTGTATCCTTATATTTTTCAACTACTATTTTGGGAATCCTTTTCCTAGAATGCATCATGTTCTGAAAGTTCTTAAAATAGCCCCAGAGTGCAGTTCTTTGGGCTTTTGCATCACCAAGGCTATACAAATTGTCTCTAATTTATAGTTCTACAGGTTTATCATTTGTCCAGACTAAGCCTTTTGATTCTGGTAATTCATTCATAAAATAGAAGAACAAACATATGACCAGCGTACCATATTTGAAGGAGTTCTTATCTTTCTTGATCTTTTGTAGATTCTCCATCAGTTGGTTCAGCAATAGCTCACATAAATCATAATCCACATTCTTCTTTAGCATTTGATATGCAGTGTAGATGGTTCTTTCGGAGACTGAATTCTCCCTACTAGAGTGGTAAATCTTATAACCAATTACCATTGAGGCAAAATTGACATCCGGATCAATGATGTCATTGATGGTCATAGCTCTCTTGTCAAACTTTGATCCAGTGACTTCAGAAATAGTTTGATTCTTCACTGACTTTAATAAAGGTAGTCCACCATTGAGTGCAATCCAATCATAGCCCTAATGGCATCCTTGTTGATCTTAAAAGGTTTCATCAGCCATATGAAGTTATCATGCATTCTGCTTAGTATATACTGAACCCATTCATCATCTTCAAAGGTCAGAAAATGAATGACTTGTGCAAGATGTTTATCTTCCAATGTTTTGAACTCAGGTTTGATGTCGTAATTCTCATTCCTTAGATGGTTGTCAAATATATCCAATAGTTTTGAGTTCGCAAATTCCTCAATGTTTGTGTGTATGTAAACCCTAATATCTTCCACATGTAGAACTCCGTACAGAGCATCCGAAAAGGCACCAAGTGGATCAACTTCTACAGACTTGTATGGATGTTTCTTGAATTTTGGATGTGGCCTCTTAGTAACATTTACAACCAATGGAGTAGCCATCTTCAATAAGGAAATTTAGAGAGATTTACAGAGAAATACCTCTTCCATAGTTTGTGATTTTGCCTTGAGTTGTAAGATGGGATTCTTGCTTGAATTTGATCTTCACCTTTTTGGTTCTCTACAAGTTCTTTCTCACAGTTCACTCTTTTTATTTGTTCTTGAATGCAAAGTGTTACAAATGATGAATGAAAAACCTTTTATGCCTCCACAAAACCTAATTTGTTATTGTAATAAATGTGTTGCCCTAACTTCATCCGGTTACACTATTTCTTAATAGTTCATGAATTTCTTCACAAATTTCCATATCAACAGTTTTCCTTCCGAAGATTCTCCCAAAAGTTCTAGAACACTTCAAAATATCTTCTCTCATTGTGCCATATCCAGGCACCCACTTACTAACTGGGGGAATTTGATGTTCAATGTAGCTCCCCCTGAGCCAAGGCTCCTAATTTAATTACTAGAGGAATTGTCAGCACTGGATTCCAGTGTGGACCCATTACTATGGTTCATAATTGTTTTCTTGACCCCTATCTCCCTCATTTCATTCTGGATCTCATTCTCACCAATTTTTCTTTTGCCTTTGTCTTGTCTCTGCTCATTTGGTTTTCTATTCACTGGACCCCTTCTTTCATTAATCCTACTTCTGTAGAATCTTGCAAAATGATCGGATCAGTTACAATTGAAGCACACAACATTTCTTTGCCCATTTGATTAATTTCCTCTTAATCTACACTGAATAGCCATATGTCCAAATCTATTTCATGCAAAGCATTTTCCATTGAAAGAATTCATATTTCCTCTATTTGATGAGTTATTCCTTATCATACTTAAGCATTCATTAGGTTTATGACCATACCTCTTGCAATTGAAGCATTGTCTGGAGAAGAATAGATTATTTTGATTTACTCTACTTCTACATTGAGTGGCTCTATGCCCAAATTTATTGTACTTGAAACAATTTCCATTGAAAGATGGATACCTTTGAGCATTAGGCTATCTTACTGGAGGTCTTCTAGGCTTGTTTCTCTCATTCCTTGGTTGAGAGTTTCTTTGTTCAGATCCAAAGCTTTCACCTTTCTCATATCCAAGACCTTGCTTGTCATCAGCCTTTTTCTGACCCTCAAGTATGGCTTCAAGTTTAGCTGAACTTATCTTAAACTTCTCCTTGTATTCATTTGCAACTTCTAAGTCATGTCTAAGAATGACAATTTGTCTTTCAAGATCTCTTTCATTGTCTCTACTTTCTTGTAGATCAAACTTTAGATGGCCAGCTATACTGTCTAATCTGTAGCATTCATCAGTTCTTTCTTTTAGAATTTGATTCAAGTCTTCTTCCGTCTTCTTCCTTTGCTCAATTTGTTTGGTTAGCCTTGTTGCCCTAGATTCCATCTCAATTTTTAAAATAGCAACTTATTTTGATAGCTTCTCACATTCCCTTGTCTTTTATTCCAAAGCTTCATTCATGCCATTTTCTTTAGTTAAACTAGATAACTGCAAAAGTAGCTCCTTTTTCCTTTCCATAGATTTCTTTAATTTATCCTTTAACATTTCAATGGTATCATCAGCATCTTTAAGTTCACCTCTTAGATTACTAATTTCTCCTTTAGACTGAACAAGATCTTATAGGGCCAACTGAAGTTGATCTTTGAGTGAACCCATTAAAAATCCTTCCAAGATCGTTCCTTAAGCTATTAGGATTCTCAAAGGAACTTAACTCTGATACCAATTGTTGAAATTAGTCTAGACAACTGAGAGGGGGGTGAATCAGTTGTCACATAGTTTAAACTTTTCTACCTTTAATCTTCTTTTACAACTCACAATCAAATAAACATTAAAGCATGAATCAATAATACATGAGCAGATGCATAAATAACACACTTGACACCAAGATTTTTAGCATGGAAACCCAGTTAAGAGAAAAACCATGGTGGGGGTTAACCCAAAAAAATTAATACCCTGTTAAAAGTATTTTTACAAATGAGAATGCACATGCATTCGGGCTCACTGCCCAGAGCTCACTGCTCAAATAGAGGGTCACTACCTACAAATGATTACAAGAGAATAACAAAGATTTTGAACTAATGAGAAGCATCTACTAATGCATGAATTCAGTTTCGGTTAAGCGCAAAACACTAATCTTACACATTTCATCTTCACTTTGCCCTGTTTACTGCTCTTCCTTCATCTGAATCTTAGATCTCTGCTCTTTTTTGCTTTACTCCATAATCACAACACACACCCACCAAAATCATCCTAATCCATTGGCTATATATATCCCCATCCTGATCTTTAATTACTCTTCAATCGTCTTCAAGAACACTTGGAACTTTATTGAATACTCTACTCTGTCAGCTAGATCCATGCATAAGTTGAAACGCAGACTAACACTTGCACTCACAAATCATCAGTCAAGTTGGCTACTATCACTAATCAACACAACTTGTCCAACCAACAACTTCCATACATCTGGAACCAAGTTCAATTATAATGTCGACCTGTTCTTCTTATGTCTGTTCTGTCAAACTATTAACCTGATACTCATATGCTAATAACTATTGACTCCTCCATCATCGGAGGACAAAATTCTAGATTTAAATATTCCTAACAACTCTTATGAATTCCTCAGATCCACAACAAACTCTAATCCACTCTCGACGAGATTCGGACCAAGATACCGGACCCTATCACACACTCTGTTCTTGACTTCTCGGACTTAGACAGATCTTCAATCTGATTTCCAATCTAGGAAAATTATGTAATGTGGATGTGTAGAAAGACTTGGTTTCCATCAATGACAACACTTATCATGCCTAGCAGTGTCTCTTGCCAACACTATCCAAATTTTATCAAACTTTCCATGATCACCTTTCTTCTCGTGTGCTTTGTTCCAAGCTAGGACTAGGTCTGAAATCCTAAAAGCTTTTATCTTGGCTCTTTTATCAAACCAACATTTGACAGTAGCCTAATGCTTGGTGAATTGATCAATTGCCCTATCTCTCTTTTCTTCTAGGTGTATGAGTTGTAGCAACCTAACTTCTTGCTTATTGTCTATGCCCAAATACTCATGCAAATTGCAATGTGGGGATCTTGAGATTAATAGGGAGGATGGGATCCACCCCATATACTAAGTGGTAAGGAGAATTTCCTAAAGCAACTTTCATTTTGGTTCGATCTACCCATAAGGCATACGTAAGTAGAGAGTATTCCATTCCCTAGGGTTCTTTTCTATCAATTTCTTTATGATACTGAATAAATTTTTGTTTGTTGACTCTGCTAGGCCATTTCCCTAGGGATAATAATTTGAAGAGAATTTCAAAATGATTCCATAATCAAAGTCCCAACTAGACAATCACAATGATGCAAAAGCTGGTCCATTGTCACATACTAAGGCATATGGAACTCCATACCTAGTTGCTATGTTGTTCTCTAGGAACTTGATCACATCCTCTGCAGTGCATGTCTTGTTGACTTCTTTAGTCCACCTGGTGCAATAATTAGTGATTGTTAAAACATACTGTGACCTGAAGATGATAGAGGATTAATAGGACCTATAAAGTCCATGCCCCATTGGGCAAATGGGCGCATCTCCATAACTAGCTAAAGGTGTTGAGCAACATATTTCTCCCTATTGGCAGCAACCTGACAAGTGTGACAACATTTGATGTGCTCAGTAGTGTCCTTAAAATTATTCACTAGTAATATTCTGCTCTTAGGATAGCATGTGTAGTGGCTAAGTGAGAACAATGTGTTGTTCTGAATTTGTCATGTAACTCAGCAAGAACCTTGGCTACTTTTAGTCTATCCAAATATCCAAGGTATATCTCTTCATAATTCTTCTTGAAAAGGACTCCTCCTTTGATCATGTATTTTTGTGACCTTATCTTTAGAGCTCTCCTTTGAGATGCTTGCATCTTCAATGGACATCTACCAGTGATCAGGATGTGTTTGATATTAGAATACCATTCTTTATTTTCTTTAGTGTTCACCACATATTGTTGACTCACTATGTTAGGATCAGTCTCAGAAATCATTTGGTTTAAGGCTTGCCCTCTAGCTAATTTCATGGGTGTTATGTCCATGTCATATTCTTGGAGAACTATTATCCACTTGGCTCTTTTCTCTCTAGGTTTGCTCTTCATTAGGAGCATTTTTATTGCTGCATCTAGTACTACAACAATTACCTTACTTCTTAGGATTTAATGTCTAAATTTCTTTACTGCTTTGACCAAAGTGAGAGCTTGTCTTTCAACTTCCATATATCTAAGCTATAGGCTTTTCTTCCTTAGTTTCATTCCTCTACATCAGGACTGCTGCACATGTATGCTCTGAAGCAAATGAATAAATATAAAACTCTCTTGTGTATTCAGGGCTCATCAGGATAGATGCATCTGATATGGCTTTTTTTATGTTCTCAAATGCAGCCTTCACTTCGGGTGTCCATTCTATCTTGGCATCTTTCTTAAGCATTGCATTGAGTGGTTTGACAATCTCTGC
This sequence comes from Cunninghamia lanceolata, assembly GCA_027924645.1. Lineage (NCBI taxonomy): Eukaryota > Viridiplantae > Streptophyta > Pinopsida > Cupressales > Cupressaceae > Cunninghamia > Cunninghamia lanceolata. The sequence continues at coordinate 16,720,105 of BSBN01000430.1, read as the reverse complement.
AAATCCTATGATGAACTTCCTCACAAAATTTATCTTACCAAAATAAGATTTTAATTCTTTTTTTCTCCCAGGAAGTTATAACTTCATAATAGATTCTACCCTAACAGGGTTAATGGTGATCACATTTTCTGATGTTAGGTGACCAAGTAATTTACCTATTGCTACCCCAAATATGCATTTCTTTGGATTGAGTGAGATACCATACTACTCACATTTCTTGAGCACCTTTCTGAGGTCTTCTTGTTGCAAATATGTGCCTAATTAGTGTTGTCATTGATGTCAACATATCTGTGTTGCCATTGGTGTCAACTGTATTCCATTTTGTTGCCTATTTAGAAGACTAGAATGTTGAGGATATTGAGAAAATTAATGAAGCTCAATGTATGCAGACCATATGGCTATGTAGAAGATTGTCTAAAGTAGCTCTAGTCAAGATTTGAGAGGTCCGCATGACAATTTGAAGAAGCTATGGCCATCTGAGTAGAACTGGGTTTTGCTATGTTCAGAAGAGACGGAGTGACAGTAAACTAGTCCAGATTTCTTTGCATTGAATTATTATGATCTGTGGATCTAGAAGTATGTTTGAAAATTTAGCGTGTATCATCAACTCAAGTGGTTAGTGGTTTGGAGGTCTACAAGCAATCTTTCTTGTGTGATAGTCATCGAAGACAGTGTTCTTGAGGTTTTGGATGAAGATACAAGTGATTCTGATAATTCGGAGGACTGTGGATGTTTTTGTTGAATTCAATGTGCTTGTGGAGGTCTCTAGATCATGTGACTACTATGTTGGAGGTCCATATTGAAGTTTGAGCTCGTTGGTGAAGATTTCCTTCTTGGTGTTACTGTTCTTCCGAGTCTTGGCTGACTAGATGATTCAAGAGTGTTATGGATGATCTAAGAGCAATTTGATGGAGCATGGCGTGTTGATCAAGGAAGATTTGAGTCCCAGTTATGTTTGGCCAACAGCTTAGTGATTCGCATTAAGTCAAATGCTTGTAATGCCGACCTTGATGTTTATTCCAAGGTTGATGAAGCATATAAAGGCATGTAGTTGAGTTGTTGAAAATCATCCTTGTGCAAAATAATCAAATCTCAAGAAAGGATCAAAGGCAGAGAAGAGAAGAGGAGAAGCAGAGGAGCAAGAATAGTAAAGGATGAAGTGATAGTGAAGAAGTATTTGGCAGAAGAGCAGAAGTTTTATGATCACTCAATGAGACTGAACTAGGCATGAAGAAGATGCTATTTCTTAGTTAATTCCTTTTGTATTATGCTAAATTCTATAGGTGGTGAGCCTCCTTTTGAGTAGTGAACTCTGGGCAGTGTGCTCGAAGGCAAGTGCCTTCCCCTTTTTAAGTACTTTTAATAGGGCACGAATCTTGTGGGTTAACCCCCACCGTGGTTTTTCCCTTAACCAGGTTTCCATGTCAAAAATCTTGGTGTCAATTGTGTTAATTATGTTTCTTCTCATGTGTTATTGTTTCATGCTTTAATGTTTACATCATTAATCCATATGTAAGTTGTGAAAGAAGATTAAAAGGAAGAAAAGGTTAATATTGTGGAACAACTAATTCACCTCACCCTCTTAGTTGTCTGTCCTAATTCCAACATTTGGTATCAGAGCTAGTTCCTCTAAAAGAAGCTTGACCGCTTGAGGATATCCATGATGTCAACTTATAAGAAGAAAATCTTGAGATTTGATGGAACAAATTACTCCCTTTGGAAGGTACGCATGCAGTGTCATTTGGAATGTATAGGTGATGCCTTTTGGTTGATAACTGAGAAAGAGTATAAATTCCAAAGAATAGACCTACAACTCTAGATGAACTCAGGGACGCTGAATGCAATATTCAAGCTAAAGAAGCATTATTGAGTGACCTGACTGATATAGAATTGGAAAATATTCTAGAATTGAAAACTGCCAATGAAATTTGGAAAAAATTGGAAAATCTGTATGAGGGTGACAAATATGTCAAATGTTCCAAGCTACATAGCCTAAAGGGTAAATACGAAAGGTTGATGATGAGTGAAGATGAAAACATTACTTCCTACATGTACAAAGTAAATGAATTTGTGATTGGTATCAGGAATGCTGGTGGAGTATTCGATGAATCAGAAATTATTACCAAAGTGCTCAGATCCTTACTTGTAGTATACAAGCATAAAGTTGTGGCCATTGAAGACATCAGGACTGTGACAACTGTTACAAGGGATCAGTTAGTAGGTAAGCTTTCAGCATTTGAAATGAGTGAGTTTGGTGATTCTCTTCCCAAGTTTGAATTTGCATTTTAAATCCAGTGTGTATAGAAAACAAAGATATGATCCGAGTGAAAGTTCTTCAGGTAGATCAAATAGATTTGTGGAGGCAAGAAAGGATCTTGAAGATGATGAAATTGAGACTATAGATCTTGAAGCTCTTATTGCCAAAAGAATGCCAAGAGGATCTGGTAAGTATGAAGGAAATTTTCCATTCAAATGTTTTTCTTGTAATAAGATTGGTCATTTTGCCTCAAGATGTCTGGAGAGGGTTTCAAAGACAAACCCTAACAGATATAAAGGTCAGAAGAAATGCTACTATGTCCAAGAAGCTGGAGAAGGAGTCACAGATGATGAATCTGATCATGGAGGTTCCACTAAAGGTGATTGGGTGTTCATCATTATCAAAGAAGAAGATCTGGTGTCTACTGAATCTGCTAGCTATGCAAATGTGGAAAGTGCCTTGGCTACTCAGGTTGTTGAAAAGGATGAATGGGTGATTGATAGTGGATGTTCTCATCATAAGACTGGTGATAAAAGTAAGTTTGTAAGGTTTGAAAAATATGAAGGTGGAATTGTGAAATTTGGAGACAACTCAGCTGGTAGAATCCATGGTAGAGGATCCATCTCTTTTGATGGTAAGAATAACACTAATGATGTTCTGTATGTGAAAGGACTAAAGCATAATCTTCTTAGTCTTGGACAGTTAGTTGACAAGGGTTATGATCTCTGGTTCAAGGATGGAAATGCAGAATCTTGGAAAGCTCAGGAACTAAAATTGCATTTGGTACTCAAACTAGAGGTAACATCTTTCATTTAAGTAGTTCTGGCAAAAGTTTTTTGATTGCTCTGATAGATCAAAGTTGGTTGTGGCATAGGAGAATGTGTCATGTGAATTTTGATAACATTGTCAAGATAAGTTTTACTTAGGCTGTGAAAGATCTTCCAAAACTTGTGAAACTTGATAGAATGTGTAGAGAATGTCAATTGGGTAAACAGAACAAAACTTCATTCAAAAGTAAAGAACAATTTTCAAGTGGACAGTTGGAACTTGTGCATACTGATCTATGTGGTCCTACTAGAATCAGGAGTGTGCAAGGAGATAGATATTTCATGTTACTGATTGATGATTACTCTCAGATGATGTGGGTAACTTTCTTAAAAGAAAAATTAGAAGCTCTTGACAAATTCAAGGTATTCATAGTTATGGTGGAAAATGAGATTGGTGTGAAGATAAAGTGTTTAAAATCTGACAGAGGTGGAGAATTTACCTCTTGTGAGTTTGATACATTTTGTGAAAAGCATGGAATAAAAAGATAGTTATCTACTCCTAGGACTCCTCAGCAAAATAGAGTTGTGGAAAGAAAGAACTGGACCATTCAAGAAGCTTCTAGGACCATGGTGATGGAAACAAATGTTCCTCAAGTTTATTGGAGAGAAGATGTGAGTACTGTTGTCTACACTCTTAACCAAGTGCAGATCAAAGGAAATTCTGGTAAGACACCTTATGAACTATGGTTTGGTCATCCTCCTACTATGAGATATTTTAGAGTTTTTGGTAGTAAATGTTATATCAAAAGAGATGAGGATCTAGGAAAGTTTGATACAAGAAGTGATGAAGGAATATTTTTGGGTTACTCTACTCAAAGCAAGGCATACTAGTGCTTCAACAAGAGATTGAAAAAGATTGTTGAAAGTGCTAATATCAGAATTGATGAGAGCAAAGAAGGACATTCCAAGTCTTGCGGATATGACTCAGATGATCAAGATTAAAGTCAAAGTCAAGAAAGGCAAGTTCAAACCTAGACTCAGATTTAGATTGATCCAAAAAACCCAGTGACTCAAGAAGATAGTGCAGATGTTGAAGAACAAGCTCAAGAAATAGAAGTTCAAGCAAATCCCAAAACTCCTAGGTCTGTAAGAATGAATCATCCTAAAGATCAGATGATAGGAGATAGAAATAAAGGTGTTCGAACTAGGAGAAAAATTGTTGAAGATCAAGAAGAGATTTGTTTGATTTCAAAGATTGAAACAAAATCGGTAAGTGAAGCCTACAATGATGAAAACTGGGTAAAAGCAATGGAAGAAGTATTATTGCAAATTGAAAAGAATCACACTTGGGATCTTGTTTCTAGACTTGAGGATACAAATATGATTGGAACTAAATGGGTCTTATAAAATAAATTAAATGAATATGGTGAAGTTGTAAGAAAAAAAGAAAGGTTGGTATGTAAAGGATACTCTCAAGTGGAAGGAATTGATTTTGAAGAAACTTTTGCTCTAGTGGCAAGAATAGAAGCAGTCAGACTATTTCTTACATTTGCTACTTTTAAAGATTTCAAGGTTTATTAGATGGATGTTAAGTCAACATTCCTGAATGAGAATTGGATAAAGTCTACATTGAGCAACTAGAAGTATTCCAGTTGTCTGATCAAGGAGATATGGTTTGCAGATTAAGAAAAGCATTGTATGGACTCAAACAAGCTCCAAGAGCCTGGTACGCAAGACTAGATAAGTATCTACTAAAATTGGGTTTTAGCAAAGGTATAGTAGACAATAATCTTTATATCAAAATTAAACATGAACACATCTTCATTATTGAAGTATTTGTTGATGATATAATTTTTGGTGGAAATGAGAGTGTGTGCAAAACATTTACTGATCAGATGCAAAGTGAATTTGAGATGTCAATATTTAGAGAAATGAATTTCTTCTTAGGTCTACAAATCACTCAGTCAGATAAAGGTATTTTCATATCTCAATCTAAGTATGTGAGAGAATTATTGAAATTTTTTGGAATGGAAGATTCAAAGACAGTAGGTACACCCATGGTAACTGGATGCAAGTTGAGTAAAGATGATGACTCCCCTAAGGCAAATCAGAAAAGGTGTAGATCAATGATTGGAGGACTGCTCTATATGACTTAGACCAGACCTGTTATCATGAATGTAGTTGGACTTGTTGCTATATTTCAAGATGATCTAAGAGAATCCCATGTTGTAGAAGTCAAGAGAATTTTTAGATATCTCAAAGATACACTTGATTATGGCTTATGGTATCCAAAGGATAATGACTCCACTCTTCATGCATATATAGATGATGATTGGGCAAGAGATGTGGATGATAGAAAAAGTACTAGTGGTGGTACATTCTTCCTGGGAAGGAGATTGATTTCTTGGTTAAGCAAAAAGCAGGAGGCAATATCTATGTCTACTGCAGAGGTAGAGTATATAGCAGCAACAAGTAATTGTACTCAAGTCTTGTGGATGAAGCAAATGTTGAAAGATATCAGAATTGTGTTTGAAGAACCTGTTGAAATCTTCTGTGATAATTCAAGTGCAATAAACATCTCAAAGAATCTGATGTTGCATTCAAAGACTAAGCACATATCCATCAAGTTTCATTTCTTGAGAGAGAAATTCAGTGAAAATGAAATCAAAATGGAGTTTGTTTCTTCAAAGGATCAGATTGCAGATATTTTCACCAAGACTCTACCTAAGGATACTTTTGAGTATCTCATAGAGAAGTTATGGGTTATTGCCCCTCCTATTTTGAAATAAGATGCACTAAGGTGCATCAGTCTGGTGGAATGCACAAATTATATCTTGTGATCTGGATTGATGTTAAGGAGATACTACTCAGGAGGAGTAGTCAGTATGTAAATTTTGGAATTAGTCTGAAACAAAGAGGGGGAGAAAAGATTGCAAATATGTGCCCTTTGTCATTGATGTCAAAGGGGGAGAGAAGTCATGTGAAAAACCAGTTGTTGATGAAAGGGGGAGTAGTGAAGAAAGTAGTTGCAAAAGTGATAAGAGAAAGGGGGAGAAGTTCTTGTCTTGATGGTTGAATCAATTTTTTACATCATATGTTTCCATCAATGACAAATAGGGATATTGTCACAAATATGTGCCTAATTAGTGTTGTCATTGATGTCAACATATCCTTGTTGCCATTGGTGTCAACATATCCTTGTTGCCATTGGTGTCAACTGTATTCCATTTCGATGCCTGTTTAGAAAACTAGAATGTTGAGGATATTGAGAAAATTAATGAAGTTCAATGTATACAGACCATATAGCTATGTAGAGGATTGTCTAAAGTAGCTCCAGTCAAGATTTGAGAAGTCCACATGATGATTTGAAGAAGCTATGGCCATCTGAGTAGAACTAGGTTTTGCTATGTTCAGAAGAGACAGAGTGACAATAAACTAGTCTAGATTGCTCTACATTGAAATAATATAATCTGTGGATCTAGAGGCATGTTTGGGAAGTAAGTGTGTATCATCAACTCAAGTGGTTAGTGCTTTGGAGGTCCACAAGCAATCTTTCTTGTGTGACAGTCATGGCAGACAGTGTTCTTGAGGTTCCGGATGAAGATGCAAGTGATTCTGATGATTTGGAGGAGTGTAGATGTTTTTGTTGAATTCAATGTTCTTGTGGATGTCTTTGGATCATGTGACTTCTATGTTGAAGGTCTGCATTGAAGTTTAATCTCATTGGTGAAGATTTTCTTCTTGGTGTTGTTGTTCTTCCCAGTCTTGGCCAACCGGATGATTCAAGAGTGTTGCGGATGATCTAAGATGAATTCAATGGAGTGTGGCGTGTTGATCAAGGAAGATTTGACTCCCAATTATGTTTGGCCTGCATCTTAGTGATTCGCATTAAGTCAAATGCTTGTAGTGCCAACCTTGATGTTTATTCCAAGGTTGATGAAGCATATAAAGGCATGTAGTTGAGTTGTTGAAAATCATCCTTGTGTGAAATAATCAAATCTCAAGAAAGGATCAAAGGTAGAGTAGAGAAGAGGAGCAGAGGATCAAGAATAGTAAAGGATGAAGTGATAGTGAAGAAGTATTTGGGAGAAGAGAAGAAGTTTTATGAGCACTCAATGAGACTGAACCAGGCATGAAGAAGATGCTATTTCTTAGTTAATTCCTTTTGTATTTGTTGGTTGATAGATTTGTGCTTCAAGAATAAATGTAGAAAATGACTCAAGATGCCCAAGAAGAAGAACAAATAGCTCCAACAGTTGAAGTTGTCATTAAGTTGACAACCTTCCTCTGAATTTTAGAGGTACAACTCCCTCTTAAGATATGCAATGAATAAAACATGGAGTGTGATTTTAACTAAAAAGTAGGAAAGGCGTGTTAACATCTACCCATCACCATGAAATAGATGTGCATGATTGATTACGGAAAGGAATGAATGTAGATAAATGATACACAACCCAATTATCCAACATTCATGAACAAGGATAGATTAATTGAGAGATATAGTTATATTCCACCTTAACACATGTCAACATAAAAGAAGTAATATTGAAGATAGATTACTAATTGACATAAGAACAATTGAAATCATAGAAGACACTTGAAGACACAGAGTTCTGTAAGTAATTCTTCATTTCTTCAATATAACCAAAAATTAAAGTTTTCCTATAATGCTTCTATACATGAGCAAAGCTAAGGAAAGTATAACTGGGAATTAATATAAAATAAACTTCTTCTTCTTCCTCACTATTCACAGATAGCCCCCTAGAAAAAGATCCTTCCATGGGAATTCCTTCCTCCTTATATAACTTCCCAAAAATTATAACTATTCAAAAAGGTCCTTTTTGAGTAACCGTAATCAAGAAAGTGAATTTTCAAAATAGGAAATGGTTACAATATACCAAAATTATAGGAATCATTGTTAAAGACTTCAAATATGCAAGACATGTGGCATTAATCTTCTCTTAATTCTAGGCGTATCTCCATAAAAAGCTGGCGCAGTTCGACACGTTCTTCTTCTTCTTCCAGGACGTCAATTGTCCTACGTTATTCAACATAACTAGTTTTCTCCTTCCATGCGACTGTGTATAGCTAAGAAATGATGTTGGTTTTCTCCTCCTCAGGCCATTGTAAATTAGGTTGCAGAACAGACATAGGTTCATCATCCCAGATTTTATCGGTTGTTGGAAGTCCCATTCTAAAAAATAGCTTGGTTGGCAAGAAAACTGAACACAAAGAGCACTGCCACCTTCACCTAATTACGTCAGTAAGTAATGATGTCTTTCCAACTTATTAACATCGTGCCACCATCTTAATGAGCTTCATTACACTTGTCATTAATGCATCATTAATTTTATATCTTGGGAAACAGGTCTCAAGATTTGAACTTACACTCCAAAGCTTCTGAAAAGATATTCTTATCGCACACCACATGAGCAACCTGATGAGCTGGTAATACCTTAAAAAATGGGCACCACAAAGATGCAGACTAGTTGGCGGTTAGAGTAGACCCAGAAATTTGAACTTAGAGTAGGATTTCACAAAACTTGCAAGTTCCTGACAATGAAGGAGATTCTTCAAACTATTAGAGTAATTTTCAGAAGCTTTGAACTTCCCCAACACAAAGGAGAAGTCAGGAAGTTAGCCATTTCTCAAAATTAATAACATGAGTCAGGTAAACAAAAGATTCACAAATTTGAAAACCGCCCAACAACAAAGACTTAAAAAAAAGTTTTTTGAGACTTCAAAATTTTTGGGACAGGAAAATGACCGAGGCAAAGTGATGATTGTATTGGTTAAAATTTTGGGGCAATAATAGGCTCTGATTGGGGATAAGGACTGCAAAGGACAAAGCAAGAAACCTAGAACATCAAGCATGGACTAGTGCATAAATCCGTTGGGCAGTAGAGTCAAAGAGCATAGAGGACAAAAGACCCAGAGCGAGCCAAAAATAGAACATAGCAGGAAAAGGAAACAACTACACTACCAGCACAACAAAAACTCCTAATATGTAAATGGTCAGGAAGACCCTACCTCCAGAAACTCCAGGATTGTTACACAAACCCATTAACTGGTTGGGAGAAATAGCTGCCAATGTGCAACAATGTTTGGTGAATGAGGAGCCTGCAAGTGACCGACAGCCAATTGATGACTATCATAATCAGAGGAATGTGAACAACACCATGTAAAAAATTTTTAGATAAAGTCTAATGCTCCACCAACCACCCCTCACTATATACTTCTGTAATAGAATGACTCATATCAGCATTACCCTACATATGATTACCAACATCTACCTATATAACCTCATATGTGATATCAAAATGCACTTGATTTTGTGAGCAAGCATGGGTCAGCCCTCGAATTGGGCACCCCACACAAAGATTACGAGATACAGAACCTTCTCTGGATGTCCCCTTATTTTTTTGCATACAATCACCTCTATCTATAGCAGGTAAGCTAATATCCCATTTCTAAAAGCAACCACTTGAACCATTGGATGACCAACCATTAGCCGTGTATGTATCATGTAAAATTGGAAGCGGACTAGACTGAAAATCTAAATTGCAAACAATACTTTCATTAGGCTGAAAGTGACCACCAACTAGAATAATTTCATTTTCCTCTACAAGATTTGGCCTAATAACTTCATGACGCACTTCATCATCTCTATTTATATCTTGCAGATTAGACATTGCAACTTCTTCTCCACACAAAAATTCATCCTCACTTGCATGAGGCTCACTCTTGTCATAGCTATCATCCATTTGATCACTTCTAGCGAGGCCATTTTCTCTAAGTATAGGAAAGAGTATGGTATAGTTTTCACAAAGGAGGTCACCATCTAGAGCTTCTGAAAGTTCTTGGGGTTGTGAACCTTCATCAACTTGACTATTCCTTTCCTCCTTTAGCTGTATATGCATTAGAGAGACAGCTTCATCCTTACCCTTTTCTTCACTTGCTTTCACTGCTTCGGAGGGCATTTCGAAAAAAAATTTAGCTTTCATATCGTGGTCCTCTTTATGCCAAGGATGAGATTCTTCATGGCTGCAAGCAAGGAAATGCGTATCTTTCCCATCTCTTTGTTCAATTTCTTGCAAAGTTCTAAGCAAAGCTGAGTGTACTTTATCATATTGAAATTGCATATTACCATAAAAATTCTTTAAAAAGCTTACTTGTGCAGGATCATCAAGTACCTGATCATTTCGTGCTGGAATTGTGGAAGAAGAGAAGTCTCCATTATTACTGGGAGGATAAGTAGACTCGTAATGCATTTTATCCACTCTCTTGTCAGGCTCTTCTTTGTCTACTTTATCAAATGCGAAACCAATATCATCAGAGACAAAAACTTCCATGTCTGAACTCTACTTTAAAAACTCTTTTTCAGCCTCATGAGGAGTATTTTCTATCACCTAATCTTTTTCATCAAAATTAAAAATTTCTAATTCAAGAGAAGACACAAAACCATTCATACCTTCTTTCATATCATGGGAGACATCAGTGGCTGCATCCATTTTAATTTCGGTAATGTGACCATCTCCATCCAAGACCCCACATAAAAATTCATCACGTGATTCCTCCAGGCACCACCTTGGAATGAGAGTGACATTGGATTCCTTTGATAGTACCTTTTTGATATCCTCTTCACTCTATATAGCTTCAGGTTTCTCATCTTCTATATTGCATGGGAAAACTACAGATTTATCATTATCTTCCCCATAGTGCAAATAATAAGCTTCAACTCTCTTATTCACATGAGATTTAATTCTCGCAGCACTTACCTCACTTATACCAAATTGTTTGGAATAAAAAATAGAGAGATTAGAACATTCGACAGAAGGAGATAGGATATTATGGGAACCTATAGGGTTGAGATTTTGTTTATACATAATAGGCATCCTCATAGGTTCATGAAATAGATTATCTAGAATATGATTTACTTTCCATATACCACTTAGTATTAGATCATCTTCTATTTTCACAGCCTCTTGCTAAGCAACCTTTATATCGTTTACTTTACTCTGCTTCAATTCAAACTAAACATCTGGATGCAATGCAAAAATAAAAGTACATAGCTGGAGTTGCTTACCCAGTTGAGTAGATACAGGAATTCTTCTAAATAGCTGGTTGAATTTGTCTATGAACTCTCTAATGGATTCACTATTTCACTTTTGAATGTTAAAAAATTGCCTCAGTGAAGTAGCTTCATCAAATGGACCTTTATATCTCACTAAAAACTTCTTCTTTAATGAATCCCAATCTGTTATACACTTCTCTTCTAAATAGCAAAATCAATTTGCTATGATCCCAACGAGAGATTCAATAAATAGCCAGATAAAAACCTCTTCTTCACTTACCACCAAAATGCTGCGTGCAACTGTGAATGATAGAATGTAATTTTTAGCATCTTGATGGTTCTCTCCACTGAATTTCGGGAAGTGTTTTCTTGATCCTTCAGGTAGAGGTGAAAACTGAGACAAAAAGAGGGGTCCAAAGTGATTTCCCCATGGCTGGGAGGAAACCAATGACATTGATGAGTGCCAAATTGCACTCATGAAATACATCTTTTTGCCTCTCTTTTTTCTCTCTCCCAGTTCATCTTCCTAGTGTCTGCACCCAAATAAGTTAGCAAGATCATTCTATTTTGTGATTAATTAAGATAGATTACTTAAGATTAGAATTTCTGATTAGGTGACTAATGTGCATGGGATTGATGAAAAAATGCAGAACTTCTCTCTCTTTTTGAATCAACAGGTGTAGATACCAAGAACAACAATTTTGTGCATCTCCGGAGATCGTCCTCAATGATCTCTGGAGACAACACCAAAGAACCATAACACTTGAAGTTTTGAAGATATGGGGAATGCCTCTCTAGAGCTCTGTGAGAGTCTGGAGTATCTCCAGAGCTGTAGACAAGAACAGCTATCTCTTGTGCCTCCTAAAAGTAGGGCATGTTTCCAAGTAGAGCTGTCGACCAGACACTCTTAGCAATGATCTTAATACCCCTCACTTCACTCTAAGCATCACCTGAGTGGTGTAGGGTCAACTATTAGTTAAACTGCTAAAGTTTTATCTTTTCAAAGATTTTGCATGAGTTACAGACTGAACTAAACTAATATCCTTATTTTTAGGGCTTTGATGCCCAAGTGTATTAAGACTTAAACTTCGACTTCTGAATGGACTTCTATTCCACTCAAGTCTACCTTTCTCACATGATAATTTTTCATAAGTTAGATAGTTAAGTACAATAAAGAGATGGTGTCATCTCATAGATAGACTGGTAGATAAGTTCAGTGATATATCATCACTCATTTTTATATATACTCTCAGAAATAGTAGAAAATGACAATGATAAAATTATTCTGACTCTCAGAGATCTTAGTTTTGTTATAGCCATATTTTCATGAATGCAGAAATGAATGAATTGGACTAAATTTAGCTGTGATCATCTTTTGTGCTGATTTCCTGCTATAGCCTTCAGCCTCAAGGGTGTGGAGCAAGGGCCCACTCTCACCACTCAGGTAGGAGGCTAGTACCACTATTTTATTGTTTCAATTTTCTCTTATAAAAGTGTTTCCTATTTTAATAGATAGATGCATGTTATTGTTTCTTTGCTTTGAGTACATTTCTTGTTTTACTCTGTTTTCCAGCATTCATTACATTTATTCAACAAGCAGATAGATTAATCTTTATTTTAAAAATTAGGACTAGCTATAAACTGGTAATGATAGAATTCCTAGTTGTAGACAGCCATGGACATAGCCCTGGTTCTTTGACATCTGAAAATAGATTAAATGATGAGGAACAATGACACCTTGTCATTTCTGGCACCGTTGCTGGGGACAAGTTTGTGTTAATTAGGAACGTTGAGTTAAAACAGTTTTTAGAATAGACCTATATGGTTAGAGCTAGAGATCTAGAAGGAAGATATATTAAGCAGACACCCCAACAACACACCATAGGGGAAAGTAGTGGGGTGGTACAAAATCTTGTTGAAGAAGGAAACCTAGATCTTAATTTGGAACTTGCACCTCAAAATAGCAATCCCTTAGATCTTCCAGACATTCCACTTGCCAATTATATCCAGGAATTACAACAAAAAGTTGAGGCAGATCCTTTGGTAGAACCTAATTTACTAGAACCTTAGGAAGAGGAACCAGTACTAAACATGGAAAATGATAATCATGGGGAAGGGGAAAATCAAGCTCCAAGAACCTTCTCTTATCCTATTGTTTTGGCTGCTGGAGACAATGCTCCTATGAAGAATATCTCACCAGCACATCTACCAAATTTTAGAGGACTTTCTTCTGAGGATCCAGCTCAGTTCTTGTTTGAATTCAAAGTAGTCTGCCAAACTTATGATTATGGATTAGATAACCAAAAACTCAAACTATTCCCTTCAACCCTGAAAGATTCTGCGATGAGATGGTTTATGGGTTTACCCCAAGATTCTATCCGTTCTTGGGATCAAATGGAAATAGAGTTTTTGGAAAAATGCCAAGATTATTGCAGATCCAGTAATAAAAATGAAGAATTGTTTAAAATTAGGCAGGGAGAGGAAGAATCCTTAGAAGACTATGTGGATAGGTTTAATTTTGCCTTGAGAAGGTATGGTAATCCAATGGATCACTCCTTGGCCAAAACCCTATTTATAAAAGGATTGGATAAAGAATCAAAACAGGCACTGGACCTAATGAGAAAAGGGAACATTAACAAAATGGAAATACTTGATATAGAGGAATTCTGCAGGAACTATTCCAGAACCCAAGATGGAGTAAGGTCATCCAAAACTTTCAAAGGGAAAAATAAAATAGGATAGTTGATGGAGGAAATTGCAAATCTAAAAACAGACATTCTGGTCCAACTAAATACCACATTGGATGGGATTCAAGAAAAAACTAGAACAACCGATCAAAATAGAGCAACTGAACCTCTCTCCATCTATTGTCCTAGGTGTAGAAACAAACACCTGTTGAGAGAATGCCCCTTGGACAAATCAGAAATTTATCAGATCTGTGATAGGGAACATCCTACCAATCAATGTAGTCAACTTCCAGCCTTGAAAAGATTGAGTAAAAAGAATGTTGTGATAGAAGAGGAGTTGAACTATGTGGGACAAAAACAAACCAAAAATTTCCCCTATAATCAGTATCCAAACCAATCTTCTTACAGGGGTCCTTCTAATTGGGGAAATAATCAGTGGAATCCAACTTAGCATGGCCCTCAAAATAATCCTCCTTATGGACAGCAGGATTGGCCAAGTCAACATTGGCAAAACCAAAACTGGCAAAATCAGCCTTGGGGAAATCAACAGTGGCCACCACAGTTTGGATCACAGAACATGCAACCTTAATGAGGTCCTCAACAAGGATATCATCAACAATACCAAGGCCAACCTAAACGTTTCCAACCTCAACAGTAGGCTTTACTAACTAGATCCTCCAACACACAGGGTCAAATACAAAATGAACCAGTTAGTCAACCACCTTTACCAGCTCAGCCTATACCAAACCCACGGAATAAACAGGGAGTAGCTGTCTACATGACAGAGCAAGAAAATCTGGCTGGAATTAATGCTATATATTCAAATAATCTCCAGTTGCGTTTCAGGAAAGCATTCCCAAGACCTTCTCCTCCAACTATAGTTGAAATAACTAATGATGAGGAACCTGAAAATCCATCCAATCAACCCCCAGAGGAGATTACTAATGAAAAAGTGCTAGAAAAATCATCCATAGACAACTCCGGAGTTACTCCTAAAAAACCTACTCCGGAGAACAATTTTGAACACAATTTTGATAAGAGCTTCGAAGATGCTCCGGAGATGGAAAAGCTAGCACCATACCCAGAATAACTTAAACAGAATGCTACCCAGAGAAAGATTCTACAAAAACAAATTCAAACCAATCAAGAATCAAAACTTTTACAAGAAATCAAGCAGCTAAACATTGAAATTCCTCTTCTCCAGGCAATCAGAGATGTACCAGAACTAAATCAGTTCATTAAACAGTATTGTATCAAAACACAAGGCAGAAAGAAAAGCTTTCCCTCCACAATACAGGTGGAAGGAAAAGTAGTGGATCTATTGATGGGAGAAATTCTCCTCCCAAAATATGGAGACCCTGGAAATCCTGTCATAACTGTTTTCATCTCGGGGGTAGAAATTTCAAATGTTCTGGTTGATTTAGGAGCAGCAATTAATGTGATAATAGTTCATACAATGGACAGGTTAGCTCTATCAGGTATCCAATCCACAACTACAATTCTTTAACTTGCTGATCAGTCAATAGCTATTCCAAAAGGAGTAATCACTGATGTACCTGTTGTGATAGATTCATGGGAATTCCCAGTGGATTTCTTAATACTAGAACCTAGAAACCAGAGAAATGCTTATCTGGTGATTTTAGGAAGACCATGGCTGGCAACTGCAGTAGCATCTATTGATTGTCGAACTAGAGATATGGTCATTTCTAATGGGATAGATCTAAAGAAAATATCTTTGTATCCTCCAGCTAAACCATCGGTGCATTACATAGGAAGAGTATGGGTGGATGAACCAGAGAACATGGACAACAGTGCCTCATTAGCTATGGTAACCATTAGGGAACATCTAGGAGAATTAGAAGAAGTATACTATGATACAATGGAAGACTTCACTCACATCCTAATCAATAAAGATGTGATGGAACTTGCCCAAGATCCTAAGAGAGAACTTCTTATTTCTTCTCGTTGTACCCTTGCCAGCATTATTCCTTGTGGGGAAACCTTTTATAGGGACTTAGCTACCTTCCACATGTTATTTCCACATTCTTGTCCTCTCAATACCATGACACCAATGTATGGACCCACCACATCTATGGATCAAATCACAAAACAGGTCATGATTCTACCAGGGAAAACACTTAATATAAATACTCAATTAACAAGTCAGGAAGAAAAACTGATCCAGCTCTTGGTCTCCCACTCAGCATCTTTTGCTTGGGAATACTAAGACATGAAAGGCATACCTCCTGAGATTTGTACCCATCATATCTACACTAAGGATATTAAACCTGTCAGGCAACCATAAAGAAGATTGAATCCCACTTTAAAGGACATTGTCAAAACTGAAATAGAAAAATTACTCCAGGCAGGGTTCATATATCCAATCTCAGACAGTCAATGGGTCTCACCCCTTATCATTGTGCCTAAAAAGAATGAGAAATAGAGGGTGTGTATTAATTATAGAGAACTCAACAAGGCCACAAAAAAGGACTACTTTCCCTTACCATTTATTGAGCAAGTTTTGGACAACCTTGCTGGGAGAAAGTATTTTTCTTTTCTAGATGGATTCAGTGGGTATAATCAAATTCAAGTAGCACCTAAAGACCAAGACAAAACCACCTTCACATGCTCTTGGGGAACCTTTGCTTACAAAGTTTTTCCCTTTGGGCTATGTAATGCCCCAGCTACATTTCAGAGACTGGTTCTAGCTATTTTTGCTGAACTGACTAATGAATGCATGGAGGTCTGCATGGATGACTTTACTGTGTATGGGGATAACTTTGAGGAAGCTCTCACAAACCTTGGAAAAGTACTAAAATGTTGTGATAAAAATTGACTGTCCCTTAGCCATGAGAAATGTTTTATGATGGTGGAGGAAGGAATTGTTTTGGGACACCATATTTTAGAAAAAGGGATCAGAGTGGATCAGAACAAGATAGAAGTAATCACACGGTTGCCTTCACCCAAAAATTAGACTGACGTCAGAAGTTTTCTGGGTCATGCAGACTACTATAGGAGGTTCATAGAAAATTTTAGTAGAATAGCTGCCCCCTGTTTACCTTGCTTAACAAGGAAATAGAATTTCTGTGGACAGAAGACTGTTAATCAGCATTTGAAACTTTGAAGGAGAAGCTTACCGTCACACCAGTCTTAAGGGGACCTAATTGGACTTTAACATTTCACATACAAACTAATGCTTCAAATAAATCTATTGGGACAGTTTTAGGACAAAAGGAGGAAGGAGAGAGTATGCATGCCATTTATTACATCAGTAAAAACCTTACCCCTGCAGAAAGAAATTATACAACTGAAAAAGAATTCTTGGTAGTCATCTATGCTATAAACAAATTCAAGCATTCTATCACTGGATATAAAATATTTGTGCACACTGATCATGCGGCCATCAAGTACCTAATGAATAAGCCAGTAGTAGGTGCAAGGATCATTAGGTGGTTATTGCTATTGCAGGAATTTGATATTACCATAGTTGATAATCCAGGGAAGTTTAATTTGGTTGTTGATTTTCTGTCAAGATTGCATATAGGAGGAGAGGACCAACCAGTGGAGGATAAATTCCCAGATGAACATCTTTTTGCCATATCCACTACTGCACCTTGGTTTGCTGACATAGCTAATCTTTTAGCTATAGGCTTGTATCCATCCCATTTTACTTCAAAACAAAGAAAACATTTAGTTAAAGAAAGTTTATCTTACAAGTGGTTGAATGGTTTACTATTTAAATGTGGTCTTGATTTCATTCTACACAGGTGCTTAAAGGCTGATGAGACTTTTGATGTGTTGAGAACATATCATGATGAACCATCTAGTGGCCACGACTCCTTCCACAGGATAGTCCACAAGATCCTTGGAGCTAGTTACTATTGGCCTTCTCTTCATAAGGACACAAAGAAGTATGTGCAGCACTGTGACCAGTGCCAAAGGATGGGGCAGCCAACCTTTACTCAGGAAATGCTGCTACATCCTCAAGTCATAATGGAACCGTTTGAGCAATGGGGTCTAGACTTTGTGGGACCAATTTCACCACCATCATCAAGCAAGGAGTATATTCTAGTGTGCACAGACTATGTTACTAAGTGGGCTGAGGTTCAAGCATTATAGTTTGCAAGAGAAGAAAAAGTTGCTGATTTCCTCTACAATAAAATTTTCTTGAGATTTGGAGCCCCAAGATCAATAGTTTTAGACAGAGGACCTCAGTTTACTTCACAGGTAATCAAGGCATTCACAGATTTATACCAAGTCAAGCACAGAAAATCTTCACCTTACCATCCTCAAACAAATGGGCAGGTAGAAGTAACTAATAGAGAACTTGAGAATATTCTAACAAGGACAGTGGCAATGAATAGAAAAGATTGGGCTAGTAGATTACTTGAGGCAGTTTGGGCTTACAACACCACTTGGAAGTCCACAACAAAGTTTTCACCATATGAATTGGTTTATGGGAAAAAGCCTATATTATCTATAGAATTTGAACTCCAAACACTTAAGACTATATTGGATGTTGGTCTGCCATTGTCTATAATTTAGCAGAATAGAATTCTTCAGCTCAATAAGTTGGATGAGATTCGGACAGAAGCAATTTAGCAAACAAAACTAGTTCAATACCAGAGGAAGCAATGGCATGACCAACACATTAAGAGGAGGACATTTCAACAAGGAGATTGGGTTCTTCTTTATGATTCTAAATTCAAAGAATTCATAGAAAAACTGCAGACTCACTGGCTAGGTCCTTATCAAATAAAGGACGTGTTTGAAAATAGAACTGTATTATTGCAACTGATTGATGGGAGCACAAACACATTTCTAGTAAATGGTCACCGAATCAGGCTCTACAAAAGACCATCTACTAAAGAAGAGTTTTTGAATAATCTATGTTTTGATACAGGGGATACCTCATCTGTCATGGTGTTGGATTGAATTATTCTGAAAAAAAAAAGGAGGTTGAAAACCAGCAATGGCTGCCTTCTAAAAAAAAAAAGGAGGTTGAAAACCAGCAATGGCTACCTTCTAAAAAAAAAGAAAAAAATGACAAGGTGTCATTGTTCCTCATCATTTAATCTATTTTTAGATGTCAAAGAACCAGGGCTATGTCCACGGCTGTCTGCAACTAGGGATTCTATCGTTACCAGTTTATAGCTAGTCCTAATTTTTAAAGGAAAGATTAATCTATCTGCTTGTTGAATAAATGTAATGAATGCTGGAAAATAGAGTAAAACAGGAAATGTACTCGAAGCAAAGAAACAATAACATGCATCTGTCTATTAAAATAGGAAACACTTTTATAAGAGAAAATCAAAACAATAAAACAGTGGTACTAGCCTCTTGCCTGAGTGGTGAGAGTGGGCCCTTGCTCCACACCCTTGATGCTGAAGGCTATAGCAGGAAATCAGCACAAAAGATGATCACAGCTAAATTTAGTCTAATTCATTCATTTCTGTATTCATGAAAATATGGCTATAACAGAACTGAGATCTCCGAGAGTTAGAATAATTTTATCATTTTCATTTTCTACTATTTCTGAGAGTATATATAAAAATGAGTGATGATATATCACTGAACTTATCTACCAGTCTATCTATGAGATGACACCATCTCTTTATTGTACTTAACTGTCTAACTTATGAAAAATCATCATGCGAGAAAGGTAGACTTGAGTGGAATAGAAGTCCATTCAGAAGTCTAAGTTTAAGTCTTAATACACTTGGGCATCAAAGCCCTAAAAATAAGGATATTGGTTTAGTTCAGTCCGTAACTTACGCAAAATCTTTGAAAAGATAAAACTTCAGCAGTTTAACTAATAGTTGACCCTACACCACTCAGGTGATGCTTTGAGTGAAGTGAGGGGTATTAAGATCGCTGCTGAGAGTGTCTGGTCGATAGCTCTGCTTGGAAACATGCCCTGCTCTTAGGAGGCACCAGAGATAGCTATTCCTATCTGTAGCTCTGGAGATACTCTAGACTCTCGCAGAGCTCTAGAGAGGCATTCCCCATATCTTCAAAACTTTAGGTGTTATGGTTGTTTGGTGTTGTCTCCAGAGATCATTGAGGACGATCTCCGGAGATGCACAAAATTGCTGTTCCTGGTATCTACACCTATTGATTCAAAAAGAGAGAGAAGTTCTGTATTTTTCCATCAATCCCACGCACATTAGTCACCTAATCAGAAATTCTAATCTTAAGTAATCTATCTTAATTAATCACAAAATAGAATGATCTTGCTAACTTATTTGGGTGCAGACACTAGGAAGATGAACTGAGAGAGAGGAAAAAGAGAGGCAAAAAGATGTGTCATGAAATACATCTTTTTGCCTCTCTTTTTCCTCTCTCTCAATTCATCTTCCTAGTGTCTGCACCCAAATAAGTTAGCAAGATCATTCTATTTTGTGATTAATTAAGATAGATTACTTAAGATTAGAATTTCTGATTAGGTGACTAATGTGCGTTGGATTGATGGAAAAATGTAGAACTTCTCTCTCTTTTTGAATCAACAGGTGTAGATACCAGGAACAACGATTTTGTGCATCTCTGAAGATCGTCCTCAATGATCTCTGGAGACAACACCAAAGAACCATAACACCTAAAGTTTTGAAGATATGGGGAATGCCTCTCCGGAGCTCTGCGAGAGTCTGGAGTATCTCCGGAGTTGCAGACAGGAACAGCTATCTCCAGTGGCTCCTAAGAGCAGGGCATGTTTCCAAGTAGAGTTGTCGACCAGACACTCTCAGCAGTGATCTTAATATCCCTCACTTCACTCAAAGCATCACCTAAGTGGTGTAGGGTCAACTATTAGTTAAACTGCTGAAGTTTTATCTTTTCAAAGATTTTGCATGAGTTACGGACTGAACTAAACCAATATCCTTATTTTCAGGGCTTTGGTGCCCAAGTGTATTAAGACTTAAACTTAGACTTTTGAATGGACTTCTGTTCCACTCAAGTCTACCTTTCTCGCATGACGATTTTTCATAAGTTAGACAGTTAAGTACAATAAAGAGATGGTGTCATCTCATAGATAGACTGGTAGATAAGTTCAGTGATATATCATCACTCATTTTTATATATACTCTTAGAAATAGTAGAAAATGACAATGATAAAATTATTCTGACTCTCAGAGATCTCAGTTCTGTTATAGCCATATTTTCATGAATGTAGAAATGAATGAATTGGACTAAATTTAGTTGTGATCATCTTTTGTGCTGATTTCTTGCTATAGCCTTCAGCCTCAAGGGTGTGGAGCAAGGGCCCACTCTCACCACTCAGGCAGGAGGCTAGTACCACTATTTTATTATTTCAGTTTTCTCTTATAAAAGTGTTTCCTATTTTAATAGATAGATGCATGTTATTGTTTCTTTGCTTTGAGTACATTTCTAGTTTTACTCTATTTTCTAGCATTCATTACATTTATTCAACAAGTAGATAGATTAATCTTTCTTTTAAAAATTAGGACTAGTTATAAAATGGTAACGATAGAATCCCTAGTTGTAGACAGCCATGGACACAGCCCTGGTTCTTTGACATCTGAAAACAGATTAAATGATGAGGAATAGTGACACCTTGTCATCCATAATGCAAATCTAAGGATTAAATCAGTGTAGGTCTTCGTCAGAACAGAGATGTTTCTGAGCACATTCATCAAGTAGAGTCGCTAGCCTCTGTCCTCAGGGAGGAACCTTCAAATATCTGGGAAACAAAGGCACTATTCTTCACTTGCGAATCCCCAGCAGAGTCGCCAAAAATCTATTGTTTGATAGATTTTTTCTTCGAGAATAAATGTAGAAAATGACTCAAGACACCCAAGAAGAAGAACAAACAATTCCAACAGTTGGAGAGAAGTTGTCATTAAGTTGACAACCTTCCTCTGAATTTTAGAGGTACAACTCCCTCTTAAGATATGCAATGAATAAAACATGGGGTGTGCTTTTAACCAGAAAGTAGGAAAGGTGTGTTAACATCTACCCATCAGCATGAAATAGATGTGCATGACTGATTATGAAAAGGAATGAATGTAGATAAATGATACACAGCCCAATTATCCAACATTCATGAACAAGGATAGATTAATTGATAAATACAGTTATATTCTACCTTAACACATGTTAACATAAAAGAAGCAATATTGAAGACAAATTAATAATTAACATAAGAACAATTGCAATCACAGAAGACACTTGAAGACACAAAGTTCTGTAAGTAATTCTCCACTTCTTCAATATAACCAAAAATCAAAGTTTTTCTATAATGCTTCTATACATGAACAAAGCTAAGAAAAGTATAACTGGGAATTAATACAAAATAAACTTCTTCTTCTTCCCCACTATTCACAGACAGCCCCCTGGAAAAGGATCCTTCCATGGGAATTTCTTCCTCCTTATATAACTTCCCAAAAAATTATAACTATTCAAAAAGGTCCTTTTGAGTAATCGTAATCAAGAAAGTGACTTTTCAAAATAGGAAATGGTTACAATATACCAAAATTATAGTAATCATTGTTAAAGACTTCAAATATGCAAGACATGTGGCATTAATCTTCTCCTAATTCTAGGTGTATCTCCATAAAAAGTTGGCGCAGCTTAGCACATTCTTCTTCTTCTTCCATGACGTCAATTGTCCTGCGGTATTCAAAATAATTAGTTTTCTCCTTCCATGCGACTGTGTGTAGTTGAGAAATGATGTTGATTTGCTCCTCCTCAGGCCATTGTAAATCAGGTTGCAGAATAGACATAGGTTCATCATCCTAGATTTCATCGTTTGCTAGAAGTCCCATTCTGAAAAATAGCTTGGTTGGCAAGAAAACTAAACATAGAGAGCACCGCCACTTTCACCTAATTACGTCAGTAAGTAATGATGTGTTTCCAACTTATTAACGCCATGCCACCATCTTAATGAGCTTCATTACACTTGTCATTAATGCATCATTAATTTTATATCTCAAGAAACGGGTCTCAAGATTTTAACTTACACTCCGTAGCTTCTGAAAAGACATTCTTATCGTACACCACACAAGCAACCTGATGAGCTAGTAATACCTTAAAAAATGGGCACTGCGAAGATGCAGACTAGTTGGCAGTCAAAGTAGACCCAGGACTTTGAACTTAGAGTAGGATTTCACAAAACTTGCAAGTTCCCAACAATGAAGGAGATTCTTTGAACTGTTAGAGTAATTTTCAGAAGCTTTGAACTTCCCTGACACAAAGGAGAAGTCGGGAAGTCGACCATTTCTCAAAATTAAGAACATGATTCGGGTAAACAAAAGATTCATGAATTTGAAAACTGCTTGACAACAAAGACTTAAAAAAAGGTTTTTCAAGACTTCAAAATTTTTGGGACAGGAAAATGATTGGACTAGGGCAAAGCGATGATTATATCGGTTAAAATTTTGGGGCAACAATATTAAACTAAATTATGTAGGCAGTGAGCCTCGTTTTGAGCAGTGAGCTCTAGGAAGTGTGCCTGAAGGCAAGTGCCTTCCCCTTTTTAAGTACTTTTAACAAGGTACAAATCTTGTGGGTTAACCCCCACCATGGTTTTTCCCTTAACTGGGTTTCCACATCAAAAATCTCTGTGTCAATTGTGTTAATTGTGTTTCTTCTCATGTGTTATTGTTTCATGCTTTAATGTTTACATTATTAACTATTTGTAAGTTGTGAAAGAAGATTAAAAGGAAGAAAAGGTTAATATTGTGGGACAACTGATTAACCCCCCCTCTCAGTTGTTTGTCCTAATTCCAACACTTCTATGTGACCACCTCTCTTCTTTAAAAATATGGTCAGATCATCCATATATATGACTATGCATTTGCCAACCTGGCCTCTAAATGCTATGTCCATTGCACACTGGAATGTGGCTCCAGCATTGATCAAGCCAAAAGGCATATGTCTATAAGTGAATATCCCCCACTTGGTAGTGAATGTTTTTTTCAACCTATCTATTTTGTCCACCATTACCTAGTTGTATCCTGAGAAACCTTCTAGGAAGGACATCATTTGAGCTCCATTCACTATTTACAAAACTTCATCTAACGATGGTAAAGGATAGTTATCTTTCTCTGAAGCTCTATTGATATTTCTGAAATCTACACATAGGCATATATCCCCATTTTTATTTCTTACTGGGACCAAATTGACTACCCATGTTGAGTGCCTAACAAGAAATATGATTCTAGCATTCAGCAATTTTTTAACTTCTTCAAAGATGATAGGTTCTAGCAATGCATTAACTGGTCTCTACTTCTTCCTAAAAGGTTTGGCATCTAGTTTCAGTGGAATAATGTGGGTTATAATTGATGTGTCATATGTTTTTAGTTCATCATAAGTCCAGGCAATAAAATGAATATAATCCTTTAATGCTTGGGTTATCCCTATCTTTTCTTCTTCAGTACAGACCTTACCAATTAGGACATTCCTTACATCCTCATTTTGTCCTATATTAACTGGTGAATATTCTTCTCCATCTGTCTTGGGGAGATCCTTTTGTTTCATCATGTTATGCAGATCAAAGGCCTTTTCTAATTTAATCATACCTTTGGGGATCTTATTGCTTGGTAAGTCCATTATCTCTTCCTCTTCCCATGTATGTGTTGATAACTGAGAGGGGGGGGTGAATCAGTTATCCTAATTAATTCTTCTTTCTGAACTTTCTTATTAATCAATGCAGTATTAATTCAAATAAGCAAACACAACCATGAAATGGAAATACACATGACACAATATTTTTGACGTGGAAGCCTTGTTAAGGAAGAAAACCACAGGGTGATTAACCCAAGATTGTATTCTCTGTTAGAAGAAAAGAAAAACTAAATGGCACTTGCCAATTAGGGCTCACTACCCGAGCACACTGCTCACAAGAGGCACACAGCCTACAAGAGACTCACTATCTATAAAAGAATGTAATACAATACTTGAACTGATTGGAAGCATCTACAAATGTTGGAGTTCAGTTCCAGTTAAGCTCAATACACTGATCTGCTACACTTCATCTTTCCTCTTTTCTTTTGCTGCTTTCCTTTCACATACCGGACCTTCCTTACTGCTTTTGTTCTACACTTCTGCTTTTATTCGCACATCACAACACACAACAATAACTCTCACAACTAAATCCATTGTGTATATATATATCCGCACAAGTAACTTCATCACCTTTCTAGTCGGCACCTGGAATAGTCAATCTTTTCACTAATTCTGATCTGTCAGTTGAATCCTTGCACATCAAGTAATACGGATCAAGTACATGCTTGTAGAAATCATTAATCATGTCGGCCAAACATGATTCATGCCTTTATAACCTTTACCACCATCAGTAACACATCCAGAAAATAGTTTGATGTTCTGTCAGTCAGTTCATCCTCTATTCACACTGTCACTCAGGAACCTGGTACTCAAGTATTCATATCTTTTACCTCATCTATCACCGGAGGCTAAAACCTTGGAATCTATCACTCAAGGTAGTCCTCTTGACTTTCCCAAATTCGCACTTTACCAAGATACTTCCTCTGAGAGATCCGGACCTGTCTATTGGACCTTGCCACATGCTCTGTTCTTGTCTACCGGACCACAACAATCTTCATTCTAACTTCCGGTAGAGACACACAATGTCCTGCAGATGTATGGGATGAACTTTGTTGCCATCAATGACAACAATCATGAATCCATATAGTGTCTCTTGCCAACAATCTCCCCCTTTGGCATTGATGGCAACACTTAGTGAAAAATGACTAAGTGTTTACACTATGCTCCCCCTTGGCTGAAGCTCTGTCTTTATATACATTTTCTAGAGCTCCCCCTTAGTTGGATTCCTCATTTTTCACTGTTCCTCACTCCCCCTTTGACATCAATGGCAAAGGGTAGGGTCCGCATACCAAAATTTTCAAAAATTTAACTATACTTAGCCGCATAAGTATATACATTTGGAATACTTACATATACTTAAGTATGTCTGCAAAAGTGTTCTTCAACTGAACAACTTCTATCGCCCAACTGTGCTTCATCCTGTCCAAAATTGAGATGTGGCCACTCAATAGGAATGCAAATGCTTTAGCCTTCTTAAAATTTGTCAGATCATTGGTCCGGGCTGTAGTCTGAGCATCATTTATAGCCTCATGCATGGCCTCTAACTTGGGGATAATAATCCTTCTAAGTTCACCCATCTGATTAATTATATTCTTCCTTTCCTTCTCAAAATTCTTTATTGCATTTGTGATTGCAATAGTCTGACACTCTTGATTTACTATGGAGGAAGAGAGAGGATCAAAACTTTGAGACAAACTTAGTAGTTTATCCTCTTGCTCTTTTATTTTCTTCTCAATCTCTATTGTTGCTTTGGACCAGGAGATACAAAATTTGTATATTTCACCACCATTCTTAAGAGCATTTTCTAAGCTCTTTATCCCAATACTCATATTTCTCCTATCAGTAGTGATTAATCCTTGTACCTCTAAGAATCTCTTATCCAAAAACTCCTTCCGGACCTTTTCTTCAGCTAATTTTTCTTGAGAATCAAAATGTGTATTAACACTGCTGACTAAGGTTTTGAGATTACTGGAAGAGGAGGCTGTGGGATCCTTCTGAAAAGATGGCATGATCTTTTCCAGCACTCCAGATGCAAATTCTATCAACTCACAATCTTCCATATGAGACTTTAGGAGTTTTTCATTAGCCTTAGCATTTGCAAATGAAGCTATCTTCATTGTCTGTACCAAAGAAAGAGAATCAAAATTGAATGGACCTTATAGAAGCTTTGGTTCATCAATCTCCATTGTTTCTTTGTTCAGGAATTCTTGGACAGTTTGTGCAGTGTCTCTTGCAGGAGACAGATGTTTCTTCTCTTCTACAGTCTTGGAGCTGTCCTTTGGATTTTTCTCTCCTTCTACATTCCCACCACTAGCAGTTGTGGTTTTCTCTGCTGAAGTCTTCTCTCCTTCTGCAACCTTAGCACTGTCATCTTCTTTTTCCTTCACCTTTGCTTCTTTCTCCTACAATTTTTCTTCTCCTTTAGATTCGGAGACTATAGGGGAACCCAGAGGAGAAATGTTAGTTTGTTCAGAGCCCACCTCTTCTGTCATTTTCTCAGTAGTTTCTTCTACAACACTTGTGGTTGAGAGATTAGTGCCCAAGTCCTCTATAATAGGAATATTAAATCTTTTGAAGGTTTTCTAGAGAATCTCTTCAGTTTGGCTACCTTGTTGGTCCCACCAAACATAAGCTGATTCATCCTTGCCTTGCTCTTGAATTCATCCTTGCAGTCTTTGAATACCATGTTCATTATCTTGGGATCAATTAAAGGATATAACTGAGTAGCTACCTGTTCCCGGATCTTAAGGTCTTTTGTCATGGCATTGGTCTTTCTCATTTCCAACTCCTTTTCTAGACTCTTAGGAATTAGAGAGATAATTTTAATAAAAGCTTTATTGTAAATGTTTAAAAACTTAACTGTGGCTTCCTCCAGAATCCTTTTATCTGCTTCATTGTAATCATCATAGAATTCTGTTAAGGGTTGCAGGTTCCCATCCACTATGACTGCTTTCACTATATCATCTAAGTAGAGAGTGGGTTTTTCAACAAATTTCTCTTCCTTCTCTTCTCCTTGACCGGTAGAGAGTTTACCAGATGATTTCTTCTTCTTCTTTAGTTTCCTTATTTCTTCATCTGATTCGGTTTCCTCATCATCTTTTAGGCTAACATATGACCTTGTTGCCTTTTTCTTTGTTCTCTTTTCTCCTTTTCTGGATGTCTGGACTTCCGGTTTTGAGCTTTTAGCAGGGACAGGTGCTGGTTTCTTTGAAGATCTGGTCTGGGTGGAAGTTTCTACAGGAGCACTTTTCTTGCTTCCCTTTTCTGCCTCTTTCTTCTCTTCCTCAACTTTTTGTCTCTTTTCCCGGTTGGCATCAAGTGCCTCCTTTGAGATGCCAAGGCCTTGGGCAATATGTTCTACTTCTTTTCTCACCTTTCTTTTCATCTCTGGTTCTCTGAGTTCCACATGAATTTTTACACTCAGCTCCTCAAAGGTTCCAAACCTCTCTGCCTTTGGATCTTTAGGTTGACTTAGCTTGTGTTGAACATACAGCTCTACAATCTGTTCATCAACTTCATATCCCATGGGCATGATCCAGACTGTCCTTGGTTCTACTGCCTCCATTAGGCATTGATCAGTTTCTACCATAAAACAGACTGTGTCTTTGTATTTCTCAACAAGAGACTGGGGAATCCTTTCTCTTGCTTGCATCATGTTCTGAAAGTTCTTGAAGTATCCCCACAGAGCTATATTTTGTGCTTTGTTATCACCAAGTCCATGTAAATAATCTCTGATTTGGATGGCTACTGGCCTGTCACTCTCCCATACCCAGCCACTAGATCTAGGAAGCTCATTCATAAAGTAGAAGGACAAGCACAAAATTAATCCACCATATATGGATTAATTCTTTTTATCTTTCTTGATTTTTTGCAGATTCTCCAAGAGTTGGTTCAAGAGAAACTAACAAAGATCATAGTCTACATCCTTTCTTAGCATTTCATAAGCGGTATAGATGGCAGTTCCAGGTACAGAATTTTCTCTGCTAGAATGATATATCTTATATCCAATGATCATAGAAGCAAACTTGACATCCGGATCAGTGATGTCATCTACTATCATTGCTCTTTTGTCAAACTTGGATCTAGTAGCCTCACTCATAGTTTGGTTCTTTACAGATTTAAGAATAGGAATCCCACCGGATGAGTGTAGTCGAGTAACTGCCCTGATGGCATCTTTAGTGATCTTCAATGGTCCATTTAACCACATGAAATTGTCATGTATTCTACTCAAAATGTACCTAACCCATTCATCCTCTGTAAAACAGGGGAAATGTATGTATTGTGCAAAGTGCTTGTTCCAGAGGCCCTTGTATTAGGGTTTGAGCTCAAATGAATCATCTAACAGTTGTTTGTGATAGATATCTCTTAGCTTGAATTCCCCAAACTCTTCAATAGTTGCATGTACATAAACCATAATGTCTTCGGTGTGCAGAACACCATGCGGAACACTAGAAAATGCACCTAGGGGATCTACCTCCAAGGATTTGTATGGATGTTTCTTAAATGTAGGGCGAGGCCTATCAGAAATCTTTACAATATTTGGAGTAGCCATTATCAAGAGATTTGCAGTGAGATATTTGAAAATAAAAAATACCTTTTGCACCTTTCAGTTTCATAGAGTTGGTTGGATTGATTTCTGGATGTAATGACTTCTGTAGATGATCTTTGATGAACTTGAGGAATTTTGTTGCAGAGCTCCACTTTTCATTTCTTCTTAAGTGCAGAATGAACAAGTGATTAATGAGAAAACCCTTATATTGCTCTGCAAACCCTAATATCAGATTGCAATAAATGCTCGACCTACATTATTCTGGTTTGCCTTATTCAGATGACTTGAAGAACCGGATCTGTCCTGATCTATGAACATCATGCAGATCTTCCAAACCATGAACAAATCGAGATGACACATCACAAGGACATCCCAAACACTCTAACCAGTCTGCAAAAAAGGATAATGCACTTCCAGATCTCACCGGACCTTTTGTGGCACTCTGTCACTCTGGAGAATCTCCCGGAACCAATTCTACTTGATCAATCACAACTTCAAATCTTCATGCGGACCTCTAAAAAATTAACTGGATTATTTCAAGACTTATATCTACAAACCCTCTAATCTGCATCCTCTTCTTGTGCCAAGTTAGGCACCACTTGACTGGCTGGGGGAACAAGGTTTTCTTTGTGTCCCCCCTGAGCTAGAGCTCACTTTTTAATTTTCAGAAGGAATATCAGCACCAGAGTCTAGTGCGGATCCAACTTCTATATTCTCTATACTTTTCTTCACCCAAATCTTGCTCATCTCACTTTTAACTTCATCCACATTCACTTTTTGTTTACCCTTATCTTGATTCTGATTATGATATACCAGACCTCTTTTGTCCTGATTCTTGTTTCTGTAGAATTTTGCACTGTGACCGGATCTATTGCAGATTTGGAAAACAATATTTCTTTGCATATTTGACTGATATCCTTTTGATCTGCATTGATTAGCCACATGAACTATTCTATTGCATGCAAAGCATCTACCATTGAATGATTTGTTCATTTGCATATTTTTGCATTCATGAGATTTGTGACCATACCTTTTGTAGTTAAAACACTGTCTAGAGAAGGATGAATTAGTCTGATTCATTCTCTTTCTGCACTGATTAGCTTTGTGACCAAAGAGATTACAACTGTGGCAGTATCCATTGAAAGATGGATATCTTTGAGCATTGGGCTATCTTACCAGAGGTCTTCTAGGCCTGTTCCTTGGATTTTCTAATCCAAAATTCTTCTGACCGGATCCAAAGCTTTCTCCTTTCTCATATCCCAAACCACATTTGTCATCTACCCTTTTTTGACTTCCAAGAAGAACTTCAAGTTGAGCAGAGCTTAACTTGAATTTCTCTTTATATTCATTTGCTGATTGAAGATCCCTTTTGAGAGAGACAATTTGATCCTCAAGTTTTTCTTCATTTTCTTTAGCATCTTCAAGATTAGATTCAATATGTCTAATGATTCTATCCATTTGGTGGCAATCTTCTGATTTCTCCTTGAGAGATTGTCTTAGATTATCTTCAATTTTTCTTTTCTCTTCAATCTCTTGGGTAAACTTTATAACTCCTTATTCCATTTCATGTCTTACCATAATGATTTCTTTTGATAACTTTTCACATAACTTGGTTTTCTCATTTAGCTCTTCATTTGCATCATTTTCTTCACCTTGTCTTGCCAATTGCTGAAGTAACTCTTTTCTCTTTTTCATAGAGAGGCTTAATTTGTCTTTTAGTTCTTTCATGAAATCATCAACCTGTTTGACTCTTTCCTTTGATTCATTGACTTCAGAGTTTGATTGTTCAAGATCCTCAAGGGCAGTCTTGAGTTGCTCCCTTAAACCATATGTATCCTTTTGGATTCCTAGATCTTCCTCAAGCTGTTAGACTCTGTTTAGGAGGAACTTAGCTCTGATACCAATTGTTGATAACTAAGAGGGGGGTGAATCAATTATCCTAATTAATTCTTCTTTCTGAACTTTCTTATTAATCAATGCAATATTAATTCAAATAAGCAAACACAACCATGAAATGGAAATACACATGACACAATATTTTTGACATGGAAACCCTGTTACGGGAGAAAACCACGGAGTGATTAACCCAAGATTGTATTCTCTATTAGAAGAATAGAAAAACAAAATGTCACTTGCCAATTAGGGCCCACTGCCTAAGCACACTGCTCACAAGAGGCACACTGCCTACAAGAGACTCACTGTCTACAAAAGAATGTAATACAATACTTGAACTGATTGGAAGCATCTACAAATGATGGAGTTTAGTTTCGGTTAAGCTCAGTACACTGATCTGCTGCACTTCATCTTTCCTCTTTTCTTTTGATGCTTTCCTTTCACATACTGGACCTTCCTTACTGCTTCTTCTTTGCACTTCTACTTTTATTCGCACATCACAACACACAACAACAACTCTCACAACTAAATCCATTGTGTATATATATCCGCACAAGTAACTTCATCACCTTTCTAGTCAGCACCCGAAATAGTCAATCATTTCACTAATTCTAATATGTTGGCTGAATCCTTGCACATCAAGTAATACGGATCAAGTACATGCTTGTAGAAATCATTAATCATGTTGGCCAAACATGATTCATGCCTTTATAACCTTTACCACCATCAGTAACACATCCAGAAAATAGTCTGATGTTCTGTCAATCAGTTCATCCTCTGTTCACACTATCACTCAGGAACCCGGTACTCAAGTATTCATATTTTTTACCTCATCTATCACCGGAGGCTAAAACCTTAGAATCTATCACTCAAGGTAGTCCTCTTGACTTCCTCAAATCCGCACTTTACCAAGATACTTCCTCTGAGAGATCCGGACCTGTCTATTGGACCTTGCCACATGCTCTGTTCTTGTCTACCGGACCACAACAATCTTCATTCTGACTTCTGGTAGAGACACACCATGTCCTGCAGATGTATGGGATGAACTTTGTTGCCATCAATGACAACAATCATGAATCCATATAGTGTCTCTTGCCAACAATATGATCTTCCAAATTCTTCTCATCTAGGATTTGTGCATCAAATATATCTCTATTTGCTATGAAATCCAAGATATGATGATCATCATGAAACACATGAAGATTAGTGACATTATCAGGTATGGAGGGTATTGATATAATTCTACTAAAAATCTCTTTAATCTGGAAATAGACAAAGGCTCCAATGTACTAGCAGCCTATGCCAAAGCATCTGCTTTATGATTTTTTTCTCTAGGGACATGGGTGATATTAAATGCAACAAATTCTTCAATCAAATCCCAAACCCTATGTCTATAGTTGCATAAATCCTTGTAATTGCAAGCATATATGCCTCTCACTTGTCTTACTACCAACTTTGAGTCTCCATAGACATGCATAATCTTAACTTTCTTCTTAAGAGCAAACAACAACCCATGAATTAAAGCTTCATATTCTATCACATTATTGGTACATGGGAATTGCAATCTATATGCTACTATAAAGGACTTTCCTACTGGGTTAGTGAGGTCTATACCTACTCTAGCTCCTTGTTTTACTTTGATCCATTAAATCTAAGGATCCATGGCTTATCTTCTATTAATGGTTTATCAAGATCCTCTCTTTTCTCTTTAGCTCTGGTAGCTACACCACTTGATATCGACTTCAATTTTTAGGATTCACCTTCTGTCTTTTTTAATGACTGATGTGAATATGATGCCCCTCTTCTTTTCACTTTTGTGGTATCATCTCTATCACTATCTGATTGTACTTTAATCTCTTTCTTTTTCTCTTTAGGCATGCCTCTACTGCCGAATAGGTGATTCCTCAAACAAAGATACTCTTTCTTATTCAGTATATGCAAACATAATGCGCATGTGGTTTCTAAAGGTGATGCTTCATGAAGTTTGCACCAACCCTCAATTAATGCATGATATGGAGAAACCTCCTACAATGTGAGCCTTTGAATTTGCTTAGATAAGAACTTCTCACACTTTTTCATATTACTTCCTTTATCTTCATTTGACAATTAATAATCTGACTCAATTAAGCAGTTAGTCGCTAGGGTGATATTATTTTTATCCATGAGTATTTCCATCATACATCAGGATCTCATCTAGATCATGCATGTAAGCTTCATCCTGATGTGTGATTTCTTCAAATTCTCTTGTATCTGCAGATGACAAACAAGAGTCAGCATCATCACAACTAGATATATTACCTACCTTGGTTGAAGATGATCCCTTCTTGCTATAAGCTCATTCCAATTCCATCATATCCAAGCATGTATTGCAACTTTTCTCTTAATGTGCTTCATCATGTAACCTGCACCAGCCTTCAATCAGGATATCCTCATTGGATATACCTAGTATCTAGAGATGTTGCATCTCTCTGGATAGGT
The DNA here is from genome assembly GCA_027924645.1 of Cunninghamia lanceolata. Lineage (NCBI taxonomy): Eukaryota > Viridiplantae > Streptophyta > Pinopsida > Cupressales > Cupressaceae > Cunninghamia > Cunninghamia lanceolata. The sequence continues at coordinate 16,686,819 of BSBN01000430.1, read as the reverse complement.
ACAATTCAAAGTATTTAAAATGATCAGTTTCATCATTATCACCTGAACTATAATCAGACTCTATGATCATTCTATTGTCCTGATGAACATTTTTGTGCATGTGTATTATACATTAGAACTTCCTCTATTCTGACTGTTTGGGGCCTTATGGTATAAACTCTCGGTTCAACAGCGACATACAATATTTCATTGGTATTATTATATTCTGTGATCATATGTTTCATCCTAGGTTTAGCTTCTATCCTTATTTGATTAGGAATCCCCTTCCAGGGTAACCACATGTGGCTGAAATCAGTAGACATGTAACCGTTGAGTGTTTTTGACCAATCTCTACTGAGAAACATACCATAGGTATCAGGGATATCCACCACTTGGATGTTAATGTAATATTGAACCCTTGAATCTAATGCTAATTGCATGTGGATATGTGTCAATTCTCCTACCACACTTACTTTAGTTTTATCTAGCTATGTTACTTTCTTAAGGGATTTGGCTGGATGCAACCCCAAGGCATTGTGAATAGATAGTGGCATCACATTTGTTGATGCACCCGAATCCAATAAACAATTATGCAAGTTCTTTCCAAATATCCTCAGTGTAAGTACGAATGGGGGTGATTTAGTTTTGTCTCTGTATAGAGTCATATGTGAGGTCTCTGCTGACTAAACAGTAGTCTGCACCCTAGATTTAGCATTATTTTCTTTAGGTACAGGATCCTTAGTCAAGATGTGACTTGGATTATGACCTTGGTTATCATCCCTTAGACTACATTCATCTAAGGATTTTAGAAAAGCTTTCTTGATGACTAGGGTTTTAAGTAACTCTGACAGAGATAAGCTAATTTTGATCTTTTTCATCTCTTCTACCAGATATGTGACTAATTTATCAGATTCAAGAAGCTAGTTGTTGGCTTTTGACACTATATTTAGGGGTGCAAAATATTGAGAATTAACCTTGGGAAGACCAAAGTTATTATTAGCTTTAGGATCAGGTGGAGTGTGTTGCAAGTATGGGTCTAATTGGTGTTGTCATTGATGTCAACATACTCATGTTGCAGTAATGAGAAGGATTCGATGAGCCATGAACTGAAGATATTGAGAAAATTAGTCTTAATCAAGAACAGTGATGACTATAAGACAAAAGTTCAAGATAGGATGATGATAAGAGGATGTGGATTAAAGGGTTTGAACATATGTGTCTGTAGGTGATCTAGTAGAGATTTTGGAGGTCTGCATGAAGATCAGAAGAAGTTATGGTCGCTCAAGTAGAACCGATTCTGGCAGGTGTTTAGAGGTGACAGAGTGACACAGATAGGTCCGGTGAGATCTGAAAATGCATTATCCCATTTTGCAGATTTGAGGAAGTGTTGAGAATGTCCTTGTGAAGTGTCAAGTCAATTGATTTGTGGTTTGAAGGTCTGAAAGAACCTATTCCTTTGTGACAGTGATGACAGACTGTGTTCTTGAGGTTCCAGATGAAGGAGAAAAGGATTCCAGTAAGCAGATGAAGTGCGGATGTTCTTGGTGATTCAGGAAAGCTTGTGGTGATCTATGGATCATTTCCAGTTCATGTTGGTGGTCCACATTGAAGTTAAGGTTTGTATTTGAAGAATAATCACCGGATGTTGGTATTCTTCCTGAGACTGGCCGACCAGATGTATTACACATCTTGCAGATGTTCTTGTAGGTGTTTGTTGACTTAGATGATTGTTCCTAAGTTGATGTTAGGTATAAATAAGGGATTGTGAAGTCATTTCAAAGTGCGCTTGGTGGAGATGAGTATGTGGTAGCGAAGAAGAGAGCAAAAGGCAGAGTAGAAGTATTGAGCTTAATGGAACTAATTCAAGCATGGTGAAGATGCTATTCTCTAGTTCATGTATGTAATACTTATTTCTTTGTAGATAGTGTGTCTCTTATAGGTAGTGAGCCTCATGTGAGCGGTGTGCTCGGGCAGTGAGCCCTAATTGGTATGTGCCATTTTGTTCTTTCTATTCTTCTAACAGAGAATACATTCTTGGGTTAACCACCCCATGGTTTTTCCCTTAACCAAGTTTTCCACATTAAAATTTTGGTGTCTTATGTGTTGATAAGTTTCTACCTTTGATTTGAATGCATTATGTTTCATGTTTAATAGACTACTAATTACTCAAAAGATTTAAGTGTGTAAATTGGAGAATTTTTTGTACAACTGATTCACCCCCCTCTCAGTTGTATACCCTAAGTCTAACAATTAGTATTAGAGCTAAGTTCCTCTAAAAAGAGCTTAACCACTTGAGGAGATCTAGGATGTTGTCTTACAAGAAGGATAGTCTGAAGTTTGATGGAACCAACTTTGCTCTTTGGAAAGGTCGCATGAAATGTCACTTCCAGTGTATGGGAATGGCATACTGGTCCATTGTTACAAAATAGTATGTACCTCCACAGGGTGGTCCGACAACCTTAAATGAAATCACAGATGCTGAAAACAATCTGTAGACCAAAGAGGCTCTTCTAAGTGCATTATCTGACTCAGAGCTCTCAAATGTTATTGACCTACCAACTGCCTTTGAGATTTGGAATAAATTGGAACTTTTGCATGAAGGAGACCAGTATGTCAAATGTGCAAGGTTACAGAGTTTGAAAGGGAAATTTGAAAAACTAAAGATGAGAGATGATGAAAATATTACTACTTTTGTGCCAAAAGTGAATGAGCTGGTTTGTGGAATTAGAAATGCTGGTGGAGTCTTGGATGAAAATGAGATTGTTGGTAAAATTCTCAGATCCCTTCTTGCTTCTTACAAAATCAAGGCTGCTGCCATTGAAGAATTCAGAGCCCATACAACTGTCACAAGAGATCAATTGGCTGGGAAATTGGCTATATTTGAAATGACAGAGTTTGGAGATGACCCCCCCAAGACTAAATCTACATTCAAAGCCAGTGCCTTTGTTAAAGGTAAACAAAGGTTTGATCCGAGAGAGAATTCTTCAAGAAAATTGTCATGGTATGAAAAAGCAAGAAAAGATCTGGAAGAAGAAGAAGTAGAGACTACTCAACTTGAAGCCCTTATTGCAAAGATGCTGCCAAGAGGATCCAGTAAGTATGAAGGAAATTTACCTTTTAAGTCATTTAACTGCAATAAGATTGGTCATTTTGCCTCAAGGTGTCCGGAAAGATTTTCAGGGCAAAATCCTAACAAGCCAAGGTTCCAAAAGAACTATTACTATGTACATGAAGATGATGATAATGAAGGAGTAACAGATGATGAATCAGAGATAGGAAACAAATCTGGAAATGAATGAGTGTTCATTGCCATCAAGGAAGAAGATCCAATGTCCTCTGTATTTGTCAATCTTAAGACTGTGGAAAGAGCTCTGGCTGCCCAAATTGGAGAAAAGGATGATTGGGTCATTGACAGTGGATGCTCTCACCATATGATAGGTGACAAAAATAAGTTTGTAGATTTGGAAAGGTATGAAGGAGGAGTGGTAAAGTTTGGTGACAATTCTGCTGGTAGAATCAGAGGAAAAGGAACTATTTCTTTTGATGGAAGGAACAAAACTGGTAATGTTCTATATGTTGAAGGTTTGAAACACAATCTTCTCAGTGTTGGACAGTTGGTGGACAAAGATTATGATCTTCGGTTCAAGAATGGAAAATGCAAGATCTTTGAAAGCTCTGGAAAAGAGATTGCATCCGGTACTCAAACTAAAGGTAATATCTTCCACTTGGTTGGTACTGGTAAAAGCTACTTATTTGTTCAAATTGATTAGAGTTGGTTATGGCATAGAAGGATGTGTCATGTGAATTTTGATAATATCATCAAGATAAGTAATACTCAGGTTGTAAGAGATCTTCCAAAATTGGTGAAACCTACTAATAGCTTGTGCAAGGAATGTTAGTTGGGTAAGCTGAGCAGAGTCTCATTCAAAAGCAAGGAACTATCTTCTACCAGATTATTGGACTTAGTTCACACTGATTTTTGTGGTCCGGCAAGAACCAAGAGTATTCAAGGTGATAGATACTTCATGCTGCTAATTGATGACTATTCCCAGATGATGTGGGTAACCTTTCTAAAGGAGAAATCAGAAGCTCTTGAGAAATTCAAAATATTCAAGGCTATGGTAGAGAATGAAATAGGATTAAAGTTGAAATGTCTAAGGTCTGATAGAGGTGGAGAATTCACATCCGGTGAGTTCTTAGAGTTCTGTGAGAAACATAGAATCAAGAGACACTTGTCTGCTCCTAGGACCCCACAACAGAATGGAGTAGTGGAGAGAAAGAACTAGACCATCCAGGAAGCATCTAGGACCATGATGATGGAAGCAAATGTTCCTTAGATCTATTGGAGAGAAGCTGTCAGCACTGCAGTCTATACTCTCAATCGAGTTCAAATCAGAAGCAATACCAGTAAGACCCCTTATGAACTTTGGTTTGGCATTACTCCTACTGTAAGATATTTCAGAGTCTTTGGTAGCAAATGTTACATCAAAAGAGATGAAGATCTAGGCAAGTTTGATGCTAGAAGTGATGAAGGAATATTCTTGGGCTACTCTACTCAAAGCAAAGCATACCGGTGTTATAACAAGAGACTAAGAAAGATGATAGAAAGTACAAATGTGAAGGTTGATGATGGAATAGAGAAACCCTCAAGGTTTTATGAATATGATGAAGATGATCAAAATGGTGTTCTGGCTCAAGGAGTTCGATCCTCTTCTGAAAGTCAGATTCAAACTAATCCGGTAAATTAGGAAGAAGTGATAGGTCTGAATGAGCCTGTTCAAGAAGCAGAAGTGCAAGAAACTCCCAAAGTTCCAAGGTATGTAAGACTAAATCACTTTGAAGATCATATCATACGTGACAAAAGAAAAGGTGTGCAAACTAGAAGGAAAATTGCTCAAAAATTAGATGAATATTGTATGATTTCAGAGATTGAACCTAAGACAATAAATGAAGCCTGCAATGATGAAAACTGGACCAAAGCAATGGAGGAACAGTTGATGCAAATTGAGAAAAATCACACTTGGGATCTTGTTCCCAGACCTAGAAACAAGAATGTGATTGGAACAAAATGGGTCTTCTGGAACAAACTAAATGAAGTTGGTGAAGTAATCAGAAATAAAGCCAGATTGGTCTGCAAGGGTTACTCTCAAATAGAAGGAATTGATTTTGAAGAAACTTTTTCTCCAGTGGCAAGAATTGAAGTAGTCAGATTATTTATTGCCTTTGCTGCCTTCAAGGATTTCAAGGTATATCAGATGGATGTCAAGTTTACCTTTCTAAATGGTGACTTGGAAGAGGAAGTGTATATAGAGCAACCGGATGGATTTTAGTTGTCTGATCATGGTGATATGGTTTGCAAGTTGAAGAAGGCCCTATATGGATTAAAGCAAGCCCCAAGAGCCTGGTATGAAAGATTGGACAAACATCTTTTGAAGATTGGTTTCAACAAACGTATTGCTGACAGTAACTTATATTTCAAAATTGATCATGAAAACATCTTGATTGTTGAAGTATTTGTTGATGATATCATCTTCGGGGGAAGAGATAGTATGTGTAAAACTTTTGCAAATCAAATAAAAAGTGAGTTTGAGATGTCTATGCTTGGTGAAATGAATTTCTTTTTGGGTCTGCAAATTACTCAAACAAAGAAAGGAATCTTCATTTCTTAGACCAAATACGTGAAAGAACTATTGAAGAAATTTGGGATGGAAGATTCAAAGCCAATGAATACTCCCATGGCAACTGGATGTAAGTTGAGAAAAGATGATGACTCTCCTAACGTAGACCAGACAAAGTACAAATCAATGATTGGAGAATTGTTGTATCTCACTCAAACTAGACCAGATATTATGCAAGCTATTGGTCTTGTTGCTAGATTCCAAGCTGATCCTAGAGAATCCCATGTCATGGCAATCAAGAGGATCTTTAGATATCTAAAAGGGATGGTTGAGTATGGTCTGTGGTATCCTAGAGATCATGATTTCTCTCTTCATGCATATATAGATGTTGATTGGGCAAGAGATGTGGATGACCGGAAGAGTACCAGTGGTGGAGTTTTCTTTTTGGGAAAGAGATTGGTTTCTTGGCTAAGCAAGAAACAAGAGGCAATATCCCTATCTACAACTGAAGCAGAATACATAGCAGCAGCAGGTAGTTGCACTCAAGTTTTGTGGATGAAGCAGTTGCTAAGAGATATTAAAGTAGAGTATGAGGAGCCTATCACAATCTTCTGTGATAATTCAAGTGCAATAAATATTTCTAAGAATCTGGTGTTGCATTCTAAGACTAAGCATATATCTATCAAGTTTCACTTTCTGAGAGAGCAAGTGAACAAGGATGAAGTCAGACTGGAGTTTGTGCCCTCCAAAGATCAAATTGCAGATATCTTCACTAAACCTCTTCCCAAGGACTCTTTTGAGTATCTCAGGGAGAAGTTAGGGGTTATTGCCCCTCCGGTGATGAACTAGGATGCTCTGATGTGCATCAATCTAATGGATATCACAGTCATATCTTGTGATCTGGATTGATGATGGGGAGCTACTACTCAGGGGGAGCAGCAGGTATGATTCTGAAGTAGTGGAGTTGCAAGTATGAGCCCTTTGCCATTGATGTCAAAGGGGGAGAGAAGACATGTGAAAAATAGGTGGTTGATGATCAAAAGGGGAGTAGTAAAGGAAGAGAAGATATGTGAATAGTTGTTGATAAGGGGAGTTGTGACAATAAGGAGAAGTTCTTGTCTTGATGGTTTTTCACATCATTTGTTGCCATCAATGACAAAGGGAGAGATTGTTACAAGTATGGGTCTAACCAGTGTTGTCATTGATGTCAACAAATCATGTTGCATTAATGAGAAGGATTCGATGAGCCATAAGCTGAGGATATTGAGAAAATTAGTCTCAATTAGGAACAGTGAAGAATAGTGATGACTATAAGACAAAAGTTTAAGATAGGATGATGATCAGAGGATACGGATTAAAGGGTTTGAACATATGTGTTTGTAGGTGATCCAGTAGATATTTTGGAGGTCTACATGAAGATCAGAAGAAGTTATGGTGGCTCAAGTAGAACTGGTTCTAGCAGGTGTTTAGAGGTGACAAAGTGACACAAATAGGTCCAGTGAGATCTGAAAATGCATTATCCCATTTTGCAGATTTGAGGAAGTGTTGAGAACATCCTTGTGAAGTGTCAAGTCAATTGGTTCGTGGTTTGAAGGTCTAGAAGAACCTATTCCTTTGTGACAGTGATGACAGACTATGTTCTTGAGGTTCCAGATGAAGGAGAGAAGGATTCTAGTAAGCAGATGAAGTGCGGATGTTCTTAGTGATTCAGGAAAGCTTGTGGTGATCTGTGGATCATTTCCAGTTCATGTTGGTGGTCCGCATTGAAGTTAAGGTTTGTATTTGAAGAATAACCACTAGATGTTGGTATTCTTCTTGAAACTGGCCAATCGGATGTATTACATGTCTTGCGGATGTTCTTGTAGGTGTTTGCTGACTTAGATGATTATTCCTAAGTCGATGTCATGTATAAATAAGGGATTGTGAAGTCATTTCAAAGTGTGCTTGGTGGAGATGAGTATGTGGTAACGAAGAAGAGAGTGAAAGGCAGAGTAGAAGTATTGAGCTTAATGGAACTGATTCAAGCATGGTGAAGATGCTATTCTCCAGTTCATGTATGTAATACTTATTTCTTTGTAGATAGTGTGTCTCTTATAGGCAGTGAGCCTCTTGTGAGCAGTGTGCTCAGGTAGTGAGCCCTAATTGGCATGTGCCATTTTGTTCTTTCTATTCTTCTAATAGAGAATACATTCTTGGGTTAATCACCCCATGGTTTTTCCCTTAACTGGGTTTTCCACGTCAAAATCTTGGTGTCTTATGTGTTGATAAGTTTCTGCCTTTGATTTGAATGCGTTATGTTTCATGTTTAATAGACTGCTAATTACTCAAAAGATTTAAGTGTGTAAATTGGAGAAAGTTTTGTACAACTGATTCACCCCCCCTCTCAGTTGTACACCCTAAGTCTAAAAGAGTGTTGAAATTGTTGGGAGGAACTGATGTGGTTAAGGGACCAGGCGGCCTATTAGGATTACTCTTGAGATTGTAATTATGTCTACCCTGATACTATTGTTGGTAGACATGAACTTCTTCATGTTCTAGTTCTAGTTTGTTTTCATCTTCAAATACAAGCATATTATTTGTTTCAAATGCTAAGGCAGACTCCTCACTTGCCAGTGTATAATTCTCATGAAAGGAAGTCATTTGATGATGCAGATGTTGATGGCTGGTGGAACTTTCTAACATCAAGGTGGACTCATATCCTAAAGGAATAATCTCATTCCCTTCAAGATGAGGAGGATCTCCTATAGTATTGGATACTTTAGCTTGGAAAATACTAAATGTTATTTTAAACTAAGGACATTCTAATTCTGCATGTGCATTTGTATTATGCATCCTACACCAATTAGTGAGGGCAGCTTCTGCTAGATTCACCCTGGTTGTTTGTTTAGGTTCATTAGAAGGTTGATTGTCTAATGGTGATGGTAATGAACCATTGTTTGACCTAGTGTTCCATGTTCTAGGTGGTATGGGAGGAGCATTGTTATATCCTTTGTCAGGATATCCAAACCTATCATTATTGTTTCTGTATCCTCTATCAGGATATCCTCTATTCTGGTTTGGATGGGAATAGAAGCTGTGGTTTCTCATATGTGTAATCTCAGTAGTCAACTTCTTTAATTGTGTTGATATCTCCTTAATGTCACTATTTTCTTCCTGAACCTTGGCTACTACATTCTCTTGTTGAGGTTTTAAAAAAAGAACTGCCACCACTGTTTTGGCTTGCATCCTGAGGTGTCTGTCCAAGATGAGGTATCATATGGCCATTTCCATTTGGAGGAGGCATAATGCTAAGAGAGGGAACTTGCAAGGGACTAGGCATAATGGCTGGATGTTGCATAACTCCATTACCTTGAGGTTGTATAGGATATGCAGGATATCTGGCATTAGGTACAAAGCCTGAGGTTAGCTACTGATTGACTTTAACAGCTTCTTCAAATGCACTAGACAGTGAAGTGATAGGTGGATGTGTTCTAATGAACATAGAAGTCAAAGGATCTAAGGCAGAATAGTATATGGATCTGGCTACCTCATCACCTACATTGTATGAAGCAACTAACTTGGAATACATCTTTTGAAACCTAGCATTAAAAGTGGAGATCATTTCTCCTTCAACTCTTTTAATACTGGCAAACATGTGGTAAGTGATGGCTAGATCCATGGGTATTTTGAATCTTCCTAAGAAATATTTCTCTAAAGCGTCCTAAGAACCAATGGTTGATTGGGTAAGACTAATGTACTAGCTATAGACTTCTTCTCCTAAGTAATAAGGGAACAATATGTACACTACATCCTGATGTTCCATTCTTTCTCTAAAGAAAGCATCCTTATATGTCCTAATATGATCTTTTGCATCCTAGTAAGGGTGATACTTTGGACATATTGTATCAGGATTCTTAGGCAAAGGATGATATGTAGTAAACACAAGTGGTGACTAAGTTGCAAAGAAAGACATTGTGACTAGTGCTTGATGCACTTGAGGTATACTTGGAGATCCTGGAGGTGACTGAGACACAGCAGGAGATACTGGAGGCATTATAGTATGACTAGACGAGGATGCTGATGCACTAGACTCAAGAGTATGATGAATGTCAGTGGTACAAGGTTTGAGTCCATGAATAGGTAGTTCTTCAAGAAGTCCAATGGATTTGGACCTAGTATTAGGCATGTGAGCCAGGATTGTAACAACTTAAGATAGAATATGATTATTTTGGCTGAATCTTTACAAAGATGAGGGGAAATGATCCTTATGGGTGGATATTAATGGTCAAGACTCTATAATAACCAGATATTTGCACAATATTTGCACAAAATGCAAATATGAGCAGAAACTTGGACTTCTAATTGTAAATATCATGTTATCTAGTCACAGAGATAGGATACTACAGGGTATTTGCGAGAAAGCTTGAACAATGACTCAATATTTGAAAAATTCAAGCAATTAACTGCAAAGATTAAAGTATTCATACACAATATTGAGAAATTTATGATTAGGACTCTTAGAACAACCTGAAACAAGTGAATCTTCACACAAATGCCTAAAGTATAACTAATTCTAATGAACTTTGACAAGATCACCTTGTGTAGATGTAAGAATAATGTGTAAGCAATTGATTCAAGAAGCAGAAGAACAAGGCCCCCCTTCTAGAACCAATTTATGTTAGTTATGATGTTAGTCACAAATACACAAAGAAAAAGAATTGCATATCAAACATTTATCATCTTGAAATATATGATGAAATCAAGGAATGCATTTTCCCAAGTCTCTGTTGATTAGTTCATAATCCACTAACATTGCTTATTGGTTTGATGTGCCTTGCTATTTTCCATTCAAGGGGCCTTACATTTCTGATTTTAAAACTGATGCTTGAACATCTAGTTTTCCACCTTCTTTCTGTAAATCTTTTAAGAGACAAGGTTAATCCTACTGTATTTAATGGATGATGAATATATTTTCTAAGTTTGATCAATTCTTCTGATCATCAACTGCTATTGATTAATTTCGCCCTCTCCACTATGAAGTTATCTAAATAATGTGCTTATAGGTAGATATTTGCATGATTACTGTTAGGATTTGTAGGTATTTGCATGCTATTTTCAATTGTACATGCTATTTAACTCAAATATGCTATGAATATTTAGTTACCTATGATATATCAGCATATTTCTCTGTATTTGCTTTATATTTTTCATAAATTTACAATTATGATGATGATTTTAATGAAATTAAACAAATTGTAATGAATGCTTGCTAAACTTTACTAAAATGGTTGGGGTCCACATACATTCTAGATACTATTGTGAAGAGAAGAGAATCAAACCATAGGTTCACCAGGATGTTCCACAGCTAGGTATGGTTAATGCTAACTTCAATGGAAAAGGAATGAAAGCAACATGCACAACATGAATTGCACTCCAAGGGATGTAGTAAATCAAAGTACAAATCAAGAATTCATCCACAGATTACTCAAAGTTTACAATTGTATGTAATGTAGATCTTCTTCTTTATTAAGTATGCAATAGACATGTACATTTACAATCAGCTTTGAGAATTAGTCCTGAGGCTTCAACAATCTAATCTCAATTAAGTTTCAAATGAGTAAAAAGTGCACTCCATCTCCCTTTTATAGAATAAGGGGAGGAGGCGGTTACAAAGATCCTATGATTAGGATTTATCAATTAAGATCAATGGTTCACATTTCTCCTTGACTAAGTCAACATTACATGTTGTACAAGTTGCCAGCTGGCAACCATCTAGTATTACTCCATGCACCTAATCACATGCATCATATTCATTCTTCATCCTCATCATCAGTGGATAGATTTTCTTCTGTAGGCACACGTATATGTCCCCTGATGGGCTCATATACTTGTACTCTCCTTTCAATCTCCCCTCCATCTTGGACTTTAGCTTTCTTAACTACATGTTCTTATGATTTAATCTGTGCTTGTAATGCAGACCATTTATTCTTTCTATTATTCCACATATCATTGTAATTTTCTACTTTAGCCTTCATCCTCATGGCCTTATTGATGGTGTCCTCTCATAGATGGCTGAGAGGGTCATCTGCAACAAGTTTGAAATTGTCTTGGAAAGCCTTAACTGCAAAGTCCTCATCCTGATTTTCAATCTTTCCTTCTACCTTCTCTTCTAGTGCCTCCAAAATTTCTACCTCATCAGATAGGAGCTTGTGCAATTTGACACTGATATCCCTCAACCTTGCATTGCATTTCTTTAGTATCTCACTCTCAAATTTAGCATCCTCATACCATATGTTCAGCAGTTTGGATGTTTGATTATTCAGTATCTTATTAGATATCAAGACATTGACATCTCTGTGTTTCATTTATGATAGGGTAGTTAGTTATTTCTCAATCTTAATTTACCTTTGCCCAACCTCCTTTTGCAGTTTGTCTCCCTTGCTCCTCATTGTGCTTAGCAAGTTCCAGTTATTGAGAGAGGTCTTTATCACCTTCTTTGCCTCTGCAATAAATTGGATGAACCAATTGTCCATCATGTTTGCCTTATGCTTCATGATATCTAGTCCAGTGACTTCATCCTATGATATAATAGTTAGAGGGACAGAAGTGCTAACTAGCATATTATTTGGGTCTATCAACCCCTTTATGAATTCGTGCAATTGGGCAATGTGCCCCTTGTGCACCTTATTCTTGTTCTTTTCTGATGAAGGGCGTAAATCATAAAACACACAACAATAGAAATGGAACATAGAAAATAGAATATTTCTTTATTGATCTAGGCAACTCATTACATTATAGAAGCTCAATTACAATTAGAGGAATCAATCCTCCTTAGGCTGCAACACACCATAGCTATACATCACCAAGCTCTGGAATCTTCTACCTTTTATAATCCCAAATCAGCTAGGGTTTCTATTTTCACACCTATTCTTGACTCTACATTTTTCCCCTTAACTCTACTATTTCCCAAGGTTCCCAAAAATGGTTATTAATAGCCTTTTTGATGGCCAACAACCTAATTTTCAAAATTTGCATCTCCCTCCAAAAATAGGTCAACTTTCGGGAGCCATAACTTTTGATCCGGGTGTCTGATTGACAAACCGTTTTATGCATCAAAAATCTCATGGAGTGTTCTATGTGCTAAGAACTAGCTTTGCCAATTTTGGTCATTTTTAGACCCGTAGGGGGCTGTTTAGTGCCTCAAACCTGACTTTGAATAATTTTCAGGCATTTTTCGGGAAACAGAAACTTTAATATCTTTCAGCTCACAAATGATCTTTGTGTGATTCCTTCGCCAAAGGTCTTATTTTTTAGTTATGAAGCTTCTTGTAAATTTTCACTTCAATCCATGCCCAAATGAAAACTTTCCTAAAAAAGCAGGTTGCTATTCTTAGTAGTTTGGAAAAACTAAAAGTTCTACATCATTATTCAAGAGATTATGGAGCTAGAACCACAAATTTTGAAAAGAAATAGAAAGAACATCAACAATTTTAAAACACATCTTTTTTTTAGGTGATGCAAGATTGCCCTTACACCACTGGATGCTCCTACATTAGTCACCCAGGGTAGGTGTTTGTGTGAGGAAAACCCAAACGGTCAACCTCTGTCTTAGACAACCAAGAAGAATCTTCAACAGGCCTTCCTTTCCATTTCACTAGATATTCTTCATATTTTATGTTCTGAGTACTTCTTCCCACACGGCTATCCAAGATCTCTTCTATTTCCTCTGTTGATGTAGATGCTAGAATACTCCATTGTTCTTCTGTTGGTCCATCCTCTGTTCCACCTTCATGATATTCTGATAAATCAGCAATGTTGAAAATAGGGGAAATGTTGATCCCACTCAGTAGCTCTACCTCATATGCATTTCTTGAATCATGTTTCTTCAAAATTTTGCATGGTCCAAATTTCTTCATTTTCAGCTTATTGTATATTCCAATTGGGAACCTTTCTTTTCTTAGGTGAACCATGACTTCATCTCCTACCTGGAATTCCTTATATCTCCTCTTCTGATTTGCATTAGCCTTGTACTAAATATTCATCTCATTAATGTGCTTTCCCACCTCTTCATGCAAATTCTTTAGGTGTTTTGCAAAGTCTTCAGCCTCGACACTTGTCTTTTCTCCTTTGTCTAGATTCCTTAACTCTGAAGTATTTCTTGGACTATTGCCATATATAATCTAGAATGGTGATTTACCAGTACTACTATTGACAAAATTAATGTAAGGAATTCTGCCTATGGTAAAATCAAATCCCATCCCTTGGACTTATCTCCTACTAAGCATCGTAGTAGGTTACCCAAACTCCTATTCACCACTTATGTCTATCAATCAGTTTGTGGATGGAGTGTAGAACTGAACTTTAAATTTGTTTTCAACTTCTTCCACAATGTCATCTAGAAATAACCAACAAACTTGGTATCTTGATTTGAAACTGTGCTCTTAGGTAGACCATGTAGTCTCACCACTTCCTTAAAAAATAACTCTGCAATATGAATAACATCATTAGTCTTCTTACAAGGAATAAAATGTGCCATCTTCAAAAATCTGTCCACCACCATAAAAATGGAATCATGTCCTCTCTGTGTCCTTGGTAAACCAAGAACAAAATCCATACTAATATCATCCCATGGCTTCTCCAGTACAGGTAATGGCTGATATAGTCCTGTATTCTAACTTGTTCCTTTTGCAATTTAACATACTCTGCAACTCTGCACAAATTTCCTCACATCCTTCTGTAATTGTGGCCAATAATAATTTTCACCCACAATAGCAATGATCTTATCTCGACCAAAGTGTCTAGCCAATCATCCACGATGCTTCTCCTTAATCAGGTTCTCTCTCATGGAACTCCTCAGAATGCACAACTGGCTTCCTTTAAACAACATGCCATCTTGGATTATGAAATCCAACCAATTTGTCATGTCTAAAGTAATAGGTTCCAGACAAGCTTTCCAAGCCTCTGCAAAATCTAGATCTTCAGGATACAAACTTTTGAGCTCATCGAACCCAACAACCTCTATCTTCATTTCTGTCAACAAATTTTGCCTTCTGCTCAAGGTATCTGCAACTCTGGTGGAATTCCCACTCCTGTGCTTCAAAACAAAAGTATAACTATGCAGAAACTCAACCCATTTTAAATGCCTCTGGTTCAACTTTCCTTGACTATTAAGATACTGCAAAGCTTGATGATCAGTATATAAAACAAACTCCTTTAGCAACAAATAATGTCTTCATTTCTTCAAAGCCTAAACTATTGCATAAAACTCTTGATCATAAACATAATATTTTTTCTTGGCATCATTAAGCTTCTCACTAAAATAGGCAATGGGTTTACCTTCTTGGCTCAAAATAGCTCCTATAGCACTACCACAAGCATCACAATCTATCTGAAATACCTTATTGAAATCTAGAAGTGCCAAAATAAGTTGCTCTGTGACTTTTTGCTTTAATGTATCAAGGCTTTTATCTGCTCCTTTAGTCCATCTAAACTCTTTTCTATCCCCTCTCATTGTCTCAATTAGGGGTGTACAAATGCTACTAAAATTTCTAATAAACATTCTATAAAAACTTGCCAAACCATGAAAAGATCTTACCTTAGAAGCACTCCTTGGCATAGGCCATTCAATGATAGCCCTCACTTTCTCTGGGTCCATCTTAAGACCTTCCTCTGAGACAACAAATCCTAGGTATACCAACTCCTTCTTTACAAAGCTACATTTCTTCAGATTGATCAACAACTTCTCCTCCCTCAACTTCTCCAAAACTCTTTTGATATGCATCATATTCGCATCCCAAGTCTTATTGAAAATTAAAATATCATCTAAATAAACAATAACAAAAATTCCCAAAAATTCTTTCAATACCTCGTTCATGAGCTGCATGAATGTGCTCGGTGCATTGGTTAGCCCAAATGGCATGACTAACCACTCATACAAACCTTCCTTTTTCTTGAAGGTTGTCTTCCATTTATCTCCTTCCCTAATACGGATCTGGTGATACCCACTCTTCAGGTCAATTTTCATGAAGTACTTGGCTCCACTCAAACAGTCCATTATGTCATCCATTCTTGGCAATGGAAACATGTACTTGATCATGATCTTATTGATGGCCTAAGAATCTATACACATTCTCCATTCTCCATCTTTCTTTGTGCTAGTACTGCAGGTACCACACATGGACTTAGGCTCTCCCTTATTGGTCCCATCCTTAACATCTCTTGAACTTGTCTGTTCAGCTTTTCACTCTCTACAGGAGTCATTCTGTGGGCTGCCTTATTCAGCAAACTAGCTCCTGGTATCAAATCCATTTGGTGACTTATCTTCCTCACCGGTGGTAAACCTTCTAGTACATTATCAGAGATAATATCCTAAAATTCTTCCAACATATCTGAGACTTCTGCTAGTACATCTTCACATTTCTCTTGACTAATCTTAGGAGTCAATGCAAAGTAATGATGTTCATGCTTCATACCCTCCAAAAATTTTCTACCATCTACCAAGCAAATTTTGGCAATACTACATGCCTTTTCTTCCACCTCCTTCAAGGGCTTCAACTTATGATGAACTCCATCCTTTGTTAGGGAGTATGTGTTTGCACAACCATCATGGATAGCACTCCTATCATACTTACATGGCCTCCCCAATAACATATGACATGCATCCATCCGTGTGATGTCACACAGCACCTCATCATGGTAGTCACCAATCTTGAACTTCACTAAACACTGCTCATTGACCAAAGCTCTATGGTCCTTCTGTAACCATGCAATCTAATATGAATGCAGATGCTTTCTTCTTATCAACTTCAACTTGTCAACCATCTCCTCTGAAACAAGATTATCAGTTCTTCCACTGTCAGTAATAATATCACAACACTTACCTTCACATTTGCACCTTGTGTAGAATAAACTCTTCCTCTAATTGGGTTATTTCTCCTCATTCAACAAAGTTCTCATGACAACTAGGGTTTCTCCCCTTTCAGCATCTTCAGAGCACTCAAATAGCACATCTTCATTGACATGTACAACTCGTACATTACCTTCAGGTCTTCTATTTGTCCTTCCTTGATGTTGTGGACACTTGTATGATCGATGTTTTTCTTCTCCACATTGGAAACAAGTTCCTCTAAAACCTCCTCTTCCAAGTTCTTGCCCAGGTCTACCTCTTCCTCTTCCTCTTTGCTCACCATTGTTCTAGTCACGAGGGTGGTAGGTATTGTCTCCTTTCTGATTTCAACTAGTGTTGGCTTCTTCACTTTTCTTTGAATCTTCATTTTGGCCCCCATATGGTCTTCCACCAGTACTTCCACCTTGACCTCTTCCCCTTTGCTTGCTGTTAAATCTTTTATTCAACTTCTCTTCCACCTTCAAGGAAAACTGGTATGCATCTTCTATGGTGGTCATTCTAACCAGGCTCATCTCCTCTTGAATACTTGGCCTCAACCCATTAATGTAATGGGCTACCTTCTCCTTGTTGGCCTCAGCATAACTAGTTTTGATAATAATCTTATAAAACTCTTCTATATACTCCTTAACAGACTTGTTTCCTTGCTTCAATCCTTGCAACTTCTTCAACAACTCCATCTGATAGTCCACGGGAATGAACTGTTTCTTCAATTTCTCTAGCATCCGATCCCATCTGGTGATCTTTCCTTTTTCTCTTCTATTCCTCTCTAACTAGACCTCCTTCCACCAAATACTAGCATGGCCCTTCAATTTTGTTTTTGCAAACTTGACCCGATCTGAGTCTTCCACATCTTCATACTCAAAATATTCCTCCATGTCATTGATCCAATCAATAATCTATTCTACATTCAAATATTGAGAATATGTAGAAACTTTGATCCTGGGCCTCTTTCCAATCTTAGAAATGGCCCTCAACAACCTAACTTCTAAAGGATCTTCTGCATCTTCTTGTTCTTCCTCAGATAGCTCCTCTTCTGCTTCATCTTCGCTTTCTTCTCTTGTTCTCAGCTCAAACCCTCTTCATATTTCCTCTTGCAATGCATTGATTTGCCTTTGCAGGGGGCTCTAAAACCCTCTTCTGTCAAAGCATTCCTCCCAATATGATTTCCTCATGGAGGCATCTTGATCTTCGCAGCAAACCCACAACCTCAGGTCCTAGTGCAAACAGCCTCACAGTTGGCGATCTATCTACACACTTAGGAACCCTTGCTCTGATACCACTTGATGAAGGGGTAATGTTGGCAAGAGACACTACTTTGCATGACAGGTATTGTCATTGATGGCAACTAAGACTATTCCACTCATCCACATAACTTACTTTGTTCATACCAGAAGTCATAATTAGAATTTATCTAAGTCCAGGTAGCCAGAAATAGAGCATGTGATAGGGTCTGGTATCTTGGTCTGGATCTCTCCAGTGGAAAATCAGAGTATTCTATAGATCTAAAGGAGTCATAAGGATTGTTAGGGTAATCTAAATCTAGAATTTTATCCTTCGATGACAAAGGGAGTAAAACTTATGAGCATCTGAGTACCGGGTCATAATATGACAGAATAGTTTAGTAAAGAATAGGCTGACTTGTGTCAGATCCTTATGCAGATCTAATAGAAGCATTTTGGTGAGTTGCGTATGGGATATAATGTGAGTGGATGACATGAATGGTGACCTTCAAGTGTTATTTCTGGTACACATCATCATTGGTGCATGGATTTAGCTGACAGAGTAGAGTCTTCAACAAAGTTCTAAGTGTTCTTGAAGCCAACTGAAAAGTGATTGAATATTATGATGTGGATATATATAGCCAATGGATTAAAGTGATTGGGGTGTGTGTGTGTTTTGAAAATATGGAGTAAGTGTGAAAAGGGAAGATATGAGTGCAAAAAGGAAGAGATCTAAGATCTAGATTATGGCATAGCAGTAAACAGGGTAGAACAAAGATGAAGTGTATCAAGTCAGTATTCTATGCTTAACCAAAACTAAATCCTTGCATTGGTTGATGCTAATTAACAGAGTATAATCTTTGTAGGTTAACCCCCACCGTGGTTTTTCCCTTAACTAGGTTTCCACATCAAAAATCATTGTGTCATGTGTCTTTATTTGTTTCTGCTCATGTGTTGATGACTCATGCTTTAAATGTTTTAATCAATTCTAAGTGATATTGTTGCAAATGATAAAGTTTTTGGACAACTAATTCACCCCCCCTCTTAGTTGTTCTACCTAATTCTAACAATTGGTATCAGAGTCTGGTTCCTTTGAAAAAGTTTAACAGCTTAAGGAAGATATGGGAAGGTAGTAAAATGGATGAATATAACCTTCAAGGGCAACTTAATCTCACTCTAGAAGATCTTGAATAGTCCAGAGTAGAAGTTCAAGAGCTGCAAGAGAACCTCAAAAATGTAGAAGACTTCATTGAGATTTTAAAAGAAAATTTGAGCAAATCCAACGAGAAGAGGAAGGAACAACCTCTTCAACTGGGAAATCATTATGAGAACAACAACAAGGATGAGGCTCTGAAAGAGAAGATAAAGGAATGTAAAAAGTTAGCCAAAGAAGTTGTTGTCCTAAAAAATGAGATGGAATCCGGGGTGATGAGGCTAACCAAAGAAATTGAAGATAGAAAGAAAACTGAAGAAGACCTGAATCAAAATCTAAAAGAAAGAACTGAAGAATGCTATAGATTGGACAGAATCACTAGCCTCCTAGAGTCTAATCTACAAGAAAGTAGAGACAATGAGAGAGAACTTGAAAGGCAAATTGTCATTCTTAGACATGACCTAGAAGTTGCAAATGAATACAAGGAGAAGTTCAAGATAAGCTTAGCTAAACTTGAAGCACTACTTGAAGGACAGAAAAAGGTTGATGACAAGCATGGTCTTGGATATGAGAAAGGTGAAAGCTCTGGATCCAGACAAAGAAATTTTCAACCAAGGAATGGGAGAAACAAACCTAGAAGACCTTTGGTAAGACAGGCTAATGCTCAAAGATATCCATCATTTAATGGAAATTGTTTTAATTGCAATAAATTTGGTCATAGAGCTACTCAGTGCAGAAGCGGAGTAAATCAAAATGGTCCATCCTTCTCGGGTCAATGCTTCAAGTGTAAGAGGTATGGTCATAGATAAAATGAATGCAGAAGTATGATAATGAATAACTCTCTAGATAAAATGGCAACTCTTTCAATGGTTACTGCTTCACTTGCAATGGATATGGACACATGGCTAGTCAGTGTAGATCAAGAGGAAATCAGGCATATAAGCAAAGAAATGTTGTTTTCTTTAATTGCAATAGATCTAGTCATATTGCAAGATTCTACAGAAGTAGGAATAATGAAAGAAGAGGTCCGACAAATAGAAAATTGAATGAGCAGAGACAAGACAAAGGCAAAATAAAAATTGATGTGAATGAGATCCAAAATGAAATGAGTAAGACATGGGTTAAGAAAACAAGTGAGAACAATAGTAATGAGTCCACACTGAAATCTAGTGCTAATAATTCCTCTAGGAATTGAGTTTGGAGCTCTGGCTCAAGGGAGCTGCATTGAAAAATAAATCCCTCCAGCCAGCAAGTGGGTGCTTAGATCTGGCACAATGAGAGAAGATATTTTGAATTGTTTCAAAACTTTTGGAAGGATTTCTGGAAGAAAAGATGTTGATATGGAAATTTACGAAGTGATTCATGAAGAATTATTCAAGAAACTGAATAACTGGATGAAGTTAGGGTAGAGCATTTATTACAAAGGCTAATTAGGTTTTGTGGAGCATAAAAAGGTGTTCACTCCTCACTTGAATCACTTTGCACTAGAAGAAAGCAAGAAGAATAGTGTCTGAGGTAAGATTACAAGGAATTGAAGTGCGACCGGCAAATTTATCCGTCGACCCTAATCTCATGAAAAAGGTATTTATCTGCAAAGCTTTGAACTTATAATCTTTTTGCAATGGCTACACCTTTGGTCATTGACATTATTGAAAGGCCTCAACCCAAATTTAAGAAACATCCACACAAATCTATAGAAGTTGACCCATTAGGTGCATTTTCAAGTGTTCCATATGGTGTGCTGCATACTAAAGATATTAGGGTTCATATTCATGCAAACATAGATGAATTTGGGGACTCAAGGTATGTAGATTTGTTTGAGAGTCATCTCAAGGATGAAAATCATTACCTTAAACTAGAGTATAAGGCACTACTTGATAAACATTTTATTTAGATTATGGGGTTGCCAACATTTGATGAAGATGAGTGGGTCCGGTATGTATTGATTCGGATGCATGATGAATTCATATGGTTGTTAAAACCATTCAAGATTACCAAGGATGTTATTAGAATTGTGACTAGGTTAAACTCAACCGATGGATTACCCATGTTGAAATCTGTGAAAAACCAAATTGTTACCGATGCAACCGGTGCAAAGTTTGACAAAAGGGCAATGACCATAAATGACATTATAGAACCGGATGTGAAGTTTTCTTCCATGGTGATTGGCTACAAGATCTATCACTCTAGCAGAGATAATTCAGTCTCCAGAACTGCCATATATGCAACATATCAAATGTTGAGGAAGAATGCAGATTATGGCCTATGTGAGCTATTATAGAACTAGCTGATTGAAAACCTAAACAAAATCAAGAAAGACAAGAAAAACAGTTTTAAATATGGTACATTGGTTTTATGCTTGTTTTTCTACTATATGATTGAAGTACCTGGACTAAAGGGTGTTCACTGGACTAATGATGAGCTAGTTGCCATTCAAATTAGAAATCATCTTCGTAGCATTGGTGATTATAAAGCTCAGAAAACTGCAATATGGGGATACTTCAAGAATTTTTAGAGTATGATGCATTCAAGGGAAAGAATCCCTAAATTAATTGTTGAGGATTACAAGAATGAAATATGTTTTATAGTTGACACTGATTAGTGCCTAATGGAAGCAGTGGAACCCAGAACTGTTTGGATCATGCCCATGGGGTATGAAGTAGATGGAAAAATCTTGAATATGCATGCTCAACATCTTCTAAGCAAACCAAAAGACACAATAGTTGAAAGATTTGGGACATACGAGGAGCTAAGTTTAAGACTACATACTAATCTTAGAGAACCTAAAACCAATAGAAAAGTAAGAAAAGAAGTTGAGTAGTTGGCCAAAAATCTAGGTCTCACAAAGGAAGTCGTAAGGCAATTCTGGGAGAGAACTAAAAAGGCTGAGAAGGAGTAGGATAAGAAACAAGGAAGTGCTCTAGTAGGATCCTCCTCCACATCAAGAACCACTAGAAGCTTTGTTGCTACCCCTATTCCTCTAAAACCTACCAATCCTAAGATACTGGAAGGCAAATCATTTGGAAAAGAAGGAAAAAGAGTGAAAACAAAGGCCACAAGAACCTATAAAAGCACAAAAGTTGATGAAGAAAGAATAGATTTTGATGTTGAGGTAAAGGAGTTGAAAGCCTATGGAACAAAAGTTGCCAAGGTGACTAAGGAGAAGCCCTCTGAAAGAAAAAAAGACAAATAAAAGGCAGAAGACAGATACATATGTTGAGAAGCCCACAATCTCCATGGAAGATGTAGTAAAATCAGTCACTGTGGATGAAAATTTGAAACCCATGACTAAATTTTATGATGAATATAGTGACACAGATAAGAGGGTGTTGGAGGAAACAACTGTTAGATATCTAAATATCTATAATAAGACCCTGATTGAAATAACTTCTGAGATCCCTCCAAGTCTTGTAAACACTTTGGAGTTGAGGAAAGAAAATGCAAAAAGCAAGGATATGGAGCTTAGAGAGCATGTACTGATAAAACTATGCCCTCATATCACTCAAGTTCAAATGAGTATGATATTCAAAGATGTGAAGGATGACTTCAGGAGCAAGAAGAGAATGAACAAATTAATGCTTGGAGAATTGGACCAAATAGTTAAAGAAACACAAAAAATACTTCTAAGTGCATTGAAGAGACATAATCTTCCATTTGTTGAGGAGGAGACTAATGATGAGATTGATTCATCAATCCTGGATGTTGAAAAGATGGAAACTAATGAACAAAAAACAAGGTTTATGACTCCCATATTCTAGAAAAGGAACAAATAAACAAAGAAGATATAGATATGGTAGACCAAACTGATGATGCAAAAGATACTCCAACTTCTCCTGATCAATCCGGAAAAGAAAATAGTGTTGAGATTATTGCTGCTATACAAAATACTTCTAAAAAAATTTTAGATGGTAAGGACATGGGAAAGAATTCCCCTGCAGATGGCATAGTGAAAGGTAAAATAGAGGAAGAGAAAGAAGAAAGTAAGGAAGATAAAACAGAAGAAGATGGTGCAAATGTTGATGCATCTAAACAAATCAATCCTGATACTAACATTGACAAATCTCAAGGAAAGGAAGGTGGTTCAAGAATTGTGGCAAGAGACACTACAAATTTAGTAAAAGGTCTCCTAAGTAAAGAAATGCTTGAGTTTGATGAACTAGAGTTGTTTCAAGGACTGATCAATCTAGATCCTCTCTCTCCGGTTCAAGTAATGAAAATAGCATCCTTCACGCAAGCCACGGCAAGAGAAAAGATGTTGAAATCTCACATTGAGGACAGTGAGCTGCTAGGCCTTACAACCAGAGCATTTGATGTAGAGACACTAGGATAGAGAGAAGATAGAACAATTTGACAAGGTTTTCACTACAACCAAAAACCCAAATTCAAAGGTCAATTTGTAAAAGTGGGAACAATAGTTAGTGGCCTTGAAATCTTCATAGAAAAGTTGATTTGACATGCCATGGGACCCATCCAAACCATTGGCAAAGGCAGAACAGACATGGGTTTAGTACTTCCTTCTTTAGGCCTCCAAATCCCTTGTAGCCCTCCAAACATGAACAATTAGAAATAACTTCTTACACAGACCTGCAAACTCAGAACTTAGACAATCTAGAGATACCCATTTGGATCCCCCATGACATATTACAAAATGGGTATGGGTTGTTTTGGACAGTATGGTCCAACCTATAACCCCTCGTAGTGACCTAGAGCCCTAATTAGGTCAAATTTGTGAAGCAACCACCCTTGAATGGAACCACAAAACTCTCTAGACCCCTTGGACACTTCACATGGGTGGAAAAATAATGGATATCAAGGTTTTTATGGTCCCACAGCCAACTATTCATAAATTACCCTATGTTGTTGCTCTTTTCACACTCCTAGCACATGGTTTTGCTAGGGTCTTTCATATAAACTGCCACCAATCCCCTGCTCTGCCCAAAACTCCTAGAAAAAACATTGAAACAACATCACAACAGTCCATCCCACTAATCTATGTGGTTCTACATCAGTGGAATGGAGGAGAATGCATGAATTACAATCAAAACCCTAAGGTAGGGTTTCACAAACCAAGTTTTAGAAAAAAACCTTATATCTCCCTACAACAGAAATTTCAAAACACCCAAATAACTTCAAAATAAAGCTAAATCTATGTTATAACTGATAAAATCATGAGAAAGTGGAAACAACCCTATACCTTTGCACAGTATGGACTGTAACAGCGTGGAAGTTCAAGAAAACAAGGTTTCAGGACAGATTTTAGAAAAAAACATTCACTAAATGCACAAATCACAAGCAAATGTCACAAAATAGGTCTTGAATGAAAGGTAAGACAAATTTATTTCCAAAAAGTCTGGCCTCAACTTCTAATTCATCCATATGCAAAAGTTATGAACGTTATAACAACAAAGATGCAGAAAATTCTGGAAACAAGGCTTTAAACTTTGTACTATTCTTCTTTTCTTTAACCAAAACTCCAATTACTGCCTTGCCTCAACCCTTGGGAGGAATTTTAAGCATTTCATTACAGTTCCAACTATCTCCAACTATTTTTCAAGAGGGTGACCATTGGTTTTTTATAGTTTTGCCCTTTGTTTGCTTTACAATTTGTAAAAGTTGCCAAACAACTTTGCACATTTTGACAACATTGAAGGCTACAAGAGCCCAACTACCTTCAAAGGGCCACAAACACCCTAGACACACATAAGGAGACTCAAACAACCCTATTACATTCATTGGATCCATCCTTGGTTACATTTTCACCATGTGACAACAATATGACAACATTGACAAAAACATGGCATTTTGGACAAATGCCTACAAAATGGATCCAAACTTATTACAAACACTTAGGAAGTGGTCCATTGGACCTTATTACATCAAAATATGACATCAAAACAAAACATGAAGTTGAGTGCCTCATGGAGGCATATAGTCTAGTAGGTGCTCCTACACCAACATTGGAGAAGATAATACCAACCCTCCAAAAGAACCCATCTGACTCTCCCTCCAGACATCTGAAGAATCTTGTAAATTTTGTAAGTACACATTTTGATTCTTTTGAGAAGCCTGTAGAAACTAAAGTTAGAAGTGAATTTTTGGATAAGAAATTTAGTGAAATAAAGATCCAAATAAGGAATGATAGGATGATACTTGGTATCAGTATAAAAAGTATTCAAAATGCTCTAAGTGATGGAGGTGATATATACAAATTTTGTCTATCCTGGCCTAAAGTCAGTAAGGATATTGAGAAGAAAGTAAAGGAGCAAGAACAAAAATTATCAAATCTATCTCAAAATTTTGATCCTCTAACAGTTTTTCCTACAAGTCAAGAATGTTAAGTAATCATCTTGATCGATGAAATAAAGAAGCTTGTTAAAGAAAAAAGGGATATTGTGAAGAGAATGTGTGAGCTTCGGGGATTAATTGCCCCCAAGTTAGAAACAATGTTTAATGCATTATCAGAAGCTCAAGCTGCAGTTCAAACAAGTGATCCTCCAAATCTGACAAAGGCAGAAGCATATGCATTTCTTCTGAGTGGACACACCTCAATTTTGGATGGTATGAAAAGAAGTTGGGCCTCTGAACTTGAGCAATTGAAAAATAGTTTTGTAGATATTGTCAAGTTCATGTAAATATAACTTAATGATTGGGTGTACATATGCGGCACTATATTTTTGAGAATTTTGGCTTGTAGACCCCATCCTTTGCCATTGATGTCAAAGGGGGAGTGAAGAATAGTGAAAAATGAGGAATCCAGCAGAGGGGGAGCTCCGAAATCAGTGGAGAACATAAGAGTATAGAGCAAGGGGGAGTAACACTTAGTCATTTTTCACTAAGTGTTGCCATCAATGCCAAAGGGGGAGATTGTTGGCAAGAGACACTACTTTGCATGATAGGTGTTGTCATTGATGGCAACTAAGAATATTCCACTCATCCACATAACTTAATTTGATCATACTGAAAGTCAAAATCAAAATTTATCTAGGTCTGAGTGGCTAGAAACAGAGCATGTGATAGGGTCCGGTATCTTGGTCCAGATCTCTCCAGTGGAAAATTAAAGTATGTTGTGGATCTAAAGGAGTAATAAGGATTGTCAAGGAAATCTAAATCTAGAATTTTATCCCCTGGTGACAAAGGGAGTAAAACTTATGAGCATCTAAGTACCGGGTCATAATATGACAGAACAGTTCAATAAAGAACAGGCTGACTTGCGTCAAATCCTTATACAGATCTGATAGAAGTGTTTTGGTGAGTTGCGTATGGGATATAATGTGAGTGGCTGATATGAATGGTGACCTTCAAGTGTTATTTCTAGTACGCATCATCATTGGTGCATGGATTTAGCCAACAAAGCAGAGTCTTCAACAAAGTTCTAAGTGTTCTTGAAGCTGACTGAAAAGTGATTGAATATTATGATGCAGATATATATAGCCAATGGATTCAAGTGATTTGGGTGTGTGTGTGTTGCAAATATGGAGTAAGTATAAAAAGGGTAGATAGGAGTACAAAAAGGAAGAGATCTAAGATCTGGATTATGGCAGAGCAGTAAATAGGGTAGAACAAAGAAGAAGTGCATCAAGTTAGTGTTCTGTGCTTAACTAGAATTGAATCCTTGCATTGGTTGACACTAATTATCAGTTCAAATTCATTGTAATCTTCTTTCTATAGGCAGTGAGCCTTCTTTTGAGCAGTGAACCCAAATGCATGTGCATTCCCAATTGTAAAACTTTTAATAGAATATAATCTTTATGGGTTAACCCCCACCGTGGTTTTTCCCTTAACTGGGTTTCCACATCAAAAATCATTGTGTCATGTGTGTTTATTTTTTTCTACTCATGTGTTGATGACTCATCCTTTAATTGTTTTAATTAGTTCTAAGTGATATTGTTGCAAATGATAAAGTTTTTGGACAACTAATTCACCCCCCCTCTCAGTTGTTCTACCTAATTCTAATAGGTAAATCATAAAACACACAACAACAGAAATGGAACATAGAAAATAGAATATTTCTTTATTGATCTAGGTAACTCATTACATTACAGAAGCTCAATTACAATTAGAGGAATCAATCCTCCTTAGGCTGCAACGCACCACAATTACACATCAACAGGCTCTAGAATCTTCTACCTTCTATAACCCCAAATCAGCTAGGGTTTCTGTTTTCCCACCTATTCTTGACTTTGCACTTTCCCCCTTAACTCTACTACTACCCAGGGTTCCCAAAAATAGTTATTAATAGCCTTTTTGGTGGCCAACAACCTAATTTTGAAATTTGCATCTCCCTCCAAAAATAGGTCAACTTCTGGGAGCCATAACTTTTGATCCGGGTGTCCAATTGACGAACTGTTTTATGCATTAGAAAGCTCACAGATTGCTCTACGCACTAAGAACTTGCTTTGCTAGTTCTGGCAATTTTTGAGCCCATACGGGCCTGTTTAGTGCCTAAAACCTGAGTTTGAATAATTTTTAGGCATTTTTTAGGAAACCGAAACTTTAATATCTTTTAGCTTGCAAATGATCTTTGCATGATTCCTTCACCAAAGGTCTTATTTTTCAGTTATGAAGGTTCTTGTAAATTTTTACTTCAATCCGTGCCCAAATGCAAACTTTCCTAAAATAACAAGTTTCTATTTTTAGCAGTTTGGAAAAACTAAAAGTTCTACATCATTATTCAAGCGATTATGGAACCAGAACCACAAATTTTGAAAAGAAATGGAAAGAACATCAACAATTTTGAAACACATATTTTTTCTTTGGGTGATGCAAGATTGTCTTTACACCACTGGATGCTCCTGTATCATTTTCTCTTTCCACACTCTTCAATAAAGAATCAATAATATCCTTGGCCTCTTGGCCTTCTTGTTCTTTGGTACCAAAGCCCAAATCAACAATGGTCATCTAAAATTCATTAACACTTATTTCTCCTTTTGCTTTGGCTACCACAGGTATATCTATCTTAGCTGTTCTCCTACCTATTGTTGAATCTCTCTTTATGGCTGAAGTGGCCCTATCTCTTCTCCTAGGTCTAACTATATTGGCTGTGAACAAAGAAGTAATATCAAATTCAGGTGCCACATTAGCAGGAGGTGCCTGTACCTCTTGCTATAACCAATATGGTACCTCATCAGTAGACCCCTGTTGGCTAGTATGTTTAATTTGAACATTTTGTGTTCCTATGTTTTGATCCACCTTTGGTGGTGATTGGTGCTATTTTTGTTCACCAAGCACTTCCTCTTCATGCTCGTCTTCATGAGCAGGGACCTCTTGTGTATTTTATTCAACTTTATCTTGCTCTCTTTGTGATGGTGGATCTACATGAGCATCAGGATTGCTCTATTTTGTCATTCTTTCTTGATTTTTATGACCTTCTTCATTAATATTTTCTTTCTTTTCCTGGTCATCACCCATCTGAGAGCTTTGTTCCCCATCCTCTGATATACTTGCTTCATTAAGATCTTGGGGTTTTTCTACTTCCATCTTGTCTAGCTCTCTTTTAGGTATCCGCTCATTACTCTGACAGATTAGTCATTTCTTCTTCCTCCATTTGTACATTTACTCCTAATATTCTTTGTTTTAGAGGTGCACCCCTATCCTTATTTGGGTTATCCTCACCCTGATATGCCAAGTCTACTGCAGCTGGACTGGTAACTTGATCTACCAATTCTACCAGACTAATTTGTTGTGCTACTGTCTCAGGATTACCCTCTATAATCTCCTCTTCATCAACCTTTTGTTGTGCCATTAGAGTACCCTAAGGAGTCATCTTGGTATTCTTCACTAACACCTCCATAGGACTGGCTGATACCTCATTCACAACATCATCATTTGATAAATCCACTATATCATCCAAAGGAAAAGGCACATTATCTTGCTTATTTTTCCTTTATTTTCTCTGTTCTTTAGCCATTTTTGTCTTGAAATGCACAATATTAGGAATGGGGACCTCATGCTACATGGTTCTTTTGATGCCCTCACCACCAACTCCTTTCAATATTATGGTGGGATTCCTTTCTATTGCTCCCCTCATTGCAGATGCATGTTTTTGAGGTGCCTCCTGAACTTTCTTCTTCTTACTGCTTATCAGGAGGTCATCGTCATCAGTGCTTTCTCCTTCCTCTATGACAGTAGGTGCAGGCTTTGGAGAAAGCTTTATAGTAGGCTCTTGTTTCTTTGCAGTTACATGAGAAGTAGCTATAGCAGAAGTAGAGGTTGTATCCTCCTTGGGCTGGTAATGACATATGATTGTCACCCCACCAACTTGATTACTCTTCTTTGGTTTACTCTGCTACCTCTCTCCCTTTGATGCTCTCTATTCTTTGAGTAAGTCATCATACTCCTCATCTGTTAACTCTTTTCTTTTCCTTTTGTTATCAATTGTGGGAGCCATCCCCTTCTTCTTCAACTTGGTAACCTCTATCTCCACCCAATCCTTGGTTAATGATATAACCCTTTGTGTTATCTATTCCAATGAGGTTTCTTCTAGCTAGTTCCAGTTAGGGGAGGATATAGTTTCATTGTATATTTTCTTAGTCTCATATTCCTAAGACATGATGTTCCCATCATCTTCATGCAGTTGCATAGGCACCAGTATGCAATCAAATGTATGAATCTAGTTTAAAGTTAGCCTTTGGAATCTCCTCCTTCTCACTTCCACTTCAACTTCACAGTCAGCCCAATAGTCTTCTAGATGCATCTGATGCATTGGCTTCTTGCTTAATACTTGCATCTTGTCATATGGGTCATATGGCCTGGCCAGTGAGAAAGGTTGTAATGACATCAATTATAGTCCCCCTATTTCCTCCTTGGCACTTTCTTTGTCAGGGCACATGTACCATCCAATCATGATTGGGAATAAAACATTAGGAATCTTTCCTCTTTCAATGTAGGCCTCAAATGCAAGCAATATCTACCTCACCAACTCCATCATGATGACCTTATCAATAGGATACCTTGGCAACATAAGAGGACGTCTAGTAAAACCCTCTATCCTGATATATGTGAATGTGGGGAATTAGATGAGCCAAGCCCCATACTTGTATATCATTGCTTGAGCTTCCATGCTCAGCCTCTTAGCTCTATCCTCTTCCATGGTTCTTACTAAATGCATGGAAAATGAATCATTTACTCTTCGGTAGTGTTGGAGAGAGTCCCTCTATTTTAGCTATGGATAATGGTCCCATATGTTGACATCTCTAGGGTTACTTCCAACCTTGTCCAATGTTTGCAATCCATTGAATGCACCTCTGAATGCACATGCATAAACGACATAAGAGGACATGTGAAACATGTTAGCCTTTCCTCCTAACTTTCTCATTCCTTCATCAAGGCTATCACTTATGATCTTGGCCCACTAGGGTTTGTCATTTGTATCAGCTACCATTTTCATGAGCCTATACATCTAGTTCTCAAATGCTCCAGCATTTGGCCTTCCTGTCATGTGATAGAGCATCACCATCATATATTGAAACTCAAGTACAAAATCAAACTTATACATATGCACAGGCAACTTTGTAGCAGCCTTATATGTGTTGTCATTGGCTCTCCAAGAATACATAACTTTCATGCATTCCTTCCCAGTTTTATTGTACTTCTTCTCCATTTTCTCTAGGTTTATTCTACAAACCTGAGGGTCCTTGGGCAAATTGAAGGTTGCAGTGATGCCTTTGACTGAAAAATCTACATATATCCAACCATGTTTCTCCACTTTTTCTGGTGTTGGTATTATAGTTACGTGCACACTCAACTACCAGCTCTATAGCTTCCATTGCATAGGGAAACCCTCCTACATGCCACATGCTTGAATTGTGAATATTGATAAGCAGGGGATCTCCGCTTCCCTTTTCAGACCTCACCGTCCATTTATCCAAATCAGTATTTCCTGGATGAGTATCATTTATCTAGACATATCTAAATGCAACTCCCTCTAGTTTAATGCACATGGGTTTCAAAAATTCTATATTTGATCTATTCTTGTGGAGTACCATTGAATCATGCAATAAAGCACATGCATTTCTTACCCTAACATATCATATGATCATGCAATTCTTTGATAATACGAATGTCCTACTGATTTTAAATCTTCATTCAATACATTTCATACATCTTCACATCAATTTACTATGGTAAAAACATTTTTACCTGCTCATTTTAACCATAAACGACAAAAGAGGGTTTTGTCATTACATACCTAATGTTCGCTACCCTTTTTACTGTTTGATTTATATTTGGATGCATGCACTTACCTTGCAGACACTTTCCTCCATTCATTGTACAAATCCGCACCCATTCGATTACTTTTGCATTTTATAGTAATACAGCTTAATTCACATAGTGACACTGTAATTTTGTTTGAATACTTGGTAAATTCAAAAATGACCTTAATCCTTGCTTTTAATCATAGGCAACAATGAATTAGGGCATGATTAATGTCATTCTATCGGCATCCATTAATCGACATCTAAGGACTAGAGATGCTAATAGGTGGCGAGTGATTATTTGAAAATTTGAAAGGTTCAACCATCGTTAGACTGGTATTTAATGCAAGGAATGCATATTCGTAGATGTCAGGGATGTTAGGAAATATGACTGATATCTAGGAATATGATGATGATGTCATCATAAAGATGACGAACCATTGACTAGAATCAAGTCGTCCTACCCTTATTCAACAATCGTGACAATATAAGGTGTTAACATGATCAAGTCAGAGTGCCACATGGTAGCTCCCTATTGGTGTTCAAGGATCCATGTGTTACATGCCTCAAGTGTGGATATGAGGATATTAAGGAACATGAGGGATCTTAAGAAATATTAGGGATATTAATTTTGTAAAACATCCCTCACATTCAAAGATCAGGATGACATCATCGCCATCGTTAATATTACAAATCTGCTTTAGAGATGACGTCATTGTCATATTGATGAAGATCAGGCATGTTAATTAATATGACAGATATTGAGAAATATGACCCCCTCGGAGTCAAGCATATTGATGGCGTCATTGTCATATCAGGTCTTCTTTATATCGGGTTAGAATGACATCATCATCATATTGAGGAAGATTAGGGATCTTTACCAATATGATTGATATTGAGAAATATCCCAATGCTAGTGTTTACATTATATTTGAAGGTGATCCGCATATTAACAAATATCAGGGATATTAGGAAAATATGACTCTCCTTGAATGTACACGAGTACTTGATGGGTAGATAATCTCTCGCTTTTAACTTTGACGTCTGCATATTAGCAAATATGCGGATACCGGGTTTCTATTCGTTAAAACATATATCAGGGATATTCATGAATATCAGGGATATTCCTGAATATGACCCTCTTGGGAATATCAGGTTTGACCAAACTTTGACCATGCATAACTTCCTACCCTTGAGGAATTTTAGGGTGATCCAAAAGGCAAACCTGCTTAGAATTTTGCGCTTCTTCACATTATGAGGTACATGATGACAAGAACTGACTTTAATATTTAACCTTTTCTATGAGGTCTATGCATACCCAGGGTGATATTATTTTGCATCTGATACTTGACCTTCTACCATACCGCCACAAGAAAAGCAAGGGAAAGCCAAAAAAAGGTTGGGTACTTGTTTTGCTAAGGGAAAATGAGGTGTGTTGTGTAACCACACAACAAGTTCTTGGATAAATATTCCAAGGTAGTTAGTATCTATTTCAACAAATCTTCTAAAGCATAGTCACCAAGAAACTTCATTTTTGCCCCTATACCTCTACCTATAGCTCTGGTAGTTATATTTAAATGGGATATAACCTATACCATTATTCATATATTCCTGTATCCTATTTTAAAATGACACCCCTGTCTCTGTATGTCATATTTCCATATGATTGGCTATAATATTTGGATAAATAACTAAACTATCATGTGTTACTGATAAAACTAGTGGCCATATATAATGTCAAACTCAGACAAATAGAGAAATGGCTCTCACTGATAGAATTCAATAATAGGATAGCCACAGGTCTGAGAAATCAAATAATTATGTCCACACATTATTGCCTTGGAAGGCAAATACAGGCCAAGAAATTAGTAGATGCTCTGATAGACTGATATCACCTGGTATGCACGTAAGGAATTTTGATATAACCCTTAGTAGGTAAATATAAATGAATATAGTAATTTGGGTCTAGGTTGATTGGGGTAGTCTGCTTACTTTTGCACTTGTAAAAAGGTTGACATTTGGGTATAAAGTTTCAACATATATGGCAAATATTAACACATTGGCACCTGAATTTTAATTATAGGGTTCCATAATAAGACAATTAAGGAGTGTGGGAACTTCCTGAAGTGTTGTAGTCTAGAAAAGTGTAAATTTGAATAACCAAGTGATTTTTTTTGGTGCAAAAAGATGGTCCTGGGGCACCAGGAGGTCAATCATGGACAATAGTGTGGCTTAAATTTGATAATTCTTATATCAAGGTATAGAATAGAGCTGAATTGAACCTCATGTACTAGAATTTACCTTGATCATGTACTAGAGTAGATCTGAATTGATTTTGTGAAGGACATAAAAGAGAGGAGGGACCTAGATCTTCTGGTATTGCCGATTGACACTGTTCTTTTTGAAGATCCTGGATTTAAGGTGATTCTTTAAGTGGTTGTACTTTAGAGTCCCCATGGACCTACTCTGGTCATTTGTGGTGGTTAATATAATTTCCTTCTTTCTTTCTAGTTCTTCAAGCTCAAAAAGAATACTCCATTTTAACCTACCCTTATTTTATCAAAACTAGGCATTTTAAAACCCATCTTGAACTCCAACAAAGCTTGATGTCAACTTATACAAGCTCAAAGAAGTTGAAGAATATTGATGAAATATGTCAAAAGAATCAATCTTTCCATTGACATAGCATACTAATAATGCTAAGACAATATCTTAAGTCCTGTAGGAAATCTTTTTGTCCTTTTTAAAAAATTGAGAAACATTTTACTAGATAATTCAACTTAGTGAAGGATATATGCATCTAAAATAAAGTTTCAGAGGATGCCTATAGTTGATTTTCTTTCAATAATAAGGAAAGTGCTGATTGGATTTTAAATTTTTTTACAAGTATATGCTGAAAAATATGCAGTTGATTAGGATGCATTTTTCAAGGACTATGTAGAGGCTCATGTAAAACTTAGTAACCTTGGTGCCAAGTTTGATCCTCTTGATGTAAAGTAACTCAACTCCTAAACACTCTCTGCCTGTCATATTCATTTTTCATTTTTCTATCATTTCATGATGTTCATGTGATAAGCTTAATTTTATGAGAATATTTATTTGGGGGATCAGAAATGATAAATTCACATATCATGGTATTAGTTAAGGTTTGAAAATATTATTTTAAAAGTTGTCTTAAAAAGCCTCTTATGCATGATGCTGAAAGAAATGGAACCTCCAAAACAACCAAGAAAAAAGAGTTCTGCTATGCTTTTTTGATATTTTATATATCATAATTCACACGAGCTTTACATGTTTTGATAAAATGCCTATCTATGGTCATTTTGTTAGTTGACATCTTGAACATTGCAATTTTTCCACTAAGTCAACACTTAAGCTACTTTGGGTGTAGGTGGATCACTAAAGCTGGGTTTAGTATGCATATATGTTCATTTATAATAGGGAGGGGATATATCTCCAAGCTCATAAGGGCTATTACAAGAAAATGCCATGACAAGCAAATTGCTATGGATTGTGATGGCATTCCATCACCATGAGACAAGGTAGTGAACTATTTGAAAAAATGCCTTAAAGAAATGTGGTCTCAATGTGCTTGTCATAGAATTCCATCACCATGAAAGCACACTTCTTTGAGGCATTTTTTCAAACAGTTCACTGCCTTGTCTATGCTTGTTAGAGTCATTGTTAGAGTCTTCCAAGGCATTGTTAAAATAATAAATTCTATTGAGTTTTGAAATTATTATTTGCCTTGTCTAACAATACAAGGAAACAAGGATTACAACCTAGTTTGAAGTCTTTCCCAAAATTTTGAATCAAGAGTAAACCGCTAATGATAAGAAACAATAATAGGAAACATGGTTTACAGCCTGGTCCCCATAAATTGTTGACACAAAGTAACCTAAAGAAAAAGAAACTAAAAGATGATAGTTTTAAACAATCAGAGCTCTATAATTGTTTAATTATGATTAAGTATGTGTACATGCTAAGCCTTCTTTGTATGACGCATAGTACTAGCATGTCCAATGTGTTGATGCTTACCATCACCATGAGGATTCTCAATAGGATTCATTGCCACACCACGAACCTTGGGCCAATAGTTTCTTTTGACCCTATATTTGTGATATGCATTGCTAGCTTTGAGCATTGGCTTTTCTATCCTTCCACCACCAGTAACCTAACTAATCATGGCTCTACAACTACTTGGCACAATCTTCTTAGCTCCAGATGGAAGCTTTACCCTGTAAATTGAGACCAATTTCCAAGACTCATCAAACAAGGCTATTAAAAATCTGTAAAATCAAAAATTACAAAAATCTGAATATTAAGAGAGAACTTAGATAATTGTTCCAAAATTATTTCCACTACCTTTGGAAAAATTGCATTTATCAGCTCACTATAACTTTGGAAAAAAAATTAAGCATAGAAATATTCCATAAGTCTCCACAAGGTGTACACCTAGAACTCAAAATAGTTTGAAAATAATTTGGAAAAAGCCACCATCCATAGGACATCACAACAGATGCATCACATGTTTGTTGCTAGCCAAAAAGCAAGATGATAAACAAAAATGATAATGAGTCAAGGGGAACATCAAGAAGTAGTACATTCAAATTAAATTTCAATTAGTTGCTAAACGAGCACAACCCACTTTGACTTGTCATAAGTTCAAAATATTAGGACAGGTACATTTTTATGTCTATAAAGGTGACAACAATCCAACAATGGAGCAAACGTTTTAGATTGAAATGCAATAGAAATGCATTGCAAATGACAACAATCAAATTTGAAATTACTCAGCTCATAAAAGAATAGTGGAGAAAAGGAAGAAAAAGTGTTCTTTGATTTGATCAGGCCAATGAGAAATATTGTCTCAAAAATTCAACTATATCACCATGTCTTTGGCAACTTCATTACCAATACCTTTGCCAACATTATTACACAAATGAAGAGCATTATGGGCAAAAATAAAAACTAATTTGAGGCTTCACTAAGATAGCTTGACAAAGAGAAATGATATATCTTACTAAGACAGACATATGACCCCGAAGATGCAATAAAACCAAAAGCTAAAACAAATCATACGTCTAGACACAATCCACAAGATGCTATTAATGGTGATATCATCTAGGATACCAATAGGCATTGAGAAAATGAGATTAGCAGTGATTGTTTGCTATTTTGACTTATTTTAACAAATGAGTTTCCAATGTGAAGTGTCAACCAAGGATTTTATTACCATTCTATTGACTATCATTTTCTAAGTCATGACTATCAATTTTGAACCAAATGAGGCCTTCCAATGCTTTGTCTTTGGGGGCTCATGATTTTATCAATTGCCTGTGATGGAGTTGCCTATTGTGTCTGCCTTTATGACTCCGAGGAACACACAGAATTAGCAATAGAAATAAGATAAGATGGCAACTATTGGAGCCAATGGGCCATAGATACAAAATTAAAGTGAATGTTTAAGCGTGGTTAATGATCTTTTATTTTGTTGCTTCTAATTATATTTGTTCAACTGTCAAGGGGGTGTAAGTCATGGCATAGCTCTGTATCTCTTTATTTCCTTAAGGTAGATCCTCACATGATTCTTATCTTGGTAGCAGGGGTATCTCAACACCAAAAATTATTTAGAATCCCACTCCTTCATGAAATGTAATGACTGCAAACTACTATCTCTTGACTTATCTCTACCATAAAGACAACTCTATGGAACATGTAGAGGCTATAAGTCATGGCTTGGCTATGTCTAATAAAGTTCATAGTTTTTTCTATCTCCATTTCAGAAATATTGTCTCAAAAATTCAACTATATCACCATGACTTGTTCCCTTCCGTAGTACCACAAACTATTTCTTTGACCATCATGGGACCACGGTATACTAAACATCACTTGAAGACTTTCATTGTACTATTGCATTCCTTCATTGAAACTATCGCGGGGCTATGGTATTCAACACTCACATAACTTAAACTCCTTATACCACCATACCACAAGCCTCACTTGAGGCTACCGCAGGGGCGCGGTGTACTATTTTCCTCTGCTCCTTCTTACCACCATACTGCAAAGCCTCACTTAAGGCTACCATAGGGGTACGGTGTACTATTTTCCTCTACTCCTTACCGTATTACTGCTAGTTATTCTCTTGACTACTATGGGACCGTGGTGAAGTATCATATGCCACTTAAATTTATACTACCAACCCGCCACTTTGTTTTGAGACCACTGCGGGGATGCAGTAATCGATCTCTACATCCCACAATGCCACAAGTGCAATTTCTTCATGCTGCAAGATAGAGATAACTGCTCCCTTGTTATCCTTGGTTCCCACACACCCACTGAGACCTTTTGAGTGACCTACGGGACTACGATGAGAAACAAAAACACATGAATGGTCAAAAATACAAATATCATTCACATGGACTTGGTATGGGGTGCTTATGAATGACTCCTAGAATAATTTAAAAGAAATATGGATCTCTAAGATGGATTTATGGAAGGAACTTTACATGGATTTATCAAATATTCTTTTATCAAATCTATGAAGGTATCTTTATTGTAGGGTATTTTCCCTATATTATTTATTCTTGGTTTGAACTCCTTGATTTTGTGGTTTTTTATTAAGACCCAGAGCTTTCATATGCAAGACCACCTACAAGGCACCAAAAGAGTCATCTGGATCATGACTTAGGAGCTAGTTAGTATTCATTGAGTGGTATAATGGTGGTTGAACTATCCTGGTCTATACAACTAAGAGATGTACTTGTGTGCTTTGTAGTTTGTTTGTTTAATTTTTTTATGCTTAGGAAAACATCATAAATAGACAGGATGATATTTTTTGTAATTTATTCCTTCAATCACTTATCATAGGTCTAGTTGGAGGTAGCAGAGCTAGTGGAATGGAGGGTGTACCTTATCTGCCTATTTATTCAAGTAGAAATGTTGCAAGTTCCACTTCAGATCACCAAAGCCTTCACAAAAACATCTATACAAAATTCAATAATGAAGAATTTATGCACAAATTCTCTTTTGAATGATGCCCAAATCCTCCACCGCAACACTACACTATTGGTGGGCCTTGTGGTGATGCGGGTGATTTTTGCATCACCATAAGGCCCAACAACAAACTATGTGGTATTGCAGTGGAGGCTTTGTGCAACATTCAAAAGAGAATTTGTGCATAAAGTCTTCGTTATTGAATTTTGTGCATAAATTTTTCTGAAGGCTTTGGTGATCCAAAGTAGAACTTGCAACATCTGATAAAAATTTACTTTCAAATATGCTTTTGATGGATGTTCATAGCCATATCCAAAGTTCCAATTCACACACATGTAGGAAGGATGCTTTCAAAGGTTGATAAGTTGGGCTTTACACCCACTAGTTGCATTTTCTTAAAATTTTCTAAGGACTTTTTAGAAAAACCCATTTTAAACATATCCTTTAATCATGGCATTCCATGATATCACATTTCTTTGAGGCATTTTTTGAAATAGTTTGCTTGCCTTGTCTATGCTTCCACATTTTCATGTATGTCTAGTAGGGCACTTGTAACTACAACATATGACAAAAAAATCCTTGTTGTTATGCTTTGATGGATGTCCCTTCATTATTAATGGATATCTGATGTAGTGCACATTATTATAGTGTAAGCCTATTTTTCAGATTGTTTCATTTAGCATCACCAATATTCTCCACAAGACAACACATGAACCAAGATTGACATTTTTTTTTGAATCAGTAAGGATGCTTAGAGCATCATATTATATTAATATTAATAAAAACATTTTTACAGATTACAAAAAAGGCCCTTCCTGGCCAAAAAGATAAAATAACAGAGCATTTTAACTAAGAGCCCTGAACAGAGCTACAAATCTAAAAGGCCCTTTCTAGCCAAAAAGGAAACCAAAGTTACAACAAAGCCAAAAAATTAAAATAGAAAGAGTGGTTCACATGATGTCCATATTTAAATCTGCAACCCTAAAGCCATGAACCCCCAGTTGGATTCTCTTGAGAAAGGACTATGTCATCATTGGTGAAGGGAACTACCAGTGGTTGGAAATTTGACAAGAAGCTCCATGCATTGAATACTTACTCTATCCTTTCCCTCTTGGACCTTCCAAATGCATATTTGTGAACCCGTAGTGAATTATCAAAGAGCTCTATGTTACCTAATTGTAAAATTGAAATCATCACTTGATAAACATAGTTAAAACTAGGTTTATTAATGATATCTTCATGGAGAAAGAGTCCCCCTACCAACACTGAGACATCATGGAGATTAGAAGTAGTAAAAGCTTCAAATAGCTTGGTATCTGGGACTAGATAGTCATGAACAAACATTGATGATATCCTTTTAACCTTATCAACTTGATGAAATAAGTCCATCACATTTGAGAGAAAATGAGATACCAGATGCGAAGCATAACATACCCTGGATCGCAGTAGAAAATCTCTATCACATATATCTATCAAAGCATCCTCCATTGGCTCTTCATCAAGCAGTTTGAAGGCCCTAGCCATGAAATCTGAGTTCATGCTTCCGTGCATTGGTTGTTCCCATGATTGAACAGGCAAATGAAGTCGACAATTGTGGGGATAGATAGACATTGCAAATACACAGCAAGAGCAAAATAAAGAGGCAAGAATGAAATAATTAATGACACATATGCCATCATCTCTTACATAAAAAGAGGATCACATGAGTTAACATAATGAATTGAAGTCTTTCAAGCCAGTGGGGAAATAAAACCAAGGCAGATGAGATCCAAATGTGGATTATAATGCTCAGCTCGTAACACTCTTCTCATAGAGCATTTAATGAATAAAATCAAAGACATGTGCGAAGCGAACAATTAATGCCAGATGGAAATCTACATAGATTGCAAGCTTCAAAATGACTAAATATACTACTAATTGACATGAATTAATAATTAAATTGACTAAATATACTACCAATTGACAAAAATCAGTGAACAATGAATAAATATGACTAAATATATGACAAGTGTTAAACCAGTGAATAAAAATGACTAAATATACTACCAAATTGATCAAAATGATGATTAAAATTAATGTCTAAATACACTACCAATGGACATAAATCAGTGAATAAAAATGACTAAATAAGCGACCAGTTAACAACAATCAATGACTAAATATATCAGTGAAAAAAAATGACTAAATAAGTGACCAGATTACAACAATCAATGACTAAATCAACGACTAAATATACTATCAAATCGATCAATCAAAACAACCAATAAATGACTAAAAATGCTTTAGTCACCAATTTGGTCATGTTATAAATGACTAGCAATAAATTACTAATGGTCACGTGACCATGTTTGGTCATTTATAAGTAGTTTTTAGTAGTTTTTTAGTAATATATTGCTCTTTTTGTACTAGTGCAAGTTTCACTATATTGTTGCAACAAATAGGCTTCAACACAAGGTGCAAATCCAAGTGACAATAGTTTATGGCATGCCCGATGGGACCACTTTACTCTAAGTTAAGAGTTGAGATGAGAAATTGGTGTTGTTCTCAGTATTTTGCAATTTGGCAGACAAGTTTCATACACCTGGTGACTCTATAAGCTCTTGGTTTTAGATCAGTCTAACATTATATTCCTAGAGTGCAGACTAGGGCTTCTTCAAGAGGTAGGAATTATCAATTTGTTGAATTAACTTTAGTTCCTTCAAGGAGAAGAACTAGGTTATTTAGGTCTCCTATGAGAGGGAATAGCAGTGCCATTTCATCCAATCCAAGATCTCAATCTACACCTCCTCTTGTTAGGTTTCAATTTTCAAGAAGGGGTTTGCGTATACCTAGAATAAACTTGAATATCCCAAATATGGCTCAGCCAAGAAATCTACCCTTCATAACCTTCAATGGAGGTAGTCCTTTAGCCCTAAATGCACCTAATGACATACCTTTCTCGGCCCTAAAAAGTATTCCACTCTTTATGGGTGAGGGTTCCACTACACATGCTGAACATATTAAAGATATATCAAATGTATGCTCATTTCACCATATTCAAAATGAGGATGTGGTTGTCAGGCTCTTGGTTTCATTCTTCAATGGAAGAGCTCTTCAATGGTTTAGGAATTTACCCCCGCTTCAATACATGATTTAGATGAGCTAGGATAAGTAGTTTGCAAGTAGTTTGGAGAGAGAGAAGATAATGTCTCTCTACTAGAATAGTTGAAAACTATAAAGAGGGCTCCCAACGAGCTGATGGCTGACTTCAACTTCAAATTTCAGAGAACATGGGAAAGGATTCCAGCTCTCCTCAAACCATCTCCACAAGGTGCTTTCTTATATTTTTTGAGAGCTTCAAATTCTAGCATAGCTATTATGATGCAGTCCATAGGTGCTCAGACTTTACTAGATGCATATGAGACAACTTTGAGAGATGTAAATTGTTTAATACAGGTTGGGAAAATTGCCCCCAAACCTCATGTACCTATCTTCCCAGAATTGCCTTGACAAGTTGAACAGCCCACTATTTCTCCCATCCCAGAACCTAAAGCCTCTACATCTGCTCTTCCACAAGAAGGAGATGACTTTAAAACCCTAGTGACCAGCATGGATAACAAATTTAATACTATAGCCATCCAAACTGCCCCTAAACCTCATTAAAATCATAACTATGGACAATCTTCAAATTAGGCCTAGGGGCAAGGTTACAATTCTAATAGAAACCAAAATTGGAATCAAGGGTACTAGCTAAATAGGTACCAAAATAATAATCATGTTTAGCCTTTCCAAATGGTTAGACCCATTCAACAATTATCAACTTTTAACGTAGTTAGGACCATGGTTCCTATCCAAAACAATCTAGCCCATGAGATAGATTGGTGTTTTCATTGCAATCAACCTCATAATCAGTCCACTTGCACATTTGGAGTGCAAGAACGAGCCCTAATAGTACAAAATTTTCACACTCAATAAGCATCATTGATAGAAGCAATCAACAACCCTGAGGTACCAAATGAGGTTATTTTTATTCCAATTTAATGGTTTGGACTCCATAGGATTTCTATTTTGTTAACCAAACTATGGATAGCATGACCATACTTGTAGGTAGTATTGTAGACAACACAAGATCCAAGAAGAGGCAATTAGAGGATAACCCCATGCCTGATGTATTATAAAAGGAACTTGTATCAAAAGCAAAAGGTGTTGGTGCTACAAATTTAACTTAGAATAGCAGGCCTGTCACTACAAATAAGGTTCTATCACACCCAAAATTTCTAGAATAAGCTATAGAGTGGTCAAAGAAAGGAACGTGGATCCCTTCCATGCACAAAATGACAACATTATATTGTAGGGAAAATGAAAAAGACAAACCTGAATGTGTCCATGTGGAATGTATTGTCAATTCCCTCCCAAAGAGATTTATTACAAAATGCTTTAGGGCAATTCCTAGTAATTGAATCAGCAATTCATAATGAAAGGGGCCCAGTTAATCTTGTAAAACCAAGTGAAGAGTAGGTAGGTCCAACAAAGAAACCATCCCCTTTCTAATTGTATCTAATCATTGGAAAGCTCCTGGTGCATAACTGCATGATAGACTCAGGGGCCAGTATTTTAGTCATGTTAAAGAAGATAGTAAATGCATTAGGAATTAAGTGATCAAAGGACTGGATTTGACATTGCATGCTTTCCCAACCTTGACTATTAGTCAAGATATTTTAGTTATTGATCTTCCCCCTTTCTTTGTTATTTAGTTGTCAAGAGATTTTGCAGCTAAGGTGGGTAGTTACCAATTTTCTGATTGGTCTCACATGCTTCTAAGAAAAAGATATGGCACAAGGTTCACCATTAAGTCTGAACTAGTTTCAAGTTATCTTGTAGAAAATTACGATCATAGCTTGGTGAACCCTCATTGCATGAGTCAAGGTGAAGAAGTGAATGATTCAAGATCTTTTGAGGAAGTATCTTCACCCCTTCCAACCCCAAACTTTTTTCTTGATGAGTGGGTGAAAGACCATTTTGATTTTGATCCCTATGACACTACTGAGATGATTGGACTGGGCCCCTACTTGATTCATGAGGGAAATTTCTCTATTCCTTCTATATTAAAACTAGATGATGATTCTAATGGCCCATGGAAAATGTTCTTTGATGGTACATAGAGCAGAAATAGAATTGATGCAAGAGTATTTTTGATCTCTCCGACTGGTCAGAAGCCACATTTTTCCCACATGCTGCATTTTTCCTTCATAAATAATGTTGCAGAGTATGAGACATTGGTCCATGGCTTGTTACTAACCGAAAAGAAGAAAATCAAACATCTAGAGATCTTTGGGGACACTGAGCTGGTGGTCAATAAGGTTAGGGAGAGATGTGCAACAAAAAATTAGCTCCTAAGAGCTTACAGATATAGAGTTTGGGTTCTTCTTGACAGTTTTGATGCTCTCAACCTACAGGTGATCCCAAGGAAATTAAATGTTGAGGTAGACCAACTGGCAATAGTTGGTGCTGAAATCCCCCCTCTATAGACCGCTCTCAAGGCACTGATCAACATGTCAAAATAGTGGTCAGGCCCTTAGTCCCTGATAATGATGTGAACTGGTAGATATTTGACAGTAATGAATAGATTATAAACTTCATACAAAATGAAGTTAAGTTCTCATCAAGTGTGCAGTCCAAACTACAAGAGGGGTATGGTGATCAGATTATGCAACTGAAAAAAAACAAGTTACCAAAAGGATTAGTCACTCTTGAGGTTATTTTCACTCATGATGATGAATTTAAGGGTGAGAAGAAGAACATCACATTCAAAAGGGAGGACTATCAAAATGTTGCTATCACCCAAGGCAAAGATTTATTGTTGGGAAAGGTATATCGTGATGATGAAAAACAAAATTTTATTCACCTTTCTCAAAAATATAGTGATGTCTTTGCATGGAATTATGAGGATCTGAAGTTTTTTGACCCTAATGTGGCCTAGCATGCCATAGACCTTAAACCAAATGCCAAACCTATTCACCAAAGATAGTAGCCTATAAACCCCAAAATCAAGCCTTTGATGAGGAAGGAGCTTACAAAGCTCATTCACGCCATCCTGGAATTATTTTCCCATCAAGTATTCCACTTGGGTGGCTAATTTAGTGCCAGTCAGGAGAAAAATGGTGAGATAAGGTTGTGTGTAGAATTCTGTGATCTAAATTGAGCTTCCTTGAAAGACCATTACCCTCTGCCATCCATGGACCAAATCTTGCAAACTATAGCAGGGGTAGAAAGATTCTCATTGCTTGATGATTTTTCTGGTTCTAACCAAATTTTTGTAAGGGAGGAGGATAAATTTAAGATAACTTTCACCACTAAGTGGGAACCATGGTGTATGCAAAAATGTCATTTGGGCTCTCTAATGTTGGTGCCACTTTTCAGAGGGCAATG
This sequence comes from Cunninghamia lanceolata, assembly GCA_027924645.1. NCBI lineage: Eukaryota > Viridiplantae > Streptophyta > Pinopsida > Cupressales > Cupressaceae > Cunninghamia > Cunninghamia lanceolata. The sequence continues at coordinate 16,642,366 of BSBN01000430.1, read as the reverse complement.
GACATTGCATTTAAGGGCTTCATCAACAAATTCATTCTAATCTATTTGGATTATATTACAGTCTTCTCTAAGAGAGGAGAAAACCACATGGAGCATTTGGAGAAAGTTTTCGAAAGGTGCAAGGAGTTTAGGGTGTCATTAAACCCCAAAAAGGTGTATTTTTTCTATTTCTTAGGGGAAACTTCTGGGCCATTTGGTGTCCAAGGATGGGATCTCCATTGATTCAGAAAGAACTTCAGATCTTCTTTCTCTTCCTCTACCTACTCATAAAAAATCTTTACAGTCATTTCTAGGGAAAATTAATTTTGTTAGGAAATTTATTCCTAACTGTGGTGGTGTGGTCAAACCACTAACCCTAATGCTAAAAAAGGATGTTGTTTTTAGGTGGACCAAGGAGGGGAAGGATGGTTTTGAGAAGATAAAAGAAGAAATTGCTCAAGCTCCTACCCTCATGAACCCTAACTATGAGGACTTTGTTCTTTATGCTCATGGAGGTGAAAGCAACATTGCAGTTGTTCTGATGCAACAAAATGACCAAGGTATGGAGCAACCATTGGCCTTTTTCAATCAAACATTGAAACATTATGAGGTCAAGTATAGTCCCATGGACAAACAAGTTTTTTCCATTGTGAGAGCATTAAAACAATTCAAATACATGTTGGCAAATAACCATATTAAAGTATTGGTTTATCATCCTAGTGTGAGAGACAACATAATGGGAATAGAAATTAGTGAAAAGAGGGCAAGTTGGGTTACAAGGATCCTAGAATATGATGTTACCATAAAATCTACTAAGCTAATTAGAGGTAGAGGATTATGTGAACAACTAGCTCAAACTATAGTAGATGAGGCAAATTCATCCTATCTCTTGAATGAGGTAGAACCTATAGCAGAATCAATAGTTGTAAGTTCTTAGATAGCAGACATGGCCATGTTCATATCCATTGGTAAGTATCCTCATGGATTGGACATAACTAAGAGAAGACATTTCAAGTTACAATCCATATCATATGCTCTAGTGGATGGAATTCTATTTAAAAGGAATCTGGATGGAGTCTTGCTGAGATGCATCGAAGAAAATCATATTAATAGATTGCTCAGTGAGTTTCATACAGGTCTAGCTGGAGGTCACTGTTATGTCAGAAAAATTCACCCTTGGGGACTTTTTCCTAATGGTTTAGCTCCTGGGTCTTTAGATTTGCATTTAGAGCATTTTGCATGTTAAATCAGACTCCTAATGAGAGAACCCATGGGTCTTGTGGCAAGTAGGACCTAGGGGGCTGCACTTTATTGATTTTGAGCAAGGATAGGGGGTAGACAAGGGTGCTAGCACCCCAGTCCAGCCTTATTTTGGGTCTGCCCTAATTTGAAGTGTCAGTTTTCTGACCGTTTCTCTAGGCCAACATCATAAGTTTTAAATATGAAATTCTTGGTAAAAATCTTAATAGTTGCATATTTAAGCATGTTTAGGTTATCATTTGCAAACTAGAGGATGTTTATATTCCAAAAGAAATTGGCATACTTGTGATTATCATTGTGTTGCAGAGCATAGCAATGTTATTATGTTTGTTTGTAGGTTGGATTACATCTTCTCCTCATGGCATTGAAGAGCTTCTTCCTTTCCATGAGAGCTTCATAATCAAGGTATCATTTATTGTGCTTTATCAATCATTATCATTTGGTTTTTGTCTCTTCCTCCCAAGGGCAGACACTCTCTCTAACAACGGTGTTTGGAAGACTTGAATGTCTCTCCAGGGCTTGACCAAGGCAAGCCTCTAAATACCACAACCCCCTCCCATACTCCTTGTGATTGTAGGTTATAGGTGTCAGATCTGGAGAAAGTGGTGTTGCAGAGCAAGAAGGAAGACATTAAAGATTTTAGAACTAAAAAGAAGCGGACACTGTTCAACTTTTTGGGACAAGGGCACCATCAATCTTGTCCTCCATTTTCAGATCATGGGAAATAGAAGACATAGAAAAGATTAGTGCTGGAAGGAAATCAGGACTGTGTGGAAAAAGTTGTGCATTGGACTAGGGCGCCATCATCATTGTCCTAGATTTTCCCATTTTCTGACTGCAAAAAATAGTGAGTTAAGGTTCTCTGCCTTCTATCTATTTCCTGTAGCATTTGTCATAATTCATAGATTTGATTACTGTTTGCTTAAATTAGGGTTTTAAGGACATAAAAGAATTAATTGGTAAACTTGTGTGATCACATCTAAATTTCCCAATAGAAAACAAAGTGGCAACTCAAATCTGATAGCTGACTCTCCTCTTGATAGGTGAGGCACTGAATTGAAAAGCCCTTGGAATGTTTTGTGGAAAGGAGGATTCAAACTAAAGAAAATATTAATGTTCATCCTTTTTTACCCCAAAAATTTTGGTGAACCCATGTTTGGAACTTTTTGGCACCTTGTTGAGTGTTGTTTGACAAATTTACATTCATTCATTCTATTGCATTGGAAAATTTACAAAAAATTGATATATTTGGAAAAAAAATTTTAAAATGCATACTAGGGTTTGATTTTTGCAATAGTTTGCATTAATTCAATTGCATTTAATCAATTATCTGATTTTTACATCATATCTGAAATTCATCATCATTCAATTCATTATTTTCAATATTGCATTTGAAAAAAATACAAAAAATTTGAAAAAATTGGAAAATTTGCAAAAATTGGCATATTAAGCTTGCATTTTTGTGAAATTTGAATTAATTGGCATCCAATTAAAATTAATTTCTGTCATTTACATTATATATGATCTAAAATACATAAATTCATCATCTACAACTCATTTGCATTTCATTTGAATGCTTGATTTGTCGAAATTTGCTTGAAATCTTGCATTTTTTGTGAAAACCTAGTTTTGCATGAACTAGGGTTGTAGTCAAAATCTTGTCTCAGATTTTACTACCTTGTAAAAACACTCATTAGGTCTGATCTCTGATGTTAGTGTTGCATTATAGTGGCCTCCTTGTGAAATTTCATGCCTAGGGTTTAAAAACTTGCATTTTCACTATATTTGAGCCTATCGTCTTGCTAGATTTGCACTCCAAGCATGTTGTAAGGGATTTTATTGCACTAATTGGATGTTATTAGCCTTATAATTTTCTTCCACTTCTCAATTTCCTTACAACACCCTTTATTTTGAGCCTTTGCATTGAAATTTTGGAGAAATTGACATATTTTTGTTATCTTTGCACTAGGGTTTGGTCTAGAGAGGCACTAGAAGCGTGTTGTAATGAATTTTTTGGAATTAGGTGGCTGTTATTACTTTTATAAGTTTCTTTCCATCATAAGTTTCCTTACAAAACCTTCTTCCCCACTCTTTTACATTGAGATTTGGTGAAAAACTGCATATTTTGGCCTATTTTCACTAGGTTTGGACTTATCGACTCTCTAGAGTTGCTTCAAAGGCATGTTGTGAAAGGTATTCTTGTAGTAGTAGACTATTTTTAGGCATATAATTTTATGTCTTTCTTGAAAATCTTTACAACACCTCTTCTTGCATGTGTTTGCATGAAGATTTGGTGAAAAAGTGCATATTTTTGCCTATTTTCACTAGGTTTTGGCTTATCGACTTTCTAAAGTTGCTTCAAAAGCATGTTGTGAAAGGTATTATTGCAGTAGTGGAATGTTTTTAGGCATATAATTTTCTATCCCTCTTGAAAATCTTTACAACACCTCTTCTTTCAGTTGTTTGCATTGAGAAAATTTGAAAAATTAAAGCATTTTAGAGCATATTTGATATCACTTTTGCATTTTGTTGTTGCATAAGTTTTGGAAGCTCTTGAAAATATGATTTGACACTCCTTTGAAAACTTACAAATGGATTCTCAACATAATAATTGTAGATTAGGAATGCAAACAAGGCTAAAATATTAAATCAAATGTAATAAACACAAGATTATACCTCACATGCAAAACCCAATCCCATCAAGGGAGGAAGAAGCCTTTGCACCCAAAACAAGCTCCTAGACAAAGATTATCCCTAGACTATGGATTTTAATGTGAAATGCTCTTCAATTGCGCAACTCACTATCCTAGCTCAAGAATGATTTTGGCATGGTAACTTTGCATAAACTTAGATGATGAAAATGGCTTGGGAGAGGTTGTATTTATAGATTTTTAGAAGAAATTTTGATCCAAGGGTGGAAATTGATTTGGAAGATCAATGGTGGAGGATGAAGGTGATGTGGAGGGCCTAGATTCAATCTTGAATGAATGGAAGACTAGGAATAAAAGTAAATCTTTTATTCATTTTGGGAAAAGGGGTATTAAATGAGGATGGGTGAGATGGATTATTTTTGAATTAAAGATTCATATGGGGAAGTGAAAATGAATTAAAAATTCATTTGGGGAAGAGGAGACATAAATGAGGTATGGGGGTGTAAGAAGCATTAAATATGATGTGGGATGTTTTTAAATAAAAAATTGACTTATGTGGCTTTATTTCAATTTTTTATTTGGAGGATGTAGGGAAGGGTGTTAAACAAGGTTTGACCACCCAAATGAAGGGGGTTAAGATTAATTAAACACATGATTTATTAATTAACCCTAGGGCTAGGATGAGGTAGGCTAGGGTAGGCAATTAAATAATAGCTATTTAATTGTCTAGGGTAGGGATAGGTCAATTAGTAGGCTAGATTAATTAGTTAACATGGTTTTAACTAACTAATTGGATTTAGTGGAAAGGGGGAAATTGATTTAATAAATATTGCATATTTATTAAATTAATTGGCTAAGGTTTGGACTATTGAATTAATGAAATTAATTCAATTTTGGGTATAAAATGATGGGAAATAATGTAACGAAAGGGGTAATTAATTAAATAAAAATTTAATTAATTGGGTAGGAGGGAAATTGACATGTTTAGGGATGTTGGGAGTCAGTTTGGTGGCCAAGACATTTTTAGGTGTCTACATTTGCCCCTCTTTGATGTGGCATCAAGACCTAGGAGGGAAGTGGCGTCAGGTCGAAGAAAAATATGCCCCAACTACCAGGAAGGAATGAGATGGATGGGGGATGACCCCTCGAGAGGTTGGCAGGAAAATAAAAATTTTCCAGGTGAGCTCTCGAAAGGATGTAAAGGAAGGGAAGGTTAGGGAGGTGGCGAAAAAGGAGGATGGTGGGAAGAAAAATGGAGGAAATCAACTGAGATCTGCACCCTGGAGGAAAAAAGAAGGGGTGGAAAGATGACATGGCCACTATATTAGGAAAAGTGGGCCCTAAGAGTGCCACATTTGCATAGTTTAACCCTAGAGAAGAAGGAGCGAAGGAGAGATGGCCGACCACAACCCCCAATTTCTGTGACTTCGACACATCTCCGAGCAGTTCCAAGAGTTTGGCCAGGCACCAGGCACTGGACCCCCAGTAGGGCTTAACCCTAACTGTGTAATTTTTTCATTTTGCGTGCATTGTTTTGGGGGTTTGGGATGAGGGGTTGGAGCACGTAGCGCCAACGAGCATGCGAATTAGTGCCATCCTCTGGATTGGCACTATTCACCAGGGTAGGGGAGGGCAGTTGTGTCAGCATTTGGGGGTGAATTAGCACTATCATCTGGATTAGCATGATTCCTTAGAAGAATAGGGTTTGGATATTTTATCACCAAACAGGGATTATATTAGCGCTATCATCTATAATGGCTCTATTTGGGTAACTGGCGCTATGGGTCCAAATGGCGCCAAACGGTGTGTCAAGGGCATTTGTCAAAATGACACTAAAGGTTGCGCGTAGTGGTACTTTCTTTGGATTCAGCACAAAAGGGTGGATGTATTAGCACGATCTTCTGAAATCGTGCTATGAAGAAGAAATAGTAGCGCCATTTTTGAAATGGCGCAAAAGGTTGTCTGTTTTAGCACCAATTATGTTGGTGTTTAGATAGTAGAAGAAAAATGGGGGATTTTAGAAACAGATAGAGTAATATCTAACAAGAAAGTGATGGATGCAGGATACGCAGCGATTTATACTGCAGTCATGGGAGCGACGAGTACCATCCGTGATGGCATTGTTTGATTATTTTGATGACGCGATGCGGGCTCGACTAGTGAGGTTGGGCCTTCTGACGGTGTCGTCGATGCTAGTTCTGCGAGCTCATAGAGCTCTGATGACAGCCATGGTGGAGCGATATCGTATGGAGACTTGCAGCTTTCTGTTGCCCACAGGAGAGATTACCATTACGCTAGAGGATGTTTATCACATCCTCAAGCTACCTATCAGAGGCTAACGTGTTAGATATGACACGAGGAGGGGGCAGACTGCATTGACTAGAGTGTTTGGAGCGGATCACCTGGTTCTCTTGGCAGACGGGAGGGAGATGGATTATGAGGGGACACTGGCAGCGGGTGCAGATCCATTTGCCTTGTTCCTTTGCACATTGATTGGAGGAATGGTGATTCCTGATAGGCAAGGTAGGGGTTTCCTGATTGGTTGGGGAGGGATGATAGAGGGGATGGTGAGCCATGAGATTGTGTATGCCTGGGGACCAGTGATGCTAGCACAATTGTACCACAAGATGCACACAGTGGCTTATCTTCATGATAGGGTGTTGTCAGCTGGTGTTACTCTTCTGCATGTATGGATTTGGGAGCACATCCCTATCACTCGGCCGATATGTGGGTACTATCTGAGGCCTTTGTGTTTTTATATCGAGATGCAGAGTATACATATACTGGATGGGTGCAGTATTGGAGGAGGATGCTGGATGATGTGATTAGCATGGTCTGGCAACCATATATCAGCATAGAGGCTTGGCCTGATGATGATATTCATCTTCCTTTTACTTTTCAGCAAAGAGACCTTATGGGTTGAGGAGACCGTACCATAGAGATGTACCTACCCTCGCGGGTGATGTGGCAGTTTGGTTTGGTATAGGACACCCTGCAGCAGATGGCGATATACGCGCAGACTCCTTGAGATATAGCCTACTGGCCCACACCCTTACAGCCACAGGTTGGTTTATCTGATTTTGCAGCTCTTCAGCCAGTGCAGTGGGATTGGGGGAGTACAGTTAGAGATGCAGGGACTATAGCTGCATACGATATATGGTAGCATATGCATCGGCCTACTCGTTTGATAGATCCAGCAGAGGAGGTAACAAGTTCAGAGGGGGATGATTCAAATGGTGATGGAGATGACCTGGATGGGGATGACCGCATGGGGGAGGGGGAGGAGATCAATGAGGACTACCTCATGGAGGTGGGGGATGATGGAGAGGAGAGAGTGGTTGGTAGGGATGGCCAGCTAATAGATGTGTTGGCAGTAGTGGCAGCGGGATAGGGGTAGGTGGGGCAGCAGGTACCTACGGAGCAAATTCCAGCGCAACATGTGCCTATGCAGCATGTTCTTGCATAGCAGGTACAGGCTGGAGCAGCGCGACAACCTAGAGGACCTTGGTGGCGTGGGGGATAGCTAAGGGCAGATGAGGGCGACTTACCTCCACCACAGGTGGGGTGGCAGCAAGTTAGCGGGCATGAGGCAGAGGCGGGGACCTCAAGGACAGCTTTGGAGGCAGAGGCTGAGAGGCTGACACCTCGTCGATGACGACGGGATGAGGAGGAGGAGGTGGAGACCTTGAGAGCACAGGTGGTGAGCCTTCAGGAGGCCTTAGGGGTTGTGCTACAGAGTTAGTGCAGTTGCAGGGTGCCTTGGCTTTATTAGATGGGGCAGATGGATAGGTGGCTACATTACAAGCACAGTTATCTCAGGCGCAGGGTGATATAGAGGCTTTGACTATAGAGTGGGATGCAACACTTGGCAGAGCACAGCAGGTAGAGATTGCATTAGGTAGACTACAGGCTTCAGGTGGTGGACTTGCCCCAGTTTTGGTAGTGATGCAAACACAGTTGTCTCACGCGCAGTTGCAGTGTTATCAGCTACAGGGACAGTTGAGCCAGGTACAGGGGGAGTTGACAGAGAGTAACAGGTGGATGGAGTACTATAGGGGCCTGTATTATGCTGCTGTGCTAGCAGTGCAATGAGCACCAAGTTATAGCCAAGTTAGCAGATCGGGGGCATCAAGATCTCATAAATCGAGATCTGTTCAGTCGGTTCAGTAGACAATGCCTCCTCCCTCACACGTGCCCTAGCAGGTTCCATAGGTGGAGATACAGCCATAGCCACAGGTGCCGATAGGGTCACAGCCTCGACCAGGGTCGCAGTCTCCTACTCCCTCGGAGAGAGGATCCTCCATGTGATGGTTATATCACGTTTAGCCCTTAGAGGCATTGTATCAGGACACTATATTTTTTGATGATTTTCAGGGATGTACATTTTTTGTGGTGATTATATATGATGCGATGCTTTTTGATGGTTTATGATGTCTTATTATGATGATGCTTATATATTTTATCATTTTAGGTGTTATGGATGTGTTATGTTTATGCAATGATGTGTGTGATTTGATGGATGCTTGGATTCATTTGTGATATATGGATTGTGTTGTGATTTTATGAACTATATGATGTATAATGCAACTGAATGTTTAGACTAATGATGGATGCAACAATGTGATGTAATGGAAACATATGGAAGTATGTATATGCCACTAGATGATTTAAATGTTGTTTCAATGGTGATGCTGATGATGTTGTGATGTAACTAATTGTTTATGTGATGTTATATGTATGGAATGCAATGTGATGATACTAATGTTGAATTTTAACATGCACCTATGTGATGACAAACATAAATGAGGAGGATATGATTTGTGATGATGTGCAACTAAATGATTCCAAAAATGATCCTAATTATTTATGCAAACTATCAGCTGTTGAATAATGAACTTAATGATATGAACCTAAAATGATATGCAAGTGAATCTAATGATAGGCAAGGTATAATGAATCTAACTGATATGCAAATTAAGTGGATTTAAAATGAACCTAAAATGATATGCAAATTAAAATGAATCTAACTGATATGCAAATTAAGTGGATTTAAAATGAACCTGAAATGATATGCAAATTAAAATGAATCTAACTGATATGCAAATTAAGTGGATTTAAAATGAACCTGAAATGATATGCAAATTAAAATGAATCTAACTAATATGCAAATTAAAATGAATCTAACTGATATGCAAATTAAGTGGATTTAAAATGAAGATAAAATGATATGCAAATTAAGTGGATTTAAAATGAAGCTAAAATGATATGCAAATTAAGTGGATTTAACTGACTGTGCAAGATGAAAGTGAGGTGAGAGGTGGGATGCAAACTAGGTGGGAGGCAAGATGATCCAGTCCTGATACACATGGTGTTCATTTTTTTACCCTGGACAGTGAGGCTGTGGGAAAGGTGATTGGATGGGAAAAGGGGAGGTGTATTTGGATGGGGGTGGGGGGGACAAGAGGATTGTTAGGTGCCATGTCATTGAGGGGGGATTTGGTTGGATGAAGATATGGTAGGGGAATGGGATTAGTGAGGGATTTGTTAGATGGGGGGTGGGGCAGGGTAGGTGATTATGAAATCTAGGCCCAGATGGAGATGTGGAATGAGTAGTTAGGATTGTGATTTTTTTAAGCTAGTAAGAGTAGTTGCACAAGATTAAATTGATAGCATTTCTTAGTTTAATATAGCAATGTCAGATACAATTCACAAAGGTATAAAAGGATCTAGGTGATGATGTATATCCCATGATTGCATGGACTAGACTCGCAAACAATAGGTGGATTTCATGCGTTCCCAAGGTAGTATAATCTTGCCTAGTCTAGGAAGGGGACTCATAGCGATGAGTGTGAATACTACATATAAGGTTTTGATTCTGGTATATGCAAATGGGGTACATCATGCTAGAACTGACCCAGACTTTCAAGATATGAATACTATTCTTGGAGTAATGAAACCAACCCACAAGCACAGCATACAGAAATAATGACTGTGTCTACTCTAGGTGTTGTCCGCAATGTACCATGATATAGTGAGATCAAGGTAGCTTTGGAGATAACTGGGAGTGAGACAAAAAAGATAAGAATCAATAATCAAAAAGACCAAGAAAAGGATACAAATAGTCTTTGTGTACTCTTGCCAAGAGACATGATGATAGAATGACAGATATTTGTCCATTGTAGGAAAGATATATCCTAGGATGCAAATCAATTGGTTTTGATTGGAAAAGTTGTGGAAGATGGGCAAAAGAATAGTCCTGGCCATATGTAAGGTTATAGTTGGTATGTTGATTGATGATTTTTGCATTGAGGGGACATGTGTCGAATGTATACATAGCTTGTGTATCTTTTGTGAAATCCAGGAAGCTCAATGAATGGGGACCATCCAAATAGGTTGGATGGGTGCATCTTAGGTACCTGAGTACTGGAAACTTCCTTCGTAATCCAGACTGCCTACATACCCTGTGTCCACAGGATCAAGGTACTTTCAAGATGTGGGTGAAATGAATATGTAGTTTTGGCTTGACTTGATGATGTGGGGAATGGTTTTGGATGGGTGTGATGTGATGAGGATTTTGACAGATTGGATTGATCGGTATGAGAGGGTGGTACTCCACTTGTATTTTTAATGATGTTCTATTGTTTTTGGGTTTTTTGATTTTGTGTTATTTTTGGATTTTTCTGATTTTATGATGTTTTTTGATTTTTTTGATTTTATGATGTTTTTGGATTTTTCTGATTTTATGAACTGTACAAACGGGAGCTTACAAGGATCCTCATTCCATGGATGGGGTTTTTTGGGTGAGATAGTGCAGAGTGGGCGATAAAACTTGATGTTTCTGAATTCCAAGCCATGGGATGTGTGGGATATGGAGTGTTATGATGCAAAGAGGACTTATTAGATGGTAGAACAGGCCAATTACACATGGCGCCTGAAATAGGTTTTCACCATGGTACCTATCCAAGGTGTCACCGAAGTGATTTTCACCATTGGAAGTTTTTATTGCACTCGAGTTTTTTCTTGATTTTTTTTATTTTTTTAGATTTTTGATTTTTTGATTGGGATACTCGATGGGTTATGTGTGGAATTTCTTCAAATACAAAATGTTCATCGGCTCATCCAGAGGCTGCCCCTTAGGTGTTGCAAGCTGGTAGGCTCCTGATCCGTAGGCGGCGGTGACGACATAGGGTCCTAGCCAATTGGGTTCAAACTTTCCTTACTTAGGATGGTCCTGCAGGTTCTTCTGATTTTCCATAAGGACAAGGTCCTCGACTTCAAATTTTTGGGTTCTAATCTTCTTGTTGTAGCTCCTTCAGAGGTGGTTTTGATATGCATGTAGGTGATTCAGTGCATTTAGGCATTTCTCATCTAGTAGTTCTAGTTGATGCAACCTTGCTATGTGGTAGTCCTCATCAGAGATAATGTTTTGCAAGGACACTTGGAGAGATGGGAGCTTGACCTCTATAGGAAAAATGGCTTCAGATCCGAATACTAGTGAGTATGGAGTGGCTCCTGTAGGAGTGCAGATGCTTGTGCGGTAAGCCCATAGGGTAGGGTTGAGTTGGAGGTACCAGTCGCAGCCAGCTTCATTGACTATTTTTTTAAGATGCAGAGGATGGTTTTATTAGATGCCTCTGCTTGACCATTTCCTTGGGGGTAATATGGTGTGGAGAAACGATGTTTGATATTGAACTTGTCGCATAGGGTGCGAACTTCTTAATTCTTGAAGGGCCTTCCATTGTCGGTGACAATGGAATGGGGGATACCATATCGGCAGATGATATAGTAGAGGATGAATTTAGAGATTTGGATACCAGTGGTGAAGGTAAGTGGAATTACTTCCACCCATTTGGTGAAGTATTCGGTAGCAATGATTATGAACTTATGGCCATTTGAGGATGGGGGATGTATTTTTCCTACGAGATCGAGTCCCCACTGTGAGAAAGACTAGGGCATTGCAATTGGTTGTAGCTCCTATGCTAGTGCGTGGATGAGATTGCCATGCTGTTGGCATGGGAGGCACTTCTTGATAAACCTGTGAGCGTCACAGTCCATGGTAGGCCAATAATATCCGGTCCTGACGATCTTTTTAGATAGGATAGGCCCACTGGAATGCACCCCACAAATACCTGCGTGTACCTCTTCCAAGGCTACTTCGGCTTCCCTAGACTCTAAACATCAGAGAAGCATGCTGTCAAGACTCCTTTTGTATAGTGTGTCACTGACAAGAATGAAACGGGAGGCTCAACGAATGAATGATTTTTGCTGGGAAGTGGATAGGTTAGGGGGAAGGATATTGTCATGAAGGTAAAGGTATGTTTCCTAATACCATGGGGATAGAGGACCAATGACTTCACACACAAGTTCAGATTAAGGAACATCATATGCTAGGATGGGGAGCTCTTCTATCAGGAATTCATATTTCTTGCTATCCTTTTTCATATCAACCAGAGATTCTATGGTAGCCATGGCATCTACTACTTTATTGTTGAGCCTTGGAATTTTCTCAAAGTGGATGTCCTGGAAGTAGTCCTTGAAATCATCAACCATCTTCTTGTAGGGCAGGAGTTTGTCATATTTGGTCTTGTATTCATTATTGACCTGCCTAATGACCAGTTGGGAGTCGCCATACATAGTTAGCTTTTCAATTTTCCATTGGATGGCCATACGAAGACTTGTGATGAGAGCCTCATATTCTGCTACATTGTTGGTGCATGGAAATGTGATTTTGAATGATTTAGGGATCGTGTCACCTTGAGGGGTAACAAACAAGATGCCTGCCCCCGAGCCTCTGTGGGTGTATGATCCATCAAAATATATTTTCCATGTGTCTGGAGCTAGTGTGGTTGTCAGGATGGCCTCGTCTCGAAACTTTGCTATTGTAGGATATTCTGCTGGAATAGGCGCTTTGGTGAGCTGATCTGCTATGACTTGTCCTTTAATGGCCTTTCTCTCTATGTATTCAATGTCAAATTCAGTTAGAATCATGACCCATTTTTCCATTCTGCCAGTGAGAGCCACTCTGTTTAGCAAATACTTCAGTGGGTTGATCTTAGCAATGAGCTTGGTCTTGTGATTGAGCATATAATGTCTTAACTTTTGTGATGTAAAGATGAGGGCTAGACATGCTCGTTCAATTTGTGTGTGGTTAAGCTCATATTAGATCAAGGTGCAGCTGATGTAGTAGATGGCTCTTTCCTTCCCATGCTCATCATGTTGTGCTAACAAAGCCCTGATTGTTGTGTCTGTCGCGGAGATATACAAGAGGAGGGGCTCTCCTTGTCTTGGTGGAGTTAGAACAGGGGGATTAGCCAGATATTCTTTTAGTTGATCGAAGGCACTCTAACACTGATCAGTCCAGGTGAAAGTCATATCTTTCCTGAGGAGATGTTGGAATGGTTGACACTTATCAGCGAGTTGGGTGATGAACCGACGAATGGACTATAGTTTCCCTTGTAGGCTTCTCAGTTGTTTCAATGTTTTGGGAGGTGGCATTTCAGTGATAGCCTTGACTTTCACAGGATCTACCTCGATTCCTTGTCTAGAGACTATGTATCCCAGCAGTTTACCTGAGGTGATGCCAAAGACACAATTCTTTGGATTGAGACGAACATTATATTGCTCTAGCCTGTCAAAGATCTTGGCTAGCACATCTAGGTATTCTTCTCTAGTCTTTGATTTCCCTAGCAGGTCGTCCACATAATCTTCCATGATATGGTGAAACAAGTCATGGAAGATGACGATCATGGCTCTTTGATAGGTAGCTCCTGCATTCTTCAGGCCAAATGGCATTACCACCCAGCAGTAGGTTCCCCATGGGCAAATGAAGGCTGTTTTGTGCTAATCTTCTTCGGTGATTTTGATTTGGTTATAGCCTGAAAAACCATCCATAAGGGATACCATCTCATGTCTGGCCATTAGGTCCACTATCATGTTAATGTTTGGTAGTGGGAAGTCGTCTTTAGGGCAGGCCTTGTTGAGGTCTCAGAAATCGATGTAGCAACAGATGCAGCCATCTGGTTTAGCTACTGGTACAAGGTTCAAAACCCATTCAGGATAATCGATAGGGTGAATGAACCCCACATCCAGTAATTTCTTTAGTTCTGCCTTGACTAGGAGAGCCACTTGAGGATTCATCTTTCAAAGTTTTTGCTTGATTAGTTTCGCATTGGGATGCACTGCAAGATGATGAACAACCAAGGCGGGATCTAGCCTTGGCATGTCTGCATAGGTCCAAGCAAAATTATGATTTCTACATGTGAAAAATGACAAGAAGTCTTCCTATTCGAACATGCTAAGAGATTCTACTCTGTATGTGATTTTCGGCTCTTCCTTTGTCCCCAAATTCATTTCCTGAGCTGGTTCTACCAAAATGGGTGATCTATCCAGATATACTTTGTCTATCTCAGGGAGGCCCATGCTTCCATCTCTTGGTGCCTCATGGAAGTTTTCACCAGGAGATACGTCTTTTATTTTTACTATTTTGGGATCTGATACTACTGTGGAACGATTTTCACCATCAGATCCATTTTTTCTTTTTGTGTTTTTGTGACTAGAAGTAGGGGTTGTCTCCCCGAAATAGGCATCCGGATTGAGTTCCATTATGTATCCTGCTTGATGATCTCCCAAAGGGAAGTGATCTCTTACCCCCATCATTTCAGCAATAGCTTCATCATTTGGTGCGACATTGAAGACAGGAGGTCCTCATTGGTCCTAGTTAATGAGGTCGGGGTAGACTAATGGTAGGTCGTTGGATGTCGAGGGGATAGTGGCGACTGAGTAGATGGTGTAAATGGTTGAGTCAAAAAAGTTGGCAAAATCACTAAAGGAGTCTTGAAGGCCCATTTCGTTAACATTGTTGACATCTACAGAGACTGCAGCAACCTCGGCTAAGATACATTCACCGGTATTAAGGATGCATTGTGGTTGACCATACCCTAACCCTTGAGTATAGGGCTTTCGTGTTGCTTGCAATGGTTCTACAATCCCCTGTTCGTGAAGGCCAATGCCGCCTTGTCCTTTGTAACTCATGCTTTTGACCATTTTAGAGCCCTTGCCATAAATGTTTGTTGGGATGGTGGGGATGTCTTGCTCTATTTCTTCATCTTTGTAAAGCCAGGATGAAATATCCTTGAGTATATCCTAATCCAGAAGGTGTTTCTTCTCAAAGATGGGCAAGGGTTTGCATTTGATGATGACCGTGTCAACTGCCTCTGTGTTCGGAGTGCCAAATGTCTTAGGAGTGGGTAATGCACCCACAAAAAAGGTGTCGTGGAGGTTGTATTCCCCACATCCTTGGTCGCTGAGTGTGATCGTGACCTCAGGTGGTGGAGGTGCTTGGGATGAAGTGGTGGCGATGTTGGTGGGGTCTATGTATGAGGCGGAAGCCGTCGGATTGGTTTAGATGGTGGCTTTATTATATGGACAGAAGGTTTGGTTGTGGCCTTCCAGAAAACTGCGGTATTGGAAGGGATGGGGGTTGGCATAGATAGTGACTTCTGTGCCGTTGTGGGGGAATTTGAGACATTGATGGAAGGTAGATGGGACAGCTTGCATGGCATGAATCCATGGTCTGCCGAGAAGAATGTTATAGGGGAGGTCAAGATCCAGAACCTGACATTTTGTTTCAAGGATTTTCCGTCCCACTTGAATAGGGAGCTTTATGGTGCCCTCGGATAGCCTCTCAGTGTCATCATATCCTTTGATTGTGATGCACTCGCTAGCATCCACAACCACATCTAAATACCCCAAGTGTTTTAGCAATTTTAGAGTGCATATATTTAGGCCGGAGCCACCATCTATTAGGACCCTTTTAATGGTGTGTTTGTGAATGCAGACCTCGATGTGTAGTTCATCATTATGTAGGTGTTCGGAAGCAGGGAGATCTTTTTTAGAAAACGTGAGATGGTGCAGTGTAGCAATATGGCCGACCATGGCTTGAAATTGATTGACATCCAAGTTTGCAGGGACTTGTGTTTCCAAAAGAGCTTTTTCGAGGATGTCCTTGTGGTGGGGTGATGTACGAAGCAGCTCAAGGATGGAGATTTGCGGGTGTCTTTCCTAGATGCTCTAGGAGGTTATATCGAGTGGTGGGTGATGGACGAGCGTTTGGACGAGGGGGGAGGGGATTAGATGTGGATGCAAGTGTCTGTTTAGTGGGAGGGGCAGTGCGGATTGATACATGACCTCGACAGGTTGTCACAGCTCAATCAGGTGCTTGTCCCTGAATGGTGATTGTGTTGACATGGTGGGATGAGGGTTCGATGCGACTGACAATGGAGTCATAGGATGCGAGTGGTGGGGTGACATCGTATGCTTGGGTGGACAAGGAGGCTTTATTATGGTTGGGTAAAGGATCCTTGTAAGCTCCAAGGTTAGCGTTTGGTGATGGTTGGGCACTTTGATTGAGGCTGATGAGATTTTGGTCTATGAGGTCTTGGATGCAATGTTTTAGTTGCATACAGTCAGCTGTTTTATGGCCTGCCACGCAGTGGTATTTGCAGTAGTCATTTTCATTATACCATGCCTCTTTGAGTTCATTATCTTGACATGGTCGAACGGGCAGGATTGTGACCACTCCTTGTTTGAGACATCTACCAAGGACGTCCTTGATGGGTTCTGCTAATGGTGTGAAATTTCTGTGAGGTTTGCGTGGTTTATTTGGCCCTCTTGGGTTATTTACATTTGCTACATACGTATGTGTAGGTGTTTGGTTTTGGATATGTTGGACGGCTTTCACATCTGTGACACCATTGTTCAGGTTGTTCTTATTCTTCCCCTAATAGCGTGATTTATCGTTGGATTGCATGTTGGTATTGTTGTTTGTGTTGGGGGGATTGTTATTGGCTTTGTAGTTGTTGTTGTTATTGTTGCTATTGGACTTATGGTCATACAGTTTGATGGAGCCTTTAGCAATGATGGCCCATTTGATGGTTGTACCTTTGTCGATGACTTCTTTAAGGTAGATGCACAAAGAATTTGTAAGTGAAGCCCTAGTTCCTGATTGAGATTGGCCACAAACATGGTGACAGGTTGTTTTTCAGGAATAGGCCATGGGAGCTTGCTTGCTAAGTCCCTTTACCTTTGTAAGAAAGAAGCGAAAGCTTCTCCATTCTTTTGTTTGGTGTTGTAGAGGTCGGTCATAGACACCTCATGTTCAAAGTTAAAAGAGAAGTGGTTGACAAACTTCTCCGCAAGCTCAGGGAAAGTGCAAATTCCAGGTGGAAGATGGGCAAACCATTCAGCGGCTTGGCCGCCAAGGCTTCTTGGGAAGAGTCTCATAAGATATGTGTCGTTGTTAGAGACTTCTAGGCAAGCGATGTAGAACTCCCTAAGGTGGTCCCTAGGGTCTCCCTTTCCCTTGTATTTGTCAAATTTTGGTGTTTCAAAATTTTTGGGGAAAGGGGGCATGTACAATGTGTAATCGAATGGGTAGGGGCAAATATCCTCAAAAGAATAATATTTGTGTTTGCCCTCAGTTTGTAGGTCATCCACCTTTTGGATTAAGCCTTCTAGGACGGTGTTGAAATCCTGTGGTTGTTGTGATTGGAATGTGTAGGGTTGTTGGTTGGTGAGATATTGGAGGTGGGGCGGGATTTGATGTTGGGGATTGGTTTTGTTGAGATGTTGGTATTGTGGGTTGAGGTTTGGATTTATTGGTGCTAGCTATTGTTGGTAGGCGTGTAGTTGATGGAGAATGTGTGGTGGTATTTGGAGATTGGGATTATGTAGATTTGATAATGTTATGGGATTATGTGGGTATGTGATATTGGATGGATAGACGTTAGGTAGGTGGATGTTGGATTGGTTGGATGTATTGTGAGGTAGATGTGAGAATAGTTGTCGTAGGTATGCTATGGTTTGGGGGTTGGGTGGAGGCACAGTTGTGGAAGTACTTGCCTATGTGGTGTTCCGTTGTACGCTTAGGGTGATTTGTGGGACAGACGGGTTTGTGGTAGTGGTGGTAGTGGATGTGATAATAGGTTGGGAAATGGTAGGGATAGCGGGATTTGTGGAAATGGTAGATGTGGTGACAATTGAGCTTGTGGAAGTGGTAGACACTATAGGTGTTGATGTTTGAGAGGCGGTGGGTTGGGTATGTGAGGTAGTTGCTTGGGTATTTGATGGGGCAGGAACAATTGTAGAGGTGGATGGTTGCGATGATGTCGTGATGGGAGCAAGTTGGGCACCAATCTTGAGAAGATGATCAAGATATCTACTTGGGTCTGACCTTAGGATTTTATCAAGTAGGTCCATATTATCGGTGTCTTATGTAAAGCTCAAGACATCTAGATCATCTTGGGAAATGGTAGGGACGTTTTGTGTTGGTGGTGGTGGTGGTCGTTGTTGTAAGTAACTGAAGGGATTTTTGTTGGGACCATATGGGGGGATGTAAGAGTATGTAGGTGGGTTTGGATTGATGGGTATGTTGTAGCTATCGGTGTTGAGCATGCCAAATTGCCAATGTTCTGCCATTTCTTGTTGCTTTTTTCTTTGTGATCTCATGATGGGCATGCACGTATATGGAGTTGATCCCTAGAAGTAGAGTGGAGTGGATATGGAGACCTTAGAGAATCTGATTGATTGTGTTGGACCTAAAGATAGATGGGGTAGTGAGATGAAGTAGAAGAGGGAAAGCAGTGGGAGATTGATATGTCTTTCCAAGGATTTGATATGGATGGATGATATTGATCTTTTTGTTGCACAAATTTTGGACCAAGATGAAGGATGATGATGTTTGTTTTGATGAAAAAAAGGGTTTTGATTTTGATGTTTGTTTTTTATTGACGAGGAAAGACTTGATGGTCGACAAGTTGAGTTTTAGACAAGATCTAGATTTTTGCACAAATGGATGATTTTCTTTGTTTGGGGTAGACTAATGACCTTACGCAAAGAGGGATGATTTGTTTTTTCTTAAAAGATAGACTAATGACTATTCAAGGAAAACGTGATGATAATGATGATTTCTAAATCTAGCTTTCAGCTCAAAAGGATGACAAGCCTTAGAATGATTTGTTTTGGTCCAAGAAGATATGCAAAAAAGGATTAGGGGCAGAAATGGATGGATTTAGGCTAATTAAGATGGGGCAAAGGGGTCCAACAAATGGTGGTGATTGATTCTCTAAGGTCCAAGAAAAAAGTGTGATTTTGGAAAATTTTGAAGAAAATATGGATTGACTGTTGTCAAATTTTGGGGGAATGAGTGTGGATTATGAGAAAGTAGATGGTGGAGATCACAATGAAATAGTTCTTAGTTTTAGACAAGTCAATCTGAGAATAGTGCCAATCCATAGGTGAAATGGTGCCACAATCAGACAAATATGGCGCTAAAACAGGGCGGACAGATTTTGAAGGCAATTTTTTTGGATTTTCTTTGATGGGAATTTGATCAAATTGTTTTCAATGTCTCTTGGCAAGTTTGTTTGTGAAAAATTAAAGCACTTTAACACACATTTGATCGCAAAACAACCAATGATTTCTTGTTTGTGAAATGACGTATGATTTTGTTTGGAACAAGCACTTTTCACAACCTAAGGCGAGAATGTGACAGTATTTGTTGAATCCCCTAGCTGCGCCTATTCAAAGCGGGTAGCTCCAGGATCTTGGTAGCACCAGCTCCTCCTTACAATTGCACACACTTCTTACACATACCACAATCTGAGTTTCTTATAAGGCTTGTCCCTCACCAAACCTTTAGATTGTCCCTACTACCTCGGCTAAGAACCACATGAATCAGGGCCGCTTCAAGGGTTTCCCCTCTGCGTCAACAAATAGAAGGATTTTGGCTTCCTAAACAATGGTTCGTAGTAAGGGCATCTGTTCAGGTGGTTATACATGCGGCAGCGCTACTCTCCATTATGGAGTCTCCCAGCCTCTAAGGGTTGTGCCTTGGAGGGTTTTGGGGGAGGTTGGCTGTCGATATAACACAACAACACCTGTCGCTTGAGACTTTCATCCCAAATGCCTTATTTTATATACCGGCTTGAAAGAGCTTGGCTTTAGCTTAATGCCACTTGGGTCATTCCCACCTTTCAAAGCAGGGTGGCAGGCCCTCTAAGGATTACAAAAGCAATACAATCATAAAAACACTTTTGATCCCCAAGTTCACTCAAAGGTGTAAGGGGAGAGCATACGTATTTTCTATGATTGCATCACACTAAACATGGTTCAATTTTAGATCTTTGGATTAAATGGGGTGTGATAAATGCAAGTTTTGTGATAATCTTTTGATTCCCAAGGTCACCAAAATGGTGCGAGGGAAGAGCCTACGCTTTCACACCACAAGCAAAAAGAACACAAGACACTTCAAACAATTAAAAATAATTATCTTGATTACATGCGTGAGAGATGCAAGTTGTTGTTCTTTTTAACCAAGATGCTTTATGCAATTTGTGGTTCTTTTTAGAGCCCAAAATTGAAGTGTTTGATTTGTTTGTTGGCACACAAAAGAGTAAATTTTAGAGCACCAAAGTAAATGTTACGGGCACACACACTTCACACAAGGAGTTGTTTGTTTGTTGGATTGATTTTAAAGCACAAATTTGAAATGTTGTCTAAAACCTAACATACAAAAGGGTTCATTTTAGCTTCCCAAATCAAAGTATTTGCTAACTAAACATCCAACCACCTTGCAAAAAGCTTTGTTAGTACCCGTAGTACCTGCAATAGATAGAAAAGCAAGATTTTTAAAATAGCACTAAAAAAATATGCACAGGCGCCACTGTGGGCAGAACAACCTGACTTACAAAAAAGGTGCTAAATAGTATTATGGCACTACTTAAAGACTATGATGGCGACATGTTACAGAATAGTGTTAATACAAATTTTAGCACTAATAAGTTTGATGGAAAGCGACAATACAGACGATAGTGAGGATAACGGTATAGGAAGGCACCACTGTACAACTCTCCAGAGAGTCTGTGTCTTTCGAGGATAGTGCCAATCTAGGCGATAGCACTGATACGACACTGGACACGTCTGACCTGCACCAAAGTGATTTTTTTCTCATAACACAAGGGGTCAGATAGTAAAATCAAGGCATTGTTAGCTTTGTTAATCTGAGTAAATGAAAAACAACATAATAACAAAGCTAAAGTGCATTTTTAGACCCCTTATAAAATTTTTGACATAGTCCCCCCTTGTACTTTCAATATCTCTGTGTAAACAGAGAGCAAATCAAATCAAATACGGCAAGAAGATCTAAAAAAAGGAAAATGTAAGTGATGAGTGCAAGGAAGTGGGTTGCGCAGAAATAGTGCCAAAATAGTAAATGGTGCTGAAACGGGCTAGTTATGGCGTCGCTGCGAGGACTGGATGGTGCTACACCTGAAAACACACGTATCTTGCACAAAAACTCAACAAAAGATTATTAGATTTGGACCTTGTGGGTCCCACTGGGCGTGCCAGTGTAGATTAGAAATGTAAATAAGGCTAAAATATTAAATCAAATGTAATAAACACAAGATTATACCTCACATGCAAAACCCAATCCCATCAAGGGAGGAAGAAGCCTTTGCACCCAAAACAAGCTCCTAGACAAAGATTATCCCTAGACTATGGATTTTAATGTGAAATGCTCTTCAATTGTGCAACTCACTATCCCAGCTCAAAAATGATTTTGGCATGGTAACTTTGCATAAACTTGGATGATGAAAATGGCTTGGGAGAGGTTGTATTTATAGATTTTTGGAAGGGATTTTGATCCAAGGGTGGAAATTGATTTGGAAGATCAATGGTGGAGGATGAAGGTGATGTGGAGGGCCTAGATTCAATCTTGAATGAATGGAGGGCTAGGAATAAAAGTAAATCTTTTATTCATTTTGAGAAAAGGGGTATTAAATGAGGTTGGGTGAGATGGATTATTTTTGAATTAAAGATTCATATGGGGAAGTGAAAATAAATTAAAAATTCATTTGGGGAAGAGGAGACATAAATGAGGTATGGGGGTGTAAGAAGCATTAAATGTGATGTGAGATGTTTTTAAATAAAAAATTGACTTATGTGGCTTTATTTAAATTTTTTATTTGGAGGATGTGGGGAAGGGTGTTAAACAAGGTTTGACCACCCAAATGAAGGGGGTTAGGATTAATTAAACACATGATTTTTTAATTAACCCTAGGGCTAGGATGAGGTAGGCTAGGGTAGGCAATTAAATAATAGCTATTTAATTGTCTAGGGTAGGGATAGGTCAATTAGTAGGCTAGATTAATTAGTTAACATGGTTTTAACTAACTAATTAGATTTACTGGAAAGAGAGAAATTGATTTAATAAATATTGCATATTTATTAAATTAATTGGCTAAGGTTTGGACTATTGAATTAATGAAATTAATTCAATTTTGGGGATAAAATGATGGGAAATAGTGTAACAAAAGGGGTAATTAATTAAATAAAAATTTAATTAATTGGTTAGGAGGGAAATTGACATGTTTAGGGATGTTGGGAGTCAGTTTGGTGGCTGAGACATTTTTAGGTGTCTACAATAATAATTCTATGTTTGTTCCTAGGCCTCATTTGAAAAGAAGATCCCCTGAGCTTGAAATAACATTCACACCTCATGACAAAGAAATGGTAAATACCGAAGGGCCTCTTTATATAATAGTAAAGATAATGGAACAACCTGTGCATGGAACACTCATAGATCCTAATTGCATGAAAAATGTGGTCATGGAAGATTTCCTCCTTAAACATGAAATGGCAAAAGAATCTTATGATCCATCGGATTTGAGAATTAAAATACATAATGGAGCTTTCATGAAACTGATTGCCAAGATAACTCTAATGGTCTCAGTCTATGATAAAGTTGTGGATCAATCATTTGATGTAATCCCCTTATTTGATCTCTTCCATGTAAAACTTGGACATCCTTGGCTTAAAGATATGAATGGTTTTCCTTCTACCATTCACAAATGTATTAAATTTCCTTTGCATGGAGAGATCCAAACTATTCATCGTAATGACTATCAACCTCTAGCTAAGGACAAGAACTTTATTCTTGATTACTTTTGGCCATAACCTGAGATAGATCCTGAGCCATGAAGAGATAGAACTTTCATAGAATACAAAAAATACAAAGAAAAACAACTAGCTTGAGTGGCCAGGTCTCCTTTGTAACTAGTAAGAGAAGAACAAGAAGCAAGCATAAAACAAGACTATTATGGCTTTGATGAAATTTTTGACAAGTGAAATGTGGAAAAGGAAAGGTCTCGTGACCCAACTCATCCATAGAGAGATGGCATCTATTCTAAGGTTCCTCCCCCATCATCCTTAAATGGATCGGGAGGCTTTCACCGACAACAAAATATTCCACCAAGACCAATGAGATTTGAACATGGTGTTTCCACCTCTACTATGCAAACTATGGAAAAACACAACAATGATGAAATAAGCAATAAGACAAGAAGAAACAAAATAGAAAAAGAAAGGAGGAGAAGACAAGCTGATGCCCAACGGATTGCAAATGAACAAGAGAACAGTCAACCTAACATTGAGAATCAAGAAGAGCTTAAAGATGGACAAGTTGAAAACACTAACAACAATTGGGCTTTGGTACCTTACACACCTCTTTCATCTAGCATTCGGGATTGGGAGGATGATGACTTCTAGCATGGGCCTCTCTATAGGTAAGTATCTCTAACCCTTTATCTCTCGTGTCATGTTTTCCTCGTGATGTTCTATGTGTTGTTAGGCCTCCTTATAGGATGACCCTTGATTCTCCTGTAAGGTCAAGGATACTAGGAGACCGACTCTATTGTGATATTCTTCTATTTGTATCATCATTCTTCTATATCGCCTCTCCTCTTATTTCATTTTTGTGTGTTGTGTCTTACGAACATAGTGTTGTGGTTGGTGATTTGGGGGCACCCTCCTACATGACTGTCCCTAAGACACTTGTTCTCCTCTCTTATTTATTGTTTACATTCCTCTAGTGTTTCCATCTAGTAGACGGATGACAAAAAATATATTATATTGATGCGGACCTAGTGTCTATTTCAAGAGCAATAAAAAAATGGACTTAGTTCCTATATGACAACAGGGTTGTAACAAATTATCCAACGCTTGGCTAGTGGAATCACTCCGTGATTTCTCTATCTTGATGTTGATGTCAATGTCATCTTATCTTGCTAACAACACTTTAACAATATTGCTACTCCATGCACTTTGTTATCATGAATATCGCCTTGCTTGGCTCTTTCATGTAGTTGATCATATGCATTGATGTTGTTGTTTATCATGATTATGTAGACACTAACATGTTTCTTGTAGGGATGTGTTTGTGGGAACATTCGGTGATTGTAAAGTACATGTCACCTCTTGGGGGCATGGGCCTTGAGGGATCTCATGTTCCCTTGTGTGTTTTCTTCCTACATTAATGTGCTTGATATCAGCACGCGATATCAACCACCTTAAGGTGGGGGCATATATAAGGTAAGTTGTTTGCTTTAGATCATAGTAAAGCATGTTTGAATAATCTAAAAATCAATCAAATCATTTAAGTCCTTTGCAGAGATGGGATATTGAGCATATCCTTTTATCTGAAGCCCTCATTGCAAGGTAGGGATGGTGTATTTCTCAGAGTAGATTGTACTATCCTGTCATTTTCAAAAGTCCTCATCGTGAGGCGGGGAGCGGTTCTATGACTAACTCAACCCTTAAGTGTGTTTTCAGTGGTTGTTGTGGCAAAGCCCAATTGTTGGTGTGTGCCTATAATGTGCCTGAGATGGTGATGAACCTAGCAATAGGAACATCCCATCACTTGTTTGTCATGTTTTCTCTGTGTCTTCAGCATGTGTGTGTATGGTGTGCTTGTTCCCAAAGTGCAAGACCTGTGGCGATGAGCTCCTCTACACTTTGGGATTTGTTTGGCATGTTTGTTCTCAAGGTGCAAGATTGGTGGTGAACAGTTCCTCTACACCTTGGGATTTTCTTTGGGGTGTTTGTTCTCAAAAAGTACAAGACCGATGGTGATGAGCTCTTCTACACTCTTTTGGGATTTATTTGTTTACTTTCCTTGTACATGCATCTTGTATCTTATATGGAAAAATCAAAAAGAAAATAATCACTGCAGTCATTGTATTCTTTGTGCTCTACGTGTCTTCAATGCTATATTCTCTATGTTTTGCATGACTGTAACTGTCTTCTCTGTGTTTTGCATGCCTGTCATTGTCTTTAATTTGTTTGGTGTGCCTTCTCTGTGCTTGGCATGTTTTCTATGTTTGTGGACCTACTTTAATGCATGTATTGGCCTTGCATTTAATGCATACATTAAAGTGGGGGCTAAATGTTATGTTAGAAAAATTCACCCTTGGGGGCTTTTTCCTAAAGGTTTAGCTCCCAAGTCTTTAGATTTATATTTAGAGCATTTTGAATGTTAAATCAGACTCCCGATGAGAAAACCCATGGGTCTTGTGGCAATTAGGACCTAGGGGGCTGCACTTTATTGAATTTTGAGTGAGGACAGGGGATAGAAAAGGGTGCTAACACCCTAGTCTAGCCCTATCTTGGGTCTACCCTAATTTGAAATGTCAGTTTTATGATCGTTATTCGGTCTCCAAGTTGACATCATAAGTTTCAAATATGAAATTCTTGGCAGGAATCTTAATAGTTGCATATATAGGCATATTTAGGTTATCATTTGCAAACTAGAGGATATTTATGTTTCAAAAGCAATTGGCATACTTGTGATTATCATTGTGTTGCAGAGCATAGAATTGTTATTGTGTTTGTTTACAGGTTGGATTATATCTTCTCCTCATGGCATTGAAGAGCTTCTTCCTTCCATGAGAGCGTCATCATCAAGGTATCATTTATTGTGCTTTATCAATCATTATCATTTGGTTTTTGCCTCTGCCTCCCAAGGGCACACACTCTCTCTGACAATGGTGTTTGGAAGACATGAATGTCTCTCCAGGGCTTGACTAAGGAAACCCTCTAAACACCAAAACCCCCTCCCATACTCCTTGTGATTGCAGGTTACATGTGTTGGATCTGGAGAAAGTGGTGTTGCAGAGCACAAAGGTAGACATTGAAGATTCTGGAACTAAAAGAAACAGACATTGTTCAAATTTTTAGGACAAGGGTGCCATCAACCTTGTCCTCCATTTTCAGATCACGGGAAACAGAAGACATAGCAGAGATCAGTGTCGGAAGGAGATCGGGACTGTGTAGAAAAAGTTGTGCATTGTACTAGGGCACCATCACCATTGTCCCATATTTTCCTATTTTCCAATGGCAAAAAACTATGAGTTAAGGTTCTCTACCCTCTGTCTATTTCCTGTAGCATTTGTTGTAATTCACATATTTGATTACTGTTTGCTTAAATTAGGGTTTTAAGGACATAAAGGCATTAATTGACAAACTTGTCTGATCACATCTGAATTTCCCAGCAGAAAACCAAGTGGCAACTCAAATCTAATAGCTGACTCTCCTCTTGATAGGTGAGGCACTTGGTTGAAAAGCCCTTGGAATGTTTTGTGGAAAGGAGAATTCAAACTAAAGAAAACATTAACCTTCATCCTTTTTTACCCCAAAATAGTCACTTCTCTGCAAGAGCTACATCAATGAAGATAATGAGGGAAAGTGATTTTTGGCCCACGTTGTTCAATGATGCCCATGTATGCGTAAGCAAATGAAAAGAGTGTGCTCTCTTTGCTAGGAAGAAGAGATTGGCAACCCTTCCACTTCACCCCATCCAGGTAGATCAACCTTTTTCATAGTGGGGCATGGATTTCATTATCATGATCAACCCTACATCTAGTGCTAGCCACAAGTGGGTTCTAACTGCAACAGACTACTTCACCAAGTGGGTTGATGTTTTCCCACTTAAAGAGGCTACAGAATCAACAATCATTGATTTATTGGAAGAAATCATGACAAGGTTTGGAGTTCCACACACTATCATCTCTGATAATGAAAGATATTTCACTGATTTTAGGATAGCTTATTGGGATTTGAAGTATAATGTGTTTTGAAGACTTCTAACTATTACCCCCAAGGTAATGGTTTAGCTAAATCTACTAATAAGAACCTGATCAAAATCTTGAAGAGGACCATGGAAACAAATCAAAGGCAAAGGCATAACAAAATCATATTGGCTCTTTGGGCTGATAGGATCAACTACAAAAGAGCCATTGGTAATTCTCCTTTTGTTCTTGTGTATGGAAAAGAGGCTAGGTTGTCCTTTTCTTTGGAGTTTCTCATTGTCCTATTTTTCTCCCTAGCCAAATAGACCAAATCCATAAAATCTCTAAGTGTTTTCCCATTTAGAAATTCAAGGAAAGACATCCCAAAATCAACAAAGTCCTAAAAATCTTGAGTTTTTCTTATGTTTTCTAGCTTTTAAGAGTTTCAGAGTTCAGAGTTCCTCCCTTTGTCATGTCATCCTACACCGCTCTGAACTTTGCCCCTTTTTCTTGCAAAAATGACTAAGTGTTTTAACTTTTTCAGAGTTTCAGACTTTAGACTTTTCCTCTTCCCTCTTCCTTTCCTTTTGGAAGGTGGAAGATGAAAGGCCCAAGGCCCAATCTCTAATGAGTGCTAAATTTTATAAGGCATTCTGCCATTCTGCGGAGTCCTTTTGGGTAGGCCCTAGCCGGTTGGCAAAACCATGGAAAGCTACCACATGGACAAAGGGAAAGCAAAAGGTGGAAGGACCAAAGGCTAACTTCCACTCAAAACTTATGGAAATAATGCTAAGTGTTTCAGACTTTGGAGATTGAAACTTCCTTTTCTTTCCTTCTCACTAAAGGCAGAAGATGAAAGGCCTGAGCTCTGAACTCCACCGAAACTTTCAAAAGATCGGCTAAGTCTTTTACCTTCGAGGCTTGGAATTTCCTTCTTCCTCATTCTCTAGGAAGGTAGAAGATGGAAATCTTGAGGCCCGAAGTCCACTGATATTGTAATTCTTCTAAGTAAGAAGTGGAGCTTGGGGAGTGGACTTTTTCGTTTTCTCCTTCCCTCTTGAAAGGTGAAATGTCAAATGCCCGAGGCACAATCTCTGGTGATCAAAGGGTTTCTAAGTAAAAAGTGGAGCTTAGGGGGTAGACTTTCCTTCTTTCTTCCTTCCCTCTTGGAAGGTAGAACATCGAAGGCCTGAGGCCTGATCTTTGACCATTTTCATGATCTTCAGAACAAAGGAAAAGAAGTAGAATCTAAGGTCTGCCATGATTGAACACATAATGAAATCTTGCTTCCAAGGCAAGAATCTAGATCAGATGAAAGTCAAATGTCTAGCTGCAACTAGAAAATTATAGTTAAGCATTTATGGTTGCAAAAGTTTGTTCACGCATAGATTTCCATCAAAGATATTTGTTCAACCACGTATTTGATATATTTTTAGGCATTTATGTCAAGACAATCAGATTTTCTTCTAATATACTTTTGGTAAAATATCTCTGACAGGCCCATGGGTGCATTCATTACAGTAGGTAATGGTGCTTCATTGTAAATGCTCTATAAGGCATGAAATGTAATGTATTTAGGTTGGTCATTGATTGTAAAAAATCACATCTTTTTTCAATTGTAATCATGCCTCTTTGATAATAAGAAATAAGATTTTACCTTTTCATGAATTTTTCTTTCTTGATTTCAATCTGTGAATGTTTCTTTTCTCTTGGATTCGATCTAGTTTACTTTACCTCTATAGTTTGTTCATGATTTATGTATGTTGGTCTGTTGTTTATTGTTATTATGTGCATACATGGTTGTTTTGAAGGCCTACTTATATTCAAACCTGGTGTATCACCTCCTTTTCATTTACAGTTAATTCTCCTTCCCCTTTTCCTTAATAGTACATAGATTAGGTTTAGTCTTAGCAATAGCTGAATCTCACATTTAGCAAAGGAACCAACCTCTCTCTAGAGGTTTGATCTCCTTGTAGGGTCCCACACCTAGAGATCATCCCAATGTTTCACTAGATTGTTGAAGCCCTAAACTGCTCCAACATAGGGTACAAATCCAAGTGACAACAATTTCTAGCATGCCCAGTGGGACCCTTTTTAATCTGATCTAAGAATTAGGTGTTGTTCTTAGTACTCTACAGTTTGGTAGACATTTTCATGCACCTAGTGACTCTATAGACTCCTATTTCAGACCAGTCCAACTTCATATGTATGTGCAAACAAGAGTTTCTTCAGGAGGTAATTATCAGTTCATTGAATTGATTGTTGCTTCTTCGAGGAGAAGGTCTAGGTTATTCGGGTCTCTTATAAGAAGGAATAATAGTCATGTTCATCCTCATCCAAGAGCTTAATCTACACCTCCTCCTGTTAGGTTTCAGTATACAAGAAGAGGCTTGCACATACCTAGATTAAATTTGCCTTTTGTGACCTTCAATGGAGGGAACCCTTTAGACTTAATTGTACATAATGATATACTTGTTGCATCCCTTTAGAGTTGACTGCACATAATGATATACTTATTGCAGCCCTAAAGAGTATTTCATCCTTTACAGGTGATGGTTCTACTACCCTTGCTGAACACATCAAAGACATATCTAATGTGTGTTTGGTCCATCATATACAACATGAAGATGTTGTTGCTCGACTTATGATCTCATCTTTCAAGGGAAGAGCTCTACAATGGTTTAGGAGTTTAAACCTTGCTTTAATACATACTTGGGACAAGTTGGGAGAAGCACACTACAAGCAGTTTGGAAAGAGGGCAAACAATGTTTCTATGCTCAAGTAGCTAACAACAATCAAGACAAATCCTAGTGAGATGACGATGAACATCAATTTCAGATTTTAGAGGATGTGGGAGAGAATCCAGGAGCTCCTCAGGCCATCTCCATAAGGTTCCTTTCTATATTTTCTTAGATCTTTAAATTCTGATATTGCTATAATGATGCAATCTATGGGTATTTATACCCTACCAGATGCATATGAGACAGCCTTGAAGGCTAAAAATTGCTTAATATAGGCTAGGAAAATTGCTCCTATTTACAAGTCTAGCAACCCATTATTGCTCCCATTCTAGAGCCTAAGGCTTCCACTTCTTCTCTTTCCCAAGAAGAGAATGATCTCAAAACCCTAATGGCCAATTTGACCAACAAAGTGAATAGCATAGCTATTCAAACTACCCCAAACCTCATCAAAATTATAACCAAGTGTAGTCTTCTAATCAAAATTGGGGTTGGGGTTACAATTCCAATAGAAACCAAAACTGGAACTAGGGTTATCAACATAATAGATATCAACAACCTAATCCTACTCAGCCTTTGCAAACATTCAAACCTATCCAATAGATACCATCTTTTAATCTAGTTAGGGCCCAAGAGGTAGATTGGTTCTACCCTTGCAACCAACCTCATAATTAGTCTACTTGTGCTTTTGAAGCACAAGAAAGAGCCTTAATGGTGATGCAGAGGAACGGGCAATATCCTACTAAACAGGGTGAACTCCCATTAAAACCCACCAACCTAGGGGTTAGGGTTCATTTTCTTTAATAACCCCTTACTTAAGACCACATAATACCAACATATGCTTCCATTTTCTCATCAACCAGACCTAATCTATCGGCCATCTCCTAATTTCTTTCACCGACATGCTATTCTTTCTGATGGCTAACATCCATCGCCCAGACTTCCATCTTCGGTGGGACTCTTTACTTCTCTGAAATCAAAACCTCATGCTGAAACTCGCATGCAACTGCTCCATCGGTCAGACTTTAACCGTCGGCCTGACTTACTCCTTGTCTTCCGATATGACATACTTACTCCGATGGCCTCAAAGGCTCCTTCAAACTGCACTGCCAGCGAGACACACATCTTCGGTCAAACATTTCTCAACCTCGCTGATGGGAACACTTACACCGATGCACTCCTTCTATCGGCATGACCCATTTCTATCGGTGAAGCCTCTAACAAATTCCCCGACGGTGCATTTCATGCCGATATTTCTTGTCAGCGATACCTCACTACAATCTTCCCGATCGGTATGACCTTCAACCGTTGGCCCACAATCAATTTCTCAGCTCGATACTTATGCTCATGCCGATGCCTTCAGCCAAGGTTGCTATCGATGAGACTTTCACTGTTGGAAGGACATAATTTCCTTAAGCCGATGCCTTTGACTCTCGCTGATGAACCTTTACCTTGAACCATTTCATTGAACCATTTTGTTGAACCACTGCCTTGAACCTTTCGGTTGAACTGTTACTTTGAACCATTCGTTCGAACCGTTTGCTTGAACCAAATGAACCTACGAGTTCATTTAACTGTTGAACTCGTGAACTTCGTTGAACCATTTCTTTGAACCAGTTCAGCACGATGGTTCACTTTGATGCACACAGAGACTTCTTTCTGCGTTTGCTTCTATATATCGCATGAGGCTTTCTTCTTTTCCCGTTTGGTTGTAACTATCTTCACTATTACCAAATTCTGTAACTAAACACACACAGATTTCCAATCTATACTGCAACTACGTAGATTTCTTTAGCTTACTATAACCACACAGACAAACAGATTTTCTAAACTAAATCAAATGGAAAGAAATTAAAACCCAGGGAAATCATTCCACTAGTTTCAGTGGAAGCCTCAACCAGTGGAATGGTCCCAAACCACAAAACACTACGACGAGACCAAACCAAAATTCTTTTGTTTTTCTACTCAGAAATTACAAACTATTTCTTTTTCCTTTTCTCGTCTCTCTCTTCTCTTCTGTCCTCTTCAAGCACACACGCTTATAAAGAACCTAGCCAAGGCAGTTACACTTTGGTGGAATCTGAATCGATTCGTCACCTCTGCCATCTGTTACGCGATAGTTACAACTCGGACAGTTACAACTACTTCCTACCCATTTACAATATGTGCCATGTGGCTTTACAATATGGGACACATTGGTCTGAATCAAAACAATTGGCGCTAGGCCTTACAATAATTAAAATGATAATAGGGGCTTTCTTGACGGTAATGGGGTGCTCCTGCACCATACTCCCAGACTTGAAAAATTTCCATGTCCCATGGAAATGCTCGGTGAGAACTGCAACAACTCTATTCTCTTGGTGTCTTCAAACTTGATGCCTCTGCTACTTGTACCATTCAATGGTGACTCCTCTCAATGGAGTTTAATTGGCTGCTCCTCCAGATCCTGCTATAAGTCCAACCTCAATGCTGCACCAACACTTCTGTCCCTCACCTAGGAGTCCTCTCTTGCCTCTCTCCCCAGGACTTTTGGCGACACTCACTGGACCTCCTTCTCATGCCCTTGAACCATCTCCTATGGTTCCATGATAGATCTCTTATCTGCCTACTTGCAGCTTGTGGACATGCATCTGCAACCACAAATATTAGCAAACCAAAACACCAATCTCTCACTTAGATTCCCAGAGCTTTCGCTGGCTCTGATACCAATTTGATGCAGAGGAATAGGCAATATCCTACTAAACAGGGCAAACTCCCATTAAAACTCACCAACCTAGGGGTTAGGCTTCATTTTCTTTAATAAGCCCTTACTTAAGACCACATAATACCAACATATGCTTCCATTTTCTCATCGGCCAGACCTAATCTATCGGCCATCTCCTAATTTCTTTCACCGACATGCTATTCTTTCCGATGGCTAACATCCATCGCCCAGACTTCCATCTTCGGTGGGACTCTTTACTTCTTCTCCAAAATCACAACCTCACGCCAAAACTCGCATGCAACTGCTCCATCGGTCAAACTTTAACCGTCGGCCTGACTTACTCCTTGTCTTCCGATATGACATACTTGGCCTCAAAGGCTCCTTCAAACTACACTGTCGGTGAGACACACATCTTCGGTCAAACATTTCTCAACCTCGCCGATGGGAACACTTACGCCAATGCACTCCTTCTATCGGCATGACCCATTTCTATCGGTGAAGCCTCTAACAAATTCCCCGACAGTGTATTTCATGCTGATATTTCTTGTCGGCAATACCTCACTACAATCTTCCCGATCGGTATGACCTTCAACCGTCGGCAGACGATCAATTTCTCAGCCCGATACTTATGCTCATGCCGATGCCTTTAGCCAAGGTTGCTATCGATGAGACTTTCACTGTCGGAAGGACATAATTTCCTTAAGCCGATGCCTTTGACTCTCGCCGATGAACCTTTACCTTGAACCATTTCATTGAACTGTTTTGTTAAACCACTGCCTTGAACCTTTCGGTTGAACTGTTACTTTGAACCATTCATTCGAACCGTTTGCTTGAACCAAATGAACCTACGAGTTCATTTAACTGTTGAACTCATGAACTTCGTTGAACCATTTCTTTGAACCAGTTCAGCACGATGGTTCACTTTGATGCACACAGAGACTTCTTTCTGCGTTTGCTTCTATAGATCACATGAGGCTTTCTTCTTTTCCTGTTTGGTTGTAACTGTCTTCACTATTACCAAATTCTGTAACTAAACACACACAGATTTCCAATCTATACTGCAACTACGTAGATTTCTTTAGCTTACTATAACCACACAGACAAACAGATTTTCTGAAATAATCAAACGGAAAGAAATTAAAACCTAGGGAAATCATTCCACTGGTTTTGGCGGAAGCCTCAACCAGTGGAATGGTCCCAAACCACAAAACACTACGACAAGACCAAACCAAAATTCTTTTGTTTTTCTACTCAGAAATTACAAACTGTTTCTTTTTCCTTTTCTCGTCTCTCTCTTCTCTTTTGTCCTCTTCAAGCACACACACTTATAAAGAACCTAGCCAAGGCAGTTACACTTCGGTGGAATCTGAATCGATTCGTCACCTCTGCCATCTATTACGTGACAGTTACAACTCGGACAGTTACAACTACTTCCTACCCGTTTACAATATGTGCCATGTGGCTTTACAATATGGGACACATTGGTCCGAATCAGAACAATTGGCGCTAGGCCTTACAATAATTAAAATGATAATAGGCGGCTTTCTTGATGGTAATGGGGTGCTCCTACACCAAATGCTGCAAAACTTTCACACCCAATAGGTATCATTAGTAGAAGCAGTAAATAGCAACCTTGAGGTATCAAATGAGGTTGCCTCTGATTCCAATTTGAGGCTATGGACTCCTAAGGATTTTTGTGCTATCAATTAGCTTATGCACAGTGTGATTATTCATTTAAGTAGTATTGTAGACAACACTAGATCCAAAAAGAGGTAGTTGGAGGATAGCCCCATGCCTACTGTGTTACAAAAAGAGCCTATTCCAAAGACAAAAGTGGCTAATATTACAAATTCAACTTAGAGTAGCATGCCTCTTACTACAAAAGAGGTTATAATATTCCCAAAAGTGCCTAAACAAGCTATAGAGAAGTCAAAGAAGGGAACATGGATTCCTTCAATGCATAAAGCAATGACTATTCCCCTAAACATTGTGGAACAGGTGAAGAAAACTAACATAAATGTCTCAATGTGGGAAGTAATGTCAATCCCCTCTCAAATGGATTTGTTGCAAGAGGCTTTAAGGAAATTCCCAATAGCTGAAACAACAAAGCAAAAAGAAAAGAGCCCAGTTAGTTTTGTGTAGCCAAGTGAAGAGCAAGGGAGTCTAACAAAGAAGCCATACCCCTTTTACTTGTCCCTTATCATTGGGAAGTTCCTAGTGCACAATTGCATGATTGATTCGAGAGCTAGTGTTTCAATTATGCCCAAGAAGATAGTCGATGCATAGGCATTAAGTATACCCCCGTTTCATCAGGAGTATTACAGTTGGCTAGCACTTTTGTTAACACTATAGGAGTGATCAAAGGATTGGACTTGACTCTACATGCCTCTCCAAATTTGACTTTTAGTCAAGACATCTTCATCATTGATCTACCTCCTTTCTTTGCCATTTTCTTGTCAAGGGACTTCACAGCTAAGATAGGTAGCTACCTTTCTTTTGACTAGTCTCATATGCTTTTGAGAAAAAGATATGGTACAAGATTCACCATCAAGGCTAAACCAATTTCAACTTATCATGTGGAGAATTATGACCATAGCATGGTGAACCCTCATGTCATGATTCAAGGTTTGGAAGTGCATGATTCAAGGTCTCAAGAGATAGTATCTTCCCCCCTTCCAACTCGAGATATTTTCCTTGATGAGTCGGCAAAAGAACACTTTGATTTAGTTCCATATGACACCACTGAAACAACTGGGTAAGGCACATACATGATTCATGAGGGGGATTCTTTAGTCCCTTCTATACTTAAACTAGATGAAGACTCTAATGGCCCATGGAAAATGTTCTTTGATGGCACAAAGAGTAGAAATGGAGCTAGTAAAGGTGTCTTACTCATCTCTCTGATGGGTAAGAAGCTGTATTTTTCTCATAGACTACATTTTTCTTGCACAAACAGTTGGAAAATATGAGGCATTAGTCCATGGCTTGTTGATTGCCGAAAAGAAGAAAATTAAGCATCTAGAAATCTTTGGAGACATTGAGTTGGTAGTCAACCAAGTCAGAGAAAGATGTGCAATGAAGAACCAGCTCCTAAGAGCTTACATACATAGAGTTTGGGGCTTTTTTGAGAGTTTTAATACTCTCAACCTATAGGTAATCCCAAGAAAATTGAATGTTGAGGTGGAACAACTAGCAACAGTTGGTGCTCAATTCTCTCCACCTACATACCTCTTTTAGGGCCCAGATCAAGATGTTAAGATAGTAATCAGACCCTCTATTCTTGACAATGATATACATTGGCAAATATTTGACAGCAATGAGCAAATTGCAAGCTTCATTCAGAATGAAGATAAGTTCTCATCAATGGTACAACCCAAGTTGTAGGAGGGATATGGTGACCAAATCATTCAATTGAAAACCAACAAGTTGTCTAAGGGTTTAGTCACTCTTGAGGCCATTTTCATCCATGATGATGAGTTCAGGGGCAAAAGGAAGAACATGACATTCAAAAAGGAAGACTACTAGAAGGTTACTATCACCCAAGACAAAGAGTTATTGTTGGGAAAGGTATGTGATGATGCTGAACAATAAGATTGTATACACCTTTTTGAGAAATATAATGATGTTTTGGCATGGATTTATGAGGACCTAAAGGGTTTTAACCCATACATTGCCCATCATTCCATTGACCTTAATCCAAATGCTAAGCCCATCCACCAAAAGTAGTGGCCCATAAATACCAAAATTGAGCCACTTATGAGAAAAGAGATTACAAAGCTCATCTAGGCCAAAATCATCTTCCCCATCAAGTAATCCACTTGGGTAGTTAATCTAGTACCCATGAGGAATAAAAATGGTGAAATAAGGTTGTGCATGGACTTTCAGGACCTGAATCGTGCTTCTCTAAAGGATTATTACCCTTTGCCCTCTATGGATCAAATTCTACAAACTGTTGCAGGGGTAGAGAGGTTTTCACTACTTGACGGCTTTTCTGGTTATAACTAGATCTTTGTGAAAGAGGAGGACATATTCAAGATGACATTTATGACTAAGTGGGGAACCATGGCATATGCAAAATACCATTTGGGCTCTCTAATGTTGGTGCCACATTTCATAGGGAAATGGATATTGCCTTCAAAGGTTTTATTAATGATTGCATCCTAATTTACCTAGATGATATCATAGTCTTCTCCAAGAGAGGAGAAAATCACATGGAGCATCTAGAGAAGGCC
Organism: Cunninghamia lanceolata; assembly: GCA_027924645.1. Lineage (NCBI taxonomy): Eukaryota > Viridiplantae > Streptophyta > Pinopsida > Cupressales > Cupressaceae > Cunninghamia > Cunninghamia lanceolata. Next base: position 16,605,901 of record BSBN01000430.1, on the reverse strand, counting down.
TTCAAAAGATGCAGAGAGTTAGGGGTGTCTCTGAACCCCAAGAAATGTATTTTTATTGTTGCCCAGGGCAAGCTTCTAGGCCAACCAGTGTTAAAATATGGGATCTCCATAGATCCCGAAAGAACATCAACTCTTCTTTCTCTCACTCTTTCTACTCATAAGAAATCTCTACAGTTATTTTTGAGGTAGGTCAATTTTGTTAGGAAGTTCATTCTTAACTGTGTGAGCTTGGTAAAGCCTCTAACCCTTATTCTCAAGAAATATGTTTTTAGGTGGACCAAGGAAGGAAAGGATGGTTTTGAGAAGATAAAGAAGGAAATTGTTTAGCCTCCTACTCTCATGATTCCAAATTATGAGAAGGGCATTGTCCTTTATGCCCATGGAAGAGAGAGCAGTATTGCAACTATCTTGATGCAACAAAATGAACAACGTATGGAACAGCCCCTAGCCTTTTTTAGTCAGACCTTGAAATATTATGAGGTCAGGTACAATCCCATGGATAAACATGTATTTTCCATTGTAAGAGCATTGGAGAAATTCAGATATATGCTGGTAAATAACCATATCAAAGTGTTAGTTTCTCATCCTAGTGTGAGAGACTATATAATGGGAATTGAGATCAATGAAAAGAGAGCAAGCTGGGTCACAAAGATCTTGGGGTATGATGTGATCATCAAAGCCACTAAGTTGATTAGAGGTAGAGGATTTTGTGATCAATTAGCTCAAACTGATGTGGGTGAAGTGAACTCATCCTATCATCTAAATGAGGCAGAGCCTACAACTGAACCAACGGCTGTGAGTTCTTGGACAGTAGATATGGCTAGATTCCTATCCACTGGTGAGTATCCCTATGGATTTTATAGTATGAAGAGAAGACATTTCATACTGCAATTCATTCATTATTTATTGGTGGATGGTGTTCTCTTTAAGAGAAATCTAGATGGAGTCCTGTTGAGATGTATGGAAACGGATCAGATTGATAGATTGCTCAGTGAATTCCATGCCGGTCTAGCTGGGGGTCACTTCTCTACAATAGCTACAACAATGAAAATAATGAGGGCAGGTTAATTTTGGCCCACATTATTCAATGATGCCTATATATGGGTAATAAAATGCAAAAAATGTACTCTTTTTGCTAGGAAGAAAAGATTGGCAGTATTCCCACTTCATCCTATTCAAGTAGATCAACATTTTTCACAGTGGGGACTAGATTTCATTGGCATTATCAACCCTACATCTAGTGCTAGCCACAAGTGTGTTTTAACTGCAACATACTACTTCACCAAGTGGGTTGAAGTGGTCCCACTCAAAGAAGCTACTGAATCAGCAATCATGGATTTCTTGGAAGAAATCATGACAAGGTTTGGAGCTCCTCACACTATCATTTTTTATAATGCAAGAACTTTTACTAGTTTTAGGATAGTTGATTGGGCTCTAAAGTACAATGTGTTCTTAAAGACTTCATCCAACTATTATCCCCAAGGTAATGGTTTGGCCGAATCCACTAACAGGAATCTGATCAGAATTCTTAAGAGAACCATGGAAACAAACCAAAGATAGTGGCATAATAAGATCAAATTATCTCTTTAGGCTGATAAGATCACCTATAAAAAAAGCCATTGGAAATTCTCTTTTTGTGTATGGAAGAGAGGCTAGATTGCCTTTATCTTTGGATCTTCCTTCATTGGAATTATCTTAGCAAATGAACTAGAAGGAGAAGATGCTAGGTCTGTAAGAATGTCTGAATTGACTAAACTAGAAGAACATAGACAGTTAGCCATGGCCACCTTGGAAGAACATCAAAAGCAGACCAAGAAGTACTTTGACAAAAGGGCCAAGGATCAAGTTTTCAAAGAGGGTGATCTTGTTCTAATGTGGGATGTTGATAGAGCCAAACCCGGAGGCCACACCAAGTTTGATGCACTATTGAGTGGGCCATATATCATCATCAACTACAAGCAAGCCAATACTTTCATTCTTTCAAGGCTGGATGGTGAAATTCTATTGATCTCAGTCAATGGTATCCATCCCAAACCTTACTTCTAAGGTTGGCCTAAGATTTTGTATATAGTATTTTAGTTTGTTTTTTCTTTAGGTTTCCCTTTCCCTAAGTGTTCTTACATAGGTTGCACTCTCATAAGGAGAACGCATGCCTTGTTTTCTTTTGTGGTGTTGTTTTGAGGCAAGTTTTAATTGTTCCAACATACTTCAATCCTTTTGACTCCATGCCCAATGAATTGTTAAGGCCACTAGTTTCCTTCTTTTTAGCTAGAAAACACCCTTGAGAAGACAATAAAATGTTGTCCTATTTTTCTCCCTAGCCAAATAGCCCAAATCCATAAAATCTCTAAGTGTTTTCCCCTTTAGAAATACAAGGAAAGACATCCCAAAATTGACTAAGTCCTAAAAATCTTGAGTTTTCCTTGTGTTTTCTAGATTTTCAGAGTTCAGAGTTCCTCCCTTTGTCATGTCATCCTACACCACTCTGAACTTCACCCCTTTGTCTTGCAAAAATGACTAAGTGTTTTAACCTTTTTGGAGTTTTGAACTTTAGACTTTTCCTCTTCCCTCTTCCCTTCATTTTGGAAGGCAGAAGACAAAAGGCCTAGGCCCAATCTCCAATGAGTGCTAAATATTCTAAGGAATTCAACCACTTCATCGAGTCCTTTTGGGTGGGCCTCGGCTAGCTAGTAGAACCGCAGAAAGATGCCATGTGGACAAAGGGAAAGAAAAAGGTAGAAGGCTCGAAATCTGATTTCTGTTAAAAACTTATGGAAATAATTCTAAGTGTTTTAGACTTCATAGATCAGACCTTCCTTTTCGTTCCTTCTCACTAAAGGCAGAAGACAAAATTTCAAGCTCTAAACTCTGTTGAAACTTTCAAAAGGTCATATATGTCTTTGACCTTTAAGGCTCAGACTTTCCTTCTTTCTTCCTTCTCTTCTGGAAGGTAGAACATTGAAGGCTCGAGGCCCAATCTCTGACCATTTTTGCACTCTTCAGAATAAAGGAAAAGAAGTGGAATCTAAGGTCCACCATGATCACACATGATGAAGTATTGCTTCCAAGGCAATAATCTAGTTCAGATGAAAGTCAAATGTCTAGCTCGAGATGGAAAATTGCAGTTGAGCTTTTATGGTTGTAAAAGGTGGTTCAAGCATAGATTTCCATCGAAGATATTTGTTCAACCACTTCTTTGAGATGTTTTTGGCATTTATGTCAAGACAATTAGATTTCCTTTTGATATTCTTTTGGTAAAATATCTCTGACAGGCCCATGGGTGCATTTATTATAGTAGGTAATGGTGCTTCATTGTAAATGCTATATAAGGCATAAAATGTAATGTATGTAATTGTAACCGTGCCCCTTTGATAATAAGAAATAAGGTTTTACCTTTTTCATGAATGTTGCTTGCTCTGTGTAATCTTTTTGCTTGATTTCCATCTATGAATGTTTCTTTCCTCTTGGATTTCATCTAGTTTACTTTACCTCTCTAGTTTGTTCATGATTTGTGTATGTTGGTCTGTTGTTTATTGTTATTTTGTGCATAAATGGTTGTTTTGAAGGCCTACCTACATTCAAACCTAGTGTATCACCTCCTTTTCATTTACAGTTCATTCGCCTTCCCCTTTTCCTCAATGATGCATAGATTAGATTTAGTCATAGCAATAACTTAATCTCACATTCATCGAAGGAACTAGCCTCTCTCTGGAGGTTTGATCTCCTTGCAGGGTCCCACACCTAGAGATCATCCCAATGTTTCACTGGATTGTTGAAGCCCTAAACTTCTCTGACACAAGGTGCAAATCCAAGTGACGACACTTCCTTCATTAGAGTTGGCCCAACAGTTGGAATTAGAAGGTGAAGATGCTAGATTTATAAGGATGGGTAAGTTAACTGCATTAGAAGAACCAAGATAGTCAGCCGTGTCTACATTAGAAGAACATCAAAGACAAAACAAGAAATATTTTGACAAGAAGGCCAAGGATCAAATTTTCAAGGAAGGGATCTTGTTTTGAAATGAGATGCTAACAGAGCCAAGCCTAGAGGCCACACTAAGTTTTATGCAATATAGAGTGGCCCATATATCACCACCAGCTACAAGCAAGCCAATGCTTTCAATATTTCAAAGATGGATGGTGAAGCTCTACCAATCTTAGTCAATGGGATCCATCTCAAGCCTTCCTCTAAGGTTAGTCTAAGATTTTGTATATAACATTTTGTTTTGTTTTGTTTTGTTTTTTGTTTTAGTTTTCCTTTTCCCTAAGTGTTGTTGCACAAGCTGCACTCTCATTAGGAGAATGCAGGCCTCGTTTTCCTTTTGTTTGGTGTTGTTTTTTGTTAGGGAAGGTTTCAATTGTTCCCAGCATATTGCAATCCCTTTTGACTCTATGCCCAATGGATGTTTCAATCCACTAGTTTATTTTTGTTTAGTAGGCAAACATCCCTATGAGGTTGTCAAAATGTTGACCTATTTTTCCCTCCCTAGAGTCAAATAGCCCAACTTTAAAATGTTGAAAATCTTGTCAAAATTGGTTAAAATGCCTGTGTTCTTTAGGTCTAAATGTTTTCCTTATAACAAATCCCCATAATCCTAAAGTTAAACCCTTGAAAACCTAGAATTTCCAAGTCCTTTGCCTTGGTCTTTTTTTCTTTAGTTAGCAAATTCTTAGTTTGATGAACTTTAGGTTTTCCGATTGGCAAGTTTGCCAATCGGTGAAATCGCCAACTAAGGAGCCAGGGTAGGAAGCTTTTCTTCTAAGGAAAAGGAAAGGAGAAAATGCATGCCTTAGTTGGAAAATTTTAAGGTTGGCAAACTTAAAGTTCACTAATCAGCAAGGTCATCAATTGGCAAAATCGTCGACTAAGGAAGGAGCAAGGCGAGAGAAAATAAAAGATTTTATTCTAAGGCTAATTATTGGCAAATTGTGTGGTTCACAAACCTGATGGTTTACCAATTGGAAAGTTCATAGATCAATGAATTCACTGACTAAAGAAGTAGAAAGGAGGATAAAAGTGACAAAGGAAGAAAAGAGAATACATGTATGGTTCATGAAAGAGAGGAATTGCCGATAAGGAAGAAAAAACAAAAGAAAAAGAGCAAAAAGGAGAAAGAATGGGCTAAGTGAAGGAGTCAGAAAAATAAGAAGTTCATGAACTTTAGAGTTCTCTAATAGAGAGAAGCTCCAACAAAGAAAGAAGAAAGAAATATGAAGAGAAGACAGGATGGTTCCAATGTTTGTGATAGGAAGAATTTGTCGATTAGGCAAAGTGAATGTCAAAAATAAAGAGAAAATCAATGTGAATATAAAGCATGTAATATATAATGCAATTCTTTAAAATATTTTAAGGAAGATTTAAAACATTTTAAAGTGTTTTTAAAATCTTTATACAAGAAGTTTTGGTGGGTGTTATATTTTGAAATGTCCATCTCCTCTCCAGTTGCCATGATTGTAGGATTAGGTCAACTCCCTAGCTAGATTTAGTTCTTGGACATTTATTGTTGCAGGTGGATGGGTCAAGTACTAGAATTCAATGTAGATATTTTCTACAGCCACTTCATCCTCTAGATATTTTCATTTTTATTGTTGCAAAACAGATCAAGGGTATTTTCTGCATTTATGTTTTACAGAATAGAGGTATACAGACATTCCTTTTGCAGAAATATCTTCTGACATGCCCATGGGAGAATTTATTGTAGAAGGTGATCTGGGTCAGTGTAATAGAATGTTATATATAGATGAAAAATAAATTTAACAAGGGTTGGACATAGAGGCTTATTTTGTGCTCCAAACATAACCCTATCTTGTTGTAACCATGCCTTTTAATCAATACAATACTGGTTATTTTTTGCCTTTTCATGCTATTTTTTAACTACGTGTATTCTAGAACTAATTATTCCTTGTGAATGTTTATTTCCTTGCAATTCTATTTTGTTCTTTACTTTGTTAAGATCTACATGATTTGTGTGATCCTATTAGTTGTGTGAAATTATTCTTTACATTTTAGCTCTATGGGTGTTCTTCATTAAACCTAGTGTATCACACCTCTCTTTTCAGTTTCTCCTTCTTCCCTTTCCCCATGGTCTTATAATAGGTTTAGTCTTATAGTTTTCTCTAAATCTTATATTCAAAAAGAGGAACTAGCCTTCTCTGGAGGTTTGATCTCATTTGTAGGGTCCCACACCTTGAGATCACTCCCATGTTTCACTAGATTGTTGTAGCAAACAAGCTTCAACACATGGTGCATATCCAAGTGACAATAGTTGGTATGATTGGTGTGTTAGATGTGAAGTCATTGGGTGATTTGATGTGTATTGATATGATGTATTTGGATATATGGATGCGGGATGAGGGTGATATGCTAATGGGTTAGGCTGGTATGGAATATATGGTGGTAATGTGGGTTGGATTGGATTCATTTGTTGAGGGATGGAGAGAAGTGGAAGGGATGGAATGATGTTTTAAATAGGTGGAAATGAAGTTTTAGGGTGGATTAGAAGGTGTGGAAATAAAGTTTATGAAGGCTTGATAGATTTGAATTGGTTAAGTTGATGTGATTAGGGATGATTTAATGTGGGAAGTGGAGTGGATTAGGATTGATTATCTTAGGATAGATTTGGATGAGGTGATAGGGATGGGTAGATTAGGGATGATAAACCTCATTGGATGAAAAATGATTGGAGTTGGTATGAAGGCACAAGGCCTTCTTGGATTTTTGTTGGGAAATTAGATTAAGGCACAAGATCTTGGATTTCAGCTTTGACAAGATTTTTGAATGTGTTGAACTTGAAGGGATAATGCATAGGTTTCACATAAATGAAGACACACCAAGCACATGAAGACCCTATATTATTCAAGTAGGAGTGTCAATCTCCATGGGCGCACCAATGATGCTATCTACCAAGCAAAGGATAGCTAGGAAATGCAAGGTCATGTACCATCTATGCACCCATTAACATGGAGGTGAAAGGATTTCCCACATTGAGCTCTTTCTCAACAACTTAGAAACATGTGTGTATCTTACCTAGGATAATTGCTTATAGATGCACCACAAAAAAGGATGGCTAAAAGGTCTTTATTCTAGGCTATACAGATAATTAGGGGATGTCATCATTATATGCTAGGTATGTGAGGCCAAAGTTTGTGAACTAGTGTGTTTTCCAAGGCATGTGATTTCTCATATTATTTAGTCTCACATACTAAACATGGGTGAAAAATGGTAGCTCCACTTTTGAGGTACAAATTTCACTCTCCCCCATTTATATACCCCATCAGAACATGTTGTTGAGATCATCCCCTATGGTGATGCAATCCCATGGTAGGCCCCCTAAAGGGAAAGGAATTCCAATTGCTTTTGATTCCCAATATTTCCTTTCAACATGAAGGAAAAGCATACACAACTTGGATCTTTGGTTTTAACACAACAAAAATGTAAACTAGGAGGCATTTTTGATCCCCAAGATTACCTTACAATGCAAGGAGAGAGCATACACACCAACTAGCCTACACAAACATATCAAACAAGATTAATTAACCCTTAATAATATCAAATGTGCAACTAATCTAGTGAGAAATAAAGTCTTAGAAAAATGTTCTACACAAATTTAGTTAGTAATTTGATAAGGATTAATCTTGGACAAGCAAATCTACAAAATGATAGGTCAGAACATAGAAAACAACTGATAAAAATAAACTTTAAAATCAAGTGTTAGCATGTGTCAAAAATCAAAGATATGCTAATGATTAGACTAAAAGACAAATGTCAAAAAAAGTTACAAATTAATTGCACCACTATGTAGAGTGTAGAAAATAATTAACTTTAAAAAAAGAATCACCTTGATACAAGTCCGTTTGTGAAAGTTATGGAGTTTTTTCTCTCCAAAAACTCCTATGTTAGACCCTACTGCCTCGGGCTGCGTACCTAGGGTAATTTGTTTACCTTGATTTCACCCACAAGCTCCTTGTTGCACCAAAAGGTGGTTGTGCTCCAATGATATTTGTTGTTAGGTGCTCATCTCAATAGCATAACATTGCATTCAAGTTTTGGATCTCATACTGGCTTATGAGAGGTTGAACTCATAGATTTTAAGAGAGATGATCAATGGTGGAAAGTGATTTGGAGGATGAATGGCTATGGTTGCTTGAGAGGATTTGGATGGATTAGGAGTTGACAAGTCTCTTTGTTTTCACATGGATCAAGGGAGTTAACAGGTCTTTTCTTGTAGTGTTGTGCATGCATGCATGCAATTAACTTATGCATGATCTAAATTATAAAAATAATTAATTAGTTGACTAATTGTCTCTTTTATTCAACTACATTTGATTGATGAGTTAACTCTTTTAATTGATTAGTTAACTAAATTGACTAATTACTTAACTAATTTGATTGAGAGTGAAAAGTGGATTTAGATAGTGTATATTTATTTATTTATTTTAAATAATCATGTGTGCATGGATAAATTAGGAAACTAATTAATTAATTAATGGTGATTAATAAATTAATTAATTAAATGTGGGATGAGAGGAAATTGTGGAATTAAATAAATAAATTTATTTTATTCATGAGAATGAGGATAATGTTGGAATTAAACAAATAAAATATTAATTCTATTTATTTGAAATTGATTGTTTTGAAATTAAACAGACTAATTAAATAAATTATTTTTATTTATTTAATTAATACCTAGAAGAAATATTAATTAATTAATTAATTAATAAAAAATCATTTAATTAATTAACTAATTAAAAATAATTTAATTTTTTATAAAAAAAGGGATAAAAATTTATTAATTGAGAAACTAGCAAAACAACCTAGGAAATACAATGGCCCAAAGACTCAACAGTGGGCTAGAACAAAACCACCTATCAAATAACCAACACTAACAAGGCAAGAGGAACACCCCACCACACAAGAGCCCCAAATAGGACCCCATCTATCTAGCCATATCCTCCAAAATCATCTTATCCAAACTTTGGGAACACTCTGGGGTCAACTGATCCCAGTCACCAGCATTCCACTCCCCCATTTTCTCTGAAGCCCACTTTGCCAAGCAATCAGCCACCCTATTTCTCTCCCTGGGGATGTGGACAAAAGAAACAAAATCCATCGAATGACTTAGATGGAGAATTTGTCTGACCACTGAAGCTAACTGCCAATTCACATTGTCAAGTTTCTACTCGTTAAACAAGTTAATCACAATATGAGAGTTTGACTCACAAATAACACTTCACCAGCCAAGAGCACAACCTCTTTCCAGAGCACCAAGAATAGCTAGGGCTTCCATAAAATTTCAAAATCATTTAATTCATATGGATAGAGGAAATAGAATAATTAATTAAATAAATATGGTTTAATCAATTAATTTAAGAAAATAATGTAAATGAAGTGTTTATGACAACATAAATGTGCTGGGGAATTTTAGGTGTCTACAATGAGAAGAACTACTCCTTATGTGGAGTCATGTTATATGAGCATCCTAAGTCAACCAACCAGTAATCATCAGACATAATATTACAAGAAAGAATTAAGTTTTCAATACCTTCATTCAAGGACTTTCTATGGAGGAATCCCATTATTTCTTCTTATTCCTACATTTTTTCTTCACATGTCCCCTTTTATCACAATTCCAACACTTCACTCTATTATTTTCAAGAGTTTTAGATCAGCCTCGAGACATAGACTTCTCTTTAAGACCCTTTTTGTCTTAGATCCTCCTCTTTCCTTGGACCTTCCTTAACATGAAGAACATCCATTGAACTACCCATTGTGATTTTCTTCCTCATTTCCTATGTCAATAGAGTTGCAACAAGGGAATCCATTTTAGAACCTATTAGATAAGCACTAATAGCAAGAACCATACTCTCCCATGAAGTTTAGGCAAAGAAAATAGAAGCATAATGCACTTATCTTAACATCCATAGAGGATAATTAACTCAACATTAAATTAAATGAATTAAATGCTTGGCTATTGATTCATCTTCCTTCATTTTTAGAGAAAATAACTTTCTTTTCAAGTATAATTTATTAGGTTTTTAATCATTTGTTGCCACTATCCATAGGTCTCTCTCTTTAAGGAGATCCTCCATCTTGAACTTCCACAACCCATAATTCAATCCGTTGAACTTCTCATCATCTATCTTATATGTAGATGTAGCAATGGCTTCCACACATAAATTTACAAAACAAAAGATAACTATATAACTCCCACTATAGCCCAAAAAACACTTCACCAACAAGAAGCAAAGTTGATCAGGATCTAATAACAATGTTGAAAAGAAATGTAAACTACTACAATATGGAAATCTAAAATTTGTATGAAAATCTAAAACTAAGACTTCATGTTCATTGAAAAATCATTGAACCAAATGTGCTTAACTCTAGAATTCAAAAATTAGATTTAAGGACATAAAATCAGTAGCAAATAAAAAATCAGCAAACCACATGAGATCACCACAAAACATAAGATTTACATGGATAAACCCTTTCATGAAAAACCTCCACTAGAGAATATAGGACAAGTTTGTATTAGTCTTCAATGTACATAATACAATATCAACACACTACCACTCCAATCTCTCACATAATTCTAGCAGCACTTATGCACCTATGAAAAAACATTTCTCTCTAATCCACTATCTCATACTCTCAATTTATAGGTAAGGAAGAGGCCAAAGCCACAAATGGTTTTACCAAAACAATAGCTACCAAAAACATGGTGTGCTACAAAAATCCCACACCCAATTCATAGAGTATCTCCTATGAATAGTAAATAAATTAATAACTTCACATTGACTTCACAAGGACTCAATCAATGAGTCTCTAATTAGAAAATGTAATTGTTAAAGAATTTATGAAAAAGTAACTCCTACATCCTCAAATATAGTGCTTTAACATGGAGTTTCCAACTCATGCATCATAAGAAGTTTCCATTCCTTTATCCTAGCACCTAAAATTGGGAAAGTGTTGTAAACAAGTCAAAAAACAAAAAATAGTAACTGCCACCATTGTGCTCCACTTCCTTCATGAATGCATATGACATTTAATGCTAATAATCTAGGGAATTAAATTACAAATTAATTCTTCCAATTACATCCTAGGTTTCCAAGGACACTTTCTGAGAATATTAGACACATAAAAATTATTCATTGGACTTGTAATTTAAATGGCACCTTAATCCTAACAAATATGCTAGACTAATGGAATAAAATGGCCTAGAATAATCCTCCCAAGCATGATCCCAATGAGAACCCATATTCATAAAAAATATTATATGCTTCAAAGCACACCCTTGCAATTCTACAACTCAAGATCTTATGCAAGAAGAGGACATTTCCCATAAGCAGAAATGAAGAAACATTTTTCTACCTTAACGCTTTTTTATGCTCTCATCAAATGTGCATTGAAATTCATAGTAAAAACTTTATTATATCAACATGAAAATATGATTAGGATAGTAGAGTCACCACCTCAACACATGAGGAAAACTTTGAAGCTCCACTAATCTCCAAAGGCATGAAAGGGTGGGGTTCTCACCACCACCAGTAGGGTCTTTAATATTTACAAAGCACATGGAAATGCATTATGAACCCTTGAAATCTCTCTAGCATTTATATAATTTATTGGTGATAAAATTGTTACTCCACTAATTGTAGAGTGTGAAATCAATACTCAAGACTAAGGATACTTGTCAACTTAATCATGGAGCTAAGAATCATCATCAAATAGTGGGCAATAAGGACCAATTAATAGGAGTGGGAAACTCATATTCACTTTAGGCTCTACTAAACCTAGGAGGGTATTCCTAGAGGCTATCAAATAGAACAATGAAAGAGGAATACCAAACAATAATTAGGCCATCAAAAACCATGCACAATATATAATATAAAATCCTAAGATTTGTCACTATGTTCATAGTGAATACTAGTTGGTGTTGCAACTATACCTATAAGACCTTAATTAAATAGATGGAGACAAGCTTAGACTTTCAAAAAATGATGAAAATAGATTTTTATCACTTCATATAATCCCTTATGCTTTACATACACATGCAGAACTTATAAACCATAGTAGCATGATTCTTTAATAATTTTTTAACTTAATCTTGTAAATAGAGGATCTAGCATAGGTTATATAACTAAATCATGCATATGGGTAGAACCTAATATACTTATACTCTACCAAGGAACAAAGAGAGATGTATAAAGTTTGAATGTTTGTCATAGCCCTCACAATCTAGACTAGTACCTAATTATAGGGTAATAAAGTCAAGATCTGCAAGGTGAATTGAGAGCACAAGCATGAATGAACATTGGATATAGACTTGTGTATGCACACAAATCAAAAAATCAAGAGTCATTTGCAGAGTGGTTCTACTTCAAATATCAATTACTAATCAAATAATATTCCATTTGTATTAAGAAGGAGATCATTATAAGTGTGTATGCAGAAATATGGAAATGAAATAAGAAAACAAAACAATGAAAGTACCAATTCCATACTTGAACAACACCTCATCTAGGGATCAAAGGACTAAGAAATATAATGAAAATGATAAACAATCTTATGATATTTAATAATTATTTTCATATGTTGGTTTCTCAATTCTATAGCATAACAACTAGATAATGGTGATGGATAATGTATGATAATGGAGGATAAATATGGTGGATATGATAATGGGATAGGTAGGATGATTTTGATAGCATGGTGTTATATGAATATGTGATGTTAATGGCTTGGTTGAGGATTGATTTATAGACATTGGATATGATGAATGAAGGGCTAGGATTAAAAGATTATATCAATGGCTAGAATTGGTTGAGAGTAAATTAGGACAAGGGATAAGGATTTTTAGGCCAACAAAGGAAGCTTCTAGGGCTTATCCTTATGTGAATGACTAGGGTTAGAAGATGTAGTATGAAATGGATGGTTGATATGAAAAGTAAATTTAATTTTTGGGACACCCATTTAATGATTGTGGCAAGTGGTTGAGGATGAGGACAAGATAAAATAGTTTAATTTATTATTGGAGAGGAGATGATGGGAGGAAACATTAGTTAAATAAATAAGATTTATTCAATTAATTTTGGCTAAAAGACAGATAAAAAAGGATAAAATAAATAAATATAACTTATTTATTTAATTTGGGTGATGGAGGAAATGGATTAATGAAATAAATATAATTTATTTAATTAATTTGGGAAAGGAATATGGTAAAGGGGACTCTTCGGACAAAAGTGTCGTAAAGTGTTGCAAGGTGGTGTCAACAAGGTGATGAAAGTGACATGGTCAATTTTAGGTGTGTACATTTTGTCCCTCTTTGAGATGATGTCGCGACTAAGAGAAGTAAAATAATTTCAAAGAATATAAGGTATGGATGAAGGGAAAATGATAAAAATGGATGCCCCAGCCACTTGAAGGAGTGACAAGGAGGAATGGATGTAAGGATGGGATGACCCCTTAAGAGGATAGGTGGGTTGAAAGAACACAAGTATGCTCTTGAAATGGATGAAACTGATTGGTCGAGTAAAGTGAATACAAGAGAAAGGATAGATAAAATTGATAAATGATATGTTATGTTGCATTAACTGAACAACCATATAGTTTGATATACCACTAGACATTATGCACCAAGGTATAAAGACTAGGGTGATGATGTGTCATGTGCATCAATGTACTTGAGATGATAAACAAAATGGTGTCACTATACATGCCTGGTGTAATACAACCTTATCTAGATGTGTGAGGAAGGAAACTTAGAACATTAAAGTCCAAATGCATAAAAGGTATGAAATGACCTTAGATGCAAAGGATGACTAGTATGCAAAAAGTTATGTCACCACACACAAGATATGAATATTAACTGGAGTAATAAGAACATCCAAAAAACACACATAAATGCAAAGATCAAATGATAACACACACAATCAAGCAAGCATGCATGCACAAATGATTCAAAAACAACAAGGTATTGCCCATGTCAAGCTATAAAGTGATGATTGATTGATTGACGATTAAGATAATGTTGTCATTGTAGGGAACAATGTACCCCTAGATCAACACAAGGATGTTGGAATGATATATCCCATTGATGATGATGATGATTGATTGATTGGGTTGACAGCAAGGTTGGAAACAAAACCAAGGATGTGATTAGATGATTTGGCGAGATTGCTTAGCTAGATTAGTATCGATTAAGGATGGCATGCATTTGGATTTATTGCTTGGATTTTTTGAGATATTTGATTTTTTTGGATTTTGGAATTTTTTTATATTTTTATCTTTTGGATTTTTGGATAATGTGGATATGTTTTTTGATGTTTTTGGATTTTTTGGAAATGTTTTCGGATGGTAATGGGTGATGGATTTATTTATGGGATGAAGGACAAAGTGTGGGAATGCTATAGAAAATGTTTAATGCCATGGGTGTAAGATAGAATATGTGATATCAACATGTGCAGATGGTCTTGGAACATGCAAGTGTATGAGGCCCAAAGATGAGGAACTTAGTCATATCAAGGATAATTAGGAGGTGACTAGGAAACCTATGTCCAAAATACAACACAATCCGTTACCCCCAAGTGTAAGCGAGGTGATAGGATGAAATGGATGGAATGCATATGATAGGAAGGGAAGGGAAGACTGCAAAAAATAACAAGGATCCAGTAGATGAGATATGGTTGAAGACTAATATATTAGATGAAAATGGAATGATGGGGAAGCATGGATAAGTGACCTAGAGGATAATGGAAGTTGACGAATACATGTGGCACTTACAAGCATGTTTTCACCATAGGATGGGTTACTTCTCTTTACTATTTTTTTGTCTTTTTTCCATTTTTCTTTCTTTTTTTTTAACTTTTTGATTGGGATATTGCAACAAGCTAAGCATGGAAAGGTAGGATATCGAGTGCAAGTGTAGACTTAGGAACAAGTAGACAATGATCATGATGATGTGTGAAATGTGGACATTGCTTTGCAAGGATAATGTCACTAGAATGGGCACCAAGGATACCATCATGCACCTCCCTATGTACAAGATTAGCCTCTTTTGTGTTTAGGAAATATAAATGGGAGCCATCGTAGCCTTGTCAATTATGGATGGAGTGAAGTGTAGGTGAGATGGGATTATGGAAGGTGGTGGAGGTGTTGTGGAGTGAAAGTTAAGGGGGACCAACAATCTCACTTTTAGGAAGATTATTTAGATTTTCTTTGATACTCAAATGGATTTTCTTTTCTTCAAGTAAATGATCTTTGGATGCTAGGGGTAAAATGGATTTTTCTTTGACGTTGGATACCCTAGGATTTCCTTCTTTGATTTCCAGCACTTTAGGATTTTTAGGCTTATATGACTTGGTAGGCATAGGACTAAGGAGTTCAATATGCATTGCATCATCGTGACAAGTAGTGTGAGAAAATGGATTTTGTTGGTCCCATGAGATAGAAGTGGGATATGGAAATGAGGAATCAATAGTGAAGATGGCCTTGTCATAGAATAAGGATGAGATTTCAAGGTCTTTGGTGGAGGAATTGATGGTCCCATCGATGGTGCTTTCAATGACATTAGAGGGTTCATCAAGAATTGTAGAGGGAACATGAGGATCCTTAGTTTCTACACTAGAGGGCATGTATTCTAGACCATAAGAAGTATCATGGAGAGGTTCAACATGACAAGATTTATATAACTCATATTCTCCAAAATTTTTGTTGATAATCTTGGCTTTAGTGACTTTAAGATCTTGAGATGACGATGAAGTAGAAGCGAGGTCATTGGGATGAAGATAAGATGTGGAAGAGGTAACCTTCTCCTTAGTAGAAATATCATTGTTAGGACAAAGGTTATCTTTAGGACTAGCAACTCCAAAGGCTATACAATATGTAAAGGGTCTAAGATCCGCTTAGATAGTAATTTCAAAACCATAATCTGGGAACTTGATAAGTTGATGGTAAGTAGAAGGAACGGATTGCATAGCATGGATCCAAGGATGGCCATGTAAGATATTATATGGAAGCTCAATATCAAGGACATGCCATGTAGTGTGTAAAAGGATATGTCCAACTTGTATAGGAAGACATATGCTGCCTTCACATTCTCTCTCAGTATCATCATAGCCTTTGATAGTATTAGGGCATGGTTCCAAGTCAACTTGTGAATATCCCAATTGTTTTATTAACTTTAAGGTGTATAAGGTGTATAGGTTCAAGCCAACTCCATTATCCAAAAGGACATGTTTGACTTTGGTTTTGGACATCAAGACCTCTATATGAAGGTCATTATTATGAAATGGATCAATAGATCGTATGTATTGTTGGGTAAAGGCGAGGTGATAGGTGGAAGAAAGGTGACTCACAAGAGCTTGGAATTGATTAGGATCAATAGCATGTGGGACTTGGGAATCTTGGAGGACATGGTCTAATATGGCTTTGTGGATGGGGAGACCTTAAGGAGATCTAAGATGGACATTTGTGCAAGGGTCTTCCCAAGGTGATCAATGATATTGTAATTGGATGGATGTGAGGATGAAGAAGATGAAGGTTGGGGGATAGTAATGGTTCCATGATGAGTGGTGACAACACATCAAGGGGATGGGCTCTAATGGTGGTGGTAGCAACTTTTGATGGATCATAATCAATTCTTCCATATGATATTGTCATAATCAAGATGGGATTTGTTATAGAGAACATTGTTGGTATGATTATCTTGGAATTGATTGGGATTGGTGGAAATGGGCTTGGTTTGATGATTTGGCAAAAGATCCTTATAAACTCCCAATTGTGCATTGGAAGATTTAGGCTTAGTATTGACCTCCAATATTGCTTGATCAATAAGGTATTGTATATAATGTTTGAGCCTCATACAATTACATGTAGGGTGACCATGGGCACAATCTGATAATCACAATATTCATGTTCATTATACCATGTGGGTTTGGACTCATTATCAGCAATACTTTTGAAAGATTTACCTAATGGGCTCTTCTAAATGTATAAAATGTCGTCATGAACTTAGAGGAGTTCTAAATTGTCACTTAGGAAGGGTGATGGTACTAGTCGAGAGAACATTTGGTACATTAGGTTGGGAATTTTGAGTTGTTTGGACATGTTTAACATCGTTGACTCCATCATTAACCACATGTTTGTCCTTGGCCCAAGGTTTAAACTTATCATTTGTAGGGCTATTGTCTTTGGTTTGAGATTTGATTAAACTTTTATATATAAGGACTTTTTCAACCCTTTCTCAACAATCTCTTCAAATGTGGAAAGATAATGGATTTGAAGATGAAAGGCCATTTCTTGATTAAGGTTTTGGATGAAGATGGATACTAAATGTTTTTCAGGAATGGCCCATGGGATTCAACTTGCAAGCCCTCTCCACCTTTGTAGGTATGAAGCAAAGCTTTATCCATTATGTTGTATGGCATTACAAAGATCTAGCATTGTGAGTTCATGTTTAACATTGTAGGAGAAATGAGCAATAAATTATTCAGATAAGTCAGTGAACGTTGTGATAGTATCAGGAGTAAGATGATGAAACCAATCTAAAGCTTGTCATTTCAAACTTAGTGGAAAAAGTTTCAAGAGATAAATGGCATAATGAGAAACCTCTTGACAAGCCATAAAAATTGTTTGATATGATCTGTAGGGTCTCCTTTTCCTTTATATTTATAAAATTTGGGGACTTCAAAATTTGAAGGAAAGGAGTTGTCATAATGGAATGATCCAATGGATAAGGACAAAAGTCTTCAAATTTGAAAATTTTACATTGTGGTCCAATTTGAAGTTTTTGAAGGGTATTTTCTACCATCTCTTGCATTTTATGATCCAAAGGAGGTGGGTTTGGTGATGATGATGTGGATTTGATAGGTCCATGTGATAAGGATTGTGTAGTGATATGTGACATCAAAGGATTGGATGTCATGTGATGATAAGTGTGTTGTGGATATGAGACCATGGGTTGAGCGTTTGAAGGGTTGAGTTGATTGTAGGTATGAGATGTGTTAATTGAAGATATACTGGGTTTAGAGGAAACATGTGAATAGACACATGAATAGGTGGTTTATGGATGAATTAGTCCAGTATGTGGTAAGAGAGTGGTTGTGATGGGATTGCTAGAGTTTGTTGAGGAATGGAAATGGTTGGAAATGAAGTTGGTAATGTTCTAGATGGCTTGGAAATTAGTGGGATGAGTGATGTGGGTGGACCTAGTTGAAAGGAGTAAGAGGAATTAGGATCATTAAGAGGTAGAGGCAAGGCCACACTACCTATGGGATTGTTTTGATGATTTTCCATGATGGGTTGTGATGAAGGACTGGGAGTAATGGGATATTTAAGCTTTAATGTCTTATATTGTGAAGGAACCTCTACCCCTTGGTCTATAAGAAACTTCATGAATAAATCTAGACGTGGGAGGTTTCTCATGAAATAAAAAAATCTAGGTGAAAGCTCATCTTGGTCAACAATTTGTTCATGTTCACATGTGTCATTAGATTGTGGTCTAGAAAAGGTTCCTTATGATGAGATGTCATGAAAGAAAGTATTTAACTTGATCATCAGACATAGTTGTGGGTGGAGGTGAAGATGGTTGGTTCTAAATGTGCGAGTCCATGATTTTCTTGGCTTGTAATCTAGTTATGGGGGCATAAGATGAGAGATCTTAATGATGTGACAAAAGGTTGATGTGTTGGAGATCTTGGATTGGAAATAAATGATTGCATGACAACAAGACTAGTGATGATGTGGATGGGAATGACTTTGATTAAAATTGAGATTAAGATCAAGGGATAAGACCAAATTGGATGGATTTGATTAAGGATGAGGATAGATTTCAAATACTTAAGATAGACTTATGACCTTAAGAAAATATGATCTATGATTGGCTAGGATTGAAAATATGGTCTTGATCAAGGGATAAAATCTCAATTTAAATCCTATGGACAAGTTTGATGTGGATTGAAGATAAGGTAGATGACAAGGATTGAAGCAATATGGACTATGGATATGGATCTCAATAAAGTCAACCTTAAGCTAGAGTGTGACAAGGATTCTCTCAAAATGCTACACTATGGATTCTAAGATGTTGGAAATGTTTTGGAATGGTTTGAAAAGCTTGAATTGGGCAATTGGCAAATTGGAAAACACAATGTTCAAATAAACATGCATAAATTTTTCAAATGATAAGGATTTGTCCAATGCAACTAATCACACACATAATACACAACAACATCCCTAGATTATTCAAGTAGGTGTATCTTCATAGTGTAGGCTTACACAATAGAATACTTCTCAATGTTCTTACCTAACTAAGAACACATTTTCAAGTGAATAACTAGGGATAAAGGTGTTGCACCAACTATTCTTTCCCTTGGAGGATTTTACGCCTTATCCAAAGAGAATGCTTATCTCTATTTGATGAAGTACATGGTAAGTAACTTTGGTCTTGATTTGACTGAACCCTGCATCACACTAGAAGATGGTCAAAAGGTATTAAACTAGGATAAATAAAAGCTTCTAAGGGAATCCTCCAAATACACAAGGTATGATGAAGCCCAATTTTGTGAACACTAGTCTCTTGAAAGGATGTGGCATAAGTGATCAAGAAAACACCACTTCACCTTATGTCTGGAATCACCCGGGGCTGCAAGGTTGTCCCAATGACTATGTGACTAGATTGAGGTATAGATTTCACTCTCCCCCTTTGATATACCCCACCAAGACATGTGGTTTAGGTCACCTCTTTATAATGGGTGTGTCTCTAAAGGAAGGCCTCCTAAGAAAAATATTATACTTGGTGTTTTTGATCCCCAAGATCACATGAAGTACGAGGGGAGAGCATACACACAAACAAGCTGTAAGCAGAAAAAGAGGGATTTTCAATTTGGTGCAAAGTGTTGTTAAATCCTCCTTTCACTACATACATTCAAGGACATTTAACTGAGTTGAATCTCAACTTTTGCAAGGGGATTCACCTACAGGTTGGCTATCACTTGGAATAAAGAGGAAACTTGGAATTTTCTGATCAAATGTGTTAACTTAAGCATGATTATGTTCTAAACCCTAATTATGCAAAATAGTAAGTAAACAGAAGAATCCTGACAAATGCTCACACACAAAGATGTTATATTTAGAGTAGATACATACCAAACTTCGAGATTCAAGATATGGAAAAGTTGGGGGCTAAAGAGTAGGCGCCCAAGCCCAAGGTAGGAATTTCTTCGGGGATTTTCAGAAGTTGTCTATTACTGATTTCTGTTGTTCCTGAGATTTTTACCACTGAAGATCCAGAAAGCTTTGGTGTGGGCGTCCAAGCCCTTACAGTACTTTTCTTCTTAGATCTAGGTTTTTGACACTCTATACTTGCCTCCTGCAACTCCACTCTATTAGATCTTGTACATGTAACCTGCAATCACAAGAGAGGGGGTTGGGGTTGTGGTGTTTAGGAGCTTGCCTCAGTCAAGCCCCGGAATGGCATTCAAGCCTTCCAACACCATTTTTAGATAGAGAGTGTGTGTCCTTGCAAAACAGAGGCAAAAGAAAATGATAAATAATTGATTCAAATACAAATAAACATCACCTTGGAGGTGTAGCTTGCATGTAGATGAAGATCTTTCAAAACATGAGAAGATGAAGCCAAATCTACAATAACAATATTTTGCTCTGCAATAATGAATGCTTTGAATGCTCTAAAATCATAAGTTCACCAAAATATCATAATCATCTTCTAGTTTACAATTGAAATCCTAAACATGCTTATATATGCATTCCTACTAAGATTTCGTAATTCAATCTTGACAAGCTGACAAGGAACACCTCTAACAGTAACATTGTTGTCATTGAAATTTGGGACCCTACCAAAATAGGGCAGGACTAGGGTGTGAGCACCTAAGCCTTGGGTCCTATTTTGGGCAAGGAATAAGTTCAAAGATGCCCCCTAGGTCCCATTTGACATGGGTTTTTGGGGATTCTTCATCAGGAGATAAAATGAATATGCATGATTAAGTAAAAGGGGCCCAAGAGCTAAGAGGTAAAAGTCCTAGGGGGACATTTTATGACAAAACATTTAGGCCCCACTTTAATGTATGTATGATCTTATAACCCATACATGCATTAAAGTATGGTCAACAAACACATCAAACATGCCAGGCACTTAGAGCTAAGTCATACACCAAGATTAAGAGACTATTTCTAGCCCCCAATCTCAGGTAAGCACTAGAAAACACATCACAAACATGCAAAACATAGAGAAGATATTTACAGGCACACAAAACATGGAGAAGATAGTTGCAGGCATGCAAAACATGGAGAAGACACAAGAGCAGTCACGGAGAATGCACTTGATTTTCTTTTTCATTTTCATATATATAAAGATGCAGATGTAGGAAAGTAAAAATGCAACACACAATCCCAAAATGTAGGAGGGACTCATCTCCATGCTCTTGAGACTACACTTGAGAACAAGCATGCCATACAAAACCTAAGGTGTAGGGAGGGACTCATTGCCACACAACTTTAGACTACACCAAGGGGAAAACATGCCATACAAAACTCAAGGTGTAGGGAGGGACTCATTGCCACACAAATTTAGACTACACCAGGGGGAAAAACATGGAAGACACACGAAAAAATAGGAGCACCATATAGCATGTCAAAGACATACTATATGTCTAAATCATGGAAAACAAGGTGATGGAAGGAACTTATTGCTAAGCCCCCACCATCTCAAGCACACTACAAGAACACCTAATGATTGGGCTTATGCCACAACAACCACCAAAGACATGCTTAAGGGAGGATACACCAACCCCACCTACTCGAAGGACTATTGAAATAAAAGGATGTGCACTAGCTCAAGAGATACACCATCCCACCTTGTGCAGAAGAATTTTGAATAAAAGGATATGCATGATATTCCACCTCCGTAGAGGGCTTTTTAATTGCAATATAGATAAAGATGTGCACTCACACTGAAGATATAACATCCCACCTCCATAGAGGGCTTACAAACATGCTTCGTTGGTACCAAAATCATCAAACAACTTACCTTTATATGGCCCCACCTTAAGGTGGTTGATATCATGTACCGATATCAAGCATGTTAAGGTAGAGAGAAAACACACAAGGGAACAAGAGCCTTCGCAAAGCCCATGCCCCCCAAAGGTAACATGTGCTCATGATCTCTGAATGTTCCCACAAACACACATTATGGTAAGAGCACTACGATGCATGAAAACAAAGAAGCCAAGGCTACACATACAGATTCAAGTCCGAGTATAGCCATGGGGCTTATACTGCAGGTATCTCAAAACCAAGTGTAACAACAAGGTGAGACACTCAAAACAATCAAAATTCATAGAGAAGATGTATTATTATGATTTGTTAGCAAGATAAGACAACATCAAATATCACACAGAGTGATTCTACTAGCCAAGTGTTAGATATATAAATCAACCCTATCGTCACATATGGACTAGGTCCATTTTTGCTTTAATTGGTTAAGAGACACTTGGTCCATATTAGTATTCATTGTTTTTCATCATCCATTGACTAGGTAGAACCACTAGAAGAAGGTAAACAATGAATCAAGAGAAGAGAACAAGTGCCTTAGGGTCATCACATAGGAAGGTGCCCCCAAGTCACCAACCGCAATAGTATGCCCCTAACGCACACCACTCAACAATGAAAATAGAGGAGAAGCAAAATAGAAGAATGATGATACAAATAGAAGAATGGTCACAATAGAGGCAGTCTCCTAGTATCCTTGACCTTACAAGAGTGTCAAGGATCATCCTAAGAGGCCTAAACAACATATAACACATCACAGGGGGATCACAAAATGGAGAGAAGGGTTAGAAATACTTACCTGATACGACCCAATGTTAATAACATACATATCTAGGAGGAGGCCACCCTTGAGAGAAACATGAATATTTACTACAAGTGTGGCTTAAAGATGGAGAAATATTTCCCTGATTCATAGGATATCTCTCATGTTTTTTCAATCTTTTTGATATTGCATTAACATTAAGTTTAGGACGATGAGAGGCTTTGGTGGGTGGAATAACTCTATTAGTGAAGATTGAATTAACATTGTTTCCCTCTTGATTATACCCAACATCTATCCCTAAAGGATTTAATGTGAGAGACCTTTTCTCATCCACTAATGCTTCATCTTGGCCAAGGAGAGCATTGGAATGAAAGAAAGGTAAGGTGTTGTTAGGAAGGTTCTAGGTGTTGTATCATTAGTGATGTCTAAGGGACTTGAATTTACATCCACAATAGATCTATCCATAGTCTTCTCATCTAAGGTTCTTGGACATTCAACTATACGAGAAGTAGGATAACTTATGCAATCATCAACATCATCATATTCTTAGTTACAATTCCAAGGCATTAATGGAAGAGGAATTTTCACACTGATCTTTCTCACGAGAGTTCTTAGAGATGAATTTGGTATGTTCCTATGAGTAATGTGAAAATATTAAAATCGTGTATATAACAAAGTAATTTAAGCTCATGGGTAGAATATTTAGAAATATCAATATCATGTATGCATGCTATGTGTTCCAGAACATGAGGATTCTCATTAGTGAAATTAGAGAAATATTCAAAATCCAAGATATACTCATGCAAATGTTTCCATGAAGATGCCATCTTGAACTATCTTGTAACATTAATGTCCAATGAAACCTAGTGAGACAATTCATGCAAAGTTTTATGCTTGTTTATGCACCTAAAATGTTCACTTTTTTCATCTTTTTTCAATGCAAATGACTAAAAGATGAAGTTTTGTAAAGAAATTGATGAGGAGTAGTGAATTATATCCTTAATATCAGTCCAATAATGCAGCAATATCCTTCACAACACACCTATAATGCAGATCTAGATAGATGACAAGGCAAAATCTAGTGAAAATGTAAGGTTTTGAAACCCTAATTGTAAATTAAGGCATGAATATGTGCAAAATGATATATGAATGAAATATAATTAGATTTGTGATGTTAAAAAACTTATCTTAGATATGAAAATAATTTTAAACTATTACAATGCTCAATGCAAGTGCAATTTTAAGGATGAATGAGTGAATAATGCGAGTTTTTGTTGAAATTACATATGTGTAAATGCAAATTTTTGAGATATGAATGCAAAAACACACAAGAATACAACACTACAAACAAAATCAGATTTTAATGAGTTCCTAAGATGAGTAGTAAAATCTGAAACAAGATTTTAGCTACAAACCCTAGTTTTTGAAATCATTAGGTTATGAGAAAAATACCAAATTTTAAACAAACCCTATCAATTTTAAACATGAAGATGCAATGAAAAAGATTGTAAGATGATGAATTTCTGTAATGTATATCAGATCTGATGTAAAAATAAAAAATTAGATGAAATGCAATGAAAATTGATGCAAACTATGCCCTAATGCAAGCCTAGAATGCCAATGTTTTCAAAATTTTCAATTTTTTTGTAGATTTTCAAATGCAATAAGATGATGATGAAATGAATAAATGAAAATATAAATTAGAACACTCATCAAGGTGCAAAATTCATTAAAAACATGGGTTCACCAAAATGTAATGTAGAAAAAGAGGGATTTTCAATTTGATGCAAAGTGTGGTTAAATCCTCCATTCACTACATACATTCAAGGACATTTAACTGAGTTGAATCTCAACTTTTGCAAGAGGATTCACCTATAGGTTGGTTATCACTTGGAATGAAGAGAAAACTTGGAATTCACTGATTAAATGTGTTAACTTAAGCTCAATTATGTTCCAAACCCTAATTATGCAAAATCATAAGTAAACAGATGAATCTTGACAAATTCTCGCATATACAGATGTTATATTCAGAGTAGATACATACTAGACTTTGATATTCAAGATGAAAAAAAGTTGGGGGCTAAAGAGAAGGTGCCCAAGCCCAAGGTAGGAATTTCTTTGAATATTTTCAGAAGTTGTCTGTTACTGATTTTTGTTGTTTCTGAGATTTTCACCACTGAAGATCCAGAGGGCTTTGGTGTAGGTGCCCAAGCCCTTACGGTGCTTTTCTTCTTAGATCTAGGTTTCTGACACTCTATACTTGCCTCAGGTTCAACTCCACTCTATTAGATCTTGTACCTGTAACTTGCAATCACAAGAGAGGGTTGGAGGTTGTGGTGTTTAGGAGCTTGCCGCGGTCAAGCCCCAGAATGGCATTCAAGCCTTCCAACACCATTGTTAGATAGAGTGTGTGTCCTTGCAAGATAGAGGCAAAAGAAAATGATAAATAATTGATTCAAACACAAATAAACATCACCTTGGAGGTGTAGCTCGCATGTAGATGAAGATCTTTCAAAACATGAGAAGATGAAGCCAAATCTACAATAACAATATTCTGCTCTGCAACAATGAATGGTTTGAATGCTCTAAAATCATAAGTTCACCAAAATATCATAATCATCTTCCAACTTACAAATGAAACCCTAAACATGCTTACATATGTATTACTGTTAAGATTTTGTAATTCAAACTTGACAACCCGACAAGGAACACCTCTAATGGTAACATTGTCGTCGTTGAAATTTGGGACCCCACCAAAATACGAAAGGACTAGGGCACGAGTGCCCAAGCCCTAGGTCCTATTTTGGGCAAGGGTTAAGTTCAATAATGCCCCCTAGGTCCCATTTGACATGGGTTTTCATGGATTCTTCATTGGGAGATAAAATGAATATGCATGATTAAGTCTAAGGGACCCGGGAGCTAAACCTTAAGAGGTAAAAGACCTAGGGGTACATTTTACGACGTAACACAAGCAAATATTAAGGGGACAAAGGTGAATCAAGAGATGTTTTTGATCCTCAAGATCACCTAATGGTGCGAGAGGAGAGCATATACATGCACTTGATCCATAAAACAAGATTCATTAACCCTTAGATAAAAAAGATGTGTGTGTGAAGATGAATGTGGCTCAAGGATGTTTTTAATTCCCAAGATCACACTAAGTACAATGGAAGATAATACACACCCTAGATCACACTCAAATCCACCAAGTAAAGAAAACACAAAGGAAAACACAAAGTTTCAAATGATGTCTTTGACAAGCGAAAACTTGCAACAAACCTATTAGTAGTTTGAGATATGATCTTAGACAAGCATAAACAATCTACACAAATATATTAGATCTAAATAACCCCAAAATGTTAGCTAAAATCTGATAATCAAGAAAAAAAATGGAAATACATCCAAGGGTGAGGATTCAGAGATAAATATAAATAAAAAAATTAAACTCTGATACCTCCTATAAAAGGCACGGATTTGTGAAGCAAAGTTGTGGATATGTGAAGCAAAGGTGCAGATTTGTGAAGCAAAGGCACATATCTATGAAGCAAAGCATAGATCTGTGAAGCAAACACATGGATTTGTGAAGCCAAAGTGTGGATCTATGAAGAAAGGCATGGTTCTACTAAGCAAAAGCATGGTGACCTAAAGCGTAGGCACACCAATTTCAGGTACAAGTGCATTGATTTGAAGCATAGGCATAGATCTAGAAATGATTGACAAACTCTACAAGAAAAGTATGATAAAACCATAGAAAACTAATAATTGAATGATCAATAGGTTAGATCTGAGGGTTAGATAGACAAATAAACTAAAATCTTGTAGAAAAATTAAAAAATTGTTGTTAGTGATCTGCAAACACAAAAGTTAATAGCAGACAAGGGTGCCCCGATAACTAACATAGGCACACCAATTTCAGGTGTAGGCATGCCAATTTCAGGTGTAGGTGCACTGATTTTAGGCGTAGGTGCATCAATAGGGAACACATGCACATTGTGATAGTCAGAGGCATGGATATGTAACTTGCAGTGAAAAATATGGAATTTCTTCCTAAAAAGGGTTAGATCAAGGAAGTGGGCCCCAACAACCGTGCCAAATATGTGTATGCAAAAATATGGAAATCAAATAAGGAAAAAATACAGTGAAAGTACCAATTCCATACTTGAACAACACCTCATCTAGGGATCAAAGGACTAAGTAATATAATGAAAATGATAAACAATCCTATGATATTTAATGATGATTTTGATATGTTGGTTGCTTGATTCTATAGCATAACACCGAGATAATGATGATGGATAATGTATGATAATGGGATGGCTAGGATGATTTTGGCAGCATGGTGTTGTATAAAGATGTGGTGGCAATGGCTTGGTTGAGGCTTGTTTATAGAGGTTGGATATGATGAATGAAGGGATAGGATTAACAGATTAGATCAATGGATAGAATTGGTTGAGAGTACATTAGGGCAAGGATAAGGATTTTTTAGAGCAACAAAGGAAACTTCTAGGGCTTATCCTTGTGTGAATGGCTACGATTAGAAGATTTAGTATGAAATGGATGGTTGAGATTAAAAGAAAATTTAATTTTTGGGACACTCATTTAATGATTGTGGCAAGTGGTTGAGGATTAGGACAAAATAGTTATGTGACTCAATAATTAAATTAAATAATAAAATTATTTAATTTATTATTGGAGAGGGGATGATGGCAAGACACATTAATTAAATATATAAGATTTATTTAAATAATTTGGGATAAAAGTGATAAAAAGGGATAAATTAAATAAATATAACTTATTTATTTAATTTGGGTGATGGAGGAAATGGATTAAATAAATAAATATAATTTAATTGATTAATTTGGGAAAGGGATATGGTAAAGGGGACTCTTAAGACAAAAGTGTCGCAAGGTGGTGTCAACAAGGTGATGAAAGTGACATGGTCAATTTTAGGTGTCTACAATAAATTCCAAGTTTAATATCTTACAATGCTATACCATCAACTACCTTTCAACACAATCAAACTATAAAATGTCGCTAGAGGAACCCTATGGGACACTCATAAAGTTCCCTAAAACATCCCTAATAATCATGGATACATCAATTATGAATTCCTCTTTCCTGACTACAAATTCCTAAGACCCACAATAGGCATTTCTAACCCTTACAAAACAAATATATGTAGTAATTAATACCTTGTACCTTGTGTTAGACTTAGCTATCCCTATATAAAGATTGTTTAATGGCCAACCTATTTGAGCTTAGAGAAACATGTATTTATAACATTATATACCTACCCTAGATTCATAAGATTGTGACACTTATAACACATCTAAGCCATTAGGCCATTTCTCTATTTAACATGAAATTTATGATCAATCAAACAACACATAATTAGATTGGATTTCATATGCAAGTAGGGAAATCCCCTTTATATATGAGTTCTATGAAAATACAAATAACGATTAACTCAAATCAACATGTTACAAACATCTATAAATCAACTAACTCATTCACCAAGATCTAATATTCATTAAAACTTGGAACGCCACCCATGTCTCAAGATTTGATTTTAGAAATAGTTATCTACAATATAGCATAAACCCAATAACAGGATCTAATCTTTATTTATTTCCCAACAACTACCTCATTAATCATCTAACCAAAAGTTGCCAAGACACTCTATTAACATGTCAACACTTGCATACGCACCATTAGATCATCTCAAGCCCAACATATACAAGCATATGCAATCCATATACCCACATGTACATGCTTCCAAACCACTCAGGTATATTCTCTACTCATAGTTCATGGCACCTTGCACTTG
Source organism: Cunninghamia lanceolata (assembly GCA_027924645.1). Taxonomy (NCBI): domain Eukaryota; kingdom Viridiplantae; phylum Streptophyta; class Pinopsida; order Cupressales; family Cupressaceae; genus Cunninghamia; species Cunninghamia lanceolata. The sequence continues at coordinate 16,577,252 of BSBN01000430.1, read as the reverse complement.
AAAATCTACATGAAAATAGATAGAAAAACCCCTTGGCATTCACCCAAAGATCAACAATGTTAACTCATCCTTTGAAGATGAAAGTTTAGTGATCAAATGCACCTCAAAAAAATGTAGTATCATGTTTATCCTTCTACCTATCATTCATATAAAATAGACACTTGACATACATACACTTACTCAGGCACCTTTGAGGATCATTCAAGCCCACCAACACATGTCAGCATGCATGTATCATGGCACCTTCAATATCTCATAAATTAGTCAAAAGGAATAATAAAACTTAATAGCACTTGCCACATTTTTAGTGATGATTCCTTCAAGCCAAAATCCATCTCACTACCATGCCACATGTCAAACCCTAATTTAACTATGAAACACCATTTACACATTGACCACACACATCAAGCAAGATAGACCTAAGACCACTCACTCAACTCATTTTCATAATACATTTCAGATTTTTCAAGCATCAAATGAAATAGACTAACCACATCAAAAGTGGAGGTAGCAACCAGATTTTTGCATAAATAGAACTCGGGTCCACTAAACACAACCCCCATGGATTTCAAATTGAGTTGTAAAATCTAAGCCACTGATAAATTGCATTATATAAGGGAACAAAATTCTATAAAGTATTTGGACATAAAATAGACTAATGTTTATTTAATCAATTATTTACTTAGGTTTATAATTTCATAAATTATTCATGTGTTATGATGATTTGACGAACTTGTCTAACTATGTTGGTGTCTACTAACATGGACATACCAGACAAAGTATAAGGGGGGTACTCTCTTTCTTGAGAGTCCACTGCTATCAAGTGATAGTGCATAGGGAATACCATTAAAAATGAATGTGAAAGCCAAGTGTCTCATGAGATGCACAAGAAGGATAGATGTCTACCAAAAATACCAACAAGAGGCTCTTGATTGTATTGTATGAACAACTAAACAAGAATAGAGGGTAATGTATTTGATTAAGTAATCCTAGAGAACCAAGGAATGCCAATGTCTAGAAAAGTAGGAGGACCTAAACCAAAATGAACTACCAAGAATTCAACCAATCAAATATATCCAAGAATTTGTATGGAAAAGGATCCTAAGGAATGAAATAATTTCATGACCAAGGAAATAAATTAAAAAAAAATTGAGGCATTGCTCAAACTAGCCATCAAAAAATTGATAGAAGAAGAATTGAGAGACTCTATAAATACTTAGGAAGTCAAACATTAAGGGTTACTTAATTAAAAAAACCCAGGTGCATAAGATAGTTGTGATGGAAGAAGCAGATGAAGTGAAGCAAAATAAAGAAAGAGTTGATAAAGAATCTTGGTAAGGTATAATGTGGCATTGAAATTGTGATTGAGTCTAAGACAAGTGTATTTTTTAAGTGTATTTAGGTAGAATCCTAATGTGTAAATTTGTGACAACTCTTATGTACTTGTGGTCACATGTCCTCGCATTATGTCTAGAAAACCTAGTGTGTAAATCTATGACTAAATTTGATGTGTATGTAATCTTGAGTCTTGTAGTGTCAAGTTTGTGACATGATTCTTGTGTATGAGTATAATTTGTTAAGCACAAGACACCATGATCTAGTGAATTAGAAGACTCCATGAGTGGAAATGTACTAATAAGTCTTGAGGTCATGTTGGAGCCACATAGTTGACAATGGTGGAGAGTAGAGCTCCAAGATCATCTTGGTTGTAGCTAGATGGTATCCATTTTTGTTGTAACGGGATCATATTTTTTATTGTAATGAGATGGCATTTGTCAATTATAGTGGGATGATTGCCTTGTGGTACAATAAGAAGCTTCCCTGGTCACATATTCTTGGGCCCACTAGAAAAGTTATAACCCTCTCAAGAGAGGTTGTAGAGTTCCTAGTTTATTGTGAGTGAATAACTAGATGTTGCATCTTGTATGTGTATGTATATATATGAGTTGTAACTAGCAATTCTTAGTCTCAAATTGATTAAGTAATGAGTGCTACAATGCTAAATCTAGTAATACAAGAATCTATATTGGTGGATTGGTCATGAATTCTCTAAGAACTATGCACCTCATTGATAGCCCTATGAAGAAAAGTACCTTACGATGAGGGTGATTGGGTGGAAAAGTAGGCTTGAGACTTGGGATGGTCCCCAAACTAAGTAGCCTGCTAAAAAAATTCATTGATATCTAAACTTATATTTTCAAATATCATATAATTCATATTGATAACTGATAATTGATTAATTCTAAATGATTAATGTCTCTTAACTTGTCTATAGGTACACAGATTAACTAACTTATATATAATAGCAAAAGAATACTAGATGAGTAAAGGAAAATATGAGGATCTTCAAATTCTTAATCAATTTTAGAAGATGCAAAGGGTTATCCTAAAGAACACAGTCTTAAGATTATGTGAATGGATATAATGTGTAGTCAATAAGGATCTTGAAATGTTCTAAGTTAAATAATTGAATAGAGTCTATAGTAATATTGGAACATACAGAGATTGAATTATAGTAGCTATATCTACCTATGTATTAATATAGATAATTATGTATTGAATCATGTACAAAGTGTGTATTGGTGTCTCCTAGACATCTTGATAGATATTGGCAAAATACCAAACCTTATCTCTAAGGTCTTGGTATCTCCCTAATAATGCACTACTATATTTCTTGCTTGGATTAACTTATAAGACTAATACGATGATCCTATAAATATTTTAGGAAATACAACTAAATTAACTAAGGAGCATTATTTTATACTATGTGGACTATATCTCAAGCTTAGATACTATGCTAAGAACTTATATACTAAGGTTAAATTTTGGAATCTCTTGCAAGAGTAAGTCTCATTATCAAAGACCAAAACTTAAATATTATTTGTGCCTATATATCTTGCTTTAACTTCATGTTCCCTTCACAGAAAGTGAATTAGCTAGAACATGCTTGAGGACCAATGCTTAATTACCATCTTGCATCATGTTGTGAAAATATTCTTTGAATCCTAGTCATCTATCTCTTGGGGCAACTCTAGACCCTTGGTGTATCGAAAGGGAATTCTGACATTAGATCCTTCAAATTGGTTCCTATACAATGATTCCATTAGAGTTGATCCTTGGATGCCATGTGTCCTTAAACAAATATGAAAATGATATCCATAATTTTAACCCACTTAGTTTAGAACCAAATTCATGTTTAAGCCAATTTTGATTAAATTATCACATTACCAAGGCCTCTCAAGGATGTTAACTCTTAATTCTAGACCCAAGAGACCAACTAGATTAGAATTTATTGTTAAATTTTAGTTAAACCTGTGAAAACTAGGACTACTGATAGAGCAGAAAATTACATGATTGCAAAAATTAATTGACATGAAAGGGGTAAGTGCAAGAAGATGGGGGGCCAAAAAGGGGTCTTGAGTGGCCACTTTTTTTCTGAAATTAGGAAATGCTGGCATTGGATGAGAAATTGAGCATAGTTACACTCAAAATTTGGAGATGCAACCAAAACAATGTTCATAGTGCTCTGAGTCTACTTTCTAAACTACTATTTTTTTTTAAATGGCATAGATTAAGGGGTTCAAAAGAGGGAGCCACAAAAATTGGTGTTGTTTCTATCAAAAAAACATAACATAGCATGTTTTGTGGCTCCCTCAAAAGGTCAACTTTTTTTTGGTATTTTTGAAATCACTTCTGTGAGAAATTAGCTAATAGCATGTAGTTTATGCCTAATTTTTTTGATAATTTTTTGATGAATATTTGATTTTTTACTAATTTTCAAAGTGGACACATCCTAAAAAATAGAATTTTGGTTGTGCTACCCCTATAAATTTTGAAAACTAATTGAAAATATTTTTTTTTCTTTTTTTAATATGTGTAGAATGGAGTCTAGTTTCTAAATATGTAATTTTTTTGAAATTTCAATGAATAGTTAATTTACAATAAAAAAAGACCAAATAGTGGTTTTTTCCCAAAAACGGACACACAAACAAAAGAAATTAAAGATGAAAGGCTTAACATTGTTAAAATGTGAAAAAAATCACATCGTCAAATAGCTAAGAGAAAGCCTAACATAACCTAGGTGTTTGATTTGTTTGACCTTGAAACACGTGCAAAACTGAGGGTTAGCACGAAGGAAATTATGTGAAATCTTGAAGAATATGGAAAAACACATCTGTGGATGTTGAAAAGGCACTCCAAGCCTTTGGGTTGGAAATCCAAAGAAAATCCCAAGCCCAAGGCTTGGGATTCCCAAATCAAAAAATAACATGAGTGCATTATATGTTGAAAAGGCACTCCAAGCCTTTGGGTTGGAAATCCAAAGAAAATATCAAGCCCAACACTTGGGATTCCCAAAGAAAAACATAACACGAGCGCGTTATAACGCACTCGCATTATTTTTTGCTTTGCATTTTCCCTTTTCCACAAAAGTTTGTGTTGTTTGTCATGTTTGAAATAACGTGAGCGTGTTATAATGTGCTCGCATTATGTTCCCCTTGAATTTTTTTATGTTCAAGGTTATTAATCATGTATGTATGTATGTATGCCTATATGTATGTATGTATCTATGTATGCCTATATGTATGTATGTATATTGTTGAGGGTAGAGGAGGGTAGAGATGGGAGTGAGCCAGATAGGGGAGGAGAGGGGTGGATAAGGATTGAGTGATTAAGGTTTAAGGTTGAGGGTTGAGGGTTTAGGGATAAGATTTAGAGTTTAGGGATAAGGGATTAGATTTTAGGACCTTGAGGGATTAGGGTTTAGGGTTGAGGCTTTAGGGTTAAGGGTTGAGGGATTAGGGTTAAGGCAGAGTGTTGAGGGTAGAGGGATTAGGGATAGGGTTTAGGGTTGAAAGTTTAGGGTTGAGGGATTAGGGTTTAAGGTATAGTTTTGAGGGTTGAGGGTTTAGGATTTAAGGTTTAAGTCTTGAGGGTTGAGGATTTAGGGATAGGGTTTATGGTTTAGGGATAAGGGATTAGGGTTTAGGGTTTAGGAATTAGGGTACCATAAATTATAATTAGGGATTAGGGTTTATGGTTTAGGGACTAGGGATTAGGGTTTAGGGTTAAGGGATTAGGGTTTAGGGTTTAGGGATGTACAATTAAGGGGTACCATAAATAAACTAGAATTTAGGAAGGGTTGGAAAAATTTTGTGAATCATCATGGGCTAGAGATTAGAGATTTTGTTGTGTTCAAGTACATATCCAAGTCATAATTTAAGGTTAAGATATTTCAAAGAACAGGGTGTGTAAAAAACATCAATGCTCTTCGGCTTATGAATACCAACATTGATACAGATAAAAGATGCCCTTCTTCTAATAGAGTATGCAATTCAAGTAAACTGATGGCTAGCAAGTTGTCGAATGAGTTGGTTTAATGGGCATGCCTCCTTCTTCAAGGCCTAGGTGGGTAGGAGTGGGATGTAGAATTAAGGGGTTCCATAAATAAACTGGAATTTAGGCAAGGTTGGGAAAATTTTGTGAATCATCATGGGCTGGAGATTGGAGATTTCGTTGTATTCAAGTACATATCCAAGTCATATTTTAAGGTTAAGATATTTCAAAGAATAGGGTGTGTGAAAAATATCAATGCTCTTCAACTTATGAATACCAACATTGATACAGATAAAAGATGCCCTTCTTCTAACAGAGTATGCAGTTCAAGTCAACCAATGGGCAGCAAGTTGTCGAATGAGATGGTTTAATGGGCGTGCCTCCTTCTTCAAGGCCTAGGTGGGCAGGAGTGGGATGTACAATTAAGGGGTACCATATAAATAAAGTGGAATTTAGGTAGGGTTGGGAAAATTTTGTGAATCATCATGGGCTGGAGATTGGAGATTTCATTATTTTCAAGTACATATCCATGTCATATTTTAAGGTTAAGATACTACAAAGAATAGGGTGTGTGAAAAACATCAATGCTCTTCATCTTATGAATACCAACATTGATACAAATAAAAGATGCCCTTCTTCTAACAGAGTATGCAGTTCAAGTCAACCGATGGGCAGCAAGTTGTCGAATGAGTTGGTTTAATGGGTGTGCCTCCTTCTTCAAGGCCCAGGTGGGCAGGAGTGGGATGTACAATTAAGGGGTACCATAAATAAACTAGAATTTAGGCAGGGTTGGGAAATTTTTTTGAATCATCATGGGCTGGAGATTGGAGATTTCATTGTGTTCAAGTACATATCCAAGTCATACTTTAAGGTTAAGATATTTCAAAGAATAGTGTGTGTGAAAAATATCAATGCTCTTCAGCTTATGAATACCAACATTGATATAGATAAAAAATGCCCTTCTTCTAACAGAGGATGCAATTCAAGTCAACCAATGGGCAACAAGTTGCTAATCTTGAATTGGTTTCTGATGAAGAAAATAATGATGTTGTTGAAGCAATGGAAGAAAATCAAAATTGTAAGTCTAATTTAATTTATTTCAACTTTCAAAGCAGGCATTTGAATTGTAGCTTTACCTAGAGGATTGGTATAACAAAAACTTAATTATGTTAAAATCCTTTCTTTGAAGAACCCTAGACATTATGGACCCTATCATCTAGAAATGCACATGACAATGAACTCTGCCCCACCTTTCAAATCAGATATTTACCTTTTTATTCAATGAAAATGAAGTCACGAAATGTAAACCGACCATGCATACTAGTAAGATCAAATTCTCTGCCTTCTATTCTTATTACTCTTACTTTATTAAGAGAAGAGTGTCAAAAAGAATGGGTTTAACTGTAAGCTAACATAAGGCAAAGTAGTTTTGTTATTACATTTTTCTGAGGGATCTCTAATAGTCTAATATAATGCAGTCTTCTATAATATGAACATCTAAATTTGTGTGAATGCTAAGCTTTAATATAGTAGAGTATTAAATCAATGCAATCAGCTATTTATTGGGTTAAAATAACTTAGTTTTTGTAATGGTTTGGGAATGCAGGAGTTGCCAAAAATAGGTGAATGTCCTCTACAATTACCAAGAGAAAAAAGTTTAGTAGTTCTTGTGGATAGAGCCAGTAAAAATTGGGAGATTATTTTCCTATTTCATAATAATATACCTCCCCTAAGTGCGGGGTGGACAGCAAGAAACATAGATGTACCCCAATGCAAAGCTTTCTCATAATGATCATCCTTCTGATTTCAACTATTAATTACTCACTATGGATGTACCATACGCAAAGCTTTTCTCATAGTGTGTACACCTATTGGCATAATGAACCCCATATGGGCCAAAAAAACATGCCATATAACATTACTAACATTAAAAAATTTCATAGCCATTTTTCTGACATATTCTTGCAACTCAAATATCTTTAAGAGAAGTGTCAAAAATGATGGGTTTAACAACCTAACATAAGGCAATGCAGTTTTGTTGGGTTTAGGGATAGGGTTTAGGGTTTAGGGTTGAGGGATTAGGGTTTAGGGTTGAGGGATTATGGTTTAAGGTATAGTGTTGAGGGTTGAGGGTTTAGGGATAGGGTTGAGGGTTGAGGGATTAGGGTTTAGGGTTGACGGATTAGGGTTTAATGTTGAGAGTTAAGGGTTGAGGGTTAAGGGTTTAGGGATAGGGTTGATGGTCATAGGATTAGGGTTAAAGTAGAGTGTTGAGGGTAGAGGGATTAGGGATAGGGTTTAGGGTTGAAGGTTTAACGATTAAGGGTTGAGGCTTTAGGGCTGAGGGTTAAGGGATTGGGGTTTAAAATATAGTGTTGAGCGTTGAGGGTTTATGGATAGGTTTTAGGGTTTAATTTTTAAGGGTTAAGGGTTGAGGGATAGGGTTTAGGGTTTATAGATATGGGATTAGGTTTTAAGGTATAGTGTCGAGGGTTGAGGGTTTAGGAATACGGATAACATTTAGGGTTTAGGGATGAGGGATTAGGGTTGAGGGATTAGGGTTGAGGGTTGAGGGATTAGGGTTTAAGGTATAGTGTCAAGGGTTGAGGGTTTATTGATAGTGTTGAGGGTTGAGGGTTGAGGGATTAGGTTTTAGGGTTGATGGATTAGGGTTTAAGGTATAGTGTTGAGGGTTGAGGGTTTAGGGATAGGGTTTAGGGTTGACGGATTAGCGTTTAATGTTGAGGTTAGGGTTAGAGTGTCGAGCGTAGAGGGATTAGGGATAGGGTTTAGGGTTGAAGGTTTAAGGATTGAGGGTTGAGGCTTTAGGGATGAGGGTTTAAGGCTTAAGATATAGTGTCAAGTGTTGAGGGTGCAGGGATAGGGTTTAAGTTTTAAGGGTTAAGGGTTGAGGGATAGGGATTAGGGTTTAAGGTAGTGTTGAGGGTTGATGGTTTAGGGATAGGGTTTAGGTTTGAGGGATTAGGGTTTAGGGTTGATGAATTAGGGTTTAATGTTAAGAGTTGAGGGTTGAGGGTTTAGGGTTGAAGGTTTAAGGATTTAGGGTTGAGGCTTTAGGGATGAGGGTAAAGGGATTAGGGTTTAAGATACAGTGTCGAGTGTTGAGCATGTAGGGATAGGTTTTAGGGTTCAAGTTTTAAGGGTTGGGTCGAGGGATCAGAGTTAAGGGTTGATGGATTAGGGTTTGACATTGAGGGTATAAGGATTAGGGATAGGGTTGGAGGGTTTAGGGATAAGGGATTAGGGTTTAAGGTATAGTATCGAGCCCATTGAGGGTTTAGGAATAGGGATAGCATTTAGGGTTTAGGGATAAGGGATTAGAGTTGAGGGATGACAGATTAGGGTTGAGGGTTGAGGTTTGAGGGGTTAAGGTTTAGGGATAAGGTTTAGGGTTGAGGGTTGAGGGATTAGGGATTAAGGTATAGTGTTGAGGGTTTAGGGATAGGGTTTAGGATTGAGGGATTAGAGCGAAGGGTTGAGGGATTAGGATTTGACATTGAGGGTTGAGGGTTGAGGCTTTAGGGTTTAGGGTTTAGGGATAGGGTTGAGGGTCAAGGGATTAGAGTTAAGGGTTGAGGGATTAGGGTTTGACGTTGAGGGTTGAGGGTTGAGGTTTGAGGGTCGAGGGTTTAGGGATAGGGTTGAGGGTTGAGGGATTAGGGCTAAAGTAGAGTGTCGAGGGTATAAGGATTAGGGATAGGGTTGGAGGGTTTACAAATAAGGGATTAGGGTTTAAGGTATAGTATCAAGCCTGTTGAGGGTTTAGGAATAGGGATAGTGTTTAGGGTTTAGGGATAGGGTTTAGGGTTGAGGGATTAGAGTTAAGGGTTGAGGGATTAGGATTTGACGTTGAGGGTTGAGGGTTGAGGTTTTAGGCTTTAGGGTTGAGGGATAGGGTTGAGGGTCGAGGGATCAGAGTTAAGGGTTGAGGGATTAGGGTTTGACGTTGAGGGTTGAGGGTTGAGGTTTGAGGGTCAAGGGTTTAGGGATAGGGTTGAGGGTCGAGGGATTAGGGTTAAAGTATAGTGTTGGGGGTATAAGGATTAGGGATAGGGTTGGAGGGTTTAGGGATAATGGATTAGGGTTTAAGGTATAGTATCAATCCTGTTGAGGGTTTAGGAATAGTGATAGTGTTTAGGGTTTAGGGATAGGGTTTAGGGTTGGGGGATTAGAGTTAAGGGTTGAGGGATTAGGATTTGACGTTGAGGGTTGAGGGTCAAGGCTTTAGAGTTTAGGGTTTAGGGATAGGGTTGAGGGTCGAGGGATCAGAGTTAAGGGTTGAGGGATTAGGGTTTGATATTGAAGGTTGAGTACATTGAGGTTCGAGGATTGAGGGATTAGGGTTAAAGTAGAGTGTCGAGGGTATAAGGATTAGGGATAGGGTTGGAGGGTTTATGGATAAGGGATTAGGGTTTAAGGTATAGTATAGTATCAAGCCTGTTGAGGGTTTAGGAATATGGATAGTGTTTAGGGTTCAGGGATGAGGGATTAGAGTTGAGGGTTGAGGGTTTAGGGTATAGGGATAAGGTTTAGGGTTGAGGTAGACAAGGAGCGACTGAGAGACATAGAGAGGGGAGAGGTAGAGAGGTGAGGGGGAGAGATAAGTGAGATATAGAACATGAGCTAATGGAACTAGACGTGAGATATTGTAAAGGTGTTATCAAAGGTGAGATAGGCACAAATATTTATGGATACATCTATAGTAGGACAAAATGCGAGCGCATTATAACACGCTCGCATTTTGTCCTGCTATAGAAATGGTAAAAAAGTGTTGACCCTCATGTTCTAGGCCCACATGCTCTATTTTCATGTTGATTATGCATGTGCTCCGACAAAAAAGAAGTGATTTCATGTTGTTGGGAAGTTCACATGCACATTTTACACATTCTACCACATTTGCATGATCTTTCCACCACCTTTTCTACTTTGCCAACTTGAGAAGGAGGAAATAGCATAGTTTTCACACCAAGTTTGATATATATCTATTCAAGTTTCAATTTTTGTAGTGTTGCAATGTTAATTGTGATTCAATTTTAGGAATTTAACATTATAGATTGGTTAATAGTATTGTTGTTAGTAATGATATTTGAGTGTTATTCAATTTAACATTGAAAAGGAAGCAAGTGGTGAAAAACTCAAATTGTTGAGGAGTTTGATGCAAGAAGAAAAAAACACTACATAATTGGGTACTCTCTCCATTCGAATCTTTATTTTTTAGGTATGTCAAGTCTTTACATGCATGTTCTTTACATTTTCCTTAATTCTATTTGAATTATTTTATCATGCTTTATCATACATGTTTAAAATAGACACATTCCCAATCAAGAAAGTAGCCTACAATCTCACATGATGCCATGTATATTTTCTACACTTGGGCTCTTTAATAATTATGTGTAATAAATAGACCTTAACATACCATGATGTCAAACTATACAAGAATAAATTCTTACAACATAATAAAAATACAATCCCACTATTATCTTGTCATATTAACAAGTTAAAATACAAATGAATAAGTGCCAAGATCATACAAGTATGCACATGACATGATGATTTGTATGCACATATCTTGGGCTAGGACATTCCTTATGCACCTATTCATGATGATTTGTACATGCACATGACACAACAATTGTTGTCTATTCCTTCACAAGCCACCCAAATCCTAGTATCCCTAGTACCAACAAAACACCTTCTCAATTCCAAATCCTAGTAGCCCTAGTAACAACAAACATGTCAAATTGGGTCTGCCTCAACCTTTTCAAGCATGAAGTCCCATGTACTCTTTTCATGGCTGCAATAATTTGCTTTGTATGCTTTGTACCTATTTTGGTTGACTGGCATTTACTCTTTTACATGATGATTGTATGTACATTTACTATGAAGGTTTGAATGACATATATTTTAGTTATTTGTACGGATTCATTTCTTAGGAACTAATATTGGTCTCTTTATCATACTACAAACAAATTCTCCATCATGCTAAGGAAACGATCAAGAATTAAACCAACACAGGAAGAGATAAAAGCTAAGAATGCAAAGAAAGCAGTGGCTATGAGGGAACTTCGTGAGAAGAGGAAATTAGACATGATAAATGAAGACATGCCAATTGAAGAGGAACCACAACCATCACAAAGAGATATGGTATTGGCGGCACAAAGAGAATGAATGAAAAAACTTCGTGCTACAAGATATTTGACTACCATAGTTGGAGACATGTCCTCTACTGCAAGTCAACATGTAGGGACACCATCTACCACATCTCAAGTTGAGAGTACATCATCACTCACATGTGATGAAGGAGGTACACCATCATTCCCACCTCAACCTCAAGGTACGTCATCTATTCCATCTTCGATCGAAGGTATGCCATATAGCCCATCTCATTTAAATATTGATGAAATTCCTAATGTTGAGATGAATTTATCTAACTTAACACCACCTAGAATTTTGCATAGAAGCCAAAGTATTTGATTGATATTGATGAGAATATTTTGCAGCTAATGGAAGGTAAGATTCCAAAACGCACTTGTAGAAGATATGCTCATTAGATTTGGAGATTGTTCTTTGAAAAGTTAAATGAGACTGCAAGATGTCAACTATTCTTTGAAATGATGCAAAGTATAAAGTATAGGTCCATCATGAAGATTCTTGGGTTGAGAACATCAAAGGCTTCAAGTGAAAAATCTATTGTCAAGAATCTAATGAGTGCATATGAGAGTGTAGGTAACACCTCACGCACAAAATATAGTAATGCAACACAGTGTATGATTACATTGACTATAGTAAGTAGTCAAACGAGGAAAGCTCGTCTCATTAGAAAGACGAGTCAAGAATTGAGAATTAATACAAGAATTGAGAATTAATAGGAAAACTTTATCAAGAGCCATTGGAAGATACCAAAGAATTGAGGACACTAATGCCAATGAATTATGGGCGTTCTCAGGGAGACTACCATGAAAAGATAAACGAATTGTTGAAGCATTGAGATCACTAATTGAAGACTTTTGGAAGAATTACACAAGGGTATCTTTGAATCAAAGGGATGTGGTAAGAAGGAGAATCGGTAGTCAGAACCGTGAGCCACATCCAAAGTATTTTTTGGATGAGACTCAAACACAGTTTTATGGTAAATTTCTAAAGAAGTATCCTCAAATTAAAATTTGTCAAAGATATTTTGAAATGCTAAAACCTTTCTATGTCAAGATAAATCACACATGCACTACTTGTTGTTGTAGATTACATATTGAATTTTATAACCATTTTGATGTTTATAGGTCTATATGTTTAGATATGCATACTAACAATGTTTTGCAAGGTTGTGCCATATGTGCCCCACCAACATCTTCAAGAGACTTCATATCAAGAATTTTATGTGAAAGAGAGGAAGGTCAAATATTCTACAAGAAATTATGCTTGGATGGCACATGTCATCGTTGCAGTGGCTTGCAACATTTGCCAATATGTGAACATATGGAAAGAACACATGCAGTTGGAAACAAACTAGTAGAGTTTGGCAAGTATAAAATAGTGGCATACAATATAAAAGAAGTAAAGAGGTGTGAATTGGTTATTGAAAAGATTCCAGTGTATTAGTTTATGCCTCTATTTCATGACAACATAGTGTATGAGTGTGCAAGACATGCCCATAGAGCTCAATGATTGGACTTGCAATTCAAGTTATGCAAGCACACATTTCCAGTTGGTATCATTATTTCAATTGTCGACTTTGCAGAGAACTATAGTCTACAGCCACAGCATGAGGTGCAATCACAATATTACAACTACACACAGGTTTCTATATTTGTGCACATTGCATTCATTCATGTGAATGATAGTATAGAGGATGACATAAAGATCATAAGGGAGATAATTTCTATATTAGTGATGATCGCACTCATTCTATGGAGTTCATGCAAGGTTACTTTCAGGTGTTCTACAATGATTTGGCTAGAAGGTGCATATCGTTAGTCAGCATATCATATGGTCAGATAACTGTGCATCACAATTTAAGAACTCAGAGAATTTCTCTTGGCTGAGTAGGAGGCATAATTTTATAGGTATTCAACATATGTGGAACTTTTGTGAGGCTAGGCATGGAAAGGGGGAGCATGATGGTGTAGGAGCATGTATCAAAAGAGCCATAGTACGAGAAGAGTTAAAGTATAAAGACAATGCAAAGTTGATAGATGCAAAATTGATTGTCGAGTGGTGTAATGCTTCCATGGGTCTAGGTAATGAAGGTAAGTCTTCAGTTTGTATATTTTTTTGGTTGATAGATGATACTAACATTGCACCATATGAGGACTATTCTATACTAATAGGATCAAGTGAGATGCACTCTTTCAGAAGCTCAATTGCAGGTTCATGGAGTATCCATACGCGAAAAAGGTCATGCTTTTGTTCTTCCTGTACAATTCAAGCCTGGGATGAGTGTGAGTCAAAGGAGTGGGTTGAGGAATGGCAGTTAAGTTATCTTAGCCCACTTGACACGTATCGACCCTCGACAGCACTGGAACTAACACAGATGGAATCATCAGTTCACTTTGACCACAAATCAGATCTAGTTCAACCAGGTAATATATCTATTTGCATAGTTTTTGAAATTCCTAATGTCATCTTACTTTGTAGTGTTTTTTTAATGTTGACTAATTTCATCTATTTTGCTACACATATCAATGTAGGGCACGTATATGCAGTTATTGCAGATGAAGATAATGAAGAGGGAACAGATTATTACTTATGTCATTGTGTTGGGGCCAAAAAGAAATTGGAGGCCCCAGTTACAGATGGTGAAAACATCAAATACCCTACAGGCTCAGTGGTTATTACTAGAACATGGCTTAGAAGATACCCACATAAGAGTATTAATGTTTGGCTATTTCAGGGCTTTGACATGCATCAGAAGATTCTTCATTACTCAAACCTTGTCATGGCATCCAATTTTTATTTGATACAGTATCGGGGTAGACCTTTGAACAAGACCTTATGGAAGGTGCGTGAGTCTGACCATGAAGCAATACTTGACACAATAAAGAGTAGAGCAGACCTGGATGGTTCATTGGATTAATTTGTAAGTATTCACATTGATTTTGTAAAGTCATGTTACATTGAGTTGTAAGTATGCACATTAATTTGTAAGGTTTGTCTTTTTAATTTCCTGCTACACTTTTACACATATACACATTTTTACATCATCATGTTATGCTTCATGGGGTTAGACCTAAGTGATGGATGAATTTGATTATGAGAATAAAGTATAAAATCTAGGTAATGTGTAAAATATAGGTGTCTCTAGGTGTCTCAGTTTCTAACTAGATAATAGGTGTCTCTAATTGTGATGTAGAGGCAATGGAATAGTTGGAGGATGGCAAACTAGACAAGGTTTCCTTATGCTCTAAAGCCCAAATTTCATGATCATTATACAAAAGTGGGAACAGATGTTACCGACTCTAAATTCTTCATGGAAAAGGCGATTTTAGATGCTATGGGACCCATTCCAATCATTGCCAAAGGTAGACCAAACTCAGGATTAACACTTACTTCACAAACCTAAGAAATGGCTTGTAGCCCTAAAAAAGGAGAACAGTCCTAATAACTTTTGATACAAATCTTCAAACACAGAACTTGGACAATCAGTAGATACCTATTTAGACTCCCTATCACATATCCAAAACTATTTATAGGTTGTTTTGGACAATATACCCTAACCTATAACTCCTCTCAATGACCTAGAGCCCCAATTAGGCCTAAAATACAAAGAGACCCCCCTTAAATTCACACAAAGAACTCAACCAATGACTTGACCACTTAGTATTCATGCCAAAACTATGAATTTTGTGGGTTTTGTCCTCCTACAATCTGTTGTTCCCAAAAATGCCTCTATGGTTCCTTCTCTGTCTCTAAACATCACCTAACACATGGTTTTGTTAGGTTTCCTCAAAGAAAACTTCTCTTCAGATTTCCTACCAAAAACTCATCATAGCATACTAGAACAAACCTACTACAACCCATTCCACAGATCAAAAGTGAATCAAATCAGTGGAATGGCTAAACAATGCATGTGTCTTAGGTCTTAGGTCTTAGGTGAGGCCACATGAGCTTCCACCTTCATGTGGTTCACCTTGTCAGTATAGAATATTTATATTTATTGAAGCTAAGGGAAGAGCTTTTTCTTAATAGAAAAATTTTATCGACTTCAGTTGCACTAATGGTGCAGGGGCACCTAGGATGTCATGCCTCCAAGAGGAGTCAAAAAATGAAATTTTGTTTTGATTGAGTCAATTGTATGTAATAGGGTCTTCTAAGACCATTTCATTTTTTTTAAGTTACTTTGAGTCATTTGGGGTCAGTTTGAGTCTTTGAGTCCTGTTGCAAAAAAGTGTCAATGTTGTCAAGTTGCACAAAACAACTTTTGCATTTTTGGTGTCCTGCTCCTAATGTGACCAAACTGATAGTTCCAATGCATTAGGATGGGTATGTTTAGGCTAGGTATGGTTCTATTTTTCACCCAAACATGTCGAAACAGTCTGAGTTACATTTTACCAACGATATCCCTGAAGAGTCCAAAGTGTAAAAAGGTAGCAATCTTTGACGAGATGTTACTCAAAAACCATGTCACTTAGAAACATTCCACATGAGGAAACATGATCATGTGGAGTGCCTCTACAATAACCTCTCTCAGTTTTTTATATCTCTGAGGCATTTGCCTGTGGTGAAAGGTTTTCTACTGCCCCAAAAATCATCAGAAGGAGGTAGTGTAAAGTTACAAAGGGGTGTAACTTTCGTCTTGCTCCTGATGAGACCAAACTGACTATTCCAATGCATCTGGATGGGTACATTTACGCTAGGCATGGTCCTATTTTTCACCCAAACATGTCAAAACAGTCTGAGCTACATTGTACCGACGATATCCCTGAAGAGTCCAAAGTGCAAAAAAGTAGCAATCTTTGACGAGATGTTACTCAAAAACTGTCACTTAGAAATATTCTGTCTAAGGCAACACGATCACATAGAGTGCCTCTACAATAACCTCTCTCATTTTTTATATCTCTGACGCATTTGCCCGTGGTGAAAGGTTTTCTGCTGCCCCAAAAATTGTCAGAAGGAGGCAGTGTAAAGTTGCAAAGGGGTGTAAATTTTGTCCTACTCCTGATGCGACCAAACTAACTATTCCAATGTGTCTGGATGGGTACATTTACACTAGGTATGGTCCTATTTTTCACCCAAACATGTCGAAACAGTCTGAGCTACATTATACCGATGATATCCCTGAAGAGTCCAAAGTGCAAAAAGGCAGCAATCTTTGACAAGATGTTACTAAAAAAATTGTCACTTAGAAACATTCTATCTAAGGTAACACAATCACATAGAGTGCCTCTACAATAACCTCTCTCAGTTTTTTATTTCTCTGAGGCATTTGCCCGTGGTGAAAGGTTTTCTGCTGCCCCAAAAATCATCAGAAGGAGTCAGTGTAAAGTTGCAAAGGGGTGCAACTTTCATCCTGCTCTTGATGTGACCAAACTAACTATTCCAACATGTCTGGATGGGTACATTTACGCTAGGCATGGTCCTAATTTTCACCCAAACATGTCGAAACAGTCTGAGCTACATTATACCGATGATATCCCTAAAGAGTCCAAAGTGCAAAAAGGCAGCAATCTTTGATGAGATGTTACTCAGAAATTGTGTCACTTAGAATCATTCTGTCTAAGGTAACGTGATCACGTAGAGTGCCTCTACAATAACCTCTCTCATTTTTTTATATCTCTGAGGCGTTTGCCCATGGTGAAAGGATTTCTACTGCCCCAAAAATCATCAAAAGCAGGCAGTGTAAAGTTGCAAAGGGGTGTAACTTTTGTTCTTCTCCTCATGTGGCCAAACTGATAGTTCCAACACATCTGGATGGGTACATTTAGGCTAGGCATGGTCTTGTTTTGCACCCAAGTGTGCCGAAACAGTCCGAGCTAGATGAAGACATTTTGCCCACCTCATCCTTCAATCATTATAATTGTTCTCAAAAGACATCATCAAAACATTAAAAAACTCCAAGACTTGTAGTTTTAAGTTGATTTCCTCCAATGTGCCAATGTGAGGTTGTTTTTATGGAAAAGGGCACCTTGATTCATGATGTTGAATCTCCTTCCTCCTAGGTGCCAAAATGGATAGTTTAGACAAGAAAAGGTGCCTTAGTATACTTAGCTCATTTCTTAGCAATTTGATGGCTTCAATCACTTGTTCAAACCTAGAGGAGACCATTTTACACTTAGGCGCTAGATCTTAGGATTTAGAACATCTTCCTTCAAGGTGCCAAAATGAGGTTATTTAGACACAAAAGTGTGCCTCCATACAAGATGCTTATTCTCCTTCCACTTAGGCACTCATTCATGATGATCCAAATGACAATAGGCTCCTAGACTTCCTCTGGTAATATTTAGTCATTTTGAAGGTTCTAACACTAGGCACTACAATTGGAAGTGATTTGAAGTTCATTTTCCTCTAGGCACCCAAAATGGATGGTGGAGACAAGAAAAGGTGCCTAGGCTTCTTTTGACAATTTTCAAAGTCTTCCTAAGTTATATTATGTTATATTGACCCTTAGGCGCAAATGGATGATCTAGGATGACTCTAGGTGCATATCCAAGGTGATTTCTTTTTAGGCACAATCTTCACTAAGTTTCAACTTCACTTTACATCAAGGCGCAAAAATGGATAGTTTAGAGAGAGGCAAAAATGCACCTAGAGGTATGATGCTCAGTTTGATGTGTTTGATCAACTTTGATAATCAAGATGAATTACCTCCCTTAAGATGCTCTCCTTTATACTTTGATACATCCTTTCAATATCAAGGTGCAATTTTGAGGTTGTTTGGATGATGAAAGGCACCTTGAGTTCTAGGCAGAGTTTTGAGGTTGTGCAAGTAGAGAAATGCACCTAAGGTCTTAAAGCAAATTTATGCCTAAAACTAAAAATCCCTGAGGTATGACTTATGGAAGCCTATAGCCCCAATGTTATGTTGCATACTAAAATTAGGTAAGACTCAATGTAATCTCATAACCTCACCTTATATGCAAGAGGAATTACATTTAATAACCACAATAGTCATCAGGTGCTCATAAGCATATGATTTTGACTATCTTATTCAAAACAACAAACATACACTTTGCATCCCAATATGGTATAATAACAAGAAATTAAGAAATATTATTGACCAACTCATAAAGAATATGGATCAACATACTCATTTGAATATTTTCAATTGAGCAACTCATAAAGAATATTAATATTTTCTATTCAACATGATGATTCATTTTTTTTAAATACAACTTTTAACTTTTAGTTCCAAAATGAGGTTTAGGTGATACTTGAATAACAATAGCTAGCTTATTAGATCAACAAATATCCTATGTAATACAATTGGACTTTAAATATTTGAAGTAGCCATCTACAAATATCCATTCAAATGTGGATTTATAATGCAAGTATGGATGCCATCAATAAAAAAGATTTATATTAACCAAATATCCATATAGGCATACATCAATATATGTCGATATAAGTATAACATATATACAAAATAGCCGTATAGGCTTACAAGAATGCCATATAGGCATACAATGTTAACTATATGCAATACAAAATATATGTCCACAAATGCCATATAGGCATACAACAAAGGAACACAATAAAAAGTCATTCCCCTCTGGTTGGTGAAGAGAATAGATCACGAGCAGCCTTTGATCTTCTAGGGATGGAGACGCGTATGTGGGTGATCTACTACAAACCCGAGGGCTGCTCCTATTTAGTTCTTCCTGCATCTTTAGCTGTTACAATAAAAAGTATAGACAGTAATATATAGAAATTACATGTTATAAAAAATGAAACATTTAACAAAATAATCACTTACCACTACCATATAATCTATCTCCTCACTTGCCTCAATAGAAGAAATAGGTCATGGTGATGTCATGTCCTATAGAAACCATCCAGATAGAAATTAAACTTCAAATCAATAATCTTTTGATTTTTCAAAAATAAACAACTATACAATGAATGTAAATTGAAATTTACTAATCTGCCTCATATCCCTGTCAATGGCATGGAGCTATGAATTGCAGAGGTCACACTATGCTCCATTGCCCTATGAACATTGGGAGGTGTCTCCACAGCCTACATTATCTGGAAATAAAACAACATTATTCAATTACAAAAACTATAATAGTGATGCAAATCATGGCTCCTAACATACACACACCTTCATCTAAACATGGAAGTACACACAATAATGCACACAAGTCACATACAAAAATCTAGTAAGTATAATTCATTCATTAAACTATTTATTTTATTACCTCCGTGAAGCTTTGAAGTCCACCACCGCTGGCAGGTGTTGCCATGAAATCTCCAATATTAACCGATTCAACATCCAAAATTAGATATTAGAATATCATTCATATAATGATGCTATTCACATGTAATATTTATAATTGTTTACTAGTTACATACCCTGACAGTAGATGATCTAGTGTAATATGCAGGTGGAGAACCACTGAAAACTACATCAACGCTATGACCCTGAAATTTCATTAAAATTATCAAACTAAATTAGTTAATATTGCATTTCAAAAATAAAATTTAATAAATTAAATTCAATAAACTTACTAATATTTACCTGAGTATCAAGGCCGAAAGTCTCACTCAGAAAGGTATCTGTCATCACCATCTGCTTAGCTGCAGATGTAGCCTATGCACCTGCGTCCTGACTATCCATGGGGTCATAACCACAGGCTGACCCGCAAGTCTAACAAGCATGGGGTGGGACCCTACTCCTCACACTATCTCCCAACCCACTCTATGTTGCAGGACTGGCATGCTCTATGATGCTATGGGTCAAGGCACTAATGGACTGAAGTGTATCGACCTCAACACTCTCCTTCACAATGGAAGGGATAGAAACATTCTCATGGGCTGATCTACTAATTACTCATCTCACTGCCCACTGTGGGTCAACAAGTGCCCCTGGTCTATCTTGTGTTGACCCCCCACCTCTACCCTGGAAGTCCCACATATAAAAATAGTTTGGCACATTATTGAGGACAAACTCACAGTAGATTTTCCTTAAAAAGTATTGCAGGACCTCATTATTATTGCATGGAGGATGTTCAAAAACCATCCACCGCCTCTGCCCAAAATTGTCCCTTATCGCTTGGTTGTTGCACCAATGGATAAGGAACCTCTTGCATGTAATGGGTGGAAGTTGATTTGTTTGTGGGTTTGTGAAAATCGAACACAAGTCTAATTTTGTAATTTGTAATTTTTTCATATCTTGGTATGACAGCTTGTTTGCATAATAGTCTCTAAACTCTCTCCTCTTATCCATCCAACTAGATATTTTCTTGCTAATTGAATCTACATTTCATAACATAGATTCAAGAGATTTAGCAAGCGTGGACCTATGCAAGGTTGAAGTGGAAGGATCTTTCAACCTTGCAATTATATCTTCAATTTCTTTTTTATTGTGTTCCAGGGGCATGTTGAGGAATGGATGGAGGAGGTTGTTGTTCCACAGGTATTTCCTCCTCAAGATTTTGTGGATTTTGAGGAGGAGGAGGTGCATTAACATTTCCTGACAATTAATGAAATTTACATCAAAAATCAACTCAAACCTACTTATTTAGAAATAAATTTAAACAAATAAACAAATAAAACTCACTCCTTTGGCATGCTCGACGTTGTGGTGGCATTTTGGCGACGAATTGGTAAGATTTTGGTGTTGAATTAACTTTTCCAAAAAGCAAGCACGCTTCCTAGGGTTTGTAGGCCGTGGGTATAGAGGAGAATAAAGAAATGAAATGAGATGAGATGATAAGCTTTTTTTTATTATTTATAATAAGTCATAACACACTTGCGTTATGCATTAATTTTTTTTTAAAACAATTTGGCCACTTTTTGGCCCCCCAATGTTTTGCACTTACCCAAAGATAAACTATGAATCAATGATTAATTAACTTAAGAATGAGTGCAATATATAGCAGGAGATGAGCTCCATGCAAGACTGTGACTCAAAGATGAACTACCACAAAGTAACCGCTAAAAAAAGAGGCAGTGAAAGAAACGTTAAACTGTTGTTTCACCATTCCTTATTTGCATGAAGGAAGGCAGTGAAAAAGAGAGCAACTGATGCTCAATCAACTCATTAGTTAGCTTATAGTTAAAGACGCTAACACCCCCCCTTAAGTCTAACTAAGGAGACAAAAAAAAGAGGAAAGAAGATAGCCAAAGTGAGAAAAAACTCCTAACCATTTATTCAAACTAAAGAAGAAAGCTGCAACTCCCATGAAGAACTACAAATAAAACCACAAACAGGACTATATTAGAGATATAGAAACCACTACACATATTCTGCATTGCTCAAATGGATGAACATATAGGTACACGGTCTCTGAATACAGAAACTGATGGTTTGAAGACAGGGAGAAATGATTCTGCAAAGATGTGCTCCAAAGAACTGCATAGATTCCCTCCGGTTGGGATGATGCCATTGTTTATCCAATGCTCAGTATTGTCCTGCTAGAAAGAAACTCTGGAGGCACTCAGGATGCAACTCTAGAATCTCATGTAGATCAGAACTTAGAATAGAAGAAAACTTTTGGCTGCCATAGGAGGAAAAGTTGCAAAACTCTGGTAGTTTATTGGCAACTTTTATCCTAAGTTTGTTTATCGAGAAGCAAAATAAAAGAAACCTATCCTAGATGCTTTAAGCAAAACCCCCATATGGAACTTTATATAAGTTTGATTTTTACAAAGCTCCAAATTTTCCCAGATCTTTATCATGCGGTGCTCGCAAAACACATACAATTTTTAAAGAATCAATAAGGAAGAAAGCAAGGAGAATGCAAAGAAAAATTAGGGGAAGAAACATGCATGCATCTAGAAACAAAGGTTTACATCTACCTCCATTGTGGTGAAAATATTCACAGAAATCTACCTGTAGAATGAAGAGACGAACTCACTTGCAAAAGACAGATCGATCACGCCATTAGCAGATCACTCATAAACATGCAATAAATTTGCACAATATACAAATGAATTTGCACTCATACCAGACTTAGCTCTGATACCATGTTAAATTTTAGTTAAACCTGTGAAAACCAGGAATACTAGTAGAGAAGCGAATTACATGATTGCACAAATTAATTGACATGAAAGATAAACTGTGAATCAATGATTAATTAACTTAAGAATGAGTACAATATATAACAGGAGATGAGCTCCATGCAAGATTGTGAGTCAAAGATGAACTACCACAAAGCAACCGCTAAAGAAAGAGGCAGTGAAAGCAAAGTTAAACTGTTGTTTCACCATTCCTTATTTGCATGAAGGAAGGCAGTGAAAAAGAGAGCAACTGATGCTCAGTCAACTCATTAGTTAGCTTATAGTTAAAGACGCTAACATTTATGAGGAGTCTTGCATCCATGGAAATCATTAAAAGACATCATTATGAGTTTTGAACTTGAGATCCTAAGTAAAATCAAGCTCATAATACTCTCACGTCCATTGAAGATGATTGCACTGGAATCTAGAACTAAGGGCCCAAGCAAATCTGAATTTTAAATTTGTATGGTATTCATATTAAGCTCGAGAGAAATCTCCATAGAATGACATGTCGAGTGCATACTTGACTGTCAATCCTTATCAAAAAGAAAGGACCCTTGAATTTTTTGGATGGACTATCTATGCAAATTATGGATTTGACCCAAGTCTACAAATCTAAACTTATGTGTGTGGATCAAGTTTGTGCTAAAATTTGAAGCTTAATCTCCAATTCATCCAAAAGCTTGTGATTTGTTCTACTTGATTGGACCTTTGAGGAATTTGTAAGGTAGTGTGCATTCTCCCTTGCTGAAACCTCTAGGATATGAATTTAATTGAAAGTTTAGAAAAGATAAAAGTAATAGGAAATCTTGCAAAGAATGCTCTAGATGTGGATATAAGCAAGTAATGCAATCATAAATCCAAGTATGCGCTAGATCTCTAGATATTAGACAAATGTTTATATGATCAGATGCCTTGAAAATGAACTAGGGCTAGCCCTTAAATACAAATCCAAAGGTCACAAGTGAAACATTCATACTTTGAGTAGACACACAATGGGTAGTGAGAAGGGTTAGGTTGGCCCCAAGTTTGAATTTGAAATATAAATGTTTTAGGTTCATTTTCACAAATCATGGAATTGACTTGTGTCAATCGAACAAACTACAAATCTAAACTTGGGAGGAAATGGGAAAACTGAAGATTAGGACTGATCCCTAAAAAGGAGTGTAAATTGGATTAGGTAAGGTTTGGGTTATATGCTAACTCTTAAAAAATATCTTGCCACTTGTACATTTATATCTGCGTAAAAATAATTGAATCAAAATGAATCCAAAACAAAAGGAAAAATCCAAAAGAATAAGATTCCACAAGTTTGGACGATACAAATATACATAAATAAATTTATTTCTATTTTTTTATTAAAGTGCTTAGCTACACCTTAGAATTATGAGTTCGACCTACTATATTATTTAAAAAAACAAAAAAACAAAAAGCATTTGGCTTCATGGTACATAGAATAATAGACAATTAAAGAATGCCAAGTGGTTGTAGTATGGTAAAATTTTGAAATAAAGTAGTTTGATGAATTTGAATTATTTAGGGGATCGAGATTTATATGCTTGTAAATCATTCTACTTAAACATTATCTATTTGAATGATCTAATTTTACACCCCATTCACAATGGTAAATATTTGTCCTATTTTTTTACCAAATTTGAGTTTTGACTGTTGAAATTGATGATGTTTAAACCCACTCTATTTAAATATTATCCACTTCAATGGTCAAACAGTCAATAACAATTTTACACCTCATTCACAACAAAAAGTGGTAAATATTTGTCTTATTTTTATTGACCAAAATTGACATTTGACTGTTGAAGTGGATGATATTTAAGAAAAAGTGTTCACATCAGCCAAAAAGAAACTCATTGGACGAGAAGTTCCTGAGATTTATTTATTAGGCCGATAGGCTTTCCCCTAGAGAGAATTCGAACATCAGTATACTGTAATTGACGGTCTTTCACATGCTGTGCGTACGCCTTTGACGACCATTGAAGCAATTCAAGCCGTTGAAGTTAAATTCAGAAACAGTGAGTGTCATTCGAGTGGGACCGAATACGTTTTCATTACGTTCGGAAAAGATTTATCAATACAGCGTGATCTGTTTGGTCCCTAGAAATGATGGGAGAGGTGGACCAATTTCGTAGAGGAGAGTCAGGAAAATGGCTCTACCTACTCGTACAAGGAAAGAATGTGGGAAGAGGAGGGAGCCGGTGATGATAACAAGTGACCTTTACGGAAGAAGAAAGACGGCAGAATGTGAGGTGAAGGCACTTCGAACACAGCTTCAGCTTATCGTGTAAGAAGAGCCGTGTAAGAATGGAGCGAAGAGTGTACGTCACCAAGACAAGGGAGACGAAAGAATGGGGAAATGAGCAGCATGGAAACAACATAAAATGATATGTCATTGTCATATCAACCATATGCAATACACAGATTTTAGAGATTTTCAGTCACTGAACTGTATGCAATTGACTGAAAAGTCATCAAGACAAGCAACGGCAAAGAATGAGGAATTGAGCAGCATGGAAGCATCGTAGTAGTAAGTAGGAAAGAAGGACCAAAAATGATGTCGCCATTGTCATGTCAGTCACTGAACTGTATGTAATACATATAGATTTTAGAAATTTTCAGTCACTGGACCATATGCAATTGACTGAAAAGTCACCAAGACAAGGGAGGGGAAAGAACTGCGAA
This sequence comes from Cunninghamia lanceolata, assembly GCA_027924645.1. Taxonomy (NCBI): domain Eukaryota; kingdom Viridiplantae; phylum Streptophyta; class Pinopsida; order Cupressales; family Cupressaceae; genus Cunninghamia; species Cunninghamia lanceolata. Next base: position 16,552,046 of record BSBN01000430.1, on the reverse strand, counting down.
ATGAGAAGCATGGAAGCATCAAGGTAGTGAGCAGGGAAGGAGAACAGAAAATGATGATGTCATTGTGATGTGAGTCACTGAACCTTATGCAATACACAGATTTTAAAGATTTTTAGTCACTCGCATATATTTCAATGACTAACCTGATAATGACATCACCAAGGTTTTAAAGTTACGGTGATCAACTCTAGTTAAAGAATTTTCAAAAAAGTTGACATATTAAAAAAAAAGAGAAGTGTCACTTTCTAGGCTAGCGAAATATTGCAATAATAGAATTTGTTTTATTTTATAATATTGTTTTGCTAATAAGGATTGTAATATTCATCTAAAAAGAGATAAATGAAGGAATTGATTTAGCATGAGCAAACAATTGACAAAGGAAAAAATAATATTAACTCATGGAAAATGTTTTAAATGGATAGATAATTTTTACATTGAAGTTGGAACACAGGGACAACATGTAAAGTAAAATCCAATGGATATAATTTGGAACCATGAAGAAAATAAAATCAAAGAGAATTTAGATATTGTACAAACTTTAAACTCCATAGACTTGTAAATTATAAAAAAAATCAAACCATTATATTTTAACTTTCAGGTATTTAATAGTATATATAGTATATTAATAAATATTAATTTATATTTAATAATATAATCAATATATTAATATTAATACTAATATTTAATTATTGACTATGTTGAAAAATATAATAATGGCTAATAAAATATAAAATATCTTATTTTAAGAGGAAGGATTAAGTAGAAAGAAATATGATGGAGTGAATGCGATCGGACGTAGAGCAGGGCAGACCTAGGGTTTTCTCACAGGAGGAGATTTGTTGAATATTAGGAACACTGAGAGGGGGGTGAATCAGTGTTCCATAAAACTTATCATGCACTTTCACTTTTAACCATTTTCCAAAATTAATTAAACAAAAGCACAATATGCAAATGAATAGCAACCACAAAGACATAACACATGGACACCAAGATTTTTATGTGGAAAATCTGAAGGTGGGGAAAAACCACAGAGAGGATTAGCTCTCAATATATATTGCAATCTTCTACAAATGGTGATGTTCAGGCTTGGTCACTCCACGGGCCTAGAACATGCTGGCTCACTGCCATGAAGTACAACTAGGTCTAGCATGCTGCCTCAACCCTAGATCTAGAAAGATTGCAATGAGGGTTGTTAAACCCTAATGGTTTCTTACTGTCAGGTTCACTGGCTTTAATGCCAAGTACAAGTGAAATTATATAAGAAATATGAATATTGCAAAAGCATCTGTCAACATGCTAGGGTGCAGTCACTTAGAAACTGAATACTATATCTTGAGTCTTCATCCTTGCTGATCTTCTATCTCTACTCTGCTATTTTCATGCTCGCATTGATCACATCACACATTCGCATTCTTACACTTGAAATCCATCCTCTATTTATATCCGCAATTAAATCTTTCTCATGATCAGGTCAGCAACCAAAATATGAAATGTATAAACAAATAGTTGTACTCTGTCAGCTTGATCTTGTGAACAATCTGTAATGCAGACTCAGACAAATGAGTACAAGTCTTCACATAGCTCAGCCTCAATGATATCAACACTTAGATTGATTATCCAGATGATATATCTTCTCCACATAAGGATCTAACATACCACTTGGTCTATTCTTTAAGAACATACTTGACAATTTCATCTATCACATCACAACTCACATTGCGGACCAAATGAGACCTCACAATTCATATCCAATGTTCATTACTAACCACTTGACATACCTTCAGAACCGCAAAGCATGATATCAACTTGTGACAAGATGCAGACCATCATAACTCAGACTCAGTCATAGTCAAACTTTGTCAAACACTGTAGTGATACTCAACATCTTGCAACTATCTTTTCGGTGGACTTCAGATCTCACAACTCTAGATTTAGACACTTCATACAAGTGTTTACAACACCCTATAACCACATAACAAAATATTCACTTGCGGAGAAATGCGGACCATTATATTGTGCCCTGTTCACTGTCTCTATTATACCTCTATTCTTTGAGACTTAGACATTTTATCCAAATGACTTTCAGAGGAAGTCAGGACTTGATCACTGTAATATAGCAATAACAAAAAACTATGAACATTATATTTGAGTTGCATTTCTAGGTCTTCATCTACGAAAGCACACTGATCCACTTTCTGTCCCTTACTTTGTTTCTTGCTCATACTTAGTCATTTCTGTCAACTGGATCTGAATTCCAATAAGACCTTCTGGAGTTATGTCTTCTTGTCATGCTGAAGGGATCTCTGAGCCTTGTTTCCATCAATGACAACATACAAGTCCATACCGGAGTAGTATCTCTTGCCAACAAGATCAACATGGAGGTTGAGGTGACAATTGCAAGGGATGTGGAAGAGCTAGATAGAACTGCTATCATCGAATGCATCATTGGGAAGAAGCTCAGCACAAGCAAGACAAAGGATTGGATCGAGCAACATCGGAAGGTGTCTGCAAAGTTTTTTTCATTACTGAATAATTTCTTTGTGGTCAACTTTAGCACTGAGGATGATCGACATCAAGTCCTGACCAACATCACGTAGAATATCGATGGAGCACATATCTATGTTCAAAGATGGACAGCAAATTTCAATCCAAAATACATGTCACCGGTAGAGGATCTGATTTGGGTCTGGTTATATAACCTCCCCCTAGAGTACTGGTCAGGAGACTACCTGTATAAAATTGGGGACAAATTGGGAAGAGCACTGGATGTGGACATGCGAAATGGAGTGTCGGTCTTCTTTACAAGAATTAAGCTTCTGGCAATCCAAAACATACCAAAGACCATCATTCTGAAAATAGTGCCAAGGGAATGGCTCCAAGAAGTGGAGATAGAGGAGAAAAGGTTTTATTGTATGCGTTGTGGAAGAAGAAACCACAATTTAAAAATTTGCTACAAGCCTGTGAATAGGCAATGGACCCAAAAGAAGGTAGGTGATCCTAGGGCATTGAAAGATGCAAACACCCATTCAAATGGAAACATGGAAGTACTCAATACTCTAAGGAATGGAAAGGATGAGGAGTAGAGGAAGGCCCATAACACTCCCGCAAAAGATAATGAAGAAGCATTGGGGAAAGTGTGGCCCAGGGAAAAGAATGTATCTCCTTCGAGCGCATGCCAGAACACCCCAATTCATCCCACTTGAGGAGAAGGGATGGAGATATCCCTGAATTAAGTGAGGGGTATTTCACCAGTCCCAAGGATGTTTATGTGTGAACCAGAGGCACCTCCCTATTTGGGATTGGTGGAGCCAAAGAATTGCATATTGAAGAAGGAGAAATTGAGAAATCAGATTATGACAATGAAGACTCGAGCAGAGAAGAATTGGCCATCATAGACCCATGAAGGATTAGTCAATCTTCTGCCAAACTGCTTGACGACCAAGGAAAGAGTGGAAAACAAATAGGAAGGAAATCCAACAGACAGAAGAGGGAAGAAGAGGCTTCAGAGGGGAGGTATCCAAGCATCAAAACTTACATAACCAGATCCAAGGGAGCAAGGTCCTCCCTTGGAGGCCAATGAGGATCTCCACTTGGAATGTCAGGGGCTTATATGCCCCTAACAAATTACACCTAGCGAGGTATCATTTTGAGAACATGAAATCAGACATTTTCCTACCGCAAGAAACCAAATTAGGAAAGGAGGATGTTGATCACTTTCTAAAATATTGTTGGCAATGGAATGGGCTCTTTTAGGGGGCTTTGGGATCAGCTAGTGGTTTGGGGGTTTTGTGGAATCCCAAAAAAATGAAAATCAATGCAATGAATATGGAAAGCAATTTGATAGCTGTTGAGGTTTTGCCATTTGATCAATTAGACAAATTTGTCTTATTTAATGTTTATGGCTGACTAAGTTTGAGGAGAAGAAGGCTCTTTGGTCCACTCTAACAAATGCAATCAGATCCTTGGGTGCAACTAACATCATCCTAGGGGGTGATTTCAACGCCATCTTGAGTATGGATGAAAAATGTGGTGGTTTGCATAGAGTCAATAGAGTTATGATGAATTTTAGACACTTCGTGGGGGAGGCTGACCTTTGTGATTATCCTTTGTGTAATGGCTACTTCACATGAACGAATAGATGTGTTGGTTTCACAACCATCTCAGAAAGACTCGATAGGTTCCTTGTTTCCAGTCAATGGTTGCAATCAGATGACTGACTGGAATCAATAATAGAACCCATTTCATTATCGAATCATTACCCGGTCTCACTTTGGATTGGCACTACCACAACTCTGTCCAAGGGCTACTTTAAGTTTGAGAGCATGTGGTTCCGAGATTTAAACCTACTAAGGATGTCAGAGGAATGGTGGCTTGAATATAAGGACTCTAGAGGAACAATGAGCTTTCAGTTTGTACAAAGACTTTGAAGGCATATCAAAGGAAGGTTAAAAGAATGGAATAAAAAAGACTTCAAAAATATATTCAAGGAAAAGGAAAGGGTTGAGTAGGCTTTAGAAGAGCTAAATGAAAAGGTGATTCAATTTGGAATGTTTGTGGAGGACTTTGAGCTAGAAAAAAAGTTGAAATTAGAACACTCATAATTGTTGGCTCGCAAGGAATCCTATTGGCGTGATAAGGCAAGAGATATGTGGCTCACTACTAGAGACCGCAATACCAAATTCTTCCACATGTTGACAAAAATGAAGAGAAGTTTCAATCAAATTTAGGAGGTTGATTTGGAGGACGGAAGGGTAACATGCTACAATGAAGAAGTAGAACAAGAGATAGTCAGATACTTCAAACCCCTCCTTGCTCCCGCTGGGGCCCATGAGGCCTACAATATGGAGGACATGTTGGACTTCATCCCTTGTTAGGTTACTATTGAAGACAACATGATGCTCACTTGCCCCTTCATAGTGGATGAGGTTAAGACTGTTGTCTTCCAAATGCAACCAGATAAGGCACTTAGGTTAGATGGTTTCACTTCTCTCTTCTTCCAAAAATGTTGGCACTTCATCGCCAATGGTTTGTGGTTATTTGTGGAGGATTTTAGAAAAAAGAAAAAAATTGTTAGCGACATCAATAATACCATTATCACTCTCATTCTAAAGAACAAATGCTATTCATTTGCGGATTACCAGCCTATTTCACTTTGCAATTGTATTTACAAAATTCTTGCCAAAGCACTCTTGAATTGGCTAAAGAAGGTGTCACCTTCAATTATCTCCAAGGAACAAAATGGCTTCACTCCGGGTAGGAACATCATGGACAACATTATCCTAGCTAATGAGACCGTCCACTCAATATCTAAATAGAGGCTCAAGGCAATGATCTTAAAGTCGGATGTTAGCAAGGTGTATGATAGAGTCTGTTGGAGATTTTTGCTCAAGGCAATGAAGAAATTTAGTTTTGATGACCAGTGGCTTGACTAGATGTTCCATTGCATATCAATTGTTCATTTTTCCATTTCTATCAATGGGTCCTTATGCAAATTCCTTGAATCAACTAATGGCCTCTGACAAGGTGACCCCCTTTCATCGACTTTATTTTTTATTATGTCCGAAGCCATGAGTAGGTCCTTCAAGCAAGGGCAAGCTATGGGCAGATGGAAAGGTGTGTGTGTGGCCAATGATGTTGAGAATATCACTCATTTCCAATTTGCCGATGACACAGCTCTTATTGGTGAGGCGACGATGCTTGAGGCAAAGGTAATCAAAAACATATTAGATCTCTACATACAAGTCTTAGGGAAGAATTTGAATATAGATAAGTCTGAAATATTTTTCTTTAACACAAAGCTCTTTATTCAATGATGCATCTTGGGCTTCCTTGGCTTTAACACTAGTTCATTGCCCATGTGATACCTTGGGGCCCCTCTTTTTTTTGGTCAATGACATACTCGATTGTGCAAGGATGTGTCCAACAAATGTCATGATAGGGTTGCATCATGGAAAATGAAATGGTTGACTCTTGCTAGGCATATTGCAATGATAAGATCAGTCTTGATAGTGACTCCCACCTTTGTTATGTCATGTTTCTTGCTCTCCAACAAGGCAGCAGGTTGAATTGAAGGCATTTTAAGAATATTTCTATGGAAAGGGACAAGAGATGAAAGTAAGATCCCTCTCATAAGCTAGGAGAGAGCATGTATGATGAAGGATGAGGGTGGTGCAAACTTGAAAAGATTAAGAAAATAAAACTTGGCATTGGGGGCTGAGCTACTCTGGAAAATGCACAAGGAGCCACACAGACTATGGTGTAGAATCTTACAAAGCAAGTACATGGACAATGGTGACCCAAATAGAGTCCTTACCATTGCAAATATGTCTGGGGGTTCTACTATTTGGAGATTCATGTGGAAATGTAGACCAATTATCACAAAGCATCTGTCATGGAAAACTAACAATGGTTTGTCTACGGAGTTTTGAGAGGATTCGTGGGAGTTGCATCTTCCTTTTGGGGAGATGGATGGTATGGAGGAAGGAATTGAATATATGAAGAGCAGATTTGGAACTAAAGTCACAAATTATATAGTGGAGGTCATGTTGATTGCTCGAGATGCATTTGGGTGGGTAGATATTGGTGGCCTACCTCTCTCAAACAAATTCAAGATAGCTTTTCTTTTGGAGATGTCAAAGAGGAAAGTCATGATCAATGTTAATCCAGATCACATCTTTTGGAGTGGTGCCAAATCTAGGGAATACATGACAAATTTGGGTTATCAGATACAACGAGGAACTTCAGGGGTTTCTAATTGGCCCCGTTGGGCATGTTGGCACATAGTGGTACTCCCGAAAGATAACTCTTTCTTGTGGATAGCTCTTCACAAACACATTCTGACTGGGGATCATCTGAAGAAAATTGAAATCTTTGGGCCAAGTAGGTGCTTCATGTGCAAAGCAGGAGAAGAAATAGTGGATCACCTTTTGGTTGGTTGTCCCTTTTCCTCCTTGTGCTAGGATTGGACACAAGAGAGACTTGGCTAGAGTGGATCAAGATCACGAGACATTGTGGCTATGATTAATGGTTGGCCATGGATGTATGACTGTAATGTGGTAAAATTTGGATTGGTTTAGTTTAGTGTTTGAATCCTCCTTTCACCAATTACATTCAAGGACCTTCAGATCAAGTGGCGGAGCACTATCAGGTCCTTGGTCACTCACGAATGTAGGGAAGCTTGGATTAGGGTATTTGATTATCAATTTTCCTTCTCTTATGCTCAATTATCCATCAAAACCCTAATTATGCAAATACAGTAGTAAACAGATCAATAACAAAAAATGCTTCTCTAGAAAGATGTAAAATAACAAATAACTATGCACCTATTTTCTAGGTTCCAAGGTGGAAAAGTCAGGGACAAAAGAGTGGACACCCACATGTCCAAGGCCCTACTTTTTGTCAGGATCTGGAGACTCAATCTGTATCTTGTTTCTATTATTTTAGAGATTTTCTCGTCACAGAACTTCGAGGACTAATGAATGGGCGCCCTAGTCTACGATACTCTTTTTTCTTCTGTTCTGCAATTTTGACACTCCAATATACCCTCCTACAACTTCACTTTGTCTGCATCATCAACCTATAACCTGCAACGATGAAAACTTTGGGAGGGGGTTGTGGTGTTTAGGAGCTTGCCTTAGTCAAGCCCCAAAAGGACACTTAAGTCTTCCAAACACCTTTGTCAAATAGAGAGTGCATGCCCTTCTGAGGCAGAGGCAAAATCCAAATGAATAAATGATCGCAAACACTAAAAATGTCACCTTATAATGAAGATCTCATGGGAGGAAGATGCTCTTCATTCCATGAGGAAATGGATGCTCAAATCTGTAAACACAAACACATAAACAACACAAATCTACTTTTGCAACACAATGAAAGCCTTGAATCACTTTGAGAATGCATAAACATAACAATTGTCATATAGTAGTCATCCAGTTTACAAATGAATGCCTAAACATGCTTTTATATGCAACTAGAAACATTCCCGCCAAGATTTTGTAAATTCAAAATTACCGTGTCAGCCTAGGGACCAAATAATAGTCATAAACTGACACTAGAAATTTGGGCCTGACCCAAAATAGGGTAGGACTAGGGCACGAGTGCCCAAGTCCTCCCCCCTATTTTGGGCAAGGTTAGGTTCAAGGGGTCTCCCTAGGCCCCATTTGTCATGATACCTAGGGTTCATTCCATCGGGATGTCAAATTATGATGTAAGATGTCCCAAATGCGCACTAAAGACTTGGGACCTAAACCTAAAGAGGGAAAAGTCCCCAAGGGGATATTTTTTGACATTACATTTAGCCCCTGCTTTAATGTATGTATAAATGCAAGGCCAATACATGCATTAAAGTACGGTCACAAACACAACAAACATGCCAAGCATGGAGAAGACATGCCAATCACATAGAAGACAATAATAGGCACACAAAACATAGAGAATACAGTAAATGCATAGAAGACACATTAATACATAGAAGACACATTAATGCATGGAAGACAGAAATGATTTATTTTCTTTTCTTTTTCTGATATATATGAAATGCAGATGCAAATACTGGAAAGTAAACAAACCTCCCATAATGCAGGATGCACTCATCGCGTAGGTCTTTAAATTGCATATATGGGACAACACACACGCAATACATGAAAAACCTCCCAAAATGTAGGATGTACTCATCGCACAAGTTTTTAAATTGTATATGGGGCAACAGACACACCACACAAAGAAAGCACGCCAAACACACACACTTGAAGACACGAAGAAAACATGGCAGACAAGCGTGTTCCCTATTTCTAGGCTCATCGCCATCTCAGGCACATTACAGGCACACACCGACGATTGGGCTTTGCCATAACAATTGTCAAATACACGCTTAAGGGTTGAGTTAGTCACAGAACTACTCCCCGCCTCCGCAAAGGACTTTTGAAAATGACAGGTTGTGCAATCTGCTCTAAGAAATACACCATCCCCGCCTCTGCAGAGGGCATAAGAAAAATGATATTCTCGTTATCCCACCTCTGTAGAGGGTTTACATGATTGATTGATTGATTGCAAACAAACTCAAGATGCAGGATGCACTCATTGTGTAGGTCTTTAAACTACATCTGAGGACAAGCACATAGCTAACATCTACAACAGACATCTTACCTTAAATATGCCCCCACCTTAGGGTGGTTGATATCAGGTATCAATATCAAGCACGTTAAGGTAGGGAGAAAACACACAAGGGAACACAGGCTCTCACAAAGCCCATGCCCCCCGAAGGTGACATGTACTTCACAATCACCAAATGTTCCCACAAACACATCCCTGCAAGAAACATGTTAGTGTCTACAAAATCATGATAAACAACAACATCAATGCATATGATTAACCACACAAAGAGCCAAGGTTATACTACAAATTTAGAGTTTGAGGATAACCGTGGGGCTACATCACGAAGCTCTTTGAATCGAGTACCACCAAGGCTAGATTCAAAGACAAACAAAGGTGCATAGAGAAGCAGTATTCTTAAGGTTTGTAAATGAGAACAGACCATCAAAATCACTACGCAGAAAGCACAGAGTGCTTCTACTAGCCAAGCATCAAATAATTTATTACAACCCCATCATCATATTAGGAAACAAATCCATTTTTTGATTGCTCTCGAAAGGGACACTAGGTCCACATTAGTATAAATGTTAAATTCATCATCCACCCGCTAGATAGAAACACTAGAGGAAGGGAAACAATAAGTAAGAGAGGAGAAACAAGTGTCTTAGGGACAGTCACGTAGGAGGGTGCCCCCAAGTCACTAACCGCAATGCTATGTCCGTAAGACACAACACACAACAATGAAATCAAAGAGGCAATATAGAAGAATGATGATACAAATAGAAGAAGGTCACAACAGAGGCGATCTCCTGGTATACCAAACCTTATGGGAGAATCAAGGGTCATCCCAGGAGGGCTAAACAACACATAACACATCACAAGGGAAGCACATCATGAGAGAGATAAAGGGTTAGAGATACTTACCTATAGGATCTTCATGCTAAGTCTCATCATCAAGTAAATCATCATCATCCCCCCACTCCCATATTTTAGAGGAAAGTGGGACATAAGGTACCATAGCCCAATTCATGTCTTTCTCATCATGTTCATTGTTAGGATCATCTTTGTTTGGTTGAATGTTAGGATCAATGTTTTCTTGTTGAGATGCAAGGTTTATGGCATAAGCTTGTCTTCTTCTTCTTCTTTCTCTTGCTTTTCTATTTCATTTTCTTTTACCACTTATCTCTTGTAGGATAGGGCTTTTCTCTTTCATAGGTTTGTGCAATTTACAAGATGAAGCATTGGGATCAAACCTCATTCGTCGTAGTGGAATACTTTGTTGTCGGCAATGACCTCCTGATTATTCTAAGGATTCTGAGGGAGGAACCTCAACATAGAGACCTTGTCCTTTCGGTCTAAAGTTCTCTTCACATGTGGGTTGTTTATCTTTTGTCATTTCTTGTATAGAAGGACCAGGCATTAGGTGTAAAAGTTTCACTTTGTAATTTCTATAGCTCAAAAAGTTCAATTCTATTCGCAGCTCCAGTTCCTTTTCAGTTTTATCCCAAAAGTAATCCAATATGCAATATTTTTTCTCAACCAAAGTTTTATACTTATTACGAGGGACAGTAATCACACGGCCATCAAAACAGAATTTTAGACGATGGTGAATTGTTGAAGGGATAGCTTTCATTTCCTTTAACCAAGGGTGTCCCAATTTAATACAGAAGAGGTCAGAAACAGGGACAACATCAAACCATTGTTTGACATGTTTTTCAAATAGTGTTACCAACAATGATATCTTCCCAGAAGTGTTTATAAAGGTTCCCTTATGTGTTTTGATCATCATATTTGAAGGGTCATAAGAACCTTGCATTAAATGATGTGTAAAGAGGAACTCTTCAGTGGAAACATTAGTCATGTAATTAGGATCAATAAGAGTTCCATCCACAAGATTTTCCATTATTTTCATAGTGATGTAAAGAGGTCCTTCAGTGTCTCCAATTGTTCTATCATGAGGTGTAAACACAATTTCAGGTTCAAGGGCCTTTCTTTTCATGTAAGGCGTAGGAGGGAATCTATTGTTGTTGTTGTGATTATAGGCCATGTGTATATGCTCAAATCAATGCAAAATGAGATTTTGAAAGCTTTTCAAAATTGGTGCAAAAGACAAATGCAAAACTATATGTAAAAATGGCCTTAAATGCTTGATTTTTTGTACTTTTTCAATGCAAATAAGTGAAAGAAAAGGGTTTTGTAATGATTTTTTTTAGGGGAAGAAAATTGAATGTTTGATATCAGTCAAATACAGCAATAAAATCTTTTACAACACACTCTTGATGCAAATCTAAGATGACGACAAGTCAAAATATATTGAAAATATGCTAAAATATGCGATTTTTTCACCAAATCTCAATGCAAAAGAGCATGAAAAAGGGTGTTGTGAGGAAAATGATGATGGAAAGAAAATTATATCAGTAATAACAGCCATTTAATGCCAAAATATCTGTCACAACACACTTGTAGTGCCACTCAAGATCAAACCCTAGTGAAAATATAGCAAAATTTGCAATTTTTTCACGATTTTTCAATTCCAAGACCTAGAAAAAGGGGTGTTGTAAATAATTTTAGGAGGTGTAGAAAATAATAAAAATTTTATTAGTCACCTCAATCCATAAAATTTGTCACAACACACTTGGAGTGCAAACTATGCCAAACCCTCGGGCAAAAATAGCAAAAATGTGCAATTTTTCACCAAATTGTCAATACAAGAGCCCAATAAAAAGGTGTTGTGAATATTTTTAGGAGGGGAAGAAAATAATACCCTGATATTAGTCAATTAATTCAAAAATATTCTTCACAACACACTTATGGTGCAAATTTAGAGAGTTGATAAGGCCAAATCTAGTGAAAATCAATGTTTTTCAATCCCTAGGTTTGAGATCTTGATGTAAAATGCTATATGAATGTTTTGCAAGCTGATTTATGATGAAAATTAAATTCTCTCAGATCTAAAAAGGATTTCCAATCTCTAACATGCAAAATGCAAGTGCAAATCTAGTGAAAAATCAATGAAAATGTTAGTTTTTGTTGAATTTTCCTATGCAAAAATGCAAATATTTGAAATCTAAATGTAAAGTTGTACTAAAATGTAAGACTACAGCCAAATAAAAATTTGAATGAGTCTCTAAAATCAGTAGAAAAATCTAAAACAAGATTTTACCTACAAACCCTAGATTTTGGAATTACTAGGTTATATGCAAAATTTAAAATTTTCAACAAAACCCTAGCAATTTTATGATAAAAAAGCAATGAAACTAATGAATTCCTATAATTTTATGTAAATTAAATCAGATCTAAAGCAAAAAATTAGAAATTTAATGAAATTTAAATTAATTGATGCAAATTAGAAACCCTAACATGTAATTTTTTTCCAATTTTTCCAAATTTTCAATTTTTTTTGTAAATTTTCCCAATGCAATAATATGAATAAATCAACCCAAATCTAAAGTAAAACAATCAGAAAGGTGCCAAATTCAATTAAAACATAGGTTCACCAAAATGTAATGTGGTAATATTTGGATTGTTTTAGTTTAGCGTTTGAATCCTCCTTTCACCAATTACATTCAAAGACCTTCGGATCGAGTGGCAGAGCACTATTAGGTCCTTGGTCACTCATGAATGTAGGGAAGCTTAGATTAGGGTATTTGATTATCAATTTTCCTTCTCTTATGCTCAATTATCCATCAAAACCCTAATTATGCAAATACGACAGTAAACAGATGAATAACAGAAAATGCTTCTGCAGAAAGATGTAAAATAACAAATAACTATGCACCTGGTTTTGAGGTTCAGAGGCAAAAAATTCAGGGACAAAAGAGTGGACGCCCAAGTCCAAGGCCCTACTTTTTTCTAGGATCTGGAGACTCAGTCTGTAATTTATTTCTGTTGTTTTAGATATTTTCCTATCATGGGACTTCAAGGACTAATGTGTAGGCACCCTAGTCCAGGGTGCTCTTTTTTGTTCTATTCTGCAATTCTGACACTCCAATATGCCTTCCTACAACTTCATTTTGTTTGCATCATCAACCTATAACCTACAACCATGAAAACTTTGGGAGGGGGTTGTGGTGTTTAGGAGCTTGCCTCAGTGAAGCCCCAGAAGGACACTTAAGTCTTCCAAACACCTTTGTCAGATAGAGAGTATGTGCCCTTGTGAGGTAGAGGCAAAATCCAAATGAATAAATGATCAAAAACACAATAAATGTCACCTTGTAGTGAAGATCTCATGGGAGGAAGATGTTCTTCATTCCATGAGGAAATGGATGCTCAAATCTACAAACACAAACACATAGACAACACAAATATGTTCTTGCAACACAATGAAAGCCTTGAATCACTTTGAGAATGCATAAACATAACAATTGCCATCTAGTAGTCATCTAGTTTACAAATGAATGCCTAAACATGCTTTTATATGCAACTAGAAACATTCCCACCAAGATTTCGTAAATTCAAACTTACTGTGTCGGCCTTGGGACCAAATAATGATCATAAACTGATACTAGAAATTTGGGTCTGACCCAAAATAGGGTAGGACTAGGGCACGAGCGCCCAAGTCCTCCCCCCTATTTTGGGTAGGGTTAGGTTCAAGGGGTCCCCCTAGGCCCCATTTGTCATGATACCTAGGGTGCATTCCATCGGGATGTCAAATTATGATGTAAGATGTCCTAAATGCACACTAATGAGCTAGGAGCTAAACCTAAATATGGAAAATCCCCCAAGGAGACATTTTCCAACATTACAATAACAATGCCCATTGGGCTGATTTGTGGATTGCTTCTCCATCCATGGTGGCTTGGTAGATCTGGAAGCAACACAATAGAAGGGTCTTTTGTAATGAGGAAAGGGAGGTCAAGTTGGTGATTCATAAAATTGAGGGGCTCACATAATTACTCAACACAAGGAATAGATCTATTGGTAGAGGTATTTACACCTCTTGGGATGATAATCTTCCCAAAAGTTGGCCTAGACTTGCAAAGCCAAATCTAATTTCCAACACAAAGAAGAAAGTGAACAGGGAGTTGGCAAGGTGGATGGCTCCCCCTCTAGGTCATCTAAAGATCAATTTTGATGGTTCCTCAAAAGGGAACCCAGGCCCAACAGGTGCAGGATGCATTATTAGAAATGAGAAAGGTTTGATAATTTGTACGCTTTCGAGAAGCATTGGTTTTGCCACCATCAACGAGGCCAAAGTTGAGGCATTATCAAGGGGCTTGTGGCTATGTAGATCTAGAGGTTTTGATGGTATCGACATAGAAGGGGACTCATAGATTATTATTAATGTTATCAAATCAAAAAACATCATCAATTGGAAGCTCGAAAGTTGGATTGAAAGAATTGGTGAATTATTAAATGGTTTTAATGATTTCACTATTAAGCATGTTTACAGAGAAGCAAACATGGCCGCTCAATTGCCTTGCTAACATTGGGGCCAATCAATTGGAGCTTGAGAAATTAGGGGATTTAGATGAAGGTTGGAACAGTTTGATGGACATCCTCACCAAGGATTGTCTCTTTGAATCCTGAAGCATTGTATGATGTAGTTTGGTTCACATACACATTTCTATGTTGTTGTTGATGTTGTGCTACCATCAATTTACTAGTACTGGTTCGAGCCATTTCAACAAACTAGGATGGGGATTTTTAGTATCCATTTCTTGCCCTTGATATAGGTCTCATTGTTTAGTGATGTTGCTCAGAAACATGTTTTCGTGAGAGTATTGGCGTGGTGCGGTGAGTTGTTGCTCATTATGCAAATTCTATAATTTTTCTTCTGAAATAATAAACAAAAGCTACCCCATTAATGGTAGTACTCAAAAAGCACATAAATTCAAGCTTTTGCTGATAAGGGCATGGTTTGGTGGTTAAGTCACTTAGTTCTAGTGGCAACCACCAGAGCTCAAACCCCTGCTGGGCCAATGAGCTCGCAGGCTTTACGCCTTCGCTGGGCCAACGAGAGCAGGTTTGAAGTGTTCTTGCTAGGAGATGAGGTCCCCCATGTTGTGGCCTCACCAATTCATTGCTCTAGGAAAAAACATTCATGTGGAGCCAGAGGGCGTGTCACACCAATGTTGCTGGTCACATTAAAAAGTTTACCAGGCGCATTATCTTTAAAAAAAATGGTAGTACTCAAAAAAATTATTGACTATAATCATAAATATAAATATAATTATATTGTTTTTATTTTATATTATATTATAATTAGGCCTTGTATAGTGACATCACAAAAAACCAAAACACAACTCACATATATTATAAAAGAATTAAAACTATAAAATTAAGTAAATAAAATTAAAATAATTCTTAAATAGTTCTAAAGTAAAATAAAATTAACCATTAAATAAATAAAATAACTCTTAAAAAAATAAAATAAATAATGTAAATAAAATAAAATAATTACAGCTCTTGGTTCTACCATGGCATTAGGGAGTTTCATGTCATGACTACCAACATATATTTAAACTAGAAATTACACCTTAGTGTGCAATGCGTATGCCGAAGAGTTGTGGGAGTTCAATTACTATGTCTTGAAGTGAACGATGATTGCATTCCATTAGACCATGTTTCTTGAAATTGATATTTTATATTATTTTGTGCTTATAGTGGTTAATGCATGAGGTCAATTAAAAAAGCCTCTTTTTTTGTTTCTAAATATATTATTAAAAAAGTCTTCGAGTAGTCATAAAAAAACAAAGCAATAAATATTAAGTTGCCCATAACAACCATCTTTTCTCATCAAAGTAGTGAAATAATATCTAGAATAATTACATATGAAATGGAGTTTTAGGAACATTTGTGAGTTTGAAATAATGGAGGACACATCAAGGAATACAAAGATAAGGATATTAGTTGGGGTATAAGAAAACATGTGTTTGGGCTTCCCTTAGGTTTTGAATTTATGTGTTATATTATGAATGGTTTTTTTTGTAAGCTTGTTAGGTCTTATTTGTATCTTACTACACTGAACTAATATATCTTTTTGCATTTGGGTGGTGTGTTTTTAATAATTGGTCACTATATGGCACATACATCTATTAATGTTGTTGTGGTAAGTATTGTTGATAATGATCATGATATTAGTATGCACACCTGGACAACTGAGAGGGGGGGTGAATTAGTTGTACATTAAAACTTTAAACCCTCAAAGTAATTCTAAACATCAACCTCTTATCATGCATTATCATAATGTAAACTTATGAAGCATTAATGCAAACACATCCAAACACATAAGAACACCAGATTTATGTGGAAAACCCAAGAAGGGAAAATCCACAGTGAGGATTAACTCACACATATATATTTGAATAGTAAAACTGAATAAAAATAGGCTCATTGCCAAGGGCTCACTACCTAGAAGAAAGGCTCAATGCCCAGAAGGACTCATTCTCTAGAAGATAGAAGAATAGAAGACAATTGTTACAGAGAGATTCACTATCTCAAAGCAACAGGAGAGATCCACCACCGCAATGTCTTGTTGTCCTCAACCTTTGGCTCACTACCTCCAACAAATTCAAGAACATTGAAATGTAGACACCTTCTACTCACTACATTTTAGAGTCATAAGCATTTAAGCTTGCACACAACTCACTACCCTTGATTCAAATTCACATACTCTTCTCTACATTGCTCCACTAAACTTCATCTTGCATATATACCATCCATAACCAACACATATCTCAATTAGGTCAGTGTTAATGAAGCGTGTGCACCTTAAATGTGCAACACCAAATAGGTCAACACTAAACACTTTTGCAATGGAAAGAAGTGAAAGTGGACCATGTCAAGGGTTAACTAGGACTCAAATCTATATCACCAAACTTCTCATCACATCCACAATCCATGAGGTACCTCCACAAATGGTGCTAGTAAGCTAGGTTGGCCAAACCTAAGCTAATGACCATATCCATTCTTCTCCAAGTCTAGAAACATCATGCAGACTAGAGAAAGACACTCCACAACATCCACACACCTTTCCATAACATTCAACTATTGAAAAGCACAATACAACTAAGAGGGGGAGTGAATTAGTTGTAACCAATATTTCAAAATCATTAACACATAACCAATTAACACTATGTTTATATTTTAACCATGAAAGCATGAAATAGAAACTTAAACACATTCACACATTCAACATAGGAGACACCAGATTTTTAAGTGGAAAACCCCACAGGAGAAAAGCCATGGTGAGTGTTTAGCTAACAAAATAATATGTTATAACAATACCAAAAATCAGAGGCTCACTACATTAAGGCTCACTGCTAAAAATGCTCATTGCAAGAAGAGGCTCACTGTGAATGGGGTGGCTCACTGCCAATGGGTTGCTCACTACCAAAGTTGGTGAACTGAGATAATAGCATCTACACTATGCCAAGGTTTAGTTCCATTGAAGCACAATAAGTATCCTATGTTTTGCTCTGCTTTTATACTTCACAATTATCTTTTCATTTTCACATCCTCCACACATATTCATGACTTCATTTCATGTTTTTATACAATTCATCAACCTTGGAATTTACATCAAGGTCGGCATTACAATCATTAACCTTTGGAATAATCTCTAAGGTCGGCAAACATACATATATTAAGATAGGTCTAGACCTAAATGAATTAGGGGAGAAGAGAAATGAATGCGAATCATGGCAAGCCTTAGGTGGGACTCAAATGCACTTTTCCATGCAACAATATGCTTCCATAATCTTCAAATCATATCTACAAGTAGTAAAAGCAACCAAGTTGGCCAAGACTGTAGTTAACACTAAAACTTTCAGGAACACACTTGACTCATGATCTAGATTATACTTTGTGGATTAATCAAAATGTAGGAACATGATCTAGAGACTCCCACAAGCATGTTACAATCACCAAGAACATCTGTACAACCTCTAAATACTTTATCCATAAGATACTTCAAATAAGAGCACTTGAACATTACTGTCAGCCACTATCATAAAGGAAAGATCACTTGCAGAGAACCAAATCACGAACCATTTGAACTGAAGACACATAACAACATTAGAAACTTAATTCTAGAACCACAGACTCTGAAACTTGAATGTGGAGAAATGTGGAGCAGAATACATTCTCCTTGTCACCATTAAATACACAGAAAAATAGTTTTTACTTTGGTGAACACAACTCACTCAAATCTTCACACCATAGGCTTAAACTTGAAACATAGCATCTACAAACATCCCTTAACATTACTTCCAATTGGCAGGCAAAGATATTCAATCTACAGAATATGCAGAGCAAAACACTACACTATTCTTGAGAGATAAAACAATTCTGCACTTGTACCTATTCCTCAAATACTTGTTTAGACTTTATTCAAATAACTTCCTTATGTGTTGACATCAACAACAACACTTAGTACTCATACTTGAAACAATTTTCCCCTTTGTCATTAATGGAAACACATGATGTGAAAAACCATCAAGACATATAATCTTGCTTTGCTTCTTTTCTCCCCCTCATTTGATGCTTTCTCTGTCTGCAATCTTCTTCTTAGGTTTTTCACATGAACTTCTCTCCCCCTTTGACATCAATGGCAAATGATGCTAGACCTTTTATTTCTTTTTACTACACAACTCCCCCTTTCAACAACACTGCAACACTTACTAGTCTTGATCAGAAACTTCTACCTATTTCCCCTAAGGAGTAGCCTTCAAAACATCAATCCAAATCAAAAGATGAAACTTTAGTCACCACTAGATTGATGCATTCCTTATGCATCTTAGTTTAGAGTAGGAGGGTTAATAACCCCTAAATCCTCCTTGAGATACTCAAAAGTATCCTCACGCAGAGCCTTAGTGAAAATATTTGCAATCTGATCTTTTGTAGACACATACTTTACTTCATTTTCTATTACCTTTTCTCTCAGAAAGTGATACCTTATTGATATATTCTTTGTTATTGAGTAAATCACTAGATTCTTTAAAATATTTATGGCACTTGTAATGTCACAAAAGATTGAAATTGGTTCTTCATATACAACTCTTATGTTCGTCAATGTCTGTTTCATCCAAAGTACTTGAGTGCAACAACATGCTGCAACAAAATATTCTACTTCTGTAGTAGACAAATAAATTGATTCTTTCTTCTTGCTCAGCCATGAAACCAATTTGTTCCCCAAAAGGAAAGCATCTCCACTTGTACTTTTTTTGTCATCAGTATCTCCAGCCCAATCTGCATCTATATAAGCACTGAGAGTGAAATCAGTATCTTTGGGATACCACAAACCATAGTCTGAAGTGCCTTTTAAGTATCTCATGATCCCCTTGACTGCCATCACATGTGATTCTTTGGGATCTTCTTGAAATCTTGCCACAAGGTAGACTACATGCATTATGTCTGGTATGGTATGGGTTAGATAGAGAAGTCCTCCAATCATAGACCTATATTTTTTCTGATCAGTATTAGGTGATTCATAATTCTTTCTCAACTTGTAGCCATTTACCATAGGAGTACATACTAGATTAGAATCTTCCATTCCAAACTTTTTCAACAATTCTTTCACATACTTGGACTAAGAAATGAAAATTCCTTCTTTTGATTGAGTAATTTGCAGTCCTAACAAGAAATTCATTTCACCAAACATAGACATCTCAAATTCCTTTTACATTTCCTCTACAAATTTCTTACACATACCTTCATTGCCTCCAAAGATAATATCATCAACAAAGACTACAACAATCAGAATTGGATCATCATTGATTTTGAAGTAGAGATTACTATCTACAGTACCTTTGTTGAACCTAGTTGCATCAAATACTTGTCCAACCTTGGATACTAGGCTCTAGGAGCTTGCTTGAGTCCATACAGGGCTTTCTTCAATCTACACACCATGTCACCTTTCTTTTTAGTTGGAATCCTTCTGATTGTTCAATGTAGACTTATTTTTCTAGCTCTCCATTCAAGAAGGTAGACTTCACATCCATCTGGTACACCTTGAAATCTTTGTGAGTAGCAAAAGCCAAAAACATTCTTATAGCTTCAATCCATGCCACAGGAGAAAAAGTCTCTTCAAACTCTATGCCTTCAACCTGAGAATATTTTTTGCATACCAGTCTTGCTTTGTTTCTTACCACTTCACCACTTTCATCCATCTTGTTTCTAAAGACCCATTTGGTCCCAATCACATTCTTATCAACAGGTCTAAGGACCAATTCCCAGGTTTGATTCTTTTCTATCTGCATTAGTTCTTCTTTCATGGCTTTTACCCAACTTTCATCCTTGTAGGCTTCACTTACATTTTTAGGTTCAATCTGTGAAAGCAAGCAGTAGTTCACCTATTCTTCTATAGCTCTTTTCCTTATCAATACCCCTTTTCTTTTGACACCAATAATTTGATCTTCAGAATGATTAATTCTTACATACCTGAGAGTCTTAGCAACACTTTCCAAAGCCTTTTCTTCTTCACCATTTTCTTCTTCAATTTGACTATGCTTTTTTTCCTATTCCACCTTTTCTTTAATGACTGTGATAGCAGGTTCATCTAACTCATAATCTCTTAGATCTTATGTTATTTCTTTCTCTTCATCAACCTTTGCATTAGTACTTTCAATGACCTTTTTCAATCTCTTATTGTAGCACCAGTAGGCCTTACTCTTAGTAGAGTATCCAAGAAAAATACCTTCATCACATCTAGCATCAAAGTTGTCCAATTCTTCATCTCTTCTGATATAACATTTGCTTCCAAAAACTTTGAAATATTTTACTATGGGAACTCTTCCATACCACAATTCATAAGAAGTTTTAGTGCCATTACCTTTGACTTGGAATCTATTTTGAATGTAGACAGTAGTGTGTATAGCTTCTCTCCAATACACTTCTGGTAGGTTGGCTTCCATCATCATTAACCTAGCAGCCTCTTGAACTATCTTGTTCTTTCTTTCAACAACTCCATTTTTCTCAAGAGTCCTAGGAGAAGACAACTATCTTTTTATCCCATGCTATTCACAAAAAATGTTAAATTCATTTGATATAAACTCACCTCCTCTATTAGATCTTAAGCATTTGATCCTCAATTCTAAGTCATTCTTAACCATTGCCTTAAAAGCTTTGAACTTGTCTAGTGCTTCTGATTTCTCTTTTAGAAAAGTGACCCATGTCATTCTAGAATATTCATTAATAAGAAACATAAAGTACCTGTATCCTTACAGACATCTTGTTCTTGTAGAACCACATAGATCTATATGTACCAGCTCAAGCAATCCAATAGAAAATCATTCTTTTCTCTTGAAACTTGTCTTTGTCTATTTTCCCAGTTGACATTCCTTGCAAATAGTATTGGCAGGCTTCACCAGTTTAGGCAAATCTCTCACATCTTGTCCTGAGCTTATTTTCACCAAGTTATCAAAATTGATATGACACAATCTTCTATGCCACAACCAACTCTCATCTGTCTGAGCCAACAAACAACAATCATCAGGTCCTCTCAAGTTATAAATATTACTTCTAGTTTTCTTACCAATTGCAATCACTGTTTCGGAGCTTTCCATGATCTTGCATGCGTTGTCCCTGAATCTCATATCATACCCTTTATCACACATTTGACCAACACTTAAAAGATTATGCTTTAGACCTTTCACATAGACAACGTCATTTGTATTATGCTTGCCATCAAAAGAAATAGATCCTCTTCCACAGATCTTACCAGTTGTATTATCTCCAAACCTAACTAATCCACCATCAAACTTTTCCAAACTTACAAACTTACTTTTGTCACTAATCATTTGATGTGAACATCTACTATCAATGATCCATTCATCCTTATCCTTCTCAACTTGGACAAACAAAGCACTTTCTTCCATTGGTTTTTCTTCCTTCACACAACTAATACGATTAGTAGACATAGGTTCTTCCTTAATAGAAATAAACAAGCATTCATTTGCACTAGTGCTATTTTCATTAGACTCGTCATTTGTTACACCATCATCATCAAGATCTCTAACATAATAATATTTCTTGACAATTCTAGGTCTACTTTCAAATTTCTTCTTACCTCTTTCAATTCTCTTCAAACATCTGGATGCATAGTGACCAATCTTACCACAAGAAAAGCATTTGAATGGTAATTTGCCTTTGTACTTATCAGAACCTCTTTGCTTTCTATCCACAAAGTTGGATTCAACCTCATCTAGGTCATCATCAAATTCCACAGTATATTTTTGAGCTCTTTAAGTCTTTTGTGAAGTGTCGGCTTTGAAAGCAGTCTCAATCTTTCGCAGAGCATCACCAAATTCTCTCATTTCAAAAGCTGTAAGTTTCCTAAGTAAATGATCGTTTGTAACCTTTTGTACACTCATAAGCTCTTCAATTATTACCACCTTGTGACTGTAGGGTTTAAGTAATGACCTCAAGATCTTCATCACAACCCCATCCTCCTTTGTAGTACCTCCAATACCTTTTATTCCATTGATAATTTCATCAACTCTCTGCATGTAAATAGTTATGTTTTCATTTTCACTCATCTTCAGGGCTTCATACTTCACCTTTAGGTTTTGTAATTTGGCACACTTTATAAAGTCATCTCTTTCATATAAACCTTTTAACTTATCCTAGATCTCATGAGAAGTCTCCAAATCCATAACTTTCACTGACTCATTGCTAGATAAGGCATTTAACAAAGCATCTCTAGCTTTTTCCATTAAATTCACATTGTTTGACTTCATCATCATCTAATGGACCATTTTCAGGAATAGTATACTTTTTCTTTGTTATCTTCCAGGTGTTATAACCAAGAGAGATAAGATACTTTTCATCCGTACCTTCCAAAGGGCATAATTCATTCCGTCGAATTACGGTGACTCCCTCCTATGCACCATTTCAGATCTACCTCAAGCTATTAGACTCTTTTCTGAGGAACCTCCACTCTGATACCAATTGTTGAAAAGTGTAATACAACTAAGAGGGGGGTGAATCAGTTGTAACCAATATTTCAAAACCATTAATGCATCAACCAATTAACACCATGTTTGTATTTTAACCACGAAAGCATGAAATAGAAACTTAAACACATTCACACATTCAACATAAGAGACACCAGATTTTTATGTGGAAAAGCCCATAGGGGAAAAACCATGGTGAGTGTTTAGCTCATAGAATAATATGTTATAACAATACCAAAAATCAGAGGCTCAGTACATTAAGGCTCACTAGTAAAAATGCTCACTATAAGAAGAGGCTCACTACCAATGGGGTCGTTCACTACCAATGTTGGTGAACTGAGATAATAGCATCTACACTATGCCAAGGTTCAGTTCCATTGAAGCACAATAAGTATCCTCTGCTATGCTCTGCTTTTATACTTCACACTTATCTTTTCATTTTCGCATCCTCTAGACATATTCACGACTTCATTTCATATCTTTATACAATTCATCAACCTTGGAATTTACATCAAGGTCAGAATTACAATCATCAACCTTTGGAACAATCTCCAAGGTCAGAAAACATACATACATTAAGATAGGTCTGGACCTAAATGAATTAGGGGAGAAGAGAAATGAATGTGAATTGCGCCAAGCCTTAGCTAGGACTCAAATGCACTATTCCATGCAACAATATGCTTCCACAATCCTCAAATCATATCTGCAAGTAGTGAAAACAACCAACTCGGCCAAGACTATAGTTAACACTAAAACTTTCAAGAACATGCTTCATTAACGATCCGGATTATACTTTGTGGATCAATCAAAAGGTAGGAACATGATCTCGAGACTCCCACAAGCACATTACAATCACCAAGAACATCTGCACAACCTCTAAACACTTTATCCATAAGATTCTTCAAACCAGAGCACTTGAACATTACTGTTGGCCCCTATCATAAAGGAAAGATCACTTGTGGAGCACCAAATCACAAACCATTTGAATTGAAGGCACACAACAACATCAGAAACTTAATTCTAGAACTATAAACTATGAAACTTGAATGCGGAGAAATACAGAGCAGAATACATTCTCCCTGTCACCATTAAATACACATAAAAACAATTTTTACTCTGGTGAACACAACTCACTCAAATCTTCACACTGGAGGCTTAAACTTGAAACATACCATCTACAGACATCCCTTAACATTACTTCTAATCCATAGGCAAAGATATTCATTCTATAGAATATACAGAGCAAAACATTGCATTGTTCTTGAGAGATAAAGCAATTTTGTACTTGTACCAATTCCTTAGATACTTGTTTAGACTTTATTCAAATAACTTCCTTATGTGTTGACATCAATGACAACACTTACTACTCATACTTGCAACATCAACACCATCAGAATCTCTTGCAATACTTCTGCAACCTCTTGAAACAAAGAATGTCTTCAATCTGCACATCAAGATCCATTACCACTGAACACCAACACAATAACTAAACTTGTAGAGAAACCCATCACTAGAGACTTCAAGGGAAGGTAGATGTAGACTGTATATGCACATCCCTAGGTTTGCAAGACAAGAAACCTCAATGCAGAGCAATACAAAGAAATCTCATTTCTCCCGAATAGTCTTCTACACAAGTAGACACTCTGTCAAACACTCCTTCCACTGACGCACAATCCAAAACCTCAAACTCTGGATATAACACCTTTAAACACCTTTGATCAACACTTCCAAACTACACAAGCATATATTCAACTAAGAAGAAATGTAGAGCACAACACTAAGAGCACCTCTGTCAAACTACACACATTTTTATTCAATTTTCTCAAAAGCACTTGGAAACCAAGTGAACTACCTACTATAAGTTGACATCAATGACAACACCAACAAGTTTCTAACAATCTCCCCCTTTGTCATTGATGGCTATTGACACATAAAATTGACCATATCTTTCCTACACCTTTGGCAGGTCCTAAATACCCTTTTTACCTACATATCTTCTCCAAATTAATTAAATAATCTAATTATTTAATTAATTTCCCCTCTTCACCAATCCAAACCCAAATAAATAATCCTTTCATTTTATCATTTTCTCACCTTTCCATAATCCTCTTACATAAATAAGCCTTTTATTTATTAAATCCCTAATAATTACCTAATAATGTCCTAATTGAGACTTAATCCTAATTAGTCCCTAATCCAAAACTACCTCACAACTACCCAACTACCTATCCAACCCTTTAAATAAACCTCCTCACAACTACCCAACTACATGTCAAAATATTTCTTCTTCCAATGTTCTCCTATCCAACTAAATCCTTCATCATCATTGGTTATTGCCAATGTTTGAAGGCATCCCACATTCAATCCATGATTGATCGAAGAGCAATCAAACAAGGTATTGGGTGCACTTATTTTGTTCTATCATATGTGTAAGAATTTGGTTATTGACTTGAGGATGTATTGTTTGATCTTCTTATGTTTCCATTGACCAATTTTTGAGCATACATTTCTGGCAGGTCTGGTGGGACCCCACTTCCCTTCATCTAATCATTTTTTGGGAAGTTTTCCCCTTCTTTTTCATCACTTTTGTGCAGGTTTGTGCCTTTTTTGGGCAAAACCCTAGTTTTTCAAGATTTTATCATATCTTTCAAAATGATTGGAATTTTTATACAAGATTTTAATAGGTTTTTGGCAATGACTTGAGGAGGCTACACAAGAAAAACTGGGTCTTTATCATCTACTTTGAGTGATTTATCACAATTTTGGGTTTTTTCATAAATCAATGATTTTGGGTTCATATTAGAAAATGTTTTTGATATCTTTACATTTTCAGGAAGCTCTTGTATTTTTAGTGGAGTTCTATTCTTTATAATTTCATTTTTGAGTTTAAATTGGGGGCAAAATAATTAGATCTTTGAAAACTATACATTTTTCATAAATCCACATTTATGGGTACATATCAGTGAATTTTTTAGGTTTCTTTACATTTTTGAAAAGATCCTAAAAATATAATATGGGTCTATTCTTTGGGATTTTATTTTGGAGGCACAAAAAATAACTAAAAAATTGGATCTATGTTGACTATGAAAATAAAATCTAAAATTTCAATCCTGATGAACATGTCCTATATTGATTCATTATAGCATTACTTGCTAATTTTTTCAAGGGCTTGATTATCAGGTCCAATACATGTCTTTCTTTCATAAAATACATTCTTCAAATATTATCTTTTCAATCTAACATTTGTTTTTGGAAGCACCTTTTTCAAAGTTTATACCTTCTTTGCTTGATAGACTTGATTTGCAACTTTGAAGAATACACCTTATCATCAAATCTTAAGAAAATTCCCAAGTGCATTTGAACATAAATTTCTTCATCCTTACTTGATCAAAATAATTGTTTTCAATCTCACATTTGGATTTGTGCTTAAAAAGAATCATTGTTTACAATCTCACATTTAGATTTGGGCTTAAAAATAAATCATTGTTTCCAACATCACATTTGATTTTTTTGGGGGGCATAGAAATCTAATAAGTTTTTTCTTTGCTTGGTGGATTTGAATTTGATTTTGAGTGTGTATGGTCTCCCCTTGCACTTAGTGTGACCTTGGGAATCAAAAACATCCCTTAGTCCCATTCACTTTCACATCACACTTTTCATTTTCTAAGGGTTAATAAATATTGTTTGTGTAAGTCAAGTGTATGTGTATGCTCTTCTCTCGCACCATTTGGTGATCTTGACGATCAAAAGAATCTTTTGATCCACTTTTGTCACCCTTTATTAGGAGGCCTGCTTGGAGAAACACCACTCCAAGAGATCACCTCCACTCTAGTGTTCCGATAGAGTATAAAAAGTGGGGAGTGAATTGAAAGACACACCTCTTGGAAGTTGGAATCTTGTCATTCAGGCTAAGCCCCCAAGAACTTTATACCTTGGGGAAGTGAAGATGAAGGGTGGGTTACCCTCTTCTCTTGGCTTTTTGGCATTACTTCACTTTCATTTCATAGAATTGAGCCTTAATGTACCTTGTGTATATGGAGGACACCCTTAGAAAACTTGTGCATCCTAGATTAAGACCTCTTGGTTGCACCCAATTGACTAATGTTAGGCTTTTTGATGTGTCTTCAAGTCTCTTCATAAATCACAACAATCAATTTCAGAAATCAAGTATATCATTATATCTTGTGTGTGATCATTTTGCAAATTGCCTTAATTCAAGCCTCCAACCAATCTAATCCACTCAACCTATTCAAGTCATCCATATCCACTTAATAATCCAATCCAACCTCATTTTTTAATTAACCATTCTATCTTAATCATTCCTCATTATCCTCATCATCACTATCATAATCATCTTTTTAATTCTGATCATCATCCTAATTATCATCCATAACCATCTTAGTCATTAAATCCAATCCATTTCCCACCTAATTCAATTGTCATCATCCTACTCATATTCCCATCCTTGAACCAAGTCCAATCTTCATTAGTCAAAATGGTTGTGATCATCAACAAATCTAATTCAAATCCAAAACCCAAAATCATAATCTGAGGTGGTCCAAAATTCACTCCTAATAATGATGAGAACCTTGTAGATCATGATGCATGTTTTGATACTCATGAACCATACTTTGACACTTATAGCGCATCAACCTCCTATCAATCTTCACCTCATCAATATATCCCCCCATATTCACTTCCACCAATGTCACTATCACTCCAAGAATATGATGACATACAAGATCTTAAATATATCTATGATGTTTTTAATCCTACCACTAAGGCAAAGTTTAGAGATAGTTTCCATCATGTGTCCTTAGCACATCTCATCATTGGAGATTATTATGATGATGTCACCTCAACATCACCATACTATATGCCATCGCCATCAACTTCATACAAACCTTCATCCCCTCACGACCCTAGAAAATCTAAAATACAAAATCTTACTGATCAATTTTGGGATGTGATTGAAACTTTACATGAGGAACAACAACAAGCTATCTTCAAATAATGAAAAGAAGAACATATTCAAAAAATAAAACATCTGATATGTCGTAAAATGTCCCCCTTGGACTTTTACCTCCTAAGTTTAGCTCTCAGGTCCCTTAATTTTGATAATGCATCTTAGAAATGAATCACGAAACAAAATTCCCCAAAACCCATGACAAATGGGACTTAGGGGACATCTATGAGCTTAACCCTGACCCAAAATAAGTACCTGGGCTTGCACACCCATGCCCTTGCCTTGCCTTATTTTAGCGGTGTCCTAAATTTCAATGTCAACAAAGTTACCATTAAGGGTGTTCCTTGTCAACATCTTAAGTTTGAATTATAAAATTGTAGCGAGAGTGCATATATAAACATGTTTAGGACTTCATTTGCACACTAGATGGATAACGTGAACTTCTTATCTTATGTTAAGGATATTCAAGGCTTTCATTGTGTTGCAGAGCATATTTGTGTTGTATTTGTGTTTGTTTATTATAGATTTGGCTTCATCAATCCATCTCCTCATCACATGAAAGAGCTTCATTCCTCCATGATAGCTACACCTCTAAGGAGATATCTATTTGTGATTCAATCTACTTATTTTATCATTGTTTTTGCCTCTGTCCACCAAGGACATGCACTCTCTATCTAACAACAGTGTTGGAAGGCTTGAATGCCATTTTGGGGCTTGACTAAGGCAAGCTCCTAAACGCCACAACCCCAACCCCTCTCTAGTGATTGCAGGTGATAGGTGTAGGATCCGATAGAGTGGAGTTGCAAGAAGCAAGTACATGGCATAAAGAGTCTAGATCTAGAGAAAAAGTAGTACCCTAGGCTTGGGCACCCGCTCTTTTGACCCTTAGTTTCATAGTATAGAGAATCTAGTGCAGTCATAGTTAGGAAGGTCCTCAAATAGAACTATCCAGACCATGCAACTAGAGTAAAGACAATGGAAACAACTCAAAGATATGAAGCAAATGCAGATTCAGTCATTTAGTATATCATATAGTTCAAATACAACTTGGCCGGGAAAATGTGGGCTTACAATTAGGGCTCACATGCCTGATTATAAAATATCAAAATATGCATAAGATATGGCTTTGAAGCTCCTTCGCACAAATTCCAAACTATGAAGTTATTCTAATGATCATCACTGCTTTCCTAAGCATCTATTACATCAATATATATCATTTCTGGAACTAAAGATTCCACCACATCAACCAAGGAAGATCACAAACTCCAATGAAGAGTTGTAATGTGTGTACATGGATAGGTCGGACCTAATCATGAAGAATTCCTCTGCAAATGAATGAAATGATGTGTAGATCTCGGGGAAGGTCGGCCACGAACCCTTAAACATTGAGTGATGTGCCTTTTATCTTTGCAAGTTGTGAAATGCTCTACAAGTCTTCTCCTTCAGCTGATTATCTAAGATTATCAAGATGCTCTGTTATGAGAAAACAATCGATCTTCTGATAGCGATAACTTTCTGGTATTTGATCCAAATGCTCTGAAAATTGGATATAATGTAGATGAATAAATCTAGATGTTAAGTCTAGTTCCACAAGATCTAAAATGCAACTATGGTAGAATGCAGACCAAAATACATAAACTGCTACTGGTTGAACTGCCTAAACTATACTGGAAAATGAAAAGAAACAAACTAAAATGTAAATTTCTTCAATTGATGCAAGATTTCTCTTGAACCAAGGATGCTCCTACATCAAAATCCCTGAAGTGGTTGCAGTCAATGAAGGAAAAGATCTTGAAGCCCTCAAAAAAAGTGCCACCTTGGGCTTGGGAACCTACTCTTTCACCCCTAACTTTTCTGCCTTCTAAATCCGAAAATATGGTGCATATCTAATCTTTATTTAGTGTTTCTATGTGCGAGCTTTTGTCAGGATTCGTCTGTTTATTTACGAAATTGCCTATTAGGGTTTTGGACTAAATCAAGCTAAGTCTTATAAAAAATTAATCAAACAATTCCAAATTTGCTTATAATTCCAAGTGATAGAAGAATTTGATAGCTGATTCCTCTTGCAAAAGTTGTGATTTGGCTCAGTTCCATGTCCTTAAATGTATGTAGTAAAAGGAGGATCTAATCAAACCCTTAACTATCAGCCTCATCATCATTTCCTCTTTTCCTAAATAATATTTTGGTGAACCTATGTTTTTCTGAACATTCCATCTTGTTGACTATTACACATCAGACTTTCATTCATACATTTCATATTCAACATCCTACATTTGAAAATCTTGCATAAAAATTGAAAATTTTGAAAAAATCAAGCATTCTAGGCTTGCATTTTGACATAGTTTGCACTATTGTTATTGCCTTTCATCTAAATCATTTGAATCTCTGATATTTACATTAGATCTGATATAAATTACAGAAATTCATCATTCTATAATCATTTACTTTGCATTTTCATACTTTATTTGCTAGGGTTTTCTTGAAATTGTGCATTTTTCATATAACCTAGTCTTGGCAAAAACTAGGGTTTGTAGTTAAAATCTTATTTCAGATTTTTCTACTCCTTTGAACACTCTTTCAAATCTGATTTTGGACTGTCATATTGTTTCATTGTGCATCTTTGGTACATTTACATTGAAAAAAGTGAAAAAATGAGCATTTTAGGTGCATAAACAAGTATAGTTTTGCCTTGTTTGATTGAATTTTGAATAAGCATCACTTAAATCAGATCTTGAATTAATTTGAAAGCATACATTCATTGTTCATTTGAAATTTGGCTTCATTTCACATTCTTTCTTGAAAACTTGACATATATGATAAATTACACATTATGTATTTCAACGCTAGGAGTTGTATACACTTCACTCATATTGCCTTGTTGTGTTGTACTTTTTCACTCTAGCCACCTTGTTTATTGTGGACTTTGTGTGTATCTTAGTACCCTTTTCCCTCAAACAAGTTCTCAAGTGTGTGAAATAGTCTCGCATACATGGCTTCTCATCGAAACAATAATGCCAAGTTCCCTCCTAGACCTTATATGAAAAGAAAGATCGCTGGACCTAAATAGTATTTACACCTCATGATAGAACAATTGGAAACATTGAAGGACCTCTTTACATCATAGTGAGAGTAATGGAGACTCCTATGGAGGGAACCCTTATAGATCCTAATTGCATGACTAATGTGGCTATGAAAGAGTTTCTCTATGCACATGATTTGATACAAGATTCTTATGAACCCTCAAACTTGATTAAGACACATAATGGAACTTATATTCCTACCTTTCAAAAAATATCCTTATTATTTACGATATTTGAAAAAGTTGTGGAACAATTATTTGATGTCATTCCTACCTCTAACATCTTCTGTATAAAACTAGGACATCCATGGCTCAAGGATATGAAAGTTGTCCCCTCAACAATTCACAAATGCTTAAAATTTCCATTACATTGACAAATACACACTATTCATCATAATACATGGCAACCCATGGTTACTTGAAAGAACTTCACTCTTGATTACTTTTGGCCACGACATACTGAAGAACCTGAACCATGAAGAGATCGACTTTTCTTGGATTATAGATGATACAAAGCAAAATTACTATCTAGAGTGGCCAAACCTTCTATTCAAACAACAAATGAAGAACAACCCACATTAGAAGAACCCCCTAGACCGAAGGGTAAGGGAATCTATGTTGAGGTTCCTCCTCCATCATCCTTATGAGGATCGAGAGGCACTTGTAGAGAACAAAGCACTTCATCAAAACAAGTTAAATTTGTACTAGCTTCCTCCTCTGAAATGTCAAATACTATAGAAAATCATGAGAATCTTGTCAAAAACAGTACTAATAAACAATGAAGAAATAGGCAAGCAAGAGAAAGGAGGAAGAGAAGACAAGGTTTCACTCGACAAAATGCACCTCAATAAGAAAATATCCCACCACCTACCATTAAACCAAACAAAGAAGATCTTATAGAAAAAGAAGAATTTAAGGATAAAAGTGAAAGTAGGACAATCATACCTTATGTACCTCTCTCCTCTAATATTAGAGATTGGGAAGAGGATGGTTTTCTCTATGACAACTGCTAGTTTGGTTGTGCATTAGGTAATTATTTCTAACCTTGGTGGTCACCTTTGTCATAGCATTATTTACTCATTTATGTGACCTGCCCTCTTGTGTTGTGTTCCCCCGTGATGTGTTATGTGTTGTTTAGGACTCCTTGGATGACCCTTGATACTCTTTTAAAGTCAAGGATACTGGTATACTACCTTTGTTGTGACCATTCTTCGATTTGTTTCATCATTCTTCTATCTTGTTTCTCCTCTATTTTACTATTGTGTGTCATGTCTTAGGGGCATAGGGTTGTGGTTGATGACCTGGGGGCATCCTCCTACATGACTATTCCTAAGGCACTTGTTCTCCTATCTCATTTTATTGTTTACCTTCTTCTAGTGATTCTACCTAGTCGACGGATGACAAAAGCCACACAACTAACTGATACAGACCGCGTGTCCCTTTAGCAAGCAAGCAAAAATGGACCTAGTCCATACATGAAGACGGGGTTGATTTATATATCTGATGCTTGGCTAGTAGAATCACACCATGTGATATTTGATGTTGTCTTATCTCTTCTAACAAACCATTACAATACATCTGCTTCGTGAACTTTCATTTGTCTTGTATCTCACCTTGTTGTTACACTCAGTTTTGAGGTACCTATAGTATAGCCCAATGGTTATACTTAGTTCTGAACCCGTAGTATAACCTTGGTCCTTGATGTGATTGTTTGCATGCATGGCTTAATCTTGTTGTTTAGCATATCTAATCAGTGTGTTTGTGGGAACATTTGGTGATTGTGAGCACATGTCACTTGGGGACATGGGCTTTATGAAAGCTCTTGTTTCCTTGTGTGTTTTCTCTCTACCTTAATGTGCTTGATATTGGTACATGACATCAACCACCTTAAGGTGGGGGCATATATAAGGTATTTTGTTTGATGATTTTGGTACTAATGAAGCATGTTTGTAAGCCCTATACGAAGGTGGGATGTTGTATCTCCAACATGAGTGCACATCTTTATCTATGTTGTAATCAAAGAAGCCCTCTACAGAGGAGGGATAACGTATCTCTTGAGCTAGTGCATATCCTTTTATTTCAAAATCCCTCTGCAGAGGTAGGATAGTGTATCTCTTGAGATAGTGCCCATCCTTTTATTTCAAAAGTCCTTTGTAGAGGCGGGGTTGGATCTTGAGACTATCCTCCCTGAAGAGTGTCTTTAGTAATTGTTGTGGCATAAGCCCAACTGTCAATTGTGCCTGTAGCATGTTTGAGATGGTGGGACTTAGAAATAAGCTCCTTCCATCACCTTGTTTGTCGTGTTTAAGATGTATAGTGTGTCTATGGTATGCTATATGACACTCGTGTTTTCTATGTGTCTTCCATGTGTTTTCCCCTTGTGTAGTGTAAAGGGTGTGGTGATGAGTCCCCCTACACTTGGATTTGTATGGTGTGTTTTCCCCAAGTTGTGTAGTGTAAAGGGTGTGGCAATGAGTCCCCACTACACTTGGGTTTTTATGGTGTGTTTTCCTCCTCGTGTAGTGTAAAGGATGTGGCAATGAGTCCCCCCTACTCTTGGGTTTGTATGGCATTTTTTCTCCCCTTGGTGTAGTGTAAAGGGTGTGGCGATGAGTCCCCCCTACATTTTTGGGTTTTGTGTTGCATTTTTATTTCCATGCATATCTATATATGAAAATGAAAAAAATATATTAGTGTATTCATTATGTTTTGTGTGACTATTCTCTTGTCTTCATCATGTATTATGTGTCTTCAATATTGTCTGCGATGTGTTTTCTAATGCTTACATTAGACTGGGGGCTAGAAATAGTTCCTCAATCTTGGTATATGCATTTGCTTCGTGTTCTTGGAGTGTTTGATGTGTTTTTTACTGTACGTTAATGCATGTATGGGTCGTAATATCATAAATACATTAAAGTGGGGGCTAAATGTTATGTTGTAAAATGTGGCCCTTGGATTTTTACCTCCTAAGTTTAGCTCTTGGGTCCCTTAATTTTGATCATCCATCTTAAAAATGAATCCCAGAACAAAATACCCCGAAACCCACGACAAATGGGACTTAGGGGACATCTCTAAGCTTAACCATTACCCAAAATAGGTCCCTGGGCTTGGACGCCCATGCCCTTTCACTGCCCTATTTTGGCAAGGTCCCAAATTTCAATGTTGGCAAAGTTATCGTTAAGGGTGTTCCTTGTCAACATCTTAAGTTTGAATTATGAAATTGTAGTGGGAGTACATATATAAACATGTTTAGGACCTCATTTGCACACTAGATGGATAATGCAAACTTATTATCTTATGTTAATGATATTAAAGGCTTTCATTGTGTTGCAGAGTAGACTTGTGTTGTATTTGTGTTTATTTATTGCAGATTTGGCTTCATCAATCCATCTCCTCATGGAATGAAAGAGATTCATTCCTCCATCAGAGCTACACCTTTGAGGTGATATCTATTTGTGATTCAATATACTTATTTTATCATTGCTTTTACCTTTGTTCACCAAGGACACACACTTTCTATTTAACAACGGTTTTGGAAGGATTGAATTCCATTCTAGGGCTTGACTGAGGAAAGCTCCTAAACACCACAAGCCCCAACACCTCTCTTGTGATTATTGGTGACAAGTGTAGGAACTGATAGAATGGAGTTACAAGAAGCAAGTACAGGGCATAAAGAGTCCAGATCTAGAGAAAAAGCATCACCCTGGGCTTGGGTGCCTGCTATTTTGAACCTTAATTTCATAGTACAGAGAATCCCTAAAGTGGTTGCAGTTAATGAAGGAAAAGATCTTGAAGCTCTTGAAAAAAGTGTCACCTTGGGCTTGGATGACCACTCTTTCTCTCCTAACTTTTCTACCTTCTGAAACCCAAAATCTGGTGCATATCTAATCTATGTTTAGTGTTTCTATGTGTGAGCCTTTGTCAAGATTTGTTTGTTTGTTTACGTGGTGTAGTCATGGTAGGAGGGTTCACAGAATGAACTGTCCAAACCATACAGCAAGAGCAAACACAACAAAAACAACTCCAAGAAATGGAACAAATACAGATTTAGTCATTCAGTATATCATAGAATTCAAATAGAGATTGGTTGGCAACATGCGGGCTTACAAATAAGGCTCACAGGCCTGATCACATACATGCGCAAGATAAAGCTTTAAAGCTCCTTTGCTAGAAAAAGAACAAGCTATCTATCTAGAACTTTGTAACTTTTGAACTCCTTTCCTAAGGATCTATTACATCAATATATATCATATCCAGATCAATAGATTCCTCTACGTCATCCAAAGAAGGTCACAAACTCTAATGAAGACCTGTAACGTACAACACAGATAGGTCAGACCTAATAGCATAGATTTGCTCTAGAAAATGAATGAAATGAAGTGCGGATCTCCAAGGAAGGTCGGCCATGAACCAAAGACCATTGAATGATGTGTCATTAGGCTCCAAAGATCAAGAAATGCTTCCACATGCTTCTCCTTCAGTTGGTTGTCAGTGATTAGTAGGATGCTCTATTCTGAGAAATAGTCGATCTTCTGATAGTGATATCATTCTGGTAATGATGTGCAGATCTCTAAATTCTTGATATGATGTAGATGAATGAATGTAGATGCCAAGTCTAGATCTACAAGGTCTAAAGTGCAACTTTGATAGAATCTTAGACCAAAAGCTGAAACTACTTCTGACTGAACTGCCTGAACTAAACTAGAAAATGAAAAGAAACAAACTGAACTGCATACAAACTGAAATGCAAATAGTTTTGGTTGATGCAAGATTGCTCTTGAACCAGGGATGCTCTTGCATTAAACATCTAGGGTTATTGAAAAAGTGAGTCCCTCACTTTCCTGGGGCTAGGGGAGAACCAAGCTGGTCCACCTTAGCCTAAGAAATCCATGATGAATCTTCTTCCAGTCTACCTTTCCACTTCACAAGGTATTCTTTGTATTGTCTTCCTTTAGTGTTACGTCCAACTATATTGTCCAAAATGTCTTCAATCTGCTTCGGTGCTTGTTGTGGTAACTGCTTTTTCAAGTCTTCTTCCATGCTGTCACTAAACTCTACTTCATGATATTGATAAAGGTCCGCAATGTTGAAAATAGGTGAAATACCCAAGGTCTCTGGTAACTCTACTTCATGAGCATTTCCTAAATCAAATTTCCTGAGTATCCTACAAGGTCCAACTTCTTCATCTTCAACTTGTTATATGTCCCAATTAGAAATCTTTCTTTTCTCAGATATACCATCACTTCATCTCCAACTTCAAATTTCGTATGTCTTCTCTTCTCATCTGTCTTCTCTCTGTACTTACTGTTCATGTCCTCCAAATGTTTCTTCACTTAATCATGCACTATCTTCATGTGATCTGTAAATTCTTCTACTTCTACACTTCTCTTTTCCTTTATACTGATATCTCTTAATTCTACTACTCCTCTAGGGTGTATTCCGATAACAATATCAAAAGGTGTTCTTTTGGTACGCCTATTTACTAAATTATTGTATGCAAACTCTTCTTGTGAAAGAATCAAATCCCAACTTCCTATCTTCTCTCCAAGCAAACATCTCAATAAGTTTCCCAAAATCCTATTCACTACCTCTGTATGTCCATCATTTTGTGGATGAAAAGTTGAACTAAACTTCAAATATGTCTTCATCTTCTTCCAAAGTGTCCTCCAAAAGTATCCAACAAATTTTGTGTCTCTGTCTGAAACTATACTCTTATGTAATCCATGTAATCTCATAATCTCTTTGAAAAATAGATCAGCTACATCCACTGCATCAGTTGTCTTCTTGTAAGGTAGGAAATGAGCCATCTTTGAAAATTTGTCAACCACTACAAATATTGAATCATGCCCTCTCTATGTCTTAGGCAATCCCATTACAAAATCCATACTTATGTATTCCCAAGGTCTCTCTAGTATTGTCAAAGGTTTATACAATCTAGTGTTCTGACTTCTCCCTTTTGCAACTTGACAAATTCTATAACTCTGCACAAATCTCTAAACATCCTTGTGTATCTAAGGCCAAAAGTAATTTTCACTCACCAAAGCCACTGTCTTATCAATGCCAAAATGTCCTGCCAATCCACCACTGTGTTTCTCCTTGATCAAATTATCTCTCATTGAACTTCTAGGTATGCACAACTGACTTCCTTTGAACAACATATCTTCTTGAATGAAATAGTCCAACCACTTACTCCTATCTATCACAATAGGTTCCTTACATGCTTTCCGAGGTTCTACAAAATCAATGTCTCCCTCATAGATGTTCTTCAATTCATCAAATCCTATCACTTCAAATCTCATCTTTGTCAACAGATTCCTTCTCCTACTCAATACATCAGCAACTTTGTTTGATTTACCACTCATATGCTTCAACACAAAAGTATAACTCTTTATGAACTCTACCCATATCATATGTATCTGATTCAACTTACCTTGACTGTTCAAATATTGCAAAGCTTGATGATCAGTATATAACACAAACTCCTTAGGCAACAAATAATGTCTCCACTTCTTCAAGGATTGAATTATGGCATAGAACTCCTGATCATAAACTAAATATCTCCTCCTTGCATCATTCAACTTCTCATTGAAATATGCTACAGGTCTACCTTCTTGACTTAATATTGCTCCAATTGCATTTCCACTTGCATCACAATCAACTTGAAATACCTTATTGAAATCTGGTAATGCCAAAACATGTTGCTCTATCACTTTTTGCTTCAACAACTCAAAACTTTTATATGCTCTAGATGTCCACTTAAAATCTTTTCTGTCACCTCTCATTGTTTCTGTCATAGGGGTACAAACTGAACTAAAATTTCTAATAAACTTCTGGTAGAAACTAGCCAATCCATGAAATGATCTCACTTCTCCAATGCTCTCTGGTGTAGG
This sequence comes from Cunninghamia lanceolata, assembly GCA_027924645.1. Lineage (NCBI taxonomy): Eukaryota > Viridiplantae > Streptophyta > Pinopsida > Cupressales > Cupressaceae > Cunninghamia > Cunninghamia lanceolata. The sequence goes on along the minus strand of BSBN01000430.1, from coordinate 16,514,126 downwards.
CCATTCAACAATTGCTCTCACTTTCTTAGGGTCCATCTTCAATCCTTCCGCAGAAATCACAAATCCCAAATACACTAGTTCTTCCTTCATGAAACTACACTTCTTGATGTTTATTAGCAATTTCTCCTCTCTCAACTTGTCTAATATGCCACAAATGTTTTTCTTTTGTTTTACTAAAAATCAAAATGTCATCTATGTATACAATCACAAAATTACCCAAGAATTTCTTCAAGACTTCATTCATCAATCTCATGAAAGTACTCGGTGCATTTGTCAATCCAAAAGGCATCACTAACTACTCATACAATCCTTCATTTGTCTTAAAAGAAGTCTTCCATTCATCTCCTTCTCTGATCCTGATTTGATGGTATCCACTTTTCAAATCTATCTTTGTGAAATATCTTGCTCCACTCAAACAATCCATGATATCATCCATCCTAGGTAAAGGAAATCTATACTTAACTATGATCTTGTTTATTACTCTGGAATCAGTACACATTCTCCATTCTCCATCTTTCTTTAGTGCCAATACTGCAGGTACTACACAAGGACTCAAGTTTTCTCTAATCAAAGCTTTTCTCAACAACTCTTGTACCTGTCTATTCAGTTCTTCATTCTCTGCCAGTGTCATTCTATGTGCTGCTTTGTTAGGCAAACTTGCTCCTGGTATAAGATCCATGTGATGATTGATACTCCTTATAGGTGGCAATCCTTCAAGTACATTATCTGATATGATGTTTTCATACTCTTTCAGAAACTCTTTTATCTCCTCTGGTTGTGATTCTTCAGTCTCCTTCTTCAATGTTTCAGGCTTCTTAGGAATCAAGGCATAACATACATTCTCATGTCCCAAACCATCACGAAATTTTCTTCCATCTACCAAATAGATTCTAGCATTCCCACATACCACATCTTTAGGATCATCCTCCAAAGAAATCAAATTATTTCTCTTTCCATTTGTTGTTATATTATATGTATTCTTTCTCCCCTCATGTATAGCTTTTCTATCATATTGTCAAGGTCTACCCAACAAGATGTGACATACATCCATAGGCATAATATCACAAAAGACTTCATCATGATAATATCCAATATGAAATTTCACCAAACATTGTTCACTGACCAGTACCTTATGACAATCCTGAATCCATGCTATCTGATAAGGCTTAGGGTGTTTCAATCTTTCCAACTTCAATTTAGGCACCATCTCCTCTGAAACTAGGTTATCAGAACTACCACTATCAATTAAAACTTTACAACACTTACCTCCTAATTTACATCTAGTTCTGAACAAACTCTTTCTTTGCAGTGGTTCCTCATTTGTTTCTGTCTAAAATAGTGCTCTCTGACTTACCAATAGAACTGGGTGATCCAATAGGTTCTTCTTCCACATAGGCTGTTCTTCCACTGTTCTTTGTCTTCTTCCTTGTACTACCCTGATTACATTCAAATGCTCTATGTCTTTCACCTCCACACTTGAAACAAGTGCCTTTGAACATTCTCTTATCAAATCCTCTTCCTTCTCTTTTGTATCCTTCATTCCGGTATGTACTAGGGTTTCCTCTTCGGTAAAAATTTTTGTCATCTCTTTGGTAAGCATTGTTATCTCTGTCATCTTTATTAAATGGGATGTCAAACTTGTTCTACTCTGATTGTAATCTATCTCCTCTAGAATAAGTCCTACCTCTCTAAAATTTGCCTCCTCTACCTCTCTATCTTTGATCATGCTTCTTATTTAGCTTCTCTTTAACTTTTAGGGCAAACTGATATGCTTCCTCTAAAGAACTCATCCTTACCAAGCTTAGTTCTTCTTGAATGTTCAATCTCAGTCCATTGATGTATCTACCCACTTTCTCTTTGCTTTCTTCACTATGTCCTATTCTTATAATCATCTTGTGAAATTCTTTAGTGTACTCCTTCACAGATTTCTCCTTCTACCTCAGGTTTTGTAGTCTCTTCAACAGCTCCAACTCATAGTCAGCAGGTATGAACTGATTCTTCAATTTTGTCACCATCCAGTCCCATTTTGTAATCTTTTCTTTTCCTCTTCTATTTCTTTCCAATTGAACTTCCTTCCACCATATAGCAACATGTCCTTTCAACTTTGTCTTATCAAATTTCACCTTCTCTAGATCTTCAATCTCCTCATATTCAAAGTATTCTTCTATGTCATTTATCTAGTCAATCAGTTCTTCAGGGTTCAAATCAACATTATAGTTCGACACCTCAATTCTAGGTCTCTTTCCAATCTTTGAAATAGATTGCAACACCTTTACTTGATCTGATTCTTCTTCTTCATCGCCTCCTAGGGTTTTGCCAATTTGTTCAACAGATTGAAATTCTTCTTCATCATCACTTTCCACATTAGGTCTTGGCGTCAATCCTCTTCGCCTATCTTCTTCAATAGCATCTAATCAAATTCGCATTGTTCTCATCATCTCCATCATCTCATCCATTCTCCTAGCCATTGTTCCAACAACAGCAACTCTCCGCGGTGACATTCTTCCTAGGATCAAGTGCAAACTACCTCAAGTTCAACAATTGGGCTACAAGGTGATAACTGCCTCTCAATTGGTGATCAGTTGTGACACATGTAACCTACCTCAATTCGATGATCTATCCATAGCAAGATCTTACAAAATTCCCTAACTTCACTCAATTCGCTCCCAAAGATTCAAACTTTTGCTCTTATACCACTTGGTGCAGTCACAGTAGGAGGGTTCATAGAATGAACTGTCTAGACCATGCAGTAAGAGTAAACGTAATAGAAACAACTCTAAGAAATAGAACAAATGTAGATTCAGTCATTCAGTATATAATAGAATTCAAATAGATATCGACTGACAACATGTGGGCTTACAAATAGGGCTTACAGGCCTGATCACATACATCCGCAAGATAAAGCTTTAAAGCTCCTTCATCAGAAAAAGAATAAGTTATCTCTCTAGAACTTCATAACTTATGAACTCCTTTCCTAAGGATCTATTACATCAATATATATCATATCCAGATCAATAGATTCCTCCATGTTGGCCAAAGAAGGTCACAAACTCCAATGAAGAGTTGTAATGTGCAACACGGATAGGTCAGACCTAATCACATAGATCTCCTCTGGAAAATGAATGAAATGAAGTATGGATCTCCAAGGAAGGTTGGCCATGAACCAAAGATCATTGAATGATGTGTCATTAGGCTCCAAAGATTAGGAAATGCTTCCACAAGCTTCTCCTTCAGCTAGTTGTTAGTGATTAGCAGGATGCTCTCTTCTGAGAAACTGTTGATCTTTTGATAGTGATATCTTTTTGGTAATGATGTACAGATCTCTGAATTCTTGATATGATGTAGATGAATGAATGTAGATGCTAAGTCCAGATCTGCAAGGTCTGAAGTGCAACTGTGATAGAATGTCAGACCAAAAGCTGAAACTACTTCTGACTAAACTACCAGAACTAAACTGGAAAATGAAAAGAAACGAACTAAATTGCATACAAATTAAAATGCAAATGTTTTTGGTTGATGCAAGATTGCTCTTGAACTAGGGATGCTCCTACATCATTTTGATTTTGCATAATTAGGGTTTTAGACTAAATTGGGGTAAGGTTTAACAAATTAATCAAACAATTCCAAGTTTCCTTATCATTCCAAGTGACAGAAGAATCAGATAGATGAGTCCTCTTGCAAAAGCTATTATTTGGTTCAGTTCCATATCCTTGAATGTATGTAGTAAAAGGAGGATCTAATCAAACCCTTAACAATCAACCTCATCATCTATCCCTCTTTTCCTACATAACAACATTCATATGAGAAATTGAGTCCTCTTGATCAAGCTCTACTTTGAGAGGAATGTAGACATCACTCTATAGCATAATTCATCTTTGAAGATTCACAAGATCATTTTTATCATCCTACCACATCAACACCCCAACCCTATGAGTCATCTCCATCCACCTCATCCAAATCTTCATCACAACCAATCTACCACTCATATCAACCCAACTCACCCATACCCCAAACCTATTCAACAATAACTTTACCTCAAACCTCACAAGTTTAAATTCCTACCCATACTTCATATTCACACATACCAAATCCCATCACCTCACATCTTCAACAATGAGTCCAACAATAACAATCCCTCCTTCAACAACAACAAATCTTAGCCCAAAAACCACAACTACAACCTTCATTTAACACATCATCTAAAATACCTTTATCCATGCAACAACAACAAATTTCATCTAATCCAAATCCTAATCCATTGGTCCACAAACCCTCTAATTCATCAATCACTTCATTACCTTCACCACCATGTTCCTCCAATCCTCCACCAATATCCCACTCTCAATGGGATGTAAAAATTCAAGAAATATAACATGAATATTAGAAATTGCATCCCCTTGTTCAAGCACAAATTCAAAAAGAGTATGGTCATCTCCCTATAGTATGTCTTCTCTCTTATCATCCTATCACATCAACATCCCAATCCCATGAGTCACCCCCATCATCATGCCAACCTAGTCCCTCCACATTAAGCAATCTCATGAATATTCCTCAATATCCATCTCAAAATCCTCCACAACATGAGCATACTAGTACTAGTCATTCCATGCACCAAGATCAAGAATTCTTAAGCCATTTTAATGTGACTCTTAACAAGTGAAATACCACCTCAAGTTTGGAATCATACACCAATCCATCTACTAGTCCCCCTCATCCATCTATCCCTATGGATCCTCCATCATATAATCCTTTCAACCTTCCAAATCTTAATCTATTAAGCCAATCCCCAACACACTTAAAGTCTAAACCATCAAATCTTCCACCTAAGTCCAAACCTATTATCCATCCACCTAAGCCCAATCCAAGTCTTGATCCTATCATATCCAATCCTATCATCCATCCATCCAATCCTCTTGTCCATCCACTCGATCCTAATCTGACTCCTGTCACACCCAATCCCATTATACGTCCATTGGATCCTAACCCTACACCTTCCACCCTCATTATCCATCCATTAAATTGTGCATCCACCCATATACTAATGAAGGATGTGATCCATGGGATACTAGCAACGAATCAACCACCACCTTCATGCCATCAAATCTTTATCCTTGAAACTATCCAAGAACCTTCAAATGTCATGCCTATTTCTCCAATCCCATCTTGTAGTCCACAAACTATCAAGTATTTTGAAGATCCACCTACCATAAGCCCAATTCATTCCCCACCATACTTTTAATCTATCCAAGAAACCTCCATTCCTATCCAAACTCAAGATTTATGTCAAGAGTCAAATCCAAACCATGATCAACCTTTCTCCTCACCACTTCAAGATAAAATTATCCACACTCCTCCAAACTAGCCTACCCAAGATCAAGAGCTTGTCACTCCTTCCACTCATGGTCCCAATACTATCCATGATCAAGAAACCTCCACCACTCCTAGCCATCCTCCATCTAGTCTTATCCATCATCCCACAACATCAGCTTCCCTTGATGAGACACTTGGTCCCCACAAGCACATAGATCTTCAAAAAAATACCTTGGATCTTAATAAGCATAATGATAATCAAGATCCTTTTTCTCCTTCACCATCTCATATTGGTCCCATTTCAAATCCATCAACCTATCCACATAGTCTAGCTACTTTCATCCATGAGTGTTCTTCCTTAGGAAAAGAACAACCTATATCTACCACCTTGCCTTCCTCATCCAATAAGGGACTCGTGTCTTATGTCCTAAAAAGTAAGCATCCCATTGCACATCATATTTTCCAAAAAATGAATTATCAAGGTAAACTATTAGGCCTTCATGAGCAAGGTAACATGGAACCCATCCATGTCAAAGTCCCTCCAAAAGGTATGGTATTGGTTATATATTTCAAGGATGTCAATCCAAAGATGTTGGTACCACATCCCTACCTCCTAAATCCACTTCATCTAAGCCCAAGCTAGTTGCACCTCATCGTACCCATAAAACATATGTTGCCACCCCTCCTCCATCTTCCTATGAACCCAAAAAGCATGTGACCATCCATCTCCCTCCATCCACATTACCTCCACTTCTTCCAACTACTAACATCCCTCCATCCACTTTACCTCCACTAGTTCCAACTCCTAATATTTCTATCCTCAAATCCCCTTATCACTTTAGCCACAAATCCATTAATTCCTCCATCCATACATCTTGTTCCTATAAATCCCCTACAATTCCTAATCATGATCAACAAATGCGCACATTGACTAAACATGAAGCTATTACAAAAACCCCCATGGGATTCAAAAATAAAAATTTGGATGCTTCCACCCATAAAGAAAAAAATCCTAATGATCCTCATGCCATAGGGCACCAATGCAAAGAATCAAAGCAAAATCAAAACTCAAAAAGCTACCCAAGTCTACATCTCAAAAAGACAATTTTGAAATCAAAATTATTTGGGTCCCCAAGAAAAAAGTGCCTAATTCAAATGGAGCATCCACAATCCTAAAATCTAAAACATCCCACTCCTATTGCAAGTATGAGTAGTAAGTGTTATCATTGATGTCAACACCTAAGGTCATCATCTAAGGAAGTTATTTAGATAAGTTGGAGCAAGTGTCTGAGAAAGAATTGTAATGGCCCTCGCTTTTTGGCTTGTGATAGATGTTAGTTTCATATTTCTCTCTGACAGTTCTGAAATAGTTGATAGTCTTTTATTGCATATTTACAGTTTCGAGATGTTTGGACTAGTATGTTATGGTTTATGTTCTCTTTGACCTTGATGGACTATGTTCGATGGATATATTTAGACATGTGTTATGAGTGATGATGACATTATGATTACTTCAGGTATGATGTGTTGGACATGTTTAGTAATGGATTATTATTTACATGTTTTATTAGATTTGTTGATATCTAATTTTAAATGTTGTTATTATAATCTTGTTCAAGAGCAGGGATGGTGCAGTATTACTCACTTCGAGTAACCTGCTGTGCCATGATTCCTTGACTCTTTGTGTGCAGACATATATGTATTTGATCATATACAACAAGTTGTTCGAATGCAGGCTGCAGGTACCGAACCTCGACTCCACCTGATATAGCAGGTTTGAGCCGGTTCTTTCACCAATGGATATTAGTGATGGGAGATAACACGAGGTCTAATCCACTAGGTCAGTCATTATCTTATGTTGTGGTCTCAAGTCATGTTGTGGCACTTGGTCTTGCCTTGTTATGTTGGTTATCTTGTGTCGTGGTGTATAATCAAGTTGTGTTTATAATGTTTAATTATGTTCATGTGTGGCTGGAAGATACTTCAATGAATTAGTGTTATTAATAATGCTCCTATTTTGTTTGTTAGATAATTATTGAATTAGCTTAAAGCTTTGAATGACACCTTGGTTAAATTTTATAATAGTTTGGAATTAAATTATCTTCTATGTTAAAATATTTATGTCATTAATGGAGTTACGAGTAATTAGTGGTTATTTGGCATAGAATAATTTGGCAGGTGAAATTAATGCCTTGTGTCATTAATTTCATAATTGGAAGATTTGGAATCTCTGGTTATAGCAATTTTTTTTTAAATTCATGAAGGAGTGGGTTGTTGGGTAACGGATGCATGTCTGCATTTATTTTTTTGAGTTGTCATTTTTATAAAAAATCTTGTTGGGAGGGGGTTGGAAAATAGAACGAAGAATTTGGGAGAAGAACAGAGAATTGGTCGCAGGATTTGAAGAAACTCGAAGAGGGACTGGAATCTGGGTATGTGACTTGGTTCTCTCTGTAAAATTTGCAATGGTTGTAGCTTCAATTTTAAAATTTATTGCTGCATATTCTGTGGGTGAACTTGCCTGTTTCTATAATTTAGAAATTGTGATCTCTGTGGCTAGTTATGTCTTGTGCCTGTATGGTCATATGTCGCCCAATCTCTGCAGATTCCTCCAAGATGCATTCCTCCATGATGTAACCTTGTTCTATGTTTTCAATCCTATGATAAGCTAAACCAATGTTAATCTCTTGCAATCTCTTGGCCCTGTCGTTCTTGCATTTTATCTCCCATTTGTATTTCCCTGGTAGAGGTGAAATTCTCAAGAAGAGGTGATTTGATTCTTTTTTGCAACCTGCTAGTGCTTGCAACCTTGCATTTAGTCTTTATTATATCCATATTGTCTTTTACCTATGATTCCTTGCTTCTATCTCAATAATTCTATCATGATGATTGTGACTCCAACACTCCTAGAAATCTGCCCTGTAAGCATCTGACCGAATCTTTTGAAGTCTCCTTCATAATTTTTCTTCATCTCTGCAATAGGATATTCATTATGGCTGAGAGACAAATGTTAATTCATCATTTGTTAAGAAATATAACTCAGCTAGAGCGTATAAAAAAGATATTTTTTTAGGATATTCATCTTAGGAGACCGTTTTGTTTAGACTATAGACCTTGAGTTCTTTTACAAATCTCCATTTCTACCTTACTATCAGCTGGTAGACCATTCTCCCTTCACTGCCACTTCTGACAGATTCTATTTTGCAATGGATAGTAAACTGTCTGTTTGAACCATTGTTGGGCAGTGATGACGTGGGCAGTTTGTTCGTATTGCTATATTATAATGTTTTAGGACAGTGTGTTGCCTTGAAACTCTTTCTGTATCATGTTAGATGACTGCAGGCATTAGAGGGAAGTCAAGTTTTGGAACACGGTGTACATTTTTGCCTTCAGTCACTTTTAATGTCCTAGTAGTCGAATTGGTACAGGAAGACGTCGGCCCCCATAGTAAAGTGTGGTGCTTCGAATGTCTATGGTAGGTTTAAGTTAGTAGGGTCGAAAGAGTAGTTACTTTATTAAATGATGTTGTTAGTTCTATCGTCGCCTTTTTGTGGGTAGGTGGTCGTCGGGGTAGTCATCAATAAGAACTTGGTTACATATTTATAGTTTGAGTGGCTTAAGTCGGTAGGTCCGATTGGATTTATTAGTGGTCTGTTTCTAGAAATTTAGTGGTCTCTTGTCGATCAGACCCTAGTTTTAGGGAAGTTCTCATGTATAGTTTGGAAGCTGATTTATGGCAGCGCAATAGGATATTACGTTTGTTATGGTGAAACCGAAACATAGGAGCTTTTGTGGTTGCTAGATGTTAGAAATGGTAAATGTAGATAGTAGGATAGGTTTATAGGAGGCTATAGGTTTATATATAGATGTTTAAGTATTAGTCTATTTATTAGAAAATTGAATTAAGGAAATGAAATTCCTTAGAGTTAAATAATTAGGTTTTGTAAAATGTAAGATGATAGGAAAATAATTAGTAACTTATAGTGTTCCCTTCAAAATTTGTAACAGTTAGACGTTATATGGTGATTTATGTTGGTTTGTAATTTTGTATAAAATTGTGTTGTGTAACGAGAATGGTATTATATGCTTATAAGTAATTTATTGTGTTCATAATTGTGTAAAAGAAATTGTATTAATTGGTTGGTTGTTGAAAAGTTAAATTATATCTTGTAGTGATTTATATTAGAATGTAGCTTAGATGGGAAAATCTATGTTAGCAAGTGTATATTTTCATAAATTGAGGTTGATCTTATTAGGATGTGAAATTAACAGTATAGTTGGAAAATTACGTTTATCGTTAGTTTATGGTTATGTTAAAAAGAGAGGATGTTTATTAGGGATTAGTTAGAAAACTTATTTCTTCTTGTAGTTGTAGAGAAATTGGTTATTTCCAGAAACTTGTATCTTCTTTTGAATGAAGATAATCTCTTAGAAATTTCATGTTATGGTTAGAAGTACATTGTATCACTCTTCTTGACTATTTTCCTTGTCATGACAAAATGCTTCAGTGGGTCGTAGTGTCTATTTGGAGTTGAGTTTCATCTATGTTTTGGGCAAGTATGAAGTCTGAATCTTGAGGGATATTATGCGAACTTGGTGTCAAATGCGGAAGCATTGTCCCTGTCAGTTATGGTGATCTTTTTCATTGGTTTAGTACCTATCTCCAGAGGTGTCTTGTGTTGGGCTTTGGTTCAAATAGTGACATGTCAATGCAAAGGGATTTGTATTGTCGACGGCAAGTGAATGGCTTGAGTTTGGGTAGAAGCCATTTGTATCTTATCTTTGCTCATGGTGATTTGGTTGTTTGTTTGAGATTGCTAAGGGAGTGGCTTCTATGGTGGGGCCGCTGCCTACTGAGAGGTCGCCTGGGTAACCCCATGGAAGTTATGAGCAAGTGTAAACTTAATAACTTATTAGGAGGGTTGGGATAGTAAAACACCTAACATGAAACGTAAGATACCTCACCCATGCCTTGAGTGCTCTCGCAGACTAAGGATGGGATGAGAAGGTCTAGTTGGCAAGGCCAACCTCCTCATCTTCATGAGAGGACCTGTTGGCTCCACATGTGTCACCCTATGGGGCCAATGCCTAGAGAGGGGCTGCCAAGGTAACCATAGACGGGGGCCGGCTTCTAGTGATAGATAGCCTAGGTAACCCATGCCAGGACCATGCGATGACACTCTCCTTATGCAACTCAGTTTCTTCCTCTTTATATTGTTGTTACCTCTGGAGTATAGTCTTGGCTTTTTGTTTGATTTTTTTTTGGATGTTGGTTTTGTCTGGTGGATTTCTGACATTCCTGTGCAGTCTTGTTATCATGTATGCCTGTAAGGAGTCTTTAGTTCATTGTGGTTTCATTGTTGTAATTTTGACCTAGTGGAGCTTCGATGTTATCTCCTAGCTCGGTGGGGTGGACCTTAGGGTTCCACATGGTTGGGAGGCAGAGCTATCCATTGGTATTCTTGGAGATTCGGATTGAGCCTTGTGCGGAGCTGTTCCAGTTCCAGTTTGCTTTCTACCTTCAGTAGTGTTGTATACTTTCATATGTATTCTTTTGTAAACCAACAAGATCAGCCTTGTAATCTTGTAATCTTGTTCTGAGACTCTGTAATCAACTATCTTGCTATTGTAAAAGTTATTTTTATCTAATTTAGTAGTTTAATGTTATCACTTATGTGGATTTTACTTTATGTTCACTGATGCAGTTATGTGGCCCTAGAGTTGTTAGAAGAGTAATTTCTTTTATCTTGTGTAATGTGTTATGTTTGGTTACTGCTTTGCTCTATCTTGCTTTCAAAAAAAATTATTTTGTAAGTTTTGCATTTGTTGGTCTATCACTCTAGGGTTGCATGACGGGGCATTACATTTGGTATCAGAGCGAGGTTTAAACACTGGGTACCCTGGTTATATTTGAGCCCATTATGTAACCTAGTACTTAAACTCTGTAAATAATTTTATCCATGCTGTGACCCTTTCTGAATGTAATAATTTGCCTTTGGTGTTTTAGGTAGATGCCTAGAGGTAGGGGCCGAGGTCGGGACAGAGGTAGGGGTCGTAGGAGAGGTGGTGGTGGCACACCTCAGTTGAGATAGATTCTTGAGGAGGCCCTTCCCATTTAGGCCTTAGATAGGAGGGTGAGCAACCTAGAGGAGGTCAGGGGGTAGACCAGTTGGGTCCTAGAGAGAGAGAGAGGTCTCCCAGGCGTAGGGAGTTGACAACTAAGCAAGAGGCCACACTAGCCAGCCATATGAGTGATCTACCTAGAGCTCACCCTCCCATATTTGATGGAGCTGGTAGAGGTCTTGAGGTGGAGACTTGGTTATTGGACTTAGGCAGGTGTTTCACCATGCTTCCGTATGGCAGCAACACCAAAGACAGATGTGCTATTTTGCATCTCTGAGGGTTCACTTCGACTTGGTGGTGATTAGAGGAGCAAAAACTACATTTGGACTTTAGCACTGTGTCTTGGGAGTTATTCTTAGAGAGATTCAGAGCCTGTTTTCTATCTGACCATTGGAGGCAACATCGAGCAAATGAGTTCCATGAGCTGAGGCAGTTGGCCATGACAATTAAGCAGTATGAGCACAAATTTTATGAGCTCAAATAGTATGTTGGTATCGGGGATGATGATTCTATGTTGGTGCAGCATTTTATCAGGGGCTTGAATGCCCATATTAGTGGAGGGGTTCGTGTATTTGAACCTAAGACTATGGAGGTTGTTGTGGAGAAAGCCTGGTTAGTGGAGGAGAATTTGGCTTTGGCACTCGATGGACATACAAGTGTGCACATTGGTAGTGCACCTTCTTCAAGATATGGTTCTCGAGGTGGTCACACTCAGGCATCAGGTTCTCATGCACCCTCAAAGGGTGGTCAGCAGCAGCCATATTCTCAGTCCAAGCTGAAGAATTCTCATCATCAACAAGGTAATAGATTGCAAAATAAGAAGGACCAATCTTGGCAGCATAATAAGTGCAATCATTTTGATCAGCCAGCTTAGAGTATGTAGTCCGCAGTGAGCAGAGGTAGTTTCCAGAAGTCTAGTGCTTTCTGGAGTGACAGTGGTTTAGGTAGAGGCACCGAGTGTATCTCTTGTGGCCAACAGGGCCATATTGCTAGACAGTGCCCGCAAAAGGGTGCTTCAAGGTTTGGACATCGACCGGCGGCATCTGAGCCAATGGTTGGTGATGCAGGTAGGTCACACTAAGTCTTTGCAGTGGTGGATGACTGATAGGTAGAGCATCAAGGCACTGTGGTGGAGACTTTAGGTCGCATGCGAGGTATTGGTTTTTTTGTTCTTTTTGATTCTAGTGCATCTGATTCATTTATATCTCCTCTTATGGAGCATTGCGGCTTAGTGGCAACAAAGCAGGATGATAGGTGGCAGGTTGAGTTAGCTTCTGGGGCTAAGATAGCAGTTAAGTCTCTAGTCTCAGGGTGTGAACTGATGATTGGCTCTCTATCTACTTCTATGGACCTTTGTATTCTACCCCTTGGTTCATATGATATAGTTTTGGGGATGGATTGGTTGGAGACCCATCAGGCGGTGATAGATTGTCAGCTTAAGTCTGTTAGATGTGTGGATGATTCTAGTGTAGAGGTTGAGGTTGTAGGAGTTTAGAGACCTATTTCCCTATGTATGATCTCCGCTATGCAACTCAAGAGATGCATGCATTAGGGATGTCAGCCTTTTGTAGTGACTGTTAGTGATTTGGAGATGGAGGAGAGTCGAGAGGCATCTCTTGACAATCACCCACTCTTGAGGGAGTATGCGGATGTTTTTCCTTCTGATATTCTGGGGATGCCACCTAAGCGTGACAATGATTTCAAGATTGATCCGGTTCCCAGTGCATAGCCTATCTCACGAGCTCCATACAAGATGACCACTCAAGAGCTCAAGGAGCTTCGACTGCAGTTGGAGGAGTTGTTAGCCAAAGGGTTCATACGACCTAGTGTTTCTCCTTGGGGAGCACCTGTGATCTTTGTGAAAAAGAAGGATGGATCTCTGTGGCTATGTATCGATTATCAACAGCTCAATAAGGTAATAGTGAGGAATAGGTACCGCTTGATTCAGATCAATGATTTGTTTGATCAGATTAAAGGAGCAAAGGTATTCTCTAAAATTGACCTTAAGTCGGGATATCACCAGTTGTGGATATTTGAGGCAGATATTCACAAAATAGTATTTCGTACCTATTATGGACATTATGAGTTCACAGTGGTACCATTTGAGTTGATGAATGTACCTTCAGTTTTCATGAGCTTGATGAATGGTGTATTCCGCACTTATCTTGACTGGTTTGTCCTTGTGTTTCTTGATGATATACTGATCTATTCGAGGACAATGGCAGAGCATGAGGAGCAGTTGTGTCAGGTGTTGCAATGTTTGAGAGAAAATTAGCTTTATGCCAATTTGTCGAAATGTGAGTTCTTTCAGACTGAGGTGAAGTATCTGGGTCATGTCATCTCTGGAGAGGGTATTGCAGTGGATCCCTTGAAGATCCAAGCTTTTATAGATTGGCCTACACCCACTAATGTTTTTTAGGTCTGTAGCTTTATGGGTCTGGCAGGCTATTATCGCCATTTTGTTATGGGGTTTTTGAGGATTGCCCATCCTATTACTCCTCTTCAGAGGAAAGGGAAGAAGTTTGTTTGGTCAGAGCAATGTCGGGTACCTTTTCAGACTCTTAAGGAGCAGCTGACCAGTGCACCTATATTAGCAGTTCCTGATCCTGATAGGGACTTTGTTGTTTGTACTGATGCTTCTCTGGAGGGTTTGGGAGCAGTTCTGATGTAGGATGGTCACGTGATTACCTATGAGTCTCACAAACTCAAGGATCACGAATTGAACTATCCCACTCATGATCTAGAGTTAGCAGCTGTGGTGCATGCCTTGGTGAGATGGAGGCATTTTCTCTTAGGGCATCGGTTTGAGCTGCATAGTGATCATCATAGTTTGCAGTATATCTTCACGTAGCCAAACTTGAATGAGAGGTAGAGGCATTGGATGGAGTTCTTGTGTGAGTATGACTTTGAGGTCAGATATATTTAGGTAAAAGAGAATGTGGTAGTAGATGCTCTTAGTCGTTGGAGGCATGAGATCTCAGCAGTCTCTCTTACAGTTGATTTGAGAGGTTAGATTCTCGCAACTCTTCCTACCGACAGTTGGTGCCAGGAGGTGAGATCCGAGATTGAGTCTGGTAGACCTTTGGAGGGTAGATTCTCCGGTTACTCTCTTGAGTTAGATGGTCATTTACAACATTTGGGTCATATCTATGTTCCTAGTGCGGAGGGTCTTTGTACCCTCGTGTTCTCTGAGGCGCATTGGGCACCCTATTCTGCTCATTCGGGTGTCAAGAAGATGCATGCAGATCTGCGTCAGCTGTACTTTTGGAGTGGTTTGAAGTGTTATATTGCTGATTTTGTGTCGAGATGTCTTGAGTGCCAGAGGGTGAAGGCAGAACATCAGCACCTTGGAGGTCTTTTGCAGCCTCATTTGATTCCAAAGTGGAAGTAGGATATAATTTCGATAGACTTCATTGTTGGTTTGCCGATATCCTCTTGTCGACATGATGCTATTATGGTCACTGTGGATAGGTTGACGAAGGTAGCTCACTTCTCTTCTATCCATGCTTCTTACAATGCCTCTATGGTGGCTAGAGTGTTCATGGAGGACATCATCAGACTTCATGGGATTCCTCATAGGATCATCTCTGACAAGGATCCAATGTTCACTTCTGCCCTTTGGACTTCCTTGCAGCATGCCTTGGGGACATAGCTAAACTTTAGTTCAGCTTACCATCCTGAGACTGATGGTCAGACCGAGAGGGTTAATCAAGTTCTCAAGTATATGTTGAGGATGTATGTGATGGACTGGTAGAGCCGTTAGGAGGACTACTTTACATAGTGGAGTTTGCCTATAATAATGGATATCATAGTTCTATTGGCATGTCTCCATTTCAGGCCTTGTATGGTCATCCTTGTAGGACCCCTTTGAGTTGGGATTGTCTAGAGGATAGAGTTCTTCTAGGTCCTGATATGCTTAGAGATATGGAGTAGCAGGTTGAGAGGATTAGAGAGCATTTGGTGGTAGCTCAGGACAGACAAAAAAAGTATGTAGATGCTCATAGGATCGATCATCAGTTTTCAGTTGGGGATCGGGTGTTCTTGCGGGTGCGACCGCAAAAGAGTCCAATCCGCTATGGAAAGGGCTCTAAGCTAGCACCACGCTTTGTTGGACCTTTTGAGGTGTTGGAGAGGATCGGTCCAGTTGCTTATCATCTTGCTTTGCCACCTAGCCTTTCATGCATCCATGATGTGTTTCATGTTTTTGTACTTAGACCTTACTATTTGGATATTGCTCATGTTCTTGATTAGACTGCTCTACAGGTAGAGGACGGGCAGCTAGCTTTGGAGCTCAGAGGCATTCTTCAGCACAGGAGACTTGCTCTAAGGGGTAGAGACCTGGAGCAGGTCAGGGTCCAGTGGGATCCTAATGATGAGACCTCTGCTACCTGGGAGGATGCTTCCAGGATGAGGGAGTTATATCCTTACTTATTTGCAGGCTTCTAGGAGTAAGCCTGATTTTAGGGGGGGAGAATGTAATGCCCCTTGCTTTTTGGCTTGTGATAGATGTTAGTTTCTCATTTCTCTCTGATAGTTCTGAAACAGTTGATATCTTTTATTGCATATTTACAATTTCGAGACATTTGGACTAGTATGTTATGGTTTATGTTCTCTTTGACCTTGATGGACTATGTTCGATGGATATATTTAGACATGTGTTATGAGTGATGATGACATTATGATTACTTCAGTTATGATGTGTTGGACATGTTTAGTAATGAAGTATTATTTACATGTTTTATTAGATTTGTTGATATCTAATTTTAAATGTTGTGATTATAATCTTGTTCAAGAGCAGGGATGGTGCAACATTGCTCGCTTTGAGTACCCTGCTGCGCCGCGATTCCCTGACTCTCTGTGTGCAGACATATATGTATTTGATCATATACAACAAGTTGTTCAGATGTAGGCTGCAGGTACCGAACCTCGACTCCACCTGATATAGCAGGTTTGAGGGGGTTCTTTCACCAATGGATATTAGTGATGGGAGATAACACGAGGTCTAATCCACTAGGTCGGTCCTTGTCTTCTATTGTGGTCTCGAATCATGTTGTGGCACTTGGTCTTGCCTTGTTATGTTGGTTATCTTGTGTCATTGTATATAATCAAGTTGTGTTTTACAATGTTTAATTATGTTCATGTGTGGTTGGAAGATACTTCAATGAATTAGTGTTATTAATAATGCTCCTATTTTGTTTGTTAGATAATTATTGAATTAGGTTAAAGCTTTGAATGACACCTTGGTTAAATTTTATAATAGTTTGGAATTAAATTATCTTCTATGTTAAAATATTTATGTCATCAAAGGAGTTATGGGTAATTAGTGGTTATTTGGTACAGAATAATTTGGCAGGTGAAATTAATGCCTTGTGTCATTAATTTCATAATTGGAAGATTTGGAATCTCTGGTTATAGCAATTTTTTAAAAAATTCATGGAGGAGTGGGTTGTTGGGTAACGGATGCATGTCTGCATTTATTTTTTTGAGTTGAGTCATTTTTATAAAAAATCTTGTTGGGAGGGGGTTGGAAAACAGAATGGAGAATTTGGGAGAAGAACAGAGAATTGGTCATAGGATTTAAAGAAACTCGAAGAAGGACTGGAATCCGGGTATGTGACTTGGTTCTCTCTAAAAAAATTGCAATGGTTGTAGCTTTAATTTTAAAATTTATTGCTGCATATTCTGTGGGTGAACTTGCATGTTTCTGTAATTTAGAAATTATGATCTCTGTGGCTAGTTATGTCTTGTGCCTGTATATTCATATGTCGCCCAATCTCTGTAGATTCCTCCAAGATGTATTCCTCCATGATGTAACCTTGTTCTATGTTTTCAATCCTGTGATAAGCTGAACCAATCTTAATCTCTTACAATCTCTTGGCCCTGTTGTTCTTGCATTTTATCTCCCATTTGTATTTCCCTGGTAGAGGTGAAATGCTTAGGAAGAGGTGATTTGATTCTTTTCTAGAACCTGCTAATGCTTGCAACCTTGCATTTAGTCTTTATTATATCTATATTGTCTTTTACCTATGATTCCTTGCTTCTATATGAATAATTATGTCATGATGATTGTGACTCCAACACTCCTAGAAATCTGCCCTGCAAGCATCTGACCGAATCTTGTGAAGTCTCCTTCATAATTTTTCTTCATCTCTACAATAGGAAATTCATTATGGCTGAGAGACAATTGTTAATTCATCATTTGTTAAGAAATATAACTCAGCTAGAGCGTATAAAAAATATATTTTTTAGGATATTCATCTTAGGAGACCATTTTGTTTAGACTGTAGACCTTGAGTTCTTTTAGAAATCTCCATTTCTACTTTACTATTAGCTGGTAGACCATTCTCCCTTCGCTGCCACTTCTGATAGATTCTATTTTGCAATGGATGGTAAATCGTGTGTTTGAACCATTGTTGGGTAGTAACGACGTGGGCAATTTGTTTATATTCCTATGTTAGAATGTTTTAGAACTGTGTGTCACATTGAAACTCTTTCTGTATCATGTTAGATGACCGTGGGCATTAGAGAGAAGTCCATTTTTGGAACATGGTGTACATTTTTTCCTTCAGTCACTTTTGATGTCCTAGCAGTCGAATTGGTATAGGAAGACATTGGCCCGCATAGTAAAGTGTGGTGCATCGAATGTCTGTGGTAGGTTTAAGTTAGTAGGGTCGAAAGAGTTGTTACTTTATTAAATGATGTTGTTAGTTCTGTCATCACCCTTTTGTGGGTAGGTGGTCGTCGAGGTAGTCGTCAATCAGAATTTGGTTATATATTTATAGTTTGAGTGGCTTAAGTTGGTAGGTCCAATGGGATTTATTAGTGGTTTGTTTCAAGAAATTTAGTGGTCTCTTGTCGATCAGACCCTAGTTTTAGGGAAGTTCTCATGTATAGTTTGGAAGCTGATTTATGGCAGTGCAGTAGGATATTACATTTGTTATGGTAAAACCAAAACATAGGAGATTTTGTGGTTGCTCAATGTTATTAAATAAGAAATCTTTCATTGTGTGAGATGTTAGAAATGGTAAATGTAGATAGTAGGATAGGTTTATAGGAGGCTATAGGTTTATATATAGATGTTGTTTAAGTATTGGTCTGTTTATTAGAAAATTGAATTAAGGAAATGAAATTCCTTAGAGTTGAATAATTAGATTTTGTAAAATGTAAGATGATAGGAAAATAATTAGTAACTTATAGTGTTCCCTTCAGAATTTGCAACGGTTAGACGTTATATGGTGATTTATGTTGGTTTGTAATTTTGTATAAAATTGTGTTGTGTAACGAGAATGGTATTATATGCTTATAAGCAATTTATTGTGTTCATAATTGTGTAAAAGAAATTGTAGTAATTGGTTGGTTGTTGAAAAGTTAAATTATATCTTGTAGTGATTTATATTAGAATGTAGCTTAGATGGGAAAATTTATGTTAGCAAGTGTATATTTTCATAAATTGAGGTTGATCTTATTAGGATGTGAAATTAACAGTATAGTTGGAAAATTACGTTTATCATTATTTTATGGTTATGTTAAAAAGAGAGGATGTTTATTAGGGATTAGTTAGAAAACTTATTTCTTCTTGTAGTTGTAGAGAAATTGGTTATTTCCAGAAACTTGTATCTTCTTTTGAATGAAGTTAATCTCTTAGTAATTTCATGTTATGGTTAGAAGTACATTGTATCACTCTTCTTGACTATTTTCCTTGTCATGATGAAATCCTTCAGTGGGTCGTAGTGTCTATTTGGAGTTGAGTTTCATCTATGTTTTGGGCAAGTATGAAGTCTGAATCTTGAGGGATATTATGTGAACTTGGTGTCAAATGTGGAAGCATTGTCCCTATCAGTTATGGTGATCTTTTTCATTGGTTTAATACCTATCTCCAGAGGTGTGTTGTGTTGGGCTTTGGTTCAAATAGTGACATGTCAATGCAATGGGATTTTTATTGTTGAGGGCAAGTGAATGGCTTGAGTTTGGGTAGAACCCGTTTGTATCTTATGTCTGCTCATGGTGATTTGGTTGTTTGTTTGAGATTGCTAAGGGAGTGGCTTCTATGGTGGGGCCGGTGCCTAGTGAGAGGTCGCCTGGGTAACCCCATGGAAGTTATGAGCAAGTGTAAACTTAATAAATTATTAGGAGGGTTGGGGTAGTACAACACCTAACATGATACGTAAGATACCTCACCCATGACTTGAGTGATCTCGCAGACTAAGGATGGGATGAGAAGGCCTGGTTGGCAAGGCCAACCTCCTCGTCTTCATGAGAGGACCTATCGGCTCTGCATGTGTCACCCTATGGGGCTGGTGCCTAGAGAGGGGCTGCCAGGGTAACCATAGATGGGGGCCAGCTTCTGGTGATAGATAGCCTGGGTAACCCATGCCAGGACCATGCGATGACACTCTTCTTACGTAGCTCAGTTTCTTCCTCTTTATATTGTTGTTACCTCTGGAGTATAGCCTTATCTTTTTGTTTGATTTTTTTTTTGGATGTTGGTTTTGTCTGGTGGATTTTTGACATTCCTGTGCAGTCTTGTTATCATGTATTCCTGTAAGGAGTCTGTAGTTCATTGTTGTTTCATTGTTGTAATTTCGACCTAGTGGAGCTTCGATGTTATCTCCTAGCTCGGTGGGGTGGACCTCAGGGTTCCAGATGGTTGGGAGGTAGAGCTATCCATTGGTATTCTTGGAGATTTAGATCGAGCCTTGTGCGGAACTGTTCCAGTTCCAGTTTGCTTTCTACCTTAAGTAGTGTTGTATACTTTCATATGTATTCTTTTGTAAACCGACAAGATCGGCCTTGTGATCTTGTAATCTTGTTCTAAGACTCTATAGTCAACTATCTTGCTATTGTAAAAGTTATTTTTATCTAATTCAGCAGTTTAATGTTATCACTTATGTGGATTTTACTTTATGTTCACTGATGCAGTTATGTAGCCCTAGATTTGTTAGAAGAGTAATTTCTTTTATGTTGTGTAATGTGGTATATTTGGTTACTACTTTGCACTATCTTGCTTTCAAAAAAAAAAATTATTCTGTAATTTTTGCATTTGTTGGTCTGTCGCTCTAGGGTTGCATGACAGGGCATTACATTTGGTATCAGAGCGAGGTTTAAACACTGGGTACCCTGGTTATATTTGAGCCCATTATGTAACCTATTGCTTAAACTCTGTAAAATAATTTTATCCCTGCTATGACCCTTTCTGAATTTAATAATTTGCCTTTGGTGTTGTAGGTAGATGCCTAGAGGTAGGGGCCAAGGTTGGGGCAGAGGTAGGGGTCGTGGGAGAGGTGGTGGCAGCACATCTCCTCCCAGTTCTCCTCATGCAAGTGCCCGTGAAGGTAGGGGTCAGAACATGAAGGGTCAGGGTCAGCCTAATGGAGACCAGTTGAGACAGATTCTTGAGGAGGCCCTTGCTTGTTTAGGCCCTAGACAGGAGGGTGAGAAGCCTAGAGGAGGTCAGGAGGTAGACCAGTTGGGTCCTAGAGAGAGAGGTCTCCCAAGTGTAGGGAGTTGATAGCTGAGCAGGAGGCCACACTAGCCAGCTATATGAGGGATCTACTAAGAGCATGCCCTCACATCTTTAATGGAGCTGGTAGAGGTCTTGAGGTAGAGACTTGGTTATTGGACTTAGGCAGGTGTTTTGCTATGCATCCGTATGACAGCAACACCAAAGCCAGATGTGCTATTTTTCATCTCCGAGGGTTCACTTCGACTTGGTGGTGGTTAGAGGAGCAGAAACTACATTTGGACTTTAGCACTGTGTCTTGGGAATTGTTCTTAGAGAGATTCAGAGTCTATTTTCTATCTGACCATTGGAGACAGTGTCGAGCAGATGAGTTCCACGAGCTAAGGCCGTTGGCCATGACACTTGAGCAGTATGAGCACAGATTTTATGAGCTCAAACAGTATACTAGTATCAGGGATGACGAGTCTATGTTGGTGCAGCATTTTATCAGGGGCTTGAATGCCCAGATTCGTGGAGGGGTTCATGTATTCGAACCTAAGACTATGGAGGTTGTCGTGGAGAAAGCTCGGTTAGTGGAGGAGAATTTGGCTTTGGCACTCGGTGGACATACAGGTGTGCACATTGGTAGTGCACCTTCTTTAGGATATGGTTCTCGAGGTGGTCACACTCAGGCATTAGGTTCTCATGCACCCTCAAAGGGTGGTCAGCAACAGCAATATTCTCAGTCCAAGCTGAAGAATTCTCAGCATCGACAAGGTAATAGATTTCAAAATAAGAAGGACCGGTCTTGGTAGCGCAATAAGCGCAATCGTTTTCATCAGCCAGCTCAGAGTACGTAGTTCGCAGTGAGTAGAGATAGTTTCCAGCAGTCTAGTGCTTTCCAGGGTGACGGTGGTTTTGGTAGAGGCACCGGGTGTTTCTCTTTTGGCCAATAGGGCCATATTGCTAGACAGTGCCCGCAGAAGGGTACTTTAGGGTTTGGACATCGACTGGTGGCATCTGAGCCAACAGTTGGTGATGTAGGCAGGTCACACCGAGTCTTTGCAGCGGTGGATGACCGACAGGTAGAGCATCAGGGCACCATGGTGGAGACTTCAGGTTGCATGCGAGGTATTAGTTTTTCTGTTTCTTTTGATTCTGGTGCATCTGATTCATTTATATCTCCTTCTCTTGTGGAGCATTAAGGCTTAGTGGAAATAAAGTAAGATGATAGGTGGCAGGTTGAGTAAGCTTCCGAGGCTAAGATAGTAGTTGAGTCTCTAGTCTCAGGGTGTGAACTGATGATTGGCTCTCTATCTACTTCTGTGGACCTTCGTATTCTACCCCTTGGTTTATATGATATAGTTTTGGGGATGGATTGGTTGGAGGCCCATCAGGTGGTTATAGATTGTCAGCTTAAGTCTGTTAGATGTGTGGATGATTCTGGTGCAGAGGTTGAGGTTGTAGGAGTTCAGAGACCTATTTCCCTATGTATGATCTCTGCTATGCAACTCAAGAGATGCATGCATCAGGGATGTCAGCTTTTTGTAGTGACTGTTAGTGATTTGGAGATGGAGGAGAGTCAAGAGGCATCTCTTGACAATCACCCACTCTTAAGGGAGTATGTAGATGTTTTTCCTTCTGATATTCTAGGGATGCCACCTAAGCATGACATCAATTTCAGGATTGATCTAGTTCTCGGTGTAGAGCCTATCTCATGAGCTTCATACAGGATGACCACTCTGGATCTCAAGGAGCTTCAACTGTAGTTGGAGGAGTTGTTAGCCAAAGGGTTCATACGACCTAGTGTTTCTCCTTGGGGAGCACCTATGATCTTTGTGAAAAAGAAGGATGGATCTCTGCGGCTATGTATCGATTATCGACAGCTCAATAAGGTAACAATGAGGAATATGTACCCCTTACCTCAGATCGATGATTTGTTTGATCAGATTAAAGGAGCAAAGGTATTCTCTAAAATTGACCTTAAGTTGGGATATCACTAGTTATAGATATTTGAGGTAGATATTCACAAAACAGTATTTCGCACCCGTTATGGACATTATGAGTTCACAGTGGTACCATTCAGGTTGACGAATGCACCTTCAGTTTTCATGAGCTTGATGAATGGTGTATTCCGCACTTATCTTGACCAGTTTGTCCTTGTGTTTCTTTATGATATACTAATCTATTCAAGGACTATGGCAGAGCATGAGGAGTAATTGCGTCAGGTGTTGCAATGTCTGAGAGAAAATTAGCTTTACGCTAATTTGTCAAAATGTGAGTTCTTTCAGACTGAGGTGAAGTATCTGGGTCATGTCATCTCTGGAGAGGGTATTGCGGTGGATCCCTCGAAGATCCAAGCTATTATGGACTGGCCTGCACCCACTAATGTTTCTGAGGTCCGCAGCTTTATGGGTCTTGCAGGCTATTATCATCATTTTTTTATGGGGTTTTCGAGGATTGCCCATCCTATTACTTCTCTTCAGAGGAAAGGGAAGAAGTTTGTTTGGTCAGAGCAGTGTCGGGTAGCTTTTCTGACTCTTAAGGAGCAGCTGACCAGTGCACCTATATTAGCAGTTCTTGATCCTGATAGGGACTTTGTTGTTTGTACCGATGCTTCTCTGGAGGGTTTGGGAGCAGTTCTGATGTAGGATGGTCACGTGATTGCCTATGAGTCTCGCAAACTCAAGGATCACGAATTGAACTATCCCACTCATGATCTAGAGTAAGCAGTTGTGGTGAATGCCTTGGTGAGATGGAGGCATTTTCTCTTAGGGCATCAGTTTGAGCTACACAGTGATCATCGTAGTTTGCAGTATATCTTCACGCAACCAAACTTGAATGTGAGGCAGAGGCATTGGATGGAGTTCTTGTGCGAGTATGACTTTGAGGTTAGATATATTCAGGGAAAAGAGAATGTGGTAGCAAATGCTCTTAGTCGTCAGAGGCATGATATCTCAGCAATCTCTCTTACAGTTGATTTGAGAGGTCAGATTCTCGCAGCTCTTCCTACTGACAGTTGGTGCCAGGAGGTGAGATCTGAGATTGAGTCTGGTAGACCTTTAGAGGGTAGATTCGCTGGTTACTCTCTTGAGTTAGATGGTCTTTTGTGACATTTGGTTCATATCTATGTTCCTAGTGGGGAGGGTCTTCGCACCCTCGTGTTGTCTGAGGTGCATCGGGCACCCTATTCTACTCATCTAGGTGTCAAGAAGATGCATGCAGATCTGCGTCAGCTGTACTTTTGGAGTGGTTTGAAGCGGGATATTATTGATTTTGTGTCAAGATGTCTTGAGTGTTAGAGGGTGAAGGCAGAACATCAGCACCCTGCAGGTCCTTTGTAGCCTCATTTGATTCTAGAGTGGAAGTGGGATATCATTTCGATAGACTTCATTGTTGGTTTGCCGGTATCCTCTCTTCAACATGATCCTATTATGGTCACTGTGGATAGGTTGATGAAGGTAGCTCACTTCTCTCCTGTCTGTGCTTCTTACAATGCCTCTACGGTGGCCAGAGTGTTCATGGAGGACATCCTCAGACTTCATGGTATTCCTCGTAGGATCATCTCCGACAGGGATCCAGTGTTCACTTCTGCCCTTTGGACTTCCTTACAGCATGCCTTGGGGACACAGCTGAACTTTAGTTTAGCTTACCATCCTGAGACTGATGGTCAGACGAAGAGGGTTAATCAGGTTCTCGAGGATATGTTGAGTATGTATGTGATGGACCGGCAGAGCCGTTGGGAGGACTACCTTTACCTAGTGGAGATTTCCTATAATAATGGATATCATAGTTCTATTGGCATGTCTCCATTTTAGGCCTCGTATGGTTGTCCTTGAAGGACCCCTTTGAGTTGGGATCATCTAGAGGATAGAGTTCTTCTGGGTCCTGATATGCTTAGAGATATGGAGTAGTAGGTTGAGAGGATTAAATAGCATTTGGTGGCAGCTCAGGATAGACAGAAAAAGTATGCAGATGCTCATAGGATCGATCATCAGTTTTCAGTTGGAGATCGAGTGTTCTTGCGGGTGCAACCGCAAAAGAGTCCAATCTGCTATGGAAAGGGCTCTAAGCTAGCACCATGCTTTGTTGGACCTTTTGAGGTGTTGGAGAGGATCAGTCCAGTTGCTTATCGTCTTGGTTTGCCACCTAGCCTTTTACACATCCATGATGTGTTTCATGTTTCTGTACTTAGACCTTACTATACGGATATTGCTCATGTTCTTGATTGGACTACTCTACAGGTAGAGGACGGGCAGTTGGCTTTGGAGCCCGTAGGCATTCTTCAGCACAGGAGACTTGCTCTCAGGGACAGAGATGTGGAGCAAGTCAAGGTCCAGTGGGATCCTAATGATGAGACCTCTACTCCCTGGGAGGATGCTTCCAAGATGAGGGAGTCATATCCTTACTTATTTGCAGGCTTCCAAGAGTAAGCCTGATTTTAGGGGGGAGGATGTAATGGCCCTCACTTTTTGGCTTGCGATAGATGTTAGTTTCATATTTCTCTCTGACAGTTCTGAAACAGTTGATAGTCTTTTATTGCATATTTACAGTTTTGAGACGTTTGGACTAGTATGTTATGGTTTATGTTTTCTTTGACTTTGATGGACTATGTTCGATGGATATATTTAGACATGTGTTATGAGTGATGATGACATTATGATTACTTCAGTTATGATGTGTTGGACATGTTTAGTAATGGATTATTATTTACATGTTTTATTAGATTCATTGATATCTGATTTTAAATGCTGTTATTATAATCTTGTTCAAGAGCAGGGACGGTGCAACATTACTTGCTTCAAGTACCCTACTGCACCGTGATTCCCTGACTCTCTATGTGCAGACATATATGTATTTGATCGTATACAACAAGTTGTTTAGATGTAGGCTGCAAGTACCGAACCTTGACTCCACCTGATATAGCAGGTTTGAGCGGGTTCTTTCACCAATGGATATTAGTGATGGGAGATAACACAAGGTCTAATCCACTAGGTCGGTCCTTGTCTTCTGTTGTGGTCTCAAATCGTGTTGTGGCACTTGGTCTTGCCTTGTTATGTTGGTTATCTTGTGTCGTGGTGTATAATCGAGTTGTGTTTTATAATGTTTAATTATGTTCATGTGTGGTTGGAAGATACTTCAATGAATTAGTGTTATTAATAATGCTCCTATTTTGTTTGTTAGATAATTATTGAATTAGCTTAAAGCTTTGAATGACACCTTGGTTAAATTTTATAATAGTTTGGAATTAAATTATCTTCTATGTTAAAATATTTATGTCATTAATGGAGTTATGGGTAATTAGTGGTTATTTGGTACAGAATAATTTGGCAGGTGAAATTAATGCCTTGTGTCGTTAATTTCGTAATTGGAAGATTTGGAATCTCTGGTTATAGCAATTTTTTTTGAAATTCAAGGAGGAGTGGGTTGTTGGGTAAAGGATGCATGTCTACATTTATATTTTTGAGTTGAGTCATTTTTATAAAAAATCTTGTTGGGAGGGGGTTGGAAAACAGAATAGATAATTTGGGAGAAGAACAAAGAATTGGTCACAGGATTTGAAGAAACTCAAAGAGGGACTGGAATCCAGGCATGTGACTTGGTTCTCTCTGTAAAATTTGCAATGGTTGTAGCTTTAATTTTAAAATTTATTGCTGCATATTTTGTGGGTGAACTTGCATGTTTCTGTAACTTAGAAATTGTGATCTTTGTGGCTAGTTATGTCTTGTGCCTATATCGTCATATGTCGCCCAATCTTTGCAGATTCCTCCAAGATGTATTCCTCCAAGATGCATTCCTCCATGATGTAACCTTGGTCTATGTTTTCAATCCTATGATAAGCTGAACCAATGTTAATCTCTTGCAATCTCTTGGCCCTATCGTTCTTACATTTTATCTCCCATTTGTATTTCTCTGGTAGAGGTGAAATGCTCAGGAAGAGGTGATTTGATTCTTTTCTGCAAACTGTTAGTGCTTGCAACCTTGCATTTAGTCTTTATTATATCCATATTGTCTTTTACCTATGATTCCTTGCTTCTATCTCAATAATTATGTCATGATGATTGTGACTCCAACACTCCTCCTTCTAAAAATCTGCCCTGCAAGCATCTGACCGAATCTTGTGAAGTCTCGTTCATAATTTTTCTTCATCTCTGCAATAGGAAATTCATTATGGTTGAGAGACAACTGTTAATTCATCAGTTGTTAAGAGATATAACTCAACTAGAGCATATAAAAAAGATATTTTTTTAGGATATTCATCTTAGGAAACCGTTTTGTTTAGACTGTAGACCTTGAGTTCTTTTAGAAACCTCCATTTCTACCTTACTCTCAGCTGGTAGACCATTCTCCCTTCGCTGCCACTTCTGACAGATTCTATTTTGCAATGGATAGTAAACCATGTGTTTGAACCGTTGTTGGGTAGTGATGACATGGGCAGTTTGTTTGTATTGCTATGTTAGAATGTTTTAGGACTGTGTGTCGCCTTGAAACTCTTTCTGTATCATGTTAGATGACCATGACCATTAGAGGGAAGTCAAGTTTTGGAACACGGTGTACATTTTTGCCTTCAGTCACTTTTGATTTCCTAGCAGTTGAATTGGTACAGGAAGACGTCGGCCCGCATAGTAAAGCGTGGTGAATCAAATGTTTGTGGTAGGTTTAAGTTAGTAGGGTCAAAAGAGTAGTTACTTTATTAAATGATGTTGTTAGTTCTGTCGTCGCCTTTTTGTGGGCAGGTGGTCGTCGGGGTAGTCATCAATCAAAACATGGTTATATATTTATAATTTGAGTGGCTTAAGTCGATAGGTCCGATGGGATTTATTAGTGGTTTGTTTCTAGAAATTTAGTGGTCTCTTGTCGATCAGACCCTAGTTTTAGGGAAGCTCTCATGTATAGTTTGGAAGCTGATTATGGCAGTGTAGTAGGATATTACATTTGTTATGGTGAAACCGAAACATAGGAGCTTTTGTGGTTGCTAGATGTTATTAAATAAGAAATATTTCATTGTGTGAGATGTTAGAAATGGTAAATGTAGATAGTAGGATAGGTTTATAGGAGGCTATAGGTTTATATATAGATGTTGTTTAAGTATTGGTCTGTTTATTAGAAAATTGAATTAAGGAAATGAAATTCCTTAGAGGTTAATAATTAGGTTTTGTAAAATGTAAGAAGATAGGAAAATAATTAGTAACTTATAGTGTTCCCTTCGGAATTTGCAACGGTTAGACGTTATATGGTGATTTATGTTGGTTTGTAATTTTGTATAAAATTATGTTGTGTAACGAGAATGGTATTATATGCTTATATAAGCAATTTATTGTGTTCATAATTGTGTAAAATAAATTGTATTAATTGGTTGGTTGTTGAAAAGTTAAATTATATCTTGTAGTGATTTATATTATAATGTAGCTTAGATGGGAAAATATATGTTAGCAAGTGTATATTTTCGTAAATTGAGGTTGATCTTATTAGGATGTGAAATTAACAGTATAGTTGGAAAATTACGTTTATCATTATTTTATGGTTATGTTAAAAAGAGAGGATGTTTATTAGGGATTAGTTAGAAAACTTATTTCTTCTTGTAGTTGTAGAGAAATTGGTTATTTTCGGAAACTTGTATCTTCTTTTGAATGAAGTTAATCTCTTAGTAATTTCATGTTATGGTTAGAAGTACATTGTATCACTCTTCTTGACTATTTTCCTTGTCATGACGAAATGCTTCAGTGGGTCGTAGTGTCTATTTCTAGTTGAGTTTCATCTATGTTTTGGGCAAGTATGAAGTCTGAATCTTGAGGGATATTATGTGAACTTGGTGTCAAATGCGGAAGCATTGTCCCTGTCAGTTATGGTGATCTTTTTCATTGATCTAGTATCTATCTCCAAAGGTGTGTTGTGTTGGGCTTTGGTTCAAATAGTGACATGTCAATGCAATGGGATTTGTATTGTCAAGGGAAAGTGAATGGCTTAGGTTTGGGTAGAAGCCATTTGTATCTTATCTTTGCTCATGGTGATTTGGTTGTTTGTTTGAGATTGCTAAGGGAGTGGCTTCTATGGTGGGGCCGGTGCCTACTGAGAGGTCGCCTGGGTAACCCCATGGAAGTTATGAGCAAGTGTAAACTTAATAAATTATTAGGAGGGTTATGGTAGTAAAACACCTAACATGATACGTAAGATACCTCACCCATGCCTTGAGTGCTCTCACAGACTAAGGATGGGATGAGAAGGCCTAGTTTGCAAGGCCAACCTCCTCATCTTCATGAGAGGACCTGTCGGCTCCGTATGCATCACCCTATGGGGCCAGTGCCTAGAGAGGGACTGCCAAGGTAACCATAGATGGGGGCCGGCTTCTAGTGATAGGTAGCCTGGGTAACCCATGCCAGGACCATGCGATGACACTCTCCTTACGCAGCTCAGTTTCTTCCTCTTTATATTGTTGTTACCTCTGGAGTATAGTCTTGGCTTTTTGTTTGATTTTTTTTGGATGTTGGTTTTGTCTGGTGGATTTCTGACATTCCTATGCAGTCTTGTTATCATGTATTCCTATAAGGAGTCTGTAGTTCATTGTGGTTTCATTGTTGTAATTTTGACCTAGTGGAGCTTTGATGTTATCTCCTAGCTCAGTGGGGTGGACCTCAGCGTTCCACATGGTTGGGAGGCAGAGCTATCCATTTGTATTCTTGGAGATTTGGATCGATCCTTGTGTGGAGTTGTTCCAGTTCCAGTTTGCTTTCTACCTTCAGTAGTGTTGTATACTTTCATATGTATTCTTTTGTAAATTGACAAGATTGGCCTTGTAATCTTGTAATCTTGTTCTGAGACTCTGTAATCAACTATCTTGCTATTGTAAAAGTTATTTTTATCTAATTCAACAGTTTAATGTTATCACTTATGTGGATTTTACTTTATGTTCACTGATGCAGTTATGTGGCCCTAGATTTGTTATAAGAGTAATTTCTTTTATGTTGTGTAATGTGGTATGTTTGGTTACTGCTTTGCACTATCTTGCTTTCAAAAAAAAATTATTCTGTAAGTTTTGCATTTGTTGGTCTATCACTCTAGGGTTGCATGACGGAGCATTACAAGAATAGTATAGTGTTTTGCTCTGCATATCCTGTAGATTGAATATATTTGTCTACGGTTTAGAAGTTATGTTAAGGGATGTCTATAGTTGCTATGTTTCAAGTTTGAGCCTCTAGTGTGAATATTTGAGTGAGTTCTATTCACCATAGTAAAAAACTATTTTTTGAGTATTCAATGGTGATAGGGAGAATGCATTTTGCTCCACATTTCTCCACATTGTTTTATAGTCTGTAGTTCTAAGATTAAGTTTGGAATGATGTTATGTGCCTTCATTTGAAATGGTTCATGATTTGGTGCTTCGCAAGCGATCTTTCCTTTATGAGAGTGGTTAACAGTAATGTTTAAGTGGTCTAGTTTGAAGAATCTTCTAGATAAAAAGTTTAGAGGTTGTGCGGAAGTTCTTGGTGATTGTAACATTCTTGTGGATGTGTCCAGATCATGTTCCTACTTTTTGATTTGTCCGCAAAGTGTAATTTAGATTATGGATGAAGCTTTCTCCTAAAGGTCTTAGTGTTAACATTAGTTTTGGCCGACCTTGTTGTTTTCACTACTTGCAATTATGCTTTGGAGTTTGTGATAGTGTGTTTTTGCGTGGGAGATTGCATTTGAGTCCCAGCTAAGGCATGGTGTGGTCCGCATTCATTCTGTTCCTTCACAAATCCGTTTAGATCTAGACCTATTCTAATGTATGTATGTATGTCAACCTTGAAGATTGTTCCAATGGTTTATAATTGTAATGCCGATCTTGATGTACATTTCAAGGTTGATGAATTGTATAAATACATGTAAAGAAGTTGTAAATAATGTATGATGTTGCGATGATGAGAAGATAACTATGTTTGTGTGAAGAAGATGGAAAAGAAGAAGAATTAGTGTGCTTCAATGGAACTAAACCTTAACATGGTGTAGATGCTACTATCTTAGTTCACCAACTTCTGGCATTGAGCCTCTTCTCTTGGCAGTGAGCCCCTTCCTTTTGCAGTGAGCATTTTGGGCAATGAGCCCTATTGTAAATTTTGATATATCATTTATATTGTGAGTTAATCCTCACTGTGGTTTTTCTGTCATTGGGTTTTCCATGTAAAAAATCTAGTATCTCATGTGTTGAATTTGTGAATGTGTTTAAGTTTCTAATTTCATGCTTTCATGGTTAAATCATAATAACAATGATTAAGTGTTGATGTGTTGATGTTTAAAAGAAGTTAAGTTTTGGTTACAACTGATTTACCCCCCCTCTCAGTTGTCTTGTGCATTTCAACAACTCTCCATCACAAAATCTTAAAATTTAGAAGTCCATTTGGGTCCCTAAAGTCCTAAATAATCAATCCTATAAGAGAACATCTCCATTACTCCCAAATTGCCCTTCCAATAAAAAGATTCAAAATCCAATTCGATGTGTGCAAATGTTGGTCTTGGTTCCCTTCCACTCCACAACATTCCCACATACCTCCATCTCCCCATCTTCTATCTACTATCCCACTTATTTTTTCCATCATATCCCTTTGGTCCATGCTTTTGCATAAGTCCTTCTATCTATCTCTTTATCTCCATCCTAATCCACTATCCTTCCATCCTAATCCCCATCATAATCCACTATCCATGATCCATACATAATTCACTATCCATCCATCCATAATATACTATCTCCTTACTCTATTTCCCTCTCATGCAATCCTCTACCAACATCCATGAAATAATCCCTACGTATTCCATCCAACTATCCCCTACCAAAGAAAAAAAAAGAAAACAAGAAAAAATAAAAAGAAAAGAAAAGAAAAAGAAACAAAAAATATGACAAAAAAAATTAAAATAGTAAAGATAAATCCTTCATCGAATAGTGAAAACCATTTTTATGGCACATTGGATAAGTACCATGATGAAAACCTAGCAAATAGGCATCATGTGTAGGTGATTATCTATGTGATTTACACTTGGGGGCATGTTGTCTCATCTATTCCATCCTATCTATCCCATCTCATCTATCCCATCCTATCTATCCCATCTCATATCCTATCCTATCATTTTCCATCCTTCTTGCCATCCTTACTCATCATATCTATCACACCTTCCTCATTGCACCATCCATCTTCCCTTCCTCCTTTTGATCTTGATGAGGGTAGGTGCAAAATGTTGAAAAATTCTTTTGACACCTCTTGTCATACTCCAAATTCCACCCATCCATTTCTAAGAATATCCTCCATACATCCATCTACTACTAAGTCCATTCATCCCTTCCAAGCATTATCCCTATCATGCATCCTAATAAGCATCACCTCTCCAAATCCTAAGGCATAATATCTAGAGTGGGGGCAAGTTATTCCTATGCGACGTAGTCCTTGGAGATCACATACTAGGCTCCCTCCATCCATCTATCATATATCTCCCATCCATTATCCTTCTATCGTCAATCCTTGTATCCATCCATTCTCCTACCTTTATCCTATTGTCCATCCTTTTATCCACCCATCCAATCCTACATGTATCCTATCGCCAATCTTTTTAATCCATCTAGTCCTACTTTCATCCTATAACCCATCCTCTTATCCATACATTCAATCCTACATTTATCTTATCACCAATCCTTTTATCCATCCCATCCATTATTATTCATCCTTGCATCCTATCTTCATCCTTTCCTTTTGGCTTGGTTTTCCCTTGTTATTGGTATCTATCCAAAGGCTATCTGGTGTAGAGGCACCTAGACCTCAAACCAAATTTTGATTTTTTTTTGTCTCAATAATGAGAAATAGGTGGAATTTTGTCTTAAATGATGTAATAAAGCCACTAGAGGCATTGTCATGTAGTGGAGGTTATGTAGAAGTAGAATATTTAACATTTTGCCTAAACTTAGAACTTGTTATTTTGAGCTGCCTTAGTGGACAGTCAGTCTTTTTCCTTATTTAGAGGCTTTTCCCACAATGGTGGAAGGTGTGGTGAAAATGGATATTATTGTAAACACTTATATTATGCTGCTCATACCTCGGAGAGATCAGAGAACGAGATTTGATTGAAGAAAATACAATTTTTTACCACTATTTTTCTAAATTTTCTGAGTTTTTGTTGTTCAAGTGTCCTGAGCAAAGCTGTATAGTACTGTCACGCTTGCAAATGTTTGAAATCATATGAGGAATGGTTTAAGCTCTCATTGGAATCAAGTTGGAAGGTTTTTCATTAGTCTAGAAGCATTTTTGCACTATTTTTCTGAAAATAGCTCTTAAACCCTTGTTTTGAGGGTTTTAGTGAAAATGATGGATTTTTGGCTTATTCCACCTACACCACAAGTTCAAAATGGATGGAATGGATCTTGTTAGACTATATTTTGTGTTGAATCTTCATTGCAGGAACAGGGGACTGATTGTTGCAGTGATTGATGCCTAATATCTTCATGGATTAAGCAAAAGAGGCTAGGTAGCATAGGTGATTATTGGTTTGATAACAAACCCATGCATGCAAATGCCAAAAACTATAAACGTAGTCTAGTTGGGATGTGCGGAAGCTCATAAAAGTGGGTTTTCAGTCTTGGGTAGAATATTTCTCATACCTCCTTTGCAAAATAGGCTAATTGCCCTCTGAAACAGTAAGTACAGTCAAGTTTTGAGGCGTTCATGTCCAAAAAACCTACCATGTATGTTAGATATGTTGTGTAAGGGATTAATGGGTACTTGGAACAATGAAGATTAGGTGGGTTTGAGTCCAATTTGGAAAGTTATGATCAGAAAACCTCTAAAAGAGGGCTAATTACCCCCAAAAATAGTAGGACAGTCAGTTTTAAGGCCACACGTGCCAATGAAACCCTACCTAGTTTTGAAATATGTTGAAAAGAAGCCAAATGGGTATCTAAAACACCTTTTTGTTTGTGGGTTTGACCTGTTGTCTGCAAATTATGAAGGAAAAGCCCTGTTTGGAGGGCTACAAGGAAGTAGGGCTAGTTGTGAAGGAAAGGGTACAAGGAGTTGCAGTCAGAGCTTGTGAGTGGTTTCATTAGTGTTGACCACTCAAGGAGGAGTGGTCTATGGTACCCAGGAGGTTTGGGAAGGAGCCCATGCATGAAAACCTATTTGAGATGCCTTTTTGCTTAGAGTTGGAGTCATGAGTTGTAAGAGGACAGTCATGTCCATGCAAGTGTAGTCAAGGACCAGTGGAGCAGTAGGTCTAGGAAGATCTTAAAACCCTATTATGCCCTACCATCCCCTGCATCCTCTTCCCTAAGTGGTTAGTTTGGTCCCCTAGTGGTGGTAGGTCTACATCAAAATTGGTATCAGAGCCAGGTTAGTAGATCTGTTGTGGTTGAGAAGTGGTAGGTTGAGAAAAGAAACATGGTAAGTTTGTCAAGATGCCTCCAAGAGGAAAAAACATGGCTCAATAGATGAGTGAGCTGAAGGAGAAACATGCTAGAGAGTTGAGAGAGTTAAAGGAAAGATTGGCTACTTTGGAACAAAATTAGAAAAGAGGAATGGCTCTAGGTGATGAGAATGAATTTGAGGAAGAAGAGGAAGCAGAGTATGAAGATGTGGAAGAAGAGTTGGACCCTGAGGATCAAAGGATGGCAAAGTTACTGAGGGAAGTAAAAGAAGATAAACACAAGATGAAGATAGATGTGCCAAAGTATGGAGGAAGCCTTAATGATGAAGAGTTTCTTGATTGGATTGCAGCATTGGACAACCACTTTGAGTGTGATGAAGTTCCTAAGGAGTAGAAAGTGAAGATTGCAAAGACCAAGCTGATAGGTCATGCTTTATTATGGTGGGATTATCAGAAATCAGAGAGGAGAAAGAAAGAAAAGACAAAGATTGTTTCATGGGACAAGATGGTAGCTAAGATCAAAGGTAAGTTCTTACCTAAAGATTATGAAGTTTAAATGTTTAAAAAGCTTCAAGGCTTAAGACAAAAGGAAATGGATGTTAAGTCATATACTGAAGAGTTTTTTAAGCTAAGTATAAGGTCTGGTCACAATGAAAGTGAGGTGCAAAAATTTGCTAGGTATATTGGTGGTTTGAGGTTTAACATGCAGGATGAACTAGTGTTGGCAAATCCAAGGAGTGTTGAATGTTATCAAATGGTAGTTAGAATGGAAGAAAAACTAAAAAGGAGTCAGGATAAGATAGCTAGAGGCAGAGGAAGCACCTCTAGAGGTAGAGGATCTTTTACAAATGCAAAACAAGTCAATGAGAGTCAAGAAGAGATAAGCAAGGCACAAGGACAAGGTGCAGATTTCAGAGGCAGATGTCCTAAAGGCAGATTTGGTGGTGAAAGAAGTGCAAACACCTTTGTAGGTAAGTGTTACAATTGCCAAGAGTTTGGGCACCCAACATACAAGTGTCCTGAGAGGCAAGGTTTTACAAATGATGGTGAAAAGAAGAATGAGAGGAGAACTCAATTAGTCCAAGAAGAAGAATGTTGTGGTTCTACTCCCACTAGTTGTGTTGGTGAGATAGGAGAAACGTTGATGCTAAGAGAAAGAGCACTATTGAAGACCTCCAAGGAGAAGGAGCTGATTTAGAGGAGAGCACTGTTTAGGATAGTTTGCAAATGCAAAGACAAGGTATTTAATGTGATAGTAGACTCAGGATGTATTGATAACATGGTATCTAGTGAAATGGTAGACAAACTAAAATTAGAAAGAGTACCTAGGGACACACCTTACAAAGTCTCTTGGGTAAGTGATAATCAGTCCATTTTGGTGACTGAACAAGCATTAGTTGAGTTTAATATTGGAGGATATGAGGACAAGGTCCTATGTGACATTTTACCTATGGATTGTTGTCATTTGATACTTGGAAGACCCTGGCAGTTTGATAGATTTGCAGTTTATGATGGAAGAGCTAACACCTGGACCATTAGGAAGGATAAGAAGACTTTTGTGTTGATTCCAATGTAGGAAGAAGCCAAGGAGCAGACAAGGACAACAAAGATGATAATGTTTGGTAGGAGAGAGCCAATGAGGCTTGAGGAGAGTGTAACCAAGGAGTGTGTAGCCTTTTCAAGGCATAGAGTTGTTGAGACAGTAGATAGGAGGCAGAAGGAAGATGGAGAGATAGTAAGTTTGAAGTGTAATCTGATTTTGCAAAGCAAAGAATGCAAGAAGATGACTAGTATAGTCCAAGAGAGAGCAGAGGATGAGTTGTTTAATAAAACATAGATTTGGCATGACCATATCATGGTTGGGACAATTTTATGTCTACTCAAAACATCAGGATGGAAGGTGTAGTCAGAAGTTGTGAATAAAGATGATGATAGGACTGGTAAAATAGAGGTTAAGACAGTTAGTACAGTAGCATGGAAGGTAGATGATCTATAGGACAAAGCAAGTGCGCAGGTACAGTAACCGGGCATGGATTTCAAGGTAGTTTGACAAAGTTTAAACAAGTAACCAAGATGGAGTAGAAGATGAGTAGGATAGTTGAAAGAGGTAAGGATACAGATTAAAAGACAGATGTGACATCAAAGAATGAAGGTGACAAGGTCAGAGGACCAAGAGCAGGACAATTTGCAAGAAATGGATATTACCAAGGAACAAGCAAGTACACCAAGAAAAGTATGAAGCATGAAGGAATCCATTGGACTCCATGGAGGAGATACACAATCAAGGAGCATGTCAAAGACAATGTGTAGCTAAGAAGAGCATGAAGACAAACACTCATGAGACATGAGTTTCTTTTTAGTCCGATTGTATGGTGCAGGGGCACCTAGACCTCAAAGCAATTTTTGGATTTTTTTTGGTCTCAGTAATGAGAACTAGGTGGAATTTTGTCTTAAATGATGTAATAAAGCCACTAGAGGCATTGTCATGCAGTGGAGGTTATGTAGGAGTAGAATATTTAACATTTTGCCTAAACTTAGAACTTGTTATTTTGAGCTGCCTTAGTGGATAGTCAGTCTTTTTCCTTATTTAGAGGCTTTTCCCATGATGGTGGAAGGTATGGTGAACATGGATATTGTTTTAAACACTTATATTATTCTTCTCATACCTCGGAGAGATCAAAGAATGAGATTTGATTGAAGAAAATATAAATTTTTACCACTGTTTTTCTAAATTTTTTGAGTTTTTGTTGTTCAAGTTTCCTGAGCAAAGCCATATAGTACTGTCATGCTTGCAAATGTCTAAAATCATGTGAGGAATGGTTTAAGCTCTCATTGGAATCAAGTTGGAAGGTTTTTCATTAGTCTAGAAGCATTTTTCCACAGTTTTTCTGAAAATAGCTCTTAAACCCTTGTTTTGAGGGTTTTAGTGAAAACGATGGATTTTTGGCTTGTTCCACCTACACCACAACTTCAAAATGGATGGAATGGATATTGTTAGACTATATTTTGTGTTGAATCTTCATTGCAGAAGTAGGGGACTGATTGTTGTAGTGATTGAGGCCTAATATCTTCATGGATTAAGCAAAAGAGGCTAGGTACCATAGGTGATTATTGGTTTGATAAGAAACCCATGCATGCAAATGCCAAAAACTGTAAAAGTAGTCTAGTTGGGATGTGGAGAAGCTCATAAAAGTGGGTTTTCAGTCTTGGGTAGAATATTTCTCATACCTCCTTTGCAAAATAGGCTAATTGCCCTCTAAAACAGTAAGTACAGTCAAATTTTGAGGCCTTCATGCCAAAACAACCTACCATGCATGTTAGATATGTTGTGTAAGGGCTTAAAGGGTACTTGGAATAGTGAAGCTTAGGTGGGTTTGAGTCCAATGTGGAAATTTATGATTAGAAAACCTCTAAAACAAGGCTAATTGTCCCCAAAAATAGTAGGACAGTCAATTTTAAGGCCACACGTGCCAAAGAAACCCTACCTAGTTTTGAGATACGTTGAAAAGAAGCCAAATGGGTATCTAAAACACCTTTTTTTTGTGGGTTTGACTTGTTGTCTGCAAGTTATGAAGGAAAAACCCCATTTGGAGGGCTACAAGGAAGTAGGGCTAGTTGTGAGGGAAAGGGTACAATGAGTTGCAATCAGAGCTTGTGAGTGGTTTCATCAGTGTTGACCACTCAAGGAGGAGTGGTCTATGGTACTTAGGAGGTTTGGGAAGGAGCCCATGCATGAAAACCTATTTGAGATGCCTTTTTGCTTAGAGTTGGAGTCATGAGTCTTAAGAGGATAGTCATGTCCATGCAAGTGCAGTCAAGGACCAGTGGAGCAGTAGGTCTAGGAAGATATTAAAACCCTGTTATGCCCTACCATCCCCTGCATCCTCTTCCCTAAGTGGTCAGTTTGGTCCCCTAGTGGTGGTAGCTCTGCATCACTATTTAAGCACAATCCAATGCTAAACATCCAAAACAAATCAAAATATTCCCAAGAATCCAAACAATAAATCTAAATGCAATTTATCCTTAATCCATACCAATCTAGCCAAATTATCGAATCACATCCATGGTTTTGATCCTAGCCTTGATGTAATCTTGATCGGTCAATCAATCATCATCATCAATGGGATATATCATTCCCCCAATGACAACACTATCCAACCCAATCAATCAATCCAAACAATCATTAGTTTTCATCTTGACAAGGGCAATCACCTTATTTTTTTTGAATCATTTGTACATGCTTGCTTGCTTCCTTGTGTGTGTTATCATTTTATCAAATCTTGCATATCCTCTAGCTAATATTCATATCTTGTGTGTCTTGGAATAGTTTTTAGCATACCAGTCATCCTTTGCATCTAAGGTCATTTCATACCTTTTGTGTACTTGGACTTAAGTTCTCTAAGTTTCCTTTCCCACATGTCTAGACAAGGTTGTATTATGTTGGGGCATCCCTTTTTGCACACAACACTTCATCACCCCAGTCTTTATACCTTGGTGCATAATGTCAAGTGCTACATCAAACTAGGATTGCCTTCTACAACTTATCAGCAATAACCAATATCCCGTATCCTCATTCACATCTATTTCTTTCCCATATCCTCCCAAAACCACCCATTACCCATCTTATTAGGACACTATTTTTCCATGTATCCCTCTTTCATCCATTCTCCATTTCTTTCGAGATTTTTTTACAAAAAAAATTATGAATTTTTTTGCCAAAAAATTCTCAAGGGGGCATTTATCCATCCATCATCCTCTTTCCACCACTTGTAGGTCAACTAGGGTATCTTATTTTTATCTTTGACATGTTGTTACCTTAACTAAAACATCGTATCAAAGAGGGGGAAAATGTAGACACCTTAAATTGACCATATCTTTCCTACACCTTTGGTAGGTCCTAAATACACTTTTTACCTACATATCTTCTCTAAATTAATTAAATAATCTAATTATTTAATTAATTTCCCCTCTTCACCCATCCAAAATGAAATAAATAATCCTTTCATTTTATCATTTCCTCACCTTTCCATAATCCTCTCACATAAATAAGCCTTTTTATTTATTAAATCCCTCATAAATCCCTAATAATGTCCTAATTGAGACTTAATCCTAATTAGTCCCTAAACCAAAACTACCTCACAACTACCCAACTACCTATCCAACCCTTTAAATAAACCTATCTACCCCCCACTCAAAAGGGGGGAATCCTCTAAGAAAGTACATGTCAAAATATTTCTTCTTCCAATCTTCTCCTATCCAACTAAATCCTTCATCATCATCAGTTATTGCTGATCTTTGAAACTAGCCCACATTCAATCCACAATCAATTGAAGAACAATCAAACAAGGTATTGGGTGTACTTGTTTCATTCTATCCTGTGTGTAATAATTTAGTTATTGATTTGAGGATGTATTGTTTGATCTTCTTATGTTTCCATTCACTAATTTTTGAGCATACAATGGCAACATTAACTTTCTGAAAAAACATCAAGACCAAAAGTAATCAATTAGCAGCTTAGTAGTACACTCCCTGACTGGAACAACTCTTACTCTTCACACACTTTCTTGCACAATGGTTTTTCAACCACCTTAATTCTCTCACCCTTTAACATCAATGGCAAAGGGTCATGAACTCATCCAGCTCTCTTTACTACATACTTCATGCTTTCCTCTTATGTATTGAACTCTTTTGCTCTCCCCCTTTGACAATACTTCAAAGGGAAAAGCTTACAACACCAGCAAGCACCTGCTCTCTTTCCACTACTCTCACTTTTATGCATTCTCTCCCTTAGGGTATGCTCCATCTGATTGCACCAAACAATAGTATCACTACCTGCTCCCCTGAGAGGTAGCCTTCAACATCAGTCTAGGACCAAAAATATGTCTTGAAATGCTTCCCGGACAGGTGCACACACTCATGCATCTAATTTATAGGAGGGGAAATAACCCCTGACTTCTCCTAGAGATACTCAAAACTATATTTACGAAGAGCCTTTATAAAGATATCTGCAACTTAATCCTTTGTAGGCACACACTCCAGCTTCACCTCATTCTCTGCAACCTTCTCTCTTAGAAAGTGATACTGGATTGAAATATGCTTTGTTCTTGAATGCGTCACCAGATTCTTTGAAATGTTAATAGAACTAGTATTATCACATAGAATAGGAATGGGTTCATCATATGATACTTTAATATCCTTCAATGTTTGCTTCATCCACAACACTTGTGTGCAACAAGATGCTCATGCAATGTACTCTGCCTCTGTAGTAGATAATGACACTGAGTCCTGCTTCTTGCTTAACCTTGACACAAGTCTACTTCCAAGAAAGAAAGCACCACCACTTGTACTTTTATCATCTATACATCCTACCCAATCTGCATCTATATATGCACTTAAGGAGAAATAAATATCCCTGGGATACCATAGGCTAAACACTGAAGTTCCTTTCAAGTATCTAAATATCCTCTTTACTATTAAAACATGTGACTCTCTTGGGTTTGCTTGAAATATAGTGATAAGGCAAACTACATGCATGATATTTGGTCTAGTAGCAGTCAGGTATAGCAGTCCACCAATCATTGATCTATACTTGCTCTAATCAGCCTTAGGAGATTCATAATCTTTGCTTAGCTTACAACTAGTAGTTATGGGAGTACATACTAGTTTGGAGTCTTCCATTCCAAATTTCTTCAACATTTCCTTAGCATACTTTGACTGTGAAATGAAAATACCTTTTTCTAATTGATTGATTTGTAACCCAAGGAAGAAGTTCATTTCCCCACACATTGACATTTCAAACCCTTTTTGCATCTCTTCTATAAATCTCTTGCACATACCTTCATTTCCTCCAAAGATTATATCATCAACATATACGTCCACAATCAAAATTTTATCTTCTTCAACTTGGAATTATAGATTGCTATCTACAATGCCATTTTTGAATCCTTGTTGTAGAAGGTACCTATCCAACCTTGCATACCAAGCTCTAGGAGACTATTTGAGTCCATATAATGCCTTATTCAATTTGCAGACCATATTTGGATCATCTGATAACTGAAAGCCTTCCGGTTGTTCAATGTATACTTCCTCTTCCAACTCTCTATTCAAGAATGTAGATTTCACATCCATCTGATAAACTTTGAAGTCCTTATGAGATGCAAAGGCCAAGAACATTCTAATGGCCTCCATCCTCACCACTGGAGCAAATGTTTCCTCATAATCTATTCCTTCCACTTGTGAGTAGCCTTTACACACAAGCCTAGCCTTATTTCTGACTACTTCTACATTCTCATTCAATTTGTTCCAGAAGATGCATTTAGTTCCCATCACATTTTTATTTTTTGGTCTTGGAACAACTTCCCAAATCTGATTCTTTTCAATTTGCATCAGTTCTTCTTCCATAGCCTTGATCCAGTGCTCATTTTTGCATGCATCAGTTACTATTTTGGGTTCAATTTTAGATAATAAACACAAATTTACCTATTCATTTGAGATAGTAATTTTCCTTCTTGTCAATACACCTTTATTCTTATCTCCAGTGATTTGATCTTTAGAATTATTCTTTTGCACATACTTGGGAGTCTTAGGAATCCCTTCTAGAGCATCTTCTTCATCAACTTGCATCTCCTTTTCCTTTTCTTCTTCTCTGCATGGGGGCTCATCAGATTCGTATTCTTCTATCAGTACTAAGGTTTGATGTGATTCCTCATCCACTTTGACATTTTCACGTTCAACCAGCTTCTTTAGCCTCTTGTTGTAACACCTGAAAGCCTTGCTCTTTGTTGAATATCCAAGGAACATTCCTTCATTTGATCTTATATCAAACTTTCCCAAGTTTTCTTCATCTCTTCTAATGTAGCACTTGATTCCAAATACTTTAAACTATTTGACAGTAGGAGTTCTTCCATACCACGGTTCATATGGAGTATTTGAACTATTGATCCTTGCTTGTACTTTGTTCTGTATGTAGACTGTAGCGTGAATATCTTCTCTCCAATAGATATCAAGTAGGTTTGCTTCTTTCAACATTGTCCTTGTTGCTTCCTAAACTATCCTATTCTTTCTTTCCACAACTCCATTCTACTAAGGAGTCCTAGGAGCTAACATATGCCTCTTTATTCCATGATCTTCAAAAAAGTAGTTAAACTCATTAGAGGTGAACTCATCACCTCTGTCAGACCTCAAACACATGATTTTCAACTCAATTTCATTTTCAACCATAACCTTGTATTCTTTAAACTTATCTAGAGCTTCTGATTTTTCTTTGAGAAAGGTTACCCAAGTCATTATAGAGTAATAATCAATCAACAACATGAAATACATGTCACCTTGAAAGCTTCCTACTCTTGTAGGTCTGCACAGATATGTATGCACCAACTCTAAGGGTCCAGTGGTAGAATACTCTTTTATTTTGAAACTTTTCCTTTTTTGCTTTCCAATCTGACATTCCTTACATGTTACATTTATAGGCTTTGTAATTCTTGGCAGATCCCTCATAGCTTGAGTAAAGCTAATCCTTATCAGGCTATCAAAATTGATGTGACACATTCTTCTATGCCATAGCCAACTTTCATTAACTTAAGTCATGAAACACATACCATTATGACCTTTGAGATGATATATATTTCCTTTTGTCCTTGTTCCTGTAGCAATCAAAGTTCCAAAGCCTTCTTTTCTGATTTCACAACCACCATCCTAAAACACAAGGTTATATCCTCTTCTACACATTTGTCCTACACTTAGAAGATTATGATGGAGACCTTTGACATAGAGAACATCATCTGTATTGTGCTTGCCATCAAAACTGTTTGAACCTTTTCCACAAATCTTAGTAGATGCATCATATCCAAACTTGACAAAACCTCCATCAAACTTCTCAAGCTTAATAAACTTATTCTTATCTCTTGTCATATGATTTGAACACCCACTATCAATTAACCAGTCATTCTCCTCTTCTCTTTCATGAAAAGCAGTTACCAAAGCTCCTTTGATATTGTGCTTTATTTCCAAAGCAACTTCCTTTATGCATCTTTCAGAGTTAGTAGAATTAGTTCCAACATTCAATGCCATGAACAAGCATTCATCACTTTCATCATCTAGATAGTCACACTCATCATCAGATATGTTGACATTTTCTTTAACATAATAACTCCTCTTGAATGATTTTCCTTTGTTATCCTTGTATTTATCATTTGAAATCTTGATTGGACATTTTG
The DNA here is from genome assembly GCA_027924645.1 of Cunninghamia lanceolata. NCBI lineage: Eukaryota > Viridiplantae > Streptophyta > Pinopsida > Cupressales > Cupressaceae > Cunninghamia > Cunninghamia lanceolata. The sequence continues at coordinate 16,470,656 of BSBN01000430.1, read as the reverse complement.
AAGCATAATGACCTATCTTTCCATAGCTAAAACATTTGAAGGGTAACTTATCTCTGTATTTTCCAGAGCCCTTTTTCAATCTGTTTACAAAATTTGCTTCCACTTCATCAAATTCATCAGGATCTGATTCAACATTCTTCTCTATCTCGGTAGCCTTAAAATAAATTTCTTTTCTTGCATCATCTTGACCAAATTCTCTTATCTCAAAAGTAGTTAGAGTACCAAACATCTGATCCCTAGTATACTTATCTGAATCTTGAGTTTGTTTAATAGTAGAAACTTTAGCATTGTAAGATTTAGGAAGAGTTCTTAGTACCTTCTTTACCACTTCACTTTCCTCCAGCTTTCCACCAAGGCCATTGATGTAGTTGACAACTTCATCCACTCTCTACATGTAGCTTGCAATATTTTCATCTTCTAACATCTTTAGAGTTTTAAACTTGGTCTTCAAAATCTGCATCTTTGCTTGCTTGACCTTATAATCTCCTTCATATGTACTTTTTAGCTTCTTCTAGATCTCATGGGTAGTTTTGCAACTCATTACCTTCACTAATTTAGAATCAGAGAGACTGTTCAGAAGTGCACTCCTTGGCTTGCCATTGTTCTCATATTATTTAATCTCATCTTCATCCTTTAGACCATTAGGAGGTATAATATACTCTTTGTCAACTATCTTCCAAACACCATATCCTAGTGAGACAAGAAAGGATTCCATCCTGGTCTTCCAAAAAGCATAATTTGTTCCATCAAACAATGGAACCTCCATACCTTTCCTATACATCATCTAGATCTACCCCAAGTGGTTAAGCTTCTTTAGGGAACCTAGCTCTGATACCAATTGTTAGTATGCATAGGACAACTGAGAGGGGAGGTGAATTAGTTGTGCATTAAAACTTTAAACCCTCAAAGTAATTCTAAACATCAACCTCTTATCATGCATTTGCTGATAACTGAGAGGGGGGGTGAATCAGTTATCCTAAACTTGCTTCCAATTCAAACACCTAAATCCACTTTGTTATTCAATAGCATAGTAATTAATCATTCATGAAAGTATAAACCATAAACACCAGAGCAGATACACATCAACACATGAGACACCAAGATTTTGACGTGGAAAACCCGGTTAAGGGAAAAACCACGGGGTGATTAACCCAAGGATTATTCTCTGTTAGAAGAATAAGAAAATAGATGGCACATGCCAATTACGGCTCACTGCCTGAGCACACTACTCACAGGAGGCACACTGCCGACAAGAGACACACTATCTACAAAGTAATCAAGTATCACAAACTTGAACTGGAGATTGACATCTTTACCATGCCTAGATCAATTCCATTTAAGCCCAAAAACTCTTGCTCTACCTTTCACTTTTTTTCTTCACTATGCCACACTCATCAACACAATTCCCACATTGGAATGACTTCGTAATCCTTTGTTTATACAAGGCATCGACTTAGGAACACTCATCTAAGTCGACAAACATTTTTAGATCATCTGAAAGATGTGTAGTACATCCAGTTAGCCTGTCTTAGGAAGAACACCAACAACCGGTGGTCTTTACATCAAATCCAAACTCTAACTTTAATGCGGACCACCAATAAGAATTGTACACGATCCAAGGATCACCAAAACCTTTCCTGAGTCACCAAGAACATCCGCACTTTATCAACTTACTAGAATTCTTCTCTTCTTTATCCGGAACTTCAAGAACACGGTCTGTCACTACGGTCATGGTGAAAAAGGTGCTTCCGGACCTCCAAACCATGAACAAATCTATTTGTCACTTCTCAATGATTGCTTCAACACTCCCTCCAATCCGCAGAATGAGATAATGCAATTCCGGAGCTCACCGGACCAATCTATGATACTCTATCACCACTGAACATCTACCGGAACTGGTTCTACTAGAGTGACCATAACTTCTTCAGATCTTCATGCGGACCTCTGAAATCTTGACTAGACCATCTTAAGACTCATATCTGAAAACCCTTTAAACCGCATCCTTTGATATTCATCTTATCTTGGACTTTTACCTTAATGTCATCACTATTCTTCACTATTCCTGATTGAGACTAATTTCCTCAATACACAGCTCATCCAATCCTTCTCATTAATGCAATATGAGTATGTTGACATCAATGACAACACTGGTTATCCTCATACTTGCAACAATGTCCCCCTTTGTCATTGATGGCAACATATGATGTGAAAAACTATCAAGACAAGAACTTCTCCTTTCAGTCACAGCTCCCCCTATCAGCAACAACTCTTCACATGTCTTCTCTTTCTTTACTACTCCCCCTTTGATCATCAACCACTTGTTTTTCACATGTCTTCTCTCCCCCTTTGACATCAATGGAAAAGGGCTCATACTTGCAACTTTAACACATCAGAATCATACTAGCTGCTCCCCTAGAGTAGCAGCTCCCCATCACCAATCTGGATCACAAAATATGACTGTGATATCCACTGGACTGATGCACATCAGTGCATCCTAGTTCATCACCGGAGGGGCAACAACCCCTAACTTCTCTCAGAGATACTCAAAAGATTCCTTAGGAAGAGGTTTAGTAAAGATATCTACAATCTGATCCTTTGAGGGCACAAACTCCAATCTAACTTCATCCTTGTTCACTTGCTCTCTCAGAAAGTGAAACTTGATAGATATATGCTTAGTCTTAGAATGCAACACCGGACTCTTAGAAATATTTATTGCACTTGAATTATCACAAAAATTGTGATAGGCTCCTCATACTCTACTTTAATATCTCTTAGCATCTGCTTCATCCATAAAACTTGAGTGCAACTACCTGCTGCTGCAATGTATTCTGCTTCAGTTGTAGACAGAGATATTGCATCTTATTTCTTGCTTAGCCAAGAAACCAATCTCTTTCCCAAAAAAAATGCTCCACCACTGGTACTCTTCTGGTCATCCACATCTCCTGCCCAATCTACATCTGTGTATGCATGAAGAGAGAAATCATGATCTCTAGGATACCACAAACCATACTCCACTGTCACTTTTAGATATCTAAAAATTCTCTTGATTGCCATGACATGAGATTCTCTGGGATCAGCCTAGAATCTAGCAACAAGACCAACAGCTTGCATAATATCCGGTTTAGTTTGAGTGAGATACAATAATCCACCAATCATTGATCTGTACTTTGTCTGGTCTGCCTTAGGAGAGTCATGATCTTGCTCAACTTGCATCCAGTTTCTATGGGAGTATTCATTGGCTTTGAATCTTCCATCCTAAATTTTCTCAACAATTCTTTCACATATTTCCTCTGAGAAATGAAAATCCCTTTCTTTGTTTGAGTAATTTGCAGACCCAAGAAGAAATTCATTTCACCAAGCATAGACATTTCAAACTCACTTTTCATTTGATTTGCAAAGGTTTTACACATGTTGTCTTTCCCTCCAAAGATGATATCATCAACAAATACTTCAACAATCAAGATGTTTTCATGATCAATTTTAAAATATAAGTTACTGTCAGCAGTACCTTTGTTGAAACCAATCTACACAAGATGTTTATCTAATCTTTCATACCAAGCTCTTGGGGCTTGCTTCAATCTATACAGTGCTTTCTTCAACTTGCATACCATATCACCATGATCAGACAATTGAAATCCATCTGGTTGCTCAATGTATACTTCTTCTTCCAAATCACTATTTAGGAAGGCAGACTTGACATCCATCTGATATACCTTGAAGTCTTTGAAGGTAGCAAATGCAAGAAATAATCTGACTGCTTCAATTCTTGCCACCAAAGCAAAGGTTTCTTCAAAATCAATTCCTTCTATTTGAGAGTAGCCTTTGCAAACAACTCTGGCTTTGTTTCTGATCACCTCACCAACTTCATTTAGTTTGTTCTGGAAGAGCCATTTGGTTCCAATCACATTCTTGTTTCTAGGTCTGGGAACAAGATCCCAAGTGTGATTTTTTTCAATTTGCATCAACTCTTCCTCGATTACTTTGGTCCAGTTTTCATCATTACAGGCTTCATTTATTGTCTTAGGTTCAATCTTTGAAATCAGACAATATTCATCTGAATTTTGAGCAATTGTCCTTCTAGTTTGCACACCTTTGCTTTTGTCACCTATAATCTGATCTTCAGAGTGGTTCAGTCTTACATACCTTGGAACTTTGGGAGTTTCTTGTAATTTTGTTTCTTGATCAGGCTCATTCAGACCTATCTCTTCTTCCTGATTTACCAGATCAGTATGAATCTGACTTTCAAAAGAGGATTGAGCTCCTTGAACCAGAGTACCATTCTGATCATCTTCATCATATTCATAAAACCTTGAGGGCTTCTCAATTCCTTCATCAACCTTCACATTTGTACTTTCTATAATCTTTCTCAGTCTCTTATTGTAACACCGGTATGCTTTGCTTTGAGTGGAGTAACCCAAGAAAATTCCTTCATCACTTCTAGCATCAAACTTTCCTAGATCTTCATCTCTTTTAATGTAACATTTGCTATCAAATACTCTGAAATATCTCACAGTAGGAGTGATGCTAAACCAAAGTTCATAAGGAGTCTTACTGGTATTGCTTCTAATTTGAACTCAGTTGAGAGTATAGACTACAGTGCTGACAGCTTCTCTCCAAAACATCTGGGGACATTTGCCTCTATCATCATTGTCCTGGATGGTCCAGTTCTTTCTCTCTACTACTCCATTCTACTATGGAGTCCTAGGAGCAGACAACTGTCTCTTTATGCCATGCTTCTCACAAAAATCTATGAACTCACCGGATGTGAATTCACCACCTCTATCAGACCTTAGACATTTCAGTTTTAATCCGGTTTGATTCTCTACCATAGCCTTGAAGATTTTGAACTTCTCAAAAGCTTCTGATTTCTCTTTCAAAAATGTAACCCACATCATCTGGGAATGATCATCAATTAGTAACATGAAGTATCTATCACCTTGCATACTCTTGGTTCTTGTCGAAACACATAGATCAGTATGAACTAATTCCAATAATTTGGTAGAGGACTGATCTTTGCTTTTGAATGAGACTCTGCTCTGTTTACCTAGCTGACATTCTTTACACAAAATATTTGTAGGTTTTACCAATTTTGGAAGATCTCTTACAGCCTAAGTATTTCTTATCTTGATGATGTTATCAAAATTTACATGACACATCCTTCTATGCCATAGCCAACTCTGATCAATTTGAACAAATAGACAAGTTTTATTAGTACCAACTAGATGAAAGATATTACCTTTTGTTTGAGTACCGGATGCAATCTCAGTTCTGGAGCTTCCAAAGATCCTACATCTTCCATTCTTGAACCGGAGATCATAACCTTTGTCCACCAATTGTCCAACACTGAGATGATTATGCTTCAATCCTTCAACATACAGTACATTACCGGTTTTGTTCTTTCCATCAAAAGAAATAGTTCCCGTACCTCTGATTCTACCAGCAAAATTATCACCAAACTTTACCATTCCTCCTTCATACCTTTCCAAATCTAAGAACTTGTTCTTGTCACCTGTCATATGGTGAGAGCATCCACTGTCAATAACCCAATCATCCTTTTCTTCAACTTGGGCAGCCAAAGCTCTTTCTACAACCTTATGATTGACAGATTCAGAGGACATTGGATCTTCTTCCTTGATGGCAATAAACACCCATTCATTTCTGGATTTGTTTCCTATTTCTGATTCATCATCTGTTACTCCTTCATTATCATCTTCTTCATGAACATAATAACAATTCTTTTGGAACCTTTGTCTGTTAGAATTTGACCTTGTAGATTTTTCTGGACATCTTGAGGCAAAATGACCAATCTTATTGCAGTTGAAGCACATAAAGCGTAATTTTCCTTCATACTTACCAGATCCTCTTGGCAGTCTTTTTGCAATGAGGGCTTCAAGTGGAGTTGTTTCTACTTCTTCCTCTTCCATGTCTCTTCTTACTTGATCATACCATGATAGCTTCCTTGAAGATTTTTCTCCCGAATCAAATCTTTGTTTGCCTTTCATAGATGCACTGGCTTTGAATGTAGATTCAATCTTGGGGGGATCATCTCCAAACTCGCGCATTTCAAATGAAGCCAGTTTGCCAACCAATTGGTCTCTTGTGATAGTTGTATTGGCTCTGAATTCATCAATGGCAGTAACCTTGATTTTATAGGCAGCAGGAAGGGATCTAAGAATTTTTCCAACAATCTCATTTTCATCTAAAACTCCACCAGCATTCCTGATTCCACACATCAGCTCATTTACTCTTGGCATAAAGGTAGTAATATTTTCATCATCTCTCATTTTTAGTCTTTCAAATTTCCCTTTGAGACTCTGCAACCTTGCACTCTTAACGTACTCATCTCCTTCATGTAGAAATTCTAGTTTGACCCAGATCTCATAGGCAGTTGGTAGGTCAATAACATTTGAGAGTTCTGAGTCAGTTAAAGCACTTAGAAGAGCCTCTTTGGTCCATAGATTGTTTTCAGCATCTGTGATTTCATTTAGAGTTGTCGGACCACCCTGTGGAGGTAAATAGGCTTTTGTGACCATGGACAAGTACGCCTTTCCCATACACTCTAAGTGGCATTTCATGCAACCTTTCCAAAGAGAGAAGTTGGTTCCATCAAACTTCAGACTATCTTTTTTGTATGATGACTTCCTGGATCTCCTGAAGTAGTTAAGCTCTTTTTAGAGCAACCTAGCTCTGATACCAATTGTTGATAACTGAGAGGGGGGGTGAATCAGTTATCCTAAACTTGCTTCTAATTCAAACACTTAAATCCACTTTGTTATTCAATAGCATAGCAATTAATTATTCATGAAAGTATAAACCATAAACACCAGAGCAGATACACATCAACACAGGAGACACCAAGATTTTGACGTGGAAAACCCAGTTAAGGGCAAAACCACGAGGTGATTAACCCAAGGATTATTCTCTGTTAGAAGAATAAGAAAATAGATGGCACATGCCAATTAGGGCTCATTGCCCGAGCACACTGCTCACAGGAGGCACACTGCCTACAAGAGACACACTGTCTACAAAGTAATAAAGTATCACAAACTTGAATTGGAGATTGACATCTTTACCATGCCTAGATCAATTCCATTTAAGCCCAAAAACTCCTACTCTACCTTTCACTCTTTTTCTTCACTATGCCACACTCATCCACACAATTCCCACATTGGAATGACTTCGCAATCCTTTATTTATACAAGGCATCAACTTAGGAACACTCATCTAAGTAGGCAAACATTTTTAGATCATCCGAAAGATGTGTAGTACATCCGATCAGCCTGTCTCAGGAAGAACACCAACAACTGGTGGTCTTTACATCAAATCTAAACTCTAACTTCAATGCGGACCACCAATAAGAATTGTACACGATCCAAGGATCACCAAAACCTTTCCTGAGTCACCAAGAACATCCGCACTTTATCAGCTTACAAGAATTCTTCTCTTCTTCATCCGGAACTTCAAGAACACAGTCTGTCTCTACTATCACAGTGAAAAAGGTGCTTCTGGACCTCCAAACCATGAACAAATCTATTTGTCACTTCTCATTGATTGTTTCAACACTCCCTCCAATCCACAGAATGAGATAATGCAATTCCGGAGCTCACCAGACCAATCTGTGATACTCTATCACCACTGAACATCTGCCAGAACTGGTTCTACTAGAGTGACCATAACTTCTTCAGATCTTCATGCAGACCTCTAAAATCTAGACTGGAGCATCACAAGACTCATATCTGAAAACCCTTTAAACCGCATCTTCTGATATTTATCCTATCTTGGACTTTTACCTTAATGTCATCACCGTTCTTCACTGTTCCTCATTGAGACTAATTTCCTTAATACACAGCTCATCCAATCCTTCTCATTAATGCAATATGAGTATGTTGACATCAATGACAATACTAGTTATCCTCATACTTGAAACAATCTCCCCCTTTGTCATTGATGGCAACATATGATGTGAAAAACCATCAAGACAAGAACTTCTCCTTTCAGTCACAGCTCCCCCTATCAGCAACAACTCTTCACATGTCTTCTCTTGCTTTACTACTCCCTCTTTGATCATCAACCACTTGTTTTTCACATGTCTTCTCTCCCCCTTTGACATCAATGGCAAAGGGCTCATACTAGCAATTTTAACACATCAGAATCATACCAACTGCTCCCCCTGAGTAGAAGCTCCCCATCACCAATCCGGATCACAAAATATGACTGTGATATCCACCGAACTGATGCACATCAGTGCATCCTAGTTCATCACCGGAGGGGCAACAACCCCTAACTTTTCCCAGAGATACTCAAAAGATTCCTTAGGAAGAGGTTTAGTAAAGATATCTGCAATCTGATCCTTTGAGGGCAAAAACTCCAATCTAACTTCATCCTTGATCACTTGCTCTCTCAGAAAGTGAAACTTGATAGATATATGCTTAGTCTTAGAATGCAACACCAGATTCTTAGAAATATTTATTGCACTTGAATTATCACAAAAAATTGTGATAGGCTCCTCATACTCTACTTTAATATCTCTTAGCATCTGCTTCATCCATAAAACTTGAGTGCAACTACCTGCTACTGCAATGTATTCTGCTTCAGTTGTAGATAGAGATATTGCATCTTGTTTCTTGCTTAGCCAAGAAACCAATCTCTTTCCCAAAAAGAATGCTCCATCACTGGTACTCTTCCGATCATCCACATCTCCTACCCAATCTACATCTGTGTATGCATGAAGAGAGAAATCATGATCTCTAGGATACCACAAACCATACTCCACTGTCACTTTTAGATATCTAAAAATTTCCTTGATTGCCATGACATGAGATTCTCTGGGATCAGCCTGGAATCTAGCAACAAGACCAACAGCTTGCATAATATCCAGTCTAGTTTGAGTGAGATACAACAATCCACCAATCATTGATCTGTACTTTGTCTGGTCTGCCTTAGGAGACTCATCATCTTTGCTCAACTTGCATCTAGTTTCTATGGGAGTATTCATTGGCTTTGAATCTTCCATCCCAAATTTCCTCAACAATTCTTTCACATATTTGGTCTGAGAAATGAAGATCCCTTTCTTTGTTTGAGTAATTTGCAGACCCAAGAAGAAATTCATTTCACTAAGCATAGACATTTCAAACTCACTTTTCATTTGATTTGCAAAGGTTTTACACATGCTGTCTTTCCCTCCAAAGATGATATCATCAACAAATACATCAACAATCAAGATGTGTTCATGATCAATTTTAAAATATATGTTACTGTCAGCAGTACCTTTGTTGAAACCAATCTGCACAAGATGTTTATCCAATCTTTCATACCAAGCTCTTGGGGCTTGCTTCAATCCATACAGTGCTTTCTTCAACTTGCATACCATATCACCATGATCAGACAATTGAAATCCATCTGGTTGCTCAATGTATACTTCTTCTTCCAAATCACCATTTAGGAAGGTAGACTTGACATCCATCTGATATACCTTGAAGTCTTTAAAGGCAGCAAATGTAAGAAATAATCTGACTACTTCAATTCTTGCCACTGGAGCAAAGGTTTCTTCAAAATCAATTCCTTCTATTTGAGAGTAGCCTTTGCAGACCAATCTGGCTTTGTTTCTGATTACCTCACCAACTTCATTTAGTTTGTTCCGGAAGACCCATTTGGTTCCAATCACATTCTTGTTTCTAGGTCTGGGAACAAGATCCCAAGTGTGATTTTTCTCAATTTGCATCAACTCTTCCTCCATTGTTTTGGTCCAGTTTTTCATCATTGCAAGCTTCATTTATTATCTTAGGTTCAATCTTTGAATTCAGACAATATTCATCTAAATTTTAAGCAATTGTCCTTCTAGTTTGCACACCTTTGCTTTTGTCACCTATAATCTGATCTTCAGAGTGGTTTAGTCTTACATACCTTAGAACTTTGGGAGTTTCTTACACTTCTGTTTCTTGATCAGGCTCATTCAGACCTATCTCTTCTTCTTGATTTACCAGATCAGTCTGAATCTGACTTTCAGAAGAGGATTGAGCTCCTTGAACCAGAGTACCATTCTGATCATCTTCATCATATTCATAAAACCTTGAGGGCTTCTCAATTCCTTCACAACCTTCACATTTGTACTTTCTATCATCTTTCTCAGTCTCTTATTGTAACACCGGTATGCTTTGCTTTGAGTGGAGTAACCCAAGAAAATTCCTTCATCACTTCTAGCATCAAACTTTCCTAGATCTTCATCTCTTTTAATGTAACATTTTCTACGAAATACTCTGAAATATCTCATAGTAGGAGTGATGCCAAAGCAAAGTTTATAAGGAGTCTTACTGGTATTGCTTTTGATTTGAACTTGGTTGAGAGTATAGACTGCAGTGCTGACAGCTTCTCTCCAAAACATCTGGGGAACATTTGCCTCTATCATCATTGTCCTAGATGGTTCGGTTCTTTCTCTCTACTACTCCATTCTACTATGGAGTCCTAGGAGCAGACAATTGTCTCTTTATGCCATGCTTCTCACAAAAATCTATGAACTCACCGGATGTGAATTCACCACCTCTATCAGACCTTAGACATTTTAGTTTTAATCCGGTTTGATTCTCTACCATAGCCTTGAAGATTTTGAACTTCTCAAAAGCTTCTGATTTCTCGTTTAGAAAGGTAACCCACATCATCCGGGAATGATCATCAGTCAGTAACATAAAGTATCTATCACCTTGCATACTCTTGATTCTTGTCGGACCACATAGATCAATATGAACTAATTCCAATAATCTGTTAGAGAACTGATCTTTGCTTTTGAATGAGACTCTACTCTATTTACCTAGCTAACATTCTTTACACAAACTATTTTTAGGTTTTACCAATTTTGGAAGATCTCTTATAGCCTGAGTATTGCTTATCTTGATGATGTTATCAAAATTTACATGACACATCCTTCTATGCCATAGCCTACTCTGATCAATTTGAACAAACAGATAAGTTTTATAAGTACCAACTAGATGAAAGATATTACCTTTTGTTTGAGTACCGGATGCAATCTCAGTTTCAGAGCTTTTAAAGATCCTGCATCTTCCATTCTTGAACTAGAGATCATAACCTTTATCCACCAATTGTCCAACACTGAGAAGATTGTACTTCAATCCTTCAACATACAGTACATTACCGATTTTGTTCTTTCCATCAAAAGAAATAGTTCCCCTACCTCTGATTCTACAAGTAGAATTATCACCAAACTTTACCATTCCTCCTTCATACCTTTCCAAATCTAAGAACTTGTTCTTGTCACTTGTCATATGGTGAGAGCATCCACTATCAATAACCCAATCATCCTTTTCTTCAACTTGGGTAGCCAAAGCTCTTTCTACAACCTTATGGTTGACAGATTCAGAGGACATTGGATCTTCTTCCTTGATGGCAATAAACACCCATTCATTTCTAGATTTGTTTCCTATTTCTGATTCATCATCTGTTACTCCTTCATTATCATCTTCTTCATGAACATAATAACAATTCTTTTGGAACCTTTGTCTGTTAGAATTTGACCTTGTAGATCTTTCTGGACATCTTGAGGCAAAATGACCAATCTTATTATAGTTGAAGCACTTAAAGGGTAATTTTCCTTCATACTTACCAGATCCTCTTGGCAGTCTTTTTGCAATGAGGGCTTCAAGTTGAGCTATTTTTTCTTCTTCCTCTTCCATGTCTCTTCTTGCTTGATCATACCATGGCAGCTTCCTTGAAGAGTTTTCTCCCAGATCAAATCTTTGTTTGCCTTTCACAGATGCACTGGCTATGAATGCAGATTCAGTCTTGGGGGGATCATCTCCAAACTCGGTCATTTCAAATACAGCCAATTGGTCTCTTGTGATAGTTGTATGGGCTATGAATTCATCAATGGCAGCAACCTTAATTTTATAGGCAGCAAGAAGGGATCTGAGAATTTTGCCAACAATCTCATTTTCATCTAAAACTCCACCAGCATTCCTAATTCCACACACCAGCTCCTTTACCCTCGGCATAAAGGTAGTAATATTTTCATCATCTCTCATTTTTAGTCTTTCAAATTTCCCTTTGAGACTCTGCAACCTTGCACTCTTAACGTACTCATCTCCTTCATGTAGAAGTTTCAATTTGACCCAGATCTTATAGGCAGTTGGTAGGTCAATAACATTTGAGAGTTCTGAGTCAGTTAAAGCACTTAGAAGAGCCTCTTTGGTCTGTAGATTGTTTTCAGCATTTGTGATTTCATTTAGAGTTGTCGAACCACCCTGTGGAGGTAAATAGGCTTTTGTGACCATGGACAAGTACGCCTTTCCCATACACTCCAAGTGACATTTCATGCGACCTTTCCAAAGAGAGAAGTTGGTTCCATCAAACTTCGGACTATCCTTTTTGTATGATGACATCCTGGATCTCCTCAAGCGGTTAAGCTCTTTTTAGAGGAACCTAGCTCTGATACCAATTGTTGATAACTAAGAGGGGGGGTGAATCAGTTATCCTAAACTTGCTTCCAATTCAAACACTTAAATCCACTTTGTTATTCAATAGCATAGCAATTAATCATTCATGAAAGTATAAACCATAAACACCAAAGCAGATACACATCAACACATGAGACACCAAGATTTTGACGTGGAAAACCTGGTTAAGGGAAAAACCACGGGGTGATTAACCCAAGGATTATTCTCTGTTAGAAGAATAAGAAAATAGATGGCACATGCCAATTAGGGCTCACTGCTTGAGCACACTACTCACATGAGGGACATTGCCTATAAGAGACACACTATCTATAAAGTAATCAAGTATCACAAACTTGAACTGGAGATTGACATCTTTACCATGCCTGGATCAGTTCCATTTAAGCCCAAAAACTCATGCTCTATCTTTCGCTCTTTTTCTTCGCTATGCCACACTCATCCACATAATTCCCACATTGGAATGACTTTGCAATCCTTTATTTATACAAGGCATCGACTTAGGAACACTCATCTAAGTCGGCAAACATTTTTAGATCATCCGAAAGACGTGTAGTACATCCGGTCGGCCAGTCTCAGGAAGAACACCAACAACCGGTGGTCTTTACATCAAATCCAAACTCTAACTTCAATGCGGACCACCAATAAGAATTGTACACGATCCAAGGATCACCAAAACCTTTCCTGAGTCACCAAGAACATCCGCACTTTATCAGCTTATTGGAATTCTTCTCTTCTTCATCCGAAACTTCAAGAACACAGTCTGTCGCTACTGTCACAGTGAAAAAGGTGCTTCTGCACCTCCAAACCATGAACAAATCTATTTTTCACTTCTCACTGCTTGCTTCAACACTCCGTCCAATCCGCAGAATGAGATAATGCAATTCCAGAGCTCACCAGACCAATCTGTGATACTCTGTCACCACTGAACATCTATCGGAACCGGTTCTACTAGAGTGACCATAAATTCTTCAAATCTTCATGCGGACCTTTGAAATCTTGACTGGAGCATCTCAAGACTCATATCTGAAAACCCTTTAAATTGTATCCTTTGATATTCATCTTATCTTAGACTTTTACCTTAATGTCATCACTGTTCTTCACTGTTCCTGATTAAGACTAATTTCCTCAATACACAGCTCATCCAATCCTTCTCATTAATGCAATATGAGTATGTTGACATCAATGACAACACTGGTTATCCTCATACTTGCAACAGCATTAACATAATGTAAACTTATCAAGCATTAATGCAAACACATCCAAACACATAAGAACACTAGATTTATGTGGAAAACCAAAGAAGGGAAAAACCATGGTGAGGATTAACTCACATATATATATTTGAATAGCAACACTGAATAAAAATAGGCTCATTGCCAAGGGCTCATAACCCAGACGAAAGGCTCATTGCCAAGTGCTCACTACCTAGAAGGACTCACTATCTAGAAGAGAGAAGAATAGAAGAAAATTGTTACAAAGAGATTTACTATCTCAAAGCAACAGGAGAGATCCACCACTGCAACTTCTTTCTATCCACAACCTTTGGCTTACTGCCTCCAACAACTTCAAGCACACTGAAATGTAGACACCTTATGCTCACTGCATTTTGGAGTCATAAGCATTTAAGCTTGCACACAACTCACTACCCTTCATTCACATTCATGTACTCTTCTCTACATTGCTCCACTCAACTTCATCTTGCATATATACCATACACAACCAAGACCTATCTCAATTAGGTCGGTCCTAATGAAGCATGTTCACCTTAAATGGTCAACACCAAATAGGTTGATACTAAACACTTCCACAGCAGAAAGAAGTGAAAGTGGACCATGTCAAGGGTTAACTAGGACTCAAATCTGTATCACCAAACTGCTCATCACATCCGCAATCGATGAGGTACCTCTGCAAATGGCTCCAATAAGCCAGGTCAACCAAACTTGAGCTAATGACCATATCCATGCTTCTCCAAGTCCAACAAAATCGTGCAGAGTAAAGAAAGACACTACACAACATCCACACACCTATCCATAGCATTCAACACCATCATAATCTCTTACAACACTTCCGCAATCTCCTGAAACAAAGAATTTCTTCAATCTAGACATTAGGATCCACTATCACTGAACAACAACATAATAACTAAACTTATGGAGCAACCCATGACTAGAGAATTAAGGGGAAGTTAGATGTAGACTATATAAGCACATCCCTAGATCCATACGAAAAGAAAACTCAATGTGGAGAAATGTAGATCAATCTCATTTCTCCTAAATAGTCTTCTACATATGTAAATACTCTATCAAACACTCCTTCCACTGATGCATGATCTAGAACCTCAAACTCTAGATATAACACCTTTGACCAACACTTGCAAACCACACTAGCATTTCTTGAACTAAGAAGAAATGTGGAGTACAACACTAAGCACCTCAGTCAAATTGTACACCTTTTTATTCAATTTTCTCAAAAGAAATTGGAAACCAAGTGAACTACCTACTAGAAGTTTACATCAATGACAACACCAGCAAGTTTCCAACACATGGATCTCTCAAGTGCTTACAAATTTGTCTTAAAGATGTTCCATGAGATAAAGAAGCTTTCTCTAACAATTATTTCCCTGGTGTATTAGAAATCCTTGAATTTGACAATATTTGTGCTTAGTTTGAATAGTACACAAGCTTATTGGAAGGAATAAATCAAAATGTAGTTCTCCTTTGAGGAATACAAATCATCAAACAACCACAAAAATTGTGCCTTTTATTAACATTTTTTATTTTCACTTTCATTTTAAACATTTTGTCTATATCTCTCTCCCTACATCTCTATATTTTATCTTTATCTATCTTTTGATCTATCTCTCTTTCTCTTTTCATCTCTTTCTATCAATCCCCATCTCTATTGTTCTTCTCTTTGTGTGTGCATATAACTCCATGTGAAATTAACCTTTATAGGTCTTAAATGTGAGTTATCAGATCCTTAAGAAAATGAGGTGTTTCTTTGAGCCCCACACCCCATGGACATTGGAGAAACAACTAATAAAAAGGTAGTCTCTCTTTTATCTATCTCTCTTGAACCCTGTATATATCTTATCTCTATCTCTACCTATCTCTCTCTATTTATCTATCTCTTTATATCTATATCTCTCCCTATATATCTTTCTCCCTCCCTCCCTAATGTAAGAGGATATGCTCCCCTTTGCCAAACACAAATATTTGCAAATACACATTCAACTTCATAGAAAAACTTAAAAAATAGAGATACTCTGTTGAGATAAATAAAAGTCACAAAACCAAATATTCATAGACCCACAACATCTAATATACATTGAAATGGGCAATACTGTGCCTCAAAATGATATAGGATTGCAACCAACAAAATTGATTCTTATTAATTCAAGTCAACATACCACAAATGGTGATCAGATTTACACAACATGGCCTTCATTGGCCTTTCTCTACAATTTCCCTCTATGACTATAGCTCTCTATCTTCTTCCACACCTCTGTACATCTCTCTTCTCTTATTTCCTTTGCAATGAATAAAAATTATCCTCCTTCCTATTTTCTATTAGGAGCAACTCCAAAATCTATGCAATTATTTGTCCTATTTACTTTGTTCCTCCTTTTATCTATCCACACTCTCTTATATCATTGTCATTTTTCCCAATTTCTGGCAGTCTTTCAATTATAAACTTCCATGCTATTCATTTGACTTTTCACAATTTATCTATTCTGTTTTAATGGCAGTGAATTCCTCTTTCCTTGGCAACATTCTTTTTGTGTTCAAGTTTCAATTTTATGTTCACTTTATTACTTTTCCCTTGAGCAGCAAATTCTCTTCCTCCTCTATCTGTTGGTTACTGGCAGTGTTTCTTTGTTGGTAACTTGGAAACCATCACTAAGAGAGAGACACTGCTAGTATGATGGTGAATGATTGTGCATGATGTTTGAAGATGTTGTCATTGATGGCAACAAGGAAAGAAATAAGATTTAGACAAAGTTTTTGGTCCGGTGAAAAAGCCTTAGTCATTTTTGACTAAGTATTGGTAGTATACAAGAGACAATAATAGAGTAGCAATATAATGGATGGCATTGGTCCAGAGTTGAAGATTAGATAATGTTGTTCCGGTATGTTGTTTGCAGTTGTAGACACCTAAAATTGACATGCTCCCAAATCAAGCTTTCATCTGCCATACTTCACTTTAATTAAATAATCCTTAATTATTTAATTAAGTTCATCTATCGATCACCATCAATTTATCCTCCATACTTGATTAAATAATTTTGATTATTGAATCAAATCAATTTATCCTCCATGTTAATTAAATAATTCTAATTATTTAATTAAATCAATTTCCCTCCAATTTAAATTAATAAATTCAAATTATTTATTTAATTAGTCTTTTTCCTCCAAAATGAACTAAATTTAATATTTAATTCATTTATCACATGTGCTCATGAAATTAAATAAATTATTTATTTAATTTCCTATTATTCCCTCTCATCCATATTTCACTCTCAATCAATTTAAATAACTAATCAATCAAATTAGTTAACTAAGTCAATCAAATCAATTGACAGGTTAGTCAATCTAGTTAACTAGTCAATCAATTTAGTTGACTAGTCAATCAATTCAGTTGACTAAGCAATCAATTAAGTTCACTAATCAATCAATTCAGTCATCTAATTAATCAGTTCAATCAACTCATTAATCAGATCTATTAACTCCCTTGATGTATGAGAGGACAAGGACACTTGTCCTTCTCTCATTCGTGCACATTCTCTCAACCATCCTCAACCATTGATCTTTCTGATCATCCTCAACCATAAATCTGTTATCTCACATGTCTATTAAAAGAAGCCTCTTTCTCCATTTCTTATCATCTATCATTTTAGTAAACTTATGCTATCATTTTCATTCCTTGGGAGATCAATATTTACGTTATTAGCAAATAGAGCAATCGACATAACACAAGCAAGGAGCAATCAATTGAGTTTGGGTGCAACTTCAATTCACTCGATTAGTGTAGGCAATTTGTTTGTGCAAAAGGAAGGTAACTTGTACTTGATTTTGTTTATCTTTCATTTATGTTTGCATTGCAAGTTTTCCCTATCACATTTTGGCATGCCTGGTACTCTAACCCCTCCTATTTGTGAGTGTTTGTTAAGGTTTTTTGTTATAGATTTAGGTGTTTTTGGACACAACATTTGGGAATCAACTTTCACAAATGACTTCCTACACTCAAACGGACCTCATCATTGAGTCTGGGAGGCCTCACATGTGAAAATGACATAAAACACCCCTAGTTTTTGTTACCAAAATTTTTTTGAAATTTTTTTATTTTTTTGCCTAGTTTTAACAAATTAGACTTCTAAAAATAAAACTAAAAAGAACAAAAAAAATATTGTAGGTTTGATTTTTTTTTTTCAAGTACAAAATTTTATTAAAAAAAAGCAACAACACAATATTAACAAAAAAAATTTACATTTTATTCACTTTAGATTTAATTTTTGGTTCAACAAAATTTATTTTTTGTTAAACATTTAAAAAATTATAACAAAAAAAATTACATTTTATTCACTTTAGATTTAATTTTTAGTTCAGCAAAATTTATTTTTTGTTAAACATTTAAAAAATTATTAAAGAAAAATAAAATTTACATTTTATTCTCTTTAGATTTAATTTTTGGTTCAGCAAAGTTTATTTTTTTGTTAAACATTAAAAAAAACCAAAAAAAATAAATTATATTTTTTTTAAAGGGCCTCGTCCCTCTACCCTGCAACACCCCCAATCCCCTCTACCCTACCCCCTACCTACCTACCATACCCCTCCTTTCAGCCTCCCCACCCCCACTCAACTCCTAGCCTACCCACCTCTCGCTCCCCCTCCACTCTGCAACCCACCCCCACCTCCCTTCTCCCGCTGCTGTCCCCTTCTCCTGTCGTCGTCCCCTGCTCCTCTCCCGCACTCCTCCCACTACTCTGCCAATGCTATCCTCCCAAACTCCCCTCCCACCTACATATCCTCCCGCCTCCACCACCCTCCTGCAAATCCTCCCCTCTCCACACCCTATGCCCTCTATTTTCCCAAACATCCATTCCCCCAACTCTACCACCCCTCCTCCATGTGACCTGCTAAAACCTTGAAACAAAAATGCACATCAACAAACAAAATAAAATAAAAATTTAAAAAAAAACAATAATATAAGACAAAAAAAACAAAACAAACCCTAAAAAACCAATATCATAAAAACAAAAAAAAAAACTTAGTTTTTAAGATTTTAAAATTTTAGGTTTTTATTTTATTTTATTTTATTAATTTTTCTTTTTTTTAGATGTGCTCAGCCCCTAGTCACATGGAGGACCAGGGGCCTATTTAAAACCCTTCATAATTAACTTAACCGCTAGCAACATAAACAATCACATGTAATTGTAACGTCAGAAATTGTCCCCTTGGGGGCTTTTCCCTCATAAGGTTTAGCTCCTAGGCCTTTTGCATGCATTTAGGACATCTTACTTCATAATTTGGCATCCCGATGGAATGAGACCTAGGTATCATGGCAAATTAGACCTAGGAGGACCCCTTGAGCTTAACCCTGCCCAAAATAGGGGGGAGGACTTGGGCGCCCGTGCCCTAGTCCTGCCCTATTTTGGGTTAGGCCCAAATTTGAAGTGTCAGTTTATGACTATTATTTGGTCCCTAGGCCGACACAGTAAGTTTGAATTTATGAAATCTTGGTAGGAGTGCTTGTAGTTGCATATAAAAGCATGTTTAGGCATTCATTTAGAAACTAGATTATGTTCATGTGATTTTGGCATCTTAAAGGTGATTCAAGGCTTTCATTATGTTGCAAGAGCAGACTTGTGTTGTTTATGTGTTTGTATTTGTAGATTTGAGCATCCATCTCCTCATGGAATGAAGAGCATCTTCCTCCCATGATATCTTCACTACAAGGTGATATCATTGTGTTTTCAATCATTGTTTCATTTGGATTTTGCCTCTGCCTCACAAGGGCATGCACTCTCTATTTGAGAAAGGTGTTTGGAAGACTTAAATGTCCTTCCAGGGCTTGACTGAGGTAAGCTCCTAAACACCACAACCCCCTCCCAAAATTTTCATGATTGCAGTTTACAGGTTGAGGAGCTGGATGAAGTGAAGTTGCAGAAAGGTATCTTGAAGTCTCAGAATTGCAAAACAGGAAGAAAAATAGCACCCTGGACTTGAGTGCCCACTCATTAGTCCTCCAATTTCTGTGATGGGAAAATCTCTGGAACAACAGGGAAGAGTTGCATACTGAGTTTCCAGATCTTCAAAGAAAACAGGGCCTTGGACTTGGGCGCCCACTCCTTAGTCCCCAACTTTTCTGTCTCCAAACCCCAAAAATAGGTATGTAGTGATTTGTTATTTTACATCTTCCTATAGCAGTATTTTCTGTTATTCATCTGTTTACTATTGTTTTCACATAATTAGGGTTTTAATGGTTAATTGAGCATAGGAGAATGGAAATTGATAATTAAATACCCTAATCCAAGTTTCCCTACATCTCACAGTGTATGATAGTGCCTTGCCACTTGACCCTAGATCCTTGAATGTTAGTGGTGAAAGGCGGATTCAAACATCAAACACTAAAACATTAACAATCCCAATTTTCTACTAAACAATAACCAAAAAACCATTAACCATTAGTTGTTAGTTAACTTTCAGGCTTGCCTAGCTTGCTTCAATTGTCCAAATAGGTTGTTTTTCTTTTTTGCATAACTTTTTGCAGGTATATTAGATTTTCATGAAATTAGTTGTGTTGGAAAGCTAGTTTTCTTAACTTTGCAGTAGTATAGGTATCTTCATCCCATCTAGTCAACTTTATTAGGTATTATCAATCAAACCTCCCCTTGTTTGAAAGATTTAAATCGCTATAACTTTTGCATTTCTTAACAAAATTTCATGAATTTTTTGAAATGGCATAGAATGTCATGTAAAATCTGGTCATACTATCTATTTTTCTATCACTAATCATATTTCTCAGAAATTTTTTAGATTACTCATTTTTTACCTAATAAGTTGGCTTACAAGTTTCTTGATTATTTTTTGTTTTGGTGGAATACAAGTGGATATTAGGAGTTGTCTCTTATCATTTGAAGAATGCCAACCTTTTTCTTGCAAACTACTTCAAAAATGAGACTACTAATGTGATTTGATACACGACATATGCCAAAGAAAAATCTTGATTAGCACTAAGTCTTAGGATTCACACTTCATTTTGCTTAAGGGAATTGACATGTATGTGTAATATGGATTATCACTAATTCTTAGGATTCACACTTCATTTTGCTTAAGGGAATTAACATGTATGTGGAATCTAGAATATCACTAATTCTTAAGATTCACACTTCATTTTGCTTAAAGGGAATTGACATGTGTTTGCCATGCTTCAAATTGCTTAAATGTGTAATCTTGATTATCACCAAGTCTTAGGATTCCCATTTCATTTTCCTTAAGGGAATTTACATGTGTTTTTCGTGCTTGGAATTTCTTAAATGTGTATGCTAATCCTTCTCATGACAACGTGATCATAGGAATCAAAAACATTTAAGTTATTCATTTTATTGATTTCCATGTATGCTATTAGCCTTTAGAAGGGCCTACTTTTGGATTGCACTTCATCTGAAAGGGATGACCCTAAGCAGATCTTTCCTTCAGACCACTATATAAATTGGTTAAGGTGAAATCCAAGACTTAACCAGTGTTAGCCTTGCCTTACAGTGCCAAATCAAATAGAGGCATACCAACACTTTGTGAAAATGATTTTTGCATTGTGTGAGGTATATGAGACTCTTAGTAGAATTGGTTAAAGCCTTTAGTGGCTTGCTGGATGCTCGCAAGGTGTTGGGCCCCCAAAGTAACTAGCACCCTTATACCTAGTGTCCACCCGAGTCACCTCGAAAAGCTGCGGTAACTTTCAGTGCAAGGGTATGACACCCCCAATATTACTCACCATAAGGCTCCCTTGAGATGAGACATAACACCCTGGTATAGCATAAGCTACTTGTAGCTTTCTGAGGAAAGGGTGATTAGGTCATCCTTCTAGTCTGAGGTCCCTATCTATCCTCTCTCACAAAGATGAAAAAATGTACACACCTATATTAGGTGTGATGACATTTGAGTCAATAGAGATTCTAAGTTGTGAGCTGATATTATTGTAGTGAAGCCTTGTCTTTAGGGATAAAAAGTGCTTATTTGTTTCCAAAATTGCATTTATACCTTTAAAAACTTGGGCTTTTAGGAGCCTCAAACATACACATTTTTGTTGAAACTGTCATTGTGTCTATTGCCTATTGTGTTTTCTTTTCCAAAAGCAAATCAAAAAATCCAAAAAAAATAGTGATTAGAACTTTCCTTTTCCTTGTCAAAATCAAAAAATCTAAAAACATAGTGCTTAAACTTTCCCTTATCGCATTTTTTCCTTGTCAAAAAAATAAAAAAATCCCAAAAACATAGTATAACACTTTTCCCTTTTTACATCTTCATTTTTTCCAAAAAACCAAAAAGAATCCAAAAAACAAACAACATCATTTCATATTCATCCACCATCATTTTCCAAAGTCATCCCAAAAATATCAAATCATTCCTTTGACTTGGTTATCGCATCCCAAAATCTAGATCATATAATCTCCTACCTTGTCTTCTAGACCAATTAGTATCAAACCAACTAGTGAACAAACCTACCTTCAAAAGGGGATCTCCTTTTAAGAATAGACAACTTCACTATAGCCTTATCTTTTCTCACTTCGAAGTCATTCATCTATTTTGGAGTAGATAATACAAAATCCAAAAATATGTTAATCTAGATTTGATAACTTTTAACCAAGCCAATCATTCACCCAAATCACATGTCTACCACCTGATCAAAACAAAACCAAATCATGGAAAACACTCCACATCCACCACAAGGGGATCTTGAGGTACCTACCTTCGAAATAGCTATTGATGCATCAAAGTTCACCACAGGGATGGATTCCTCCATTTTTGTCCCAAAAGGGTATATGGCAGGAACCTCCTCATCCCAAAATCTAACTCAACAAACACATGAAGAATCTGAAGACCAAGATGATGACCTACAAGACCCCACGATCTTGGAGAAAATTAGTAAACTTTTGGATGCAAATCGTGATCATTATTTCCATCTACTTGCTCAAAAAGGAGCTAAGTTGCCATCTGAATTCAATACTTCACAAATCCAAGAAAAAAACATTTTTGGTGAAGGTCATCCATATTCATTACCCACAACATCTACCTTACCACCTTCTTTTCCAACTGATGATCTTCCATTCACAAACATGTTCCGCAAAACACCAATTGAACCACTCCTCAACCATCATACATAGGTGTCCAACACCAATCTAACCCATCTTCTTCTATCCCACACAATCCTGCTACTAATCCATAACCATCATCTTCTTCTAGACCAAACAACCCTACTCCAAATGCACAACAAACATCTTCTTCTATTCCCAACAACACTTGTGTGAGTCCTCCACAAGTATCTCACACTCATTCTTCCACAACCTACGTATCCGTCAATCCATCCCAAAATAACACAATCCTCCCTAGCACATCACAACAACTACCAAACCAACAATATCATTCCTTTCACCAATACCAACAACATACAAACCAACACTATCAACAACCTCCACACCATTACCAACAACCTCCAAACCAAAATTACCAACAACCACCATCTATTTACCAACAAACTCCCATCCAAAATTATCAACAACCTCCCAACCAAAACTATCAACAACCCCCATCCAATTATCAACAACCACCAACCAACTATCAAAAACCACCTTCTTCCAACATTCATCAATATTATACACCACCACCACCACCATCTGGAATTGAGCTTATGCTCCAAAACTTACAAAAAATAGGTTTCTGATCTTACACTCGGAAACACCAAAAAGATTTTCTCGTTTGAGGAAGTTTGTCTATATCCTTTTGATTCCCATGATCCCTTTTCCTAAAAACTTTGAAGTACCTAAATTTGACAAATACAAAGGAAAAGGCGACCCTAAAGAGCATTTAAGGGAATTTTACATGGCTTGTTTAGAGGTCACTCACGATGATACCTATCTCTTGCATCTCTTTCCTCAAACTCTCAGAGGACAAGCCATGGAATGGTTTTCACATTTACCTCCAGCATTAAATCCTTTAGTGAACCAGCTGAGAAATTTGTCACCCATTTCTCTTTCAACATCAAACACGAAGTTACCATGACAGACTTGTGTAATACAAAATAGAGAAATGGGGAAACCTTCATCTCCTTCCTACAAAGGTGGAGAAGTATGGCTAGCAAATGCCCTTGGCCTCTACCTGAGAAGCAATTAGTACACATATTTGTTCAAAACTTGAATCAAGAACTTGGTTTTCAGTTACAAATGCACTATGCTAGCTCCTTTGAGGAAGTCATTTTGAAAGGAACCAACATAGAAAAGGCCCTTATCACTAAGGGACTTTTGAAAATCTTCAAAGAGATAAAAGACAACACACCTGTATCTAATGACAAAACCCGCTTTTGGGTTAAAAACAAAAATTTTGTCAGAGATGGTGTTGTGGATGCCTAACATGTCCAAATAGTCCAAACACCTCTTAACCTCCAAACACCACAAAAGAATAATCCTCCCCCTCAAAGGGATCAACCCAAATAAGACTTTGCACCCAAACGTAGATTCACTCCAATGAGAAAACCCATTGAATCTATACCTAAGAAGCTTGTCGAAAATGGTTTAATCACGTTGCCTAAAACCAAACAATACAATGAACCTGCTTGTAGACCCACGTGGTACAAAGACAATGAATACTGTGAATTCCACCAGGTGAAAGGACATAAAATGCTAGGGTGCATGAAGTTGAAAAACCTCATACAAAATCTCATTGATTGCGGATAAGTTATTATCAATGGCACTCCTCCACCAACAACAAATAAAGACCTTGGTATTTATGACAATCCATTCCCTCATCATGGAAAAGGAAACAATGCCAACAATAAAGGAGAAGGTGTAAATAATTTGTCAGGAGCCTATGATTCTGTTGTCAGCCACTTTAGTGAGAGTTTTGTATCTACTCTCAACATCAAAATGAAATCTCCTGATTGTGCAGTCACCACCCATCACGGTTGTGTTACCCTTCATGGGGCAACCTCAAATAGTCAACCCACTTCAGAGTATAATCTAATTGATCACTTGGGTAAAACTCCATCTCTCATATCCATTCTTGATCTCCTCTACACTTCCCCTAAACATAGGGATATCCTCAAAAAGGCCCTCAAATAATCAACTATCCCTGATAACATCGACATTGTCCAAATCAAATACATGATAGGACACATCTCCTCTCCCCATCACTTTGTCTTTATAGAGAAAGATATCCCTTTCCAAAATTCATGTCATATTGAAGCCTTACACATTGAAGTGTATATCCACCAACGTAAAGTCAAGAGAGTCCTTATAGATGGTGGTGTTGGTCTCAATACCTATTCCTTAAAGATATTAAAACAATTGGGATATTATGTTGATGCTATTAACCCTTCTAAAATCATGACAATCAAGTCTTATGATGACGCTGAAAGGAAATTTGAAGGGGTCATTCATTTACCTATCAAAGAGGGGCCTGCCTTAGTGGAAACGTGATATCAAGTACTAGATCTTGACCTCCCCTACAACATCATCCTTGGTCACCCATAGATTCACACCATACAGATTGTCCCCTCCACATATCACCAATGTTTGAAATTCCCCTACCATGGTACAAAAATTACCATTCCCAGAGATTTGAATCCTTTCAAATTTTGTCGCACCATGCAAGGTAGATATCTGAATTCAAATCAAGTACCCAAAAACAAAGCCACTCATCCTTCATCCTCCTATGTCGATCCAACCACCTTATCTACCAAATCTCCTAAGAAAGACATGCCTGAGGTCAAGGTTTAGTACAAGAATGTAGGGTTTGGAGAGTATGACTTGCAGAACTCTTGCTGTGTAGGGAACTTGCCCTTATCGTCGAAGTCTTATGGAAAACCTTCGGTGGCAAAAGTAAGAAAGAAGAAGGCCATCAAACCTATACCCCCAATAGTTTTCATACATGAACACAATCTAGAAGATGAGCACATTGAAGACATATCATCTTGGATCTTCCAAGATGAAAAGGAACCAATTATCCTACCTATGGACAAATACAACAATGGTCATCGCATTGTAAAGAATGTGAGCTATAAAGGACAAGAGGACTTGGTCTTCATGAGTAAGGAACTATCAAACCCATATATGTCATGAGGAAAGTTAATAAATATGGTTTTGGATTTGGAAATGAGGTATCTAGCTCCTTTCATATCCAGTTTATACTCGATGAAGTGGAAAAAGCTTGGCCATAAAGGAGACTTATATGGAGGATACCATTGATGATTCCCACCTTCACCTCACTAATTTATGTCAGGAATCATCTATCTTCATGATCTCATCCATTTCCCTGACCTCAATGACCAAAACACAAAACATCTCCCTTGTATATCCTAACCTAATCGATTGGGACTAATAAGGGCCTCCTGTCCTAGACACTTTTCAAAATGATGAAGTGCTTGCAGAATTTTTGGGACTTTGAGATGGTATACCCCATGGAAACCATAAAACAAGTTTTGTCATGGATCTCTCTCCTATCACATATTTCAGGTAGAATGTCAAATCTTTTAGTCATAAAAATATGAATAAAATAAATCGATCCTTAGGTGAAAACCTATTTGAGGCACCTTCGGATCTCAAAACAGTAAAAAGAAAGGATGCATCTCATAGTGAAAACCTCTCTGAGGTGCCCGAGGATGAAATATTTGACCTTCCCCCACCATTGAAATATTAGGAGAAGTCTTATTTATTGGTGGAGAAATCTTAGGAAATGAATCTTGGCACAGTCCAAAATCCAAAGATTACCTTCTTAGCAGCTTCTTTGTCTTAGCAGGAAAATAAGGTCTTCACAAAGTTCTTTCAAAAATGGGAAATTAACTTTGTATGGACTTATGCTGACATGCCAGGATTGGATCCTGCATTAGTAGTCCACCATCTATTATTTATACCAGGAGCTAAATCAATCAAGCAAAAATTGTGCAAGATGCACCCACAAATTGCTTTATTGGTCAAAGTTGAGCTTGAGAAGCTACTTGATGCCAAGTTCATCTGTCCTATGGATTATACAAAGTGGGTATCAAATCTAGTACCTATTTCCAAGCAGAATGAGGCTATTCATATTTGTGAAGATTTTAGAGACTTGAATAAAGCCTGTCCCAAGGATGATTTTCCACTGCCCAGCATCGACATCATCATGGACTTAATAGTGGGCCATGAAATGCTTTCCCTCATGGATGGTTTTTCTGGCTACAACTAAATCATGATTCCACCCAAGGACCAAGATAAAATGTCTTTCACATGTCCTTGGGGATACTATTGTTGGTAGGTCATGCCTTTTGGTCTCAAAAATGTGGATGCTACTTACCAAAGAGCAATGACAGTAATCTTTCACAATTTGTTCCATACCATTATGGAAGATTATGTCAATGACCTCCTAGGTAAGTCTACAAGAGAAGATCACTTGAAAGTGTTGGAGCAGATATTTGATCAGCTAGAGGAATATCAACTAAGGCTAAATCCAAAGAAGTTTTCCTTTGGTGTAACATCTAGCAAGCTATTGGGCTACATTGTATCTCGACGAGGTATTGAGGTCGACCCTACAAAGGTCAAAGATATTGTTGAAATGTCTCCTCTGAGTAACCTCAAACAACTAAGAAGTCTTGAGGGAAAGCTACAATCCATCTAATGGTTCATCTCACAATTGGCAGACAAATGTCAACCCTTCTTACACTTTTGGCAGTTCATCACACAATTGGTAGACAAATGTCAACCCTTCTTGCACTTACTCTATAAGGATGCCACGTTCAAATGGGATAGTAAGTGCCAAGATGCCTTTGAATAGTTAAAAGCTTATCTTGCTTCACCACCAATATTGATGCCTCCAGTTGCTGGGAAACCTCTTCTGCTTTACATCTCCACTACATCAGCAGCCTTGGGGGTAATTCTTGCACAAAATGATGACTCAAGTAAAGAATAGGCAATTTACTACATCAGTCGCACTCTAGTGGGATATGAGCTCAACTATACCCCTATGGAAAGAGCCTATTTAGCAGTAGTGTTTGCTTCCCAAAAGCTACAACACTATATGTTGAACTAGCACACAAAGCTTATATCTAAGTTCGATCCTTTGAAATACTTTCTTTCCAAAGAAACTCTTATGGGACACCTTGCAAAATGGGTAATAATCCTAACTGAGTTTGACATCGAATATGTGGATCAAAAGGCTATCAAAGGGTAGGTAATCGCATATCAACTAGCTAAGGCACCATTAACAGATATGCACCCCATGCTATCAGAGTTTCTAGATGAAGGGATCTTTAAACTTTCTACATCAGTCAAGTGGAAACTATACTTTGACGAATCATACACTCAGCATGGTTCTGGAGCAAGGATTCTCTTCGTCACCCCACAAGGTGATTGTATCCCTAAATCATATTGGCTTGCTTTCCCATGTACCAACAACATAGCCAATTATGAAGCATTGTTAACAAGTCTTCGAATGACTATCTAGTGGAACATCAAATAGTTTCAAGTCTACAAAGATTCTCAACTTGTCATCCATCAAGTCATAGATGAATATCAAACTAAGGATGACAAATTGATGCCCTATAAGAAGATGGTGGACAACTATAAACAACATTTTTGCAGTCTTTCCTTTGATCAGATCCCAAGAGTTAACAATAAGGCTTCTGATGCAATGGCAACTATTGGGTCTCTTCTAGACATGCCAACCAACATACAAAATTGTGAGTTCTTGGTAGAACAACTACTGATACCGTCTATTGATATTCTACAAACTAAAATCATCTATGAGCTTGTTGGTGCCAACTCACCATGGTATTAGGATATATACAACTACCTCCCATCCAATCTAACATCAACACAAAAGAAAACCTTCATTCGCTGAGCCTCCCATTTCACCATCTTAGGAGATACACTATACTGACAAAGTCTTGATGGTATCCTCCTCAGATGTTTAAACTTAGAAGAAGCCAAAACCACCTTAATAGATATACATGAGGGTATCTATGGAGCACATTCCACCAGTCCCAACCTAGCAAAGAAGTTTCTCAAAATAGGATATTTTTGGCCCATAATGGAACAAGATGCCAACCAGTTTTCCAAGAAATGTCTTCAGTGTCAACATGGAGATTTGATTCATGCACTTGCTCATTAGCTGCAACCAGTGACCACTCCATGGCCATTTTCACACTGGGGTCTCAACCTTGTAGGCAAGATACATCCCTCCTCTTCAAATGGCCATAAGTTTATAATCAATGCCACTGAGTATTTTACAAAGTGGGTGGAAGCTATTCCCATTACCTACATAACCAGCAAACAAATTGCTAAATTTATCCTAAACTATATCATTTACCGATATGGTATCCCCATGGCTATAGTAACTGATAACAATAAACCCTTCAAAAACCAAGATGTCCATGCCTTATGCACATAGTACCATATTTAACATCAGTTTTCTATGTCATACTATCCCCAAAGCCATGGCCAGGTTGAGGCTTTGAACAAAACAATCCTCAAAATACTCAAAAAGATAGTCAATGAAGCCAATCATGATTAGCATCTCCATATTAATCCCACCATCTGGGACTATAGAACAAGCATCCTAACCCCAATTGGAGACATTCCCTATGCTTCAAATGGTATATGGATCTGAAGTCATTTTGCCTATAGAGATCAAGATCCCATCACTCTGTGTCTCCTTGCATCATCTGATAGATGGAGAAGAGTACAAAGTATCCATGCTACATGAATTAGAGATTCTAGATGGAAGATGCCTTATAGCATTAAATCATCTTCAGGTCTACTAGAATCGACTATGTTGTAGCTACAACAAGAAAATAAAAGAAAGTCAGTTCCAAGTAAGTGATCTAGTCCTGAGGGAAAATCAAAGAAAGTTACAAGATAGAGGAAAGAAAGGTAAATTTGAACCTAACTAGTTGGGGCGTTTCATCATCATAGCAACATATGGATTAGGGGCATACTCCCTAGTAACACCTAAAGGAATTCCTTGAGAATATCCTAGCAAAAAAATTTAAAAAAGGAAAAAAACAAAAAAATAATAATAAAAAAATCAAAAGATAGAAAAATAACAAAAAAATCAAAAGAATAGAAAAATTAAAAAAATGTATGCCCTCTAGTGAAAACCTCGTAAACAGGTGCCTTGGATAAGTACCATAGTGAAAACCTAGCAAACAAGCACTATGTGTAGGAGTCAGCACTACCATATTTTTGTTTTCTTTCATCCATCCATCCATAATAAAACTTGTTGACCTTCACATTCCCAATTGTCCATCTATCATGGCTTAGGAATTGGTTAGTGTCAAGCATTCTTTCCATAACCATGTCTCATCCATAGTTAGTTTCATCAATAGTTAGTTTCACTCATAGTCAGTTCCATCCATAGTTAGTTAGCTTTCTCCATAATAAAAGCCTTTACTGGAATGGGGGCAAGTTTCTATAACCTAAGAATAGGAATGGATCCTCGTTTACATCAAGGGTAGTTCTCACACTTTCCCTCATCATTCAAAAACTATCATCATTTTCGACAATATGCATCAACACTTTCATTTTCTGTCTTCACTTTCTTCACACATTATCAATCGACACTTTCATCACACCACCTAGAACTACATATCATCATCATCATCATCATAATGTGCCTTGATCCCGTGGATACAGGGCATGTAGGCAGTCTAGAATATGAAGGAAGTATCCAGTACTTAGGCACATACGATTCACCGCATCCTCCATCTCAACCCATAATAAATTTATCTTTGTCACTTCCTCCATTTACCACAATCCATTCTATCCACCTACCACCTAGACATGACTAACTCAAGCAAAAATGAACTATGCATCTTTGTGGAAGCTAAAAGTACTTATCAAATCTGAAACAAAAAAAAGACTACTCCTAAAACAACAATACATCACCGCATACCATTTTCCTATATCTAGATATATCCATACATCTTGGATCCAAAGCCTTTAACGGATGCATCTTTCCTACAATAAGGCCTCAAATCTTTCTGGAATACCCTTTTTGGCAAGAAAACATGTTGATTGTGTATCTGTATTATTAGTTGGTCATTTTTTCTTTTGATTTATCTTTTGTCCCTTTTAAAATTATATATTCAAAACTATCTTGATCTTTCTATATCTTGGTATGTTGTGATATTGTATAAATTGGGGCATAGTCATTGCTTTTGTATGTTGTGTTTGAGGGATGATTTTATTCTCCTATTAGGTCTAATATCTATCTTGTGTGTGATGGGATTAGCATCTTGCATATCAATATCTTTTACATCTGAGGCTCTACAAAGACCTTTTTTGTATTAAGACTATTCTATGCTAAGACTATTTTCCATTCACTTATCAGACAAGGTTCTATTATACCTAGTAGTAATAAACTCAAACCATTTGTTTGCAAAGTCAACTATCTTATGCATTGGATACATGGTCACCTTGGTTCTTATACCTTGGTGCATAATATCCTTATGTTATATCAAAATAAAGGATTTCTCTATTATACATATTAGCGTAACTTCTCCCATTCAATTATTTATTCTATCCTCATCATTTGATTATCAATCATGTGTTAATCATTTGTCCATCATAATTCTTTATCCTTTTATCTTCTTTATTTTTTGTCTATGTTGTTCTCCATGTTCTATCTCCCTCTTTTCTTCATATCCATTCATTTCGAGAGTACACTCGTATTCTTCCATTTTGTCTGTCCTCTCGAGGGGGTATCATTCAACCTATTAATTAATCTACTAGGTACTTCTTCTACCTGACTGGGGCATCATCATTTCTAATCCAATCATATGGTTCTTCTAAACCAATATCTTCTTCTATCCAACATAGCACTATGTTTTAAACTTCTTTGAAATGATGTTACTTCACAACACCATCTCAAAGAGGGGCAAAATGTAGACACCTAAAATTGAATTGTTCCTAGATTAGGATTTCATCTACCATAATTCACTTTAATTAAATAATCTTTAATTATTTGATTAAGCTCATCTATCGATCACCATCAATTTATCCTCCATATTTGATTAAATAATTTTGATTATTTAATTAAATCAATTTATCCTCCACATTGATTAAAAAATTCTGATTATTTAATTAAATCAATTTCCCTCCAATTTAAATAAATAAATTCAAATTATTTATTTAATTAATCTTTTTCCTCCAAAATGAATTAAATTTAATATTTAATTCATTTATCACATGTGCTCATGAAATTAAATACATTATTTATTTAATTTCCTATTATTCCCTCTCATCCATATTTCAATCTCAATCAATTTAGATAACCAATCAATCAAATTAGTTAACTAAGTCAATCAAATCAGTTAACAGGTTAGTCAATATAGTTAACTAGTCAATCAATTCAGTTGACTAGTCAATCAATTTAGTTCACTAAGCAATCAATTTAGTTCACTAATCAATCAATTTAGTCATCTAATCAATCAATTAGTCAACTCATTAATCAGATCTATTAACTCTGTTGATGCATGAGAGGACAAGGACACTTCTCCTTCTCTCATTCATGCACATTCTCTCAACCATCCTCAACCATTGATCTTACTGATCATCCTCCACAATAGATCTATTTTCTCACATGTCTATAAAAAGAAGCCTCTTTCTCCATTTATCAGCATATCTCATTTTAGTAAACTTATGCTGTCATTTCATTCCTTCGGAGATCAATATTTATGTTATTAGCAAATAGAGAAATCAACATAACAAAAGCAAGAAGCAATCAATTGAGTTTGGGTGCAACTTCAATTCACTCGATCAATGTAGGCAATTTGTTTGTGCAAAAGGAAGGTAACTTGTACTTGATTTTATTTATCTTTTGTTTAGTTTGCATTGCAAGTTTTCCCTATCATAGCATTCCTTTGATGATCCTATATGCAAGTTTTTAGCTCCTGATGAGTACCAAAAGCATACACTCAAACAGACTAAGTTCGAAAGAACATAATACACTGTGATTCATAGAAGAACAATCATTTGTTTTGGTCCACATTCCTCCATTGTTGCATATCTTCCTATGTGGTTTTAAGGTGTTGTAAACACATGTACGAAGTATCTAAATCTAGAGTTACAAGTTCTGAGTTCCACCAGAAAGATAGTTATGGGTGCTTAAGTATCGCTACTTGGTCTGATAGAACTTGACTATGATAGAGCATGTGTTCTTATGGTTTGCATTCTACCACAAAAGAATATTTTGCTTTGCAGTTCTAGAGGTATGATCTATGTGTTGATGTATAAAATTACGTAGGTTCTAACACCAACATGGGAAGTTTCAAGAATGTGGAACTTGCTACTTGAAACAACCTCTAGATTTTAAAGAAGCTAGCACTTCTTTATTTTAAATGGGGTTTCGAGCAAAGGGTAAGAAATTAATAGGATTACAGATACAATTAAGCAAATCTAACTATGGCGATGCACCTGAATAAAAGTATCCTCTTTAATTTAAGCACAATGAAACTATTCTCAAGATACAGTTATATTAAAGAGCAGATACTGCATGATTAACATAAACAGATGGAATGAATATAACCAAAGGCTCACAACCAGAAACTTTGCAATGACACAGCTAATATCAACCAAAGGCATAGAACAGAG
Source organism: Cunninghamia lanceolata (assembly GCA_027924645.1). Lineage (NCBI taxonomy): Eukaryota > Viridiplantae > Streptophyta > Pinopsida > Cupressales > Cupressaceae > Cunninghamia > Cunninghamia lanceolata. The sequence goes on along the minus strand of BSBN01000430.1, from coordinate 16,437,362 downwards.
TTCTTCTCATTAATCTTCTAGCAACATAAAAGGCATAGATACATGCACAGATACATTAACTTTCTTATCAAGAATAACAAAATATAGGCAAAATGACATTAACTAGTCACAGCAAAGTCTCTGACTTCTCTTTTAGATCTCTGACAAAACTTATCAAAAGTATATCTCTATCTCTGTATGTGTATATGTCTATGTGTGTCGATCTATTACAAATACTACATATTTATAACCATAGATCCAACCCTAGATTGTCTGTAACAACTGGATCTCCAACAGCCCAACGAAACTAAAGATAACTGGAAGTCCCCGACGGTTATGATCCTCCAAATCTATAATAGCTATCCCCTCGTGCACACTTATTGGCTGCGGCAAAATATATGTGGCGCATCTCCTTCATTAAGACATAGACACATGGCGAGACCCGCACACTTGAAACTTAAAACATTACTATGACAGATGGTAGCATCTGCATGCAAAATGAGAAACTCCTTTGTCTTTCAAAGATCAACAGGAAAATGACACTTGTCACATTCTGTATCCTTCAAAACTGATACGTGTCTTCTTCCGTAAAGCCTTCAAAACTGTGTCTTTATGCTCAGGCGATCTCCACTAATGACATTTGTTGCAACCCACATTACTTATAATATGAGACACATTAATATCGAGACCCACAGCCTTGGTGCTCACTAACCTTTAAAGGAAGAAAACTGGGACAGATGGCAGCCTCCACATGCACGCCAGCTAACATGTGGCAACACCTGCAACAAAGCAGAAACAATTAAAACTTTTGAAACTCCCCACGGAAGCCGACACTTGGTGCAGTCTGCACAAAACTTAATAATCTTTAAATTTCTCACTGAAAGGGTCTCGAATAAAACAACTCCTCCTCTGCGACCACCACATGGCATCCTTCGCAGGCTTGAAACTTAAACATCACTATGGCCCACCACTTTCTTTACTAGCATCAATCATGATATGGAAAGAAACATGCGGCATTGCCCATAGCAAAATGAAAAGACACACAGTGCCCTCCACACAAAACATAGAAACTTTAGGGACTGCCTCCGCAAGCTACATGTGGCAACACCCACAGCATTGCTGAAACTTGAAACATTAAAACTATCTGCTATGTGGCACGCTCTGCACAAAACTTAATATTTAGAAACAATACTGCAACTTTAATTGTGGCTTGACACTTGGCGGATTCCGCACAAAGCATTAGAAACCTGCACAGTGATACCTTTGAAACTCACACAGAAACAAAAAGAGACCCGCGGACTAAGCTATGACTGAAACAAAATGTAGAGTCTTGACACTCTACAGTTCTTGGTGACCATCAAGACTTCTAAGCCTACTCTGAAAGAACCCAAAACTGGAAAAAAGATACGTATTGAAAAATACAACTTAGAATCATAAATTTTGCAAGGTTGTCTGATAAACAGACCATTCTGAATCGGAGAGTCCTTGTCTACTCTGTAAATCTTGAAAAGCAAAATCAAGATTAATTATATCCTTATGAGAAAAAGTCTACAAAATTTGTACCACAGCCTTTAACTAAAACTCCAACTGGGCCATAAGTATCAACATAGCTTCAACTTCCTTGACTGATGATGAATCACTTAAACCTTGGAAAATTGCCTAATCATTTTACTTAGTCAAGAGAAGGGCCTTGATGTCATCAATCATCAGTACTGTGTTATTATCTGGAAATGGTGAAGGAAGCCCCAGTTGCACCAAATCCTCTATATGTTTCTTCTTATTTTTTACTCCTTCCTTCACTGTATCCAGGAGCTCTTGACAATTTGTGGCCGCAGAGTTGCAATTCAAAACCTCATTGACCTTCTTAGCAGTGACCATTCTATCATTGATACCTGCTGCTGATAGAGTCTCATCTGTTGTGTCATACAACTTCTTTAATAGAAGTTGAGAGTCAGAAACCCTCAATGAAACAGTAGACAAGGTGGCCTGCACTGAAGTTTCAACTTTCTCACATAGTTGCTGAGCATTTAATAGAAATATTAAAGATGGCTTTAGCTGGATAATCTCCTTAGAGATTCTTTTCCATACTGAAACATATAGCTCTTTTACCAAATTTAAAACTCTAGCATTCTGTGGCCTATTAGCTAACTCAATCATCATCTTCTTTGTTCTTTGTTGCTTAGCCAGGAGTTGTGCCTGAACTACACTATTAGCATTCTGCTTACTCAATAACTTATGTTGTAATTGTGTGGCCTATTGCAACTTATCTTGATATTTCTTCTCCAAAGTGGCTTTCTCCTGTCTCAAAGCAATCACTGCAGCCTTTTCTTGTGCTAATTCAAACTTAAGAGAAGCATTATGGGTCTGTGTAGCCTGATGTATCTAAAAAGAAACAGTATTTTGCAACTGTTTGTTTAAACTCTCAATCTCATTCTTCTTTGATTGAATCTCCCCAGCAAGGTTGCTACTATTCACTTTCTCTTGAGCCAAATCATTTTCTACTTTCTGTAACTTCTTAGATACTTTCAAATAGTCTATTGCTACAGCAGATGCAGTCTCATTTAGCAGTTCTACCCTGTCCTATGGCCTGAAAAGAGACATATCCATAGCCACAGCATTCATAGCGTAATCCTAGGGCTGCATTTATTCATTAGGTTTCACCACATTTGGAGATAAATGTGTGACTATCAGTGATTGTTGAATGGGGTCAAAAAGTGACCTCATGTGTGCCACAACAGGGCTCTTGTTTTCCTTCTTCCTCTTTTTGTCTATTCTAGCCTCTCTAGCTCTTTTTGCTATGTCTGCTTGAGCTTGGAATGTAGGAGGAGATGCAATGTATCCTCTAGCAAAGGGGTGACCTTGAGGCAGGCCATAAGGAATAGCAGATAAATGCTGGCTAGGAGAAACTTGAGGGGGGGTACGTTTAGGTACAGATGGAGAAAATAATGGTAGTGTAATGGCCTATGAAGACATGGCTTGTGAAGTGGCAATTGTGGTAAGGGTTGATGTAAACACAACAGAAGTGGCAAGGGTTACAAATGTTTGGCTAATTAGGATTGCCACTCCTATAGTAGAAGAAAGAGACACAGGAGAAAAAGGAGAAGAAGCACTTACTTGAGTGATAGAAGAGGTGACTAGCATTTGTTGCTGCAGTGGTTCTGTTTCTTCCTCCTCTTCTTTTTGTAGGTGCAACTTCCTATGCTTCCTAGGCCTTTCACTTGTTTCCTCTGTTTCTTTCTCTTCAACATTTACCACCACTGGTCATTGCAAAGGAACAATCCTGGAACTCCTAGATTCCAAAGCTATTTGAGTCCTCTGAATTGGTGATGACACTACACCCTTTTGTTTCTCTAAGGTGCTGAGGGATTGGGGCCATGAAGATGCAGGGGCAGCAGATGAGGCCTATCCTGTTTCTTCTATTTCTTCCTCTATCTCCTCACCCTTCTTATGAATTCTGCTTGTGTCTAGACTTGAGACTGGGGAGGGATGCCACTCATCCCAGATTGACTCCCATTTTTCATCAGTGTCAACATTCCCAAAAGAATGTGCGATCTCTGAGATCTCTTGCCTATATTTCCAATAGGCTTCAATCTTTTATGGTCTCCAATCTTGGGCCTTCTATACTTTTCTTAGACCAGTAGTCATTCTCAACTTAGGGTCAAATTCCTTCTCTTTGACATAGAAAGTTTCCCATGGCCTAGCCCCCTCATAGGGTAAATCAGTCAATTCAACATATAGGTCGGGGTTATCCTCTTTTGGATTCCTCATGTCTTCCCAGATTGGATGACCCTCATGTACCATTTTAGCATGGACCTTATTATTTATGATCCAGGAAGCCAGGAAACTATTTGGGTCATATTTCCATTTATCCTCAATGATGAGGAAACCAAGAGCAACTAACTTCCTTAACAAGAGGTTCTCTGCATCTCTAACCTCAAGTGTCATGTTTTTCCTGACCCATGGGATATCATACATCTTCTTTCTTTTCTTGTGGCCAAAATCATTAACAACCATAGATACCTATCGAGTCACCTCTAAAAATACAACCCTAGGGGTCAATACTTTAGGTAATAACACAGGTTCCTCATTGAAACCATGGACTCTGATTATTGTATTATGTGCCCCAAAGAAATAGTCATAGGGAATTGGGCAATTAGTCATAAAACCCCTTATGCTCTGTGTCATCCTATGTTCTACAGGCTCAGGGCTTAACTGGCAAAAGGCAGGGGTGACAAAATGTTCCCAAAACTCATAAGGGTCAGAGATTTCAGATAACACGTGTCCATGCAGACAAAGGGATGGTTTTGTTTTGACCAAAATCTGGGTCATACATATTTAGATGCATATGCTGTGCGAAGAGACTATAGTTCTGATACAGTATAAGGTGGAATAAGAAAGTAGAATACCTAAAAACTTGCCTTGACTTGAAATTTGAGAGCTGATCAATCATGGTGGCAACAATTTGTTCTAAAAAATTCAGCCGGTACTCTTGTGATTTATCCACAATTTCCATCCTGAAGATGATTGCCAATTGCTAGTCATGAATTGTGTTATCCTCTCTCATTCCAAAAATGAAGGAAATCATTAACAGTACTTCCTAGACATTTTGACTGAATTGTGCCCGCCCAGTGGGTAGTGTGGGCATATGAATATTATCTTCCCCCAGCTGCATCTCTAAATTCAGGAACCTGACCTTGTTGATTATATTTGCCCATGTGTTTTGCATTTTAGCAAAAGTTGGAAATGTGGCTATTCTATCATATTGCAGGGCCAACATGTCTCTTATGGCCTTGGGCATAATTTGCACTATGAAAGGGCCCCATTGAATAGTATTTGATGGTGCATGAAATAGTTCTGCACATAACTCGACCAACTCAGGACATAGGTGGAAATTTGGGACCAGGAACTATGCCAATTGCGAGGTCCATATCCTCATGCCAAAAGTTTCTGACTGCCCATCGTTTGCTCGGAGAATACACCTCTGATGTGCCCCCTCCCAGAGAGTCTTGGTGTTCTTTTGAAGGGGGATATCATATATGCCATCTGCATAATCCTTTACCCTTTCTGGGTTGATGGAATAACCTACCTCAGGGACCCTTGTTCTTGGATAGGTTTTCTTTAGTTGTGCAGGTACCAAAACATATGATTTGTTGTTTAACAGTTTGTCGATTGACTCATAAATTCCAAGTCCCTCTTGAGGAGACTGTGTATCAGACATATCTGTATCTTTGTGAGGAGAACATGGGAAGCTTCGACACATAAAAGAATGAAACTATTTAACTAGAGTGATACTTAGCTAAAAGGCACTCGCGAGGGAAGGAATTTGGATGCAATAGTGATCGGAAGTAGAAGGGATAGCAGCGAATGAGGGCTACATTTAGGATTTAACACTAACTCATTGGGGCTTTATGGAGATAATAAATGACACATCTTATCTTATTAATGGCATTAATGCCAAGAAATAGCTAGTGTATCTTTTTGAAATCTTCATGGAACAGAGTGTCAAATATGTTACAGGAGTAGCTATCTTTCTGAAAAAGCATGTACTTTCAGAGAATTTTAGGGATTGCCAAACAACCTTAATAAATTCTATACCAAAAGAGAAGGGGCTTTGTGCTACTAACACGTGTTCACCAAACACTTATTGAAAAGAAAAGTGGGAAAAGAAAGTGGGAAAATAGGAAAGCGAGAAAAGGAAAGAAAACTAACTAACTATGATACATTAAGAGCCCCTCCTTAATTAAAATGTTTTAGAAAGATCCCATTTACTAGAATCTCTTTAGGTTCTCCATCCATGGTCTCCAGCTCAAATGAATTTTGTTGCTTGTAGGAACAAATTTTATAAGGACTCGTCCATAATGATTCAAATTTGTTGTGCTGACCTGGCTTGGTAGCTCTTTCATCCCATTTCAATACCATAGAGCCAACCTCAAAAATTGGATTTGAAGTCTTCTTATCAAAAAAGTCCTTAACCATTTTCTAATGTTTCATTAGTGACTCATGTGCCTTTTCTCTTTTCTCTTGAACTTCCAACAGTTCAGCAAGTCTGACTTGCATGGGGCCATTCTCTTCAATTTCTATCTGTTTTAACAATTGCCAAGCAGGGATCTCTAAGCTCAGTGGCATTATTGTTGGTTTACCATAAACTAATTCATAGGGAGACATTTTAGTCACTTGCTTTGGTGTGATCCTATCAACCCATAGTGCTATGTTAAGTAACTTATGCCACTCTCTGTGATAATTGGTCCCTATCCTTTTTATGAGTCTAATAAGGTTCTTGTTAGTGGACTCTACCAGACCATTACCTTGAGGGTAATAATTTGAAGAAGTCTTTAAATAAATCCCATTCCTTAATGCAAACTCAGATAACTTGGCTCCCAAAAATGCTTTACCATTATCTGATATGATGGTACGAGGAGGACCAAACCGAGTAGTTATGCCTTCTAGAAAGTCTAATATGACCTTTTATGTTGCCTCTTTGAGTGGTACTGCTTCACTCCATCTGGTAAAGTAATCCATGGCTGTGAGGATCCATTTGTGTCCCATACTTGATATTGGATTGATCATACCAATAAAATCCAGACCCCATTGAGCAAAGGGTTCATCCACAATTATGGGACTTAGAGGCATTGCTGCATTTCTCCTTTTGCCTGTATAAAACTGGCAATCCTAGCACTCTTTAACCAATTGATGCCAATCTATAAACAGAGTAGGCTAGAAATATCCTACTTGTGTTACTTTGATTGCAGTGGTCCTTGCTGAAAAATGCCCACCTGAAACTCCATGGTGTAATTCATGTAGTATTCTTTGAGCTTCACCCTTTTCTATACATCTCAAGAGTATACCATCAACGTTCCTTCTAAATAAAATATGATCAATTAGTACAAAATGGGCCCCTGGCTGCCTATAGTATCTTCTCTTATCAGGGGAGAGCTCATTCGAGAAAATCCCATGCTTCATAAACTATATTTTGTTTGTGACCCAAGAGTCTTGGTCAATCTCTTGGAGTTTCAATACATTTTCACTTTCTGTTTCTTCAGTCATTGTTCTCTCCATGTCTTGAGTCATATATTGGCACAATCCCTTGCCTTTGACTAACTTGGTGGGTCTTACTTCTACAACATATTCCAAGATCTTTGTTATCCAATTAGCTCTTTTCTTAGTAATCTCACCCTCCATAATATATTCTCTTACACTGGGGTGAGCCACCAGTATCAGGATTTTGTTTCCTGTTACCATATGTCTAAATTTTTTAAGGGCTTTCACCATGGCATATGCTTGCTTCTCCACAAAATTATATCTAGCCTCATATTCCCTGAGGGTTCTAGAGAAAAAGGATATTGGGTGCTCTCCTTCTTGCCGATCATCTTTCTGAGTTAAAACAACAGCAACACTGAATTCTTCCCCATACACATACATTATGAAAGATTTAGAGAAATCTAGGTTTTTGAGTATTGGGGCTAATGAAATGGCTCTCTTGACTTCTTTAAAAGCCTGTCTTCCCTTTGTGGTCCATTTGAAAACTAGATCTTTCTTAAGCAACAGTGTCATTGGTCTAATTAGGCCTACAAAATCAGATATGAATCGGCTAACAAAGTTGATTTTCCCTAGAAAGGATTGAACTGCTTTCTTATTAACTTGTAGAGATCGGTTCATTATGGATGTGACCCTTTCTGGATCAATAGAGACCCCTTCCTTAGATACTATATGCCCTAGAAGTTTACCCTAAGGTACTGCAAAGATACATTTCTTGGGATTCGGAGATATTCCAAACTCTTGGCATTTCTTAAAAATAGCCTCTAAATGGTCAAAATGTTCTACAACATTTTTATAAAAAATAGTGATGTCATCTAGATAGATCAGAATAATTTTATTTATAAGTTCCCCAAATGCTACATCCATTGCATGCTGAAAAGTAGCTCCAACATTTGAAAGGCCAAAAGGCATTTTAGCATATGCAAATGTTCCCCACTTCGTAGTGAATGCAGTCTTATGTTGGTATTCATTAGCTAACCAAATCTGATTATATCCTGAGAAGCCATCCAACAAGGAAAACCTTTCTGAGCCAGCCACAGTCTGTAAAATTTGTTCCATAGACGGTAGGGGGTAATGATTTTTCAAAGATGCTCTATTCAGATCCCTGAAATCTACACAAAGTCTTATGTCACCATTCTTTTTTCTTACTGGCACTAGGTTTGATACCTAGGTTGAATGCTTAATTAAAAAAATAATCTTTGATTCCAGGAGCTTTTGTAGCTCATCCACCATTAAAGGTTCAATTCTAGGATTCACTGGCCTTTGCTTTTGTCGGACTAGTTTAGATCCTTCAGCTAGCTCTATGGTGTGTTGGATGATATCTCTATTATAGCCATGGAGGTCTTCATAGGTCCAAGCAATCACCCTATCATATTTATCACATAAATCAATTAGCCTTTCCCTTTCTTGTTGGGTTGTAGAGTTGCCAATTTTCAACTTTCTTCCTTCACTAACTTGGATCTCAGAATAATCTTCCTTATTTGCCTAAAACCTTCTCTTCTCCAAGCTTGCATCTTCTAGATCAAACAAAATTTCTAGAGTAATCATCCCTTTAGGAAGTTTATTCAATTTTAGCTAGATGATTTGGTCACCATATGCTTCCTCAATTTTGAGATGTAATTGATCAACAAATTCACCTGACTGTTGTAAGAATAAGAGTATGTGGAAATCATTATCAAAAACTTGCCAATTTTGGTCATTATCTGGAATAGTTGGCCTTACTAAAACTTTAACAGACTCATTGTTAACTAATAGATCAGTTGCTGGATCAAATTGTGACCAATTTGTGCCATTCTATCTACTTCAGAGTTTTGGGCTCTAGGAACTACTTCAATATTAAAATCCTCAAAACTATCTATCAGGTCCCAAATTCTGTGCCTATAGGATCTCATTCTTACATTTTTGGCTATTGCCTTTTCTCTAATTTGTTTCACCATCAGTTCTAAATCTCCTCTTACTTTCAGATTCTTTACTCCCTTTTTCTTTGCCAACATGAGTCCATGCACCAAAGATTCATATTCAGCATTATTATTGGTACAGGCAAATTGAAAGCGAATGGCTCTAAGAATTTTCTCACCATTTGGGGCAGTAAGGCAAATTCCTACTCCAGCACCATTTTTACTCCTAGCCCCATCAAAATTGAGGGTCCAGATTTATGAGTTTCTTTCAGATTCTTGACTCTATGATGCTTCTTTCCTTAAAACATTAGGGATTTCTTGGTCTTCTTCAAATATGACATAAGTGGCTAGACCTGTAGAGTCATAATTTCCATAGGAATCACTATGCATCATGGTCATTAGCTAATTATTCTCTTCTTCCTGTTGGTCATGTTAAGTCCAGTCACCCAACTCTTCAACAAAGACTCTCTCCTCTTTATTCAGCATAGCATGGGATGCTTCTAATTTTGGGGTTGGTTCATTTGTGATATGGTCTTTGGATAATGGCTCAGACAGTATTTTCATCTTTGTCCCATATTTGGTTCTCAGGATGAGGTGTGACCAAGCTAGTGACATGTAACCTCCTATCTTGGCTATGAAATCTCCAGATAAGCATAAACCAAATATAGGGGGAATATCTATGACTACAACATCATGATTGACAATTATATTGGGGCAAATATATAGTTGTAATGGAAGTTGTTTGATTTTCCCTATTGTTTGCATGGATTTCCCATCTAACTGCATGACCCCTCTAGTTAGTGGTTCATATTTTATCTTCAAAGTATCTGCTATCTGCTTTGGCATTACTGTAGTACTGGCCCTAGAGTCTATCATTGCATTATGCAGCAATTTTTTCCCAACTATTAGAGTCAAATAAAAGGGATCTAGTTTAGATTTACCTACCTCAGGTGTATTTTTCAACAGAGATGTTGTTTGTAGAGGTACAATATCTTTGGGCTGAAGTTTCCCTTTATCAATAGCTCCTCCTTTAGCACCAATGTGTTTAGGGACTTCTTGACCTTGCAGAGCTTCTTGCAACAGTGTCTTTTGCTTAGGAATAGCTAACATATCCCATATTGATACGTGTGCTGGAGTTCTTTTCAGCCAGTCCACCACATTCACAGGTCCTAATGCTTGAGTCTTTGAATAATGAGGGTATTTTGTCTTTTCTAGAACCTGTCTTGAGGCTACTTGATTCTGCACAGGTGGAGGCATATCTTGCCTAGAGACTATGTTGTGGTGGTTTAGAAGTGGAGAAGTTCCCATTTCATTACTAGTGACTTTAGGTTGCTCCATCATCCTCCTCTTTTCTCTGGTATAACAGTCTGACTGCACCAATGGTTTTTTTGAAGTGAATGCCTCATTCAAGAACACTGAATCTTCCTCTTCAATCCATGGAAATAAGGCATGTTTAGGAGCTATTTCCTCTTCTTGTTGTATGGACATCCCTTGCATCTGGGCCATCATTACTGCATTTTGAACACCAGGGGACTGATATAGTGGAGTGTTAAAAGTTGAGAATTGTCCTTCTAAAGCTCTCTATTTTGCTATCTTTTGCTGCAGATTACCTCTAGGATAGTCTCTAGGCATATGTGCATTGTTGCAGGGAAAGCACCAGGCATTTGTGTCATCTGCTAAGTTATTTTACCCTGGGACTATTTCCCTGTTGGGATTATGAGGGACAACTTGTAGAGGTGTAGGGATTGGAACCAACTAGTTTGAAGGCTGAGGATTAGTTTGCCTTTGAGGGCCTTGATATTGATTTGGTTGAAAGGGAGGTCTATTTCCTTGATAACCATGATAAGGGGGCTTTGGATAGGGATTTTGTTGTCTCTTCAGAATAATTATCTCATTTGAGAAGGTTCTTCAAATGTTCTTGACATCATCCATTTCAGATGGTTGAGTAGAGGTGGTTGCCTTAGCAGGTTGTTGAGGTACTGGAAATGAATACATGGATACAAGTGGAGTTGTAGTATTAGGAGCTTCTTGTGGCAAAGGTAAGGTAATCTCTAGAAACATGGGCATAGGAGGCCTTGGGGGCAATTTTCTAGCATCTATTAAGTTATTTTCAGCCTTGACTGCCAACTCATATGCTTCAGGTAGTGTCTGACCTCCAAGAGACTAAATCATTACTGATGTATCAGAGTTTAAAGATTTGAGGTAGAACACAATAGCCATACCTACTAATGGTCTTATTGTAGCAGGAATTCTATCCCAAGTCCTTTGAAATCTTGAGTTGAAATTGGTCATGGCCTCCTGTGGTGCCCTTTTGATAGTGATCAATTGTTGCAGCAAAGAAGATTTATCACCTTTCTCTTTAAATCTTGCAAAGAAAGTGTCCCCAAGCTGATCCCATGTAGATATTGTATTTGGAGTGAGAGATCTATACTAGTCTAGAGCCTTTCCTTTGACAGAGGTTGCTAGCAGTCTTATGGCCACATTCTGTTGAGTGATAACATTTACTGCACACACATCAGATACATCTTACAGATGTTCTTTAGGTGTCTTGAAATCTTCTCCACTGAACTTAGGTAGAGCCTTCAGAGCATTAGCTAGAATAGTGTCCCAAGTTGCTGGTGGTACTGGGAGGATAAGAGGGCTACCAGTGTTCCAATCTGCATAGTTCCTTGGGGCTACAGGTGCTCCCATATTTATTCTTTGTGCTGCTGCAACCTAATTCACTCTTCTCCTTGGAGTAGCTACTAATGGTGGTAAAAGAATGCCTGGATTAGCAGTAGACTGAGCTCTTGTTGTAGGTCCACAGCTCTGGCTCCTTATTACCCTCTGGCTCATACGATCTTGACAAAAACTTCAAGAATAGTCCCACCGGGCATACCAAAAACTGTTGATGTATAAAATTGCGCAGGTTCTAACACCAACATGGGAAATTTTAAGAATGTGGAACTTGCTACTTGAAACAACCTCCAAATTTTAAAGAAGCTGGATCTTCTCTATTTTAAATGGGGTTTCGAGCAAAGTGTAAGAAATTAACAGGATTACAGATACAATTAAGCAAATCTAACTATGGCGATGTGCCTAAATAAAAGTATCCTCTTCAATTTAAACACAGTGAAACTATTCTCAAGATACAGTTATATTAAAGAGCAGTTACTACATGATTAACATAAATAGATGGAATGAATATAACCAAAGGCTCACAACCAGAAACTTTGCAATGACACAACTAATATCAACCAAAGGCACAAAATAGAGTTCTTCTCATTAATCTTTCAACAACATAAAAGGCACAGATACATTAACTTTCTTATCAAGAATAACAAAATAAAGGCAAAATGACATTAACTAGTCACAACAAAGTCTTTGACTTCTCTTTTAGATCTCTGACAAAACTTATCAAAAGTATATCTCTATCTCTGTATGTGTATATGTCTGTGTGTCGATCTATTACAAATACTACATATTTATAACCATAGATCTGACCCTAGATTGTCTGTAACAACCGGATCTCCAATGGCCCAACATAACTGAAGATAACTGGAAGTCCCCAATGCTTACGATCCTCCGAATCTATAATGGCTATCCCCTCCTGCACACTTATTGGTTGGGGCAAAATATATGTGGCGTATCTCCTTCATTAAGACACAGACACATGGCGAGATCCGCGCACTTGAAACTTAAAACATTACTGTGACAGATGGTAGCATCCGCATGCAAAATGAGAAAATCCTTTGTCTTTTAGAGATCAACAAGAAAATGACACTTGTCGCATTCCACAGCCTTCAAAACTGATACATGTCTTCTTTCGTAAAGCCTTCAAAACTGTGTCTTTATGCTCGGGCGATCTCCGCTAATGACATCTGTCACAACCTGCATTACTTATAATATGAGACACATTAATATCAGGACCCACAACCTTGGTGCTCACTAGCCTTCAAAGGAAGAAAATTGGGACAGATGGCAGCCTCCGCACGCATGCCAACTAACACGTGGTGACACCCGCAACAAAGAAGAAATAATTAAAACTTTTGAAACTCCCCACAGAAGCTGACACTTGGCACAGTCCATACAAAACTTAATAATCTTTAAATTTCTTGCTGAAAGGGTCTTGAATAAAACAACTCCTCCTCCGCGACCACCACGTGGCATCCTCCACAGGCTTGAAACTTAAACATCACTGTGGCCCACCACTTTCTTTACTAGCATCAAGCATGATACGGAAAGAAATACACGGCATCGCCCGTAGCAAAATGAAAAGACACACAGCGCCCTCTGCACAAAACATAGAAACTTTAGGGACTACCTCTGCAAGCTACACATGGTGACACCTGTAGCATTGCTAAAACTTGAAACATTAAAACTATCTGCTATGTGGCACACTCCATACAAAACTTAATATTTAGAAACAATACTTCAGCTTTAACTATGGCTTGACACTTGGCAGATTCCTCACAAAGCATTAGAAACCCGCACAATGATACCTTTGAAACTCTCACAGAAATAAAAAGAGACCCGCGGACTAAGCTATGACTGGAACAAAATGTAGTGTCTTGACACTCTACACTATGATATGTAAATAGTCTTTGATATGGATTTGAGCAAGTCTTGTGGTTTGCAGTGGAAGATGTAGTCTGGCAATTGAACTGAACCAATGACAGTCTATGGTTAAGGCTGACATGACAGTATGATGTGTGTGTGGTAAGTTTTGTTGTTTGGAATCTTATCCTAAGTGATTATATGGATGGATCCAACATATGTGAATATGATTCAAGTGTTTTTTTATCCACTGTGTATTTTGGTAAATGATTTTGGCTGACAAGTTATGACTACACGCTACATCTTAGTAAGCCGACCTAATGTGTAAATTTCAAATATTACGGATATATATATATGCGATCAAATTCAGTGTTTGGATGGTGTGGTGTGCGAATGAATTGTAAATTTGGTGTGTGAAGAATCATAAGGGAAACAAAAGTAGAAGAAGAGAGATCTTGTTTGATGTAGAAGCAGAACAATGAAACAGGGCAATCAAAGATGAAGAGTTTTGAGACAATATTTCTAAGCTTCATTAGAACTATAACCATGCATGTGTAGATGCAATCAGAGTAGTTCAAATTACTAGTGATCCACCCTTCTTCTTTCTTTCTTTCTCTGGACAGTGAGCCTATTTTGGTAGTGATCCTTTCTTGTAGTGAGCATCTCTTTGGGCAAAAATCCCTGGGCAGTGAGCCCTAAGGCAATGAGCCTTCTTGTAATTCAGTATTGTTATTACATAATATATTGTGAGCTAACACTCACTATGGTTTTTCCCAGTTTTAGGTTTTTCATTTAAAAATCCTGGTGTTCATGTGTGCCAGATTGTGGTTGGCTTAGTCATACACTTGTAGCTGGTCAAATTAGAAATCATTTGTATAGTTTGGAAAATACTGACAAACAAAATGTAGCTTTATGGGGTTATTTCAAGAATTTCCAAAAGAAAATGTAGGCTAGGGCTAGGATCATTGAAAAGGTTGTGAAAAGGTATGCAAAGGATATTGTGTTCATGGTGTATAAGGATAAATGCCTCATGGAGGCTGTAGAACCTAGAATTGTATGGGTCCCAGCTGTGGGATACAAAGTCTCAGAGGAAGTGTTAACTAGTTTGGCAAATCTTATACTAAGCAAACCAAAAGACCCTAAGAAGGAAAGTTTTGGCACATTTGAGGAACTATCTCTCAAATTTCATCTGTAGAAAAAACAATCAGAAATAAAAAAGAATGCAAGGAAAATGGCAGAGGAATTTGTCAAAAGCCAAGGATTCATAGATAAACAAATACGTGAAGCAAGAGCAATGGTAGAGGCATCCAAGGCTACAAGTGCTCTGGAAGGGAAAACATCAAAAGCTCCAGAGAAGAAGAAAGAGGAGAAATTTGAGAAAGAGAAGCATGCATCTGGCCCTATAAGAAGAACAAGAGCCTCCACCTCTACAACTACTTCCAAGAATTCTAGACCTTCTGTTGTAAAGACAAAGGCTATAAGTGTTGAGAAAGATATACCTAAGAAAAAGGCTGAGAAAGAAAAGACAAAGCCTAAAAAACAAGTACTGGTGAAGAAAATTGTAGAGAAGAAGAAAAGAAAGAAAAAAAAGGTAATAAAAAGAATGTATGTGACCCTGGATGAAGGAGAAGAAGAACAAGAAATAGAGATTTATGAGGACATTGATGTAAAATAGGAAAAAATAGAGGAAACCACTCTTGGTAGAAAGGAGAAGTCCTCAAGAAAGGCCAAGAAGAAGAAGGAAGATGAGAAGATTGAAAGTGAAGCAACACTATCCTTGGAAACCTTAGTCAATGCATTTGCTGAACATGGAAATTTGAAACCCATAGCTGAAATGTATGATGAAAGATCCAATGTAGACAAGGTAATTATTGAAAGAATAGTTGTTAGATATTTGGATATGTTTAGCAAGGCTTTAATTGAAATATTAGCAATTACCGGATAGCCTAGCCAACATCATGGCAGCAAGGAAGGAAGGGGCTATGGCCAAAGATGTTGAGATAAGAGAATATGTCCTATTGAGTCTTTGCCCAAATATAATAAATGAAGAAAGAGCCAAAGTTAGAAAGATACTCAATGAAAGATTTAGGACAAAGAGAAGAGTTAATACACTTATGGTCAGTGACACTAAAATACTGGTAAAAGAAACAAAAGAGATAACCCTGAGCATATTGCATGAATTTCAAATCACAACTATTGTAGACACTAATGGGAAAAAGGCAATTAACAATGTTGACACTTCTAATACTGCTCCAGAAGTGAATGTTGACCAAAGCATGGACCAAGGCACAATCACTCCTCCGGAGAGTTCAAGAAAGGATGAAGAAATGAAAGAAACTAAAGAAGAGAAGAAGTTTGAAGAAGAAAAGGCATTTGACGAACAAGAAGAGTAGAGAGAAGGGGAAAATGAACAAATGATGGACATTCTTGCTCCAAAACTAGAAAGAAATGAACAAGAGCATAGTCAAGAACCTCCTCTAGAAAGTCAAGATACTGAAATGTTTCAAGTTGAAATAAAAAGAGACACTACTAATTCATTAAGGGATTTTTTGTTAAAACAGAAGGAAGCACAAATTGTAGACACATATGGACTACTGCAAGGTCAAATAAACTTGGCAACGATGTCTCCCCTATAGAAATTGAAGTTAGGTACAATGTTCCAAGCAACTTATGAGGAAGAAATAATAAAGTATCACATGGAAGACAATGAGCTACTTGGTGAAGCAATAAACATTTTTGAGAAGATCATGCCTAGAGTTTAGAGAGATAGAACACTCACTCCTACAATATAAATGAAAAATCTTATGGAGTCTATGAATTCCCATTTTGAATCCTTTGTGCAAGCTACTGATAAAAAGGTAAGAGCTAAAATAGATAGTAAGAGATTAGTTGAGCTAAAAGATAATGCTTCTCAAGATAAACTTTTTCTAGATAAAAATGTAAAGTATGCACAGTTAGCCCTCAAAGAAGACAGTGAACTATATCAATTTTATCTTACATGTCCAAACAAGACTAAGGACATAAAAGATAAAATAGATAGATGGGAAGCTCAAATAATGAAGATATCTAAAACTTATGACCCAACAAAAGATGTTATTGGCAATCAGAGGGCACAAGTTGAAACTATTCATTCTAAGATACATAAGTTGCAAACCCATAGGGATATCATAAAACATAGAATGAGTTAGCTCTAGGAAGTAGAAAGCTTCAATATTACATCCCTAACTAAGCTAATAGTAGCAGTAGATAAGACAGGGCAAATAACTGAGGCCCCTGCTACCATAAAGAAAGAAGAAGAATTAGTGTTCCAGATTAATAGGCACATACTAATTTTAAGTGATGCTATGACCAGTTGGGATGAAGAAATAGTGCAACTAAAAATAATCTATAAAGATGTTCTCCTGGAACAACAATAAGCATTTTGATTTCACTTGTATATATGCAAAAAGTAGAAAAATAGTTTTGAAGTTATGGCAACTTGTATATATCTTTGTATCATACACCTTTACCATTAATGTCAAAGGGGGAGAATAAATGAAGCATGTGAAAAATAATTAAAATAAGCAATGAAGTTAGGGGGAGCAATGTCTAAAGAGAAAGGGGGAGTTGTAACAGTTTTTCTCATCAAGTGTTGCTATCAATGCCAAAGGGGAAGATTGTTGGCAACTTGGCAAACATCACTAAGAGAGAGACACTACTGGTGTGATGGTGAATGATTGTGTGTGATGTTTGAAGATGTTGTCACTGATGGCAACAAGGAAAGGAATAAGGTTGAGAAAAAAAATTTGGTCCGGTGAAAAAGACTTAGTCAATTTTTACTAAATACTGGCAATATACAAGAGACAATGATAGAGTAGCAGTATAATGGATGGCATTGGTCCATAGTTGAAGATTAGATAATGCAGTTATGGTATGTTGTTTGTAGTCCTTTGATGATCCTATATCCAATTTTTTAGCTCCTAATGAGTACCAGAAGCAAACACTCAAACAGACTAAGTCTGGAAGAAAAGAATACACTATGATTCAGAGCAGAACACTCATTTGTTTTGGTCTGCATTCCTCCAATGTTGCATATCTTGCTATGAAACTTTAAGGTGTTGTAGAAACAAGTATGAAGTATCTAAATCTAGAGTTACAAGTTTTGAGTTCCACTGGAAAGATAGTTATGGGTGCCTAAGTATCGCTAATACTTGGTCTGATAGAACTTGACTATGAAAGAGCATGTGTTCTTATGGTCTGCATTCTATTCCAAAAGAATATTTTTCTTTGCAGTTCTAGAGATATGATCTATGATATGTAAAGAGTCTCTAATATGGATTTGAGCAAGTCTTGTGGTCCGCAGTGGAAGATGTAATTTGACAGTTGAACTGAACCAATGACAGTCTGTGGTTAAGGCCGACATGACATTATGATATGTGTGCGGTAAGTTTTGTTGTTTGGAATGTTATCCTAAGTGATTAATAGGATGGATCTGACATATGTGAATATGATTCAAGTGTTGTTTTGATCCATTGTGTATTTTGGTAAATGATTTTGGCCAACAAGTTATGACTACATGCTACATCTTAGTATGTCGACCTAATGTGTAAATTTCAAATATTGCAGATATATATGTGATCAAATTCTATGTTTGGATGGTGTGGTGTGCATATGAATTGTAAGTTCGGTGTGTGAAGAATCATAAGGGTGATAAAAGAAAAAGAAGAGAGATCTTGTTTGATGTAGAAATAGAACAGTGAAACAGGGCAGTCAAAGATAAAGAGTTTTGAGACAGTATTTCTGAGCTTCATTGGAAGTGTAACCATACATGTGTAGCTACAATCAAAGTAGTCCAAATTGGCAGTGAACCACCCTTCTTCTTTCTTTCTTTCTTTCTCTAGGTAGTGAGACCTAAAGTAGTGAGCCTTCTTATAATTCAATATTGTTATTACATAATATATTGTGAGCTAACACTCACATGGTTTTTCCCAGTTTTGGGTTTTCCACATAAAAAACTTGGTGTTCATGTGTGATAGATTATGGTTGTCTCTTATATGCTTAATTTGCTTTGTTATTGCATGTGGTGAATGGATTACTAGTTTAATAAGTAAGAGGTTTAGTAGAGTACTGATTCACCCCCCCTCTCAGTACTTTGGGTGTTCAACATTCTTTTCACACTCCATTTCTCTATTCTAGGCCATGCACTCTGGGAGTAATTTATTCATCCTTTTCTTTGATTTTCTACCTGCTACACAACCCCACATTCCCTTTTTCCTCTCCTCTTTTCCTTTTTTTAAAAACTAGCAGCAAATTTCTTAGTCTAGAAGCTTGAGCGCTGCATCTCTCTCATCATGCAACCACTCTCTCGATTCCTTTTTTATTTCTCCCCATACCACCCAAATATTCTTCCATTTTCTTCCATCTACATTTATTTTTGTTTTCTTTAGGTAGCACTTAAATGTGAAGCGCTGTATCTTCCTTATGTCACCTTATTCCCATGCATATGTTTCTCTTTTTTATTTTAAAAATCTACCAAACTATTTGGGAAATTGGCGTTGAAATCTACCAATTATTATTTTCAAGCTATATACCTACTGCATATGAGGCATTGCCCTCTCTTGTATAGTTTGAATTGAATATTTTAATAAGTCAATATCCATGATGGGATAACACGTGCCTTACCAAATGGACATTCCAAACACAATCACTTCATTTGGATTTATATTTAAACCTCCATGTTGTCCACACAAATCTCTGTAGTATAATAAAAGACAGCGAAAAGAAAAAATGTCATACAAAACCTTCCATGAGATAACATGCAGTGCCAACATCATATTTTAGTGATCATAAAATGAGTAGAACAATGCACTTGATAGAGTCTACATCACCTTGATTTGGAGGAAGTCAAATCATATACAAAGAACTCACCAAAATTCATTATTTGTGCCTTAAGAACATTGCCAGTGCCAACATATACCAACAATAACATCATGTTACCAACAAAGTGAATACATAGAACATAAAACTAACTTTTGATGTAAATTCTTACCAAGAGCTTGGATTCTTCTAAAAACTTACAAGGATGTGCATTTCAACATTATACAGCTTCGTGCAAAGCCATTCTGCCTTAAACCTCATGAATTTTGAAATTTTAAAACTTCACCAAATTGCTAGCAGAAGTCACAAAACCATTAATTCTTCCAAACTGTGAAAGATCTACTCACGAATCCGTTGCCATCAAATCAAGAGAATAAGCAATCTGTCTATAAGAGGGTTTGCCAAGAAACATCACCAATTTCCCAAAACAACTATATATTTTGGTGAAACTACCTATTGTGCACCAAAGCCAAGGTATGGCAAAAATGCAACTCTATCAAATCTAATCACTCCACATGTATCCCAAAGTTGAGATATGCCAACAAAACCTAACCAAATTGAAAGAACAACAAACTAGAATTTTTTTTGGTTGATGTTGATCAATAGCCCACCCAGATGCTCTTGAATCAGAAATGCTAGGAAGGAAGTTCATGAGCATACACTCACAAATGTGGAGTTGAATGGAAGGACCATTCTTCTAGATTGCAAGCAATATGTAGTGAACTCCATCGCTGAGATATGTGCACCATAATTTTTTTCATTTTCCTCTTCTTCTAACATCTCACCAAAACCAAGTTCATGCTCCTCCAACAAATATGCACTCTCATACTCCTTCCTCGTACAATCCAAAGATTCTCTCATTTCCTTTTCTCCTTCGTGGGATCCAACCCACCATCATCAACCGACCACCTGCACTAAACAAACTCACTACTCTTCTCTTCTTCTGTGGGCTTTGACCCACCAAAATTTGACCACCTCCACCAAATTCCCTCATCATACATATCACAATCTATAGCATACACACACAAATCTACCCCTACATCTTCATCAAAATCAACAATTCCTGTTTGCTCTTCTCCATACTCATCAAATCTTAACATTACAAATGAATGCAAAATAATATCACAAAATACAAATAGATTTACCTCTTTCTTCATCGTTGTAGTGTTTCCTTCATCACCTTCAACTACAACATTCATCATCTCATCCTTCACTATGAGGTTTTTGTCTACCCCATCTACTCTCATCATCATCTTCATGTCTTCAACTATTGTACCAACTTTCCCAACTGTAGCATCTTCTACAACTTCTTCACACAAACATGCTGCATACAAACCTGCATCTTCATTTGTTTTCATCCCATCATTTTGTAACTCCTTATCCACCTTAACAACAAACAAATCCACATCAATTTCCTCTTCATACAATTCAAAAAAATCATAAGTTACCTCTCCATTTTTCACTATCACGGAAGCCATTTTCTCACTCTTAGTTGCCCCATTTACCTCCTTCAAGTGCTCACTCAAATAGAACAATCCTTCCATCTTCTCACTTCCTTCTTCAAAAATATTAAGCTCCTCTTCAACAATCAAGTGTGCAACATCCTCATGGAAATGGAAATCCTCCATGTATCTAGCCCCTTCTTGTCCTTTATCCTCTACTATATCCATCATTTGAAACAAATCAAACTCAAAATTATCAAATTGTACCTCATTTCTTTTCATTGTTCCAATTTCTTTGCCTTCATTTTCTATTGCACCATTCATCTCTTCATGGTCCCCTATCCAATCTCCTTCAATCATCTGGTTTTTTTTCTTCATCTCCTCTTTCCATAGGATATCATTCTCTTCTTCATCCAATTTCTTGTCAAATCTAAGGCCTTCCAACTTTGTGATTTCTACCTCTACATCTGCTAGAACTTTCTACTCCTCAGCCACAAGTGTGTTTTGCTTCAATCTTCATATCTTCTAAAAGGATATATTGTTGTTGCTGCTACATCAATTCCATCTTCTTCATCTATGTCTTTCAAAAGACATACCTCTACTGCAATCTCTAGTGCTTCCACTCTTCTCATTCCTTCATGAATGATCTCTTCTTCACATCGTTGTCTCGCATAGTTCATGCCCTTCAATGGGTCCTTCTCTACTGCACTTTCATGTTT
This sequence comes from Cunninghamia lanceolata, assembly GCA_027924645.1. NCBI lineage: Eukaryota > Viridiplantae > Streptophyta > Pinopsida > Cupressales > Cupressaceae > Cunninghamia > Cunninghamia lanceolata. The sequence continues at coordinate 16,415,897 of BSBN01000430.1, read as the reverse complement.
TATTTCTTCTTTTCTTTCAAAATAGCATGCTATAGTTGAATGCTCTTTCTTTTTCCACTATTTTCTCTCCTTTTTTCTTCTCTTCTCTAATTTTATTTCATTTTGGAATGTATGGCCTACTCCCATATGTTCTTCTTCCCATGCCCCTTCTACCAAAGGGCTACAACTCTTCTTCTTCTCCTTTGCAACCTTGGTTGAAATCTCCTCTATTCCTTCTCAATCCTTTTGCACAAGGATCTCCTCTTCATCATTCTTCATATCTGCTGCTACTTCTTCATTTTTCTTCTCTTCATCCTTCTCTTTCATGCCATCTTCATGACATGTCTTCATTATAAACTCATCCCTCTTAGTTTTTCCATGATGCATACCTTCCAATTGGTCACACCTCTCCAACATCCTATATATATTCTCAATATTTTCAATCATTTCTCTAAAGAATCCCTTCCTTTTGTACCTTCTCCATTCATCCCATATGACTGGCTTCCACACATGTATCTTCATCATACTCACTACTGCAATCTTGTACATCCTCTTTCATTACCCTACAACAAAAATTCTCACCACTATCCTCTACCCAACAAGATTCTAGAAGATGCACCTCTCCAAGATCTCTTCTACCCACTTCCTCTCAGTGGAAGAAGTCTCCACACCTTCTACCTAGCTTCATCTCTATTGGAGGAAAGCTAAAATGATTCTCACAGAATTAATTCTCTCTCACAACTTTACCATTTCACTCTTCACCAATCTCCATTCCTCTTCACCTATAGGTCCTGGTGCATACTCTGCACTCTCAAGATCCCTTGCTCTAATACCATATGATGTAAAAGGATATGCTCCCCTCTGCTAAACATAAATATTCACAACTACACATACAACTTCACAGGAAAACTTATAAAACAAAGATGCTCTATTTAGATAAAAAAAAACTCACAAAACCAAATATTCGTAGACTTACAACATCCAATATTCATTGACATGGGCAATACTCTACCTCAAAATGATATAGGATTTCAGCCAACAAAACTAATTTTTATTAATTCAAGTCAACATACCATAAATGGTGATCAAATTTACACGACATGGCCTTCATTGGCCTTTCTCTACAATTTCCCCCTATGACTGCAGCTCTCTATCTTCTTCCACACCCATGTACACCTCTCTTCTCTTATTTCCTCTGGCAACGAATACCAATTATCCTCCTTCCTATTTTCTGTTGGTAGCAACTCCAAAATCTATGCAATTCTCTATCCTCTTTACTTTGTTCCTCCTTTTCTCTATCCACACTCTCTTATATCATTGTCATTTTTCCCAATTTCTATCATGTCCCTTTTTTGCAAAAATAGTAATTCCTCATTGTCCTGAAATAGTAAGTCGAAGATAACGGGACAATTTCAAAAAATGTTATTATTGAATATTTATATTGTTCCAGTGTAATATTCATCCCTTGGAAAAATAAATATTAAATTAATAAATATTTTAGTGGTGCTAGCACAAATGAGGCATGGTTGTTCGAAAATAGTAAATTAGGATCATAGGACTGCATTTGGGGAAAATACTTTTTATTTAATATCCTATTTGTTTGGATACAATTTCTATATTTCCAACAAATAACTATTAAATATAAACTTGCTAAATATTAAATTACTCAAGTTGAGCTTGAGGATTTCTTGGGATCCTTCAATAAAAGCTACAATAATAGAGAATCTTATCTTTATTGCCTTTCATGTAACTGGCGGTTCTAATTGGAGAACTAAATGGAAAAGGCTATTTTGGGGAAACCAAATAAAGAAACATCCAACATGCATGGTGTTTGGACTTGGGCATCTCCCTTGCAACATTGCATGTTAAAAAGAAAAAATCTTTCAATATGAAAACTAGTGCATACTTTGACATTTTCTTTCATAGAGTTTTTACTTGTGATTTTCAATTGTGTTGCACCATTGAAGTTGGAAACTCGTGGACATGAGTTCATTAGTTTCATATGGTTGAAGACAGGAGCTCTTGAATCATCAAGAGTAACCTCATTCAGAGGTTACTAATTGTATAGAACAGATTGGAAGATTTCAGTAGTGTTGTGTTTGGTAGTTTCTTGTGTGTGTGTGTTGTGCATGTTTCAGAGGGTTTGAAGTTGTTGATTATAGTGTTGTTGGTGTTTTTATTATTTTTTTTTGTATTGTTGTACATCATGTTGTTCTACAACCTTTCTAGGTGCCCATAACCTGCTAGATTTTGTGTTGAAGTTTAGAGGGTTTAGTAATTTTAAGTGTTGGTGTGCAGGATTTTCATTCCATAGTTGTAGTTTCCTTTTCGTGTATTTTTTGTTGCATGTTTTTGCATGTTATTGTATAAGTTTTATTTCATCCATTTCAAATATCTAGAACATATTTGACAAGTTCGGTACTGCTAGTTTGATCTCAGGAGTGTTGCATGTGTAGTTTCTATGTGCTGAAATACACATTGAGTAATTCAGTTGCGTGTAGTTTGCAGTTGGGTGTTGTGGGTACTATTGCAAAAGTTTTTTGTTGTATTCCCCATTTGTATCAGACCTATTATCAAGTGTTTATGATAGAAAAATCAAATTATATTCATTTGGTGGTGATTATTTCAATTCTAGGCATTCACATTTTTTTACTTAATGTGCAATTTTCTGATTTAGATTCTAAGAGTTGTAGTGAATAGTTTTTTATGAAATCAGTCCCAATAGTGTCACAAATCATAGATTATTAGTAGTTAATGTTTTGAGAAGATTTTGAATAAATTTGAGCATTATATGATCAAGACAATGTACCCTTCGAAGCTGTTTTTTATGTTTTTTTCTGGAAAAGTAAATTTCTGAATTTGTTGATTGTTGAAATTATTTATTTGGGACATTATAGTGGTACTAGAGCTAAGATCTTTCCAGTCTATAGGGTATTGATTTGTTGATGTGAATCATGGGAGGTTTCTTTGAATCCTTTTTAAAGAAATTAATACATGAGGACCATGCAATAGCAATTCCTAGATGGTATGAAGAATATTGAGGTTTTAGGGATGTCCTGACATTCTATGAATTTATAAAGTTGACAGGAATAAGATGAAGAGATTATCTAAATCTTTGAGGAGTACCAAAATAACTATGAAGCTTTCAAAGTTGGAGAATCTTTTGACAGATACTACATAAGGAGAAGAAAGGATGAAGAGAAGTTGAAATATGCTAAGGAGCATGAGACCATGGAAAACCCCATAATAAAAAATAAAGGTAAAGAGATCTTATCTGAAAAAAATATTTTAATGATTCCTAATGAATTTACTTGGTAGGACAATATTTGTCTCAATGGAGTTAATGATAAATCAACATTGCATGTAGAAAATAAAGAGTAAAATGTACCAATTGAGCCCAAAGAGATCCAAGAGACACCTACAAAAATTTTAAACATTGAAAAGAAGGTGCCAATGTCATGTGAGAATGACAATGTTGCTACAAATGTTTAAAAAATTCCAAGTCTGTGAGAGGAGGTAAATATTTTGATTATTTATTTGATTATAGCTCAAGGAATAAGGATGGAAGGAGAAGCAAGGAATTATTGCAGCATTTTTCTATGAAGTTATCACATCAGTCATGTCATAATAAGAAGTATCCTAATAGTGATGAAAGGAGGCACAAAATGAAAATAGGATCTTTTCTCTCGACTTCAAATTTGTTCATCCATGATGGTGTGGGATCCTAGAGCTACAAACAAAAATCTACACAAAGGGAACATCAAGAAACTAATGAAGACTAAAAATTTTGATGGATTGAATCTCATATTTACAAAATTATTTCATATCTCAAGACTCTCAACTTCTAGTTGCATTAGAGTAGCACAATGGAAGTATGGTGGTGTATCCACAACTTTTAGTTTTGGAAAAGAGGATGAACTCCTTGTTGGGAGCCCAAGGTATGAAAAAGATTCTCAATTTTTATATTTGTTGCCTCTTTCTATGCCAACACAAAATTCTTGTCACCAAAGGAAGCATGTTAAAAAGAGAGATATGGTAAGAGATACAATTTGCAAAATAGGGCATGCAGGTTCAATAATTCAAATTAAAGATTATTTTTTCATTTGGGATCTGAGTGATTTTATGAAGGGCGAAGAGGATAGACGATTTGATGAAAATATTGAATTATTCAACTCTTGCATGGGAATGGAAAGGAAATTCATGAAGGAATCATCAAGGTTATTTTGTAACTTCTAATGAAGTGGTAGAAGTTCAATGTTTGCAATTCATGAATTACTTCTTGGAACTTAATTCTACAATTGAAGACAAAAGTATGATACTTGACATACTCCATGGTCCTACAGAAGAATTAAGAGTTAAAGGGACTACTCATAAAGGACAAGCTCTATGGGCAAAAAGTTGTGTAATGAAGGAGAGCATGCAAGCTATTTTGTTCTTTGGTAAGCAACATAGCCTATTCTATGTTATTCAATTTCTTCCAAATCAACGAAAAATGGTGCTCAGAAATATGTTCCTAGGATTGTTACTAGATACAATATTGCAGCATATAGATGGCACTTGGAAAGAGCAACAAGGATGTAAACTTGGGGAAAGGGGTTTCCTCAATAGATAGCTTATATGTTTACACGAGAAGGTGCAAAATAATGTGGATAAGTGTAGCAAGCTTCTTGTTAATTTTCTTGGTAGACCACCTAATGAAGAGTGTACTAATGTGGTTGAAGATGATATTTCCACATGGAATGTGGTGATGCATGGAGGCTTTGAACATCATTCCTAATTCTATGAAGATTCAACTTCTAGGTGACTCATGGATTGAGATAAAGGTATGCAATATTTTGGAACTAGTTAAGGTATATTTTCATGATGGAGTTTTCTCTCTGTTGCACCAACCTTGTATGGTGTTTATACTCACATATCTAATTTTTTCAAGAAGTAGTAAATACCACTACTATTGTTAGTTAAGGATTTGTGTTGAGTATCCCCCTATCTTTGAAGGAGTCATCATACATATCAGGAAGTCAAAGTATGAGCATGGTCATGTTACTTCAATATACAAATTTCATATAGGACTTTTGTGTGGTATTGTTTCTACGTGTTACTATGGTGTTTATGTTCCTGATCTATTCCAGGCATTGGAAACTATATCTTTTTGGTATGGGAACTTTTTATTGTTGCTAAGGTTTGACTATGCAGAGAAGAAAATACATTATGTTATTCAACAGTTTTGTCTAGTTTGTATGCAAATATTTGTAATTTTATTATAGAAGTTTGTGATGGTGGTTTTATGCTGTATTAGACCCCTTTGTTTCTATTTACTATTAGAGATATCTTAATAATAATTAGGAGAAGATTGATTGGAAGTCTACAAAATAACTATTTATCACCAATGTTGTTTTACTAACTAGTCACCATGGAAACTCATATGTGTACTTAAGAATGACTTGGAAGGCACTCGTGGATAAACAGTGGAGCAATTTTTAGATGATAGGTTATGCTAATGATCTAATTTCCACAATAATTTTGGAAAGTGTGTTGGATGATCAGTATATGCTAGTGAATGGACACATAAGGTGCACAATCTTCTACTCGAGTGAACTGTTGCTTGCAGATTCTTTTTTTAGGAAATGGTGTAGTATTTTATATTGTTATATGATGTTAATTGTTGTTCCTCAATAGTACTATTATTTTTCTAGATCAGATCCTAAAGTTGCATTTAACATCTTTCAAGATGAGGCAAGGTCTGAAACAATTAGTGATGATTTCAACAAGGTGTATCTTCACAATTCGAAGGTAAAAGAGGTAATTATTTCAAAAATATGTGTTTTTTGTTATGGAGGGTGCATGGACTTCTATAATAGTCCTATACAATGTAAAAATAATAATTATATCATTGTAAGAGGTTACAAGAGTTTTTGGTTTAACTTGTCTTATGACAGCGCACATACAATTTGGGAAGGACAAACTAAAAAAAAGAGGTTGTTGATTGGGGAAGATGCAAGGCATACTACAAACCCACATGTAATATGGATGTTTGGTTGTACATCAATTATTGTTCTAACAATATCACACAGCACAAGTACACCTCTCAGAGATTTACCAAGATGCTAGGAGGGGAGATGGACAAAACTATATTTGGCAAGTTTACAATTTTTTTGTGGGAGGATGTAGTTCAGATTGCGAATTAAGGAGAAGTCCTCAATCATCCACATATCAAAGGGCTTAGATTCCATGGATATTGTTGTTCAAAACATGGTATTGTCACAAATAAATGTGAGTCTTTAGGTTGGCACAATGTTCTTTGGCAAAAGATGCAACCTCTCATAGGTACAAGATCAGGACTTAATATGGATTTTGACATGATTTATCATTTTGACATAATAATTGTAGAGCATTATGATTGTAATTTCTTGAGGAAAATCAATTTTGGAAAGAGAGGACATGTCATGTCCCTTTTTCTAAAAATAGCAATTAATAAAAATAGTAAATCCTCACTATCCTGAAATAGTAATTCGAAGGTAACGGGACAACTTTAGAAAAAATTATTATTTAATATTTATATTGTTCTGGTGTAATATTCATCCCTTGGACAAATAAATATTAAATTAATAAATATTTTAGTGGTGCTAACACAAGTGAAGCATTGTCAACTGTCTGAAAATAGTAAATCAAGATAATAGGACTGCATTTGGGAAAATAATATTTATTTAATATCTTATTTGTTTGGATACAATTTATATATTTCCAACAAATAAATATTAAATTACTCAAGTTGGGCATGAGGATTTCTTAGGATCTTTCAATAAAAGTTGCAGTAATGGAGAATCTCATCTTTATTGTCTTTCTTGTAACTAGCGATTCTAATTGGAGAATTAAATGACAAAGGCCATTTTGGGGAAAAGAAATAAAGAAACATACAACATGCATGGTGTATAAACTTGGGCACCTCCCTTGGAACATTACATGTTAAAAAGAAAAAAACTTTCATTTGGAAAACTATTGCATACTTTGACATTTTCTTTCACAGAGTTGTTGCTTGTGACTTTTTAGTGGCATTGCACCATTGAAGATGGAAACTCATAGAAGGGAGTTCATTAGTTTTAGATGGTTGAGGATGGGATCTCTTGAATCATCAAGGGTAATCTCATTCAAAGGTTACCAATTGTGTAGAACATATTGGAAGATTTCAATCGTGTTGTGTTCGGTAGTTTCTTGTGTGTGTGTTGTGTAGGTTTTAGAGGGTTTGAAGTTGTAGATTGTATTTTTCTTGGTGATGTTACTATTTTTCTATGTATTTTTGTACATCATTTTGTTCTATATCCTTTCTAGGTGCCCATAACCTGCTAGAGTTTGTGTTGAAGTTTAGAGGGTTTGGTAATTTTTAGTGTCAGTGTGCAGGATTGTTCATTCCATAGTTGTAGTCGCCTTTTTGTGTATTTTCCATTGCATGTTTTTGCATGTTATTGTATAAGTTGTATTTCATCCATTCTATAGATCTAGAACAGATTTGAGAAGTTGGGTACTATTAGTTTGATCTCAGGAGTGTTGCATGTGTAGTTTCTATGTGCTGAAATACATATTGAGTAATTCAATTGTGTGTAGTTTGTAGTTGGGTGTTGTGGGTATTGTTACAGAAGTTTGTTGTTGTATTCCCCATTTTTAGAAGACCTATTATCAGGTAGTTATGACAGAAAAATCAAATTATACTCATTTGGTGGTTATTATTTCAATTCTAGGCATTCCTAGTTTTCTACTTAATGTGCAATTTACTAATTTAGATTCTGAGAGTTGTGGTGAATATTTTTTTATGAAATCAGTCCCAATAGGCTCAAAAATCATATAATATCAGTAGTTAATGTTTTGAGAAGATTCTGAGCAAATTTGATCATTATACGATCAAGACAATGTGCCCTTTGAAGTTGTTTTTTGTGCTTTTTCTAGAAAAGTAAATTTCTGAATTTGTTGATTGTTGAAATTATTTACTTGGGACATTATAATTTCTAGGAGCTTTTCAATTACAAACTTCCATGGTATTCATTTTCTTTTTCACACTTTATCTATTCTAGTTTTATAACAGTGAATTCCTCTTTTCCCTGGCAACATTCTTTTTGTGTTCAAGTTTCAATTTTCTACTCACTTTATTACTTTTCCCTTGAGCAATGAATTCTCTTCTTCCTCTATCATTGATTACTGGCAATGTTTCTTTTCACACTCCAATTCTCTATTCCAGGCTTCACACTCTAGGAGTCATTCATTCATCCTTTGCTTTCATTTTATACCCGCTACACAACCCCATGTTCCCTTTTTGATCTCCTCTTTTCCTTTTTTTTTCAAAATTGGTAGCGAGTTTCTTAGTCTAGCATCTTGAGAATTGTATCTCTCCCCTCACACAACCATTCTCTCTATTCCTTTTCTTATTTCTCCCCAACATGCCCAAAGGTGCTTCCATTTTCTTCCATCTGCATTTCTTTTTGTTTTGTTTAGGTAGCACTTAAATGTGAAGTGCTTTGTCTTCCTTATGGCACCTTATTCCTACACATATGTTTATGTTTTAAAAAAAACCTGCCAAACTATTTGGGAAATTGGAGTTGAAATCTACCAATTATTATTTTCATGCTATATGCCTACTGCATATGAGGCATCACCCTGTCTTGTGTAGTTTGAACTAGATACTTTAATAAGTCAATATCCATGATGGAATAACACATGCCTCGCCAAATGGACATTCCAAACACAATTACTTCATTTAGATTTATACTTCAACCTCCACGTTATCCACACAAATCTCTATAGTATACTAAATGATGGTGACAAGAAAAATGCCATACAAAACCTTCCATTAGATAGCACACAGTGCCAATGGCACCTTTTGGTGATCATGAAATGAGAAGAACAATGCACTTGATGGAGTCTACATCACTTCGATTTAGAGGAAGTCATATCATATACAAAAAACTCACCAAAATACATTATTTGTACCTTAAGAACATTCTAAGTGCCAACATATACCAACAGTAACATCCTGTCACCAACGGAGTGAATACACAGAACAATAACTTATTACCAGCATCTTGGATTCTTCCAAAAACTTGTAGGGATGTGTATATCAACATTATCTAGCTTCGTACCAAGTCATTTTGCCTCAAACCTCATGGATTTTGAAATTTTAAAACTTTGCCAAATTGCCAACAGAAGTCGTAAAACCATTAATTCTTCCAAACTGTGAAAGATCTACTAACAAAACCTTTGCCATCAAATCAAGGAGGGAATCAACAATATGTCTATAAGAGTATTTGCCAAGAAACCTCACCGATTTCCTTAAATAATTTTTCAATGAAAACTACCTATTGTGCGTTGAAGCCAAGGTATGGAAAAAATGCAACTCTATCAAATCTGATCACTCCACATGTATCCCAAGACTAAGATATGCCAAAAACACCTAACCAAACTGAAAGAACAACAAACTAGAAATTTTTTTGGTTGATGTTGATCGCCAGTCCACTCGGATGCTCCTACATCACTCCATCCACCCCTCTCTATCAATGTCTAATTAAAAGTGAGTCTCTCTCTCTCTCTATATATATATATATATTATGTATATGCATATGTATATATATGCATATACATAGATCTATACACACATATAGACATATATATACATATATCTACATACATATATAGATCTATACATATATATACATACATACATATATATATGTATGTCTATATATATGCATGTTCTTTCTCTATATCTCCCTCCCATAGAGACAAAGAGAGCTAGAGAGATTTATAGAGAGCAATAGAGAGAGAGAGAGAGAGAGAGAGAGGTAAAAAGAAATAGAGAAAAGAGAGATTGACTTTCTATCAACCATTTCTCAATGGGGAGCTAAAGAAAGAGAGATAGAGGAAGAGAGAAAAGAGACAAAGAGAGAGGGAGGGAGGGAGATATAGAGAAAGAGTATATATATATATGCACTCTCTCTCTCGCTCTCTCTATATATATATGCATGCTCTTTCTCTATATCTCCCTTCCTCCCTCTCTCTTTATGTCTCTTTTCTCTCTTCCTCTATCTCTCTTTCTTTAGCTCCCCATTGAGAAATGGTTGATAGAAAGTCAATCTCTCTTTTCTCCATTTCTTTTTACCTGTGTGTGTGTGTGTGTTTTCCCTCACTCATTCCTCCCCCCTCTCTCTCTCTATATATAAAGGAAAGTTTAAGGAGTAAATATTCAAAATTATGTTTTTCATGTTTAATTAGTTCCATAAATAAGAAAGAAACATTTTCATAGATTAAGTAAGCGACTAAAAATTTGTACATATATTTTTAATAGTTTTCTTGTTTTAATAAAATTTAATTTATATGTTTTCAAATTATTATTGTTTCTATTTTATTTATATTTTATTCTTAAACAATTATAATGTTTGTTAATAATGAAGACGGGATTCCTAAATGAGTGCTAAATGTCCTAATTAGCTCTCAATCCCAAGTCCTAGGGACCTCAAGATTGGACCTAATTGCTAATGCACTATCTATCTAATTTGTACCCTATCTAAGCACACTAACAATGATATGTCCTAAAGATAATGTTTCTAAACTATTATAAACTAGAATTAGGTTAATTCTATTGATTATGAGTACTCAAACTACCAGAATTTATTTGCATATGATGGCTTATGAAAAATGGAGGTGAGGGCCTCAATTTATAGATTTTTGAGGATGGGAATGGAGGGAAACGATTAAATTGAAAGATCAAGGGTGGAGATTGCTTGAGGATCCTCAAAAAAGGAGAATTGGAAGCATGATGAGAATGGATGAGAAAATTGCTCCAAGATTCAAGGGATGATCAATGGATGAGATTGAAGGGTTAAATAGATGGATGGCTAAGATTGAGTAGGTGTATGACACGTAAGGCCTCATTTATGAAAAGGCATGGTTTTGGATTTTGTGAGGAATTAAAAATTGCATGGAGAGGACAAGTAGAATTAAAAATTGGATGAGTAGTGCATGAATAGTGCCACATGTAATTTTAAATTTGCATGAATAGTGACACTTGAAGTGGATGGAAGAAATAGGACAAGTGTACATTTTTTGGAAGATTTGGCCATGTCTGCATAGTACCACTTGTCATGTACATGGAATGACAAGTGAACTTCTAGAAACATGGGGGTTTGTAATTTAGAATTAATTAAAATTAATTCTTGTGCACATGTTTTAGAGGAAATTAATGATGATTACTAAAAGTAATCAAAAGTGGACAAAATAGAGAATTAAATAAATATGAATATTTATTTAATTTTTTGATGGATAAGATATGAACTATAGTTACAAAATATTTAATTTTTGAACTATAGTAGAGGAATTGTGATTTTTGGTGAAGAGGTAAGGCGATGAATAAATTAATTAAATAATTCAAAAAATATTTAATTAATGTTTGGATCGAATAGAATGATGTGGGTGAACAGGTTTGGATTATGAAAATGGATGAAAGCGGTTGTGACCTTTTCCAGGTGTCTACATTTTGCCCCTCTTTGATATGGTATCATTGTTGTTGTAACATGACATTTCATAATGCTCATAAATAACCATAATTATTCATCTTAACTAAAGTAAGATCACATCTTGATTAACAAAATCATAGTTAAACAAAATGAATTATCATCATCATCATCAAAATTAAGTATGTTATTCTTTTCTAGAACATAATAAAACTTAGAATTACATTATCCAAAGATACCGCAATAGTGAATGATCATCACTATACATTTATAAAGCTATTCTTAAGGCATCAAATATAAAAATATACATAATAGTTGACTATCCAATCATATAAAGAAAAACAATGTGTTTGGAACTTTGACATCTATCTTCGTAAGCCTTGGCTTATCTTCTACTTGGGAAGGAGAGCATCATTTGAGTGCTTTTCCTCCAACCATAGACTGGCGGTCCCTTACACAACTTCCTACCTGGAAGTGGCCCTACCCTTCACAGAAGGAATAGATATAAGGAATCGTTGGGTTTTGCCATTTTAGTATCTAGTGTTGTGCCCTTCATCATGTTTCATGGTCATACAACTATAGATCCTCTCTAACTATGTATGACGCTACTGGAAACATCATGCCATCTAGATCATTGTGGACCGACAATGCATGTAGAGATAGATGCATTACTTTGGCCAAAGATTTACATACATATACATTTCACAGTGAATGTAGTCATATGTCCACCACCTTGACTTGACTTAGAAGTTGTCTCATCCTATAGTGTTCATAATTTGACCCTCATTTAGGTCTAGGATAAATAAGTTTAGTTTATCCTTAGTCCAAATCTTGGACATTGAACTCCTATCATGGGTGTATGTCAAATATATTATGTTTTTTTTGTAGTAGGGAACCTATGACTCCTCATCACTTTGTTCCATTTTTCAACATGGCAACAGTCAAATCAAGCTTTCCAATTTAGGACCTTCCTAGGTTCACAGTTTCATATTGACTTACCATAGGTTTTATGTTCAAGTTCATAACTTCAAGACTTATATTACAATAGTCCAATAATACAGTCTAAACAAAAGACCCCAACTCATATACCACATGAGTTCATAGCATTTTTATACTCCCTTCATAAAGTTTGGCCACTAGGAAGGAAGTGGTTTTTATTTGCAAAACAATGTAAGAGATTTAGACTAAACTTAGTTTTCAATCTTGAAAAGAAATAAATATCAAGAAGAGAAGACTCTTCAATCACCCTGACATGCATTTAATGTTGCCCTGGAGTAATAATATTAATTATCATTTATCAAACCCTCCTCCCTAAACAAGGAGTCGATACATATACTCTTTTAAATTTAAGGAATGCACTATGGTTATCCTAATAACCTTCTTTAGCAATCAATCATTGTGGTTGTAGTTCTCATGAATGGAAGCTAAGTGCTCCATGCTCATCCAATGGTTAAATATTCATGATGGATATCATTATGGTTTAAGGAAAGGTTCTCAGCCCACATGCAAAACTGGTTTCACCAAAGCACATACCATATCATAATAGTTTTAAACACTTTATTTATTGAATACAGTCAGCTCAAGCTCAATAATAATAACTTTAGGGTGTCATTAAAATCATTTCTATCCATACCATATTGGCATACAATCATATTTGCATGCTATAGTAAGCCCTAGCTCAGCCCAAGGGCCTCAAGTGACTTGGTGATCAATAGAATTTACAAGTTTGCATTATAGTTTCATATACGGCCTCAAGGGCCTGGAGGTGCTCTCCATATTGTATGCAATATCAAAATTATACAACAAAGTATAAGACCTTGAGGATCTGATTATATTAACCTATACAATGTTTCATCCTCGCGGACCTTCATCAATAACCACAAAGTAATAAACACAATAAGTTTAACTTTTATACGTCGATATTGTCAACCACATACACATAGTGGTAACTTTAAGTTATCGTACTAATTGATAGAAGTCTTACAAGTTTACAAACCATACCTGTAGGTATTGCATATGATTATTGGAGTCAACCTATCGACGATTCTCAGTTGAGCGTTATCAAATTTCCAACTCATTGATATCTATGATAGTAGTTTTCTTCCAGAAAACTTGGTGTATGTTTGCCTATTCTTGCTCTCCTGAGTGTTATCAAAAGAAAAGACTACTCACAAAAGACTTTTTCCTTCTCTTTTGCATGTCTTACATGCAATAAGCTCACCACCTTTGAGCTCCATGAAGGAAAAGCGGTTAACCCACTCTGCTGCCCCATGGCCTCGTTTAGTTTTCTTAGTCCATTACTTGCTATTATCAAGTGGACAACAAGGGTGAGGATCTAAGCGGGTCCAAAATGGCCTCCACTTATTCCACTAACTGTGGGTGATGTCAACCTAATCACTTAAAACACATACATTAATAATAGAAATGAGCCCAATTACAAGGCCGAAATGATAATACCCTAATAAACATCGCGTGCATCTACATGATGTATGAGGGTAACCATAACAATCCAAGATGTCATCAAACAACATCATCACCAATATGGTGACACAATCAAAATGCAATTTAGGGGTTGAGTACCACTCCCCCTTCTTCACTATAAACCTTAAGTATAATATAAAAAGGAAAGAAATAGATCCAATACCCCAATTCAGAAATAAATAAAGAAACAAGGAAGTACTTGACAACCTAGCAAGACTATCTCTTGACTTATGCCGACGTTCTAGGAACATCGCTTAGTCAAATCGATGTAAACATCATCAAGATAACCCAAATTGACATGACGACACAAAAAGGAAATCGACTAGCAAGGAAAAGACACAACTCACTCAAACTTACGAGGATTCGTAAGGACAAAAAAATTGATACTCAGATGGCAATTTGACCTATTTCTGAACATCTATCTCTTCCTCCCAGATGATACTCTCATTTTTTCTTTGAAGGAAGCTTATTTTCTTTTTCACACTCACCATCATAAAATCATGATTAGTATATCATCATTGATTCATAAATCGTAAAAATTAAATAATCATTTCAACATGTAATCTCATGTCCAACTAACATTAGTCAGTATCCACATAATCAATGATTAAAGCAAGTATTTACACAACACACAAAAGCAAGTTTAAGCTAAATCATAAGTTGGGGATGTAATAGTTGTCAAAGTTGATGGGATATCAAAGAATATTTGATAAATATGCCCCAGTCGATAGGTGGGAGAGGAATGGGTGACCAGGTAATGCCCCTCAAGAGATTAGTGGAAAAAGTAAACTTTTTAGCGATGTCTCAAAAGAAAGGGAAAAGCAGAGGGAAAGAAGAGAAGAGGGTGAACAGGGAATCTGAGACTGGAGAAGGAGGAAATATGGAGCTAAGGGATGAAAAATGGGGTCCGAGAAAGAAAATTAGGATTTGCAGGAGGAAACTATAGTTGATGAGGGATACATATATGGTGGAAGGGGCCCATAAGCCTCATTTGTCTTCTTGTGCTTAGAAAATTTTATTTAGGGAGAGAAGAGCTTAGGGAGGAGTCATGGCATGCATTCCACAAGAGGAGCACCATGCAAACTGAGTTTGGGAGTACTTACATGACTGGAAATAGTTGGTGATCTAGTAGGTTTCTGAACCTTCTTTGTGATTTTGGGATTGGGTAGGTTAGGTACACAGAACACGAGGTAGGAAATGATAGAAAGTAGGTGCTAGGTGAGTTATTTTAGTGCCCAAGTTGTGGATTAGCATCATGACAATGAATTGTAGCACCTAGACTGGTGATTAGCACCCATTTTGGGGATCAATGCTCAGAGAGGTGGATCAACACCCAAAGGGGGTAGGAATTTTAGTGCTTAGAAGAAATTGTGGCATCTAAAATGATAATTTTAGTGCCTGGAGTTTAGAACCCAGTTAAGTGATTAGCACCTGGGGCTTTCGGCTAGTGCTTAAAAACATGGTGCTTTTAGCGCTTAGAATGAGAATTTCAGTGCCTACTCTAGATAGTAGCACTTGGTCTGATGACCAACGCTCAAACCGGAGTAGTGCCTAAAATGAGCAAAGTGGCACCTAGGTTTTTAGTGCCAAAAGGGCCAGAAATAACACCTAGCTTGTAAACTAAGGTTGATGAGGTGCTTTGGTGATTGTGGACAATGATGAGGATGTTCTCCAGTCTCAGGAGCATTGGCCACTAACACTCATGCTATGGGGTCAGCTTGATGTGATTGACAAGTTCATTCTACAGATGGTGGGACTGCGCTTCATCGCGAAGATGTCACGGATCAGAGTTGATAGGGCTATGATGACTATATTGGTGGACCAGTGGTAGATAGAGTGATGCACCTTCTTATTACCCATAGGGGAGGTGACAATCACATTGGAGGATTGTGGAGGATCCTGAGGACCCCCATTCATGGGGCTAGAGTTATGTATGATCATGGACAAGGTGGGGCCTATGTGGACTATGTGTTTGCCATGGTTTGAGTTCCCTATGGTGACCATCGGTCATAGATGCAATACCGACCAACCATGGAGAGAGGGTTATATTAGTTCCCATTATTTTTAGCTGGGTTGATAGCAAGGACCTTGGTTCCTGACAAGAGGTCCAGAGGATTTCTAGTTGGTTGAGGACTGGTGGTACTACACAGATGATCAAGGATGGAGTGGTATTTGCATGGGGACCATACGTGCTAGCACACCTATACCATGAGATGAACACCGTGGTATATAGGAGTTTGATGAGCTTGGGATGCAGAGTAACATTACTCCATATCTAGGCCTAGGAGCACATAGTAGTGACTAGGCTGATGACAGCACGAGATAGGCCGAGCCATCAGTCATTCATCTATGCATACAGATATCAACTGGTGCATCACCCCTCAGGTGATTTGAGGTATTAGAGGCATGTCATAGATGATATCTAGGTTGAGAGGAACCTCATTCAACAATATAATTAAAAATGCATGAAATAATAGAAATATATTAATAGTAGAAACACATAAGGAATTTATTGATCACATGCCACTTCGAGGGGGCAACCTCCTTTGAGAAAGCTCAATACAATAAATTCATTGATGCCTTCATTAGCCTCAACACTTACTTATATACCAAGTCTAATCTAAACAAATACTACTTCCCATGAATGTGGGATAATACAATATGCTAACAAGATGACTTACAAAGCATATGCGTCCATAGAAAAAAATATACTAACAAAGTAAAGAGAAGGGTTAAACATGGGTGCCTAACATCCCCTCCCTCTTAGAAAAGCTTTGTCCTCAAAGCTTCAGATGTGGGAATTGTTGTTGAATCTTAAATAGTGGTTCCCAAGTTGCATCCTTTGGTAGCATTCCATGCCACTAAATTAATACCTCTGTGATGGATCGAGAGTGAAGTTGATGAGTGCACCTATTGAGGATTGTCTCTGGCTCCAAGAGGATGGATCCTTCATTATCAAGTTTTGGTAAAACAATTTGTGCTCTGATGTTGGTGCTAAGAACTTTCTTTAGAGAAGAGACATGAAATACTGGATGAACTCAAGAAGAAGGTGGGAGCTCCAATTTCTAGGAAACTGACCCAATCTTCTGGGGAACCTTATATGACCCATAGAACTTTGGAGCCAACTTATGATGCCCTTTGATTTTTAGGGATGATTTCTTGTATGGTTGTAGGTGATGAAAGACCATATCACCTCCTTGAAAAGTGTGCTCAAAACAATGTTGATTAGCATGTTGTTTCATTATATTCCTTTCCATGTGAAGATTGTCCCGCAAGATATTGTGAATCTGATCCCAGATTCAAAGAATCGTGTCAACTATCTAAACTGGTGAACTACTGGGGATGTTTCAAAGGAGCAGTGGTGGTGCCTAATCATAGACTGGTTCATATGGAGTCATTTTAATTGAAGTGTGGTAGGAGGTATTGTACCACCATTCAACAAGAGGAAGCCACTTTGCCCACTAATGCTATTGTTCTCAGGTGAAGCAACGAAGGTAAGTTTCTAAACATTTGTTGACAATTTCAATATAGCCATCCATTTATGGATGATACCTAGAACTCATCTTTAGTTTGGTACCAGTGTGTCAAAATAGTTCTATCCAAAAATGACTGGTGAAGGTTGCATCACGATCTAAGACAATGGAAGAAGGGATGCCATGAAGATGGAAGATTTGGTCCAAGAGAATTTGTACAACTGAGGAGGTGGTATAAGGATGGCTGAGGGTACAAAAATGACTATATTTGGAGAGGTGATCAACCACAACCAAGATCACTATCTTCCCTCCATATTTAGGGAGCCCCTCAATGAAATCCATAGAAATATCTATCCAAATCCTTATAGGGATGGGCAAGGGTTCGAGCAACCTAGGAATGAGTGATGTTTCACCCTTGTTGCATTGGTAGGTATCACATTCATCTACCATCTGTTGAATTGCCCTTTTCATTCCCTTCCAAAAGAAGTTACGTCATGCCCGCTTGGAAGTTTTGAGAAACCCTAAGTGTCCTACTGATAGAGAAGCTGGAGTTCATAGAATATAGCCTACTAAAAATTTGTGCTATGGGGAATCACTAGATGACCCTTATATTACAGAGAAGCACCATCCCAAGAATAATGCGGTATAGCAGAGGGGTTAGTGGCCAACTGCTGAATGATTTCAGATAATGAAGAGTTATTGACATAGACCTATTGTATAGATTCCAACCAATTTGGAATAGGCATAGAAATAGCTAAAATGGAATCTTGGTCATCAAATGTATGAGAAAGAGCATCCATCACAATATTGTCCTTACCCTTCTTATAAGTGATCTTATAGTCATAACCCATGAGTTTGCTAACCCATTTCTATTGTGCTGGAGACCCTTTGTTCAAGGAAATATTTTAGACTCTGGTGATCAGTTTTGATGCAAAAATGATTCCCCAGTAGGTATGGCTACCACTTCTATACTACATGCAAAATGGCCATCATTTCCTTCTCATAAGTAGAGAGTACTAAATTCTTGCCAGAAAGGGCTTTGCTGGTGAACGCAATGGGGCATTCTTCTTGGAGGAGAACAACACCAAGTCTATTGCCACAAGCATCGGTTTGATAGTCAAGGTCTTGGCAATATCTAGCATAGCTAGAACAAGTGTAGTACACATATCTTGCTTTTTTCAAATGCACACTCAGCAGCTTGTATCTAGGAAAAAGCATCCTTTTTCAACATAGCTATTAGCAGAGCTGCAATCTTTTCGTAATTCTTGACAACCTTGCAATAATAGCCAGTTAGCTCCAAAAAACCATGGAGGCTCTTGAGTGTCTGAGGATGCAGCCAATTTTTCATGGCGGCTATTTTTGTAGGATCCACCCAAACCCCTTGAGCTGAAACAATATGCTCGAGATACTCCACTTTGTCCTGGCCAAAAACACATTTAGACTATTTTGCACAGAGATGATGATTGGAGAGAAGTTGTAGTACGAGATCTAGATGTTAGAGATGTTCTTCCCATGTTTTACTATAGATGAGGATATCATCAAAGAAGACCAAAATGAATTTCCACAGGTAGGGCTAGAATATCTTATTCATCAATACTTGGAATATTGAAGGAGCATTAGCGAGGCCAAAGAGCATGACCAAAAACTCATAGTGGCCATCATGCATGCAAAAATATTTCATATAGGGATATCATCCTCATGCAATCGGATCTGGTTATACCTAGAATAAAGATCCAACTTGGAGAAAAAATGAGCACCATGAAGCTCATCAATAACAGGGATCGAAAACTTATCCTTGATTGTGATGTGATTAAATGACCGGAAGTCAATGCAAAGGTGCCATGACCCATATTTTTTATGGACAAGAAGAACTGACGAAGAAAATGAGCTAGTACTTGTTGGTCATGATTTTAGTCATAAACAAACATAGATAAAGAATTTCAAATCAAACCTTTATCATCTTGAAAGATACGATGAATTTGGAAAATTCATGAACCCAAGTCTCCATGGATTAGTTCATAATCTACTGATATCACTCATTGGTTTGATGTTCCATGTTGTTTTCTCATTCAAGGGGTCTTACATTTCTATTACTAAGAATTGATGTCTAAACATCTAGTTTTATAACTGCTTTTTGTTAATCTTGAACAAACAAGGTTAATCCCACTGTACTCTACAGATGATGAAGATATTTTATAAGTTTGATCAATTCTTTTGATCATCAACTTTAATTGATTATTTTCACTCCTGTACTATAAATTTGTTCAAATAATGTGCCTACAAGTAGATATTTGCATGATCATCGTTGATATTTATATGTTTTTGCATGACATTTTCAATTATACATGCAGATTAGTTCAAATATGCTATTAATGTTCAGTTTCCTCTGGGATATCAGCATATTTATGTATTTTTGCTTAAGATTGTTTGTGTATTTGAAATTATGATGATGATGATTCAACAAAATTTAAGAAAATGAACTCAAACATTCTAAATTTAATGAAATTAAATGAGTCTTTGATAATTGATCCATATGCACCATTTAATATTTCACAAAACAGAGATAAAATCAAACCATGTGTTGCCAGGCCATTCCACAACTTCACATAGCTGATGCTAATCTTCTAAGGTAAAGAATGACAACAATATCCACAAATTGATATGCACTCCAAGGGACGCAGCACATCACAGTGGAATATCCAGATGACATTCACAAAGATTACTTAGAATTTATAATTGTATGTAATCTGATCTCTATTTCATTAGTATTCAAAAGCATGCATATTTACAATCTGTCTTGAGAAAGTATCATGACATTCAACAATCCTATCTCAATTAAGTCTTGAATGATCTTACAATGTGCACTCCATCTCCTTTTATAGGACAAAACAAGGAGGCAGTTACAAAAGATCCAATGATCAAGATTTAACTATCAAAATCAATGGTCCATATCATCCTTGACTTGGTCAACAAATGTCAAAGTGGCACAGGTTACCAGTTGGCAACCATTTGGTGTTACTCGATCATTATCTTTGTTGTATTATGCATATGACCTTGTCATCATGCATCCTTATTTATTCTTCATCTTCTTCTTCATCATATGGGTCATCCTCTATATTGGTGCTAATGATCCCCTTGATGGGTTCATATGCTTGTATTGTCCTTTCAATCTCTACCCCATCTTGGATCTTGGCCTTTATTATAGCATGTTCCTAGGAATGAAATTGTATTTGTAATGTAGACCATTTGTTCTTTCTGCTATTTAGCATTTCATTATATGCTTCCACCTTGGCTTTCATCCTCATAGCTTTATTAACTATATCTTCTATCAAATGATGAAGGGGGTCATCTGCTACCTGTTTGAAATTACTTTGGAAGGCCTCAACTGCAAAATCTACATCCTGATTTTCTATCTTCCCTTCTACATTGTCCTGAAGGGCTTCCAGGATATTTACTTCCTCTGCCATAAGGTGATGCAACTTAACACTGATATCTCTAAGCTTGGAGTTGCATCTCTTCAAGATATCACTCTCAAATTGAGTGTCCTCATACCAAACACCTAACAACTATGCAGTATTATTGTCCAGTACCTTATTGAATATGAGCATGCTCATGTCTATGCACTTCATCTCTACTAGAGCATCTAGATCTTTCTCTACTTTGATGAATCTCTGCCCAACCTCCTTTTGTAATTTATCCACTTTGCTCCTTAATGTACTAAGAAAATTCTAATTTGTAAGGGAGATCTCTATTACCTTTTCTACTTCAGAAATGAATTGGATAAACCAATTATCTATTACATGTGTTTTGTGATTCACAATATCTAGTCCTACTGCCTCCTCTTAAGATATAATGGTCAAAGGAGTAGCTATGCTAACTGGCATATGATTCGGGTCAATTAACCCCTTTATGAATGTATGCAATTGGGCAATGTGCTCCTTGTGCATTTTATTTTTGTCTTTCTCCCTTTTGATACTTTTCAATAAAAAATTGATACTATCCTTGGCCTCTTGCCCTCTTGTTCTTCAATAACAAAGCCCAAGTCAATATTAGTTATCTCAAACTCATCAATGCTTATCTCTCCTTTCACTTTGTCCACTATAGGCAGAGCTACCTGAGCTATTCTCCTACCGGTGGTAGGATCTCTTTTGATTGTAGAAGTTGCTCTGGCCCTTCTCTTTGGCTTCACCATATCAGCTACAAATAATGCAAAAATGTCAAATTTAGGTACATCATTAACATGAGGTGGGTTCACCTCTTGCCGCAGCCAATATGGTATCTCATCTGTGGACCCTTGTTGGTCTGTATGCTCAATGTCAGCATCATGAGATTCTACATTCTGTTCCACCCTTTGAGGTAATGGTTCTTCTTTTTATTCATCTAGAACCTCTTCATGACTAACTTCTTCTTGTGTCGAGGCTTCTTGCTACACATTCACATTTTGGTCTTGTGAATTTTGTGATGCTTGATTTTTAGGACTCTGAGCACTTTGATCTAAGGTATCTAGATGCTCATTTTGATCATTCAGGTTTACATGTTCTTCCTCTTTCCCTTGATTATCACCCTATTAAGGACCTTGCTCTTTAGCCTTTGATCTATCTACTTGTGCAAGGTCTTGGGTTTTATCTACCTCTTCTTTAGTTGAATTCTTTTCAGGTACTTGTTCACTGTCCTAACCTTCATTTGGATTAAGCATCTTCTCGTCTTCAATGTGTACATTAGCCTCTAATTTATTTTTCTTTGGAGGCAAGTCCTTATCTTTATTTGGGTCTTCATCACCTTGATAGGCCAAATCTATTGCCCAAGGGCTAGTGACCTAGTCAACCAAATTTATCAATCCAATATGTTGGGCCACCTCTTCGGGGTTAGCTTCCTCTATTCTTTTGTTTCAACCTCCTTCTACACCATGGGCGTACCATGACAAGTCATCTTAGTATTTTTCACCAATGTCTCCATAGAATGAGCAAAGACATCATTAACAACATCATCATTAGATAAGTTAACTATGCCATCCAAAGGAAAAAATTGATCATCCTTAATAGTATGTATTTCTTTTCTTTGTTCCTCTATTGTCTCTGACTTTAATTTTATGATGTCAAGGATGGGAACTTCATGTTGCAAATTCTTCAAAATACCCTCACCACCTGTCCCTCTCAATAGGATAGTGGAGTTTCTATTTATCACTCCCCTCATACCAGATGTCTGTTTATTTTGGGGCGTATTTGAGGTTTTCTTCCTTTTCTTCCTTATCAGGAGGTCATCATCTGAGCTCTCCTCTTCCTCTTCAATATGCACATTAACAAGTGCAGGAGAAGCAACAGTTTTCTTTTGTTTTGCAGGGGGAGGAGATGGTTCTGCAGTAGATGTGGAAGCTACATCTTCTTTCAGTTGAGACTGACTGATGAATGTCACCCCAATAGGTTGGCTTCCCTCCTTGACTTTACCTTGTTGCCTTTCCTCTTTTGACTGCCTTTTCTCCTGGAGGAAATCATCATATTCCTCATCTGATAGTTCCTATCTCTTTCTCTTATTATCCATAGTGAGGGTTACACTTTTCTTCTTTAGTTTGGTGACTTCAGCCTCCACTCACTCTTTGGTCAGTTGAATGACCTGCGTTATTTGGTCCAATGATGTCACCTCTGGTTGAATCCAATCCGGGGCTGATATTGTTTCATTGTATACCTTCTTGTCCTCATACTCTTGAGACATGATCACATCATCATACTCATGCAACTGAGCAGGCACTGATATGCAATAAAATGTACATATCTGATTTAGAGTGAGCCTCTGATAGCCCCTCTTTACTTCTGCTTCATCATCACAATCAACCCAGTAATCTTCAATTTGTTTCTGATGTATAGGCTTCTTGTGCAAAGCATACATCCTATCAAAAGGATCGTATGGCCTAGATAGTGAGAAGGGCTACAAATGCATCAAATTTAATCCACCAATCACATCCTTCACACTTACCTTATTCAGACACATATACCATCCAATGATTACCAGGAACAAAATATTGGGTATTTTCCCCTTCTCAATATAAGCATTCATTGAAGGTAATACCTATTTGGCCAACTCCATTAGGATGACCTTATCATTGGGGTATCTTGGTAACATAAGAGGATGATCAGTAAATTCCTCTATCCTTATGTATGATAATGTGGGGAATTGGATGAACCAAGCCCCATATTTGTATATAACTGTCTGAGCTTCTACACTCAGTCTCTTTGTTCTGTCTTCTTCCATGGTCCTGACAAGATGTATGAAGGAGTCATTCACTCTCTGATAGTGCTAGAGAGACTCTCTAAATTTAAGCTAGGGATAATGATCCAAAATGTTCACATCACTAAGGTCACTTCCGACCCTACCCACTATTTGCAATCCATCAAAAGTGCCTTTGGATGCACAGGCATACATGACATAGGATGTCATGTGGAACATATTACTTCTTCCTCCTAGTTTTCTCATCCCCTCATCTAGGCTATAACTTATGATCTTCACCCATTGAGGTTTTTGCTCAGTGTGTTTGACCATCCTAATGATGCCATACATCTAATTCTTGAATGACCCAAAATTTGGTTTCCCTGTCATCCTGCTGAGCATTGCTATCATATACTGGTATTCTAGGGCAAAATCAAACTTGTACATATACATAAGTAACTTAGCAGCAGCCTTATAAGTGCTATCATAGGTCCTCCATTGATACATGACCCTCCTAGCTTCCTTTTCTTTACTATTATATTCTTTCTCTAGTTTACCCAGGTTCAATCTAACCACATTAGGTTCTTTAGGTAGGTTAAAGGCTGAGGTGATACCTACAATTGAAAAATCTGCGTAAACCCTACCATGCTTTTCCACTCTTCTGGTATTCACATTGTAGTTCCAGGCACGTTCCACCACCAATTATGTGGCCTCCATTACATAGGGAAATCCTTGTGCATGCCACATTCCTAAACTATATATATTGATGAGCAGGGGATTCCCTCCTCATTTCTCTAACCTGGCTCTCCACGCATGTAGGTTTGTATTTCCAGAATGTGTATCATTTATCTATCCATATTTGAATGATACCCCCTCAGGTTGTATGTGCATTGGTTTCAAAAACTCAGTGTCTGACCTGTTCTTCCGAGTAGCCATTGGATCCTACAACAAAACATATGCATTCTTACCAGATCACATGAGTTTCATGATGATAATTTTCTCGTTCTAGTACATTTCATGCATCACAATATCAATTTACTCTAGCAAAACCATTTTTTTACCTGCTCATTCACCATAAATGACAAAAAAAGGGTTCTATAATTACGTACCTGATATTTACTTTCCTTTTACTATATAAGGGATATCCAGATGAACATTATCACCTTGCAGTTACCATTCTATTAGTTATTCGAATGCAAATCCCATTCTGTTGAGTTCATAGGTTATAGTGATGTCACCTTAGTCTCGCAGGGGGCTCTGTAATTCTCTATTTAATCATTCGATAAATTCAAAATGAACTCTAAATTTACTTTTAACCGAGCATAAAGGTGAATTAGGTTATGTTCAATGTCCATCTGTTAATGTCCATTGATCAACACATAAGGATTGGAGATATTGACAAGTGGTGGGCATTTATTTGAAAATTTAAAGGCTCTGACCTACCATTAAGATGTCATTTAATGCCAGGGAGATAATCACGGAGATCGGTGATATTAGAAAATATCACTGATATCTGGGATATGAGGGTGACATCTTCACGAGGATGGTCAACTGTTGACTGATGACTGAAGATGGGTCATCATACCTTTACTTAATCGATCGTGATAACATATTGTATTTATATGACCAGGTCGATGTGCCACATGGCACCATTTCATTGGTTACTAGAAATCCCCGTATCACAGGGCACAAAGGTTAATATGAGGGATATTAAGAAATATTTAGATACTCAATATGATGAAATATCATCCCATTTTGGGATGTGAGGATGATGTCAGCATCTTATAAAAGGCTTCAAAGTGGTCGAGGATATGACATCATTGTCATGTTAACTAAGATCAGGGATATTAGCGAATATCACCCTATTCCGCGATCAGGGTCATGATGACATCATCATCATATCAAGTTCTTTGTAAAGAGGAACAAGGTGACATCACCATCATGTTACTTAAGATTAGGGATATTAGTGAATATCACCCTATTGGAAAATGACCCTTTTTAAAGATGACCCTCTAGGAATATGCGAGGTACTTGATGGGCAGATGTTCCCTAGCATTTAAATTTGACATTTTACATGTTAAGGATCATGCGGATGTCAGGTTATCGTTAGTAAAGCACAAATCAAGGATATTACGAATATGACTGATATTAGCAAATATGACCTCTGTGAATATCAAGTTTGACCAAACTTTGACTGAGTATAACCTTTTATCCCTAAGGAATTTTAGGGTGATCTAAAAGGCAAACTTGCTTAGAATTTTGCACTCCTTTGTACTATGAGATTCATGATGACAAAAACTTACTTTGACATTTGACCCTTCCTTATGAGGCATATGCGTGAGTAGGGATGATATACTACTATTTCTTCTAACTTTTACCAAACCACCCAAAGAAAAGAACAAGCAGAAGCAAGAAAAAGTTGGGTCCCTATTTTGCTAAAGCAAAATGGGGCATGTTATGTAATCACACAACAACTTGCCACCAAAGAAAACAACCAAATTCAAATAATCCAAGTGATGAGGGCACATTGAAACATAGCATTCTAACTTTCTCTAAGCATAAGTGCCATGATCTTTCTGAATGATATCATCCTGATTAGCCTAACAATGCTGACAAGGGATCAGGTGTGTGCAATTGATTAATATTCCTCATCTTGAAAGTAAGTTGAAAACAATAGTAACTAGTGTTAAGCTACATAGTTTGGGTTCATCCCTCATAGCCAACCGGGATAGAGCCTTGTTGTTAGTAGGCATCCATAGCCCCGACAAGGTTATCTTTACAATTCCCCTATGTAGAGCCCCACTACCAGTAGGCATCTTGTGAGGGTAAAATAGTGATCAATCAAATGAATAATAGATGACCCAAACATCAACAGAATAGAGAAACAAAGAAGATTCAAGTAAACAAAGCAATGATCAAACACAGCAAAACCTCTTCCGTTTCGAAACTTCTGTTGTTCGCCTATCACGAATCGTCCTTTCGCAGATGAGATGAGCCCTCAGAGAGTGCAATCTTTTAAAGTTGTTTGAGGAAGTCGATGGTGAACGGCTATGGTGTGATATGCGATGAAGGTGAGCTCCAATGCAACAATGGTGATCTCAAGCTTGTAGATGACAAATGGGTGCCAAAGGCGCGCTGGTGATATTTCTGCAGAGTAACGATGTCAAAAGCCTGGATGATTAGAATGGAGGGATGAAGCTTCATTTATAGACTCGGAGGAATAGGAATCAACGGTTGAGAGGAGATATGAAGATCAACGGCTGAGGATGGTTGAGGAATGTGCAACCAGTGGAAACGTGCCAAGTGTCCCAGCTCCATCATGAAAGGTGGGATGTGACAAGACTGATTGGAGAGTTAACTCCATTGACTAGTCTGTTAACAGAATTGATTGATCAGTTAGAAGAGTGGATTGTGGAACTGACTGGATTGATTGAGGATTTGACTCAACTGACAGGTTAGTTAACAGATTTGATTGATTGGTTAACTGACCTCTAATTGGAGAAGAAATAGGCCATGTGGGTGAGGGAAAATAAGGTAATTAAATATTAAATATATTTAATTACATGTGCAACCTGATGAGGTGGACAAGGTGAGGTGTAAAGGTGATGTGTAAAAGGTGATGTGGAATTTTGAATTTAGAACTTTAGGATAGAGGAATTAGGCTTAATTAAATAATTTATGATTATTTAATTGTGAAGGACAAATAGAAGAATTATAATTAAATAAATAGAATTTATTTAATTGTGAGATAGTGAATTGATTAAATAAATTTGGAATATTTATTTAATTAATAGAAGAATGGAATAAATATTTAGAATATTTATTTAGGATGATTTGTGTCATTTTTAGACGTATACATTTTGCCCCTCTTTGATGCAATGCAGTTTACAGCGTTGCTTCAAAGAAGTTGATAGTCTGAATGATGATACATGCCCCAGTTTGCCCCTGGTACATGTTATGACGGGTGATAAAGAATAGAACGGGTAGGTATGAGGATGGGCAATAGTGGATAGAAGGAAACAAGGATGTGATCTCCAAGGACTATGTCGCATAAGTATAATATGCCCCATTGTAGGTAGAGTACATAGGATTTTTCATGACAATGCTTAAGACGAAGGAGGAGGATGAGAGGATAATGAAGGATTTGTGTGGTTTTGGAGGGATAAGGTATGCCAAGAGATATCTAAAACATTTGTCAACATTGTGCCCCCAATCTTTATCAAGATCAAGAAAAATAGAGAAATGGAGGATTAGGATGGATGGATGGGACAGTATAGGTATGTAATGGATAGAGGATAGGATAGGAAATGGTATGAAAAGAAATTGGTAGGAGAAAAGTGATATGCCGATGAGACAAAGTGCCCCCAAGTGTAGGTGACATAGAAGATCAACTTACACATGACGCCTGTTTGCCAGGTTTTCATCATGGTACTTATCCAAGGCGCCTGTTTGCTAGATTTTCACCATTGGATGAAGGGATTTTTCTTTACTTTTTTCATTCTTTTTTTTTTTTTTTTGAAAAAGATAAGACAAATGCAGAAGGGAGAGACTCAAGTATCTAGTTCCTTGAAAGGTGATAGTCCTGCTAGAAGGATGTTGTCGCATGGACTATGTCAAGTGTGCTCATAGATGTTGGTAAGGGAGTACAGGAAAGTGAGATATGAGTATTTAGATAGCGGATTATGGAAGGTGCGATAGTGGATGATGATGCAAAATACAGAAGGATTTATGCAAGGATGGAAGGAAGCTTTATGCAAAAGCATGGACCATAGGATGAGGGAGATATGTAAGATAGTAGTGGAGGGGCGGGGAGATGGAGTTATATGGAAGTGTTGTGGAATGGAAGGGAACCATGACCAACGGTTGCACATACTGTGATAAACATTGAAGCTGATGATGGGAAGGTGGTGTAGGAAGCAATGGAGAGTTTTTCTTGGTGGATGAATGATATAGGCCTTTAGGGACCCACATAGACTTTGCATTGTTTTGATTTTTGTTTGTCATGTGGGATGGAAGGATTTGATACTTTTGGATGGAATTGGAGAAAGTGAATGGTTGAAATTCTTGAGAGGTGGATGCCTCATGTAACTTGAGGGCTTTTTGCTTAGGTACCCAAACCATTTTGTTTTTAGATGGTACCTGTGAAGGTATGGGTTTGGGTGTATGCAGCATTTGTGCAGCTTCTGAGAGAAGTATTTGTTGCTTGGGGACCCACACTTTTTTCAATTTGGCATTGAGGTGTGTGGGTGTATGCAGCTTTTGATATGGATAATTCTTTGATTCTTGGCTTTTATATCCTAGGTCATGAGGACTCTTAGGATTTGTGACTTTATAGGTAGAGGCATCCACATTTTTGTCATTGAATCCTCGTGGGATGGTGGAAGTGAGGTTGGTGAAAGCTCCTTGTTTAGACAATATGTGCATTTGTCTGCCATGATTGGGATATTTAGAGGATTCATAGATGGATGGATAAGGTGTTGGAAGAAGTGGTGGTAGGATGCGTAGAGGGCTATTAGGAGTTGGAAGTAGCGGAGGTAGATTGGATGGTGGAAGGTGTATGGTCACATGCTTTTGACAAATGTAGGATGATGGAGGTGGAATGGCAACATATGTTTTGGGGATACGATAGGGTTTGCGATGGAAAGTGGGAGACTTAGGAGGAGTGGAGGAAGTACCAACATCTTGAGATTGCTCACCTTGGGGTATGTAGCCAAGGCCGTATGAAGGTGGAGGAACATTGACATGGATAGGTTCCAAAATACCTTGTTCATGAAGGCCTAAGCCTTTACCTTGATAGTTCATATTCTGGAGTATGCGGTGGACCATGGGATTATGTATAGGTGCATTAGCAGTGAGTTCCTTATTGGATGAGGAAGATGAGATAGCGGATAATGGTTGTTGGTGTTCTAAGGAAGAACATTCATGCATGAAGGTAGTAAGCCCAAGGATATAAGATGACGGATTTGTAGCTTGGTCAATAATGGATGGTGAAGGATTGTTAGAATCTTGATCATCATTATGCTCTTTAGGATCTAAGTTATTGGGTTGATCATTCGTGTGCACTTGGGAGGCAAGTGTCTCATCAGAGGAAGCGAAAGTTGTTGGATCATGGATGGGATTAGATGGAAGAGGGATAAAAGAAATGGAGGCTTCTTGCTCATGAATGGGTATGGGATCAAGTTGCTCAAGGACATCTTCTTCATAGGGAATATCTTGATCATAGAACAAATAAAGGTTATGGATGGGTTGGAGTTGGGTTTCCATCTCATGTATAGGATCAAGTTGCTCATGGATAGCTTCTTCCTCAAAGATAGTGTCTTGATCATAGAAAAGATAAAGGTTATGCATGGGTTGGAATTAGATTTCCTTCTCTTGTATAGGTGTTGGGAGATGGATAGGATCAATTGGCTCATGGAGAGGTTCGTTATTATGGATATCATCTTGATCATGGAAAAGATACATGTTATGGATAGGTTGCAAGAAAGTGATTTGATCTTGACTTAGACTAGGGATTAATGTTTCCTCATGCTTAGGATTAGACTCTTGACATACCTCTTGGGTTACTGGAATGGAAGTGGATAGCTCTTGGATAGCTTCTTGGTTGACAACATAGGTGTTTGATGGACCTTGACTTTCATTTATGGTAGGAGGTTCTTCAATAAGCTCAAGGGGTTGCGAATGACATGAAGGATTTTTGGTAAGGTCAAGGACTGGAATTTGGGGACATGGTTGACTCTCTACTAGTAGCCCTTGGATCACATCATTGGTAGGTGTATGGATAGGTGAATGAGGGGATTTAGCTTTCTCTCTAGCTTTTCTCCAGTGGTATAAATTTGGAAAAACTCTTTCCCACCACTCATCTGATTCTTTGTGGGTCATCCATTTAGAGTTTGAGGAACTAGATGGTGGTGTTGGTGTAGAACTGGTATGCTTTGGGATATGGGTCTTAGAAGGTGGCGAAGGAAGACAAGTAGATGGGGTGGTATACAATTTCCAATTGAAGGTGGTGCTTGCCTTGTCATGAGCATCATTAAGACGGGAAACAGATGTATGAGTTCGGGGAGAGGCGTAGCTAGTACTGGCACGTTCGGCTTTCAAGATTGCCATTTCTTGTTGTAAGACTTGGATTTGTTGAGAAATTGCTATATACTCTTGGGGCGAGGGACTTGAGTTTATTTGTAATTCCAGATATTGGACTTTTTGAGAAAATGCGTCTAATTGGTTTGTCATCTTGACAGAAACTGGCAGAAGGCTGAAAAAGCCTACTGTTTTGGATACGTAGCTTCAGAGGCACAATTTCAAAAGGTAAATGCACAACAAGTTGAGGTAAATGCACAATTCTAGCAGAGGATAAATGTGCAACTCTGGTTTCTTCAAATGATTTTACAAAGTTTTGGACATGTTTTTCAGTGTTTTTTGGTTTCTTGGTTGCAAGGCAGTCTTTTGATCTGATTTTTCTCAATTATGGCAAGAAGACACAGCAAACACAGATATTTTTATGGTTTTTTTTTTTTTTTCGACTCTATTTTGGATTAAACTGAACAAAAGCAAGCACAAAGATCCTAGGTTAGAAATGGATTACAAGGGATTTTGGCCACTAGAACAAGAGGTGTTTAATGAGGGCAACCGTTCGAGTGGTTACACATGTGGCGGCACTACTCTCCGTTATGGAGTCTCCCAGCCTCAAAGGGTTACGCCTTAGAGGGTTTTGGGGGAGGTTGGCCGTCGGTGTAACACAGCAGCACTCGTTGCAGGAGGTTTTCACCTCAAGCACAATTTATTTTAAGTGGCTTGGAAGGGCTTGGCTTTAGCCTGTTACCACTCAGGGTCGTTCCCACTTGGACAAGCGTGCATCCAAGGGCAGGCCCCTCCTAAAGGTTAAACAAATAGAATGACAAGTCTGGCACTCTAATCACCCAGAAAAGGGTAGAGCATAAGCCTATTGTCATTCGCAAGCACAGAATACACTGATTAATCCACCCTAGTTAAAAGATAAAAACTAAATGGGCTACTCTACTTGTGCACTCACGCGGTTGTTAACTTTGAAGTGGTTAAAAAGATAGCATTGTTCATTACCGTTTGTAAGATAGCAATAATCTAACTATGGAAGATAGCATTATGCAGATATTGCAATGGTTCAATTACTCTCTTCCTAGTTAAGGCTATGTGGAATTTGTATGAACGTTCATTTTACTGTCCTTTTATAAATTGAAGTGTGAGTTTAGTAAATGCAACTAGATGAGTCTAAACTAGTGCCCTAACCTGCAAAACAGATCCAG
Organism: Cunninghamia lanceolata; assembly: GCA_027924645.1. Lineage (NCBI taxonomy): Eukaryota > Viridiplantae > Streptophyta > Pinopsida > Cupressales > Cupressaceae > Cunninghamia > Cunninghamia lanceolata. The sequence goes on along the minus strand of BSBN01000430.1, from coordinate 16,383,992 downwards.
AGTATTCTTACAAAGATGTTAGCATTAGCAAAAATCTTCTAAGAAATCCTAAAATCACTACCTACTACAGAAGCACCATTTCAGAGACTGAATGCGCAGAAACAGTCAACAGAAATTTGCATTTTCTAACCCTAGTTTGTAAAGATTTGGATAAAACCATATGTAGATGATCTCTTAGCTCAAATCTAACCTCACCATGGCGTCCGGGGGGGCATTTCCATAAATTTTGAGTACAAATTTGCCTAGATTTCATGAAAAATAAAGCGTTTGGTGAAGAAAACAATGTTTCTAAAATTCACTGCCAAACAGATGCGCTGCAGAAATGAACATATGCGCTGCAGAAATGAACATATGCACTGTAGAATGAAACAAATGCGCTGAAATAGAGCGTATATGCGCAGAAAGAACATATGCGCCGTAAAATAACATATATGCGCCGTTAAAATGAATAAATGCGCAGTTTTAATGTATGCGCAGCAACAATTTTCAGAAGCGCCGTAACAGTCAACAGATGCGCAGTTATAACAAAAGCGCAGCAATAGTCTATGAAAGCGCAATAACAGTCAACAAATGCGCAGTTTTAACAAAAGCACCGTAACAGTCTGTAAAAGCACAGCAAGAATACACAGATGCGCAGGATTTTCAAAAGTGCCATAACAGTCTTCAAAAGCGCCGTAAAAATGAACAGATGCGCTGAACTAATCTGTGCATGACTCTGCAGGACCTGTACGGAACCTGCCTTCAAAAAAGCTCAAAAATGGTGAAATAAAGGGGCAACGGCCCCACGGTGGGCGCCAAAAATGTGAGGGTAAAATAGTGATCAATCAAATGAATAATAGATGACCCAAACATCAACAGAATAGAGAAACAAAGAAGATTCAAGTAAACAAAGCAATGAACAAACACAGCAAAACCTCTTCCGTTTCGAAACTTCTGTTGTTCGCCTATCACGAATCGTCCTTTCGCAGATGAGATGAGCCCTCAGAGAGTGCAATCTTTTAAAGCTGTTTGAGGAAGTCAATGGTGAACGGCTATGGTGTGATATGCGATGAAGGTGAGCTCCAATGCAACAATGGTGATCTCAAGCTTGTAGATGACAAATGGGTGCCAAAGGCGCGCTGGTGATATTTCTGCAGAGTAACGATGTCAAAAGCCTGGATGATTAGAATGGAGGGATGAAGCTTCATTTATAGACTCGGAGGAATAGGAATCAACGGTTGAGAGGAGATATGAAGATCAACGGCTGAGGATGGTTGAGGAATGTGCAACCAGTGGAAACGTGCCAAGTGTCGCAGCTCCATCATGAAAGGTGGGATGTGACAAGACTGATTGGAGAGTTAACTCCATTGACTGGTCTGTTAACAGAATTGATTGATCAGTTAGAAGAGTGGATTGTGGAACTGACTGGATTGATTGAGGATTTGACTCAACTGACAGGTTAGTTAACAGATTTGATTGATTCGTTAACTGACCTCTGATTGGAGAAGAAATAGGCCATGTGGGTGAGGGAAAATAAGGTAATTAAATATTAAATATATTTAATTACATGTGCAACCTGATGAGGTGGACAAGGTGAGGTGTAAAGGTGATGTGTAAAAGGTGATGTGGAATTTTGAATTTAGAACTTTAGGATAGAGGAATTAGGCTTAATTAAATAATTTATGATTATTTAATTGTGAAGGACAAATAGAAGAATTATAATTAGATAGTGAATTGATTAAATAAATTTGGAATATTTATTTAATTAATAGAAGAATGGAATAAATATTTAGAATATTTATTTAGGATGATTTGTGTCATTTTTAGACGTATACACATCTATAGCCCTGGTAGAGTTACTTAGATGGCCTAAATTTTATCCTTTTGGATTTTTAATATATATATATATATATATTTGCAGATTCATAAGATATCATCATGTAAGCTCAATGTGCAAGGTGTGATCACTTGCTATTTTAGGTTGGGAATTGCAATGGTAGCAAGGGTGACCCTTTGGATTTTTCACTTAAATCTATACTAATGTGTTCAACAAACCCAAGGCTGTTAGGTGAGTCATCGTGAAAATCTCCTTAATCAAGAAAAGGAATCACTAATGAACAAGACATCACAAACCTGATCAGGGGTACTTCTCAGGGTGAGTCACAACCTATGTAAAAATTTGTGCCCATCACTTGAATTCTAACAATTTTATTGGTTTCCTAGGGTGATAAGGTGTATCATCTTGACTAACCAAAACAAGGATCCAACAACAACAAGAAAACAAGCAAACACACAAAACAAAGCTATACAAGCGACTATACAATATGTACATTATAATACAATACCCTAACATGACCTTGTTTAAGATTGAAAGTAATGTTTGAGGAATTATCCATTGACTGGTAATGGAACATCCTCACCTATTAGGGTCTTAAGTATGTAGATGCTATCTCCTAGGATCTCTAAAATTTGAAAAGGACCTATCCAAAGCTTATCAAATTTTCCATGATCACCTTTCTTTTCATGTGCTTTGTCCCATGCTAGGACTAAATCTAAAATCCTGAAAGCTTTTATTCTGGCTCTTTTATCAAACCAATGATTGACAATAGCCTGATGTTTAGCAAATTGATTAATCACTCTATCTCTCTTTTCCTCTAGGTGCATGAGCTGAAGCAATCTAACTTCTTGTTTACTATCTATGCCTAGATACTCTTGTACAAATTGCAATGTGGGGATCTTTAAGTTAACAGGGAGGATAGGATCCACCCCATACACTAGTTGGTAGGGAGAGTTTCCTAATGCCACCTTCATTTTGGTTCAGTCCACCCATAAGGCATATTTCAATAGGGTATTCCATTCCCTTGGATTCCTTTCTATCAGTTTCTTTATAATACTCAATAAGTTTTTATTTGTTGACTCTGCCAAGCCATTCCTTTGGGGTAATAATTTGAAGAGAATTTTAAAATAATTCCATGATCAAAAGCCCAACTGGATAATTTTAGTGATGCAAAAGCAGGTCCATTATCACTTACCAAAGCGTATGGAACTCCATACATGGTCACTATGTTGCTCTCCAAGAATTTGATCACATCCTCTACATGGTGCATGTTTTGTTGCTGACTGCTTCAGTCCACCTGGTGCAATAGTCAGTGATTGTTAAGACATACCTATGGCCTGAAGATGATGGATGATTGATAGGACCTATAAAATCCATGCCCCATTGAGCGACTGGATGCATCTCCATTACTAGCTGGAAGGGTTGGGCAGCATATTTTTCTGTGTTGGCAGTAACCTAACAAGTATGGAAACATTTGATGTGCTTAGTAGTGTCTTTGAAAATAGTAGGCCAATAATATCCTACTCTTAGGATAGCATGTGCAGTAGCTAAGTAAGAACCATGTGCAATTCCAAACTTATCATGTAATTTAGCTAGAACCTTGTCTGCCTCTGGTTTATCTAGACATCTGAGGTATATTCCCTCATAATTTCTCTTGAAAAGGACTCCTCCTTTGATCATGTACTTTTGTGATCTTATTTTTAGAGCTCTCCCTTTTGAAGATTACATCTTTAATGGGCATCTCCTAGTGATTATGATATGCTTGATATCAAAATACCACTCTTTATTCTCTTTAGTATCTACTACATACTACTGACTCACTATGTTGGGGTTAGTCTCAGAAATCATCTGTCTTAAGGCTTGCCCTCTTACCAGTTTCATGGGTGTTATATCCATGTCATATTCTTGGAGAACCATTATCCACTTGGCTCTCTTCTCTCTAGGCTCACTTTGAATTAGGAGCATTTTTACTGCTGCATTTGGTACTATAGCAATTATCTTACTTCTTAGGATGTAGTGTCTAAATTTCTTGACTGCTCTGACTAAAGCAAGTGATTGTCTCTCAACATCCATGTATCTAAGCTCTGCATCTTTGAATGGGAAGCTCATGAAATCTATGGGTTTTTCTTCTTTGGCTTCATTTCTTTGTGTCAGTACTGCTGTACATGTATGTTCTAAAGCAAATGAGTAAATATAGAATTCCCTTGTATAATCTGGGCTGATCAAGATAGGTGCATCTGATATGGCTTTCTTGATGTCTTCAAATTCAGAAGTCCATTCAATCTTAACATCTTTCTTAAGCATTGCATTAAGTGGTCTGACAATCTCTACAAACCCAATGATGAACTTCCTAACAAATTTTATCTTACCAAAGTAGGATTTAAGTTCTTTCTTACTTGCAGGAAGTTACAGCCTCATGATAGATTCTACCCTAGCAGGATCAATGGTGATCCCATTTTCTATTATCAAGTAACCTACTAGTTTACATGTGTTTACTCCAAAAATGCACTTTTTGGATTCAGGGAGATACTGTATTGCCCACATTTCTTAAGCATCCTCCTGAGGTCTTCTATGTGATCACCCCTCTCTTTTGAAAAGATGGTCAAGTCATCTATGTAGATGACTATGTATTTCCCAACTAAGCCTCTGAAAGCTATATCCATTGCACACTAGAAGGTGGCTCCAGTATTTATCAAGCCAAATGGCATGCATCTGTAAGCAAATATACCCCACTTGGTAGTGAATGTTGTCTTTAGTTTGTCTATTTTGTCTACCATGACTTGTTTATATCCTGAAAAACCATCCAGGAATGACATCATTTGGGCTCCATTTACTATTTGTAAGACCTCATCCAATGAAGGTAAAGGATGATTATCCTTCTCAGAAGCTCTATTCAGATTTCTAAAGTCTACACATAAGCGTATATCCCCATTCTTCTTTCTTACAAGGACCAGATTAGCCACCCATGTTGAGTGCCTCACAAGAAATATGATTCTAGCATTGAGAAATTTCTTAACCTCTTTGAAGATGATAGGCTCCAATAAAGCATTGACAGGTCTTTGCTTTTGTCTGAAAGGCTTAGCGTCTGGTTTCAATGGTATAGTGTGAGTGATGATTGAAGTATCATAGGTCTTCAGCTCATCATAGGTCCAGGCAATAACATGTATGTAATCTTTCAATGCTTGGGTTATCCCTGTCTTTTCTTCTTCAATGCAAACTTTACCAATTAGGACATTCTTTACATCTTCATTTTGTCCTATATTGATCATTGAGTATTCTCCTCCATCAGTCTTTGGGAGGTCCTTTTGTTTCATCATATTGTGTAGATCAAAGGCCTTCTCCAGTTCTATCATACCTTTGGGAATCCTATTGCATGGTAGTTCCATGATCTCCTATTCTTCCCATATATGATCTTCTACATTCCTTTCATCTAGGATCTGTGCATCAAACACATCTCTATTTGCTATGAAATCCAAAATATATTGATCATCATCAAATACTTGAAGGTTGGTGAAATTGTCTGGTATGGAAGGCATTGATACCAATTCAACTGAGAATATCTTCAATCCAGAAATGGACAATGGCTCCAATGTGCTAGCAGCTTATGCCAAGGCATCTTCTATGTGATTCTATTCTCTAGGAACATGGGTGATGTTAAATGCATCAAATTCTTCTATCAAGTCCCACGCCCTATGTCTATAGTTAGACAATTTCTTGTAATTGCAAGTGTATATACTTCTCCCTTGCCTTACTACTAATTCTGAGTCTCCATAGACATGCAAAATCCTCACTCTTTTCTTGAGAGAAAATAATAACCCATGAATTAACACTTCATATTCTGTCACACTGTTGGTACATGGGAATTGTAGTCTATATGCTGCCAAATAGGACTTTCCTATTGGATCACTGAGATCTATACCTACCCCAGCTCCTTGCTTTGACTTTGATCCATCAAACCTAAGGATCTGAGGTTTATCTTCTGTTAAAGGCTGATCAGGACCCTCTCTTTTCTTTCTAGCTCTAGCAGCTACACCACCTGATATCCACTTTAGCTTTTCTAGTTCATTCTTTGTCATTTTTAAGGGCTGATGGGAATTTGATACCCTTTTTCTTTCTACACCTGTAGTATCATCACCATCAGTGTCTGGTTGTACTTCAATCTCTCTCTTTTTATCCTTAAGCATATCTCTGCTATCAGATAACTAATTCTTTGAATAAAGCATCTCTTGTTTATTCAATATATGCAGGCATAATGCGCATGTGGTCTCTGAATGTGGTGCTTCATGCAGTCTACACCATCCCTCAATCAAAGCATGATGTGGGGAAATCTCCTGCAACATAAGCCTTTGAATCTGCTTAGATAGAAACTCTTCAAACTTTGTTAAATTACTCCCTTTATCTTCATTAGATATTTCATAATCTGACTTAATCAGACAATCAGTCCCAGGGGTGATGTTATTTTCATCTTTAGAAGTATCCTCATTATACATCAGGATCTCCTTTGAATTGTGAGTGTAACTTTCATCCTGATATGTATATTCTTCTATATCTGCATATGACAAACAAGATTCAGCATCAATATAATTAAATGTATTACTTACCTCAGTTGGAGATAATCCCTTTTCACTACAAGTTTGTTCCAACTCCATCATATCCAAGCAAGCATTACAAGTTTTCTTTGAATATGCTTCATCATGTAACTTGTACTGGCCTTCAATTAAAATATCCTCAGTGGATATGTTCAATGTATGGTAGCATTGTATTTCTTTAGATAGGTGCAATTCAAAGTCTTTGAAGTGACCCAATTCATCATTATCATCTGAACTATAATCAGATTCTATGATCACTTTGTTGTCTTGATGAGCATCTTTATGGATATGTGTATTATACATGAGAACTTCCTCTATCCTGACCATTTGAGATCTGATGGCATAAACCCCTGGTTCGACATCTATGTACAATACCTCATTAGTATTATTATACTCGGTGATCATGTGTTTCATTCGAGGTTCAGCCTCTATCCTAATTTGATTAGGAATCCTCTTCCAAGGTAACCACATATGGATGAAATCGGTAGACATATAGTTGTTAAGTGTCTTAGACCAATCTCTACTGAGCAGCATTCAATAAGTGTCAGGGATATCCACCACTTGGAAGTCAATGTAATATTGAATCCTTAGATCTGATGCTAACTACATGTGGATATGTGTTAACTCTCCTACTACACTTACCACAGTCTTGTCTAGTTGTGTCACCTTCTTGAGGGACTTAGCTGGATGTAACCCTAAGGCATTGCAAATAGATAAAGGCATCACATTGGTAGATGCACTCGAATCTACTAGGCAGTTGTGTAGGTTCTTACCAAAGACCCTCAAGATGAGTAGGAATGGAGGTGACTCAGTCTTATCTCTATAGAGAGTCATATGAGAAGTTTCAACAGCTTGAACAATGGCTGGAACTTTATGTTTGACATTGTTTTCTTTAGCTACATGATCTTTGTTCAAGATCTGACTTGGATTATGGGCATGATTATCTACCTTTTGTATAGGCTCATCTAGGGACCTCATGAAAGCCTTCTTGATGGTTTGGGTTTTAAGCAATTCTGATAGTGACAAGCTAATTTTAACCCTCTTCATCTCCTCTGCTAAATATGTGAGTAATTTGTCAGATTTAGGAGATTGATTGCTAGGTTTTAACACTGTATTCTGAGGTGCAAAATACTGAGTACTAACCTTGGGAAGACTAGGATTATTACTTTCTTTTGGATCTGGGGGAGTGTTGAATTTATTAGGAGGTAAGGATGTAGCCAAGGGAAGAGGAGGTTTGTTAGGATTACTCCTGAGGTTGTAATTGTGTCTACCCTGATATTGTTACTGATAAGCATGAATTTCCTCATGTTCTACTGCTGGTTCATTTTCATCCTCAAAAGGAAACACATAATTTGTTTCAAATGCCAAGGTGGACTCTTCACATGCTAATGTGTAGTTCTCATGAGTTGAGGCTGCTTCGTGATGAGGTTGATTTACAAATCTCTCTAGTATAAGGGCATAATCATATCCACAAGGAACAATCTCATTTCCTTCAATGAAAGGAGGGTCACCTATGGTGTTGGACACTTCAACCTGAAAGATAGTAGTGGCTATTTTGAATTGAGGACAATCTAGGTCAACATGTGCATTGGTGTTGTATATTCTACACCAATTTGTAAGTGCTACCTCTACCAGATTAACCCTAGTAGTCTATTTTGGTTCACTAGGAGGCTAATTATCTAAGGGTGATGGCAAAGAACCATTGTTTGGCCTAGTATTCCATACTCTAGGCTGCCTAGGTGCATTATTGTTATTGCCATTGTTATTGTTATAGTTCCTATCATTATTGTATCCCCTGTCAAGATATCCAGATCTATCTTTGTTATTTGCATATCCTCAGTTCTGGTTTGACTAGGAATAAAAGTTCTGACCTCTCAATTGTGTAATTTCTATTGTCAATTTTCTCAATTGTGTTGATATCTCCTTAATGTCTTCTTTCTCTTCCTAAACTTTAGCCACTACATTTTCTTGTTGAGGTTTAAAGAAAGAAGAACTATTGCTATTGTTGTATCCTACATCCTGAGATGTTTGAGCATGTCTTGGATACTATATGACCTGACCATTCCCATTTGGAGGGGGCATGATACTAAGTAGGGGTACTTGTAATGGACCAAGCATTGTAACAGGAGGCATCATGACTCCATTGGTTTGTTGCTGAGCAGGGTATGCAAGATATGTAGGATATGCTATGTTAGGTGTTTTAGTAGGAATCAACTGTTGATTAACTTTTATTACTTCTTCATAAGCTCTTGTTAGAGTTGTGACACATGATGAGTTCTCCTTATGAACATAGAGGTCAAGGGATCCAAATCTAAGTAATATATCAGTCTAGCTGTCTCATCTGCTACATTATACGGAGCTACTAATTTAGAGTACATTTTCTAGAATCTAGCATTGAAGTTTGAAATAGGTTCCCCTTCTGATCTTTTAATTGTGGCAAAAAGATGATAAGTCATTAAAGGATCTATAGGTATTTTAAACCTATCCTTAAAGGCTTTCTCCAAGGCATCCCATGAATTAATTAAGGCTTGAGCTAGGCTAATGTGCCAATTGTATGCTTCCTCTCCCAAGGAGTATGGAAATAATTTGCATACCACGTCCTAATGTTCAATCCTTGCTCTAAAGCAAGCTTCCTTATATGTCTAAATATGATCATCTGCATCCTAATATGGATGATATTTAGGGCAAATTTTATCAGGATTCTTAGGCAAAGGATGATATGTAGTAAATGTCAAGGGTGAATCAACAGCAAAGAATGACATTGTGACTAGTGCTTGATACACTTGAGGTGTAATTGGTGATCTTGGAGGTGTCTGAAGTACAAATGGAGATACTGGAGGTGTTATAGTATGTCTTGATGAAGATTTTGATGCACCTGAGTCAGGAGTATGATGAATGTTTATGGTACGGGGTCTAACTCCATGAATAGGCAATTCTTCCAAGAGTCCAATGGATCTGGACTTGGTATTAGGCCTGTGAGCCAGGATTCTGATAGCTTACAACAGAAAATAGATATTTGACTAAATCTTTACAAAGATCAAAAGAGACGATCTTCCAGAGTGGATATTTATGGTCAAGACTCTGTAACAACTAGATATTTATGCAATATTTGCACCAAAAATGTAAATATGAGCAAAGATTGAACTTCAGGTGCAGATATCAAAGTATTTAGTCATGCAGGTAGGTTATTATAGAATACTTGTAGGACAACTTAAACAATAACTCAATATTCCAAGATTTCAAGCAATTGACTACAAAGATTAAAGTATTTATGCATAATACTAAAATATTTATGATCAACAGCCTTGAAACAACATGAAACAAGCAAATCTTTGCACAAACATTCAAAGCATAAACAATTCTAGTGAGCTTTGAGAAGATTACCTTGTGTAGATGCAGGAATTAAGCGTATGTGACCAATTCACTTAGTAGAAGAGAGAAAGGCCCTCCTTCTAGCGCCAATTTATGTTGGTCATGATGTTAGCCATAAACAAACATAGATAAAGAATTTCAAATCAAACCTTTATCATCTTGAAAGATACAATGAATTTGGAAAATTCATGATCCCAAGTCTCCATGGATTAGTTCATAATCTACTGATATCACTCAGTGGTTTGATGTGCCATGCTATTTTCTCATTCAAGGGGTCTTACTTTTCTATTACTAAGAACTGATGTCTGAACATTCAATTTTATACCTACATTTTGTTAATCTTGAACAAACAAGGTTAATCCCACTGTACTCTATAGATGATGAAGATATTTTATAAGTTTGATCAATTCTTCTGATCATCAACTATAATTGATTATTTTCACTCCTGCACTATAAATTTGTTCAAATAATGTGCCTACAAGCATATATTTGCATGATCATCATTGAGATGTATATGTATTTTCATGACATTTTCAATTATACATGCAGATTAGTTCAAATATGCTATTAATGTTCAGTTTCCTCTGGGATATCAGCATATTTATGTATTTTTGCTTAAGATTGTTTGTGTATTTGCAATTATGATGATGATGATGATTCAATGAAATTTAAGAAAATGAACTTAAACATTCTAAATTTAATGAAATTAAATGAGTCTTTGACAATTGACCCATATACACCATTTACTATTTCACAAAACAGAGATAAAATCAAACCATGCGTTGCCAGGCCATTCCACAACTTCACACAGTTGATGCTAATCTTCCAAGGTAAAGAATGACAACAATATCCACCAGTTGATACTCAGTCCAAGTGACGCAACACATCACAGTGGAATATCTAGATGACATTCACAAAGATTACTTAGAATTTACAATTGTATGTAATCCGATCTCTATTTCATTAGTATTCAAAAGAATTCATATTTACAATTTGTCTTGAGAAAGTACCATGACATTCAACAATCCTATCTCAATTAAGTCTCGAATGATCTTACAATGTGCACTCCATCTCCTTTTATAGGACAAATAGAGGAGGTGGTTACAAAAGATCCAATGATCAAGATTTAACCATCAAAATCAACGGTCCATATCATCCTTGACTTGGTCAACAAATTTCAAAGTGGCACAAGTTGCTAGCTAGAAACCATCTAGTGCTACTTGATCATTATCTTTGTTGTATCATGCATATGACCTTGTCATCATGCATCCTTATTTATTCTTCATCTTCTTCTTCATCAGATGGGTCATCCTCTATATTAGTGCTAATGATCCCCTTGATGGGTCCATATGCTTGTATTGTCTTTTCAATCTCTCCCCCATCTTGGACCTTGGCATTTATTATAGCATGCTCCTAGGAATGAAATTGTGTCTACAATGCAGACCATTTGTTCTTTCTGCTATTTAGCATTTCATTATATGCTTCTGTAGATTAGAAATGCAAACAAGGTAGAAATACTAAACAAAATGCAATAAACACAAGAAGTTATACCTCACATGCAAATCTAATCCCATCAAGGGAGGAAGGAGCCTTTGCACCCAAAACAATCTCCTAGACAAAGATAATCCCTAGACAATAGATTGAATGTGAAATGCTACTATAAGTTGCAACTTACTATTCTAGCTCAAGAGTGATTTTGACATGGTAATTTTGCATAAACTTGGATGATGAAAATGGCTTGGGAGAGGTTCTATTTATAGACTTTTGGAAGGGATTTTGATCCAATGGTGGAGATTGATTCGGAAGATCAATGGTGGAGGATAAAAGTGATGTGGAGGGCCTAGATTGAATCTTGAATGAATGGAGGGCTAGGAATAAAAGTGATTCTTTTATTTATTTTGGGAAAAGGGGTTATTTAATGAGCATGGGGGTGAAAAATTATTTTGGAATAAAAGATTCATATGGGGGAATGTAAATGAATTAAAAATTCATTTGGGGAAGAGAGGAAATAAATGAATATGGGGTTGTAAGGAGAAATAAATGTGATGTGGGATGTTTTTTAAATAAAAAATTGACTTATGTGGATTTAATTCAATTTTTTATTTGGAGGATGTGGGGAAGAGTGTTAAACAAGGTTTGACCACCCAAATGAAGGGGTTAGGATTAATTAAACAGAGGTTTTATTTAATTAATCCTAGGGCTATGATGAGGTAGGCTAGGGTAGGCAATTAAATAATAGCTATTTAATTGTCTAGGGTAGGGATAGGTTAATTATAGGCTGAATTAATTAGTTAACATGGTTTTAACTAATTAATTGGATTTAGTGAAAAAAGGGAAAATTGATTTAATAAATATTGCATATTTATTAAATTAATTGGCTAAGGTTTGGACTATTGAATTAATGAAATTAATTCAATTTTAGGGATAATATGATGTGAATTTGGGGAATGAAAGGGGTAATTAATTAAATAAAAATTTAATTAATTGTTTAGAAGGGAAATTGGTGTGTTTAGGGTTGTCGGGAGTCAATTTGATGATAGAAGATATTTTTAGGTGTCTACATTTGCCCCTCTTTGACGTGGCATCAAGACCTAGGAGGGAAGTGGTGTCAGGTCAAAGAAAAATATGCCCCAGCTGCCGGGAAGGTATGAGATGGATAAGGGATGCCCCCTTGAGAGGGCGGCGGGAAAATAAAAAATTTCTAAGCGAGTTCCTGAAAAGGATGCAATGGGAGTGAAAATCGGATAGGGGATGGGAAAAGAGGATGACGGGAAGAAAAACAGAGAAAAAAGGCTGAGATCTGCACCCTGGAGGAAAAAAGAGGCGGTGGAAGAATGACATGGCCCACTATATTAGGCAAAGTGGGCCCTTAGAGTGCCACATTTGCACCTTTTGACTTTGGAGAAGAAAGAGCAAAGGAGAGATGGTTGACCGTAACCACCAGTTTCCGCGTCTTCGACACATTTCAGAGCGCTTCCGAGAGTTTGGCGAAGCACCAAGGGCAGGACCTCTGGTAGGGTCTAACCCTGACTTTGTAATTTTTTTCATTTTACGTGCTTTTTTTGGGGTTTGCGATATGTGATTGGAGCACGTGGTGCCAATGGCAAGGTGGATTAGCGCCATCCTCTGGATTGGTGCTATCCGCCAAGGTAGGGTCAGGGCAGTTTGTCACCATTTGGTAGGTATTTTGGCGCTATCGTCTGGATTAGTGCGATTTGTACAAGAAATAGGATCCTGGTGTTTTGGTGCCAAATTGGGGTTAAAGTGGCGCTATGCTATGGAATAGCGCCATCCTTAGTAACAATGCCATTTTTAATTTTAGCGCGATTTATGGGATTAGCGCAATTGGGTAAATTGGCGCCATTAGGTTAATCAACGCCATTGGTTTAATTAACGCCAAAAGGTGGAGTGACGCCATTGGGAAAAATGGCGCGATGTATAGCGCACAGTAGCGCTATTTTGTGGATTGGCACAAAGGGGTATGCGTAGTGGCGCTATTTTCTGTATTAGCACGATTTAGAGGAAATTGTAGCACCATTGTAAAAATGGCACAAGGGGTTGTCTGTTTTCATGCCACATGATGCTGGCTTTTTAGACATTTAGAAGAAAAAGGTTGGTTTAGAAACAGATAGGTTAACATCTAACTATAATGTTGTGTATGCAAGAGACATAGTGATTTATATTGCAGTCACAAAAGTGATGAGTTCCCTCTGTGATGGCCCTATTTGATGGTTTTGATGATGCTACGTAGGCATGGTTGGCGAGATTGGGGCTTCTAACGGTGTCGTCGATGCCAGTTCTATGAGCTCATAGAGCTCTGATGACAGCGATTGTGGGCGGTATCGCTCTGAGACCTGCAATTTTCTGTTGCAACTGGTGAGCTGACCATTACACTTGAGGATGTCTATCACATCCTCAAGCTACCTATTCGAGGTCGGCAGGTTCGATATGACATGAGGATGGGGTGGAATGCCCTGATCAGAGTGTTTGGAGCAGACCACATTGTGCTCTCTGCGGACGGGAGAGAGATGGACTATGAGGGGACACTGGCTACGGGTGCAGATCCCTTTGCCTTATTCCTATGTGCTTTGATTGGAGGGGTTGTGATACCTAACAGGTGAGGCAAGGGTTTTTCGGTTAGCTGGGGTGGGATGATAGAGAGGATGGTGGGGCATGAGACTATCTATGCCTGGGGACCAGCGATGTTGGGGCAATTATACCATGAGATGCATACAGTCGCCTACCTGCATGATAGAGCATTGTCAGTCAGAGTCACTCTACTTCATGTATGGATTTGGGAGCACATACCAATTACCAGGCTGACATGTGGGTATTATCGGCGGCCATTTGATGCTTTTATGTTTTTATATCAGGATGCAGAGTACACGTATACTGGGCAGGTGCGGCATTGGAGGAGGATGCTAGATGATGTGATTAGTGTGACCCTGTGACCATATATCGGTGTAGAGCTATGGCCAGATGATGATATTCATCTCCCTTTTACATTTCAGCAGCGGTACCTTATGGGTCGAGGAGGCCATACCACAGATATGTATCTACCCTCACGGGTCATGCGACAATTTGGTTTGGTACAGGACACTCCACAGCAGATGGTGATATTCGCGCAGACACCTCGAGATGCAGCCTATTGGCCTACAACCATACAACCACAGGCTACCCTAGCTGATTTTGTAGCTCTACAGCCAGTACAATGGGATTGGAGGAGCACAGTGAGGGATGCAGGGACTACGGCTACATATGATATTTGGTGGCATATGCATCGGCCCACTCAGTTGACAGATCTAGCAGAGGAGGTTGCAGATTCAGGGGGGATGATTAAGATGGTGATGGAGATGACTCAGATGGAGATGTCCCCTTGGCGGAGGGGGAGGAGATCATTAAGGACTATCTTGTGGAGGTTGGAGATGATGGTGAGGAGAGGGTGATTGGTAGGGATGGCCAGCCGATAGATTTGCTGGCGACGGTGGCAACAGGACAGGGACAGGTGGGGCTGTTGAGCAGGTGTAGGTTGGAGCAGGGCGACAGCCTAAAGGACCTTGGTGGCGTAGGGGACATTCAAGGGTGGATAGGGGAGATCTACCTCCACCATAGGTAGCGCAATAGCCGGCTAGTAGGGGAGGGCAGTAGGCAGTAGGGCAACAAGCAGGTTCCTCAGGGACAGCTGGAGAGGCTGAGGTAGGGAGGCTTACACCTCGTCGATGGCGACGAGATGAGGAGGAGGAGATGGAGACCCTGAGAGCATAGGTGGCGAGCCTACAGGAGGTATTGGAGAGCCACGAGGCACAGTTGGAGCAGTTGCGGGCCACAGTAGGTTTGTTGGATGGATCAGATGGACAGGTGGCTGCGCTACAGGCATAGCTAGCATAGGCATAGGGTGACATAGTCACATTGATAGGGGAGCGAGATGCAACACCTGTCGGGGCTCAGGGTGACATAGTCATGTTGACAGGGGAGTGAGATACAGCACTCGCCAGGGCTCAGCAGGCAAAGGCTACAGTAGGTAGTCTATAGGTGTCAGGGGCTGGACTAGCCCTAGTTTTGACATTGATGCAGACACTGTTATCCCAGGCTTAGGTTCAGATGTCTCAAGTACAGGGAGAGTTGACAGAGACCAGGGGGCGGATGGAGTATTATCGGGGGCTGTACTATGCAGCCATGCTAGCAGAGCAGCAAGCACCAAGCTATAGCCAAGTCAGTGGGTCGAGGGCATCGAGATCACATAGATCGAGATCTATTCAGTCTGTTTAGTAGACGATGCCTCCTCCCTCACACGTGCCCCAGCAGGTTCCACAGGTGCAGGCACAGGTACATCCATAGCTGCCGACAGGATCACAGCCTCAGCCAGGATCAGAGTCTCCTACTCCCTCGAAGAGAGGATCCTCTATGTGATAGTTATATCATGTTAGCCCTTAGAGGCATTGTATCAGGACACTATATTTTTTGCGATGATTTATAGATATGATATGATGTTTTTTTATGGTTTATGATACTTATGATTTATGATGCTCTATTATGATGATGCCTATGTGATGGATGCAATATTTCTTGATGGATTTTATATGCTGTAGATGTGTTATGTTTATGCAATTATGTATTTGATTTTATGGATGCATTTATGATGGATTTATTGTGATATATGCATGGTGTTTGTGATTTTATGGACTATATGATGTATAATGCAAATGAATGTTCAGACTAATAAACATTTATTATGGATGCAACAATGTGATGTGATGATGATTGTGATGATGTAATGTAACTAAATGGTTATGTGATGCAATGTGATGTATAATGTGCAACTAAATGATTCTAAAATGAACCTAATGATTATGCAAATTATCAACTGTTAATGTTGAACCTAATGAAATGATATGTAATTTAACTTAAATGATTTAGAATGAACCTAAGTGATATGTAATTTAGATGGCTAAAATGAACCTAAATGAAATGTAATTTAAGTGATTAAAATGATTCTAAATGATATGCATTTAAGATGGTTAAAATGAATCTAAATGATATGCAATTAAGATGGCTAAAATGCACCTAAATGATATGTAATTTAAATGGATAAAATGACCCTAAAATGATATGCAATTTAAATGGATAAAATGAATCTAAATGATGTGCAATTTAGATGGCTAAAATGACCCTAAAATGATATGCAATTTAAATGGATAAAAATGAATCTAAATGAAATGCAATTTAAGATGGCTAAAATGCACCTAAATGATATGTAATTTAAATGGATAAAATGACCCTAAAATGATATGCAATTTAAATGGATAAAAATGAATCTAAATGATATGAAACTAAATGATCATGACACGTAGCTAAATTATATGCTAGATGCAGTGTAGGTGATAGGTGGTATGCAAACTAGGTGATAGGTGAGATAATCCAGTCTTGATACACATGATATTCTTTGTTTGACCCTAAGTGGTGAGACTGTGGGAAAGGGGACTAGGTGGGGAGATGATAGGGGTGCATGGATGGGGTATGGATAGGATTGGGAGTGTCTACAGGATGGGGTTGGGGAGACAAGAAGATTTGTTAGGTCCTAAGACACCACATCATTGGGGGGGGGGGTTGGGTGAAGTGGGAGAGTTGGGTTAGTAAAGGGATTGGATGAGTTAGTGGGGGGGAAATTGATTATCAAATATAGGCCGAAATGAGTGATTGGGATGATGATTTTGAGCTAGTAACAGTAGTTGCAAAAAGATTAATTTGAGAGAATTTCTTAGTTTACTGTAGCAATGTAGGATACAGTTCACAAAGGTATGAAATGACCTAGGTGATGATGTATATCCTATGATTGCATGGACTAGACCCACAAGCAATAGGTTGATTTCATGCGTGCCCAAGGTAGTATAATCTTGCCTAGCCTAGGAAGGGGACTCATAGCGATGAGTGCGAGTAATGCATATAAGGTTTTGATGCCTATATATGCAAATGGGACACCTCATGCTAGAACCGACCCAGGCTTCAAGAAATGAATACTATTCCTGAAGTAATGAAACCAACCCACAAGCACAACATACAGAAACAATGATCATGTCTACTCTAGGTGTTGTCTGTCACTTACCATGATATAATGAGATCAAGGTAGCTTTGGAGATGACTTAGAGCGAGACAAAAAGATAAAAATCGATAATCAAAAAGACCAATGAAAAGATACAAATAACTTTTGTGTGCTCTTGCCAAGAGACGTGATGATAGAATGATAGATTTTTGTCCATTGTAGGAAAGATATATCCTAGGACGTAGATCCGTTGGTGTTGATTGGAGAATTTTTGGAAGATGGGCAAAAGAATAGTCTGGCCATGTGTAGGATTATGGTTGGTATGTTGATTGATGATTTTTGTGTTGGGGGACCTGTTTGGAGTGTAGACATAGCATGTGTTTCATTTATGAGATCCAGAAAGCTTAGTGAATGGGGACCATCCAAATGAGTTGGATGGGTGCATCTTATATACCTGAGTACTGGAAACATCCTTCGTATTCCAGACTACCTACATACCCTGTGTCCACAGGATCAAGGTACTTTTAAGATGCAGGCGAAATGAATATGTAGTTCTGGCAAGACTTGATGATGTGGGAATGTTTTGGGATGGGTGAAGATTGATGTGTGTTTGATGATTGCAATGAGATGTGTTGTTTTTTGGATTTTATGTATTTTCTATTATTTTTTGGATTTTTTTATGATTTTTTTTATTTTTTTGGATTTTTTATGATTTTGTATGTACAAAGGGAGCTTACAAGGATCCTCGTTCCATGAGTTGGCCTTGGGATGGGATAGGATGGGTTGGGTGATAGGACTTGATGTTTCAGAATTCCAAGCCATGGGATGGATGAGATATGGAGTGATGTGACAGAAAGAGGACTTATTAGATGGTAGAACCGGCCACTACGCATGGCACCTAAAATAGGTTTTCACCATGGTACTTATCTAAGGTGTCACCGAAGTGATTTTCACCATTGGAAGTTTTTATTGCACTCGGGTTTTTCTTGATTTTCTGATTTTTTGGTGTTTTTGATTTTTTTATTTTTTTGAATTTTTTGACTTGGGGTACCAGATGGGTTATGCATAAAATTTCTTCAGATGCAGAATGTTCATCGGCTCATCTAGAGGCTGCCCCTCAGGTGTTGCAAGCTGATAAGCTCCCAATCCATAGTCAGCTGTGATGACATACGGTCCGAGCCAATTGGGTTCAAAGTTTCCTTGTTTAGGATGCTCTTGCAAATTCTTCTGATTTTCCATTAGGACAAGGTCACCTACCTCAAATTTTCTATTTCTGATCCGTTTGTTGTAGCTTCTTCTGAGGTAGTTTTGCTATGCCTATAGGTGATTCAACGCATTCAGGCATTTCTCATCAAGTAGTTTGAGTTGATGCAACCTTGCGATGCAGTAGTCCTCATCAGAGATAATGTTTTGCAAGGACACTCAGAGAGATGGGAGCTCAACCTCTATAGGTAAAATGGCTTCAGTTTTGAATACTAGTGAGAATGGAGTGGCTCTTGTTGGAGTGTGGATGCTTGTGCAGTAGGCCCAAAGGGCGGGGTTGAGTTGGAGGTGCCAGTCACGGCCAGCTTCATTAACTGTCTTCTTGAGAATGCGGAGGATGGTTTTATTAGAAGCCTCTGCTTGGCCGTTTCCTTGAGGGTAATACGGTGTGGAGAAATGGTGTTTGATGTCAAATTTTTTGCATAGGGTGCGAACTTCTTGGTTCTTGAAGGGCTTTCCATTATCGGTGATGATGGAATGGGGGATACCATATTAGCAGATGATATAGTGGAGGATGAATTTTGAGATTTGGATGCCAGTGGTGAAGGTAAGTGGTATTGCTTCCACCCACTTGGTGAAGTATTCAGTAGTAGTAATAATGAACTTATGGCCATTGGAGGATGGAGGATATATTTTTCCTATGAGGTCGAGTCCCCATTGTGAGAAAGGCCACGGCGTTGTGATAGGTTGTAGCTCTTGTGCTAGTGCGTGGATGAGATCGCCATGTTGTTGATGTGGGAGGCATTTCTTGATAAACTGGTAGGAGTCTTTGTCCATTGTTGGCCAATAACATCCGGTCCTGAGGATCTTTTTAGACAACGCGGGTCCACTTGAGTGTGCCCCACAGATACCTGCGTGTACCTCTTCCAAGGCGACCTCAGCTTCCTTAGAGTCTAAACATCGTAGAAGCGTGCCATCAAGACTCCTTTTGTATAATGTATCGCCTACAAGGATGAATCGGGAGGCTCGACAGATGAATGATTTTCTTTGTGAGGTGGACATATTAGGGGGGAGGATGTTGTCATGGAGGTATAAGTATGTTTCTTGGTACCACAGAGACAGGGGACCAATGACTTCACATACTAGTTCTGATTGAGGAACATCATATGTGGGGATGGGGAGTTCTTCGATCAAGAACTCACATCTCTTGTTGTCTTTCTTCATGTCTACCAGAGATCCTATGGTTGCCATGGCATCTGCTGCTTTGTTGTTGAGCCTTTGGATTTGCTCGAAGTGGATATCGTCGAAGTAATCTTTGAAATCATCGACCATCTTCTTATAGGGAAGGAGCTTATCATCCTCGATTTTGTATTCATTATTGACCTACCTAATGACCAGTTGAGAGTCACCATACACAGTTAGCTTCAGTAGAAATGAGTGGAGTACCAACCCCTTCCCCAGAAGGGAATTGCATAATTTCAGAATGGCCAACGACTTCCTTTATGATCGTTTCAAGATGCTGAAGGCCAAGTTGCTACTTACTTCTCCAGGTTTATGGTCAGAAACCCCCTTCTTCCACTTCAGTGCAGAAGCAGAACAGGTTGATCCAGACATTGGTCATGTTCTCACCAACTGGTGTGGAGATTTCAGTTTACCACTTCAATTCAATAATCCAACGATTGGTAAGCCTGAAGAATGGTTGAATTTCGAAGAAGGAAAAGATCTCATCCGAGATATGTTTGCAGGACCATATCCCCCAGCGGAGAATTTGAATTTTGGTAATACAACAGCTTATACAGGTTGTATTTTCCGCCTTACATTTAATTCAGGAGAAGATAGTGTATTGAATAGATACATAGCTCAGCATTATGGACCTTGTGGCCCCGAGTCAGTTTTTGAGCATTGGACCTTGAAAAATAGAATAAGATATTTTTATGCTCACCAAGTACCGATTTGGATCCATGTGAAAACATACAGGATGAACGAGGCTACCCCTCTCTCAATGACTCATGGCATCTACGGTCCCTACAAGCTCAAAGTAATGAGCATCATCTGGAAGGAAGGTTCGCCTCAGCTGATGACAGGTTGTATCCCACATGCTTCAACACAAACCTGTTACAACTGTGAAGACCATTCAGAGGACGACCCAAGGGTTCCTCCACCACCACCACAACAGACGTGTCATCATCCCGGGAAAGCTTTTTGTGGAATCTGTGCATGGGGACGACAAGATGATGATGACTCCAATAGTACTGGGTCCTAGGCTACTAAGTGGGCATGTCACTTAGCGTGGAATCTTATCTCCGCGTGACTAACGATAAGGCATGGACCTCACCACGTTTTAAAGGGGTTACCTTTCCACCTCATTGAAAGGCTAAGTTATTCCTCTTAGTTGTAAAAGGAATCGTCCGTCTGTGTCGGTCAGTCCGACCTTATCTTGTTCACAAGCAATTGGGTCCCACCTTTTGGGATGCTTTACGGATAAGGTTTGCTTCGTGTCATCTTCTTGTGGACGGATCTGAAATGAATTATGGTGTTGGGGTTAAAAGATTTGCCCCCGCTTCCCTATAAAAGGGTGCCAGGGCCGCCTGCATTCATCATCGGTTCATTGGCAGAAAGAGTTCTTGAGAAGAGTTGTCTGTGTCTTAAGTTAGAAGTTTGTAAGAGTCTTTTCAGAAGTCAGTTTGAAAAGTCCTGTAATAACAAGCTGATTGTATACAGCTTTACTCTGTAAGTTTGTTTCTAGTAATATGAATATAATAGCGCACATTGTGAAAGATGAACATTTCAGTTAGCTTCCTGCATGTGCTTACCGCAAATAGTTCTACAATACATATTCGAGCTAGATATACTGTCGGTATGAATGTTTGTCTATTGCAGCTTAGATTTGGTATCAGAGCCTCAGGAAACGATATTGCTGTATGCTGTTTACGTTGTTGTCTAACGTTAACTCCTCTTTTCCCTCAATATCTGTAAAGCTCCCTTACAGCCTCCCTGTATGGTCTCAGGACAACCTTAATAGTTGTAAGTCCCGTTTCGTAAGACCCGTTCAACGCCGTGTGAAGGCTTCAGGGCAATCAGGGCAGTAATTGTTCCTTTCGAGCACAGGTTCGAGCGAGGTTAGAGCGCAGATGGCTTCCCCTTCTACTTCTTCAGCGAAGGACAACAGCCGTTCCGATATGACAGCGGAGCGTAACTCAGAGGTTAGGTTCACTAATTTCTTTGCAAACAATGAGACTTGTTTTAGTGAGGAATCCATAGTTAAGAATTGTTTAGATGATATGGATAAATATGCTGTAGCTCCTGTAGATGAGAAACCCTTTAAAGTTCCAAAAATCCCTGCTCATGAAATCTACAAGGACGTACCTAAAGGTCTAGTAGATATGTTTAATAATAAATCAATAGGTTTAAGAGATTGGTTTGGATATAGAGCTTCTCAGAACTGTCATGTAGCTGAACTGTCACATGTTGTCCAAGGAGGCAACGAAGGAAAATTAAATATATTCACTGATGAGCTAGTCAAGAAGTTTAGACGGAAAGCTCAAGAAAGTAAGAAGAATCCCCAATTCATGCATCTGTCATATATTAGGATAGGTATCTGTGGTCATTACAGAAAAGGTTTACCTATCATAGCCATGATGATGCTTAAGGATGCTAGATTCTATAAATTGTCCCATTCCTTACTTGGCGCAGGTTGCGACTCTATGGCTAAAGGTCCCTTCTTTGTTGACTGTCTCTTAGACTACTCTGTCAGTCTTTTAGATGGAAATCTTAGGGATGTATTAGAGTATAAGTTTAAAACCATGAATTTGTTTATGAAGGCAGACTCAGTTGACCGTTCGTTAGCCTTCCTAGTTCACTATAGATTGTATGATAAGGTTATCCCTTTAATGGTGAACCCAAGAAGTCCAAATGAAAAGGGCTTAGAAGGATTGTCAACTGTATGGAGTTCCTCAAGTTCCACCGCCAAGTTAACAGCACCAAAGGTGGTAAAGCATAAAGATATTATGATGCCTAAAGAATGGGTTATGGAATTATGGGAACAGGATAATATCAGTGAAAAAGAGATTGCAAGAAATCCACAACTTCAGGGTCTTACCCTAGAAGAAATAGATGATCAGGCGGTCATTAAGTTTGGTGCCTCAGATATGCGGTCTGCAAGACCTGCCAATAGGACTACCAGTTTTCCTGCCAGTTCAATGAAGTCTAAAGATATGGTATCTGATGTTCCTTTCTTTTATAATGAGCCACAATCATCTGTGCCATCCACACCAAGTGTGTTACCAAGAGCTTCCAGTTTGAGATTACAACCCTCTCAAGGGTATGAGAATTTGTTCCGAATACCATCTGTGTCAGGACAACCCTCTTTCCAGAATAGATTTAGAAAACCCTCATGCAGTCATTCCAAATATTCTATTTTGCAAAATGGCTTATACCAATGTGAAGATTGTTCATTTGTCTTCCCGCCTACTGAAGCCAAACTAAGAATGATGACTACTAGGGAAATGTTTTCTGATTTTGAGGTTGCTCTTCCGGATGCCCCAATATCAGTTGTAGATTCCCAGATAATTACCAACCCTGGAGGTGCAAATACCATTCCAGGCCGTATACCACCTTTCCATGATTTTCTCATGTTTGATACTTCAGGAAAGTTTAAAGTGCCATGTTGGCCCCTTCATGTTTTGCCGTTAGGTAATAATGCCCCTTCTCAAAGTTATTTGCTTAACTGGGGAAATCTCTGTCACCGTAAAAATCAGCTGTTTCAAGAAGATCAGAAGATTAGATTAGATCTTGAATTTGTCAAGCATGAACAGCACTTTCAGAGTATTCATTCTAATGATCACACCATTATTGCTGAGCTTCAAAAGCTTGAGCAAAGGATCAATCAACAGTGGGTAGATACTGTTGGCAAAGGTTTGAATGAATTGAAAGAACTCTATCAGGAATTTGTTGTTAAAACAGAAATCAGAAAAATAGAGTTAGATGCAGAAATGGCAAGACAGAGAGATTTAGTTCTTAAATTCCAGCAAGAAATGAAGGCAGATTTTGATGCAGTTAATGCTCAGATGGGAACTACAAATGTCCAGATAAGACATTCTGGACAAAGGTTACAAGAAATTACTGAGGAGATTTCTTTTCTTACAACTTCTCAGTTAAAGTTTGCTGATAATTTAAAAGAAGAGTCGCAGGAGACTCGTCAGGCAGTAGCTTCCGAGGCCAATAATTTGCACATTTCTCTTAATCGAATTAGGGCCCAAACTCATAAACCTCTTCCATTTAAGAGTTTCCCTAATAGTGCAAGTACCTATCTAGCAGCCCAGTATAGTGGTGGTAAAAGATTGCAAGTTAATATCCCTCCTTCCAATGAACCACTACGTTATGATCCTGCTAGCGGTCAAGTTTTACCCACACAGCCCCTTCCTACTCAAGCTGAAAATCCTCCTGTTGCTTCCACAACCGTTTCAGCTGCTCCTGTTCAGGGTACTGTGTTGATGGCCCGGGGGAATGGTCAATATCCCTTACCAGGAAGTGATCCATTTAAAAATATTCAAACTTTCAAAGCCGACACTCCTCCCATGGTAAATTTTGATAAATTTGAGGAGATAGAAAATGCTAGAGGTGTCGATGCAATGAGAGCATGGATCACTAATTATATCTCAACTAACCCCAATGCTGATGAAAAAGAAGTAATAAAGCAAGCATTGAATTCCATGACTGGAATGGCAAGGGTGGTTTGGGATAGGTTAGATAATGAGTTTATTGAAACTCTACTAGATAGTGGCACAGATCAAGTCTGTGCTCAATTAGCAAGAATGTTTGTAGGAAAGCGTGATGTTATGGAACAGCTTTCTTACCAGAAATTCATGAAAGGTAAATGTAAAGATCTGAGGAATTTCAAGGAGTATTGTAAAAAACAATACGAACATTTTTACTTCTCAGGTAAAGAACAAGATCATGAATTTATGTACACTACTTTTCTCAAAAGTTTCAGTGGTCCCATTGGTCCTTATTACCATCGCAAGGTTTTAGAGAATCTCTTGCATGATAAGGCTGATATGAAAGAATTGACTTTTCCGCAAATTGTCCAGTTTCTTGAACAGATCAACACCGACATTTGCACGGAAGTGAAAGATCGAAAAGAGAAAAAGAAGATCCATCCGATCTTATCTGCAGCCGTATGCTACCAGCTGGAAAAGGGAAATGATGATTGTGTTGATTGCAAGCCATATAAGAAAAAGTATAAAAGAAAATCTGACAAAGGAAAAGATAAGGATCGCCGAAAGCCAAGAAAAAGGGGATACTTTCGTAAGAAAGACAAAAGAAGAAAAGGTAGTACCAGACGGAAACCAGTATGTTACATCTGTAAAGGTGACCACTTAGCTAACAAGTGTCCTAAGAAAGATAAGAAAAAAGGAAAAGCTAAGGTCCGAGCAGCTAAAGGTGTCGGTGTCACAACAGATGAGTATGAGTATATATATGATTATCCATCCGATTCTGAAGACATAGTGATCTCTAGTCCTGAAGATTCAGAATCCGAGGAAGAAGAATACTTCTCATCTCGAGAAGATCAGGCGAAGGTAAAGTTGATGAAATCACAGCCTGAAGACAATTGTGCTTCCAGTAGCTCAGAAGAGTCAGCTGAATCCGACGATTCGGAAGTATCTTTCTTTTATCGAAAGATGTCGGGTTCTATCAGAATGATGAAAGGTTCGGCTTCCGAACTTGATCAAGTGATCGGAGAAATCCTGAACATCGAGCAAAAGCTAAAAGTCATGGACATGGGTCCAGAGACTTGGAAGAAACTCAAAGCTCGACTTGTGGATCTCAAAGCTAAAAAGTATAATCTGATGAAGCCCAAGGAACCAGCTTTTGTGTCACAGCGACCAGCTCAACAAGAAATTGTTGAAGAAGAAGAAGAAAGTGACCACTACTTCTACCAACATCCTCGACCTTATCAAGTCAGAGGTAGAAGTTTCATTCCTATCAGACCTCCAAGGTCTCCGGCTCCCAGATCTCCGGCTCCACAAAGTTTTGGTTATCAACCATCTCCATGGTATAACCAACAAAGAAGTTCAGTATCTTCTCTCAGAGAAGCTGGCCAGACAGACTCTGTGGTGGTTAATACAACACCAATTGAGCAAAAGGGAATTCTTGAAGCCCCTTCTCCCGGCAGCATGGCGAGAAGATTATGGCGACGCCATCGCATGGAATTCCTTGACAAGGTGCTAAAACAAGCACAAGATGAAATAGAGATCCTCATGACTGAGGATATTGAAGAAAGAAATGTTGAAGAATCTCAAAGGGAGTTGCAGCAGTTTATCAATAGATACAACCAGACAAGTATGTCCCCACTGCCGCAAACCACTCCAACAATTTCAGAAGGTGTCTTAATGTGTGCAGAGAAGAACTTCCAAGTCAGAGAAGTTCAAAATCTTCAAGAAGTCAAAGAAGAACACCTTGAGGATCCAATGCAATATTTGGGTTCCGAAGCTTTTGATGGGAGTCCCATTCGGGAAGTCATCTCCATTCAAGAAGATCTGCCAGCATACAAAGGACAAAGCAGCAAAGGAAAGTACAGTGGGATGAAAGAAGAAAAGGCGTATCTTCGCGCCTCCAAAGCCACGACTCACTGTCCAGGAGCTGTTCTCCTGATAAAATTCCCAGGTATTCAAGCATATCCTTTGTCTTTTCTCATTGACACTGGAGCGGATTTAAATATTGCTAGAAAGAATGCATTCCCAGAGGACGCATGGAGAGAAGGTAAAACAGATATTACCTTCGGAAATAATGAAAAATCTTATATTAGATTATTCTGTGTTGCTCCAATCCAGTTGGGATTTGAAGAAAAACCTCAACAAACTTTGTTTGTTCATTATGAAGTTGAGGACTATGACGGTGTCATAGGAAGCAACACTCTCAGTGAATGGCAGCCTTTTATAGTAGATCAGGATTTCCTGACTTTCAAAGGTCTGTACCAACTGCCAAGGATTCATCATCCTACCTCTTTCTCACGAATTGAGCCAGAGGAAAAGAAGAAAAAACCTGTCAATCAGGTCTGGCTTCACAAGCAGTTCCAAGAACGCACAGACGAAATCAAGCAAATAAAGGAGCTTTTCGCCACGACCGTCATGACCAAGGATCTAACGAAATTTCAGAGGTCTCTTGTTTGTAATCTTCCACTGAAACGTGATGTGGACGGTAAGGAAATTCTTCCCCGAGGCAAAGCTAATTATTTTTTAATGAGTTCTACTGAAGTAGAAATTTGTGCTAAAGAAGTCAAGGAACTAGAAGCCTTAGGATTAATTCAGGTCTCAGATTCCCCATTCTCTTGTCATGCAATGTATGTCCCAAAAGTAGATGAACAAGGCAGAGAACTTCCTGAAAAAAGATTAGTGGTTAATTATAAACCACTGAATGATTGTTTGATAGATCATAAACATCCTATCCCTAGTAAAGATCATATTTGGCAGGCAATTCAGGGCAGTCATGTTTATTCAAAATTTGATTTAACCAAGGGATATTGGCAGATAGCTTTAAAAACTACTGACTATTATAAAACAGCCTTCTCAGTTCCCCAAGGTTTGTATGAGTGGACTGTGCTTCCCTTTGGCATCAAGACTGCACCTTCTATTTTCCAACAAAAAATGGATATCATTTTCCGGCCTCATGCCAAGTTTATCCAGCCGTATATAGATGATATTCTAGTGTTTAGCCAAAATATGGATTCTCATCTTGATCACCTCAAAGTATTTCTCTCAGTTTGTCAGCATAATGGTCTTGCTGTTAACCCCTCCAAGTCAGTTATTGCTGTCCCTGAGTTGGTTTTTATCGGGATCAAGCTTCTTCCCGGGGGGGAGATGGAGGTTCAGGAACATATTTTGACTCGCATTCGCAATTTGCCTGTAACTACTGTAAAAGAATTGCAGCGTTTTCTAGGGCTAGTGAATTATATTTCTGGTTTTTACTACAAGTTAGCTGAAGATCGCCTTGAGCTTAATAAGCTTTTAGGTAAGAAGCCCCCTCCATGGAGTCCTTTTCATGATAGACTTATCCAAAATATTAAGGACAAATGTAGTAAACTTCCTCACTTGAAACTTCCAGGCCCTGGTTATAAGATAGTTGAGACTGATGCTAGTGAGTTAGCATGGGCTGGAATTCTTAGAGAACAAGCTACCAAGGAGTACAATCCCAAAGATAAAGGGAAAATTGTTAGATCTGTCTCAGGTAGTTTTAGAGGAGCAGAAAAAGACTACCACAGTACTCACAAGGAAATCCTTGCAGTAGTAAACACCTTTCAGGCATTTCAAATGTTTATTGCTGATAGAAGATTTTTACTCAAAAGTGACTTGCAGAACCTCCGTGGTTTCTTCAGACCTTATCTTGTTCACAAGCAATTGGGTCCCACCTTTTGGGATGCTTTACGGATAAGGTTTGCTTCGTGTCATCTTCTTGTGGACGGATCTGAAATGAATCGGTTCATTGGCAGAAAGAGTTCTTGAGAAGAGTTGTCTGTGTCTTAAGTTAGAAGTTTGTAAGAGTCTTTTCAGAAGTCAGTTTGAAAAGTCCTGTAATAACAAGCTGATTGTATACAGCTTTACTCTGTAAGTTTGTTTCTAGTAATATGAATATAATAGCGCGCATTGTGAAAGATGAACATTTCAGTTAGCTTCCTGCATGTGCTTACCGCAAATAGTTCTACAATACATATTCGAGCTAGATATACTGTCGGTATTAATGTTTGTCTATTGCAGCTTAGATTTGGTATCAGAGCCTCAGGAAACGATATTGCTGTATGCTGTTTACGTTGTTGTCTAACGTTAACTCCTCTTTTCCCTCAATATCTGTAAAGCTCCCTTACAGCCTCCCTGTATGGTCTCAGGACAACCTTAATAGTTGTAAGTCCCGTTTCGTAAGACCCGTTCAACGCCGTGTGAAGGCTTCAGGGCAATCAGGGCAGTAATTGTTCCTTTCGAGCACAGGTTCGAGCGAGGTTAGAGCGCAGATGGCTTCCCCTTCTACTTCTTCAGCGAAGGACAACAGCCGTTCTGATATGACAGCGGAGCGTAACTCAGAGGTTAGGTTCACTAATTTCTTTGCAAACAATGAGACTTGTTTTAGTGAGGAATCCATAGTTAAGAATTGTTTAGATGATATGGATAAATATGCTGTAGCTCCTGTAGATGAGAAACCCTTTAAAGTTCCAAAAATCCCTGCTCATGAAATCTACAAGGACGTACCTAAAGGTCTAGTAGATATGTTTAATAATAAATCAATAGGTTTAAGAGATTGGTTTGGATATAGAGCTTCTCAGAACTGTCATGGCCATGCGAAGACCTATGATGAGGGCCTCATACTCTGCTACGTTGTTGGTGCATGGAAATGTGATTTTGAAGGATTTTGGGATTGTGTCACCTTGAGGGGTAACAAATAGGATGCCTGCCCCCGAGCCTCTATGAGTGTATGATCCATCAAAATACATCTTCCATGCGTCTATGGCTGGTTCGATTGTCATGATGGCTTCGTCTAGAAACTCTACTATTGTAGGATGTTCTGTCGAAATAGGTGCTTCAACCAGCTAATCTGTTATAACTTGTCCTTTGATGGCCTTTCTCTTAATGTATTCTAAGTCAAACTCAATGAGAATCATAACCCATTTTGCCATTCTCCCTTGTAAGAGTAGCTCTATTTAGTAAATATTTCAGTGGGTCGATCTTAGCAATGAGCTTGGTCTTATGATTAAGCATGTAGTGTCTTAACTTTTGTGATGTAAAGATGAGGGCTAGGCATGCTCGTTCAATTTGGGTATAGTTGAGCTCATACGAGATCAAGGTGCGGCTGATGTAGTAGATGGCCCTTTCCTTCCCCTGTTCATCAAGTTGTGCTAGCAAGGCCCCGATAGCTATCTCTGTTGCAGAGATATAAAGCAGGAGGGGTTCGCCTTGCCTTGGTGGAGTTAACACAAGAGGATTAGCCAGGTATTCTTTTAATTGATCAAAGGCATCCTGACACTGAGTGTTCCAGACAAAAGCTATATCTTTTTGGAGTAGGTGCTGGAATGGTTGACATTTATCAGCAAGCTGGGTGATGAACCGATGGATAGATTGTAGTTTTCCCTGCAGGCTTTACAGTTGTTTCAAATTTTTTGGAGGAGGCATTTCTATTATGGCTTTGACCTTTGCGAGATCCACCTTAATTCCTCGCCTGGAGACTATGTATCCCAAGAGTTTGCCAAAAGTCACCTCAAAGACACTTTTTTAGATTCAGACAGACATTGTATTGGTCTAACCGATTGAAGATCTTGGCCAACACATCTAAGTGTTCTTCTCTTGTCTTTGATTTCCCTAGCAAATCATCCACATAGTCTTCCATGATGTGGTGAAAGAGGTCGTGGAAGATGACGGTCATAGCTCTTTGATAGGTAGCTCCTGCATTTTTCAGGCCAAATGGCATTACCACCCAGTAGTATGTTCCCCATGGGCATATAAAGGATGTTTTATGCTAATCTTCTTCGGTGATTTTTATTTGGTTATATCCTAAAAAGCCGTCCATAAGGGATAACATCTCATGTCCTGCTGTCAAATCCACTATCATGTCAATGTTTGGTAGTGGGAAGTCATCTTTCGAGCATGCCTTGTTGAGGTCTCTGAAGTCAGTACAACAATGGATTCTACCATCTAGTTTAGCAATAGGTACTAGATTTGAAACCCATTCAAGATAATCAATTGGGCATATGAACCCAACATCTAGTAATTTCTTCAGCTCTTCTTTGACAAGAAGGGCCACCTGAGGATTCATCTTTCAGAGTTTCTGCTTGACTGGTTTGGCATCAGGACGTACTACAAGATGATGGACAACCAAAGTGGGATCTAGCCCTGGGATATCTACATAGGTCCACACAAAATTGTGATTTTTACGTGTGAAGAAAGACAAGAAGTTCTCCTATTCCTGTATGCTAAGAGATTCTGCTCTATATGTGATTTTCGGCTCTTCCTCTGTGCCAAGATTCATTTCCTGAGCTAGTTCGACCAAGATGGGTGATCTGTCTGGGTAGACTTTGTCTATCTCGGGGAGTCCCATGCTTCCATCTCCTAGTGCCTCGTGGAGGTTTTCACCAAGAGATACGTCTTTTGTTTTTACTATTTTGGGATCTGATACTGCTGTAGAACAGTTTTCACCATCAGATCTATTTTTTATTATTATGTTTTTGTGACTGGAAGCAGGGGTTGTCTGCCTGAAATAGGCATTCGGATTGAGTACTATGATGTATCCTACTTGATGATCTCCCAAAGGGAAGTAATCTCTTACCCCCATCATTTCAGCAATGGCCTCATTGCTAGGTACGATGTCGAAGACAGGGGGTCCCCATTGGTCCCAATCAATGAGGTCAGGGTAAACTAGTGGTAAGTCATTGGAGGGTGAAGCGAGAGTGGTGATTGAGTAGATGGTACAAATGGATGAGTTGAAGAAGTTAGCAAAGTCACTAAAGGAGTCTTGAAGGCCCGTTTCGTTAACATTGTCGACGTCTAAGGAGACTGTAGTGACTTCAGCTAAGATACACTTGCCGGTAGTGAGGCTGCGTTGTGGTTGACCATACCCTAACCCTTGAGTATAGGGATTCTTTGTTGCTTGCAGTGGTTCTACGATTCCCTATTCATGAAGGCCTATACCACCTTGTCCTTTATAGCCCATGCTTTTGACAATTTTAGAACCTTTGCCATAGATTTATGTTGGGATTGTGGGGGCTTCTTGCTCAGGCTCTTCATCCTTGTAAAGCCAAGATGAGATATCTTCGAGTACATCCTGGTCCAGGAGGTGTTTTTTCTCGAAGATGGGCGAGGGTTTGCACTTGATGATGACTGTATTGGCTACCTCTATTTTTGGGATGCTGAATGTCTTAGGATTGGGTAATGTGCCCACACAAAAGGTACCGTGCAGGTCATATTCCCCACATCCCATGTCGGTTAGCTTGATCTGGACCTCAGGTGCTGGAGATGCTTGGGATGAAGTGGAGGCAATGTTTGCTGGGTTGACATATGAGTTTGATGTTGTTGGATTGGCTTCAGCGGTGGCTTTATTATATGGGCAGAATGTTTGGTTGTGGCCTTCCAGAAAACTATAGTATTGGAAGGGGTAAGGGTCAACATAGACTGTGACTTTTGAGCCGTTGTGAGGGAATTTGATGCATTGATGGAAGGTGGATGGGATGGCTTGCATGGCATGAATCCATGGTCTGCCAAGAAGGATGTTGTAGGGAAGGTTAAGATCAAGAACCTAACATTTAGTTTCCAATATTTTCTATCCCACTTGTATGGGAAGCTTGATAGTGCCTTCAGAGAGCCGTTCAATGTCATCATAGCCTTTGATCGTGATGCACTTGCTGGTGTCGACAACCACATCGAGTACCCCAAGTGTTTTAGCAGTTTTAGAGTGCATATGTTGAGGCCGGAGCCACCATCTATTAAGACTCTTTTAATGGTGTGTTTGTGGATGCGGACTTCGATGTGTAGGGCATCATTATGTATGTAGTCAGAGGTGGGTAGGTCCTTTTCTGAGAAGGTGAGATGGTGGGGTACAGTGATGTTTCCTACCATGGCTTGGAATTGAGTTACATTCAAGTTGGTAGGGACTTGTGTTTGCAAGAGCGCTTTGTCAAGGACGTCCTTGTGAAGTGGTGATGTGCGGAGCAACTCAAGGATGGAGATTTGTGCGAGTGTCTTTCCTACATGTTCTAGGAGGTTATACTGGTGGGAAGGCGATGGACGTGTGGTTGGATGAGGAGGTAGGGGATCTGATGTGGATGCAAGTGTTTGTTCAATGGGAGGGGCTGTGCGGATGGATACATGGCCACGGTGGGTGGTAACCACGCAATTGGGTGCTTGTGCCCGAATGGTGACTGTGTTGACATGATGGGATGATGGTTTTATCCATCCTACGATAGAGTCATAGGACGCAGGTGGTGGGGTGACATTGTATGCTTGGTTGGATGAGGAGGCTTTGTTATGATTAGGTAGGGGATCCTTGTAAGCTCCTAGGTTGGTGTTTGGTGATGGTTGGGCACTGTGATCAAGACTGACTAGATTTTGTTCTATAAGGTCTTGGATACAATGTTAGAGTTGCATGCAGTCAGCTGTTTTATGACCCACAACGTGGTGGTATTCACAGTAGTCGTTCTCATTGTACCATG
Source organism: Cunninghamia lanceolata (assembly GCA_027924645.1). Taxonomy (NCBI): domain Eukaryota; kingdom Viridiplantae; phylum Streptophyta; class Pinopsida; order Cupressales; family Cupressaceae; genus Cunninghamia; species Cunninghamia lanceolata. The sequence goes on along the minus strand of BSBN01000430.1, from coordinate 16,351,287 downwards.
CAGCTTTTAGTTCATTCTCTTGATGGGGTCTAACGGGTGGGAGCGTGATCAAATTTTGCTTGAGACATCTGTCAAGGATGTCTTCGATGGGTTCCCCTAAGGGTGTGAATTGTCTGTGCGGTTTAATTGGGCCCCTCTGGTTATTTACATTTGTTGCATATGTATGCACAGGGGTTTGGTTTTGTATATGTTGGACGGCTTTCACATCTGTGACGCCGTCATTCAGATTGTTCTTGTTTTTCTCCCAATAACGTGATTTCTCGTTTGGTTGCATGTTGGCATTGTTGTTTGTGTTGGGGGTGTTGTTATTGGATTTGTAGTAGTAGTTGTTGTTGTTGTTGTTGTTGGATTTGTGGTCATATAGTTTGATGGAGCCCTTGGCAATGAGGGCTCGTTCGATGGTGGTGCCTTTGTCGATGACCTCTTCAAAGGTAGATGCACAAAGGATTTCTAGATGAAACCCTAATTCCTGATTGAGGTTGGCCACGAACATGGTGACGAGTTGTTTTTAAGGAATGGGCCATGGGAGTTTGCTTGCTAAGCCTCTCCACCTTTGCAAGAAGGAAGCAAAGGCTTCTCCATTCTTTTGTTTGGTGTTGCAAAGGTCTGTCATAGACATTTCGTGTTCGAAATTGTAGGAGAAGTGGTTTACAAATTTCTCCGCAAGCTCAGGGAAAGTCCTAATGCCTGGGGGAAGATTTGCAAACCATTCAACGGCTTGACCACCGAGGCTTCATGGGAATAGTCCCATTAGATAGGTATCGTTATTAGAGACTTCTAAGAAAGTGATGTAGAACTCCCTAAGGTGATCTCTAGGGTCTCCCTTTCCCTTGTATTTGTCGAATTTGGGTGTCTCGAAGTTCTTGGGGAAAGGGGGCATGTACAAAGTGTGATCAAATGGGTAGGGGCAAATATCCTAAAAGGAATAGTACTTTCTCTTTCCCCCAGTTTGTAGGTCATCCACCTTTTGGATCAAGGTCTGTACAATAGTTGTGATATCCTGTGGTTGTGGTGGTTGTTGTATGTATGCCTGTTGGTTGGTGAGATGTTGGAGATGGGGTGGGATTTGATTTTGGAGATGTGTTTGATTGAGGTGTTGGTATTGCGAGTTAGTGTTTGGGTTGATTGGTGCCTGATGTTGTTGATGTGCGTAGAGTTGTTGGAGAACATGTGGTGGTATTTGGGCATTGGGATTATGTTGATTTATGGGATTATGTGGGTACATGACATTAGATGGATTGACGTTGGGTATGTGGACGTTGGATTGGTTAGATGTGTTGCGAGGTGTTTGTGAGAATAATTGTCATAGGTATGCAATGGTTTGAAGGTTGGGTGGGGGCACACTAGTGGAGGTACTTGCTTGCGTGATGTTACCTTGTATGCCCATGGTGATTTGTGAAGCGGAAGGGTTTATGGTAGTTGTGGTAGTAGAAGTGATGACGGGTTGGGAGATGGTAGGGATGGCGGTACATGTAGGAATTGTAGATGTGGTAGCGGTTGAGCTTGTGGATGTGGTAGATACGGTAGGTGTTGACATTTGAGAGATGGTAGGTTGGGTATGTGATGTAGATGCTTGGGTATTTGATGGGGTAGGGATGATTGTAGAGGTGGATGGTTGTGATGATGTCGTGATGGGGGGGAGTTCAGCACCAATTTTGAGAAGATGATCAAGATATCTACTTGGATCCGACCTTAGGATTTTATCAAGTAGGTCCATGTTATCGGCGTATTGCGTGAAGCTCAAGACATCTAGTTCATCTTGGGATAGGACGGGGACGTTTTGTGGCGGTGGTGGTGGTGGAGGTCATGGTTGTAAGTAACTAAAGGGATTTTCATTGGGACCATATGCAGGGATGTAAGAGTATGTAGGTGGGTTGAATGTTTGAGTGATGGGTATGTTGTTGCTATCGGTGTTAGGCATGCTAAATTGCCAATGTTCTGCCATTTCTTGATTCTTTTTGTGTTGTGATCTCATGGTGGGCATGCACGCATATGGGGTTGATTCCTAGAAGTAGAGTGAGATGGAGATGGAGACCTTAGAGGATTTGGATTAAATTATTGGACCGAAAGATGAATGTGGTAATGAGATGGAATAGAAGAAAGGATGTGGTGGAAGATCAATATGTTTTTCTAGAGGCATTAATCTAAGGGTGGTGTGTGTGGATGATATTGATTTTCTATGCAATTTTTGGACCAAAAGATAAGTGATGGATGACATTTGTTTTGAAGAGATTTTGTTGATGTTTTTGATGTTTGATATGAATGATGTTGATAGTCAACAAATTGAGCTTAGGTCGGACCTAGATTTGTGGTTGCACAAATGGATGTTTTTCTTTGTTTGGGGTAGACTAATGACCTTATGCAAAGAGGGACAATGATTTCACTTGGAAGGTAGACTATTGACTTTCCAAGCAAGATATGATGTGAAGAATGAAATCTAGATCTAACTTTAGCTCAAAAGGATGACGGATTTTGATGATGTTTTGATTTTGGGAGATTTTGGGAGATTTTTTGGAATGATTTTCTTATGACAAGGATTTTGGTTTGGTCCAAAAGGTATGCAAAAACTCAATGAAGACATGCGGATATGAATATGAGTGGGTTTGATATAGCAAATGGTCCAACAATGATGGTGATTAAATCCTCTAAGGTCAAAGAGAAGGTGTGGTTTTGGAAATTTTTGAAGAAAATGGATATACTGAACTATCAAATTTTTGGGATGTGACTATGGATTATGGCAGAGCAGATGGTGGAGATCACAACTAGATAGGTCTCTGTTTTAGGCAAGTCAATCTGAGAATAGAGCCAATTCACAGGTGAAATGGCACCAAAATCAGACAAATATAGCGCTAAAACAAGACAGTTTTTGTCGAGGTCCTAAAAAGATAGATTTTTTATTGCAATTTTGGATTTTCTTTGTTTGGAATGTGATCAAATGATTTGGTTTGTCTCTTGGCAATGTTATTGCAAACAATTCAAGCACAATAATCACACCATAATCAAGATTTTGCTTTTGTTTCATAAAAAGATGTGTGATTTTATTTAACAAGCACTTTGAACAACCTAAGGTGAGGATGTGACAATATTTGTTGAATCCCCTAGCTACGCCTATTCAAAGCGGGTAGCTCCAGGATCTTGGTAGCACCGGCTCCTCCTTACAATTGCACACACTTCTCACGCATACCAAGATCTGGGTTTCTTATAAGGCTTGTCCCTCACCAAACCTTTAGATTATCCCTGCTACCTCGGCTAAGAACTGCATGAATCGAGGCCGCTTCAAAGGTTTCCCTTCTGCGTCAACAAATAGAGAGATTTTGGCTTGCTAAATAATGGTTCATAGTAAGGGCATCTGTTCAAGTGGTTATACATGCGGCAGTGCTACTCTCCATTATGGAGTCTCCCAGCCTCCAAGGGTTACGCCTTGGAGGGTTTTGGGGGAGGTTGGCTGTTGGTATAACACAACAACACCTGTTGCTTGAGACTTTCATCCCAAACGCCTTATTTTATATAGCGGCTTGGAAGAGCTTGGATTTAGCTTGATGTCGCTTGGGTCGTTCCCACCTTTCGAAGTGGGGTGGCAGGCCCTCTAAGGTTTACAAAAGCAATACAATCATGAAAACACTTTTGATCCCCAAGTTCATTCAAAGATGCGAGGGGAGAGCATACGTATCTTCTATGATTGCATCACACTAAACATGGTTCATTTTTAAATCTTTGGATTAAATGGGGTGTAATTAATGCAAGTTTCGTGAGAAGCTTTTGATTCCCAAGGTCACCAAAACAGTGCGAGGGAAGAGCATACGCTTTTTCACACCACAAGTAAAAACAGCACAAGACACTTCACACAATTAAAAATGATCTTCTTGATTATATGCGTGAAAGATGCAAGTTGTTGTTCCTTTTAACCAAAATGCTTTCGATTTATGCAAGTTGTGGTTCTTTTTAAAGCCCAAATTGAAGTGTTTTGTTTGTTGGCACACAATGTAAATTTTAGGACACCAAATTTAAATGTTTCGGCACACACACACACAAAAGTTTGTTGGATTGTTTGTTTGTTCAATTTTAATTGCACCAAATCAAAGTGTTTGACTAACTAACATGCAAAGGGTTCATTTTTAGATTTCCAAATTGAAGTGTTTTTTTATTAAAATAGAAATGAAATCACCTTGCAAAAAGTTAGTTAGTATCTCCAAAATGACAGCAAAGACCTGCAAAAACACTTGTCAGTACTTGCATAGACGACAAAGTCAATTTTCTAGAATATCGCTAAAATAGAGATACAATAGCGTCATTACAGGCAGAACAACCTGACTTTATACAGATGGCGCTAATTAAAAATATAGCGCTAATAAAAGATAATGAAAGCGGCAAAATAGACAATAGCATTACAATATTACACTTAAGGTGCTAATAAAGTATTTAGCGCTAATACATCATGTGGAAAGTGTAAAAATGGATAATAGCGCTGATATAGGTATATGATTGCACCACTGCGCAAATTTTCCAGCGAGTCTGTTACACCTGCGGATGGCGCCAATCTGGGGGATAGCACTGATACGGCACTAAACACATTTGACTTGAAAAAAGTGGTTCTTTCTGATCAACACACAGGGTCAGACAGCAAAGTGGAAATCTTGGTTAGTCTTGTTAGTCATTAGTAAACAAAAAATAAACCAAAATAAATACTATGATGCATGCTAGATTTTATGCAAAAATTTTGGAATAACCTCCCCTTGTGTTTCCTATTATTCCTGCAGAATAGGGAGTAGTTAGGTGCAGAAAATAGTAGGGAGACCATTAGAAATGAAACATGTGAGTGTGTTTGAAAATGAAAATGTGTTGTCCGAAATAGCGCTGATACAGAGTATAGCGCTAAAATACACCAGTTTTGTTAGCAAGAGACACTATATGGATTCATGATTATTGTCATTGATGGCAACAAAGTTCATCCCACACATCCGCAGGACATGGTGTGTCTATACCGGAAGTCAGAGTGAAGAATGTTGTGGTCTGGTAAGCAAGAATAGAGCATGTGGCAAGGTCCGACAGTCAAGTCCAGATCTCTCAGAGGAAGTATCTTGGTGAAGTGTGGATTTGGGGAAGTCAAGAGGACTACCTTGATTGATAGATTCCAAGGATTTAGCCTCTGGTGATAGATGAAGAAAAAGATATGAATACTTGAGTGTCAGGTTCTTGATTGGCAGTGTGGACAGAGGAAGAACTGACTGGCAGAACATCAGACATTATTTTGGATGTGTTACTAATGATAGTAAAGATTATTAAGGCATAAGTTATGATTGGCTGACATGATTGATGACTTCTACAAGTATATCCATGATCCACATTACTTGGTAAGCAAGGATTCAGCTGACAAATCAGAGTTTGTGGAAAAGATTGACTATTCCGGATGCCAACTAGAAAGGTGATGAAATCACTTGTGCAAATATATATACAAGATGGATTTAGTTGTGAGAGGTGTCATCATTTTTGGTGATAAGCGAAGAAATGCAGGAGTGAATAATAAAAGTAGTAAGGAAGGTCCGGTATGTGAAAGGAGAGCAGCACAAAAGAAGAGGTAAGATGAAGTGTAGCAAATCAATGTACTGAGCCTAACCGGAACTGAACTCCAGCATATGCAGATGCTCCTTATCAGTTCAAGTATTGTATTACACTCTTTATAAATTGTAGATAGTGTGTCTCTTGTAGGTAGTGTGCCTCTTGTGAGCAGTGTGCTCGAGCAGTGAGCCCTAATTGGCAAGTGCCATTTTGTATTTCCATTCTTCTAACAGAGAATACAATCTTGGGTTAATCACCCCGTGGTTTGCTCCCTTAACAGGGTTTCCACGTCAAAAATATTGTGTCATGTATACTTCCATTTCATGGTTATGTTTGCTTATTTGAATTAATACTGCATTGATTAATAAGAAAGTTCAGAAAGTAGGAATAATTAAGATAACTGATTCACCCCCCCTCTCAGTTATCAACAATTGGTATCAGAGCCAAGTTCCTCCTAACAGAGCCTAACAGCTTAAGGAAGATCTGGGAATTCAAATGGATGTATATGGTATAAGGGAGCAACTCAAGACTGCCCTTGATGATCTTGAGCAGTCAAATTCTGAAGTCAATGAATTGAAGGAAAGACTCCAACAGGCTGATGATTTCATAAATGAACTAAAAGGGAAACTAAGTCTCTCTATGAAAAAGAGAAAAGAGCACCTTCAACAATTGGCAAGTCAAGGTGAAGCCAATGATACAAATGGAGATCTGAAGGAGAAAACCAAATTGTGTGAAAAGTTATCAAAATAGATCATCATGGTAAGACATGAGATGGAATCAGGAGTTATGAAGTTTACCCAAGAAATTGAAGAGAAAAGAAAAACTGAAGATGATCTAAGACAATCTCTCAAGGAGAAATCAGAAGACTGCCACAAGATGGATAGAATAATCAGACACCTTGAATCTGATCTTGAAAATGCTAAAGATAATGAAGAAAAACTTGAGGATCAAATTGTCTCTCTTAAAAGGGATCTTCAAACAGCAAATGAATATAAAGAAAAATTCAAGGTAAGCTCTGCTCAACTTGAAGTTCTTCTTGAAAGTCAAAAGAGGGTAGATGACAAGTGTGGTTTGGGATATGAGAAAGGAGAAAGCTCCGGATCCAGTCAGAAGAATTTTGGATCAGAAAATCCAAGGAACAGGCCTAGAAGACCTCTGGTAAGGCAGCCTAATGCTCAAAGATATCCATCCTTCAATGGATACTGCCACAACTACAATAACTTTGGTCATAAAGCTAATTAGTGCAGAAAGAGAATGAATCAGACTAATTCATCCTTCTCTGGACAGTGTTTCAACTGCAAAAGGTATGGTCACAAATCTCATGAATGCAGAAATATGCAAATGAACAAATCATTCAATGGTAGATGCTTTGCATGTAATAGAATAGGTCATATGGCTAATCAATGCAAATCAAGAGGATATCAATCAAATATGCAAAGAAATGTTATTTGCCAAATTTGTAATAGATCCGGTCATATTGCAAAATTTTGTAGAAGCAAGAATCAGGACAAAAGAGGTCTGGTACATCATAATCAGAATCAAGATAAGGGAAAAGGAAAAGTGAATGCAGATGAAGTTCAAAGGGAGATGAACAAGATTTGGGTGAAGAAAAGTACAGAGAATGTAGGGGATGGGTCCGCACCAGACTCTGGTGCTGATATTCCTTCCAGAAATTAAAAAGTGAGCTCTGGCTCAGCGGGAGACACAAAGAAAACCTTGTTCCCCGAGCCAGTCAATTGGTGCCGGAATTGGCACAAGAAGAGTTGTGGATTAAAGGGTTCATAAGAGAAAATCCAAATAAACTATGGTTAAGATTTGGAAGATCCGCAAGATGTTTAAGATCAAGATTGATCCAGTTCTTCAAGTCATCTAAATAAGGCAAACCAGAATTACTTAGGTCAAGCATTTATTGCAACTTAACATTAAGGTTTGCGGAGAAATATAAGGATTTTCTCATTAAGCATTTGTTCATTTTGCATTCAAGAAGAAATAAAAAGAGAAGGCTCTGAAATAAAATTCCTCAAGCTCATCAAAGATCATTTGCAGAAGTCAATTCATCCAGAAATCGATCCGGCTAACTCTGTGAAACTAAAAGATGCAAAAGGTATTTTCCATTCTTCTCTGCAAATCTTTTTAAAAAGATGTCTACTCTGAATATTGTGAAGATCACTGATAGGCCTCGCCCCAAATTCAAGAAACATCCCTACAAATCCTTGGAAGTAGATCCCCTAGGAGCTTTTTCTAGTGTTCCGCATGGTGTCTTGCATACAGAAGATATTAGGGTTTACATTCACGCAAACATTGAAGAATTCAGAGAATCAAAGTTAATGGATATCTATCACAAGCAGTTAATAGATGATTCTTTTGAGATCAAACCTCAGTATAAAGCCATCCGGGATAAGCATTTTGCACAATACATTCATTTCCCCTATTCTGAAGAGGATGAATGGGTCCGGTATGTGTTGAGCAGAGTGCATGACAATTTCTTATGGTTGAATAGACCATTTAAGATCACCAAAGATGCAATTAGGGCAGTAACCGGTCTACACTCATCCAGAGGGATACCTGTCCTCAAATCTGTCAAAAACCAAACAATAACTGAGGCCACCGGATCAAAATTTGATAAGAGGGCAATGACAATTGAAGATATCATGGACCCAGATATCAAGTTTGCATCTATGATAATAGGGTATAAGATATATCATTCCAGTAGGGAGAATTCAATGTCTGGAACTGCAGTGTATACTGCCTATGAGATGCTGAGAAAGAGTGCAGAATATGATCTCTGTGAACTTCTTCTAAGTCAATTGATGGAGAACATACAAAAGATCAAAAAGGACAAGAAGAACTCTTTTAAATATGGTGGACTGATATTGTGTTTATTTTTCTACTTCATGAATGAGCTACCCAAATCCAATGGATGGGCATGGCAAAATAACAAACCGGTAGCAATTCAAATCAGAGATTACTTGCATGAACTTGGGGATGCCAAGGCAAGGAATACAGCTCTGTGGGGGTACTTTAAGAACTTCCAAAATATTATGCAAATCAGAGAAAGAATCCCAAAATTATTGGTTGAAAAATATAAAGATATAGTGTGCTTCATGGTAGACACTGATCAATGCCTAATGGAGGCAGTAGAGCCAAGTACAGTCTGGATCATGCCTATGGGTATGAAGTTGATGAACAAATTGTGGAGCTACATGTTCAACACATGCTAAGTCAGCCAAAGGATCCAAAGGCAAAAAGATTTGGAACCTTTGAAGAGCTAAGTGTAAAAATTCATGTGGAACTTAGACAACTAGAGACAAAAAGGAAAGTGAGAAGGGAAGTTGAAGAAGTTGCTAAGAGATTTGGAATATCCAAGGAGGCACTTGATGCAAATAGAGAGAAGATGGAAAGAGCAGAGAAAGAGAAGGAAGGTGCTGAAAAGGAAAGTAGTCTGGTAGAAGCCCCCACCCGGACAAGATCCTCTAAGAGGTCCACTCCTACCACTGACAAGAGCTCAAAAACATCAAAATCGGAAGCAAAATCATCCAATAAAGCAGAGAAGAGAACAAAGAAAAAGGCAACAAGGTCCTATGCAAGCCAAAAGGATGAAGAAGAAACTGAATCAGATGAGGAGATAAAGAAAATGAAGAAGCAGAAGAAGGAAGGATCCGGTGAACCCTCTACCGGTAAAGACAAGGAAGAGATGATAGAAGAATTCATTGAAAGGCCTACTTTGTCTTTAGATGATGTCATCAAATCAATCACTGTGGATGGAAATCTCCAACCAATGGCTAAATTCTATGATGATTATAATGAAGCTGACCAGAAGATCTTGCAGGAAGCTGTAGTTAAGTATCTAAATATATATAATAAGGCTTTTATTGAAATCATATCTCTTATTCCCAAAAGCTTAGAGAAGGAATTAGAAATAAGAAAGAATAATGCTAGGGCAAAGGATCTTGAAATCGGGGAACAAATAGCCATTTAGCTATATCCTTCAATTGATTCAAAGCAAATAAATATGATCTTCAAAAATTGGAAGGATGAATTCTGAAGCAAAGCTAGAATGAATCAGCTCATGCTTGGTGAGACTGACAAGGTAGCCAAGGAAATAGAAGAGATCCTCTGGAGTGCCTTTAAAAAATTCAATATTCCTGTCATAGAGGACTTGGGTGCTGATCCCTCGGCCACAAGTGTTGGAGAAGAATCGACTGAGAAAATGGCAGAAGAAGCCATGGACACCGGTGCAGAAAAGGATAAGGACCTGGAATCCTCTACTCCGGAAGAGGTGGCTCATGAACAAACAAATATCTCTCCTCTGGTTTCCCCTATAGTCTCTAGATCTAAAGGAGAAGAAAGAATAGAGGAGAAAGAAGAAGCGAAAGGAAGAGAAGAAATTCAAGCTGAGAAGAACATAAGTGACAGTGCAGAAGAGAAGAAATCTCTGTCTCCGGCAAGAGACACTGCAGAAACTGTTAAGGACTTCTTAACAAAAGAAATGTTGGAGATTGATGAACCGGAGTTACTTCAAGGTCCATTTAACTTTGACTCTCTCTCCCCGGTTCAAACAATGAAGATAACTTCATTTGCCAATGCAAAGGCAAAAGAAAAACTCTTGAAGTCTCACATGGAAGATTGTGAGCTAATAGAAGCTGCATCCAGCATTTTAGAAAAGATCATGCCATCTTTTCAAAAGGATCCCTCAGCCTCCTCATCTGGTAATCTCAAATCTCTGATTAATAGTATTAATACACATTTCAATTCTCTAGAGAAATCAGCTAAGGAGAAGGTCAGGAAAGAGTTCTTGGATAAGAGATTCTTTGAGTTGCAAGGGCTAATAGCAAATGACAGGAGAGTAATGGGTATTGGGATAAAGAGCTTGGAAAATGCTCTCAAGGATGGAGGAGATGTATACAAATTTTGTATATCCTGGTCTAAAGTAACAGTGGAGAATGAGAAGAATGTGAAAGAACAGGAAGACAAACTAACAAAACTTTCTCAAAATTTTGATCCACTTACCACATCCATAATAAATCAAGAATGTCAGACGATTGCAGTTTTGAATGAAATTAAAAAGCTTGAAGAAGAGAAGAAAAATAGAATCAACAGGTTGAATGAACTTAGAGGAATAATTATCCCTAAGTTGGAGGCCATGCATGAGGCCTTAAGTGATGCTCAAACTATAGCTAGAACAAATGATCCAACAGATTTGAAAAAGGCAGAAGCTTATGCATTCCTGTTGAGTGGTCACATCACAATTTTGGACAGAATGAAGCAGAGTTGGGCAATAGAATTTGTCCAGTTGAAGACATCTTTTGTAGATATCCTTCAGTTTTTGTATGTTATATACGGCTAAGTATAGTTAAATTTTTGAAAATTCTAATGCGCGGTTCCCACCCTTTGCCATTGATGTCAAAGGGGGAGTGAAGAGCAGTGAAAAATGAGGAATCCAACTAAGGGGGAGCTCTGAAAAATGTATATAAAAACAGAGCATCGGCCAAGGGGGAGCATAGTGTAAACACTTAGTCATTTTTCACTAAGTGTTGCCATCAATGCCAAAGGGGGAGATTGTTGGCAAGAGACACTATATGGATTCATGATTGTTGTCATTGATGGCAACAAAGTTCATCCCACACATCCGAAGGACATGGTGTGTCTATACCGAAAGTTAGAGTGAAAAATGTTGTGGTCTGGTAAGCAAGAACAGAGCATGTGGCGAGGTCTGACAGTCAGGTCTGGATCTCTCAGAGGAAGTATCTTGGTGAAGTGCAGATTTGGGGAAGTCAAGAGAACTACCTTGATTGATAGATTCTAAGGATTTAGCCTTTAGTGATAGATGAAGAAAAAGATATGAATACTTGAGTGTCGGGTTCCTGATTGGCAGTGTGGACAGAGGAAGAACTGACTGGCAGAACATCAGACATTATTCCGGATGTGTTACTGATGATAGTAAAGATTATTAAGGCATAAGTTATGATTGGCTAACATGATTGATGACTTCTACAAGTATATCCTTGATCCACATTACTTCGTAAGCAAGGATTCAGCCGACAGATCAAAGTTTGTGGAAAAGATTGACTATTCCAGATGCCGACTAGAAAGGTGATGAAATCACTTGTGCAAATATATATACAAGATGGATTTAGTTGTGAGAGGTGTCGTCATTTTTGGTGATAAGCGAAGAAATGCAGGAGTGAAGAATAAAAGCAGTAAGGAAGGTCCGGTATGTGAAAGGAGAGCAGCACAAAAGAAGAGGTAAGATGAAGTGCAGCAAATCAGTGTACTGAGCCTAACCGGAACTGAACTCCAGCATATGCAGATGCTCCTTATCAGTTCAAGTATTGTATTACACTCTTTATAAATTGTAGACACTGTGTCTCTTGTAGGCAGTGTGCCTCTTGTGAGCAGTGTGCTCGGGCAATGAGCCCTAATTGGCAAGTGCCATTTTGTATTTCCATTCTTCTAACAAAGAATACAATCTTGGGTTAATCACCCCATGGTTTTCTCCCTTAACAGGGTTTCCACATCAAAAATATTGTGTCATGTATACTTCCATTTCATGGTTATGTTTGCTTATTTGAATTAATACTGCATTGATTAATAAGAAAGTTCAGAAAGCAGGAATAATTAGGATAACTGATTCACCCCCCCTCTCAGTTATCAACAAGTTTTAGTGCCACTACGCAGGGTGAATGGCGCTGCACCTGTAAAAACACGTCTAGAACACAATAACTCACAACAATTGATTAGATTCGGACCTTGTGGGTCCCACCAGGCGTGCCAATGTAGATTAGAAATACAAACAAGGTAGAAATACTAAACAAAATGCAATAAACACAAGAAGTTATACCTCACATGCAAATCTAATCCCATCAAGGGAGGAAGGAGCCTTTGCACCCAAAACAAGCTCCTAGACAAAGATAATCCCTAGACAATAGATTGAATGTGAAATGCTACTATAAGTTGCAACTCACTATTCTAGCTCAAGAGTGATTTTGACATGGTAACTTTGCATAAATTTGGATGATGAAAATGGCTTGGGAGAGGTTCTATTTATAGACTTTTGGAAGGGATTTTGATCCAATGGTGGAGATTGATTTGGAAGATCAATGGTGGAGGATAAAAGTGATGTGGAGGTCCTAGATTGAATCTTGAATGAATGGAGGGCTAGGAATAAAAGTGATTCTTTTATTCATTTTGGGAAAAGGGGTTATTTAATGAGCATGGGGGTGAAAAATTATTTTGGAATAAAAGATTCATATGGTGAATGTAAATGAATTAAAAATTTATTTGGGGAAGAGAGGAAATAAATGAGTATGGGGTTGTAAGGAGAAATAAATGTGATGTGAGATGTTTTTTAAATAAAAATTGACTTATGTGGATTTAATTCAATTTTTTATTTGGAGGATGTGGGGAAGGGTGTTAAACAAGGTTTGACCACCCAAATGAAGGGGTTAGGATTAATTAAACAGAGGTTTTATTTAATTAATCCTAGGGCTATGATGAGGTAGGCTAGGGTAGGCAATTAAATAATAGCTATTTAATTGTCTAGGGTAGGGATAGGTTAATTATAGGCTGAATTAATTAGTTAACATGGTTTTAATTAATTAATTGGATTTAGTGAAAAAAGGGGAAATTAATTTAATAAATATTGCATATTTATTAAATTAATTGGCTAAGGTTTGGACTATTGAATTAATGAAATTAATTCAATTTTGGGGATAATATGATGTGAATTTGGGGAATGAAAGGGATAATTAATTAAATAAAAATTTAATTAATTGGTTAGAAGGGAAATTGGTGTGTTTAGGGTTGTCAGGAGTCAGTTTGATGATAGAAGACATTTTTAGGTGTCTACAGCTTCCACCTTGGCTTTCATCCTCATAGCTTTATTAACTATATCTTCTATCAAATGATGGAGGGGTCATTTATTGTTTGTTTGAAATTACTTTGGAAGGCCTCAACTACAAAATCTACATCCTGATTTTCTATCTTCCCTTCTACATTGTCCTCAAGGGCTTCTAGGATATTTACTTCCTCTGCCATATGGTGATGCAACTTAACACTGATATCTCTGAGCTTGGAGCTGCATCTCTTCAAGATATTACTCTCAAATTGAGTGTCCTCATACCAAACACCTAACAACTATGCAGTATTATTGTCCAGTACCTTATTGAATATGAGCACCCTCATGTCTATGCGCTTCATCTCTACCAAAGCATCCAGATCTTTCTCTACTTTGATGGATCTCTGCCCAACCTCCTTTTGTAATTTATCCACTTTGCTCCTTAATGTGTTGAGTAAATTCCAATTTGTAAGGGAGATCTTTATTACCTTTTCTGCTTCAGAAATGAATTGGATAAACCAATTATCCATTACATGTGTTTTGTGCTTCATAATATCTAGTCATGTTGCCTCCTCCTAAGATATAATGGTCAAAGGAGTAGCTGTGCTAACCGGTATATGATTTGGGTCAATTAACGCCTTTATGAATGTATGCAACTGGGCAATGTGCTCCTTGTGCATTTTATTTTTGTCTTTCTCCCTTTTGATACTTTTCAATAAAAAAATTGATACTGTCCTTGGCCTCTTGGCCCTCTTGTTCTTCAGTAACAAAGCCCAAGTCAATATTAGTTATCTGAAACTCATCAATGCTTATCTCTCCTTTTGCTTCACTAGTAGAAATATGGCAAATAAATGACCAAGTGACTAAAACTTTTAGTCACATGACCAAACTTTTAGTCATGTGACTAAAACTTTTTGCAACATAGCTATAAATGACTAATTTGGTCATCGATTGAAATGACCAAATAAATGACTAAATAAATGACTAATTTGGTCATCACTAGTAAAAATCACAACTAAATAATTAGTCACACAAATAAAAATTAGACAAAATAATATTAAAGTGGATAATTAAAAAAAATATTTTGAATTGAGAGAGTGGGTTGTATTATAATATAATATGATATTATATAATATAATATGATATTATATAATATAATATGATATTATATAATATAATATAATATATATTATAATATATTATATTATTATATAATATATTATATATTATATACTAATATAATATAATATAATATTATAATATAATATAATATTTATAATATAATAGAATATATAATATATTAAAATATAATATAATATATTTAATATTATATAATAACATAATATTATAACATATTTAATAATCCCTAACCTATTTTAAAAAGGTGTAATAAAAATGAAGTATTGAGTACGAAAAAAATAAAATATAATATTATATTATAATATTATATTGTAATATTATAATATTATATGATATTATATTATAATATTTATTCCCTATTCCGATCCTTACAAAAAAGGAGACTCATACTCTGAATTTTTTGGGGGGAAAAAAGGCTTAAAATTTTGAGGGGGGGAGGCTTAAATTTCTGGGGGGAAAAGGCTTAAATTTTGCAAGGGGGGCGAAAGGCTTAAATTTTAAATTTTTTGGGGGAAAAGGCTTAAATTTTGGGGGGGAAAAAGAGGAAAGGGGGAGGAGCGAGGGGGTTTTTGGAGGGAGAGGGCGGCTGGAAGGTAGGGGACATACTGTCAAAGATCGCGGGTCATGGCTTCACTCCTCTTACATTTGCTGGTAAGTTCTGAAGCCTTTGCAACAAATCAATTTTGCGCAATACTGCTATCATTGTATTTCATGAGATGATCTCTCTTTGGGACATTTGTCAAACAGTCTCATGCCTTGTCTATGTTTCCCCATTATGCTCAACCATGGCAATTCCAACTATTTTAGCTGACAAAAAAAAACCTCCCCTTTCTATAACGTTTGATGGATGTCCATACCCTATTCCAGAGCTCACATTCTGGCTGACAGTGAGGATGTTGTCAATGGTTGTGGAGTTTGGAATTACACCTACCATTCGCATTTGCTTGAAGGATTCTTAAGCTTTTTAAACAAATCCATTTCGTACATTTCATGAGACGACATCACTTTGAGGCATTTGCGTGGGTAGTGAGGTGCTCACCACACTTCCAAACGCTATCCTAGTTTTGGTGTCAGCCATGAAGTATGTTCACTCTACTCTGGTGGCTGCCAATTTGGATTGGCAGGTAAAGGTCTCCTCTCCCCTTTCCTCCCACATAATCCTCGACTCCTTCCCGCCCTCTCATGCCTTCTTCAATGTCACTTGGAAATCTATTCTAGTCCTCAAATCACACTATAGCAATGATCATTTCCCCCAGCCGTCCTCCACAACCAATTCTGATTCATTCATCCTATGACCCCCCATCCCTAAGCAAAGCTGGGGTATACCTCCCTAGCATAACATCAATGTGGGAAGGAAGAAAGTGGGGGACCTATCAATCTCCTTATGTATGTAACTATTTCTACTTAAACTGGTGGCTGTTGGTAGTGGTACTACTTCTTAAGATGCTAATGGTAGTGATTCAACTACTGGTGCTTGCTCTTCAATTGGCTTTGAACCTGGAGAACAAAAGTCGAACTCAAACTATTCTAGCGGCTGTTTCTGGCACCGGGTCAATTGAATTTGAGTCTTAGGGTGTAGGGTCAATAGTTGTTGCAACTTATGACTTGGATGCTGATGCTACTGAAATGCTGATGCCCAACATCAATCCCATGTTTCAGCCCCTACCCCTAAAATCAGTCCCTGAAATCTTTCCAACATTTTGGAGTTGGGTTGTGCTGCTTTTGTGACTCCATGGTCTTCCACATTTATTGTTCCAAAATCTTGGTGATTTGAAGATTTTCCATTCATACCTGCAACTGTACCTATTTTTGCATTACTGCCTCCTGTGATTTCTTGAACATAAACAACGAAGCTCTCTTCTCTTGCAGAGCCCAAATTACTCCAACAGCACAATAGTAGTAGGAAAATAAGTAGCATAAATGGAGGCTCTGTGTCCATGTTGTATCAAGGGCTATTAACAGAAGCTGGGTCTGGTAGGAATTCCATTAATTTTTAGAATGTTGTGCCTTTTAAATGTGTATTTTTCTTTGCAAATGATTTAATCTTGGTCATGCAGGGCAATGTCTGTTCATATCCAACTAGATACATATTTGACCGTAAATAAAAATTAATTAAAATTTAGAACCTTCTGAAATACTGATTAATTTGAATTCAGAAGGAGCATTTGACTAATTTGAAATAATGATTAATTAAAACTCAGAACCTTCTGAAATAATGACTATTTACAGTCAAATGTGTATGGATAGACTATTTACTATGTTTACATGGAAGGCAATGGAGTTGTGGGATTGGACTATGCCCTGTTTTAGCCCCTGCCACCACGACATCACTTTGAGGCATTATGTTAGGCAACTTACATGCCTTGTCCATGCTTCCACAATTCATATACATGTCTACCAATGCACTTGAAACTATAACATCTAACAAATGATCCACACTTGATTCATTTCATGTTTTTAATAGTGTAGTGATAGAAAGAGTGGCTATGCTCTGGTTTTGATCTGAAATTAGACCCTCCATATCAATGTTGCAGTTTGTAACTACCAATGGATGTGTCATTGCCACCTGTATTTATCAATATTAATTCAAGAACATCTTGAACTTGCACAGTGCACAAGAATACATTTTAAAAATATATTCCAGGAAATGCAAAAAGAGAAAATAAACAACAAATAGTTCTGAGAATTGATGTTTGGTGGTAGTTTCAAATATCAAAAGTTACAAGAATGTATAACCTTGCATCAAGAACCATAGTGTCATGACAAAACTCAAGTTTGATGTTAGTTAGACTGAATTGTTATTGTGATGGCACTTCCAATCTAGGTTACCACTATGATGGCACTTTTAGTTCCAATGGTAGTAACAAAAATTTAATGACTGAATTGAAGGAAATCTTATGTCAGATGTCTCTACAATCTACCTAATCTCTTTTTTTTTTCCCACTTGAATTACCAAAATTATTGTAAGATCAGCCTAGGCAAATGTAATACTTGAAACTTATGCTAAATACATCCATTTGCAAAAAAAAGGTGCAAATCTCATCTAGTGTAAACCTCTAGATCTCCACTTCCTGATAAAATTGATGAGTACTTATAGCAAGCCAAGTGGATACAATCAAACAAAGACAGAAGAAATCTCTTGGCATCAAGGAAAAATGTTTGCTTAATGGACAACCCAGATTGATAATGGGATTTTTAATGTTAAGATGATTGTACTCATTGAACTAATGATATTTGTCCTCATGTATATTGTTAATAATTACAAGGCAAGGGGACTTACTTAGCACACAAGCACCTTTAAGAATTTGTTAGTAGGGAAGAGGAAAAGTGAATGTAATACACCACTTTGGGCTTTTCACCCTCTAGTTACTTTCTCCCTTTGTAATGCATTTTGAGTCACCCTCATCTATGCGTGTGGGATTGTTAATAAGGTGTTTCTTCTCTTGTTAAGTATTTGGATTATTTGCTTTCTCTAACATGGACACTATATATTAACGGTTAGTTTCAACTTTATAGTATGTATTCTATGATAGAATGAGGCTATTTTGGTTTTCCACATTTATGCATATTATAGAAAGCTTGATATATTAGCAAAGTGGCAGATAAAAAAGATAAAATCCTCTTTGAATGTTCAATCATTTGCAAAGCCTAATATGAATAGATTGTGTTTTATTTATTAATAATAGATGTCCATATATACGGTTTAAAAGTAAAAGCAAAATAATCTGTTGAGGTTGTTCAGAGTGCCTCAAAATTCAAATGTGCTAAATTGAGGTGGTTCTAGTGATTAGAGATTTAGACATCAGCATTTGAAACTTCATTGATTGAGACCTCCATTGACTGATCTCCACAAAATCCTAAATATATGTTTAAGTGTTACTCTAATAATTTTGAAAAATGAATTATAAAAATCTAGAAAACTGTCTGGAACATAAACATGAGAGCATGAATATTTTAAGTACATGTATGTTGTTACAGGACAATATTATTTTTAAATTTGCCAAACTTACCAAGAGTATAACATGGACTAGCATTGCTGCATGTACCATTATGATTTGTCCTCAATCTCAAACTTGTAATCAAGTTGCCCCAGAAGCTAATTTAATGCAATCCTACCATCCGTGATAGACATAATGCAAACAATACAAATAAGTGGACCTCTTGCTCTTGCATATGGCTAATGTCCCAAATTCTCAATAGGGGAAAAGACTCAATAGGTGAGGTAGTTCCAATGGCTGAGAAAGTATATGTGCATTTAAGATCCAATATTTTTTAAGTTTAGTACTAGTATATGTGCATTTAAGGCTCAATATTTTTAAAGTTTAGTACTAGTAATTGTGACTTTAAGATTGTTAGTGTTACTATAAGTACTAATAATTGAATGAAATGTGCCCTTTAATTTTAAAAAGCAACCAATCATGTGATGCCACATCAGCCCACCAACAAGACATGACTTAATGCACACCTATTGGTCCACCCTTTTTTTGGGGGGAACTATTTGACACCTCAACAAAAAGCATGCTGATGTGGCATCATATTTGATGTTGTGGCCTTGAAACCTTAGTTATAAGTAGGGGCGTTGCCAAGTAAGCTACTGTAAAAAATTTGGAGTGATTCAAAATTGCCACGTATGATTTTGAGAGGTGTGAAGTTAGGGTGCACCACTATTGGGTCCTCTCCCCTACTAGATTCTCCACAAAATCAACTAGAACATAAAATTAAGAAAAAACTAGTAATTAAACTGCCATGTTTAATAAATATTTAGAAATTTAATTATTATTTAAATTATGGTCACTAGGAATAGAATATTTTTATTAATATCAATAGTGTTAATTTTTTAAAATCATAAAATAATAATAATTAAATGAATTTATGAATTTTGAATGATAAGTTTCCAATATTTAAACTTATTAATCTACCCTTGTGATATACTTATTTTATCTTTTTAATTTGTTTTTTGGTTTTTTGGTTTTTGATTTTTAATTTAATTGGTAACTTAAATTAATTGGTTTTTAAATTAATTGGTTTATAACTTCTCTATTGTAGATTACTTTGCAATAGCCATTGACAATTACATATGTCCCATTACACTTTTTAAGAAATTTTGTGAACAATAGATATATTGCAAAGTGCTTCTACTTTTTCATGATATTTTGAATTGGTTTCACTATTGCTGCATATATACCATCTACTAAGACATTGAAAATGTTTTGCAGGCTTGGGTTGTAGGTGCAAAAGTAAAGGTTCTTGAGTTTCAAATCCAAATGAAATGAATTTGGGTTCAAATTTGTTGCCATTCATTTGCTCAAATTATTTGATGTAAAACAGCCAGTGAGGCATATCATTTATATGTTTTGACTTGCCAGTGAGGCTGAAATCAATGAGATTTATGTTTAGCCAGTGAGGCTATTGAGGTAGTTATCAATGAGGCATTGAATGTATTTGATTTGCCAGTGAGGCTTAATAAAGTAATTTTTTTTCAGAGTGATCAATCATATTTGTTTTATTCATTTTAGTCTTCATTTCATGGTGCTTCTCTCAACATTTGAATATCTATGATACTTGAAGTTTATATGCATAAATTTGTGAAGATTAAATAAATGACTAAATATACTACCAAATTAATGACTAAATATACTGCCAAATTAATTTGGTCACGAGATAAATGACCGGCAATAAACTACCAATGGTCACATGACTAAATATACTACCAAATTGATGACTAAATATACTACCAAATTACCAAATATACTACCAAATTGATGACTAAATATACTACCAAATTAATGACTAAATATACTACCAAATTAAGTGACTAAATTAATGACTAAAATTTCTTTGGTCATAAATCTGGTCGCGAGATAAATGACCAGCAATAAACTACCAATGGTCACGTGACCAAACTACTGATCACATGACCAAATTTTGGTAGTTTATTTAGTCATTTATTTTTGTTTTTCTACTAGTGCTTTGTCCACTATAGGTAGAGCTACCTGAGTTGTTCTCCTGCCAGTGGTAGGATCTCTTTTGATTGTAGAAGTTGCTCTGGTCATTCTCTTTGGCTTCACCATATTAGCTGCAAATAATGTAGAAATGTCAAATTCAGGTACATCATTAACGTGAGGTGTGTTCACCTCCTGTCGTAGCCAATATGGTATCTCATCTATGGACCCTTGTTGGTCTGTATGCTCAATGCGAGCATCATGAGATTCTACATTCTGTTCCACCCTTTGAGGTAATGGTTGTTCTCTTTGTTCATCTAGAACCTCTTCATGACTAACTTCTTCTTGTGCTGAGGCTTCTTGCTACAAATTCACATTTTGGTTTTGTGTATTTTGTGGTGCTTGATTTTTAGGACTCTGAGCACTTTGATCTAAGGTATCTGGATGCTCATTTTGATCATTCAAGTTTACATTTTCTTCCTCTTTCCCTTGATTATCACCCTATTAGGACCTTTATCTTTAGCCTTTGATCTATCTACTTGTTCAAGGTCTTGGGATTTATCTACCCCTTCTTCAATTGTATTTTTTTAGGTACTTGTTCATTGTCCTGACCTTCATTCAAATCAGGCATCTTCTCATCTTCAATGTGTACATTAGCCTCTAATTTATTTTTCTCTAGAGGTAGGTCCTTATCTTTATTTGGGTCTTCATCACCCTAATAGGCCAAATCTATTGCCGCAGGGCTAGTGACCTGGTCAACCAAATTTGTCAATCTAATCTGTTGGGCCACCTCTTTAGGGTTACCTTCATCTATTTCTTCTATTTTGACCTATTTCTACACCATGGAGGTGCCATGAGGAGTCATCTTAGTATTTTTCACCAATGTCTCCATAGAATGAGCAGAGACATCATTAACAACATCACCATCTGATAAGTCAACTATGCCATCCAATGGAAAAAACTAATCATCCTTCATAGTATGTATTTCTTTTCTTTGTTCCTCTGTTGTCTCTGACTTGAATTTTATGATGTCTAGGATGGGGACTTCATGTTGCAAATTCTTCAAAATACCCTCACCACTTGCCCCTCTCAATAGGATAGTGAGGTTTCTATTTACCGCTCCCCTCATACCAGATGTTTGTTTCTTCTGGGGTGTATTTGAGGTTTTCTTCCTTTTCTTCCTTATCAGGAGGTCGTCATCTGAGCTCTCCTCTTCCTCTTCAATATGCACATTAACAGGTGCAGGAGAAGAAGCAATTTTCTTTTGTTTTGCAAGGGAAGGAGATGGTGCTGTAGTAGATGTGGAAGCTACATCTTCTTTTGGTTGAGACTAATGGATGATTGTCACCCCAACAAGTTGGTTTCCCTTCTTGACTTTACCTTGCTACCTTTCCCCTTTTGACTGCCTTTTCTCCCTGAGGAAATCGTCATATTCCTCATCTGACAATTCTTGTCTCTTTCTCTTATTATCCACAGTGAGGGTTACACCATTCTTCTTTAGTTTGGTGACTTTAGCCTCCACCCACTCTTTGGTCAATTGAATGACCTTCTATGTTATTTGGTCCAATGAAGTCACCTCTGGTTGACTCCAATCCGGGGCTGATATTGTTTCATTGTATACCTTCTTGTCCTCATACTCTTGAGACACGGTCACACCATCATCCTCATGCAACTGAGTAGGCACTGATATGCAATCAAATGTGCATATCTGATTTAGAGTGAGCCTCTGATAGCCCCTCCTTCTTACTTCTGCTTCATCATCACAATCAGTCCAGTAATCTTCAATGCATTTCTGGTGTATAGGCATCTTGTGCAATGCATACATCCTGTCATAAGGATCATATGGCCTAGATAGTGAGAAGGGATACAAATGCATCAAATTTAATCCTCCAATCACATCCTTCACACTTTCCTTATTCAGACACATATACCATCCAATGATTACCAGGAACAAAATATTGGGTATTTTCCCCTTCTTAATATAAGCATTGATTGAAGGCAATACCTGCCTAGCCAACTCCATTAGGATGACCTTATCATTGGGGTATCTTAGTAACATAAGAGGATGATCAATAAAGCCCTCTATCCTTATGTATGAAAATGTGGGGAACTAGATGAACCAAGCCCCATATTTGTATATAACTGTCTAAGCTTCTACGCTTAGTCTCTTTGTTCTGTCTTCTTCCATGGTCCTGACAAGATGCATGGAGAAGTAGTCATTCACTCTCTGATAGTGTTGGAGAGACTCTCTAAATTTAAGTTGGGGATAATGATCCCAAATGTCCACATCACCAGGGTCACTTCCGACTCTACCCACTATTTGCAATCCATCAAAAGTGCCTTTGAATGCATAGGCGTATATGACATAGGATGCCATGTGGAACATATTACTTCTTCCTGCTAGTTTTCTCATCCCCTCATCTAGGCTATCACTTATGATCTTCACCCATTGAAGTTTTTTCTTAGTGTGTTTGACCATCCTGATGATGCTGTACATCTAATTCTCGAATGACCCAACATTCAGTTTCCCTGTCATCCTGTTGAGCATTGCTATCATATACTAGTATTCTGGGGTGAAATCAAACTTGTACATATACATAGGCAACTTAGCAGCAGCCTTATAAGTGCTATCACGGGCCCTCCATTGATACATGACCCTCCTAGCTTCCTTTTCTTTACTGTTATATTCTTTCTCTAGTTTACCCAGGTTCAATCTAACCACATTAGGTTCTTTAGGTAGGTTAAAGGCCTAGGTGATGCTTGCAATTGAAAAATCCATGTAAACCCTACCATGCATTTCCACTCTTCTAGTATTCACATTGTAGTTCTGGGTGCATTATTCCACCAATTCAGTGGCCTCCATTGCATAGGGAAATCCCCCTACATGCCACATTCCTGAACTATATATACTGATGAGCAGGGGATTCTTGCCTCCTTTCTCTAACTTGGCAGTCCACGCATTCAAGTATGTATTTCTTGAATATGTATCATTTATCTATCCATATTTGAATGATACCCCCTCAGGTTGTATGTGCATTGGTTTCAAAAACTCTGTGTCCGACCTATTCTTCCGAGCAGCCATTGGATCCTTTAATAAAACATATACATTCTTACCCTAATATGTCATGTGTAGTGGTGAATTTGGAGATCACATGAGTTTCATGATGATAATTTTTTTGTTCTAGTACATTTCATGCATCACAATATCAATTTACTCTAGAAAAACCATTTTTTTACCTGCTCATTCACCATAAATGACAAAAGGAGGGTTCTATCATTACATACCTGATATCTACTTTCCTTTTACTATGTAAGGGATATCTGGATGAACACTATCACCTTGCAGTTACCATTCCATTAGCCATTTGAATGCAAATCCCATTCCATTGAGTTCGCAGGTTACAGTGATGTCACCTTAGTCTCATAAGGGGCTCTGTAATTCTCTATTTAATCATTCGGTAAATTCAAAATGAACTCAAAATTTACTTTTAACTGAGCATAAAGGTGAATTAGGGTATGTTAAATGTCCATATATTAACGTCCGTTGATCAACACCTGAGGATTGGAGACATTAACAAGTGACAGGCATTTATTTGAAAATTTAAATGCTCTGACCTACCGTTAAGATGTCATTTAATACCGAGGGTGATATTCTTAGAGATCAAGGATATTAGCAAATATCACTGATATCGAGAATATGAGGGTGACATCATCACTAGGATGGTCAACTTTTGACTGATGACTGAAGTCTGGTCATCATACCTTTACTTAATAGATTGTGATAACATATTTTGTTTATATGACCAAGTCGATGTGCCACATGGCACCATTTCATTAGTTACTAGAAATCCCCGTATCACAAGGCACAAAGGTTAATATGAGGGATATTAAGAAATATCTAGATACTCAATATGACAAAATATCACCCCATTCTGAGATGTGAGGATGACGTTAGCATCTTATAAAAGGCTTCAAAATGGTCGAGGATTTGACGTCATCATTATGTTAACTAAGATCAGGGATATTAGTGAATATCACCCTATTCCAGGATCAGGGTCATGATGACATCATCATCATATCAGGTTCTTTATAAAGAGGAACAAGGTGACATCACCATCATGTTACTTAAGATCAGGGATATTAGCAAATATCACCCTATTGGAAGATGACCCTTTTTAAAGATGACCCTCTGGGAATATGTGGAGTACTTGACAGGCAGATGTTCCCTAGCATTTAAATTTGACATTTTGCATGTTAAGGATCATGCAGATATCGAGTTATCATTAGTAAAGCATAGATCAGGGATATTATGATTATGACTGATATTAGCAAATATGACCCTCTGTGAATATCAGGTTTGACCAAACTTTGACCAAGTATAACCTTTTATCCCTAAGGAATTTCAGGGTGATCCAAAAGGCAAACCTTAGAATTTTGCACTCCTATGTACTATGAGGTTCATGATGACAAAAATTGACTTTGAAATTTGACCCTTCCTTATGAGGCATATGCATGAGCAAAGATGATATACTACTATTTCTTTTGACTTTTACCAAACCGCCCAAAGCAAAGAACAAGTAGAAGTAAGAAAAAGTTGGGTCCGTATTTTGCTAAAGCAAAATGGGGCATGTTGTGTAATCACACAATAGTACTAGGGTGAATAATGCCTTGCTTCAGTAAGTCTTAAATGAGCATTTCAATCTCTATCTTTTGGTGAAATGGGTAGTGGTAGGGCCTGATGTTGGGAGGAACGCTTCCAGGAAGAAGCTGAAAACAATGGTCCTCTCGTCATGAAGGTGGCAATCCCACTAGTTTAGCAAAGACACATGCATACCTATCCAAAATTTATTGTAGAGCAGAAGGAGTAGTGGAGACCATTGATGGTTGCATCCGAATGGAATAAAGTTGGGTAATGATGCCATGTGAATTCTTCTTAAGAAGATTTTCCATGCAATGTGAACTTATGATGCTAAGAGATGCCAGTTGTAAGCCCTTCAATGTGTGTTTTTTCCCATTGTCTAAAAATTGCATCCAAAGTTCAACAAAATCCCATAAGATGGGTCCAAGTGTGCATAACCATTGGGTGTCCAAAACCACATCACATCCACCTAAGGGCAAGGCAAACACATCAAAGCACAGGTTATAATCTCCAATTGAGATACATAGATTATGACACTTCCCTTTGTAAGGTAATGTGCCCCCATTGGCAATCATGACTTCAAAGTTGGAGCAAGGATGGACAAAAGAATCAGCTTGTTTGGTGAACCAATGGTTAATGAAGTTATGAGTGCTACCAGAATCAATGAGTATTACAAGAGGCAGCTTCTTGAAGTAACCCTTGACCCACATGGTTTGTGGGGTGGTGATTCTTGCTAAGGCATGGAGAGAGATCTTTGGATGGTGTTCTTGAGAAGCAAGTTCAACAAGTGGCTACTGATCTTCTTCCTGATCATTTGTTGTATCCTAAGCATCTACCCAAACTTCAATTTTGGGTGGAGATTCCACATCCAATAGCTAGATCTTTTGCTCAACACATCGGTGTCCCTGAGTGAATTTCTCATTACAATTATAACAAAGTCCTTTTTCTCTACGTGCCCACATCTCTGCTTCAATCAAATGCTTGATAGGATTTGTTCTAGAAGTTGGGGTTGTTTGAGATCTTTGGGGAGATATATTTTGAAATGGAACAAAATTGGATTTGGATCACTACTGAGCTCTGATCTTGTCCCCTACCAACTTAGCCAACACTAGGGCTTCCATCATTATGCTGGGACAGAACATTTTAACCTCAGATCAAATTGCATCCTTTAGACCACTAACAAAAAAACTCCTGAAGAATTCATCAGACAATCCCTCCATGTGATTGGCTAGTTTTTCAAATTCTATATGATATTCTCTCACAATGCCTATTTGGTGAAGTTTAGTGAGGGCTCCAGTGAAGTCATCAAAAGCACTTGGGCCAAACCGTTGCAAAATAAGTTTGCAAAAATTGGTCCATTGTGGCTCATCATGAGCCTTGAGATACCAATGGAACCATTGAAGGGCTTCTTGTTCCAAGTGAAAGGATACAAGCGAGACTTTATTGACAGGAAAAGTATTATGTAGACTAAAATATTGTTCCACCCAGTATATCCATCCAGTCAGATCTACACCATTGAATCAAGGAAAATCAAGCTTTAGCCCCTGAAAATGGCTAGAAGAAGAAAACCCATCATCTGAAGAATCTGGCTACCATCTATTGTTCATGGCTGAATGTTGAAGATTGAGGTCAAGAATTTTTTCATCAAGATCTTGGATTTTGGACTTGAGGGTGGAAAGTTCATCCTCCATGTTTTATGCTCTTGATCGAGTTATTACCATAGCCAGAAGAATTTTTTTTGGAATGGATAGAAAAACATGTCCTAAAACACATTTAGGAAATTTTAATTTGGGGAAAACTGCAATGGGTAATCAGGGTTTGACTAGCTTTTGGATACTTTATGAGGGAAAGGAGAGAAGAAAATGGTGATTTCAGAAGTAGGGTGAAAGAATGGGAAAATTTGTCCAAGAGGGACAAAGGAGCACAAATATGAAAGGAACGAAGTAGTAAAATCTCAAGGCTATTGGATGAGAATCAAAGAAGTTATAGAAAACCATAAAAATAGACAAATGTAGGATTTATGGCTTCCATAAGTGGAATGGGGATAGAATCCTTAAGGAAGGAAATGTGCGGAATGGAATTTCAAGTGGTCCAGTGAAGTTTGAGAGGAAATAGAGTGAAAACAGAGAGGATATGGTGAAAAAATAGAATTTTTTTTCTAGAAATGATCTGTCAACTGCTTTGGATAGATTCAATATGTGATTTACTTGTTGTCAATAGATATGGGCCCCAAGTCTGTTCAACTTCCTAAGGGTTCAATGGAGTCACTCTGGCCACCAATGTTGTCTAATGACTTGCGTATTGGGGTAGTACCCATCACTCCACAACTTAGGTAAAACTGATAACTGCTTTGCCACAAACGACAACTCTCGGTTTACCTCACGAATGAGAACTAGTCAATTGGGTAGGGGCCATTGCCCTTTTCACTAGCAGGTTCTCTCAATGGGCTAGCTACTTTGAGGTTCCTATAGTACTCTTCACAATGAGTTTTAGGGATATATCCCCAAGTACTTCCCATAGTTAAGTGGATAGGGATGTTCCTTGATCTGAACCTGCAATCCAAATGAACAATACAGATTGGAAAAAAAAGATACTATTGCAAAAATCACAATGCCTAGAGTGCCACTACAGAAAAAAAAATTTGGCAAAAATTCCACCCAATGAGCCCAAGAAAGCACTTGGATACCAGATGAGAGGAACCTCCTACAACAATATAATGAAAAATGCATGAAATAATAGAATTATATTAATAGTAGAAACACAGAAGGAATTTATTGATCATAGGCCACTTCGAGGGGCAACCTTCTTTGAGAAAGATCAATATAATAAATTCGTGGATGCCTTCATTGGCCTCAACACTTACTTATATACCAAGTCTAATCTAAACAACTACTATTTCCCATGAATGTGGGATAATACAATATGCTCATGGGGTGACTTACAAAGCATATGTGTCCATAGCAACTAATATACTAACAAAGTAAAGAGAAGGGTTAAACACAGGTGCCCAACACAGGTATTCATGTGGAGACCTTGGAGGAAGGTAGAGATGTGGTCTGAGGACTGTGAGAAACAAAGCTACGTATTACAGCCCCAATATTTAATGGGGCAGACATAGATGATTATTGATTAGTATATGCCAGATCGAGTACAGAGGTAGTTCAGGTTAGTACAGTATGTGTCGTAGGGGGAGATAATGTTTGCCAAGATTCATGTGGAGGCACCATGGTGGGGACCACCACCAGATCCTTAGGTGGTAATCGCAGAGTTTAAGGAATTATAGGGGTAGCCCTAGCATGCAAGATGGTAGGTAGAGGATGCTGGGACCACCGTAGCATATGATTAATGGTGGGCTAGACATGACGATTCCAATGGGATATGTGGCAGCTAGGGAGGAAGGAGAAGAGCAAGAGAATTATGATGATGATGAGGAGGAGGTAGATTATATTGAGGAGATGAATATATATGAGGAGGATGATGGTAGAGATGGGGGCGGTGATAGAGGCGGGTGAGGTGATGGAGATGGAGAGGTAGAGCTAGTGAGATTACAAGATTTAGTATAGCAGCAACAGGCCTAGATAGCCCAGTTGTAGGGGCAGTGCAGAGGTGGACAAGTGGCTAACTTACAAGTACAGATAGCGGCCCTGCAAGCATAGGTTGTTTAGTTACAGGGATAGTTGGGATAGGCCCAAGGGTTGGCAAAGCGGTATCTGCAAGAGAGGGATCAAGACTGATAGGCACTAGGGCTAGGAATGTGAGATGTGGTGTAGATGATGCAGCACCAAATGGTATATGGTGTGAGGTAGGCTCAGCACTATAGGACACTCTATGAGAGATTAGTCCCAAAAGACCAATGAGAGAGTTATCAAAGCTGGTTAGTGGCATCTAGATCTAGATAGTCAGGGCAGTTAGAGAGGTCAGTGCAACAGCCATCTCCATCACAGGCACCAGTGGTAGGACAGACGCCACCTCCATAGGCACCAAGATAAGTAGGACAAAAAAGTAGAGCCCCACCTCCTTAGAGGGGTTTGGGACTAGCCTAGTTAGGGGCTTCAAGCAGAGACAACTCCAACTAGGGGTAGCATGTATATATGTATGAGATTTTGACAGGTCCGAGGACCACACTTTATATCATGATCATTTTTTTGTGTATATATATTTATGAGACAGACATTTGGATGGATGGACTATTTATTTTGTCTTATTGATGTATATATGGATGGAGTTTATGATGGTGTTATACATATGTTTATGCTATGATGTTGTAGACATGTGTATATGACAATATGTTATATGATGGGATGACTCATGTGTGATGCAGGATGTGACATGTCATGGGTTTTATGTTTTATGCATGGTGTCTAACAAGTGTATGATGTAAGATGTGATATGCATGATGATGGATGGATGGTTATTTTATTGTTTATGGATATTGATGGATTACTTCATTGATTACATATTTTGTGAGACTAACATTGTATGGCACAGGATGGTGTTCCATGTTGGCAAGAGACACTATATGGATTCATGGTTGTTGTCATTGATGGCAACAAAGGTCATCCCACATATTCGCAAGTCATGGTGTGTCTCTACCGGAAGTCAAAATGAAGATTGTTGTGGTCTGGTGAACAAGAACAGAGCATGTGGCAAGGTCCGACAGATTGGTCCGGATCTCTCAGAGGAAGTATCTTGGTGCAGTGTAGATTTGGGGAAGTCAAGAGGACTACCTTGAGTGGTATATTCCAAGGATTTAGCCTCCGGTGATAGATGAGGAAAAAGATATGAATAGTTGAGTACCAGATTCCTGAGTGACAGTGTGAACAGAGGAAGAACCGACTGATAGAACATCAGACTACCTTCCAGATGGGTTACTGATGGTGTTAAAGGCTATGAAGGCATGAATCATACTTGGCCGACATGATTAATTATTTTTACAAGTATATGCTTGATCCGCATTACTTGATGTGGTAGGATTCAGCTGACAGATCAGAATTAGTGAAAAGATTGACTATTCTGGGTGTCGACTAGAAAGGTGATGAAATTACTTGTGCGGATATATATGCACGATGGATTTAGTTGTGAGGGTTGTTGTTGTTGTGATGAGATATGTGAATAAGTGTAGAGTAGAGCAAAAGCCGTAAGAAAGATCCGGTATGTGAGAGGAAAGCAGAATATAGAGAAAAGGAAAGATGAAGTGTAGCAGATCAATGTACTGAGCCTAACCGGAACTAAACTCCAGCATATGTGGATGCTTCCAATTAGTTCAAGTTTTGTATAACATTCTTTTGTAGACAATGTGTCTCCTTGTAGGCAGTGTGCCTCCTTTGTGAGCAGTGTGCTTGGGCAATGAGCCCTAATTGGCAAGTGCCATTTTGTAATTCCTTATTCTTCTAACAGAGAATAATCTTTGGGTTAATCACCCCATGGTTTTCTCCCTTAACAGGGTTTCCATGTCAAAAATACTATGTCATGTGTTTTTCATTTCATGTGAATGTTTGCCTTTTGAATTAATACTGCATTGATTAATAAGAAAGTTCAAAAAGAAGAAATAATTAGGATAACTGATTCACCCCCCCTCTCAGTTATCAACAATTGGTATCAGAGCTAAGTTCCTCCTAATAGAGCCTAACAACTTGAGGAAGATCTGGGAGTCCAAATGGATGCATATGGTTTAAGGGAGCAACTCAAAACTGCCCTTGAGGATCTTGAACAGTCAAACTCTGAAGTCAATGAATTAAAGGAAAGACTCAAACAGGCTGATGAATTCATGAGAGAACTAAAAGACAAATTAAGTCTCTCTATGAAAAAAAGAAAGGAGCTACTCCAGCAATTGGTAAGACAAAGTGAAGAAAGTAATACAAATGAAGAGTTAACTGAGAAAACTAAGTTATGTGAAAAGTTATCAAAAGAAGTCATTATGGTAAGACATGAAATGGAATCAGGAGTTATAAAGTTTACTCAAGAGATTGAAGAGAAAAGAAAAACCGAAGACAATCTAAGACAATCTCTCAAAGAGAAATCAGAAGATTGCCACCAGATGGATAGGATTATCACACATCTTGAATTTGATCTTGAAGATGCTAAAGATAATGAAGAAAAACTTGAGGATCAAATTGTCTCTCTCAAAAGGGATCTTCAAACAGCAAATGAATATAAAGAAAAATTCAAGATAAGTTCTGCTCAACTTGAAGTTCTTCTTGGAAGTCAAAAGAAGGCAGATGACAAGTGTGGTTTGGGATATGAGAAAGGAGAAAGCTCTGGATCCGGTCAGAAGAATTTTGGATCAGAAAATCCAAGGAACAGGCCTAGAAGACCTCCGGTAAGACAGCCCAATGCTCAAAGATATCCAACTTTCAATGGATACTGCCACAGCTGCAATCACTTTGGTCACAAAGCTAATCAGTGCAGAAAGAGAATGAATCAGACTAATTCAACCTTCTCCAGATAGTGCTTCAACTACAAAAGGTATGGACACAAGTCTCATGAATGCAGAAATATGCAAATGGACAAATCATTCAATGGTAGATGCTTTGCATGCAATAGAATAGGTCATATGGCTAATCAATGCAAATCAAGAGTTTATCAGTCAAATATGCAAAGAAATGTTGTTTGCCAAATCTGTAATAGGTCTAGTCATAATGCAAAAGTCTGTAGAAGCAAGAATCAGGACAAAAGAGGTCCGGTATATAATCAGAATCAAGACAAGGGTAAACAAAAGATGAATGCGGATGAAGTTAGGAATGAAATGAACAAGATTTGGGTGAAGAAAAGTTTAGAAAATGTAAAAGTTGGATCCACACCAGACTCTGGTGCTGATATTCCTTCCAGAAAGTAAAAGATGAGCTCTGGCTCAGGGGGAGACACAAAGAAAACCCTGTTCCCCCAGCCAATCAAGTGGTGCCGGATTTGGCACATGATGCGGAGTAAAGGGTTTATAGATATGAGTCTTAAAATAATCCAGCTAAGATTTCAGAGGTCCGCATAAAGATGTGAAGAAGTTGTGATCGATCAAGTAGAACCTGTTCCGGGAGATGCTCCGAAATGACAAAGGATTACAAAAAGGTCCGGAGAGATCCGGAAGTGAATTATCTTATTCTACGGATTGGACAGAGTGTTCGGGATGTCCTTGTGATGTGTCATCTTGATTTATTCACAATTGAAAGATCCGCATGATGTTCATAGATCAGGACTAATTCGGATCTTCAAGTCATTCGAATAAGGCAAACCAGAAGAATATAGGTCGAGCATTTATTGCAAACAGATATTAGGGTTTGCAAAGCAATATAAGGGATTTCTCATAAATCACTTGTTCATTCTACACTCAAGAAGAAGCGATAAGTGGAGCTCTGCAACAAAATTCATCAAGTTCACCGAAGATCACTTGCAGAAGATATTACACACAGAAATCAATCCAACCACTCCATATAACCAAAGGCACATAAGGTATTTTCCGTTTTCGATATCTCACTACAAATCTTTTTAAAAAATGGCTACTCTGAATATAGTAAAGATCTCAGATAGGCCCCGACTTGAATTTAAGAAACACCCATACAAGTCATTGGAGGTAGATCCCTTAGGAGCATTCTCTAGTGTTCCTCATGGCATTTTACACACGGAAGACATTAGGGTTTACGTACATGCAAGTATTGAGGAATTTGGGGAATTCAAATTGAGAGATTTCTATCACAAACAACTGATAGATAGTGCTTTTGAGCTTAAACCAGAGTATAAGGGTATCCAAAAGAAACATTTTGATCAATTCATTCATTTCCCTTGCTTTGAAGAAAATGAATGGGTCCAGTACGTATTGAGTAGAATACATGACAACTTCCTATGGCTGAATAGACCCTGCAAGATCACAAAAGAGGCAATTAGGGCAGTAACTGGTCTATACTCTTCCGGAGGGATACCTATCCTGAAATCTGTCAAAAATAACATTGTAACTGAGGCCACCGGATCAAAATTTGATATGAGGGCAATGACCATTGAAAATATTTCTGATCCGGATATCAAGTTTGCATCTATGATAATAGGATACAAGATTTATCACTCCAATAGGGAGAATTCTGTATCTGGAACTGCAGTATATACTGCCTATGAGATGCTGAGGAAGAATGCAGATTATGATCTCTGTGAACTTCTTTTAAGCCAATTAATGGAAAATATACAGAAGATCAAAAAGGACAAAAAGAATTCTTTCAAGTATGGTACACTTATATTATGTCTATTTTTCTACTTCATGAATGAGCTGCCAGGATCAAGTGGATGGGTATGGCAGAATGATAAACCTGTAGCAGTCTAGATCAGAGATTATTTACATGGGCTTGGGGATGCCAAAGCAAGAAATACAGCCCTGTGGGGATACTTCAAAAACTTCCAGAGCATGATGCAAGCAAGAGAAAGAATTCCCCAGTCTATTGTTGAAAAATACAAAGACTCGGTCTGCTTTATGGTTGATACTGATCAATGCCTAATGGAGGCAGTAGAGCTAAGGACAGTCTAGATCATGCCCATGGGGTATGAGGTTGATGAACAGATTGTGGAACTGCATGTTCAACACATGCTTAGTCAACCCAAAGATCCAAAGGCAGAAAGGTTTGGAACCTTTGAGGAGCTGAGTGTGAAGATCCATGTGGAACTCAGAGAACCTGAGATAAAGAGAAAAGTGAGAAAAGAAGTAGAGCATATTGCTCAAGGCCTAGGCATCCCAAAGGAGGCACTTGACACCAACCGGGAAAAGAGGCGAAAGGCTGAGGAAGAGAAGAAAGAGGCAGAAAAGAAAAGCAAGAAAAGTACTCTAGTGGAAACCTCAACCTGGACTAGATCATCAAAGGGATCTACACCTGTCACAACCAAAAGCTCAAAAATATCAAAACCGGAAGGTCAGACATCTGGTAAAGGAGAGAAAAGGTCTAAAATAAAAGCCACAAGGGCTTATACAAGTCAGAAAGATGAAGAGGAAACGGAATCAGATGAGGGGGTAAAAGAAATTAAGAAGCAGAAGAAGAAAGGATCTGGTAAACCCTCCACAGGCCAAGACAAGGAAGAAATGGCAAAGAAATTTGTTGAAAAGCCCACCCTATCTCTAGACAGTGTAATCAAATCAGTCACTGTGGATGGAAACCTTCAACCAATGGCCGAATTCTATGATGACTACAATGAGGCTGACCAAAGATCCTACAAGAAGCTACAATCAGTTATCTGAACATCTACAACAAAGCTTTCATTGAAATTATCTCCCTTATTCCTAAGAGTCTAGAGAAGGAGTTAGAAATGAGAAAGGCCAATGCCATGGCAAAAGATCTTGAGATCAGGGATCAGATAGCTATTCAGCTATATCCTTCAATTGATCACAAAATAATGAACATGGTATTCAAAGACTGCAAGGATGAATTCAGGAGAAAAGCAAGGATGAATCAGCTTATGCTTGGTGAGACCGACAAGGTAGCCAAGGACACTGAAGAGATCCTCCGGAATACATTCAAAAGGTTCAACATTCCTATTATAGAGGACTTGGGTGCAGAAACAGCTGTGGACTTGGAATCCTCTGCTCTGGAAGAAGTGGCCCTTGAACAGACTAACATCTCTCCTCCGGTTTCCCCTACAGTCTCCGGATCCAAAGAAGAAGAGAAATTACAAGAGAAAGAAGCAGGGGTGAAGGAAAAAGAAGGTGATAGTGCAAAGATTACAGAAGGACAGAAGACTTCACCAGAGATAACCATAACTATCAGTGGTGGGAATGTAGAGGGAGAGAAAATTCCAAAGGACAGCTCCAAGACTGCAGAAGAGAAGAAACATCTGTCTCCGGCAAGAGACACTGCACAAACTGTCCAAAAATTTCTGAGCAAAAAGCAATAGAGATTGATGAACTAGAGCTTCTACAAGGTCCATTCAACTTTGATTCCCTCTCTCTGGTATAGACAATGAAGATAGATTCATTTGCAAATGCTAAGGCAAATGAAAAACTCCTAAAGTCTCATATGGAAGACTGTGAGTTGATAGAGGCTGCTTCCGAAGTGCTTGAAAAGATTATGCCATCAGTCCAGATAGATCCAACAACCTCCTCTTCTGGTAATCTCAAATCCTTAGCAGCAGTGTTGGTACACATTTTGATTCTCTAGAAAAATCAACTGAAGAAAAGGTCCGAAAGGAGTTTTTGGATAAGAGATTTTCAGAAGTACTAGGATTAATCTCTAATGATAGGAGAAATATGAGTATTGGAATAAAGAGCTTAGAAAATGCTCTTAAGGATGGCGGTGACATTTACAAATTTTGTATCTCCTGGTCAAAAGCAACAGTAGAAATTGAAAAGAAAATAAAAGAGGAACAGGACAAACTACTAAGTTTGTCTCAAAGTTTTGATCCTCTCTCTTCCTCCATAGTGACTCAAGAATGTCAAACTATTGCAATCACAAATGCAATAAAGAACCTTGAGAAGGAAAGGAAGAATATAATTAACCAGATGGGAGAACTTAGAAGGATTATTATCCCTAAGTTAGAAACCATGCATGAGGCCATAAGTGATGCTCAGACTACCGCCCAAACCAATGATCCGACAGATCTCAAGAGGGAAGAAGCTTTTGCATTTTTGTTGAGTGGTCACATTTCAATTTTGGATAGAATGAAACAAAGTTGGGCTACAAAACTGGTCCAATTAAAGACATCCTTTGCAGACATTCTTCAGTTTATGTAAGTATGTAATATGCGGCTAAGTGTAGTAAAAATTTTGAAAAATTTTGGTGTGCGGACCCTACCCTTTGCCATTGATGTCAAAGGGGGAGTGAGGAGCAGTGAAAAATGAGGAATCCAACTAAGGGGGAGTTCCAAAAATTGTATATAAAGATAGAGCATCAGCCAAGGGGGAGCATAGTGTAAACACTTAGTCATTTTTCACTAAGTGTTGCCATCAATGCCAAAGGGGGAGATTGTTGGCAAAAGACACTATATGGATTCATGATTATTGTCATTGATGGCAACAAAGGTCATCCCACATATCCACAAGTCATGGAATGTCTCTACCGAAAGTCAGAATGAAGATTGTTGTGGTCCGGTGAACAAGAACAGAGCATGTGGCAAGGTCCGACAGATTGGTCTGGATCTCTCAGAGGAAGTATCTTGGTGCAGTGCGGATTTGGGGAAGTCAAGAGGACTACCTTGAGTGGTATATTCCAAGGATTTAGTCTCCAGTGATAGATGAGGAAAAAGATATGAATAGTTGAGTACCGGATTCTTGAGTGACAGTGTGAACAGAGGAAGAACCGACTGACAGAACATCAGACTACCTTCCGGATGGGTTACTGATGGTGTTAAAGGCTATGAAGGCATGAATCATACTTGGCTAACATGATTAATTATTTCTACAAGTATATGCTTGATCCGCATTACTTGATGTGGTAAGATTCAGCCGACAGATCAGAATTAGTGAAAAGATTGACTATTCCGAGTGCCGACTAGAAAGGTGATGAAATTACTTGTGCGGATATATATGCATGATGGATTTAGTTGTGAGGGTTGTTGTTGTTGTGATGAGATATGTGAATAAGTGCAGAGCAGAGCAGAAGTAGTAAGAAAGATCCGGTATGTGAGAGGAAAGAAGAATACAGAGAAAAGGAAAGATGAAGTGCAACAGATCAGTGTACTGAGCCTAACCGAAACTGAACTCCAGCATATGTGGATGCTTCGAATCAGTTCAAGTTTTGTATAACATTCTTTTGTAGATAGTGTGTCTCCTTGTAGGTAGTGTGCCTCCTTTGTGAGCAGGGTGCTTGGGTAGTGAGCCCTAATTGGCAAGTGCCATTTTGTAATTCCTTATTCTTCTAACAGAGAATAATATTTGGGTTAATCACCCCGTGGTTTTCTCCCT
This sequence comes from Cunninghamia lanceolata, assembly GCA_027924645.1. Classification (NCBI taxonomy): domain Eukaryota; kingdom Viridiplantae; phylum Streptophyta; class Pinopsida; order Cupressales; family Cupressaceae; genus Cunninghamia; species Cunninghamia lanceolata. The sequence continues at coordinate 16,314,310 of BSBN01000430.1, read as the reverse complement.
TAACAGGATTTCCACGTCAAAAATACTGTGTCATGTGTTTTTTATTTCATGTGAATGTTTGCCTTTTGAATTAATACTGCATTGATTAATAAGAAAGTTCAAAAAGAAGAAATAATTAGGATAACTGATTCACCCCCCCTCTCAGTTATCAATAGTTCCATATAGAAGTTATTTATATCAAGTCTTGGTATTTTGTGCCCCTAGGATGTAAGATGTTGTATGATATGTGAGGCTATGACAGATTTATTATGATGTCATTTATGATATGTTAACGTGGATGTGTATATGATGAATATGGTTATGATGTTATATGATAGACTAATCTATGTGATGCAGGATGGTATGTGGATATGTTATGATGTATGGATTATGTGCAAAGGTTATTTCAACCACTTTAAATAAATTTCTATGTATGGTTATGATTATAGGATGTAGGATGGTATGACATGATGAATGTGTTCTATGCATATGTGATGTGATGTTTATGTAATGATGTGATGCAATGATGTGTGATGGAAAATGCAAAGTAATGAGATGGATGCCCTATGTATTAATGAGTGGATAATGCAATGAATAATACATGCTCATATTAATAAACATATATTAGGGATGGAAAATGCAATGGATAATATATATTTAGATTAATAAATATATATTATGGACCAATGACAATGCAAAGGGAAGAATATATGTTCAAATTAATAAACACATGTTATGAATGGACTAATGAAAAATGAATGGACTAAGGAAAATGCAAAATGTAATATATGTTCAAATTAATAAATACATATTAATGAAAATGTAATATGGATAATAAGATTAATGCAATGGGATGATGAGGAGGTGTTGTGATTGATTTTGGTTTATCATGATACCAAGTTCCTAAAAATGGTCGTGGGATGGTAGAAAAGAAACACATGTTAGAAATTAGGTGGGAAGGGAGTATGGTATGATGAATCTTGGAGCAATAGATATGGGATAGGGTGATGGTGGTGGGGATGTACATGTAGGATAAGGAGATGATAGCATGCATTAATAAATTCTACAAATAAATATTGAGTACTATTGTTGATATAGCATAAGATGTTATGCACGAGGGTATATTAAACCATGGTCACATGGCATCAATGCGTAGGACTTGACACTTCAAACAATAGGATGAACCCATGCATGCCCACAATAGTACAACCTTGTCTAGACGAATGACGGGGATCCAAATCATAGGCCCTTAGTACACAAAAGGTATGATGAAGCTTAGACATATAAGGGGGATAACATGCTAGAACCGACCTACTATTCACAAGATATGAATACTATGGTAGAGTAATGAGAATCTCGCACAAGCACAACATATGAAAGCAATGACTATGCCCCACTCCAGGTTGTTCACCACATACCATGGTATAGTGAGATCAAGGTAACTTTGAAGCAATCCAAGAACACCTGACACAAGATAAAAATCAAAAACTAAAAGACCGACTAACCCAAAAAAATACAACCATTATATCTCTTGCCAAAAATCGATGGAGGATTGGTGATTTTTCCCATTGTAGGAAGGATTCATCCTAGGACAAGAATTGATGGATGATTAGGATAAACTAAAGGATAGGTGGGAGATATAGGTCATAAGTCATGGAAAATCCAATCAGGTAGTTCATGATTTTTTTGTGAAAGTTTTATGCTTTCATAGGATGCTTAGCAAATGTATCATTTGCAGATCAAGAATAATCAACAAGCTTAGGGAAGTGGGACCATCCAAGTGGGGTTAGATGGGTGCATCATATGTACTTGCATATTGGATACTTCCTTTATATTCCAGACTGCCTACATACCCTGTATCCATGAGATCAAGGCACATAACAATGCGGGTGGTGTTGATATGTAGTTCTGGGGGACTTGATGAAGTAAGGATAGGTACTTGGTTTAGGTGAATGGATGAGGTTTGGATTAGAGGATGGGGATGTTAATTTCCAATTGTACCATGTACTAAAACCACATGGTAGGGAGGGTAATAGTGGTTGAAGTGACGGAACTATCAATTTTAAGACTGTACCATGTATGAAAACCGCATGGTAGTAGACATGATCATGGGAATGGGTAATGGGTACTCACTCATGGGCTAGACATAATGTGGGAGAAGAGAGTGCTTAGACCAAATTCAAACTATAAGAACCATGATCTGAGGGATGAGTGATAATTAGGGATGATGTGTGGCTAAGTGGGGTATGGCTATTAGTGGAGTGAAGTGGTAGTACATAAACGTGATGTCTATGCAAAAACCATTAAAAGGATCGGGATACGAGGTAACCAGTGGGGTGACATGGCGGTGTAAAGACGTGATGTCTATGCAAAACCATAGGAAGCAACCAAGAGATGGAAAGGGGGAGCTTGAGTGTTAGTATAGGTGGGAGTTCTGCTTTTCTATTATTCACTCTATAGAGAGTGACAAGGGAGATGATAGGGGACTAAACTATGAGGTGACTCATTAGAGGTGCAAAGACATGATTGGACAAATCACAAAGGGGAACCAGGTGATGAAGGGATTTAAGGGATGTGATAGGTAGCATGACTAATGGGGGCATTATTTCTAAAAAATCTTAGTTAGGGGATGGGGAAATGGATGATGGTGGAGGATATTCATAGGTGGGTGATTTGGAATTTTGTTTTTCTGTTACTTGGTTTTTTAAACCACATATGGAAGGATGGGGTATATTTTGCAAATGATGGATAATGGAATCTCAAATGGTGGGATTGTTCTGAAGCTCAGATGATAGGATTATGGATGTGATGGAGGATGTGGATTATGATGAGAGGGTGGTTTGAACAATGGATCCAAGTTGAACCTGTTAGAAACAGTCTAGACAACTGAGAGGGGGGGTGAATTAGTTGTCACTATATTTTATCCTTTTCAAACTTCTCTACAACTAGATTAATGATGATAACATTAAGCATTAATCAACACACAAGCATAAACAGTATGAACACATAACACCAAAATTTTGGCATGGAAAACCTAGTTAAGGGAAAAACCATGGTGGGAGTTAACCCACAAAAAATGCGTACCCTATTAAAAGTACCTAAGAAAATAGAAGGCACATGCCTTTGGGCTCACTACCCAGAGCTCATTGCTCAATAGGAGGCTCACTACCTATAGGAAATTATGATTTACACAGAGATAATGAATTGAGAAATAGTATCTACATTCATGCCTGAATCAGTCTGTTTGAAGGCTCAAAAACTTTGGCTCCTATCTTCAAGTTCTTCTTCACTATCCTTCGCTCCTCTTCTGCTCTGCTCTGCCTTTTGATCCTTTCTTCAGATTTAACTCATTTGTTCCAGGATACCTTTCTTATACACTTCATCAACCTTGGAATGATCAACAATGTCAGCTAATCTCAATGCTAATCTTCACACTATCAGCCAAAACCTAACTAAGACTTGAATCTTCATCTATTAACTCACCATGTTTCACAACATACTCCTTAGATCATCCGTAGCATGTTAAAACCATCTGGTCAGCCAAGAACATGGAAGAACAACAACCTTAAGGGGAAATCTTCAACAACAGGTTCAACCTTCAATGTGGACCTTCAAAATAGTAGCCACATGATCCAGAGACCTCCATAAGTACAATGAATTCAACAAAGACATCCGTACCTCTCCACATTACTAGAATCTCTTACACTTTCCTCCGGAACCTCAAGAACACTATTCTGTCATGACTGTCAAACTAGAAGGATTGCTTGCAGACCTCTAAACAATGAATAATGAGGGAACACAACAACATCTCAGACATGCCTCTAGATCCGCAGATCATAGAGAGCTAATACCGGACCAATCCGGACCAACTTCTTGCCATTCTATCAATACTGAACAATTGCAAGAGCTTGTTGTACTCAGAAATCCATAATTTCATCAAATCTTTATGCAGAGCTCTCAAATCTTAACTAGAGCACCCTCTGAGAATCCTCTACATAGCTATATGATCCACTTGTATTAATTGTCTATAATTTTCTCAATATCCTCAACAATCTGGTCCTCTACATAGACAACAGTATGGTGTGCAATTGACACTAATGACAACAAAGATATGTTGACATCAATGACAACACCAATGAGGCACATATTTGTAACAATCTCCCCCTTTGTCATTGATGGTAACATATGATGTGAAAAACTGAATTCAACCATCAAGACAGAGACTTCTCCCCCTTTCCTTTCTGACTTCTGCAATTTCTTCTTTTACTGCTCCCCCTTACACTAGAAACTAGTTTTTCACATGACTTCTCTCCCCCTTTGACATCAATGGCAAAGGGAACATATTTGCTATATTTTCTCCCTTTTGCTTCAGACTAATCCAAAATTTGTATACTGACTACTCCCCCTTTGAGTAGTTCCTCCTTAAGATCAATCCAGACCACAGGATATGAATGTGAGTTCCACCAGATTGATGCACTTTAGTGCATCTTAGTTCTAATCTCTTCTATAGCAACAACCTTATGTTTGCATGAATTGGGCAAAGATCTGAGCACTTTTGCCACAATCTCTGATTCTTCCAAAATTTTGCCAGCACACCTAATCCCACATACAAGTTCATTTATCTTTTGCATGTAGATTGTGATGTTTTCATAGTCATTCATCCTTAGATTTTCAAACTTTCCTCTCAGACTTTGTAGTTTGGCACATTTGACATATTTATCTCCTTCATACAGATTCTCCAACTTCTTCCAAATTTCATGAGTAGTTTTTAGTCCAAAAACATTTGTCATTTCTGAATCAGTCAGGGCACTCAATAAGGCTTCTTTAGCTCAAAGATTGTTTTCAACATCCTTGAGTTCATCTAGAGTTGAGGTGCCTTTCTCCGGAGGTTCATACTTATCTTTGGTTATTGACCAATAGACATCACCCATGCACTGTAAATGACATTCCATGTGACTCTTCCACACAGTATAATTTGTTCTGTCGAATCTTGGACTATCCTTCTTGTAAGTCGACATCCTTGATCTTCCTCAAGTGGTTAATCTCTCTTTTTAGAGGAACTTGGCTCTGATACCAATTGTTAGAAACAGTCCGAACAACTGAGAGGGGGGGTGAATTAGTTGTCACTATATTTTATCCTTTTCAAACTTCTCTACAGCCAGATTAATGATGATAACATTAAAGCATTAATCAACACACAAGCAGAAACAGTATGAACACATAACACTAGAATTTTGACGTGGAAAACCCGGTTAAGGGAAAAACCATGGTGGGAGTTAACCCACAAAAAATTTGTACCCTATTAAAAGTACTTAAGAAAATAGAAGGCACATGCCTCCAGGCTCACTTCTCAATAGGAGGCTCACTGCCTACAAGAAATTATGATTTACACAGAGATAATGAACTGAGAAATATCATCTACATTCATGCCTGAATCAGTCCCTTTGAAGGCTCAAAAACTTCAGCTCCTATCTTCAAATTCTTCTTCACTGACTCTTCACTCTATACTTCCTTCGCTTCTCTTCTTCTCTACTCTGCCTTTTGATCCTTTCTTTGGATTTAACTCATTTGTTCCAGGATACCTTTCAACAATTCCTCAACAAGTATTTATACGCTTCATCAACCTTAGAATGATCAACAAGGTCAGCTAATCTCAACGCTGATCTTCACTCTATCAGCCAAAACCTAACTAAGACTTGAATCTTCCTCTATTAACTCACCATGTTTCACAACATACTCCTTAGATCATCTGCAGCATACTAAAACCATCTGGTCAGCCAAGAACATGGAAGAATAGCAACCTCAAAGGGAAATCTTCAACAAGGGGTTCAACCTTCAATGCGGACCTTCAATACAGTAGCCACATGATCCAGAGACCTCCACAAGAACAATGAATTCAACAGAGACATCTGCACCTCTCCACATTACCAGAATCTCTTACACCTTCCTTCAGAACCTCAAGAACACTATCCTGTCATGATTGTCAAACTAGAAGGATTTCTTACGGACCTCTAAACCATAAACCACTGGAGTTAAGGGAACACACCAACATCTCATACATGCCTCTAGATCCGTAGATCACAGAGAGCTAATATTGAACCAATCTAGACCAGCTTCTCACCATTCTGTCAACATTGAACAACTCCAAGAGCTTGTCCTACTCAGAAATCCATAATTTTATCAAATCTTTATGCGGACCTCTCAAATCTTAACTAGAGCACCCTCTGACAATCCTCTACATAGATGTATGATCTACTTGTATTAATTGTCTATAATTTTCTCAATATCCTCAACAATCTGGTCCTCTACACAGACATCAGTATGCTGTGCAATTGACACTAATGACAATAAAGATATGTTGACATCAATGACAACACCAATGAGGCACATATTTGCAATGGAACCTATACATAATGCTTTCAAGCAGGGTTTCATCATGGTACTTATCCAAGGAGCCACTAGAAGTGGTTTTCACCATAGGATAGATTATTTCTCTTTACTTGTTATTTTTGGATTTTTGATATTTTTTTTTATATTTTTGACTTGGGGGTATTCAGCGGGCTAACTGTGGAATTGCTTTAGGTGGATGATGATCATAGGCTCATCAAATTCTTCTCCTTTAAGGGTGGAGATGTGATATGCTCCTAAACCATACTTAGTAGTGATGATATACGTGCCTAGCCAATTAGGCTCAAATTTCCCTTTCTTTTCTTGTTCTAAAAAATTTCTTTGATTTTCTTTCAGGACCAAGTCTCCTACTTCAAACTCTCTAGCATGGATTTTCTTATTGTAAGATGTGCAAAGCTGATTCTAGTATGCTTGGAGATGATTGAGGATGTTAAGCTACTATTCCTCCAATAGTTCAGCTCTTGGAGGCGTGCAACATGGTATTCTTCATCAGTAATAACATTACACAAAGAGATGTGCAATGAGGGCAATTCAATCTATATTGACAGGATAGCTTCAGCTCTGAAGACTAGGGAATATGGAGTGGCTCCTGTAGGAGTGTGGATACTAGTGCGATAGGCCTAGAGGGAAGGATGGATGTGGAGGTGCCAATCATGACCAATTTCATTAACAACTTTTTTAAGGATTTTAAGGAGAGTTTTATTAGTTGCCTCAGCCTGACCATTACCTTAGGGATAGTATGGAGTGGACCAATGATGTTGTATGTGGAATTGTTGACAAAGGGCACAAACATCATGGTTTTTGAATGGTTTTCCATTATATGTAACAATGGCAGATGAGATACCATAACGACAGATGATATGGTAAAGGATGAACTTGGTGATTTGGTTTCCAGTGGTGAAAGTGAGAGGAATGACATCAACCCATTTAGTGAAGTGTTCAGTGGTGGTAATAATGAATTTATTTCCATCAGATAAGGGTGGATGGATTTTTCTAATGAGATCTAGGCCCCACCGAGAGAAAGGACATGGTGTTGTGATGGGTTGCAATGCCTGAGAGGGAGCATGGATGAGATCTCCATGTTACTGACAAGGCTTACACTTCTTCATGTACTCACATGCATCATGCTCCATAGTAGGCCAATAATATCCTATACATAGGAGTTTCTTGGCTAGGACAATACCACTTGTGTGCACACCATAGATACCTGTGTGGACTTTGTGTAGGGCAGGGGAATCTTCTTCCGTGTTTAAACATTGATGAAGAGTGCCATCATAGCTTCGATGATAGAGGGTATTGGCAAGGATAGTGTAGTGAGCAACTCAACGGATGGAGGATCATTGTTGTTTACGAATGGATTCAAGTGGAAGGGTGTGATGTTGGAGGTAGATGTAGATATCGTGATACCAAGGATTTTTAGGACCAACAATCTCACAAATGAGTTCTAACTCAGTGATGTGATATGTTGGCATAAGGAGTTATTCCACAAGAAATTCACATTGGTGGTTGTCATGAGACATATCCAGGAGAGAACCAATAGTGGCCATGGCATCAATTACTTTGTTGTGAAGGTGGGGTACCTATTTGAACTGGATGAAGGTGAAGAATATTTTGTATTTGTCAATCATTTGCGTGTAGGGTGCCAGTTTATCATCCTTAGTGAGATATTAATCATTGACATGTTTGATAATCAACTGAGAGTTATCGTAGACTTGTAGCTATTGGATGTTCCACTAGACTGTTGTTTTGAGACCAATTATCAAAGCTTCATACTCAGCCACATTATTTGTGCATGGGAAGGAAAGCCTATAAGCCTTGGGGATATAGTCACCTTGTAGAGTTACCAATAGTATTCCTACCCCTGAATCATGATTGGTGAAGGATCCATCAAAATATAGTTTCCAATGTGTTGATTCTGTCATGGTTAGGATCGACTCATCTAGGAAATCAATGGAGAGTGGTTGATAATCTTTAAGGGGTGCTTCAACCAACTAATCTGCAACAACTTGCCCTTTGATTATTCTTCAGTCAACATATTCAATGTCAAATTCACTTAGTAACATTACCCATTTTGTCATTCCTCCTATGAGTGAGGTCCTAAAAAGCAGGTATTTGAGAGGGTCAAGTTTAGAGATGAGCTTCATAGAATGACTTAGCATGTAGTGTCGTAACTTTGGGGAATAGAAAACAATATCCAAACATACATGTTCCATGGATGTGTAGTTAAGCTCATAGCCGACTAGAGTCCTACTGATATAGTATATAGCCCTTTCAAAACTGGTATCATCATGTTGTGCTAAAAGTTCCCCTAGTTCTACTGAAGTTGCAAATATATACAATAATAGGGGCTTTCCAAGGATGGGTGCCATTAGGACCGGTAGTGAAGCTGGATATTCCTTGATGCGGTCAAATGTTTGTTGACAGTTTTGGTCCCATTTGAAATGTACATCTTTGTGAAGAAAATGGGAAAAAGGTTGACAATTGTTTGCGAGTTGAGCAATGAATCTATGAATAGCCTAGAGCTTGCCTTCGATACTTCGGATCTATTTGAGCATGTTAGGGGATGGCATTTATGTTATAGTAGTTACTTTAGCGGGATCTACCTTAATACCTCTACAAAAAACAATGAATCCCAAGAGCTTTCCTGATGGGACACTCAGACACATTTCTTGGGATTGAGGTGAAGATTGTACTCTCTAAGACATACAAATATCTATCGTAGGACTTCAGGGTGTTCTTCTCTTGTTTTTGACTTCCCTAGGAGATCATCCACATAGTCCTACATGATTTTATGTAGCATGTCATGGAAAATAGTAGTTATTGCTCATTGATAGGTTGCCCTAGCGTTCTTTAGACCAAAGGGCATGACCTACCAGCAATATGTACCCCAAGGATATGTGAAAGTGGTTTTATGTTGATCTTCAAGGGTGATTCTGATTTGGTTGTACCAAGAGAAACCATCCATGAGAGAGAGCATCTCATGTCCTGCCATAAGATCTACAATAATGTTAATGTTGGGGAGCGAAAAATCATCCTTTGGACATGCTTTGTTTAGGTATTAGAAATTTGTGCATACTTTAATGCCCCTAGGTTTCTTACCAATTAGAACAATGTTAGAAACCCATTCTGGATAGTCAATAGGGCGAATAAAGCTAACCTCTAATAGTTTCTACAATTCTTCTTTGACAAGCAAGGCAACTTGAGGATGCATCTTGTGGAGTTTCTGTTTGACAGGTCTTGCTTTAGGATGTACCACAAGGTGATGGATGAACAAGGATGGATCCAATCATGGCATGTCTATGTAAGACCAAGAAAAGACATCAGGTGCTTCATGAAGCATGATTAACAAATTGGATTCTTCTCTACTAGGAAGGTTTTCGACAATGTGGGTGAGCTTAGGCCGTTCTTGTGTGCCGAGATTGATTTGTTGAGTGCCTTCAATTAGGATGTTGGAACGTTCCTACCAGTAGGATGGAATAGGGGGAAGACTGAGATCCCCATATCCTAGCACCTTAGAGATGTTTTGACCAGGAGATATGTCTTTATTTTTCTCTTTTGTGTCTGAAAGTGCCTCAAGGAGGTTTTCACCAAGGGATGATTTTTTATTTTTTGATTTTTTCTTTTTTGGACAAAGGATCTCCTATTCCCTAAAATAGGCATGAGCGTGCAGGCATATATTATAGTGTGAGGTATCACAAAGTTCTAGGAATGTTGAGAGAGCTTCATCATTTGGAAACATGTCGAGAGGTGGGGATCCTTGATAATCCCAGGTGATGAGCTCAGGATGAATGAGAGGGAGGTCAATGATGAAGAGAGCATTATCAGAGAAGATGCATGAAAGATCAAGATCTTCGCATGAAGCTATGATGACACTCAGAGTAATGTTTTTAACAATAAAGGAGGATTTAGTCACCTCTACCAAAGCTTTAACAGGCCCACAGATTATCATAGTTGGTGGGGCATATCCTAAACCGAAGTGATGGGCATATTTCTTAAGAGATGTAGGATCAACCGAGATTGGTTTTGTAGCACCTTGTTCATCGACGCCAAGTCTTGTTCCATGGTAAGGCATTTTGGTACAAATTTGGAATGGTACAGGATATTTCTCTTTGAAGTACTCCATTTCTACTAGTTCTGGGGGGTTTTCATCATGGTATAACCAATCACTCAAAGCTATTTCTTTAGCTTCTTCTTCTCTAGAGACTTGTGCTGGGATGAAGGGAATTTTGTCATTGATCCTGCATCAATGTTCATGTTCTTTCTTCTGGAGATGATGACCATGAGCAGGGTGACAAAGGTAATTGTTCCACGTGGAAGGCATTGTGAAGCTCATATTCACCACACCCTTTGTCTATGATCTTGACCTGGGAGACTTGAGGTGTAGGAGTGGAAGATGAGGTGGAAGTGTGTGATGGATTAAAAGTGACTTGTGGGGTGGATGATGATGTGGATGGGATGGATGAAGAGTCTTTGATATGTTCCCCATAAGTGCTTGGACAATGAAATTGTCTATCGTAAACAACCTCTAAGGCTTTGCAATATTCAAATGATTGTTGATCGGTGAGAATAGTGACTTCCACACCATTATGTGGGAACTTAAGACATTGTTGATAGGTGGAGAGAATGGTTTTCATGGCATGTAACCATGGTCAGCCTAGAAGGAGATTGTATGGAAGGTCAAGATCGATCACATGAAATAGAGTGGGTAGCATGAGCGGGCCCACCTTGATAGGGAGGCATATAGTCCCTTTAGATTCTCTTTCTGTGTTGTCCTATGCTTTGATGGAGATGACCAAAGACTCTAAGTAAGCTATTGAATACCTCAAGAGTTTTATGAATTTCAACGTACATATACTCAAACCCGATCCATTATCCAAGAGGACACTCTTGATTTTGTGATTGGTGATTGGACTTTGATACAAAGTGCTTTATTATGAGTGGGATCGACAGGTGGCATGTCAGATTGGCTAAAAGTGAGATGGTAGGATGGGGACAATTGAGCCACTAGGTTTTGGAATTAAGCAAGAGGAATGTCAGTGGGAACATGGGACTCTTGGAGAGCCTTATCAAGAATTTCACTATGGATGGTAGATGTCTTAAGGAGTTCTAAGATAGATATTTGTGCGGGGGTCTTCCCAAGATGGTCAAGGAGGTTATATTTGGAAGTGGTAGTGGTAGAAGGAGGTGATGGTCCCTTTATGGTTACACACCCATATCGGGTAGTAACGGTACATTTGGAGGTGGTGTTTTTGAGTTTGATGGTGGTGACATGAGTAGAGTCAAAATCAATTCATCCTACTACATTGTCATAAGGAGGTGGAATGTTGTTATAGTTGATGTTGTTGGTTTAGTTGTTGGGATTGGTGTTGGAGGATGATGGTTTGGATGTGGAATGGTTATTGTTGCAGTGGGGAAGAGGGTCTTGGTAGACTACTAGGTCATCATTTAGTGAGGTGTTGTTGTTTCCTTCTATTTGAATGTCATCGCGATCAACAAGGTCTTGGATGTAGTTTTTCAATTTCATACATTTACTCGTCACATGACCCTTGATGCAATAATAGTCACAATATTCATTTTCCATATACCATGCAAGTTTAGGTTGGTTTTAATCAAATGGTTTTGTCGTGGGGAACTCAACCATGTTTGCTTGGACTAGCTTTTGGAACATAACCTCAAGTGGTTCACCCAATGGAGTATACTTGCATTTTGGATTGTTAGGAGGATTCCACTTTGGAGGAGCAAATGGAACTAAGACATTGTTCAAAACATTTTGGACTACATTTTCCTCTTTAGGTTAGGAGTGGTGACTTGGATATACTTGGAATTAGTAGCACCATCTCCTACGGTGTTCTTGTTCTTAGCCCAAAACTTAGGCTTGTCATTAGATGTTTTATCATTGTCGTTCTTGTTGTATATTTTTACCAAACCTTTCGCAATAAGGGCCTTTTCAATGGTGACCCCTTTTTCTATGATTTCATCGAAGGTGGACACACAATGCACTTGTAAATGGAAGGCCATTTCTTGGTTTAGATTTTGAATGAATATATGGATGAGTTGTTTTTTGGGGGTTGTCCAAGGTAGCCTACTAGTAAGGGCTCTTCATTTTTGTAGGTAGGCGGCAAAACTTTCACCACTTTGTTGTTTGGTGTTGCAAAGGTCAAGCATAGTGATCTCATGTTCTACATTGTATGAGAAATGGGCAACAAATTTTTCTGAAAGGTCGGTGAAGGTTGAGATGGAGCCATCAGGGAAGTGCATGAACCATTCTAGGGCTTGTCCTCCTAAGCTTCATGGAAAAATATCGAGGAATTGATCATCATACGCTACTTCTTAGCATGCCATGAATAATTCCTTGATGTGGTCACCTAGATCTCCTTTTCCTTTGTACTTGTCGAATTTAAGCATTTCAAGGTGTTGAGGAAAAGGTATGGTTGTCATGTTTCTATCGAATGGATAGGGACATAAGTCTTCAAACTTATAATGTTTCTTTTGGGTCCCTAGTTGGATTTTTTAAGTGTGTTTTTCATCTCTTGCCATTCTTGATCAAAAGGATTGGCAAGAGGGGGTTGTGACATGGATTGAAGTGGTGGGTGTTGTGATGATGATTGTTGTTGTTAAGGGATGATGTGTTGTTGTTGTTGGACATATGGAGGTAGGCCTATAGTTTGTGTATAAACATGAGACCCAAACGTTTGTTGTTGAGGAATGGTTTATTGGTTTTGAAATGGTGGTTGTTGATATTGTGTGACGTGTTGATATTGCATGGAATATCTATGAGGAGGAGGTTGTTGATGTGTGGATGATTGGTATGTTTTTGTGGGATTAGTGTGACTCATTAAAGGGTTTTGTGGTTGCATGAATGGATTATTTGTTTGGAGGGGTATTTGCGAAGGTATCGTGGGAACCAATGGTGTTTGAGTAATGACCAAACTTTGAGGTATATTCAAAGGAGGGAGGGGTTGTGGAATGATCGTGGAAACTCCTTGTTGGTTACTTGGGGGAGGTGGTACAATGGGTATGTTGAAATTAGATGGGACCATGGAAATGGGTACATCAGGGGGTAGCATGTTATATGGTAGCCCATAAGGGGGGTTTGAACCTTGTTATGACACATTTCTATCCTTCACATTTTGTCCTATAGTGTGAATGGAATTGGTGTTAGAGGCATAGCTAGCCCATGGGTTGTCGTAGGTGGGTTTGTTTGGATTAGGGACACATCCCCATGGTTGATCACAAATGGGTGACGGTGGTTTGTCATGGAAAATGGCTTTAAGCTTGTCATGGTCATATGAATAAGGGAGGCATGTGCCATGTTCAATAAGATGTTCGAGGAACTCATCCTTATGGTTGTCAAGGAATCAGTCAAACTTATCATGCAATCCCCTTTCATTAAGGAAATTAATGAAGGTGGGAGAATATATGTGATGGTCAGTGGATGGTTCATCCATTTCGGGTTGGTTGACATATCCCTCCATATTACTCATGTTAGAGTCATGTGGAGAGAGAGGTTAGTAACGAGTGTCCATTTTCCTCCTAGCTTGTGATCACGTGATTGGAGGCATAAAAGGAGAACTTGAATGAGATTTCAATGGTGAAGTCCCAATGATTAGGAATGGGGATTGTTTTAAGTTCAAAGTCTAGATCAAGATAATTGATGATCAAGGATTATCCCTATGTACTTAGGGTGGACAAAGATCTAACCAAAAGGACAATAGGATTTTCTTACTTAGGGAAGACAAGATGCACCATGTAATATAGGATTTCTTGGGGTTTACTAACTTAGGAGTTGTATAAGTTTCCAAGCCAATTTCTCCAAGAAGGTGGATGATTTCAAGTTTATACCAAACTTAAGATAGACAAATTCTTAAGCTTAACATAAATGAGAGGATGATTGATCTAGACATTAATCTTAGACACTTGGATATGATTTGATTGATTTTGGGATGGAGATTGACTTGGATTTGGATAATGAGGATTTGATTAGTTGTGGATGACAAGGATGATGATTGGTTGTGGACAAGGATTGATTGGATTTGATTGATTTTGGATGATAAGGACTTGATTTGATTTTGGATGATGAGGATGGTGATTTGGTGGATTTGATTAAGGTTGGACCACAAGCTAAAAGGGGCAAAAGGACATGGAGGAAGTTGGTATAGTTGCTATGTTATGGGATGATGTGGAAAAGTGATTTTGACAACCAAAAGGATGAAAATTTTAATTTTTTCAAGCCTCTGAAACTAGGCGCTATTACAGTCTAGCTAGGCACTAATATTTGAAGTCTGGGCACTACTTTGCATAAACTAGGTGCTAATATAGGACCGTTTAATTTGCAAGGTTTTTGGTTGGAAGTTTTGACAAGATTTTTCATACATCAAACACAATGGTTGTTGGATTGACTTTAGAATTGGGTTTAAGAGGTGGTTAGCCTTCACAATTTATAAATGGATTATATGGGTTTATCACAATTGAAGACACACCAAACACTTGTATACAACCTAAAATCTATTCAAGTGGAAGTGACATATCTTGTGGATCTCATGAAGTGGCCATTGGTCAATCTCAACTCAAAGTGAATAGAGATTCCCACCCCCACTAATACCTTTGATGCTATAGCTTGGATTGATAGGGAAAGCAAGGTCTTGGACCACCTTACCCCCTCATCTTGGAGACTTTTGACTTGCCCAAAGCATATCCTATCTCAAGTTTAATGGTACGGTGAGCATCTTTCGCTCCTCTGTAGCAGTGCACCACAAGATATGATGGTCGAAGGTCTTATCTAGGTTTTCACAAGGCTTCTAAGGGAGTCCTCTAGCGCGCTCAAGGCACTTAAGGCTTGAGTCCCAGAACGGGGGTGTCCAAATCAACTGATGCTTAACCACATGATCCTTGGTGGACCAAGAATCTCAAAGGTTTTTTGCTTGGAGTTGAGAGGGTCCTTCCTTTAAAGTGAGTCTCTCAATTCTCACAATATTTATATCCTGCATTGAAACAAATAGTTGAGGTCATTCCTAGTGGGAATTAAATCCCCTAGCAAGCCCCCTAAGAAGAAACTATCCTTTTCTTTTGATCACCCAAGATTGCACTAGGCACGAGGGGAGAGCATACACAAATGGATAACCCCTTCAGGATGAAAAGCATGTAAAAAGGGTTTGAAAGTGGAATTTTGATCTCCAAGATCACCCTAAGGCACGAGAGGAGAGCATACATCTACTAACAATCCAAGACATGCCAAACAAGTTAATTACCCCTACTTTAACCTTAATGTGCAACTACTCTAGTAAGAAAAAATGAATTCCTTGTCTGCAGGGATGCACAAGATAAGTTAGTAGTCTAAAAATGTGTCTTGGAAGGTCATGAGAGGTTGTAAAAACAATGTTAAACCCAACAAAATGATAAAATGATAAAGTTTTTTGCAACTATAGAAACTGAGTGCTGATACAGACAGCCCAAGCACTAATTCAAAATTAGGTGCTTCTTTGCAGGAAACTAGGCACTACAACATAAATGGGCACTAATATTGCAAAAACATGCACTAAAATAGAGGAAGT
Organism: Cunninghamia lanceolata; assembly: GCA_027924645.1. NCBI lineage: Eukaryota > Viridiplantae > Streptophyta > Pinopsida > Cupressales > Cupressaceae > Cunninghamia > Cunninghamia lanceolata. The sequence goes on along the minus strand of BSBN01000430.1, from coordinate 16,298,372 downwards.
ATTATACCTACAATCAAACACTAATATGTTCTAACTGGGCACTGATATGCTTTGGGCAGTCTTGTCTTGTAAAATGATAAAAACCTACAAAACAGAGAGCTAATTCTGTAGGAAACATAGATTAAATCATAAGGCACATCACACAAGACACCAAAACGTTAGTAAGATTAGTCAAAACTCATGTTTCACAACACTCAAGAGAAGATGCTAATTTGGAAACTGAGCACTAATATGAAGAACCAAGTGTTGATATATGGAAGATCAGGCACTAATATGCTTTGGACAACACCTCCTCTTGTTTCTGTGCTTTTTCCTACAAAACAAAGAGCTAAGAAGGCCAACAAGTCAGTGGGAAATGCATTAAGAGTCAATGCATGAAAGGATTTTGCAAAATAAAAAAATAGCATGACTAATTGTAATTTTTACCTTCCCAACTGTCGAGTGCTAATGCAGAGATGGGCATTGATTCTCCAAAAATGGGCACTGATCTATAGGAACTAGGTGTTGATCTGACCTATCAACATAAAAATCACACAAGATGCAATGAAAATGTTAGGAAAAAGAGGTGGGGTCCCACTGAGTGTGCCAAAAATTTCAACAATGAAGATGGGATTCCTAAATGAGTGCTAAATGTCCTAATTAGCTCCCAATCCCAAGTCCAAGGGACCTCAAGGTTGGACCTAATTGCTAATGCACTATCTCTCTAATTTGCATCCTATCTAAGCACACTAACAATGATATGTCCTAAAGATGATGTTTTTAAACTATTCTAACCTAGAATTAGGTTAATTCTATTGATTGTGAGTACTCAAACTAACAGAATTTCTTTGCATATGACGGCTTATGAAAAATAGAGGTGAGGGCCTCAATTTATAGATTTTTAAAGATGGCAATAGAGGGCTAGGATTAAATTAAAAGATCAAGGGTGAAGATTGCTTGAGGATCCTCAAGAAAGGAGAATTGGACAAATGGCATGATGAGAATGCATGAGAAAATTGCTCCAAGATTCAAGGGATGATCAATGGATGAAATTGAAGGGTTGAATGGATGGATGGCTAAGATTGGGTAGGTGTATGATGTGTAAGGTTTCATTTATGAAAAGACATAGTTTAGATTTTGTGAGTAATTAAAAAATTACATGGAGAGGACGAGTGGAATTAAAAATTAGATGATTAGTGCATGAATAGTGCCACATGTAATTATAAATTTGTATGAATAGTGACACTTGGAGTGGGATGGAAGAAATAGGACAAGTGTACATATTTTTTGAAAGATTTGGCCATGCTTCCAAAGTATCACTTATCATGTACATGGAATGACAAGTGGACTTCTAGAAACATGGGGGTTTGTAATTGAGAATTAATTAAAATTAATTCTTGTGCACATGTTTTAGAGGAAATTAATGATGATTACTAAAAGTAATCAAAAGTGGACAAAATAGGGAATTAAATAAATATGGATATTTATTTAATTTTTTTATGGATAAGATATAAACTATAGTTGCAAAATATTTAATTTTTGAACTATAGTAGAGGAATTATATGGTTTTTGGTAAAAGGGGGAGGCGACGAATAAATTAATTAAATAATTAAAAATTATTTAATTAATGTTTGGATAGAATAAAATGATGTGGGTGAACATGTTTGGATTATGGAAATGGATTAAAGTGATTGTGAGCATTTTTAGGCATCTACAATGTTAATAATATACCTTCCATTATTTTAGTTCTTAAATTTTTTATTCAATATATTATAAACATTATTAATGAATGTATTTCATAAATATACATATACATATGTATGGATAGATATACATATACATACATATACATACCTATTTATACATATACATACATATGTGTAATGTCCCACCCCTTTTTGAGACCCATTTTTTTGTTTTCTATGGTTTAGTTGAACCTAATGTGTTTTATGTCTTGATACATAACATCGAATTTGCATACAAGTATAACACAAAAAAGTAACACAACTAACAATACCTAGATGCTTCAAGGAAGTAGAAATGTATTATACATCATTAATGATCAATACCCATATGACAAAATAACAAATATATCAAAATATAGACGTACCCATGTGTTGATATGGTGTGTTCAAGTCTGTAATAGCAACTCTAGATTCATACAATCTTTTCATGCTCATCAAAACATTGAAACCATTACATCAAATAGCAATGACAGCAACACATATGAGAATGGAAAATGGTGATCATAAAACCTCTAGTACCTCCAACGCTAGGTTTCATGCTAGTCTGCATCCTCCTATGGACTGGTATGACCTGTATAAGAGTAGATAACAACTAAAAACTCTATTTTATGTTTAGAAAATTGTCCAACACACAATCCACTACCCCACATCCTTTATTCTTGATGTCTCAATGTAGATTTCATGAGTTTCTCCCCTCCAAAGATAATTCCAGCTAGTACGGCCTTGCTACATACAGGTACAACCAACATAGGAGTTCAAAATCACAGTAAACTTCAACCAAAATTAGAATAAACCCCTACAATGAGTTCTCAGTTATAACACCACAATTATCATGCCCAAAAACTAAGGTTTCATCAAAGGAAGATACTCCGCAATAACCCCAAAATCTGAAATGAAGTACAAACTACACCCTCTGAATGAGAATGCTCTCATAATGCCCTTGGGAGATCTTTCACTCCTGCAAGCACTCTCCAAATGCGAAGGTTTTTCGTCTTTACAATGGCTAGATTTCTTCACAAACCTTGGTTTTCTCCAACAACAATGTTCATTCACAAAATCTACAATAGTCCATCAAAATGAGCGTTCAAGATCTCATATATTTCCCAATGCCCTTTTTTATGAATAAAATAATTTAATATTATTTTCCACTCATGACTTGGGCGCCCAAACCAAGGAATATATGTGACTTTATTAAATATTCATGTCTCAAGTCTTCACGTATTAAAAAATTCACTTTAACAATATATACTTAAGTTAAATATTTAATTTAACTTAAGTCAATTATCGTGACATTAAAGTAAATGCCTGAATGTACTCCAAACTAGAATTTCAAAGCACCACTATGATCACCAATTAGGAAAGAGCACATTCCAAGTTAGACCGATCAACTCGCAATTGATCCTGATGTACTTACTAAAAATAGTAAGTTTGGTCTCTAGGCCTAAAAAATACTCCAGAAAGAGTCAGAATAGAAATCCTGCCAAGGTACAAACAAAAGTCCATGCCGACCAAGCTAACTAAACCCCATAATGATCACCCGACATGGGTTCCCTAACCATTCTCATTAGTCTATGAGAACCTGAGTAGTAGACTAATCCATAGTTGTTCTGCTTAGGAAAGCGACATTAAAGTCCACCCTCCCCAAAATTGCTTGCCCATAAGCAATCTCAACTCTAGATGCTACAAAATCTGCTCATTCTCCCATGTAGCATCCTCTACCAGAAAATTCTTCCACTTCACCAAATACTCCTTGATGACCCTTCCATAAAGTACGATCCCTAGTGTCAATGATGTCCTTGGATACAAGAATCAACTTGCCCTCTTCACTAAGAGGGGGAAGCTCCATTGAGGGTGTCACATTATGTCCCAATGCTTTCTTGAGGTGAGACATGTGGAAGATGTTATGCACTCTACTCTCTGTTGGCAACTCTACCTCATAAGCCATTTCTCCAATTCTCTTGGAGACTCTAAATGGGCCATAGTATCATGGCTTCATCTTCTCTATGACACTCTTCTTAAGAGTAGATTGTCTATAAGGTTACAACATCAAATAGACCATGTCACCAACCTCAAAAGAATGCTCAACCTTATTTTGATCTACATAGTACTTCTACTGGTTATGCACCTTTTGGATGTTTTTCTTCAAGGACTTCATGATATCCTAAATTTCTTGAAGTAAGTCCTTGGTCTTAGGTACTCTACTCTCCCCAAACAACAAATCAAGAAAGTTTGGTACCTCATAACTATATAGTGCCATAAACGGTGACATCTAAATAGACACGTGCAATGTGGTAGTGTAACAATACTCCCCCAAATCTAACCACTTAACCCATGCCTTTTTCTGCCTTGCAATGTAATCCATCAGGTATCCTTCCACCCATTTGTTAACAATATCCATTTGCCCATTTCTTTGCGGGTGGTAGCTAGTGCTTGGAGTGAGTTTAGCCCCACTCAATCTGAAAAGTTTTTTCCAAAAATGACTTAAGAACTTGTTGTCCTTGTCACTAACTATGCTTCATGGTAGTCCATGAAGCTTGGATACCTCTCTAAAGAACAAATTGACAACCTGTGTTATTGTGTATGTGGCTGAAATTGCAAAAAACTGTGCAAACTTTGTCAATCTATCAACCACAATGTAAATACAGTCCCTACCTTGGGCCTTGGGCAAGCCCATGATGAAATCCATGGAGATGCATTCCCATTTCCTATTAGGAATGGGTAGGGGCTAAACCAAATGAACTAGAAAGGAGTGCTCATGTTTGTTCTACTGGCAAGTGGGACACTCCCTCACATACTTCAATACCTTAGTCTTGAGACCCTTCCATGTAAACCTCTCCCGAATCTACCTATATGTCTTGAAATATCCAGGATGACCAGCCATAGGGACATCATGAAAGGCCCTCATAAATCTCCTCTTCATCGTTGATCCTAGTACCAATAGTATCCTCCCTTTGTAAACGATAAGATCATTTACCACCATGTACCTGTCATCCTATATGGTACCATCAATAATGCCTATAGCCCACTTGTGCTTTGCATACTCAGTTGAAATCCACTCTCCAATCAACTACAATCTCTCCCAAAGAACACAAGTGAGGTCTTCGTGAAAGTGCATCAGTGACAATATTTTTCTTCCCTTTGACATAAACTATGTCAAAGTCATAGGCTTGTAACTTGCTAACCCACTTCTATTGCCTATCATTCAGGTCACACTAACTAAGGAAATGCTTGAAGCTTTTATGATCTATTTTCATCCACAAATTAGCCTCCCACCAAGTACTTACTAAATTTTGCTAAGGCCTGCATTATAGCTAGCATCTCCTTATCATAAAATGTTGTAACCTCTCTCTACACCCCTTTGTTTTCTACTCTCAAAAGAAATCAAGTGCTTATCCTACATCAACATTTCTCCTATGCCTTCCCCTAAGGCATCGCACTCAAGCTTAAAGGGCTTGGTGAAATCTGGTATTGCCAACACTGAGCAAGAACTCATTACCTATTTGAACTTGTCAAAACACTGTTGTGCCTTGTTAGTCCAAACAAATGCTCCCTTCTTCGTCAAATATGTCAATGGAGCTACATTGTGTGAAATTTTTTTGACAAAGTAGAGATAGAACCCACAAAGATTGAAGAATCCCTTAAGTTGTGAGAGATTCATGGGTGGTGGCAAATCAATAATAGCCTGAATCTTATCTAGATCCACTTTGACTCCCTTTGCACTGATAACTTGGCTCAAATAAAGTAACTAAATCATGCCAAATTCACATTTTGGCTCTTTGGCATATAGTGACTTCCTCTCCAAAATACTCAATACCTCCTCAATGTGTTGGAGGTGCTCCTCCCAGGTCCTATTAAATATCAAGATGTCATCAAAAAAATATGAGGACAAACTTCCTCAGCCGCTCTCTGAAAACCCTATTCATATAGGACTAAAAAGTAGTTGGAGCATTGGTTAAACTGGAAGGCATAACCAGAAACTCAAAGTGTCCATAATGGCAATAGAAAGTAGTCTTCTCCACATCCTCCTCTCTAACCCAAATCTAATGATATCTAGATCTCAAATCAATTTTGGAGAAGTAACATGCTCCATGTAGCTCATCAATGCGTGGGATGGGATACCCGTTCTTGATGGTTTTCTTGTTCAAAGCCCTTTAGTCAATACACATTCTTAGCATTACATCTTCTTAACTAGCACCACTACAAAGGTAAAGGGGCTCTTACTAGGTCCGATATGCCCCATCTCTAGAAGTTCCTTGATTGTCTTCTCCATTTCATCTTTCAGCCTCTTTGGGTGTCTATAGGGAGTGATGATAACTAGTTTGGCTCCCTCTTCCAATTCAATTACATGCTCTATGCCTCTATCAAGAGGCCTCCCTGGTGGTATGCTACCGAAAGCCTTATTGTGTTTGGTTATTAGTTTCTGAATATCTGGGTGGTAGCTCTGTTTTGGTTGCTCAATAGTTGTAGGCATAGTGACACTTGGATGCCTACTCAACCTGATCATGTTTGAGTAATATCTCCATTCTACTAAGAGATACCACATGAAGTCCACCATCTAAAATTTCCCTGAATACATGTTTCCTCCCACCTACCTTGAACTTCATGTCCATGGTTCGTAAGTTGAGGTAAAACTCTCTGATTGCATGAAGTCACTTCATGCCAAGGACCACATCCATGTCTCCCATGCTCACCACATAGTACTCATCCTGGAACTCATAATCACTTAACCTGATAGTTAAGTTGGGGATTCTCCTTTTGCATGTTTTAACAAATCCATCCGCTACCTTGACCTTGAATCCCTCAAACTCCTATGTCTTATGTCCTCTCCATGCCACTAGACCTTCATCTATCAAATTATGTGTAGCCCCTATGTCAAGAAGTGTAGTAACTCTCTACCCCCTCTAAGACTCCCTAAATCCTGAAAGAATCCTCTCTCTGAATAGCAGAAAGGTGGGTTGTGGGTCTATCATCATTCTTCTCACCCTATGACTCTTCTACTGCACTATCTGCTTCACTATCCTCTGTATCAGTGTGTTGGTCTGATTTTTCTGAAGTGGTTTCCTCTGCTGAAAAGTATTCAATCTGCCTTACTTACCCCTTCATAAGGCACTTATGGTTAGAGTCCATGGGCCCTTACATTTGAAGCACAATTTCTTCCTCCTATACTCATTAAGAGCATCGTCATCAAGTCTAATAGTTGGTTTCTTCTGTTGATCTATGTCTTGATGAAAACTCTTCTTATCTTTATCTTTCTTGTGCAACAAACCCTTTGATTGAAATTTGCTTCTATAGGATGAGAACTCCATATCCTTTGCCTTTTTAATAACCTCCTAAAGTATAGGTGGATTGAACCCCTTAATCCATCCTCTTAATGGTTCAGATAGACCATCTGTGAACAACACATTAAATCTTCTTTCCGAAATGTTAGTGACCATAACTGACAACCTCTGAAAATAAAAAATGTAAGCATTAACTGCTCTAAACTTCTTGAGTTGTGCTAACTCCTTGAAATGCAATTCAGGGTCCCCTTTGTCAAAGCTGTCTATCAACTTCTCCATAAACTCAGCATAGGACACAATTTGATCATGGCCTAATGTGACTAGTCCATGGTACCACCATTCATGCACACTCCCATCCAAGTGTAAAGTAGCATACTCAATGGTATCCCTCTCAATCATCAGATTAAGTCGCAAGTAAGTATCCACTTTCTGAACCCATGCTCTGGCTGAAGTTTTACCTGAACCATCATAGCAAGGAACAGTCATCTTACACTTTTTCTTCTATAGGTCCTGGTTTTGAGGTCTCACTCCTCCTCCTTGAGGTCTACTCCTTTCCCTAAAATTCAAGTAGGCCTAAAAAGGCATATCTACATGGGACCCTACATCCATAGCTCTCTAATCTCTCCAATATTGAGCATGTCGAACCTATTCAGTAGGCTCGTTGACTTCTTCTGGTGGATTGTTTTCCTAAATAAACTAAGGCGTTAGAGGCATCATGCTAGCTAATCAAGCAAAGGTGCACTGCTAAGTAACTCGATTATTAATAGAGTGATCTTCATGATTTCCATTGTTTGCATTATTATTATTACCATTGTTCCCTCTAGCATTCTGATCAACTTCACCATTACTATTGCCATTGTTCCCATTATTACCAAGTACTAAACAATCAAGGATTTGGATCAGTTTAGTTTTTGAATGGTCCATTCTATCAAACATGTGATGTTGCCCTCTAGAAAAATCATTTAGTGCATGCAACATACTCAACATATCAGTTCTTCTCTCATCAGGATGCCTCTAATAGCCCTGCTTCTCAATCACCCATGGATTTTGTAACATTTTATTCTTCACTGTAAAGTACTAACTATTGGACCTCAAGCCCTAAAGGCCACTCTTCCCACTATTCCTATTCATCTTCTTTCTTTCTCAATCTTTCCATATATCTCCTCTCATTCACTTCCTCTCATAGAAACTCAAATGCAACCACTGCTCGGCCCATGAAACTGACATGCAAGCGTATGGGTGCTCTCCAAACTAACATGCAACTCTACACAAGTGTAGCAATCCAATAGGCTGGTAGGAAAACTAGCTTTGATACCACTATAATGTCCCACCCTTTTATGAGACCCATTTTTTTTTGTTTTCTATGATTTAGTTGAGCCTGATGTGTTTTGTGTCTCAATGCATAAAATAGAATTTGCATACAAGTATAACACAAAAAAGTAACACAACTAACAATACCCAGATGCTTCAAGGAAGTAGAAATGTATTGTATATCATTAATGATCAATACCCATGAGGAAATAGTAAATATATCAAAATATAGACATACCCATGTGTTGATATGGTGTGTTCAGGTCTATAACAACTCTAGATTCACACAATCATTTCATGCTCATCAAAACATTGAAACCATTACATCAAATAGCAATGACAACAACACAAGTGAGAATGGCACCTCAAATGGTGATCATAAAACCCACAATACCTCCAACGTTGGGTTTCATGCTAGCCCACGTCCTCTTATGAATTGGTATGACCTGTATAGGAGTAGATAACAGTAGAAAACTCTATTTTATGTTTAGAAAATTGTCCAACACACAATCCACTACCCTACATCCTTTATTCTTGATGTCTCAATGTAGATTTCATGAGATTCTCCCCTCCAAAAATAACTCTAGTTGGTACGGCCTTGTTGTTAGAAATAGTCCAGACAACTAAGAGGGGGGGTGAATCAGTTGTCCCTATATTCAAACTTTTAAAAAATTCTTTTGAACTAGATTAATGATGATAGCATTAAAGCATTAATCAACACATGAGCAAAAACAAAATGAACACAACACCAAAATTTTGATGTGGAAAACCCGATTAAGGGAAAAACCACGGTGGGTGTAAGCCCACAAAAATGCGTACCCTGTTAAAAGTACTTAAGAAAATAGAAGGCACATGCCTTTGGGTGCACTGCCCAGAGCTCACTACTCAAGAAAAGGCTCACTGCCTAAAGAGAATTGTAAATAACACATAGATAATGAACTGAGAAATAGCATCTATGTTCATGCCTAAATTAGTCCCTTGAAAGCTCAAAAACTTCTACTCTTATCCATAATTTCTTCTTCATTGACTCTGCACTCTATTCTTCTTTCATTCCTCTTCTACTCTACTCTACTTCTGATCCTTTCTTTTGATTTAACTCATTTGTTCAAGGATAATTTTCCACGGGTCTCTTCAACAAGTATATATACCCTTCGTCAACTCTAGAATGATCAACAAGGTTAGCTAGACACAACGTGGACCTTCACACTATCAGTCAAATACAACTAAGACTTGAATCAACACACCACACTCCAGAGAATTGCCTTTAGAACATCCGCAACACACTTGAATCATCTGGTCGGCTAGAACTAAGAAGAACAGCAACACCAAGAAAGAAATCTTTTCCAATAAGGCTCAAACTTTATTGCGGACCTCCAACACAACAGCTACACGATCCAGAGACCTCCACAAGCACAATGTATTCAACAGAGACATCTGCACTTCTCCACATTACCAAAATCTCTTACACCTTCCTCCAAAACCTCAAGAACACTATTCTATCATGACTGTCAAACTAGAAAGATTGCTTGCAGACCTCTAAACCACAAACCACATGAGTTGAAGGAACACACCAACATCCCAGACATGCCTCTAGATCTGCAGATCATAGAGTGCTAATACCAAACCAATCCAAACTAGCTTCTTGCCATTCTATCAACACTAAACAACTACAAGAGCTTGTGCTAATCAGAAGTCCATAACTTCACCAAATCTTTATGAAGACCTCTCAATTCTTAATTGGAGCACCCTCTAACAATCCTCTACATAGCTGTATGATTCGCTTGTATTAATTGTCTATAATTTTCTCAATATCCTCAACAAGCCGATCCTCTACACAGACAGCATTATGGTGTGCAGTTGACACTAATGACAACAAAGATATGCTGACATCAATGACAACACCAATGAGGCACATATTTGCAACAATCTCCCCCTTTGTCATTGATGGCAACATATGATGTGAAAAACTGAATTCAACCATTAAGATAAAAACTTCTCCCCCTTTCCTTTCTGACTTTTACAATTTCTTCTTTTACTGCTCCCCCTTACACCAGCAACTAGTTTTTCACATGACTTCTTTCCCCCTTTGACATCAATGGACAAGGACACATATTTTCTATCTTTTCTCCCTTTTGCTTCAGACTTATCCAAAATTTGTATACTGACTACTCCCCCTTTGAGTAGTACTTCCTTAACATCAATAAGGACCACAAGATATGAATGTGCATTCCACCGGACTGATGCACTTTAGTGCATCTTAGTTCTGATCAGGAGGGGTAATAACCCCTAACTTCTCTCTGAGGTACTCAAAAGTATCCTTGGGAAGAGACTTAGTGAAAATATCTGCAATCTGATCCTTTGAAGACACAAACTCCAACTTGACTTCATTCTCATTTACCTTCTCTCTCAAGAAATGAAACTTGATGGATATATGCTTTGTCTTAGAATGCAACACCAAATTCTTTGAGATACTTATAGCACTTGAATATGTCACAGAAAATTGTGATTGGCTCCTCAAACACAACTCTGATGTCCTTCAGCATTTGTTTCATCCATAGAACTTAAGAACAATTCTTTTCTACTGCTATGTACTCTGCCTCTGCACTGGATAGAGAAATTGTCTCTTGCTTTTTACTCATCCAAGATACCAATCTTCTTCCCAAGAAGAATGCACCACCACTAGTACTTTTCCTGTCTTCAACATCTCCTGCCTAATCAGCATCTATGTATGCATGAAGAGTGAAGTCATCATCCTTTGGATACCACAATCCATAATTAATTGTCCCTTTGAGATATCTAAAAATTCTTGTGACTGCCATAACATGGGATTCTTTTGGATTAGCTTGAAATATGGCAACAGGTCCAATTGCTTTCATGATGTTTGGTCTAGTCCGAGTTAGATAAAGTAATCCTCCAATCATTGACCTATACCTTGTTTGATTTGCCTTGGGAGAGTCATCATCTTTGCTCAACTTACATCTGGTTGCCATAGGAGTACTTACCGGTTTTGAGTCTTCCATTCCAAACTTCTTCAACAATTCTTTCACATACTTGGACTGAGATATGAAAATACCTTTATCTGTTTGAACAATTTGTAGACCTAAGTAGAAGTTCATCTGACCAAACATTGACATCTCAAACTCACTTTTCATCTGATCGACAAATGTTTTACACATGCAATCATTTCCACCAAAACTAATATCATCAACAAAGACCTCAACAATTAGAATATCCTCATGATGAATCTTGAAGTATAGATTACTATCAGCGGTTCCTTTGCTAAATCCTAGATTAAGCAAATGCCTATCCAATCTAGCATACTAGGCTCTTGGAGCTTGCTTGAGACCATACAAAGCTTTTCTCAATCTACAAACCATACCTCCCCGATTAGACAACTGAAACCCTTTTGGTTGTTCAATGTAGACTTCTTCCTCCAAATCTCCATTTAGAAATGCTGATTTGACATCCATCTGATAAACTTTAAAATCTTTGAAAGCAGCAAAAGTAAGAAAAAATCTGACTGCCTCTATCCTTTCCACCGGAGCAAAAGTTTCTCCAAAATCAATTCCTTCCACTTGAGAGTAGCCTTTACATACCAATCTTGCCTTGTTTCTTACAACCTCACCTTCTTCATTTAGCTTATTTTGGAAGACCCATTTAGTTCCAATCACATTCTTGTCCTTGGGTCTAGGAACAAGATCCCAAGTGTGATTCTTTTCAATTTGCATCAATTCTTCTTCTATTGCCTTCACCCAATTTTCATCATTGCAAGCTTCATTTACTAATTTAGGTTCAATCTTTGAAATTAAACAAATTTCTTCTTGATCTTCAGCAACTCTTCTCCTAGTTTGAACACCTCTGCTTTTATCTCCTATGATTTGATCTTCAGGGTGATTCATTCTTACATACCTACGAGTTTTGGGAATTATTTGAACGTCTACTTCTTGAACTTGTTCTTCATCTTTTGTACTCATTTCTGGTGTTACCGGATCAATCTGGGTTTGGATTTAAACTTGTCTTCCTTGACTTTGACCTTCTTCTTGATCATCTAAATCATATGCGCAATACCTGGAGTGTCCTTCTTTGCTTTCATCAACTTTAACATTAGCACTTTCAACAATCTTTCTTAATCTTTTGTTGAAGCACCAGTAGGCCTTGCTTTGAGTTGAGTATCCCAAAAATATTCCTTCATCACTTCTTGCTTCAAACTTGCTTAAATCCTCATCTCTTTTGATATAACATTTGCTTCCAAAAACTCTGAAGTATCTCACAGTAGGAGGATGACCAAACCATAGTTCATAAGGAGTCTTACTAGAATTTCCTTTGATCTGCACCCAGTTAAGAGTGTAGACAACAGTACTCACAGCTTCCCTCCAATAAACTTAGGAACATTTGTCTCCATCACCATAGTCCTGGCAGCTTCTTGAATGGTCTGGTTCTTTCTTTCCACAACTCCATGTTGCTGAGGAGTCCTAGAAGCTGATAACTATCTTTTTATTCCATGTTTTTCACAGAAAGCATCAAACTCACTTGAAGTGAATTCTCCACCTCTGTCAGATCTCAGATACTTCAATTTCCCACCAATCTCATTTTCAACCATCATTTTGAACACTTTAAACTTATCAAGAGCTTCTAATTTTTCTTTTAGGAAGGTTACCCACATCATCCCAGAGTAATCATCAATCAGCAACATGAAATATCTATCTCCTTACACACTTCTAATTTGGCAGGACCACAGAGATCAGTATGTACTAGTTCCAATATCTCACTTGAACCTTGTTCCTTACTCTTGAATGAAATTTTACTTTGTTTGCCCAATTAACATTCTCTACACATGCTATCTGGTTTCACAAGTCTTGGAAGATCTCTTACAGCTTGAGTGGAACTTATTTTGATAATGTTATCAAAATTCATATGACACATCCTCCTATGCCATAACCAACTTTGATCTATTTGAGCAATCAAACAACTTATGCTTGAACTTCTTAAATGAAAGATGTTACCTTTGGTTTGAGTACCGGATGCAATTTTAGTTCCAGAGCTTTCCAAGATTCTGCATTTTCCATCCTTGAACCGAAGATCATAACCCTTGTCAACCAACTGTCCAACACTGAGAAGATTGTGTTTTAGTCCTTCCACATAGAAAACATCATTGGTGTTGTTCTTACCATCAAAAGAGATGGATCCTCTGCCACAAATTCTACCAGCTGAGTTGTCTCCAAATTTCACAAATCATCCTTCATAATTTTTAAAACTCACAAACTTACTCTTATCACCAGTCATATGATGAGAGCATCCACTATCAATTACCCATTCATCCTTTTCAACAACCTGAGTAGCCAATGCACTTTCCACATTTGCACAGCTAGCAGATTCAGTAGATGTTGGATCTTCTTCTTTAATAGCAATGAATACCCAATCATTTTCCCCGTGATCAGATTCATCATCTGTGACTCCTTCTTCTCCAGCTTCTTGGACATAGTAGCAATTCTTCTAATTTCTGTATCTATTAGGGTTTGGTCTTGAAAACCTCTCCAGACATTTTGAAGCAAAATGACCAATCTTATTACAAGAAAAACATTTGAGTGGCAACTTTCCTTCATACTTATCGGATCGTCTTGGCATCTGTTTGGCAATGAGAGCTTCAAGATCTGCAATCTCATTTTCATCATCTTCAAGATCCTTCCTTGTTTTGATAAATCTACTTGATTTTCTGGAAGAACCTTCACCCGGATCATATTTTTGTTTTCCATGCACAATGGCCTTGAATGCTGATTTAGATTTAGGAAGAGAGTCACCAAATTCACTAAGTTCAAAAGCTAAAATTTTGCCAATCAAGTGTTCCCTTGTTACATCTGTAACAGTCCTGATCTCTTTTATAGCAGCAACCTTGTGTTTGTATGAATTAGGCAAGGATCTGAGCACTTTTGCTACAATCTTAGATTCTTCCAAAATTCTGCCAGCACATTTGATCCCACACACAAGTTCGTTTATCTTTTGCATATAGATTGTAATGTTTTCATCTTCACTCATCCTTATATTTTCAAACTTTCCTCTCAGACTTTGTAGTTTGGCACACTTGACATATTTATCTCCTTCATACAGATTCTCCAACTTCTTCCAAATTTTATGAGCAGTTTTTAGTCCAAAAACATTTGTCATTTCAGAATCAGTCGGGGCACTCAATAAAGCTTCTTTAGCTCGAAGATTGTTTTCAACATCCTTGATTTCATCTAGAGTTGAAGGGCCCTTCTCCGGAGGTTCATACTTATCTTTGGTTATTAGCCAATAGACATCACCCATACACCATAAATGGCATTCCATGCTACTCTTCCAAACAGTGTAATTTGTTCCATCGAATCTTGGACTATCCTTCTTGTAGGTCGACATCCTGGATCTCCTTGAGCGGTTAAACTCCCTTTTCAAGGAACTTGGCTCTGATACCAATTGTTAGAAACAGTCCAGATAACTAAGAGGGTGGTGAATCACTTGTCCCTATATTCAAACTTTTAAATACTTCTTTTGAACTAGATTAATGATGATAACATTAAAGCATTAATCAACACATGAGCAGAAATAAAATGAACACACAACACCAGAATTTTGACATGGAAAACCCAGTTAAGGGAAAAACCATGGTGGGTGTTAGCCCACAAAAATGTGTACCCTGTTAAAAGTACTTAAGAAAATAGAAGGCACATGCCTTCGGGTGCACTGCCCAGAGTTCACTACTCAAGAAAAGGCTCACTGCCTAAAGAGAATTGTAAATAACATAGAGATAATGAATTGAGAAATAGCATCTATGTTCATGCCTAAATTAGTCCCTTGAAAGCTCAAAAACTTCTGCTCTTATCCATAATTTCTTCTTCACTGACTTTGCACTCTATTCTTCTTTCGCTCCTCTTCTGCTTTGCTCTACTTCTGATCCTTTCTTGTGATTTAACTCATTTGTTCAAGGATAATTTTCCACCTCTCTTCAACAAGTATATATACCCATCATCAACTTTGGAATGATCAACAAGGTCGGCTAGGCACAACACCGACCTTCACACTGTCAGCCAAATACAATTGAGACTTGAATCAACACGCCACACTCTAGAGAATTGCATTTAGAACATTTGCAACACGCTTGAATCATCTGGTCGACCAGAACTGAGAAGAACAACAACACCTAGAAAGAAATCTTTTCCAACAAGGCTCAAACTTTAATGCGGACCTCCAACGTAGTAGCTACATGATCTAGAGATCTCCACAAGCACAATGAATTCAACAAAGACATCCGCACTTCTCCACATTACCAGAATCTCTTACACCTTCCTCCGGAACCTCAAGAACACTATTCTGTCATGACTATCAAACTAGAAATATTTCTTGCGGACCTCTAAACCACGAACCACTCGAGTTGAGGGAACACACCAACATCCTAGAAATGCCTCTAGATCTGTAGATCATAGAGTGCTAATACCATACCAATCCAGACCAGCTTCTTGCCATTCTATCAACACTGAACAACTGCAAGAGCTTATGCTACTCAGAAGTCCATAACTTCACCAAATCTTTATGCGGACCTCTCAATTCTTAACTAGAGCACCCTCTGACAATCCTCTACACAGCTGTATGATCTACTTGTATTAATTATCTATAATTTTCTCAATATCCTCAACAATCTGGTCCTCTACATAGACATTAGTATGGTGTGTAGTTGACACTAATGACAACAAAGATATGTTGACATCAATGACAACACCAATGAGGCACATATTTGCAACACTTGCCACAGATAGGTACGACCAGCATAGGAGTTCAAAATCATAGAAGACTTCAACCAAAATTAGAATAAACCACTACAAAGTTCTCAGTTATAACACCACAATTATCATTCCCAAAAACTAAGGTTTCATCAAAGGAAGATCCTCCGCGACAACCCCAAAATCTGAAATGAAGGACAAATTGTACCCTCGAAATGAGAATGCTCTCACAATGCCCTTGGGAGATCTTTCACTCTTGCAAGCACTCTCCAAATGCGAAGGTTTTCATCTTCACAATGGATAGATTTCTTCACAAACCCTGGTTTGCTCCAACAACAATGTTCATTCACAAAATATATAGTAGTCCATCAAAATGAGGGTTCAAGCTCTCATATATTTCCCAACACCCTTTTGGGGGAATAAAATAATTTAATATTATTTTCCCCTCTCATGACTTGGGCACCCAAACTAAGGAATATATGTGACTTTATTAAATATTAATGTCTCAAGTCTTCACATATTAAAAATGTCACTTTAACACTATATACTAAAGTTAAATATTTAATTTAACTTAAGCCAATTATCGCGACATTAAAATAAATACTCCAACATACTCCGAACTAGAATTTCAAAGCACCACTATGATCACCAATTAGGAAAGAGCACATTCCAAGTTAGACTGATCAACTCGCAACTGATCTTGCTGTACTTACTAAAAATAGTAAGTTTGGCCTCTAGACCCAAAAAAATACTCCAAAAAGTCTCAGAATGGAAATCCTGCCAAGGTAGAAACAAAACTCCATGCCAACCAAGCTGACTAAACCCCACAATGATCACCTAACATGGGTTCTCTAACCATCCTCTTTAGTAGATACGAGAACCTGAGTAGTAGACTAACCCATAGTTGTGTTGCTTGGGAAAGGGACATTACAATATGTATGTACATACATACATACATATAATCATAAGACCATGTTTCCTTAAAGTGAACTATTTTTTATGCATATAGTAGGGCAATGCTTTCTATTGTGATAATCTAATATGTCAAAAATGCCTCATCAATACTATTTGGCAAGGAGGGAGCCCCCTTGTATAGTTGGTGTTTAGAAATTGGCTCATGTTCATACATTTCATCCATGTTATTTGTCTTTTGGGAGTGACGTGGTGCAAAAGTCAAAGTAATCCACGAGGTCAATTTCTAGGTCCTTAAGCAAATGATGTGTTGTGCTTAACCTAGGTCTTCATGGACATGTGGTAGCTTTTGATTCTTGGTGCGCAATAGCTGATTGAAAGCCAATTAGTCTAATCACACTTTAAGTAGCATTAGTTTGATGTTATAAAGCTTCCTTACTATTCATTAAGAGGAGGTAAGGGACAAGGTTCCATTCCTTCACCAATTGCAATTAACATATTCCCTCAACATAGGCATAGTTCCCCTACTTCTTCAAATTCCTCATAATACTTATCATAACACTTACCATATTTGTTGGCATCAAAATGCTTGTTATATGGTTGGTCTTGTGCCCAACTAGGCCCAATTTCTATTAAGACACCTTTTATGTAACAACCTAGTATGGGGGATGAAGTATTGTGTTCATAGGGATGAATCCCCTGTACTATAGTAGCTATATCTACCTATGTATTAATATAGATAATTATGTGTTGAATCATGTACAAGAGAGTGTAATGGTGTCTCCTAGACATCTTGATAGACATTGGCAAAACCAAACCTTATCTCTAAGGTCTTGGTATCTCCCTAATAATGTACTACTATATTTCTTGCTTGGATTAATGTGTAAGACTAGTAGGATGACCCTATAAATATTTTAGGAAATACAACTAAATTAACTAAGGACATTACCGTAGACTGTGTGGACTATATCTCAAACTTGGAGACCATACTAAGAACTTTTATACTAAGCTCATGTAAAATTTGGGAATTTCTTGCAAGAGTAAGTCTTATTATCAAAGACCAAAACTTGAATATTATTTGTGCCTATATATCTTGCTTTTACTTGAAATGTTCCCTTCACAAAAAGTGAATTAGCTAGAACATGCTTTAGGACCAATGTTTAATTACCATATTGCATCATGTTGTTCAAAGGTTCTTTGAATCCTAGTCATCTATCTCTTGGGGCAACTCTAGAGCCTTGATGTATCGAAAGAGAATTATGACATTAGATCCTTCAAAGTGGTTCCTATACAGTGATTCCCTCAAAGTTGATCCTTGGATGGCATGTGTGTCCTTAGACAAATGGGAGATTGATATCCATATTTTTAACTCACTTAATCCAAAACCAAAGTCATGTTTAAGCCATTTTTTTTCTTAAATTACCATGTTTGCAAGGCCTCTCAAGGATATTAACTCTTAAATTTGGACCCAAGAACCCAAATAAATTAGAATTTATGAGGAGTCTTACATCCATGGAAATCATTCAGAAGACATCATTATGAGTTTTGAACTTGAGATCCTAAATAAAATCAAGCTCATAATACTCTCATGTCCATCAAAGATGATCACTTTGAAATCTAGGACTAAGGGGCCAAACAAATCTAACTTTTAAAATTGTGTCTAGTATTCATATTAAGTTCAAGAGAAGTCTCCATAGAATGACATGTCAAGTGCATCCTTGACGGTCAATCCCTATAAAAAGAAAGGCCCCTTGAATTGTTTAGATGGACTATCTATGTAAATTGTGGATCTGACCCAAGTCCACAAATCTAAACTTATGTTTGTGGATTTAATATGGGCTAAAGTTTGAAACTTAATCTCCAGTTCACCCAAAACCCTGTGGTTTGCTCTACTTGAATGGACCTTTGAGGAATTTGCTACGTAGTGTGTATTCTCCCTTGGTGAAACCTCTAGGATATCAATTAATGGCAAGTTTGGAATAGATAAGAATAATAAGCAATCATGCCAAGAATGCCCTAGATGTTGATACGAGCAAGTAATGTAGTAATAAATGCTCAAAGTATGTGTTAGATCTCTAGATGTTAGATGGATGTTTAGATGATTAGATGTCTTGAAAATGAACTAGGGCTAGCCCTTAAATACAAATCCAAAGGTCACAAGTGAAACATTCATGCTTTGAGTAGACACATAATGGGTAGTGGGAAGGGTTAAGTTAGCCCCAAATTTGAATTTGGAGTTTAAATGTTTTAGATTCATTTTTGCAAATCGTGGAATTGACTTGTGTCAATCTTACAAACTACAAATCTAAACTTGGGGAGAAATGGGAAAACCAAGGATTAGGACTGATCCCTAAAAAAGAGTGTAAATTGGATTAGGTAAGGTTTGGGTTATATGCTAACTCTTAACAAAAATCTTGCCACTTGTACATTTATATCTGCATAAAAATAATTGAATCAAAATGAATCCAAAACAAAAAGAAAAATCCAAAAGAATAAGATTCCAAAAGTTTAGACAATAAAAATCTACATAAATAAATTTCTTTGTGTTTTTTATTAAAGTGCTTATCTACACCTTAGAATTATGAGTTCCACCTACTATATTATTAAAAAAACAAAAAAACAAAAAAACAAAAACAAAAAACATTTGGCTCCATGGTACATAGAATAATGGACAATTACATAATGCAAAGTGGTTGTAGTACGGTAAAATGTTGAAATAAAGTAGTTTGCCCAATTTGAATTATTGAGGGGGATCAAGATTTATATGTTAAATCACTGTACTTAAACTTTATCCATTTGAATGGTCAACATCAATAGTAATTTTACACCTCATCTACAACAAATAATGGTAAATATTCGTCCTATTTTTATTGGTCAAAATTAACTTTTGACTGCTAAAATGAATGATGTTTAAACCACAAATGTTACATCAGCGAAAAAGAAACCCACTCCAAGAGTAGTAAGATTTATTTATTACGATAAGCTTTCCCTAGAGAGAATTCAAGCACCCCTATGCTATAATTGACTGTCTTTCACATGCTGTGCGTACGCCTTTGATTACCGTTGAAGCAATCTAAGCCGTTGAAGTTAAATTTAGAAACAGTGAGTGTCATTCGAGTGGGACCGAGTACGTTTTCCTTACGTTCGGGAAAGATTTATCAACCCAGCGTGATCTGTTTGGTCGGTAGGAATGATGGGAGAGGTGGACCCATTTCGTAGAGGAGAGCATGTGAAAGAAACGCGGAATCATACAGAAAACGTGTGGAAAAAGTCTCTACCTATTCGTATAAGGAAAGAATGTGGAAAGAGTAGACAAGGAAAGAATGGGGAAAGAGGAGGGAGTCGGTGATGATAACAAGTGACAGTTACGGAGGAAGAAAGACCGCAGAATGTGAGGTGAAGGCAGTTCGAACACAGCTTCAGCGTATCGTGTAAGAAGAGCCGTGTAAGAATGGAGCGAAGAGTGAGAGCAGTGTAAACAATCCCAATAATTTTAAATAGTGTCTTAAATTTTGGGAATATTTGCTTGGAAGGAAGCTTCCTTTCGCTCGCTGGTAGATGGCTTCATGTATAAGTTGAGACCTGCCATTATTTGGTTTAAGTGTTGACATTCCCGGAGAAGCCTTCTTTTGTTTTTCGCCCATCGCTATGGCAGAGCCACAAGAGCGCAAAGTGAGGCTCAAGTTCAAGAGGTTTCTCTTGAATGGAGGACCATTGATGCCCCAGGGGTACCGTTTGGCAACACTTGAAGAAGTCAGAAATAATTTAGACATGTCTAAGAAATGGGAACTGCCCGTGAAGAGGATTAGCTCTCCTTACGAAGAGCGTAGTGGTGATATACGTCTTTTGGACGGATGGATGCCTGCTGATCTTAATGCTCTCTACGATACGCCCAATTATAACTGCATTTGGAACGCTGTGGTTAAGAAAAAAGTGTGGGTTAGTAGTGCAAACAAATGGCAGAACTGCAAAGGTATAGAGATCGGATGGTAATCTGTTTGAATGTTAGTTTATTCATCACAATGAGTTAGGCAATTTTACATTAATTCATTTCTTCATCTCATGTCATGCAATGTGTTATTACAGATTTCTACTCATCAGATGGTAATTCGTTGAGAAAACAACTGTACAATGAAATCAATCTTTCTGAACAGGGGAGCGGGATAGAAACCGCATGGCTCCACGCTTACTGTTATGAAGATGTGGAGTTGCTGTATTGGTTGTGGCAAACTTACAAACATTCAATGCAGTCTGACTACTTCACACATCAAGTTCGACGTCAACATATCTTTATGTCTATCGATCATAATATTCCTTTGAGGAAAATGGTGAGAAGCTTTGGGGATCGTGAGCCTGGATTTCAGCTGCAAATAGCAAATGCGGGGGTACTCGAGGTAGAAGCCCGGGCAGTTTTAAGAAATGCAAGCGACCGATGCAGAGATAGCAGAGGATCCTATTTGTATGGACCCACCTGGGGAGTGGCTATGGTCGAATTAGCTATAGAAATATACGGGCAGGCCTTCGTGGATACAGCCACTCCAATCGCTTCCGAAAACCAAGAAAGCATTCCCATAGTCACTAAATTCTTATCTCTATCTCCAGATCAACTACAAAACCAGATTCCCAATCTTCAACATTCCTTTGCAGAGGTTTTCATTGAGGCAGTTAAGAGAGGGTACAGCGGGCTTGTAAACGAGATGACTGGTTTAGGAGATAATATTGCCCGCCTCAACAGAGCTGACCGTGTGAGGGCTTTAACAGAGGCAGTTGGTGGAGGATACATCGAATTGGTGAGAAGCTTATTAGATTCGTTAAATAGCGAGGATGGAGTTGGGCTCCCAGAGGAAGTGGACGAGAAAAAAAAGACGCTCTTCCATTATGCCTTGCTTCATGATCCAGTATTTCCGTGTCTTGTAGAAAAATATGCCAGTTTATCTGATGATATCATCAAAAGACAGGATAAATTTGGAAGAAACGTTCTTCACTGGGCAGCAAAGGGAGGTTATGACTCAGGGATCGTAGATCGTTTACTACGGCGTTCTTCAAGGGAGGCCCTAATTCATTCAAAGGACCACCAAAGCAGGACACCGTTGCACATTGCTGCATCCAAAGGCGACAGCGGATTGATTAGAAAGCTAATTCCTCTTCTTGGACGCGTCGACTCTCCCAAAAGAATAAACTACATTCAAGCAACAGATTGCTCTGGTCAAACAGCACTCCAAATGGCAGCAGGTGAAGGCCATGAAGGTTTAGTGAAAATGTTTGTAGATGAAGGGTCCTGCCCACTCAAGGAACGTGATGGCCAAAGAAAAACAGCTCTGCACCATGCTGCTCGAGTGAAGAATCCAGAGGCAGCACTTGCCACGTGCAAAGCACTGTTAGATCATCAGAGACTAACTTCTTCTAAGCGCTCACTTTTGTTGTGGGCCTCTGCAACTGGCATTGGCACTGCAGACGAGATGGAAGATGTGCATCCTCATGTTAAAACCTATCTTCGAACCCAAAAGAAAGAATGCAGAGAACATTTGCTAAGAGCAGCGGCAGTTAATAACAATTCTGAAATGGCATGGGAGCTTCTCAGTAGAGGCGCTGACATGGCAGACATTCATGATCCAGTTTGGACAAACAGTTTGGAGTCATTTGAAAAAGAGTCCCTAAAAAATGGTATGTAATGATCTAGGCCTGACCCCTTTGTTTTCTTTTTCTAACAGATTTTACTCAGTTGTGTATTTTTTGTGGGGCAGTAATAAGCGACATGGAGAGAATGAAAGAGCAAGGACGAGATCAACCAAGTATGGACGACAAACTTGGTAAGAGTTGTTCAACGCAAATATAAATTCTCTAAAGCTATAAATTTATATCTTTCAATGCTTGATAATTTTAAATGCATCCGGTGAGAGAACAAGATGGTATGCTTGAGTTGGTGCAGGAAGATATGTTTTTGCCCAAGGTCTGGCTGCTCTGCTTTTAAATCGATTTCTTGAATCCCCAATCGCAGTGGGCATTTCTGGAGAATGGGGCATGGGAAAATCCAGTCTCATGATTCAGGTACATTTACTGAAAAGTCTTTTTATAATAAATAACTTCAATACACTGTGATTCTTGTAAATGTTTAAAAAATTCAAATAACCCTTTTCTGTAGACCGAAAAGATTCTACTCATCACAGCAGCTCAGCTTGCATTTCCAAATCTCCTTCCGTCGGAGCAATTTGTTGGAGCTAAAAAGATATCTCTTAGTACAAGAGGCAGAAAAATATATCAACAGATTAAAAGAGGGGTTCACAAATTATTAGCTCTATCAAAAGATAAATCCAAAAAGGAGGTAACGAGTTTGTTTGTTAAGGTATGTGAACTTGATGGTACCAATTAGTTATATATGTATTTCCTAATAAGCATTTAATTGCTTATTTGAAACAGGACCCGCTTGTCACCATGCTCCAGGAATATCAACCTCAATATCATGATGTTTATAAGTCGCTAGCATGCATGGATAATAACCAGATGGTAAGTATGGAATCACAATCCAACTTATAAAACAAGTTCATTAATAAATTATGAATTGATTGACATTGTTCTCTTGGCTCTTGTTCAGTTGCAATCCAACTCAGTATCACCGCAAGAGCATGCATTGAGAGAAGTCCCTCGAATTTTGACCATTCGATACAATGCATGGCATTATAGAGATGAAAAAGAAGCTTGGGCAGGTCTAGCAGTCACAATCGGCAAAGAAATTGAGAAAGCAATGACAAGAGCTCAGTGGATGAGTACATGCTGGAGATATACTTGGGCCAAACAAAGTGTGAACATTTGGATTCAAGTATTTTTACCTTGTCTGCTCAGCATATCTCTTGCCGTATGGGTTGCTTTCACAGACTGGATGCCACTAATAAATTATGGATCCATATCTTCTGCTGTTATAGCAATTGGATGGGTTGCATTAAAATCAGTTATTTCTGTTGTCAAACCCGTGAGCACACAAATGCTGGGTTATATCACCTCACCAGACCATACAAACCATAGAAGCCAGCTGGGTTATCAGGAAGATGTTATTGCTGACATCAATTTTTTGAAAAAAGAACTTGGAAAACAACCACATTGGTTTTTCTCTTTCATTTTAGGCCTGTGGTCTTGGATCTCTTTTGGTTTATATGCTGATAACTTGGAAAATACTAGTATCCCGAAATTCATGCCAGCCTCTGAACATCGCATTCGAATAGTGACCTTTGTGGACGACTTAGATAGATGTGAAGAAAAGGTCATATTACAGGTATGTGAGGTTTAATTTTTTTTGTCATTTAATGGTTCTTTAACATTTTTTTAAGGGGTTACACTAAATTTTCTTGGTTACACAGGTGCTGTCAGCAATCAATCTGGTCTTAGCCGAATGCAAAATCAATGTCATACTGGGGATGGATAAAAAAATGATTGAAAGAGCAATCAAAAGAAAATTCAAAGATGCAGATAATGATCTAGCAGAAAAGTTTATTTGCAAAATTATTCAAGTCCCTTTAAGCTTGCCAGATCCCACTGAGCAAGAATCAAATAGCTTTCTAGAATACCACTTAGGACATAAAATCCCAGCTAAATGTAAGTTTGAAGTTTGAGACCACTAACATACTCATTATAGTAGTGCATATAATGTTAACACTAGGAAGAGACCTCAATCAATTTCATATTAATATATGTAGTGTCTTTCTATCAGAAGTGTTTCAGAGTACTCTGATTTGTTTGATTTATGATATCTGTACTCCATTGCACAGATATGGCTGAGAAGAGCTTTTCTAAAAGCCAACGCGGTCTAGTAGTGCCTATAGAACCACCTCCAAGCGGTACGTAACTGACAGTTTTAGACATTTGTACTATTGATATTTGTATGTATTAAATTTATTTTTTTTCAACAAATTATTATTAAATAGGTATTAAATAATAAATATAATGGTAATATTATGCAGATTTATTATATAAATTTATGTCTATTATACGCATTTTTAGTGATGATTAAATCTTTTAATAAACAAATCTGGTATGCTACCCACTGAGTAATGAATCCCCGTAAATAATAATACTATCAATGCTTCTGAACAGATTTTATTTTGATATATAATTTCATTCTGTCATTTAAATGTTTAATATTAAACTAATTTTATTTGTTATATGTGTTACATCGACTGCTCCAATGCATAGGGATAAATGTTGCTGCTCCAGAGGAAAATGGTAAATGTTTCTGCACACTATTAAATATATATAGATACAATGAAAAACGAGTGTGTAGGGGTAGATAACAAGTAGAATTTTCATGATGTTTGCATGATGATCTATATGAATTATTAATGTGAATTACTAAATAAATTGTTATTGGACAGGAATTATTAAATGGGTAGTTGACTGGTGGAACAACCTTTCAGATGAAAGCGACAATTTACTGAGATCTGCAGAAGGTGTAAGGTTAATTAGAGAAATATTGCTGCCAAAATATACGAAAGAAGAAGCTTCTGTCTTTTATGAGTTGAGGAAGTTCACTACAGGAAACCAAAAAGTTCCCCGAGAGTGGAAGCGCTTATTAAGCTACCACAAATTTGCATGGTATGTTCTATCCCGAATAGGAAACGTATACAGCTTACCAACATGGGAGGTGGAATTGGTTGCATGGGTATTTGTTTGTTGGCAATGGAAACATGAAATGAACCAACTAATCAAGGTAAGAAGAATAAGTAGGAGATTCTTTTCTAAAATGACTGATATTTAGAAAGCTAAATCTAACTACTACACTTATCTATAACACAGGTATGGAACACGATTATTACTGAGCAGGATGATGGTAGAAACAAACGACATTCCTATGGGCCTCCACTTAGTGAACTTGTTACTAAGTGTAGTTCACAAATTCCAGTAAATGAACAAGGTAAATCCCAATACAATTGGCCCAAGCTGCAAGAGGCATTGAAAATTCAAGATGTTTCATTGGAGGGTATTCAATTGTTTCAACAATTTCGACTTCATTGTGAAATTGACCATCTTCCATGGTTTTATGAGTGATCCATAAAAATGTCTCTTTTACGGTACACCATATCTTATTATGTAATTAGAGGGATGTAATGCAGCCTCAGTGTTAGGTTTATGATCCAAAGTGTTTATTTATAGTTACTTAATAATGTTAGTTTAATAATTTATGGATTGTGTTAAGTAGTTAATAGTTGGTTCTTATGAGACAAGTGGTTGTAAAACTTAAAAGTGTGAAAGCCTTTATAAACGTTACTGAATAATATATTCAATATAGCAATCTTGCATAATAATATTTTCTGGGTAATCATTTTGTATCATTTACAATGTAAAAATTCTCTATTATTATTTTGTATTTGATCCTAGAACCCACAGGGATATCAGAGCCATGGCAAAAATAGAAACAAAATAAATGTGGATGAAATATAACTGTTGCATTGTATGAATTGATTGCACAAAGAAAGTGATTCATACCAGGTAGGGGCACTAAAACTAGCTGGAAAAATGTATTTTTTGAAAATAAATTCATTTTTATGCATATTGGACATTGCTTGTGGTGTGAGGTGGGTTGTTTTCCTGTGCTTTGAACGTGGGCTGTTTGAGGATGCCTTTGCCGGGCTAGAAGTTGTCCTCTTAGAAAAATTTCTGCCAATCTTAATTCAAGCCATCTGCACATGATAACAAAACATAAGAACACCACAATTTGTTTGCTGCTGCGAGGAGGTCAGCGAAGCATTCATGTGAAAAATGGAACAACTGCACCATTATTTACAAAGTGGTCTTCGCTCGGGTAAACTTCTTCTACTACTTCTATTACATATTTTTTTTGTTTTTCCTTGTCATCTGCAGTGGCATTAACAACAGCAGTAGCATCTTTAATATTTGTGAATCTTTCTAAACGTCCATTATTTGATTTTGAAATTTTTGGTTATATTGATCAGATTTATTGTAGTGCCTACCCATGTGTTTACCCTGGTCTTCTCCTCATGTTTCTTATGATTGGATTAGATTTATTAAGTTAATTATTATATGATATAATTATAAGATCGTATATGCCTTGCTAAATTACACGTCTTCATTGGTCATCATATGTTACTTTGGTTATGATCTCTATTGTTAGATGTGATGCTTTGTCTTGAGTTTGTAAGATATATGTATATAGGTATTTAATCAATGGAAGGATGTGGAGGAGATGACATGGATTAACTTGGTCATCTTGCTTTGCATAGTCATTGTGGTCAAGTTAGTGACTATGACTTTTGTGGTGTTTTGGTTTTTTAACCCATCTTGTTTGGTTGGGCAAATGTGTTGTATATATCTTCCTCGTCTCACTCAATTCAAATTGCAAGATGTGTTTTGTTTTGTTGATACCCGTGAAACTGTGAGCCAAATCAATATCAATTATGGATCCACGTCTTGTGAATAAACTAGTAATGTGGGTGTGTACCCATTACATGTATTTATTTTATCATTTGATTTCTATTTGCATGTACTTAGTTTCTGCATTCACTTATTAAGGAGTGTTTGCAAATGACCTTAATACTTTACATGTGAAATTGATTTAATTTGATTTCTCTCATGGAATGGTCTTGTGCATTTTAATATTATGATATTTCAAAAATGTATTATGAATTAGAAGATTGTTTCAAATTTATGCCCTAGCCAAATTGATTTAATTGTCTATGTTAATTAATTTTGGAAAAGAATTAATTAATTTCATTTAATTGTGAATGTTAGTGATTTCCTCAGGTAGATATATATGTTATGTGGAAATATCTTTGTGTGAAATATCTATTTTGGAAATATTTATTTAAAATTTCCTTATTGGAAATAACTTGAAAATGGAAAATAAAAAGAAGAAAAAGAAGGGGTTTAGAAATTTTGGGGAAAAGTAAAAAGAGAAGGCTTTCTTTGACACTTCTCATTTTTGGTTGAAAAAACACTCTCTCCTTCTGCCCCTCTTTCGAAAAGAAATGTGTGCACATTGACAAGATGGGATTTGGAAATTAAGCTATTTTAAATGTGGGCATTCGTTTATAATTTTATCTCTCCACCTCTCTTTGTATCTCTACCTCTCCCTCCCTCTCTAGCTCTCTATTTCTCTTTACCTCTCTCTATCTCTCTCTACTTCCCCCCTTCTATCTCTATGTTTCTCTCCACATAGAAAAAGGTAGAATCAGTTGAAAAAGGCTAAATTGTTCAAGTGATATAGAGATAGGAAAAGAGATAGATAAAGAGGGAGGGAGGGAGTGGGAGAGATATGTGCTATCATCCTCTTTCTCTTTTTCTTCACCCCCTCACCCCTACTCCCTCCCTCTTTATCTATCTCTCCACCTCTCTCCATATCACTTGCACAATTTATCCTTTTTCAATTGATTTTACCTTTTTTAAACTACTGTCCTCTCTCTCCCCCTCTCTCTATCCCCTTCTTTCTATCTATCCATCTCTCTCTCTCTCTCTCTTTATCTATTCCTCTCTCTGTATCTGTATCCCTCCCTCTCTCCCTGTCCCCCTCTCTCTCTCTCTCACTCACTCACACACACACACAACCCATGGAAAGTTAGTTAAGATGTTGGATTTCTTATAAGTTAATTTAAGTAGTATTTTATTAAAAAATATACAATTTATTATTTGTATTTAACAATTTATATTATAGATAATTTATAATATTTAATTTTAAATATAAATAACACTTAGTAACAAGTCAGTTTTTCACTATTACATTTTTAAATTAAAATGGCAAGTCTTTTATAGGGGTCCTCTCTATATATCTCTACCTCTCACTCCCTCTCTATCTCTCTATTTCTATTAACCTCTCTTTTGTTGATAACTGAGAGGGGGGGGGGGTGAATCAGTTATCCTAATTATTTCTTTTATTGAACTTTCCTTTTAATTGATGCAGCATAAGATCAAACATAAAACATTAACCATAAAACAAAAAACACATGACACAGTATTTTTGACGTGGAAACCCTGTTAAGGGAGAAAACCACGGGGTGATTAACCCAAAATTATTCTCTGTTAGAAGAATAGGAAATTACAAAGATGGCACTTGCCAATTAGGGCTCACTGCCCGAGCACACTGCTCACAAGAGGCCCACTGCCTACAAGAAGACACACTGTCTACAAAGTGATGAGAATCACAGTTTTGAACTGATTGGAAGCATCTGCATATGCTGGAGTTCAGTTCCGGTTAGGCTCAGTACACTGATCTGCTGCACTTCATCTTTCCTCTGTTCTTTATTCTGCTATCTTTCACATACCGGATCCTTTTTGCTACCTCTGCTCTTTATCTGGACTTATTCGCATATCACTCCATATCAACACACACTTCACAACTAAATCCATCCTCTATATATATCCGCACAAGTAATTTCATCACCTTTCTAGTCGGCATCCGGAACAGTCTAGTTTCTTATAAACTTTCATTCTGTCGGCTGAATCCTTCCTCACCAAGCAATGCGGATCAAGCATATACTTGTAGATATCATTAATCATGTCGGCCAAACATGATTCATGCCTTCACAACCTCTGTCATCAATAGTAACCCATCCGGAAAGCAGTCTGATACTCTGCCAGTCAGTTCTTCCTCTGTTTTCACTGTCTCTCAGGAATCCGGTACTCAACCATTCATATCTTTTTCCTTGTCCATCACCGGAGGCTAAATCCTTGGAATATACCACTCAAGGTAGTCCTCTTGACTTCCCCAAATCCGCACTGCACCAAGACACTTCCTCTGAGAGGTCCGGACCAATCTGTCGGACCTTGCCACATGCTCTGTTCTTCTTCACCGGACCACAACATTCTTTATTCTGACTTCCGGTAGAGACATATCATGTCTTGCGGATATGTGGGATGACCTTTGTTGCCATCAATGACAACAATCATGAATCCATATAGTGTCTCTTGCCAACAATCTCCCCCTTTGGCATTGATGGCAACACTTAGTGAAAAATGACTAAGTGTTTTCACTATGCTCCCCCTTTGCTGATGCTCTGTCCTTATATACAATTTCTGGAACTCCCCCTTAGTTGGATCCCTCATTTTTCACTGCTCCTCACTCCCCCTTTGACATCAATGGCAAAGGGTAGGGTCCGCACACCAAAATTTTCAAAAATTTTCTATATATAGCCGCATATTTACATACTCACATGTACTGAAGAATGTCTGCAAAGGATGTCTGCAATTGGATCATTTCTGTAGCCCAACTTTGCTTCATTCTATCCAAAATTGAAATGTGACCACTTAGCAAAAATGCGAACGCTTCTGCCCGCTTGAGATCTGTCGGATCTTTTGTTTGGGCGGTGGTCTGAGCATCACTGATGGCCTCATGCATTGTTTCCAACTTAGGGATTATAATCCTTCTAAGTTCTCCCATCCGGTTAGTGATGTTCTTCCTTTCCTTCTCAAGATTTTTTATTTCATTCAAGACTGCAATGGTCTGACATTCTTGATTTATTATAGAGGAAGATAGAGGATCAAAACTTTGAGATAAGCTTTGTAGCTTATCCTGTTCCTCTTTTATTTTCTTGTCAAATGCTGCTGTTGCCTTTGACCAGGATATACAAAATTTATAGA
Organism: Cunninghamia lanceolata; assembly: GCA_027924645.1. Taxonomy (NCBI): domain Eukaryota; kingdom Viridiplantae; phylum Streptophyta; class Pinopsida; order Cupressales; family Cupressaceae; genus Cunninghamia; species Cunninghamia lanceolata. The sequence continues at coordinate 16,267,820 of BSBN01000430.1, read as the reverse complement.
TGTCACCGCCATCCTTAAGAGCATTCTCTAAGCTCTTTATTCCAATGCTTACAATCTTCCTATCTTTAGAGATTAATTCTAATATCTCTGAAAATCTTTTATCCAAAAATTCCTTCCGGACCTTTTCTTCAGCTGATTTTTCTAAAGAATCAAAATGTGTATCAACACTGCTGACTAAGGTTTTTAGATTACCGGAAGAGGAGGCTGTCGGATCTATCTGGATTGATGGCATGATCTTCACAAGTACTCCGGAAGCAGCCTCTATCAACTCACAGTCTTCCATATGAGACTTCAGGAGCTTTTCATTTGCCTTGGCATTTGCAAATGAAGCTATCTTCATTGTTTGTACCGGAGAGAGAGAGTCAAAATCAAATGGGCCTTTTAGAAGCTCCGGTTCATCAATCTCTAAAGTTTCTTTACTCAAAAACTGTTGAACAGTTTGTGCAGTGTCTCTTGCCGGAGACAGATGTTTCTTTTCTTCTGCAGTCTTAGAACTGTCAACCTCTTTATCTTTCACCATTGCTTCCTTCTCCTGTAATTGCTCTTCTTCTTTGGATCCGGAGACTGTAGGGGAAATCGGAGGAGAGATGCTAGTTTGTTCATGAGCCACTTCTTCTGGAGCAGAGGGTCCCAAGTCCTCAGCTGTTTCTGTACCTAAATCCTCTACAACCGGAAGATTGAACCTTTTGAAGGCCTTCCGGAGGATCTCTTCTATTTCTTGGGCCACTTTGTCAGTCTCGCCAAGCATGAGTTGATTCATCCTGGCTTTGCTTCTAAACTCATCTTTGCAGTCTTTGAAGATAATGTTCATGGTCTTGGGATCAATTTAAGGATATAGCTGAATAGCTATCTGCTCCCGGATCTCAAGATCTTTAGCATGAGCATTATTCTTTCTTACTTCCATTTCCTTTTCTAGGCTTTTGGGAATAAGAGATATTATTTCAATGAAAGCCTTATTATATATGTTAAGATATTTTACTGTGGCCTCCTGCAGAGTCTTTTGGTCGGCCTCACTGAAGTCATCATATGATTCAGTCATTGGTTGAAGGTTTCCATCCACCGTGACCGACTTGATTATGCTCTCTAGTGACAGAGTGGGCTTTTCAACAGTTACCTCTGCCATTTCATCCTTGTCTTGGCCTGTGGAGGGCTTACCGGATCCTTTCTTCTTCTGTTTCTTTACTTCTCTTACTCCCTCATCTGATTCTGTTTCCTCTTCATCCTTTTGGCTTCCATAAGCCCTTGTGGCTTTTGTCTTGGATCTCTTACCGGATGCCTGGACTTCCGGTTTTGAACTTTTGGTTGTGGAAGGTGCAGGTCTCTTTGATGATCTGGTCCGGGTGGGAGTTTCAACCGGAGCACTTTCTTTGCTTTTCTCTTCTTCCTCAGCCTTCCTCCTCTTTTCCCGGCTGGCATCAAGTGCCTCCTTTGAGATACCTAGGCCTTGAGCAATGTGCTCTACTTCTTTTCTTACCTTTCTTTTAATCTCAGGTTCCCTGAGTTCCACATGTATTTTTACACTCAGCTCCTCAAAGGTTCCAAACCTTTCTGCCTTAGGATCTTTGGGCTGACTCAGCATGTGTTGAACATGCAGCTCCACTATCTGTTCATCCACTTCATACCCCATGGGCATGATCCAGACAGTCCTTGGCTCCACTGCCTCCATTAGGCACTGATCAGTGTCAACCATAAAGCACACTGAGTCCTTGTATTTCTCAATGAGAGACTGGGGAATTCTCTCTCTTGCTTGCATCATGCTCTGAAAGTTTTTGAAGTATCCCCATAGAGCTGTATTTCTTGCTTTTGCATCCCCAAGTCCATGCAAATAGTCTCTTATCTGGACTGCAACAGGTTTGTCATTCTGCCATACCCATCCACTTGTTCCGGGTAGCTCATTCATGAAATAGAAGAATAGACATACAATAAGAGTACCATACTTAAAGGAATTCTTCTTATCCTTCTTGATTTTCTGTATATTTTCCATTAATTGGCTTAGCAGTAGTTCGCAAAGATCATACTCTGCATTCTTTCTTAGCATCTCATAGGCAGTGTATACTGCAGTTCCGGATACAGAATTCTCCCTGCTGGAGTGGTAGATCTTGTATCCTACTATCATTGATGCATATTTGATATCCGGATCGGAGATGTCTTCAATGGTCATTGCCCTTTTGTCAAATTTTGAGCCGGTGGCCTCAGTTACAATGTTGTTCTTGACAGATTTGAGGATAGGTACTCCTCCGGAAGAGTATATGCCAGTTACTGCTCTAATTGCCTCTTTTGTGATCTTGCAGGGTCTATCTAGCCATAGAAAGTTGTCATGCATCCTGCTCAGTACATACCGGACCCATTCATCCTCTTCAAAACAGGGGAAATGAATAAATTGCTCAAATTGTTTCTTCTGAATATCCTTATACTCTGGTTTAAGCTCAAAAGCATTGTCAATCAGCTGCTTGTGATAGAGGTCTCTTAATTTGAATTCCCCAAATTCTTCAATGTTTGCATGTATGTAAACCCTAATGTCTTCGGTGTGTAAAACTCCGTGGGGAACACTAGAGAAGGCTCCTAGTGGGTCTACCTCCAATGATTTGTAGGGATGTTTCTTGAATGAGGGGCGAGGTCTATCAGAGATCTTAACTATGTTTGGAGTAGCCATTCTTCAAAGATTTGCAGTGAGGTAATGAAAAACGGAGAATACCTTATGCGCCTTCGGTTTGCACGGAGTGGTTGGATTGATTTCTTTATGCAATAGCTTCGGCAGGAGATCCTTGGTGCTTGATGAACCTTGTTGCAGAGCTCCACTTTTCGCTTCTTCTCGAGTGCAGAATGAGCAAATGACCTTTGAGAAATCCCTTAAATTGCTCCACGAACCCTAATATCTGTCTGCAATAAATGCTTCACCTACATCATTCCGGTTTGCCTTGTCTGGATAGTTTGGAGTATCCCGGATTGGTTCTGATCTGAGAATATCATCCGGATCTTTCAATCATGAATAAATCGAGGTAACATATTACAAGAGCATCCCAAACACTCTGTCCAATCCGCAGAACAAGATAGTGCATTTCCGGATCTTTCCGGACCTTTTTGTAATCCTCTATCATACCGGAGCATCTCCCTGAACAGGTCTTATTTGATCGATCACAGCTTCTTCATAACTCCATGCGGACCTCTGAAAACTTGACTGAAGTATCTCAAGACTCATATCTACAAACCCTTTGATCCGCATCTTGTGCCACATCCGGCACCACTTGTTTGGCTGGGGGAACAAGATTTTCTTTTTGTCTCCCCCTGAGCCTGAGCTCACCTTTTAATTTCTGGAAGAAATATCAGCACCAGGGTCTGGTGCGGATCCGACCTCTACATTCTCTGAACTTTTCTTCACCCAAATCTTGCTCATCTGATTCCTAACCTCATCCGTATTCATCTTTTGTTTACCCTTGTCTTGATTCTGATTATACACTGGACCTCTTATGTCCTGATTCTTGTTTCTGCAGACTTTAGCATTATGACCGGACCTATTGCAGATTTGGCAAATAACATTTCTTTGCATCTTTGACTGATATCCTCTTGATCTGCATTGATTAGCCCTATGACCTATTCTATTGCATGTGAAGCATCTACCTTTGAATGATTTGTTTACTTGCATAATTCTGCATTCATGGGATTTGTGTCCATACCTTTTGCAGTTGAAGCACTGTCCGGAGAAGGATGAGTTAATCTGATTCATTCTCATTCTGCACTGATCAGCTTTGTGACCAAAGTGGTTGCAGCTGTGGCAGTATCCATTGAAGGATGGATATCTTTGAGCATTTGGCTGTCTTACCGGAGGTCTTCTAGGCCTGTTCCTTGGATTTTCTGATCCAAGATTCTTCTGACCGGATCCGGAGCTTTCTCCTTTCTCATATCCCAAACCATACTTGTCATCTGTCCTCTTTTGACTTCCAAGAAGAACTTCAAGTTGAGCAGAACTTATCTTGAATTTCTCTTTATATTCATTTGCTGTTTGAAGGTCTCTTTTGAGAGAGGCAATTTGATCCTCAAGTTTTCCTTCATTATCTTTGGCATCTTCAAGATCAGATTCAAGATGTCTGATAATCCTGTCCATCTGGTGGCATTCTTCTGATTTTTCTTTGAGAGTTTGTCTTAGATTGTCTTCAGCCTTTCTTTTTTCTTCAATCTCTTGAGTAAACTTTATAGTTCCTGATTCCATTTCATGTCTCAACATAATGACTTCTTTTGATAACTTTTCACATAACTTGGTTTGCTCAGTCAATTCTTCATTTGTATTGCTTTCTTCACTTTGTCTTGCCAACTGTTGAAGCAGCTCCTTTCTCTTTTTCATAGAGAGACTTAGTTTGTCTTTTAATTCTCTCATGAATTCATCAGCCTGTTTGAGTCTTTCCTTTAATTCACTGACTTCAGAATTTGACTGTTCAAGATCCTCAAGAGCAGTCTTGAGTTGCTCTCTTAAACCATATGCATCCATTTGAAATCCCAGATCTTCCTCAAGCTGTTAGGCTCTATTAGGAGGAACTTGGCTCTGATACCAATTGTTGATAACTGAGAGGGGGGGGGGGTGAATCAGTTATCCTAATTATTTCTTTTATTGAACATTCCTTTTAATTGATGCAGCATAAGATCAAACATAAAACATTAACCATAAAACAAAAAACACATGACACAGTATTTTTGACGTGGAAACCCTGTTAAGGGAGAAAACCACGGGGTGATTAACCCAAAATTATTCTCTGTTAGAAGAATAGGAAATTACAAAGATGGCACTTGCCAATTAGGGCTCACTGCCCGAGCACACTGCTCACAAGAGGCCCACTGCCTACAAGAAGACACACTGTCTACAAAGTGATGAGAATCACAGTTTTGAACTGATTGGAAGCATCTGCATATGCTGGAGTTCAGTTCCGGTTAGGCTCAGTACACTGATCTGCTGCACTTCATCTTTCCTCTGTTCTTTATTCTGCTATCTTTCACATATCGGATCCTTTTTGCTACCTCTGCTCTTTATCTGGACTTATTCGCATATCACTCCATATCAACACACACTTCACAACTAAATCCATCCTCTATATATATCCGCACAAGTAATTTCATCACCTTTCTAGTCGGCATCCGGAACAGTCTAGTTTCTTATAAACTTTCATTCTGTCGGCTGAATCCTTCCTCACCAAGCAATGCGGATCAAGCATATACTTGTAGATATCATTAATCATGTCGGCCAAACATGATTCATGCCTTCACAACCTCTGTCATCAATAGTAACCCATCCGGAAAGCAGTCTGATACTCTGCCAGTCAGTTCTTCCTCTGTTTTCACTGTCTCTCAGGAATCCGGTACTCAACCATTCATATCTTTTTCCTTGTCCATCACCGGAGGCTAAATCCTTGGAATATACCACTCAAGGTAGTCCTCTTGACTTCCCCAAATCCGCACTGCACCAAGACACTTCCTCTGAGAGGTCCGGACCAATCTGTCGGACCTTGCCACATGCTCTGTTCTTCTTCACCGGACCACAACATTCTTTATTCTGACTTCCGGTAGAGACATATCATGTCTTGCGGATATGTGGGATGACCTTTGTTGCCATCAATGACAACAATCATGAATCCATATAGTGTCTCTTGCCAACATCTTTGTCTCTATCTCCTTCCTCCCTTCTATCTCTAGATTTCTGTCCACCTCCTCTATATATCTACCTCTCCCTCCCTATCTAGGATAGAGATACAGAGAGAGGAATAGATAAAGAGAGATAGAGATAGATAGAGAGAACGGGGAGAGAGAGAGCTTAAAAAAGGTAAAATCAATTGAAAAAGGCTAAATTGTGCAAGCGATATAGAGATAGGTGGAGAGATAGCTAAAGAGGGAGGGAGCGAGGGCCTGGAAAGGGGGTGAAGAAAGAAAGAGGAAGATAACACATATCTCTTATATCTCCCTCTCTCTATATCCATCAAATATAGAGATAGAGATAGAATGTGTTATCTCTCTGTCTAGCTCTCTATTTCTCTTTATCTGTCTCTGTCTCCTTCCCCCCTTCCATCTCCATATTTATCTCCACCTCTCTACATCTCTAGCTCTCTAGGATAGAGATACAGAGAGAAGAATAGATAAAGGGAGGTAGTTATAGATATAGAGAGAAGGGAAGAGACAGAGGGGGAGAGAAAGTGTTCTTAAAAAAGGTAAAATCAATTGAAAAAGGCTAAATTGTGCAAGTGATATAAAGAGAGGTGGAGATATAGATAAAGAGGAAGGGAGAGAGGGAGAGAGAGGGTGAAGAAATAGAGAAAGAGAAAGATAGCACATATCTCTTATCTCTCCCTCTCTCTATATATACATATCTTTCTCTCTCTCTCTCTCTCTCTAGGAGAGAGGGGAGGGAGTGAGAAGTGAGAAAGAGAGTGAAAATAGAGAAAGGAAGAGAGATGATGTGAGAGAGAGAGAGAGAGATTGTCACATCCCCATATCAAGGCACTGTTAAACTAAAGATTTAGCCATAGTCCATCAATAAATATTAATAATTTAAATATTATTATAATCATTTATTATAATAATATAAAAATATAATTATAATATATATATTATTATATTATTTAAGGATAAACATAAATACAATATTATAAGTTAATTATTATAAATATTATAAAGTCTATCATGTCCCGATATTAAGACATTGTTTAAATTAAAGATTTAAACAACATGATAAAAGTCGTGAAATTGCTTTGATAAAATATACGGTATTTAGTCAATTTAAATGATAGAGATGATTACCTAAATATATATTATTATTAATATTTATTATCTAATAAATAATATTATTATATTAATATTCTTTTTATAATTGACAAATAGGATGGCGATAGCATGTGTGGGAGAGCAAGCTAGGGCACCTGAGCCCTAGCTTGCAGGTTTGAGCTTTTTCTGTGCACAGGGGATTTGCATGTCAGCAGGGGGTCAAGGGGACCGAGTCTACTTCTTTGTTTCTTCTTTTTTTCTGGTTTTAGCTGGCTGTGAGGCATTCTTTGGTGCAGGTGGTGGTGTGCAGGGTTCAAGGGTTTCCAACTCTGGGTTCTCTTTTATTGTGTGCCCTCTGGTTCATGTTTGCTACACATTTGGGGGTTTTCTTCTATTGAGGTGTTGTCTCTTGTGGTGGTGTGCTTGTTTGGAGCCATTGCTTTGGATTCAACGTGGTGTGGGGGGGCATTTTGTGCCCTCACTCATTTGGTATAAATGGCTTCGAATGTGCCTTTGGATATGGCGGGTCATGCTTCTTCCATCGCTGGGGAGGATGCCGGTATTCCCATTCAGTCTTCTTCTAGATCGGATGTGGTCCGAAATGGTTCCCTTAAATTGCCAAAGGTGAATGGATGCTTGGAGAGGGCCCATGAGCAGCTGGTTTTAGTAATACAATTAGAGTCGGTAGCTGAGGATATTAATTACTATTGCAATCATGTTTTGATTTGTAAGTTCATGGGGATGAGGGTTTCTCCCCCATTTCTTAATACATGGATTCGCAAGACATGGAACCCGGAAGGAGATTTTGATATTTTGATGGCTGCAAATAACTTCTTTATGGTGGATTTTTCATGTGTCTCAGATCAGAATAGGGCCTTCAAAGGGGGCCCATATTTTTATAATCAAGTGGGTCTCTTCATCAAACCATGGCATGCTGGCTTTAACTCAGCGGAGGAGTTACCTTCAAGAATCCTAGTTTGGGTTGGTCTTCCTTGGCTGCCGCTTGAATGCTAGAGAAGTGATATATTGCAGTCGATTGCACTATTGCTGGGAAAACCTATTGGTCCTTCTCAGCAAACTTTGAATAAGAGAGTTTTTTCTTATGCTAGGGTTTGTGTTGAAATTGATTTGAGCCAGTCGCTTCTAGACTCTATTGATATGACCGTTGGGTCTTGCTCCTGGACTCAACCATTAGATTATGAGACATTACCTTTCAGGTGTCAGCTATGTCATGAATATGGTCACTTTCAGCGGAGGTGTCCTCGAGCTTCTGGTGTAGCTGGTTCAAGTAATGCTCCTACTTAGCTTGATTTGAAAGAAGACAAGGGTAAAGCCCCCATGCAGGGAGGCAGGGCTAATAAAGAAGGTTTTATTCTGGTTAAGTCTTGTAATCATGGTTGAGGCTTGAAGAGATCCCTCAAGGATAGGCAGGAGGAGGAAACTTTCAACCGATTTGAGACATTGGAGGATTTGGTCCAGGAGGAAGGTTTTTAGGTGGACTTGCAAGCAACAGTTGGATCTTTTACTGAGGTTGTTCCTGGGGATCAGCCTAATGTGATTCCTAGTTCAGACCAGCTTCGTGAGCAGGGTACTCAAATGGACACTGAATTGGCTTCTCCAGCTACTGTCCAAGGTGCGTTAGATTTGGTGCCAGAGGCGTCTTGTGGCTCTCCTAGTGCTGGTGGTGTTCTATCTGAAGTGCGGGGTACTCCAGACTTAGGAAAAAGTAAGGCTCCTTCCCTAGCCTTGGGTTTGCCACCAAAAACTCTCAAAAAAAGGGGCTCCTGAGAAACCTCTTAAGGTTGGTAGAAAAAAGGACCTGGAAAAGGTAAAGCTAGCTGGTGAGACATTGGTTGAGTCGGGCTCGGTGAGGACTATTGATGCCCACTTCTCCCAACCCCAACGATGATTCTACTCTCTTGGAATGTGAGGGGTATGAATAGCATCCCTAGACAAAAGGCTATTCAGGATTTGGTTCGTATTCATTCTCCTAATGTTGTTTTCCTTCAAGAAACTAAGTTATCAGTTGATAGTATGATGAGTGTGGCTTCAAATATTTGGAGTCATGGTCAGTGTCAATGTGTTGGTTCTCTTGGTAGCTCTGGTGGGATTGCATGCTTATGGGACCCACGTAGAGTCAGGCCAATTTGGTGGTACTCCTGCAAAGGTTTGATTTCTTGTGTTGCTTCTCATCTTGAGTCTAGAGAGAGAATACTCTTTTCTAACATCTATGCTCTAGCTGACCTTCATGGCAAGGTAAACTTGTGGGGTTTTGTCAGATATGTGAGGACTTTGGATCCTTATCTCCCATGGATTTTAGCTAGGGATTTTAATGCCGTTGTTTCTTTGGAAGAGAAGAGGGGAGGCATTGCTTGCTTGGAGCCTTCTTCTGATCTTTTCTAGGTTAATGTGGCTCTCTTGAATTTGGTTGACATCAAGCCTGTTAATGGGGTCTTTACTTGGAATAATAGGAGATGTGGGGACGTTGCTATTTCTGAACGTCTGGATAGATTCTTGGTGTCTAGTTTCTGGTTGGGGGACAGGTGGCTGACTAGCTCTGAGATTTTGGATGGGCGGGCTTCTAATCATTGGCCAATCAAACTTATTGCTGAGCTTCCCCAGCGTTGTGTAAAGTAGTCTCTTAAGTTTCAGCTCATGTGGTTAAGAGATGACTCCCTCCATGATCTTCTTCCTGGTTGGTGGAATTTGGGGAAGCCGTCACATGGGACTGCTATGTACTCCTTCTCCAAGAGGCTCCAATATGTGAAATATAGGTTGAAACAGTGGAATAGGCAACACTTTGGTAATATTTTCCATGCAAAACAGTCTGCTCAAGCTCATTTGGACTCAATCACCAGGCAGATTCGTGATCAGGGCCTCATTAAGGATCTGGGTTTGCTGGAAGCTGCTACTATGAAGGAAATTGAGGAATGGGAATTACGTGAGGAAACTTTTTGGAAACAAAAGTCTTGAATCGAGTGGCTTCAGGTGGGTGACAGGAATACCTCTTTCTTCCACAATTCAGTATAAGATATGAGACAAGGTAATGCCATTTCTTCTCTCAGGTCTTCGAATGGGGAGATTCTCTCCTCCTCTTCTTCTATTTCTGTTGAGGCTATTCATTTCTTTTCTATTCTACTATCTGAGGACTTCCTTCCTGCGGAGGCAGATGAAGCTGATATTTTGAATAGTATTCTACCCTTAGTCACCAGTGAAATGAATGCTTCTTTGCTTCATCCCATTTCTTTGTCAGAGCTTGAAAATATTGTGTTCCAAATGAAAAAGGGAAAAGCTCCAGGGCCTGATGGTTTCCCGGTTGAGTTCTACCAGGAGTTCTAGGAAGTAATTAAGTTGGATTTGTTGGAGGTCATTCAGGAATCTTTCATGAATAAATAAATGCTGAAATCCATGAATGCTACCTTCCTTTCTCTCATCCCAAAGAAGGATGGGGCTAATTCTCTGGATCTTTTTAGGCCCATTGCCTTATATAATGTGGTTTATAAGATTATTACTTAGTTGATTGCTGAGCGGCTGAAATCCTAGCTAAGCAGATTAATTTCTGAAGAGTAAGGGGGTTTTGTGGCTGGTAGGCAGATTATGGATGGTGTCATCATTGCAGCCAAGACGATTCATTCTATGGATCATTCTAAAGAGAAAGCTATGTTTATTAAGTTGGATGTGGCTAAAGCTTATGATCGGGTTAAATGGGCCTTCTTATTTAAGATTCTGGGAGTGTTTGGTTTTGCTGATGAATGGATTGAGTGGGTGAAGAGCTATGTTACTTCTCCTTCCTTTTCAATGTTGATTAATGGTGAGCTGACAGAGTTGTTTGATGCTTCTAGGGGGCTCAGACAAGGGGACCCTTTATCCCCCTATCTTTTCATCTTATTGGTAGAGGGTTTGGGGAGGTTTATTAGATCCCAGGTGGAGACTGGTTTGATTAAGGGTTGGAGTTTTGGAAACAATAATCCTCCTCAGTCACATTTGCAATTTGTTGATGACACGGCTCTGATGGGCAGAGCTAAGTTTGAGGAGGCTTTCGGTTGGCGCAGGATTTTGGATTGTTATTTGGCTGCATCAGGTCAGAAAATTAATGAGGGGAAGTCTTTTATTTACTTCTTTCATACTCCGCAGGCTATTCAGAGGAGAATTGTTGGTATCCTTCGTTTCCAGATTGGTACTCTCCCTTTTGTGTATCTTGGTTATCCGCTTGCGATTCGTTCGCTTCCTAAATTATTCTGGCAGGAGATTATGGATAAGTTCAGAAATCTGGTTAGTCATTGGACTAATAGGTGGCTCTCTTTTGTGGGTAGGATGACTCTTCTAAAGGCAGTGGTGCAGGCTTTTCCTCTGTACAGATGTTTTGTTCTCTCTACACCTTCTGGCTTTATCAAAGACTTTGAGAGTTTGTCTCGGCAGTTCCTTTGGTCTGGCAACCTCCTTCACAGGAAGTGGAGTTTGGTTAAGTGGGAAGCCATTTGGAAGCCGAAGCAAGCTGGTGGTCTAAGTCTACGTAGAACTGATTTGAATGGACAAGCTTTAGCTACTAAGCTGTATTGGTAGCGGTGTTCGCAACAACATCAATCTTGGGCAAAAATTCTTACCTTAAAGTATATGGGTGCAGTTGAGAGTGTGGATGTTGCACGCTTCAGTTTGGAGGGGAAGGGTTCTTTGATTTGGAGTACCCTCAAAAGGGGTGCCAAGTTGGTCAAGCAGGGGTTGTTTTGGATTTACAATGGGGGGAAGGATGCTCTCTTCTGGCATGATTCTTGGAATGGTTATCCTCCCATTTTGTCTACCCACCCCCACCTACAGAATTTGAGTAGGCATTTTATTGATGATGGGTGGTGCCATGTTGCTGATTTTAAAACTCTTCATACTTTGGGACAAGTTAGTGTGTATAGATGGAAGGTTTCACAAGAGTGGCCTCCTGGTGGGGCAGCTGGGGATTATCAGGAGCTTGCTGGGATCCTATCGAGGTGTGTCTACACTTCTCTTCCTGGGAGAGATGTGTTGGCTTGGGGTCCTGATCCCAAAGGCAAATTTACTGTTGCCTCAGGTTATCAAGTTCTTGATAAGCAAATGTTTGGGAGCTCAGAGGTCTCGTGGTGGAAACAGGTTTGGAATAAGTTTGCTTGGCCTAAGTGTAACTTCTTCTCGTGGTTAGTTGTTCAAGGGAGGTGCCTTACTTGGGAGAACCTGTGAAAATGTGGGTTTCAGGGGCCCTCTAAGTGTGTTCTATGTGGTGGGCATGAGGAGTGCATCCCCCATCTCTTCTTTCAGTGTTCCTTTGCGAAAGTTATTTGGCATTTCTAGTGGAATCTCTGGCGTATACCATGTAGACATTCTTCTTCTTTAGAAGATTTTTGGAGGAGTCTGGGGCCTCCCCCTATAAAGACTTCTTTTCTCCTCATTGCTTGGATCATTGGCCCCAGTTTGATAATTTGGCATATTTGGTTGGAGCGCAACCGTAGAATTTTTTTTGGACAAGAAGCTTCTTGTTGGTCAGCTTTGGTTGAGGATTCTGGGGGGTCTACAGGAAACTTTGGCTGCTAAGTGTGATCTATCTATCCCTGTTGTTTCTGGTGACTATGATGTGGTTAAAGCCCTAGGTCTCTCTGGGGGTGGACAGACACATTTAAGAGTAGTTCAACATAGGCGTGGGAGAGTGAGGGTCTGTTGTACTGGTCATTGGTGTCCTCCTGCTATGGGGGAGCTAAAAATCAATACTGATGGATCTTCCAAAGGTAATCCTGGCCATGCTGGAGTTGGTGGCATTGGCAGGGATAGTTCAGGGGTGGTAATTTTTTTCTTCTCTATATATAAAGGTCATCATACAAATAATCTCATGGAGGCTCTTGCTATTCTTCTGGATTTAGAGCGTTCTTGTGCCCTTGGCTAGAGGTGGATTATTTGTGAATCAGATTCTCAAGTGGTCATTGATATGCTGAATAAGAGACATTTTGAGGAGGTGAACTGGCAACTTGCAGTGGTGGCCAAACAAATTGTTTCTCTAAGCAATGCTTTAGATTCTATTACTTTTTGTCATATGCCACGGGAGTGGAATAAGGTGGCGGATGGTTTGGCGAGGTGGGCGTCTGAGCAAATGGAGACTTGGAATGTGGATGATTGGAGCAATCTTCCTGGTGATGTGGCCCATATTCTTAAAGATTGGGTTATGGAGGCTATGAGGAGCTTTTTGAGTGTTACTTAATTCTTGTTTTTGGTTGTGCCCCTTATGGGTGTTTCTTTCTGCTTTGTAATGATTTTATGATTCAATAAAGTTTTTACCCCTTTTATTAAAAAATATATATATTCTTTTTATAATTAAAATATAATATATCTATTTTAATTGACAAGAGTCATAAATGACAATGATAAAAATAAATATTAATAATTTATATATTATTGAATTATATATATAAATAATAAATATAAATATTAATAACATATAATATTATTATATTATATATATGGGAATAAATATAAATAACATAAATATTGATATAAATATCAATATTGTTAATATAAATATAAATAATATTATTATTATCCTATACTATAATTATATAAACTAATATAAAGTGAGAGAAGTAGTTCCATAAGATAAAGTCAGTAATCGCAATCAAATATAAATAAAATATGTATGTGGCGATTATAATTACAACCATTATAAGATGAGTTTATTAATATGTAGCAAAATCACTAAAAGCCATGATCTTTGGTAAAAAATCCTTGGAAATATATAAAAGGGCATAAGGGGTATGATGGGAAAAAATGTGAAAAAGTATATATTATAAAATATATATACAGCAACAGCAATATAATAAAAATTATATTAGTCATTCCATTGAGCAAGGATTCAAACAAGGGAAAATAGAAAGAAGACCACAGCAATAAGTAAGAAATCTGAGGTAAAGCTATAGCAGGTAAATAAGTATTTATATTTACTTATTATTTGTAAGAATTTATTTTGTTCAATTTATAATTTGTAAGATATAAATGATAAGGTTATTAGGTAGGATCTAATATATGTGTTTATGAAATTCTAATAATGAAAGTGTTAGTTATTACATGAGATAAGACTTAATAATTGTGAAAGATATGGAACCATGAGGCACATGAATAAACATGAAAAGTATGAAAGAAGGCATATGGAAAGCCTCATTATGAAATCATGGTATCTTGTGATCCATGGTGGATCACAAGATGAGAACCATTGGACAACCTTAGGACACAACTCATGATCCATCCAAGAGAGATGTTCGAACCTCCTTATTAATCACCTTTTCGTCCATCGTAGTAGGGTGAATTAGGGATGTATATGGAACATAGGTGACCCCAAGTGGATGAAGAACACCGCATGTTGTGTGAAGTCCCTTGGGCCAAGAGACGAAGAACACTGCATGTAGTGTGAAGCTCTTGGGCCTATGATAATTTATGAGCTCATAATAATTGTACCAGATGTGAGGTGACTCTCGATGGAATGAAGAATGCCGCATGTTGCATGAAGTTCCATCAAGCCAAATGGTGAGGAACACCACGTGTAGTGCAAAGCCTTTGGGCCTCCGTGGGGATGAAATGTACCCTAATACATCTGTACTTAGGTGGAAGACGAGGATGATTAATGAGAGGGCAACCAAGAACCCAATCATGGTGGAGCGTGGGAAGTGTGTGAACAAATGGTAAGTTGGAAACATTATATAAGAAGATGAATATACAACTTGAATATGGATGAATAATAATTATATTGTTAATATGATGAAATGAAAAGAAAATGGAACTCTAATGTTCTCTTTTGTGAGTTGAATTGTGCAAGGTCAAAGGAAAAATTTGGACTCACTAGAAGGGGACATTACAAGTGGTATCAGAGCAGTCATCCTGCCATCCTGTGAATAATAGTTAAATAAAAAAAATAAAAATAAAAAATAATAATAATAAAAAAATAAAAAATAAGAATAAATGAAAATCGCAGGTATGAATTTCATGAATTGTTGGAATAATGGTGTTTAATACATTGCTAATATATATATATATATAAAATTAATATTTACTCAATATGTTATGATGCAACATTTTAAAAAAAAAATTTACTTACAAATATGTAATAAGTAATGAGTAAAAAAGGTAAAAAATAAATAAGAATAAAATAACTCTTAAAATTACATTAAGTAAATATACTAAATGAAATAGTAAAATAAAATAATTAAAATATCTCTATTTAGTTCTTATAAAGTAATATATTTGACAAAGTTATTTTCATCTATGGGTAACCTACGGGTGTGAGAAAAACAAATTAAAATATACATAAACAACTAGCTCAAAATATTTATTGTGTACATAAACCTTAATAAAATATAATGTTATAAAATATTATAGGATACTTAATTATAGTTGCTTGAGGACAAGCAATCTTGAGTGGGGAGGGTTGTCATGTCCCCATATCAAGGAACTGTTAAACTAATGATTTAGCCATAGTCCATCAATAAATATTAATAATTTAAATATTATTATAATCATTTATTATAATAATATAATAATATAATTATAATATATATATTATTATATTATTTAAGGATAAACATAAATACAATATTATAAGTTAATTATTATAAATATTATAAAGTCTATGATGTCCCGATATTAAGACATTGTTTAACTTAAAGATTTAAACAACATGATAAAAGTCGTGAAATTGTTTTAGTAAAATATACAGTATTTAGTCAATTTAAACGATAGAGATGATTACCTAAATATATATTATTATTAATATTTATTATCTAATAAATAATATTAAATAATATTATTATATTAATATTCTTTTTATAATTAAAATATAATATATCTATTTTAATTGACAAGTCATAAATGACTGATAAAAATAAATATTAATAATTTATATATTATTAAATTATATATATAAATAATAAATATAAATATTAATAACATATAATATTATTATATTATATATATGGGAATAAATATAAATAACATAAATATTGATATAAATATCGATACTGTTAAATATAAATATAAATAATATTATTATTATCTTATACTGTAATTATATAAACTAATATAAAGTGAGAGAAGTAGTTCTATAAGATAAAGTCAGTAATCGGCAATCAAATATAAATAAAATATGTATGCGGCGATTATAATTACAACTATTATAAGATGAGTTTATTAATATGCAGCAAAATCACTAAAGGCCACGATCTTTGGTAAAAAAAAACCCTTAGAAATATATAAAAGGGCATAAGGGGTATGATGGGAAAAAATGTGAAAAAGTACATATTATAAAATATATATACAGCAGCAGCAATATAATAAAAAATATATTAGTCATTCCATCGAGCAAGGATTCAACCAAGGGAAAATAGAAAGAAGACCACAGTGATAGGTAAGAAATCTGAGCTAAAGCTACAACAGGTAAGTAAGTATTTATATTTACTTATTATTTGTAAGAATTTATTTTGTTTAATTTATAATTTGTAAAATATAAATGATAAGGTTATTAGGTAGGATCTAATATATGTGTTTATGAAATTCTAATAATGAAAGTGTTAGTTATTACATGAGATAAGACTTAATAATTGTGAAAGATATGGAACCGTGAGGCACATGAATAAACATGAAAAATATGAAAGAAGGTATATGGAAAGCCTCATTATGAAATCATGGCATCTTGTGATCCATGGTGGATCACAAGATGAGAACCATTGGACAACCTTAGGACACAACTCATGATCCATCCAAGAGACATCTTTGAACCTCCTTATTAATCAGCTTTTCGTCCATCGTAGTAGGGTGAATTAGGGATGTATATGGAATGTAGGTGACCCCAAGTGGATGAAGAACACCGTGTGTTGTGTGAAGTCCCTTGGTCCAAGAGATGAAGAATAGCGCATGTAGTGTGAAGCTCTTGGGCCTATGATAATTTATGAGCTCATAATAATTGTGCCTAACGTGAGGTGACTCTCAATGGAATGAAGAATCCCACATGTTGCATGAAGTTCCATCGAGCCAAATGGTGAGGAACACCGCATGTAGTGCGAAGCCTTTGGGCCTCTATGGGGATGAAATGTGCCCTAATACATCCATACTTAGGTGGAAGACGAGGATGATTAATGAGAGGGCAACCAAGAACCCAGTCAAGGTGGAGTGTGGGAAGTGTATGAACAAATGGTAAGTTGGAAACATTATATAAGGACATGAATAGACAACTTGAATATGGATGAATAATAATTATATCGTTAATATGATGAAATGAAAAGAAAATGGAACTCTAGTGTTCTCTTTTGTGAGTTGAATTGTGCAAGGTCAAAGGAAAAATTTGGACTCACTAGAAGGGGACATTACAGAAACATAGAGATGGAAGAGGGAAAGGAGATAAAGACAACAAGATAAAGAGAAATAGACAGCTAGAGAGGTAGGGAGAGGTAGAGATGTAGAGAGAGGTGGAGAGATAAAATTAAAAACATGTGTCCACATACACTTGTTTTCCTCTTACATATTTAATGTGAAATATTTTAACTCTTATAAAAATAATATATTAATGCAAAGTCTTTTTTGCCCTCTTACATATTTAAATTAAAATTGCAAGTCTTTTATAGGGGGTCCTTTTAAAAATATTTTATTAGGATATTTTAAATGTAAAAAAATTATTATATAATTTATGATTTTGTTACTACGATTTGTTTAAGTATTATATGAATATATTGTAAAATATTTATAATGTAGAGAGGTATTCTACAATAGTAGTAGGGCATGGAATCTTATGTTGTGACCATGTACATAATATGGAGTATAAGTGTTTTGAGATTATACTTATAATCATTATGTGCAGTATAATTGGAAACACTCATACTCCATATTATGGACTTTGGAAATCTAATGTTTGTAAGTGTAAGTAAAAACTAAAACACAACCCCCACATATTAAAAAAAAAACTAAAAAAGTATAATTAAATATAAAAATAAAATAAAACAAAGAATTCTATTAATGTTAGGAT
Organism: Cunninghamia lanceolata; assembly: GCA_027924645.1. Lineage (NCBI taxonomy): Eukaryota > Viridiplantae > Streptophyta > Pinopsida > Cupressales > Cupressaceae > Cunninghamia > Cunninghamia lanceolata. The sequence continues at coordinate 16,250,065 of BSBN01000430.1, read as the reverse complement.
AATCATAAATTTGATTGGAATCTCATTCATGTTAGAAATAAGTTATAAGGAATTTGATTAATATA